>OX031062.1:25269461-26526127 GCA_943736015.1 Tridacna crocea
AATAATAATAATAATAATAATACAGTGAATAGCAATAGAATAGTTGAACAAAAATCAATTGTGATAAAGATAATGCAATGACAATGATAATAAAGAACGAGTTGAACGGAAGTCGGATGGTGCTCTCAGTTGGATGTCCGGTAAGATTATTTACTATTCTAGCAGATGTCGATTAGTTAAAGCTAAGTCTCCTTGGTGACACCTAGAAAATACTTATTTACCTAAGGACAAACTCATGGCGCCTAAATGTGAACTCGTGGACAAAAGCACAGTGGTTTTGTTGAATGGAAGTAACTACGCCCGGGAACGTTTCCAAAAATATCTTTTCGCATTCAAGGTCGTTCTCAAATGTCATTTCCCATATTTTAAACAAAACTTTTGTACAAACTTGTTTTGCTAAGAAAGGTTAGAAAGAATTGAATATATCAGAAATCATCGACCATTTCGAGCAACGTTTCCTATTTGCAGCATGGTTGTAGATTGTTAATGATTCTTTGAGATGAAAGCAATGAACTTGGAAACTTGCTTTTGGAATGGAACGCACTGTCACGTGATCTCAGTGTTACGTCACGCGGCCATGAATTTCATGTCACTTTTTGCGTTCTCTATACGTTCAATGTTTTTTAAGTAATTAAGATTTTTTAACAAAAGAAATGCCAAATAAAGGAACTCTATATGTAATTTGCATATGTTTTGACAATAGGCCATTGTGCTCTAATCACGATCTGCATTTACAAATGTCGTTTTCTATTGTAGAGCTCTATATTTGTCAACTTGAAGACTGATTTTTTGTCTGCAGAGAAAGACATATACACAAAAATACAATCTGCAGTGCAATTGAAGACTATGTCCTAGACTTGACAAGACCGAAAACAAAAATGGTCCTCTAGTTCTATACTTCAGTGCAAAAAAAAAAATACTATAGACCAGGACACAATGTGAAAATGAAGGAAGACATCTTGCGCGATGTAAAACAAGTGTTACGCCGTTGTAATGCAGGGAAATGATCCCCCCCCCCTTCAAAATGACCCATGGGTCATTTCACTACGTACAGGAATGACCCGGGTCATTATTCTACGTAGAGAAATGACCCAAGATGTTATTTCACCACTTTGAGGAATGACCCGGGTCATCATTCTACGTATAGAGAAATGACCTGGGGTAATTTCACTACGTATATAGAATAATGACCTGGGTCATTCCTCTATGTAGCGAGGGGAGGATCATTTCTCTGCATTACACCGTATCATATTATTTCGGTTATTCGCCGCAGATAGTTCACATTTTTTATTTGCTATGGACAATTCATAGTTTAGAGCAATCATTTTATCCTCACACCGGTCGACGAGGTCATGTATCGTAACAAACAATTATAAACTAGAACTTGTTTTTCTTCCAAAAAAGGTTGTATCCCTCTTTTTGTTGTCAGAAGGATTAATAATGTACGATAAAGTTTGATAATATTTCTTCCAGATTTCTACTGCAGACACGAAATTGTACGTAAAATAAGTAAGGAAAATAATCGAAGGGAAATAACTCGAAAAATATACAAGCCAGAGTTATAGTTCTTGTGCACGACACTTCATGTCATGGTGCTTTACAAATGTATGAAGTTTTATTAGAATATCTTCAAAAGTTTTTGAGTTATGAAACGGACACGATTTATGACAGACAGACGGACATACAGACAGACAGATAGACGCACGGGCAAAAACAATATGTCGCCCGACCTTGACGGGGTAAACATAACAACACTCGTAGTGTAACTGTAGAAAGAAACACAAAATCTGGCTGGTTATACCATATAGCTATAATCAGCAAATAATCTAACACATGTACATGACGGTAGAGAGCATTTACAATGAGACTGACTGTTGGGGTATAGGGCCATGCAACCGTTCGATCTCATTACCGCTGAAGTGTTTTCTGGAGTGAAATAGACAGCTCGTGTGAAGGACTTTTTTGAGCCATTTTCAACAATGCTTTAGAACAATCGAGGACGCAGTTTCTTCATGAACGAACCTTTAATTCATTTCATCAGTGCTAGGCTAGAGCTGAGCAGTGCCATGCACATAAGCAGCAGCCATAGCTAATGATACCGCACTAACCAATGCCTCCCGTGGGTATCTGTATCAGGATTTCCAGTTTATGATACCAACCCCTTTACCACTATGTTATAGCGAACAACTTAACTTAAAAGTTTGTATTGGAGTTTAATGCTGTTTCAATGGCTTGGGCCGTGTGTTTTCAGAACTAGCTCCTACTTCTGCATACCGCTGACTACTATGCGTGCATTTTAAACATTGTAGACAAAGATCAAGACAAAACTGCACAAAACGTCTAAACCACCTGACTACCTATGCTAATCAAAAAAAGCTTTAGAATTGAGACATTTTGGTCTTCTGTAACTTACTCAACAATTCATAGGTCCAAACGGTTCCCAATTCTAGAATAAATACATCATAATAGATGTGAAAGACAATCTGGAAATAGAAGGTCCTCATTCTTTTTTTTTTTGTGTGAAAAAAGGGAATTATCATGCATACACCTAACATACGAGTATATAAAGACAAAGACAGGGAAGGTAACTATAATGCCCAACATTTTGTTTTATATGAAAATTCGAGGAAAAACAAGTGGCAAAAGCAATAAAATTTATGTACAGATAAAAAGTCATTACTTTGATGTATCAACAGTCTATTTCTGACAGTTTAAAGAATTAAGAAAGTTCCTTGATATATTAACCAATCCCTGGTTTTTACGATCCTGAGATAGAAGCCTTTTGAAAATATTGTGGGAAAAGGAGAAAATGCTGGTAACCAGCATTTTCTCCTTTTCCCACAATGTTTTCTACCCTTCCATAAAGAAATCAATTTATCAGTTACAATGATTTTGTCGTCTGTAAATACTTTGAATTTGGACCAGTCCAAAATTTTGTCGTTTGATAAAGAGTTTAACAAAAGGTAAAATCGTAAGTGGTAATAGTAGGACAATAAAAGAAAAGAAGACGAATTTGCTGCAATTCTACATGCTCCATTGGGTGCCTTAGAATTTGGCAATGATTATTTCATAAAATAACAAAGGAGAATTAATTTGAATATGTTTCTAGAGATCTGTAAGGATATCTTGTCGTTTTTTGCTCCCGAAAATGACTTCGTGGAAGCCCGTATCAAGATCTGTAAGTGGTACTTAAGGTACTTTGATTGCAACGACGTAATCATTATTCGAAAATTTCGCACATTTAATAAGAAAGAAAATTAAAAGTTTTTATGATCATTTTGTATGTCCTCGGGGTTTCACGTACTCCAAAAGGTAATTTCTCGACTTGTGCTTGAATTTTAACGACAAACAGATCGTAAAAAGGACTAGTAATTGATGGAAATTAGCCTATGTAAATTTCGCCTTTAATCACAAAGAAAAGTGAATTTTTATTTCAATAGGACATGGCCACTACCTTGACCATGAAAACAAAACTTTGTTTGAAAGAGTAGAACTTTTCTATTCTGAAAATAATATGTTTGGAAAGGTAAAGAAGAAAACACATCCACAAGTGTTGCTGAAGCTTTTTGCAATAGTTACTTCTTCAGAAGTCAAGTCAAAATCTTAAACCTTTACCACACGAGAAAATTTTAGACTGGTCCAAATTGAAAGCATTTGCAGACGACAAAATAAAAGTGACTGAAAAATTGAAATTTGTTCTTGGAAGGGTAGAAAACACTGTGGGAAAAGGAGAAAATGCTGGTTACCAGCATTTTCTCCTTTTCCCATAGTGTTTTCAAAAGGCTTCTGTCTCAGGGGCGTCAAAAGTAGGTATTGTGTGGTATTGGGTTATTAAACCTTTAGTTATTTCTTGGTTCTTAGTTAATCTCGATAGAAGACACTTATAGCAAGTATCAACAGCAGAAGTTTGTAGAGAGGACCTAAAGGATAATTACTCTATGACCACGAAATGTTACTTCCATCTGTATATCCGCCGTGTACAAGGATATGACAAGATGATATGCGGTTTGGATTTCAATGTGTTGTTTAGTCTCCGCCCCTACAATACCTTCAGTCTCCATTCCAGACAATTTATTACTATTATTGGAACGATACAAAACTACTGAACAAACAAAGTAGCGTCAAAATGATACTGAATATTGTAAATTAGATGCATTCCTTGCTTACGATGTTACCGTCTGAATACTGGTGTGCAAAATTAACATAATGGCTGTGGCATAGGTCAAAGCACAATGGCCACAAATCGGAAAAGAGTCACTTGCCCACTTTTAAAGTGCCTGTGAACCAAATTCACGGACCATTCTTCATTTCATTCTTGTTAAAGCCAGTCAGAAGTGGTGATACTTTCATGTATGGAAAATTCTTGAGAATAAAACTGAAAATGTTCTTTTATAAAGAAAACAAATGGCTAGTGAATGGTGACCCTGGATTTACATGGATACACCGCCTTGGTATGCACAGGGCGTGAATACACCACCATTATGGGATGTTTTAAATAACCACCATTAGGAATGACTAATACCAAATTTAAACTATTCTTCAATATTGCATAAGGTGGCGCAATTTTCCCATTATCATATAAAAACAAAATGATTTGCCGACCTTTTGATAAGGGCTATTAAAATTCATTCGGGAAAGTCCGTCCTTTGCCTCCGGACATCTCTCCGAGTTGTTTGCCCTTTACAGCTACCGTTGCCGTCACGCCGTGTTATCCTTTCCCTTCTCGGAAAAGTGACGAGTTATATTTTGGAAAAAGAAATTACTCTTTCAAGATTATATATTAACCCTTTACTCCACAGATACTCATTTCTACGCATTGCTTGTAGGAGCCTTTGGAAAACATTATGGCAAAAGGTGAAATTGCTCGTGACGAGCAATTTCACCTTTTGCCACAATGTTTTCATCACTATCAAAAGTTGTCATATACACATGAGAAATGGCTTTATCCTTGCTGTAATTTAGGGTCAGGTAGAGATACCATAGAAATGCCTTATGGGGTAAAGGGTTTAAGTCTTTTGGGGTAAGATCGTAGGTAAATAACGTTAAGTTTACAGTATTTTTTTAAAAAGATCTGCATTGTTTACACTGCGAACTATGCTGGCCTTGGTCAATTCTTTAAACATGCGAGGTAATAGACTCATGTGATTCGAAGTTTTTGTTTTAGACTGGACAAAAGGTCACATCCTCTTATTTCCTCCGTATGAAGCCATGATATACATGTAGGAAGTCTTACAGAATTAAAAAAAAAAAAAAGGGATAAAAACATTGCCATAGATGAATGATATTCGTTGTCCACTATTCTTTTCTAACAACTATGCTTTAAGATAAAGAGAGAGACTGTGAGAGAGATGGGGCATCAGGGCACAAAGGAGGAGAATTAACAAAATGAACCATAAACAAGACCCTATGGCTCCCTTTTCTGAATGTTTATCAGATGGTTTGTAGGCGTCAGATAGAGCCCGAGGGCCTTAAATATACCGGACTTTAATGTCAACACATGACCTCACCCCCTTCCAGCCAGAGAGCGGCTGTATGTAAAGGACCACCCGGAGGATATTTTGTGTTAAATGTCAAAAAAGGAATTGAAATGTCATTTTAATGCAATACATAGAAAAACCGGAGATCTAAACAGAGAAAAGTATAATTTAATTCTGTACTAAACTACAAAATTTTAGACTGGTCCAAATTTAAAGCAATTGCAGACAACAAAATAAGGGAAACTCAAAAATAGAAATTTGTTTCGAACAGGGAACAAAACATTGTGGGAAAAGGACAAAGTGTTGCCCGGTTACTAGCGTTTTCTCCTTTTCCCACTGTAGTTTCATAAGGCTTCTATCTCAGTACCGTAAAAACCAAGGATCGTTTGGTATAGGTTTAACTCATAGAGTTGCTATTGCGGACTGTGTGGATCTAAGGTCTGACCGCAAAAAAATATATGCTGATCAGCATTTACTCCTTTTCCTACAGTGTTTCTATCTTTCAAACAAAACTCCCTCTCACTGGGCCACATCAAATTTGCCGTCTGCTAATGCTTTAGAAATTAACAAGTCCAAATGTTTGTCGCTAGGCATTTTTTTTTTAAGAGATCGATTTTGCGCTTTATCTAAACAAAACAATAGAAATTGGAACCAATGAAAATTGCATTCTGTAGAACTTTGGGAAAAAAAAGTAAAACTCATGGATGATCAATTAGAAGCGGCAAACATCAAAGAAGGCTATTTAGACTAGTGTAATGAGTTTATTTGATTGTCAATTAGATAAAGGAAAGATAAAGACGTATTGTAATTATTGCCGATCTGCTATGTACACTCCGTGATGACGGGTCTCATTCAATGTCGGGTTAGGTGCTTGGACAGAGCTTTACAACACTTTTATTCTGGTTGTGTCCTTTTCTTAGAAGTGTTTTAACGCGTTAGTTGCTAAGACCGGATCACTGACCTTTAGCGGAGAGTGTAGATCAAGATCAGACTGCACAGAACGTGCAGTCTGATCTCGGATCTACACTCTCCGTAAATCTACTTTACGGTGAGATTTTTTTCCTCGTCCCAAAAAAAAAAAATAAATTAAAATAACATTATTTGGGTGTTTTACTATTAGCTAAAATTTTTCATTTTATTTATTTACTAAGATAAGGGTTACTGCATCTTTTCTTAACCCTTTCCCAAACGGCAAATTTTGGACCAGACCAAATTCAAAGCATTTTGCAGATGACAAATTAACAGTTGCCCAAAAAAATGACTTTTCTGTATGATAGAGTAGAAAACATTGTGGGAAAAGGAGAAAATGCTGGTTACCAGCATTTTCTCCTTTTCCCACAATGTTTTCAAAAGGCTTTTATTCCTGACCCGTAAAAACCAGGGATTGTTTGGGAAAGGATTAATCAAGCCCTAATTCTGAGTTTCGAGGTTTACTCTCTTATTGGTGTTTTTTTTTTCTTTTCTTCACAGGCAATACAAAGCTAGTCTTGGAAAAATAATCACAAATAATATAATCCCCAAGAAAAATATCATCAAATTTTTGGAATATCCCATTTGAGTGTACTAAGTATAATAGTAAAAATTCAATTCAGGAAGTTTAATGAACGTCCTAAGTTAATGATCAAAAGTATATACATGTAATATAATCAGTAACTTGCATTCAGCAAATCTGCTGGATCTAACCTAAAAAGACCGTAGTTTTTGTCATGGTTTTTGTTTCTGTTGCTAGATATATAAGTAAATAAATATAAAGACAGGAAGCAATTTTAAAAGCTAGAATAAAGATAGAACTTTCAGTCTTTATTTGAACTATAAAGAATACTTGAGATTGTCACGACGGCATTGTGCAACAACCGCAATAATAATAATAGTAATAATAATAATAATAATAAGTAGTAGTAGTAGTAGTAGTTTGTTTTAAGAGGGTGAAAAGACTCATTTAGCTGTTTAACTAATCTCCCATGAGGCCCTCTGACAAAAAATATGCTACCATTGCACAGTTAAAGGGGTCAAGATATCTATCATATGGAATAAATGTAGATACTGATTTCTTCTTCATAGCTTCTTGAAGTACATCTCAGATATATCATATGGACATTTACACCTACTGTATTGTCCTTTTTTGACCAGCATTTTCATATGCTTTGTCGAGTGAACAATTTGAAAAAAAAAATACAGCTGTAGGTATAAATGAATCACAAAGCAATGACTTTTATCGACACTTTTAAAAGTGGTCGAGTTTGAAGATATTAATTTTTTAAATCATCTTTTCCATTAAGAAAAGAAGTTAAAAATCGGTTTTTAAGCGGCGGACATAATTTATCATTCTTGTCAGATTTTTTACCCAGCCTCGTTATCATTTCCTGTCCAGCATCAACATTATGATCGACCGTGTCACATTAATTTAATACCGTAAGAGTTTTCTAGATGATCTGTTTAACTCTGTACCACACAATCCCGACTTTTAACAACCCTAAAAAGAAGCCTTTTGAAAATATTGTGGGAAAAGGAGAAAATGCTGATAACCAGCATTTTCTCCTTTTCCCACACTGTTTTTCTATCCTTCCTAAACCAAATTTCAATTTTTAGGGCCACATTTATTTTGTCGTCTGCAAATGCTTTCAATTTGGACAAGTCTACAATTTTGTCGTTTGGTAAAGAGTTAACCATCCTTAGTAAAGCGGCTGTTGAAGACATCGTGGGAAAGGAAAAATCGCTGGATATTACAATGTTTTCTACCCGTGGGAGGTAATATCACATTTTAAAGCCTAATTGCAATACGCTTTCGATGTGGTGGTATCTCACTGGTTACTATGTCTGACTTATACAGAGACATACGTCTGTAATTATATTCTATATTAGAAAAAGGTTGGTAATATGCCCAATGATTTATGTTTCTAAATAAGTTACCTATTATAAGTTCGAGACTATAGTAGTAAATCTGAAGATGTTGATTGAAATTTACGTTTGAACTACGTTTGAAGCACAAAGCAGCCATTGCGAGCTCGTATATCGATTGGGCGCCTTTTTCACCAAGTGCGCTAAGTTTGTTCCTAATTCTTTATTAAAAGGATGTCGATCCAACTGGCCGAGCGGAAATATCACAGCCAACCGGATCCATTTCATGTCTTTGAATTTTAAAAGATTTAAAACTAGATTTGGACCCGTACTGAATAAGAAGACGGGGTTGTTTAACAGTTGCTTAAAAGATGATTTTTCAATATGATAGGGTAGAAAACATTGTGGGAAATGGAGAAAATGCTGGTTACCAGCATTTTCTCCTTTTCCCACAATGTTTTCAAAAGGCGTCTATTCCTGACCCGTAAAAAACAGGGATTGTTTGGGAAAGGGTTAAGATTTAAAACTAGATTTGGACCCGTACTGAATAAGAAGACGGGATTGTTTAAATAATTTCAGATTCAAAGCCACATTACCTTTTAGAGTGGCACTGGATCCCAAAACAGAAGTAAACACCAAGTTTGAAACAGTCGTGTTGGTAGCACGTTTAGGGTCATGTAACTCCGTCTTGAAGGATAATTATCTTAGTATTTTTTTTCAGTTATATAAATTTATCCATGAGGTAACTTGGCGAGACTCAATGAGTATTTTTTGCAGAAAGAGTAGATAAAGACCAGACGGCAAGTTCTGTGTTGTCTGGTCTTGGATCCACACTGTCAGATACTATGAGATTTCTTTCGGCGAAAAGAACTTAAAATTTCTAAATTTTGACTTTTAACTATTGGTTTGAAATTTTTATTTCATTAATTGAGCAGTTTTCGGATTAACCTTTTACTCCATAGATACTCATTTCTACGCATTGCTTATAGGGGGCTTTGGAAAACATTGTGGCAAAAGGTGAAATTGCTCGTGACGAGCAATTTCACCTTTTGCCGCAATGTTTTCTATGCTATCAAAAGGTGTCATATACACATAAGAAACGGCTTCATCCTTGCTGTTATTTAGGGTCGATTAGGGATACCATAGAAATGCCTTATGGGGTAAAGAGTTAAGGGCATTTGGTGGGTAATGAACCAACTTTGGGTAGCAAACAACTGTGCCTCTTCCTGCAATGCTTTTCATGTAATTCAAAAATTGTTGCAATATCAAGGTCGTTTGGGCAAGAATATTCCATAAAACATTGGAAAGGGTCCATCCAGGATCAGACTGCACAATCTGTAATTATCTGATCTTGTTCCACAAGAGGATTAATTACAGATGCTCCCTCCAAAAGGGGACATGGCCCCTTTTTTGAATGTACATGTACGTGAACCAAAGTCCTTGTTTCATCGATTAAGCGTTCTACTTTGTAACAGCAAAACCCGGGCTTATCACGTCATCTATACAATGATTGATTATAATAATATGCGTGATGACTACCCTACCGTTCTCGAAACATTTGTCCTTAACAACCCATTACCACACAGTCCCTACTTTTGACGCCCCTGTGAAAGAAGCCTTTTGAAAACACTGTGGGAAAAGGAGAAAATGCTGGTAACCAGCATTTTCTCCTTTTCCCACAGTGTTTTCTACCCTTCCCAAACCACATTTTTAATTTTTCGGTTACCTTTATTCTGTCGTCTGCAAATACTTTGGATTTGGACCGGTCTAAAATTTGTCGTTTGGTAATGGGTTAACTTTTTAACAAACGGCAATGTTTTGGACGGGACCAAAAACAAAGCATCTGCAAACGACAAATCAAATCTTGATAATATAATGATTTCTGACTTTGATAGTGTAGAATTTATTGTTGGAAAAGGAGAAAATGATGGTTACCAGCATTTTCTCCTTTTCCCACAATGTTTTTCTATAGGCTTCTTTTTCAGGGTCGTTAAAAGTCGGGATTGTATTGTAAATTTTTAACTATTTACTGCACAATCCCTACTTTTAACAGCCCTGAGAAAGGAGGCATTGGAAAACACTGTGGGAAAAGGAGAAAATGATGGTAAGTATCAATTTC
This sequence comes from Tridacna crocea, assembly GCA_943736015.1. Classification (NCBI taxonomy): domain Eukaryota; kingdom Metazoa; phylum Mollusca; class Bivalvia; order Cardiida; family Cardiidae; genus Tridacna; species Tridacna crocea. Next base: position 25,279,896 of record OX031062.1, read on the forward strand.
TCCATTTTCCCATAATGTTTTCTACCCTATCAAAGTCAAATTTTGTCATTTTGTCATTTGTGTGGCCTTTAAGTTGCTATCTGCATATGCTTTCGAAAGTCTAAAAGTTTGTCGTTTGGTAAGGAGCTGAGCTGCTAAACAGATTTATTTCGATTCTGCTCAAAAAGTAAAATACATGTAAAATTTTCAAACCGAAGAATGTTACAGTATTTCAAGCTTATTATTATTTTTCCAGAAATAGCTGTCTTTCGGACAGTGTTGATCTAAAATCAGACTGCACGTTTTGTACGTTTTGTAAATAAATAAATAAATAAATGAGAAAAACAACTCTATTTCGGAGAAATTGTTATTTTATTTTATTGTTATTATTTTTAATGAGGAAAAACAACTCTCTTTTGGACAGTGTTGATCTAAGATCAGACTACACATCTTTATCAACTCTGTCATAGGTCGTGAGTCGTGTTAAGCAGCTTCAGGTTTATTGCACGCCATAGGAATAACCGAAAAGCACTGTACTGGATTATGTTCCCCCAAGAAAGGGTCGAAAGCATGAAATGATAAATAGAATATATGTTCTTGTTTTTTGTTTCGGTGAAAGATCGAAATTCATTCTATCGACTGAACATCATCGGTAATATTTTCACGAGTGGCTATTTACTCGATGAATCAAATTTTGATCAAAATATCCTTTATTTATTTGTCAAACGAGTGGACATGTTGATTTATGATTTTTTGATTATGAGCTTATAATTATCATGAGTAGGAAAGTCTATCATAATAGTCCAGATACAGCCGATTTAAAGTTGAGCTTCATCATCATCATCATCATCATCATCATCTTCATCATTTTCATCATCATCATCTTTTGTTATCATTGGCAAACAATATATGGAGGAATCATATATTCATCGTCACTGAAATAACTGTTGAAATAAATGTAAAAATAAACAAAATCAATCCCCTGTGTACCAGTTGTGAGTTATAAATAATTTTGAAACCTAAAACCGTCTAAATCATTAAAAAGTATTTTATATGTAAATATGGCTCGAGGATATTATATGGAGTACGCTTGAAATGATATTTAGTTGTTATCAATCCGATCTGAAATATGCGGTAGGTTTGAAATCGACTTCGTGATTTTCACTTCATTATAACGCACAATCGCATTTATATGAGATTCCCACATCATCTATCCGAGTGTTTCTGGCGTCAAACCAACGATTTTTTCGCGACTTAAAACTATATATTAAAATTGTCCCTATTTATACCTGCACTGTGGATTATTGGCAAACCAGATCTTGGCTTCTTTGTCAGTTACTTTCAAATGTACGTTAAAAAGCATTTCAAAAATGAAAGGAAACAGTTCTTTCAATTGCGTTCTTGGCGTTGCTATGAATATCACAAAATAAATCCAACAAGATAACGCACCAAACTGCTGAAAGACGTTGTAGAACGTATTACCAAGGTTTCAGTGACGTCAGTTCCCTCTGACGTTAGTTTTCATTGAATTGGGGCATTGAGAAGGGAAATTCTACTTCATCAATTTTTTAAACAACAACAAAAAAAAAACAGGTAAGATTTCGCTTTACAAACGTTGGAATTGTAAAGCTTTGCAGTATGATAAACTTGTTGTACGGTCAGGTGGCAGGGGACTTGCATCTTCGCAAGCCAAAGATACTAAGGTAGTGCGTAACGAACAAAGTGGAGTTAGTATCCTTGGCTTGCGAAGATGGGGGACTTGTAAACTTGTTCACGGCTGTAGTGAATCATGTCGCCACCTCGGCGAGGTGGCGACATGATTCACCATAGCCGTGAACAAGTTCCCAAGTCCCCTGCCACCTGACTGTACAACTAATACTGTCCAAAGGACTCTCCTAGCCTAAAAGCTTCGAATGTCTTTCCAATGGACACTCCAATATGAACAGCGGCGAGATCGGGTCAGGTCTTTCTCGTTACAAATCCCACCGATCGACCACAAAGCCATGGCAGAGCCTATATATCATCTATACGAGATAAAGGGTTTAGCAGTTAAAAGATTATGATGAGAAGATGCGATCTCTATCTCTGCTCATCCTATCTGATATCATTATTATAAGTTAGAATGAAGTACCGATGATTTCAATGGATATCGCAGCGCTATCTACGATTCGAATTGTCGATAGATAAAGGCAAAAGGTCAATGCGATTAATACGGTAATAGAGTGGAAATATTGTAAACATTTATTTTTCATTTCGCCGTGAAATCATTTCTACTCATGCAAAAAGCCATGAATATTAATTGCCGACTCGCAAACATGAGATTTGGCCTTCTCTCATTTGGATGACTCTGGTTTTTACCCTCTCGAACTCACAAATCATTCGAAATGTTGTTCTTTTACTGAATTTCTAGACTAACCATCTCATTGGCTTAGACGTACAGGTCTGATCTAATCAGATAGCTGGTCTTGAAATTTGAGTTGAATTCACTAATGATTGGTGAAAGCTTCTAGTTCTCTTATAGATAACTGATGTAGTCCCTTAACTCTTTATCACACAATCCTGACGACCTTGAGAAGAAGCATTAGGAAACACAAAGGGAAAAGTAGAAAATGCTGGTAAGCAGCATTTTCTCCTTTTACCACAGTGTTTTTTACCCTTCCCAAACCAAATTTCATTTTTTTAGTCAGATTATTTTGTCTTTTGCAAAAGCTTTCAATTTGGGCCAGTATATATTCTTAAATCTTTTTTTTTTTAAATGTTGCATCACTAAATTGCAGCTAACTTTTTTGTTAAGTATTTTTTTGCATAATATAAATTTCAATTATATTCGTCAGGATTTCTTACAGTTGTATATCTGAACTAATTTTGATAGGAAGTTGCCGGTTTGAGCCTCCGCTGAGTCATGTACGAGACCATCCACATACGAGAACCTAAAACAAGCTTACAGGAATTCATGACAGTTTTAACCATAATGCTTGATGATACATCGGGCGACTAGATTTAATTTGGACTAAACACAGCTTCATTATGACAGGAATTATAAAAAAAAAAAAGTTGAACCAAAGACTGAAAGGAAACGAAATCTAACAAAAATAAAACAAAGAAAAGAAGTACGTGCTCTAAACTGCTAAATACTTACGTCAGTTTTAACATGAGATCATACGTCGATTGACAAACAAGTTCTTACAACTTATACTAATCTCTCTCGATTCTGCCTCCTGGGAACTACACCAGTACTCGCGCCGAATGTGTGGGCCAATGAGAAATCCCAAAGTTGACACCCGCTGCTGGGTATCAGACACAGAACATTTAGGTTATGAGGCCGACGCTCTACCTCACGACCACGAACACCACAATGATCACGTTCTTGTGTGTCTTTTCCTATGCCAGAGATCTGCTTATTTTTTTAGATGACAAACAACATAAATAAGTATGTTGTCAAATAACATGAGGCATGCAACACGCTTAAAGAGGCATTCTGACATTTGTGTAAGGTATCTTCTCGGATAAGGCCTGCGCCGCGAGTGCGCGCAGACGATTCCGAAACGACCCTCCCTTTCCGTTTCTATGCATTTTCTTTTGTTGTTGTTGCTGTTGTTTTGAGCAAGTCTACTGAAGCACAAAATCTCATGTAGTCGTAAAGAATAGCCTGTGCGGACTGCGCAGCCTGATCCGAGAAGACACTTAATACGCAATTATCTCAATGCCCCTTTACGGGCGATGCAAGCCGTATTAGAGTTTCAATATTTTGTTCATATTTTGTCAACAGAATATTTAGTCTCCTCTCGGGGAAAAAGATATTACGGTCTCTATTTTTCCGACAAAGGTATGGGTTTTTTATAGCTGTAGTACAATATTTGAGATCGCTAAGTTCTCAAAGACGCTTTGTAAATGTCACTTGTGTGCCATCTGGTCAAAAACCACAAGAGAGCACATTCAAAAGAGGACAAGAATGGTTCCACAGTTCTGTTCTATTCATACCAGCCTATCTTTTCTCGGACAAAACGCGATTATGATTGGATGAAATTTTCCTATACTGGTTCTCATTGTTCCATAGGAGTGTTTAGTGTCTCGAGGGAGCCATAACTAATGTTTATACCAAATTCCACTGATTGCAAATATTCTGAAACTTCATGTATTGGCCCAGTAAAACTCTCCGAGGAGTTTCCGAAAAAGGGGCGATTTTTAAGATAACTCTAAAATGTAAATCACCGAATAATGCGCGGGTCCAACCAGACGACATGGAGCAAGGCTTTATCTCGATCTCGCGAGACTTCCTCTCGCAGTAATGTCTTATCGTAGTAAAGATAACAATACAGACGATAAATTTTCTTTTTATAAATTGAATCGTTGTCATGGAGTATGACAGAAACCTTTTACGGTATGGCGTTAAAACTGCATTGCTCGCACCCGCATGGCGCCCACGTTCTTTCCTCGGAATTGAAACACCGAAATTTGAAATCCATTTACTCTCCTGTTTTCGTAAAGTGACTGTTTTTTGCCATTGTGAAATCTATTTATCCCATCTTTTTATGATGAGATTTGCTTCTGTTTCAGCGAGGAAAATCGAAATTTCACCATTAACTCTTTCACAGACAACAGAATGTTGGCCTCGTTCATATTGAAGCATTTCCAGACAAACAATGAAAGGTGGTTTAGATGATAAAACTTGTCCTCGAAAGGATATAAAGCATCACGGGAATGAAAAAAAAATGCTGATTGCCAACATTTCCTCCTTTTTCTAAAAAAAATTTCAAAAACTTTTTTTTTTCATTAGTGTTGTCACACAAGATCTTCTTGGACATAGTTAACCCTTTCCCAAACAATCCCTGGTTTTTACGGGTCTGGAATAGTAGCCTTTTGAAAACATTGTGGGAAAAGGAAAAAATGCTGGTAACCAGCATTTTCTCCTTTTCCCACAATGTTTTCTACCCTGTCATAGACAGAAATCATCTTTTCAGCAAGAGTTGAATTGTCGTCTGCAAATGCTTTCAATTTGGTCGAGTTCAAAAGTTTGTCGTTTGGGAAAGGGTTAAAGTCATGGGGGTTGTAAGTCTCGTCTACAATTAGTGTAATTGTGGGCGATTTTCTATTCTTTTTGATAATTTTCATTATAATGTTTGCCCATCAGATACAATTTGAAAGCTTATAGACATTTACCTTGCAGACCTCACTTGTTTTCATTGCCAAAATCTTCCTCATTATTTTATTCCATTTCTAAAATGAATTCGTCATTCATCTGCTGCATACACTCAAAACGCATCTACTTGTGGAGAATACTTGAGTATGTTGTCAAAATTAAGTATCTGTAAGCGAATCTTGTCTCTTTATCATAAAGCAGGTGTCTTTAAGTGGTTGGCCAAGTTTTATCATCTAGCTCTTTGTCCTTAGTGCTTTCCCTGGAAGAGGTTTCAAACCTCTAAATTCAGTTCAGACACGGTAAGTAATACCGATATCTGTTTTGGTCATTAGCAACCACGCTTTTTTAGAACGACTACTTATTTATGACTTTGAAACAAATAAGAACATTGGGAGAAAAAGAATGTTATCTCGAAGAAAACATGTAGAAAACAGTGTTGAGGATTTAGGGATTGCTTGTAAAATGCTATTGTTTCTATCCCTGCAATTTTTCTGAAGCGCCAAACAGGTTACTTTTAATTGGTACTTAGAAGCATGTCATACTTTAGTTTGACCCCTTTTGTTTATTGGAATGACACTTTAACTCGTTCCAATATTTCTGCTTGTAATTAAGAACAGAAATAAACATTGTGCCATGTTCTTTGTTTTATAGCTTTTCTTCCGTCAAAGTCCATAAGTATTTATATCAGTTTGTTTGTGTTGGGGGTTTGACGCCATTTTAACAGCTTCGGTCATATATATCATGGCGGTCAGTGACGCACCCATGTATCTTGACTTTCTTAAACTTTCGCAAAACCTTTTTTACAAAGAAATTCTGAATACTTTTCTAACATATATCAGAGCTGAGAGGCGAAAAATAAAAACGCCGAGTCACAAGTATTTGTACTTAGAAATAAAAAGAAAAAGTCTTTTTCTTCAAAAATATTAAGTTATTTTGAGTTATGTTTTTCAAGCTGATTATTTGCATTGTAATGCATTCCCTATATTATCTGCATTTATTGATTTATTTTCTTAATAGCACCCTAAAATATTCAAGCTTTCTAAGAACATATCGTGTTCGTTTCGAATGTAATTTAATGTCATCCTATACACAGTTTCAATTTAGTTGCATCTCTTTTCTCATTAAAATAACCGAACAGTATTATATACTTCGTCCACAATCAAGACTTATTGCAGATCAAAAATTGTGTATACAAAATCTTTTAACTCTTATCGTGCTGAATAACTAAAATGTATTTTTTTTTTTTCAATTCGATAGCTAAAACCCAAATATTGCTATTTCAAAGTTATGTTTTCGGGAATAATATCTCCTTATCGGACAGTGTAGATCAAAGATCAGACTGCACGTTCTGTGCAGTCTGATCTTGATCTACACTGTCCGCAAAAGGTCAGGGATTCGAGCACAGCAGCCTAACGTTTAAAACCTAAAACGTGAAAGTCTGTCAGTGCCCAATAACAACATCAATTCGGAGAAACCGTTAAACCTGAAAGCAGCGCTAAAGATGCAACGATTGGCTACGAGATATTCACGTGGTAGCATCTTCAGAGATAACGATCGAATGGCGCTTGTAAGTGGCACCCTTGTTCCACACCCCTCATCTCATAAACATGATACAGAAACATACGTCAAATCCAGTCGCCAATTTCAAAAATCTACATAAAGCAGTAAGTAATGAAGAGTCTCAAGCTGTTGATCTTTTGTTGTTGTTTTTTGCTTTCTTTGTTTGGGGTTTTATTTATACATAGATGAAAATGTAGAGAGACAATTTTCAATCACGCTATCGATCAGTATGGTAAAGACATGAGACATAAGTATTGATTCTCTACGCATTTCCGGAGAAGACAAACGCCATGAGGACCACAAACTGTGTCATAAGAACAGGTGCAAGAGATAGTGGAAAGCTTCGAACATTAACCATTCAGTTAATTGTAATGTCTCTCAACGCTTCATTATGGGGGCACTTTAATGTCTGCGTTTCTCGAGAACTAAAAATCAGGCATTTTGCAAGTTAATAGATCCTACAATCGCAAGTGATGGCACATCTTTTTTTAGCAATCTCTTTCAAAATTATCATTCTTTATTTCCATCAAGCTATAATGAGTGATATTTATCACATAATATGTTGCTGATAGGGAAAAAAAATCAAAATTGCTCACATGTATTTCAAACTTAATTTTCTGGGGAGAAAATATCGTTTTGCTTCACTCTTTTTGCACGGAAAATAGATTTAGTTGTTTTTTTTTTATTGGCGAAAGATACGTAAGTTCAAATCTCGCTAATACTGTATTTTGATCATTAAAAATCAGCATAGTTCGGGTCAAAAAAGGATCAGTCGCATTTGCAGATATAGACATTTTTTTTTTTGCACTGGTCTGTAATTCTAGCGCCATTTTGTCAGCCTTGAGCTGCGATAATTCACGTTCGTCAGAATATCAAAATTATGCAATTTTCGTACCCTAATTAAGACATTCTCGGACAGCCAAGGTCGCTAAGAATGAAAATAATTATTACAATTTGTATCGTTTTCATTTTACCCGAAATTACGAAAGAATGAATTAACGAGATAAATACGTCAATCCTTTACCAGATTATTAAATGTTGGACTCGTCATTATTGAAAGCATTTGCAGGCCACAAGTCAAAACTTGTTCAAACGACAAGAATTGTTTCTGAAAATGTAGAAAACAGTGTGGGAAAAGGAGAAAATGCTGGTTACCAGCATTTTCTCCTTTTCTCACATTGTTTTCAAAATCTTTCCTCTTTGGTTTCGTTAAAATACCGGATAATTTGGTAAAGACTGACTTTAAGAAAAGAAGTAAATCCGCGACCAGGGACCGATTGAACTGTAGGAAAGAAGCACTTATTCAACTGCAATTTTTTTGACAATGACATACACGGGCCGACCGATTTACTAATTACTCAAAACTCTTCCCCTTTCTCGAAAAAATTAGAACAACATACGTATTGCATATGTTGAAAACAATATGGTAAATGGAGAAATTGCTCACCAATCGGCAATTGTTTTCATTCAGGCATTTATATTCTTGACCGATTTTTTTGTTACTCAGGAGGTTTTTTTTTTTCGTATTTTTTATCATCTGTTGTTTCTTGTTTCACTTCTTAAGACGAATATGAAAATAGAGTATGAAGTAATGAAATAAATTATATGAGGGTTTACAAAGCGCAAGGTATTATAAGCACTTCATTTTCTGTCGGTATTTGGTTATTAATAAAAATAGGCTAAATTACTCCTGTGAGCTAATGATACCCTCTTGGCTTTTCATTCGAGTCGCAAGACGTGTTTTCGAACAAAAAAATGGGGAATAAAAAGCGACAATGATTAAAATGTTTGAATAATATTTATATGTAATCGGTCACTTATTTATCGCAACGAAACGTCAATCAAACGTGTCAATTTCTGAAGGCGAGTCCTGAAAGGTAAGGTCCCTTTTACAACCAATAAAACCCAACAACCTTTTTGCCTCAGCCTGTACCTTGACGATACAGCAGCTGTTTCAAACTTCTGGATTTATCTACATTGTATTTTTGCTCGTAATGAAAGGTGCACAGTACTTGCGTATTATCTTGAATCTACACGAACATGTATTATGGTGTTGAATGTCTGTTCAGTTCGGCATTCAAATGCCCGGTTTATGATGATCTCTACAGACAATAGATTTACATTTCATTTATAAAGGAGTCATTCGGTTAACTCAATATCAAACGATAATATTTTAGGCTTGTCAAAATCAAAAGCATTTGCAGACGACAAAATAAAAGTGACTGAAAATTTGCTTTATGAAAGGTAGAAAACATTGTGGGAAAAGGAGAAAATGCTGGTTACCAGCATTTTCTCCTTTTCCCACAATGTTTTCTAAAGGCTTCTTTCTCAGGGTCGTCAAATGCAGGGATTGTGTGGTAATGGGTTAAGATAGAATTCTCTAACTTTTTAAAAAAACCTCAAGAAATTTAAAAATTTCTGCACTGTGAAAAGCAGGGGTCACTTACATTTATTTCGTATTGAAAGATTTTATTTTCTTTTTTGTTACAGCAAAGGAATCGAAAGCTTCCTACAAAATTGAAAAAAGCCTACAGTGTACATGTTACCTTAACGAGACAATTCCAAGTTTTATGATCCTGAAGAAGAAGGCCGTTGAAAACATTATGGTAAAAGAAGAAAATGCTGGTAACCAGCATTTTCTCTTTTTAACATTATGTTTTTCTAGCCAACGAAAGATATCTTCAATCAATTAAGGCACATTTTTTTGCAGTTTTTTAACACTGTTAATTTGGTCAACTGAAATTTTGTTTTTGTCTAGAACTCAGTTTAAGAAAATAACCTTATTCGTTGCGTTGACAAAGAGGCTTTATCATGCTTGACGTGCACGACGATTCTTTCACTAATCGAAGATTGTATAAAATAACTTTACAAATCAATTCACTAACAGCATGGGTGGCACAGAGTAATACAATACTAAATTGTGGTAACGAAAAATAACCTAATCACCCTCTGAAAGACAAGTCAATTAAAAAGAATATTACAATAGACCTATATCCCATAAAGACCTATATATAGCACTAGAATTACGACTAAAGTGTCATCTTCTTCTTCTTCTTCTTCTTCTTCTTCTTCTTCTTCAGTAGCAGCAGCAGCAGTGGGAGAAAGCCAGGAATTTCCGAGGTGGGCCGTGACATGACCTAAGCTTGTAAAATGGCTTTAAACTTCACTACAAACAAAATCTTCTTCTGATGAACGACACAAGTTGTTTATCCAATCAAGCCTTGAATTATTTTTTGGGGGAAAATAAAAATTCATACATGCAAAAAAATGCATTTGTCACTGAAATCTATTATCCTTTTAAATCATTTACTTTATTATTGTTATTATTATTATTATTGCTGTAATTTTTTTTATCGAAAAAATAAATTTGGGGGTTTTTTTTTGCATAAGATGGAATTTTCGAAAACTGTGTCAAACAAAATCGATTTTCCGACAATTTTTCACGTATACGAGTATGCAGTAGGCATAAATTCTTGTTGACAATAGTTTTACCAAAAGACGTACAGTCTAGATGTTCTGTTGTTATGCATTTCAGAAGTTAACCAAGAAGAACAAGGATTTTACAGGACGCTATGCTCAAATATCTCACAAATACCGATCTGATCCAAGGTCCGTCTGCTACTAATTTTCAGCCCAATCTTAATCGGTTCTATTGGCAAGAGGACCCAAAGTCAAATAAAATGAAGATTAACTCTTTACCAGACGACAAAATTTTAGACTTGCCCAAATCAAAAACATTTGCAGACGACAAATCAAATGTAGCCATAATAATGAAATTTGCATTGAACGGGTCGAAAAAAATTGTTGGAAAAGGAGAAAATGCCGGTTACCGGCATTTTCTCCTTTTCCAATAATGTTTTCAAAATTTTTGTTCTCGTTAAAAGACAAGATTGTTTAGAAAAAGGATAAAACTCATTAATAACAACTATGACAGTCGATAAAGAAAGATTCTATCAAAAGTATGACAACTTTCATATCTAAAGTGATTCATTTATTTACTTTTTTTTTTATCCATATATGGTGCGTTGACTTCCTTATTCCCATAGTTAGATGCATTTTCAAGTAACCACTTTCCACGCTACCCTGAATTTTAACGACCCTGAGAAACAAAGCTTTTTTTTATAAAAAAACTGTGGTAAAAGAAGAAAATGTTGGTAACAAGCATTTTTTCCCCACAATGTTTTCTTTTCTTTCAAGATAAACTTCAATTTTTGAGTCACATTTATTTCGTTGTCTACAAATAAATTTTGCTGTTTATAAAGATTCAAGAAGGATTTTTTTTTAATTTCAAGTGGGGAGGAATATCCAGAAAATACGCAAGAAAGGGCGTGGCACGACCACGTGGTCTTGATCCGTTGTTACCGTGATACATATATTTCAAATGTTTTTGAAAGTGACTTAAACACTCTTTAATCAATTTATCTATCCACATTAGCCTTTCAAGCCAATGGTTTCTTTTCCACATGAGCAAAGTCAAAAGTCATTTACAGTGATGAGATGAATTAAACTGCTTAATGTTCCCACAAAACTTTAAGAATTCCAAAAATCTTGCACGTTACATATAAAGCAGAAGAGAATAAATCATCAAATAGTTACATGCATAAATCACCGAATCAATAATTTTGATACAGACACATATAAAAGCTTGCAAGTTACATGTAAGGCAAAAGAGAATAAATCATCAAATAATTACACGCATAAATCACTGAATCAATAATTTTGATACAGATACATATACAATATACATAGACACACACACCCTACAATAACATGGAAAACATGCATGTGTTAACTTTAAACATTTCCATGTCAGTCCAGCCGAAAAAGGGAATCTATGTACAATTCACAATATTCTATGGTTATTCTAGAGACTAATGTTTTCATGTCTGTTTCAAATTTGATCTAAGCTTACAGAAAAATGCAATTCATTTTTGTTTCAACACAATATACAACTTGATTTCACGTCGCTTTGAACGAGCGACGTGAAATCAAATTGTATATTGTGTTGCAAGGATAATTGTTAAAGGTGTTGTCTGAGCTTTTACCTAAATTTTGAGTTATTTGTGAGCTATTCTAAAAACAGTAATATGTTAAATACGTAAGTCTTCAATCGCTGGCCTGATTCAAATAGAGTACACAGGTCAAAGGGAGATAACCACGTAATTTATAACTGAACCTTTTCTTACCATTTGCATGTTCAAAAAATAATACGGAATCATTAGTTATTTGTGAATATGGGTGAAACTAGTGTAAAAGTTTATGCTTTTTTTTTTTTCAATTTTCATAAATTTGATAAATAACCCGGTTTTCTAAGTTAGACTTTTCTTAATTTTATTTTGGGTAAACTTTGATGATGAACCTAAAACCATCTTCTACTTTAGGTGCAAGATTAGACATTAGACATCTTTCTGCTATGCTCCTTCTTGTTTTCAGTTTGGTCATGATTTAAACTGTTTTCAAAAGCAACTATTTGCAAGTTTGGCTTGCGAGATGGACTTCCTGAAATAAATGCATTCCGTTCATTTTCCCTTTTCACTTCCTCTTTTTCACACTGACGAACTAGTTTTTGAACTATTTTATGTGTTATAGAACAACTTCTTTCTTTCTTTCTTTTCTGCTTTCTTTCTTTCATTCTTTCTCAGATTCTTTTTTCATTTATTTATTGCATATGTTAGCTAATCTTTTATTTTGTCTTTAAACTCACTATTTACATACTACAATGTCATATGACTGGTCTTCTTAGCAATCAGACAACCAGTTCATGCAACTACTTCAAATTCAAGCCTTATGTACATTGATACAATTGAATACTCGAAAGATAAACAGTTTCCTCACACTAATGCACCGTCTATTTCATACATTGTCACTAAACGCCACCCCACGCTTTCTGCAAAAGAAAAAAAAAAAAACTGGTCGGCTCCCACTATTCACTCAATTCAAAAGCCCTAACGAAGAAATGACATGTCAGGTAATTTTTCTTGTACTAATTACAGGGTTCCTGCAAATTTTGTCATTATATGATTTATTATGTAATTATTTCATAACTCATAATGCAGTAACAACCTAGAACGATCTATATCACATAAATTATAAGAGGTGGCAAGATAAAACGTCTGTATTATCCTTTCCTTTCAATCTTTGACTTCTTTGGTAGCTAAGTGCGACTCAAGGACCTTTTGCGGACAGTGAAGATAAAGATCAGACTGCACAGAACGTGATCTTGGATCTACACTGACCGTTAAGGAGACATTTTCTTTCCACAAAAAATACTATGAAATGACAACATTTAGGCTGTTATTATGGGCCTGAAAGGTTCAGTTAAATCTTTTACTAGACGACAAAAACTGGACTGGTTCAAATTGAAAGGATATGTAGACAACAAATTAAGTGTAACTGAAATGATCATTTTTGTTTTAGATGGGGGAAGAAAACGATGTGGGAAAAGGAGAAAATGCTGGTTACCAGCATTTTCTCCTTTTCCCACAATGTTTCAACAGCCTTCTTCTACATGGTCGTTAAAACTCGGGATTGTGTGGTTAAGGGTTAACTAATACAGGAGGTGTGGGGGGGGGGGACAGAAAAATTCGACTTATACGGTGTTCCCTACAGTAGCAGGGACTTTTTGGTCAGATTATAGAATAAAGTAATGAACAGTGTAGACCCAAGACCTGAGTATACATTCTATGCAGTCTGATCTTGATCTACGCCTTTCAATTAAAAAAGAAATATGAGTTCCTCGTGGTATTGTGAAACTGTTACGCTCCCAGTCTGATTAGGAAATGCAGAAATGGGCTTTTACGGTGGGAAGAAAAGAAAAAGTATCAGATTGCTGGTTCTTTTTTATTTATATGTATTTCACTTTCTGCAAAAAAAAAATATGTAATTCTCAGTATTTGCAGTATTGCCACATGTTTTTTTCCCCATTTGTTTTGTCAAATATAATAAAGGGTGAAGTAATTTGGAATCTACCCCATGCTCTTCCAACACTCAAAATCGACTTGTTTTTTAATCATATGATAATTTTTTTGCGTCTGTGAAAGAAAAAAAGCGTGCAGTAAGTTTTATTTCTGTATTATTTTTGTCCATAAAGTAAACAGAAGAAAAATGAAAATAAAAAAGGAGAAAAAACATATAAAAAGAGACTATCATATTTTTTTAAAACACAATCACTGAAAAGGGTTAAAATACGCCAAGGTTATTTTATCAGACCACACGTTTGTATTTAACATTAACTTTTGTGATCCTAGTTAAAAACTCATTAGTCCAAACTAGAGGGAATAAACGATACGTCAAGAGGCTACCCGAATTTCTATTCAGCAAGTACTCCTTGGGGTCGAAAGTGACTGGTACCGAATGAGCAACGAGTCATTTCGTATTACTGAAGTGAGACGGTCTGGCGGGACGAGGAATAATTCGACATGTTTCCCTCATTAATTATGGACACCTTGATTTCTATACATAATTGTCTTACTTGTCACGTGATCATTTTTTTTTTTTTGAAAATACGGTATTGGAAATAAATCTGATTTGCGCCTTATTTCTCAACCCAATCTTCACTATCTTCTCTCTACCAGAGAACAGATTTCTGAATTGGACGGAACCAAACTTAAAGTATTTGCACGCGAGAAATGAAATGATGCTAGAATGACGATATATGTTTTTGACGGGGTGGAAAACATTTTGGGAAAAGGAGAAAATGCTGGTTACCAGCATTTTCTCCTTTTCCTACAATGTTTCCGAAAGATTTCTTTCTCAGGGATAACTTTGTAAAGGCATAACCCTCTTTAACAATTTAGTTTAAATAGAATTAAACAGAATAGGTGTGTTTGCCTGTTCTTCAACAAGTAAAGACAATCTTATTTTTGCCTTATTCGAAGTTTTGAATGACTTTTTCGATAATCCAAATACATGTTTTATCCGAAATCATAGCTAGTTCCCTCTTGTATATAGATAACTGATGTTTGACCGTTTCGCGCCTGTTAACCCTTTCCCAAACGACAAATTTTGGACTCTTCCAAACCGAAAGAGTTTGCAGACGACAATTTTAGATTTTGAGAAAATGGCAGAAAGTTCTCAAAAAGGGTAGAAAACACTGTGGGAAAAGGAGAAATTGCTCGTTACGAGCAATTTCCCCTTTTCCCACAGTGTTTTCAAAAGACTTTTACTGTAGACACGTAAAAACCAGGGCTTGTCTGGGAAAGGATTAACCCTTAAGCTGCTAAGGGCGACTCGAGGACGTTTTGCGGACAGTGTAGATCAAGAACAAATTGCAAAAACAATCACTGGTTTCCACGACTCTGAAAAAGGCTTTTGAAAACAAAACATCGTTAGGAAAGGGAAAAAATGCCGGTCACCAGCATTTTGCTCCTTTCCACACAATGTTTTCTACCCTTCCAGAGCAAATTTTAATTTTTAAGTCACATGGGTTTTGTCTTCTGCGAATGCTTTGAATTCGGACCAGCCTAAAAATTTGTCATTTGGTAAAGATTTAATCCTGTACCAAACGACAAAATTTTAGCCTGGTCCAAATTGAAAGCATCTGCAAAAGACAAAATTCATGTGACTCAAAAATTGAAACATGAGAAAAGAAAAGATTGTAGGAAAAGGAGATAATGCTGGTGACCAGGAAATTTCTCCTTTTCCAACAATGTTTTCAGAAAGCTTGTTCCTCTTTACCACCCCTTTACTATAACTGGTTGCACCGAAAACAGTCTGACCGAGAAATGTATTACATCATTACTTTTGATATCTTAGAATTTTTTATCATTCATCTGGAAATAAAAACACCACACAGTATCTATCTTAACTGTGCATTTTCACCAGATTTTTAAACCCCCTTTTTCCCGAGGGCGAGGGGAGTTAAGATAGTACCCTCCTAATAGAAAAGAGCTGTTTCAACTATAATCTCATCCTACAAAATTTGCTATGATTAAAAATGAGTGTTAATGTACTACTTTAACCGAACCACCTTTTTTTCCTATTTTATATATATATATCTAAAACAAGTATATTTTCGTTACAAAGATAGATAATAACTACCTCCCGAAACTAACAAAAATATCAACAAATAATTTCAAGATAGATATCAAAAGAATTTCTAGTCGGTTAGAAATGTGCACATATATCTATCAGTATAAATCCTTATTTATCAAAAATTCTATTCCATGTTGCACTGGAAGTGTTAGGATGATAAGATCTTAATAACTGCAAGAAAAGGTCATACGAACATGACTGCTTCATACCCTAAATGTGCGTTTGGGAAGGGTAAACATAACATAAATTAGAAAAAAAAACACAAACATACACACCCTCCTGGTGGACCTCGGTCCCATGACGTCAAGGACACGCATACGAAAAAGTCACTGCATTAACCATTTACTAAACAATCCCTGATTTTTACGTCCCTGAGATAGAAGCCTTCGGAAACTTTGCAGGAAAAGGAGAAAATACAGCATTTTCTCTATTCCCGCAATGTTTTCTACCCTACTGGAAAAAAAAAATCGGGTTTTTCATTTGTTGTCTGCAAACTCTTTCAGTTTGGAAGAGTCTAAAATTTGTCGTCTGGGAAAGAGTTAAACTTTACCTCTGAGTTAAGGCCTGTTTACACATTCACGATTTTTGGCTACGGTGCCGCTACGATTCGCCACGATTTGTAAAATCGTCGTGTACCGTAGTGATTCGTAGTAGAACCGTGGTGAATCGTGGTGAATCTTGATGAATCGTGATGATTCGGCAAACTCCACGGTAGCGCTACGGAAGTTTTAAACTGTTTAAAACATTCGTGGCGAATCGTGGTGGTTATTGGGCGTGGCCTAATTCGTAGCGCAACCGTAGCGGAATCGTGCTTATTCGTACTGACACCGTAGCTATATTCGCGGCTATTCGTGAGAGATCGTAGCCAGTCGTGGAATCTTTGACACCACGAATTCTCACGATTCACCACGAATTGTGTACGGTTGTCCTACGAATCATCCACGCTTTCGCTACGGAGCTCCACGATTGGCCACGACTAGTACCGTATCGAACCGTACAAGCACCGTGAGCATTCGTTGTGCCACCGTGGTCAATCCTCATTGACCGTAGCGTTGCCGTCATGAATCGTCATTGATTCGTAGCGATACCTTAAGCAAGGCTGACACTTGCACGACTTTTGGCCACGATTTTGTCGTGGCAAGTCGTACCATTTTGGGGCACGAACTGAGAGGATCCCGCACTGTTCACGACGAGTTCACGCATAGTTCACGACCAATTCACGAATAGTTCACGAATGCGTGCCCATCAATTTCCACATTGACACGAACTGGCACGATGAGTTCACGCATAGTTTGCGCATAGTTTACGCACTGCTCGCATTGGCACGACGAGTTTGCGCCATTCGGACGGTGTCGTCCGACTTGGGCACGCCATATAAAAAGGGGGCCTCCCCAACCCCTGGTCTTTTTTGGATTGGCTGTGGAAGAGACAACATGCTGAATGCCAGAGACACAATCATTGCAGAGAAGAGAAGATGCCTATACCTGGCAGCTGCTCTAGCTACTGTTGAAGAGCAGCAGAAAAGGCTAGAAAAGGCAGAAGAGCAAGAAAAGGCAACCCCACCTCGAAGAAAGACACAAAGGAAAGTGTGGGTCAGAGAATGGTTGACCAGAAGGCACGAGTTTGGACAGTATGACAGTCTACTGACTGAACTTCACAAGGAAGATCAAAGGGGCTACAAAAATTACCTCAGAATCACACCTGACCTGTTCCAAGAGATGGTTGAGAAGTTAACCCCTCGCCTTCAGAAGCAGTCCACTTTCATGAGGGAACCGCTTCAAGTTGGACTCAAGCTGGCTGCCACCCTCCGCTTCCTAGCCACTGGAAATTCCTATCCAAGTCTACAGTACAGCTTCAGGGTTGAAGCAAGTACCATCTGCAAATTCATACCCGAGGTGTGTAAAGCCATCATCGGGGTCTACAAGGACGAAGTGCTGCGCTGCCCCAAAACTGAAGAGTAGTGGAAGGAAGTTTCTGCCAGGTTCAGCTCTAGATGGAACTACCACAACTGTCTGGGGGCTGTGGACGGCAAGCACATCGCCATGAAGAAGCCATCCAGTGCTGGCTCTTACTACTACAACTACAAGGGCTTCCACAGTATTGTACTGATGGCAGTAGCAGATGCTACCTACAAGTTCCTCTATGTGGATGTTGGGGCAGAGGGTGGTGCGTCGGATGGAGGAACATGGAGTAACTGTTCCCTGCATGATGCTGTAGAAGAGAACAGAGCTGGAGTACCTGAACCAGAACCACTCCCTAATGATGACAAGCCAGTGCCCTATCACTTCGTAGGGGATGACGCCTTTGCTCTCCGAACCTGGATGATGAAACCATTCTCCCATAGGTCACAGGTCCTACGAGAACGCATATACAGCTACAGGTTGTCTCGTGCCCGACGTGTCGTGGAGAATTCCTTTGGAATTTTGTGTCACAGGTTCCGTTGCTTCTTGACGACGATGCATCAGCACCCCGACACCATCAACCTGATCACCATGTGCGCATGTGTCCTGCACAATCTCATCCTCATCAGATACCCAAACGCAATTTCAGAAGTGGACACCGAAGATCCGGACACACATGATCTGATCCCTGGTGGATGGAGGACTGACCGACACATGCAGGGGCTGCTGCCTCTAACCGGCCATCATACCCAGAGGGATGCAAAGGATCAGAGAAACTACTTGTCACATTACTACATGTCCTCTGCTGGTGCTGTGCCTTGACAAGAAAGAATGGTAGTAGCTCCATGACTTGCATCCACAGTTGTTCCAGCAAGGACACTGAGTGAGAGAATTTACAAATTGAGTGACTTTTGGCAGGCAGAGTCATTAAGAGACTTAAATATTTGTAAATAGTTGGACTTTGGTACTTCTACATATTTGTTGTTTGCTGTTTTCATGTTAATAAATTGTTATCTTATTTCAAAACACTTGTTTTCATTTAAACCTTAAAATAAAGTTAAAGAGCAACGAAAACGAAGCGAAAAAAAAAACGTGTATGTTGGAAATATCAGAAGATGACAGTTGAAGGGATGGTGGAACAGATGGAAAAGTTGTGTGATGTAGTAGAATCGTCCCGACAAGTTCACGACGAGTTCACGAACAGTTTGCGCATAGTTCACGACCCGGTCGCGAAATTTTGTCGTGACCAAAATTTTGAACATTTCAAAATATTTGTCCCGACATGGCACGCAGTCACGACGTGTTTACGCACACTTCACGCCAGTTTACGACAAGTTTGCGCACTGGCACGACTCGAGTCGTGCCAATGCGTGTCACAGAATCGGGCAAGTGTCAGCCTTGCTTTACAGACACCGTACTAATATCGTGGACATTCTTACTGGAATCGTAGTGACACTGAATATTTCTACTTTTCGCCACGATTCATCCCGATCCATCTCGACTTTTCTGACCATGAGAAATCTGGGTGAATCGTGGTGAATCGTAGAGAAAATCGTGAATGTGTAAACAGGTCTTTACGTAGGATCCCTGACACTCTTACTTAACCCTTTCCCAAACAATCCTTGGTTTTTACGGGTCTGGATTAGTAGCCTTTTGAAAAAAATGTGGGAAAAGGAGAAAATGCTGGTAACCAGCATTTTCTCCTTTTCCAACAATGTTTTCTACCCTATTATAGACAGAAATCATCTTTTCAGCACGAGTTGAATTGTCGTCTGCAAATGCTTTCAAATTTGGTCTAGTCCAAAAGTTTGTCGTTTGGAAAAGGGTTAAAGCGGTTCCATGCATCTACGTAATACTGTACATCAAGCATGTCGTCATATAGTGGGTGGAGCCGTTCTGTCTATAAACTGGCTTAATCAAGAGATAAAATAATAACTTGACATGCAGAAAATTGAAACATAGAAAAAAAAGCTTCGACCCAGGCCAGCCTGCACGGATTGCGCAGGCTGGCCTGGATTGATACCTTTTTTTTGAAAGCATTAAATCACCTTTTTTTTTTTATAAAACATGAACACGAATCAAAATATGAAATGTTTCGAAAACCAGAATCAGAAACTTAGACAAATAAAGATTTCTGTAATGGATATTTTTACAAGTTCGCACCAAGTTGAAGCACAGTAGGAAATTAAGAAAACGATAGGGGTTATTTCTCCACTTTCGCTAATTATCGAATTTGTCATCAAAAGCAATAAAAAACACACAATCTATCGTAATACGTTCCTATTAGCGCCGTTTATGCCGCTCTAACATGGAACGTGACAGACCTGATGGTGCCACCGTAACGTTATGGCATCGTGTCCTGTTAGATCATTAGGGGAGATCAGAGTAATTTCTTTTTACAAAAAATAAATTTCATAACATCTTTTTAATTTCAGTTTTATAATTATTGACAAAAAACTTTTTTTTTACCAGTGCTGTTTTTGTATGACAGGCCTTTGCCGTCTTTGATCTACGCGAAATCATGATATTTGTAATGTCAGTTTTTTCAACTCACGACGTATCTTGCATGTAAGTTATTAATAAACATTTTTTCTCTTTTACTCTATATAAACCACAATAACAACTGCTAATAAGTCTCTGAAAGTGGCAGGTGGTTTAAGATTTCTTTTAAGTACATGTACTGCAGTTCATAACAAAGCATCAGGCTCTCACGTATCCCTTTCGGGTTACTCACCGCACCAAAAAAGTCTCTATGTCTGATAGCATGTAACTTCTTTCACGGTAAGAGATTTAAAAAATGTGTCAGTCTATCCCTCTTATATGATAGATTAAAAAAATATTTCGTTAAAAAGTACTATGTAAGGCCTCCAGTTTTCAAACTTAATCAACTGATGAATAGCGATGAAGGCAAACAACTTTTTAACTTGTCAAAATTTATAGAAAATGCCCTAGATATTCGTAAAAACATCCTAAACCTACATGTCTAGTTCATTATGTAGTTTTTGTTCCCTCCGTTCCATTGTAAACTCCTACGCGTATATATAGTGCTCTCAACTAAAAGTTGAATGAAATATAATATTGTATAGCTTGTTGAAAGCTCTACACGCATAAGTCATTCTCCCCGACATACATGCTCTGAAATAGCAACATGCCACTATTATTGTTGCTGAGATTCATCAAAGATGCCATTAATATTCGAAAAAAAAAAACACCCTAAGCCTACATGTCCAAAGTTCTTGTCTTATTATGTCTGTTTGCTTTGTTTCATCTTTTTGGATACCTACTCTTCAGTAGGCAAATATGTATGTAGCACTGTCAAGTAAAACTTTAATTATACTAAACATATCTTTTGAATTTGCTGAAAGTGCTGCACACATGATATTATATTGTATAATGTAGACTTTTCATAATCTCTAGATCTGGTATTATTTCATGTTTATCTGTCTTCAGTCTTCACGTACATGTGATTTTTTTTCCGTTTTTTTCTGTTCTGTTTTGTTTCTCATCCTTCAAAAACAGTGCAGAAAATTGTCTAAACTACTCACAAAACTGTATCGTTTATATGATGTTATCTGTTCCTTTCACCGTGGGTACATTACTCGAAATGGGGAATTAGAAAAAGGCTCTTTACAATTTAATCTCTTATTTTATACAGAAAGAATGACAAATTATTAGTTTGCATGCTACAGTTACAGTATAATCAGAAATAAATGAAGAGGAAAAAACTACAAAATAATCTCCGTAATGTCTACACCAAGTCCGTTGAGAATCCGACTGCCGAGACATGGAAAAGTTCCTGCAGCCAAGGGCAAACGGCAAGCGGTGATATGGTAGATAACACCATGGATGAAGGGTGCAATTTGATTTTGACATTCTATCCCCAGGTAAATACAATTCATTTGATTCCAGTTATCAGGATTTGCATGAAATTCAGAAGGAAAAATCTCACACCAGGGGTTGCATTTTCTAAATTTTCATCAGTTGCAAATCAATCAAGAAAATGAAACGCAGTCACACAATTAAATATTGCCTACAGACAAAAGGAACAGTACTGTGTGTGATTTGTGAGAGTTTAAAACTTTCATCAGTCGAATGACAACCTGATTCTCATACCCAAACCAAAAAATGATTTTCTCCTTTTCCCACAATATTTTTCTACCTTATCAAAAGTAAGAAATCAACATTTTACCAAGATTTAATCAAGTTGTGTCTGCAGAGGTTTTGAATTTAGTCCAGTCTAAAACTTTGTCATTTGGTAAAGAGTAAAAACTTTCAAAAAAGTCTCATGTTTAAAGAAGAAGCAATTGGAAGTCTTCAACTTTTCGTTTGAGATGGAGTAAATAGGCTGCTATATGGACTCTATTTTATAACATCTATAGACTCTCTGTTTTATGACCTCTGATCCATTCTCAAGGTCACAAGACTTTTGTAATTAAAAAGTCGCCCGAAATCTGAGAGTGGTTGCAAAATTAACCCTTTACCAAACAACAAAAATATGGACTGGTCCAAATTGAAAGCACTTGCAGACGACATAATAAATATACCTCAAAAATTGAAATTTACCTACAGCAGGGCAGAAAACATTGTTGGAAAAGGAGAAAATGCTGGTTACCAGCATTTTCTCCTTATCCCACAATGTTTTCAAAAGGCGTCCCTCTCAGGGTCGTAAACACCAGTGATTGTTTGGGAAAGGGTTAATTCACAGAATGGTGCTTTACACTGATTTCAACGTCGTCTCTGAAATATCACGGCATCAGCTCGCTTACTCCTGTGTGTCTTGGGTTTCACCAGCACTAAGCCATAGCTCGAAGTTTCTTACCCGCGGACACTCCTATTATCCCCCGCTAGATGGCATTCTACAAATACAAATCTATCTAATTTGGGCATCCTGGGTACAGAGCCGAACTACTTTTCTACGCGACAACTTTTACTTTGAATTTCAAACTAAAATAAACGTTTACTTAATAAAACACAACCTGGCGCGATTCATTCAGCTTTGATCAGCAGTTTAGAGAAATCTGGAGCTAAAACAGGCCTGATTTCTCCTCAAACGTATTGATAAAAGCCATCTTCTCCATGGCAACTTTATAGCGCGTATTACCACAATCCCCCAAAAATTGGGCGAGTGATGCGTCATATAAGACAGGAAGAATATAACATGCGCAGACAACGCGGACACTCCCATGAAAGACCCAGTGTTTCGAGATGTTTTCTCAGAAACCGCCTTTCTCCATGTTATGAATACATGGGATTGTTTGGTAAAAGGTTTATCAAGGACAAATGCGAAACTTTCCTATGAGACAAACAATGTATCTAACTATCTAACATTCTAATCACTGTAATCTATTGAACACATCCGAAAGGACAACATTGCAAACAAACGATAGAGAAACATTCCGCCTTTATTGTTTCTACTTCCTAATACAGACGAAATACTGATCATTTGTATGCGGACTAATTTTAAAGCATTGGTATCAAGACATTCCATGTTGCCTGTTGTTGTTGATGTCAATAGTGTGTTTGTTGTTTTTGATGGTCTTGCCTGTTGTTGTTGATGTCAATAGCGTGTCTGTTGTTTTTGGTGATCTTGCCTGTTGTTGTTGATGTCAATAGCGTGTCTGTTGTTTTTGGTGATCTTGTCTGTTGTTATTGATGTCAATAGCGTGTCTGTTGTTTTTGGTGATCTTGCCTGTTGTTGTTGATGTCAATAGCGTGTCTGTTGTTTTTGGTGATCTTGCCTGTTGTTGTTGATGCCAATAGCGTGTCTGTTGTTTTTTATGATCTTGCCTGTGAAGATGGCGGCATTCCTGCCTCTTTAACCCTTCACCCCATAAGGCATTTCTATGGTATCCTTAATTGGCCCAAGATAACAGCAAGGATGATGCCATTTCTTATATGTATATGACACCTTTTGATAGCAAAAAAAAAACATTGTGACGAGCAATTTCACCTTTTACCACAATGTTTTCCAAAGGCTCCTAAAAGCAATGCGTAGAAATGAGTAACTGTGGAGTGAATGGATAAAATACACAAGCATTTTAAGAATTACCTTAATTCGTAATACTTCTAATACTTCTAAAGCAGCATGGCATAAAACTTCTTGACAGTTGATAGAAACAGATTTATACAGATATAATAATTTACTTTTGCACATTTTTAACCGACCAGAAATTCCTTTGACGTCTATCTTGAAATTATTTGTTGATACTTTTGTTAGTTTCCAGAAAAGAGAGGTAATTATCATATGACTTTATGAGAATATAGTAGTTTTTGATTTATAAATGATAATTCTAGGAAGGACAAAAAGGAAAATGTGGCTCTGTGAAAGTAGTAAAATAATACTCATTCTTAATCTTAGCAAATTTTGTAGGGTAATATTATAGTGGAAATAGCTGTTTTCTATTACGGGTCCACTACGTTAAACAACTATTTCAGTATTTCAGTTCATGAAAATACATCAAACATTACAGTCAAACTTAATTCAAACAACCGGTTACACACTTTTAAACTTCTGTGATGTTCCAGGGAATGTATTCATCAGCCATTCTTAATTTCACTGTGAGACTAATACTAGAATTAGAAAGTAGAACAACTTCTGATTGGTTAAATCATTTGGTTTAGAAAATCAGAAGCTGTGTTAGTTTCAAATATGGAAAATTCCTGATAATAAGACCAAAATTGTTCCTAAAAATGGTTGATGATTACGAATCGTGGTCAACGTTAGTAATTACGTACTTTCTTTCACAGAGGGACTTGATCTGGGTACTTTAAGGTCTGTATTTACTGACTATTATTGATTATACTTTAATTGTACTTGTCTGAATTTAAACAGCAATGCTATTTTTTTATTTGCTTAATCTTAGTCCCATTCTCCAAGGTTTTCTACATTTGTAAGGAATACAACTTCTGATTGGCTAAACCATCCGGTTTAGTCAATCAGAAGATGTAATACTTACTCTTGTAGAAAATTCTGGAGAATCAGACAAAGAACGTTCTTAAGAATGGTTGGTGAATACAGGCCCAGAGCTCCAGATAAGGGGTGTGACGGTATTCTAAATGCATCGCTTCTCTTTCAAACTTTATGTTATGGGTACTCATAACATAGGGCTTGGTGGAGAACAACTGGTATTTTTTTAATCTAAAATCAAAATCACCCCTTCTATCTGGAGCTCTGCTTAACTTTTTGAGCCACCTCTCGGGGAAATGGGGCTTGATGTACCTGCAGAAGTATCTACCAATGTCATCCTGTGCAGTCCGCCCAGGTAGACTTGCGTCGAAACTTTTAAAGCTTTTGGTAGACTTTCAGCATGTCGAAGGCCTACTCTATTATTTTTAACCCATTACCAAACGACAATATTTTAGACTGGTCCAAATTGAAAGCACTTGCAGACAACAATATAAAAGTGACTGAAAATTTGAAATTTGTTTTTTGAAGGGTAGAAAACATTGTGGAAAAAGGAGAAAATGCTGGTTATCAGCATTTTCTCCTTTTCCCACGATGTTTTCTAAAGGCTTCTTTCTCAGAGGCGTCAAAAGTAGGGATTGTGTGGTAATGGGTTAAGACGAAAATCTTCAAGTGAAATATGGTTATCGTTGTCACTATCATCGTTTCACTTTTAAATATTTCCACCATTTAGAATTCTCAAACCATTACAGCATACAAAATACCGACTATATAAAGCCACGCTGATAGACAATAGACAGAAATACCAACAATAACGAACCAGAAATACGGTTTCCTGATCGAGTAAGGTTCGATTATTTTTTCAGCCTTAATTTATTTTTATCACATGTAAATCTTTATTGCTAGCTACAGCCCCTGGTGGGATTAACTAACGATTAAGGAACCTTTTAGTTTTATTGCGCAATGTAGTACCCTTACCTTGTAGGGAAAAGCTTCTATTCAACCCTTTATCTCAGACAAGTTTGCAGATTACAACTTTGTAAACATCCTTGTAAAATATAGAAATTCGACATAAATACAAGGTAAAATGAACAAGATGCATGGGAAAATCAGTTCTAAAAAAGAAGTTTAATTTCTTCCTTTCCCACATTCGTTTTAAAATGGTCCAACAGAAGCCTATATAGCTGTTCATTGTACATGTAAGCACTGTATATTCAACAGTTACTTTTCCTTGGTTCCAATGCAGAATCCTCATCAAAACAAGTATCTTTAACTCTTCACTACTTATTAAATACTTGCATTTTCCCAAGGCTAAAAAAAAATCATTTACTCTGCAACATCAAGAGAAACCTGTCATAATCTAGAAAATAGCAGTGAACAGTGCAGATCAGAGATCAGACTGCACATTATGTGCAGTCTGATCTTGATCTACACTGTCCACAAAAGCTTCTGTGTCGTCTATGGTATAGAAAAAGCTAAGAAGTTTTTAAGTACTTAAAGCGTACCCCTCTGTCAGTAAAATCAGTTCTGAAAAAGAAAATGCCAATGGTGCCTTGGTATAAAGTGTTAATTTATTCTTTTTTCATATTCGATTCCTAACCCAGGAAACATTTACCCTGTAAAATTGCCTGTACAGTTCAATGAACATGCAAACAATGTATAAAACTTGCCATTTTCCAATTACATAATACCAACAAAATTCGGTTTGAATTAACCGTCCATTCTTATCTCGATTCTCATTCGCTGATACGACGTTGATATGTAAAACAGGCACGCGAAGTTCCTAAACAGAAAATAAAAACAAATCCAGACCCGGTCACGTGATGGTTTATCAGCATGACGAGATGGCTTTTTAGGGTATTCAGGTCAAAATAAAATCAACATTATTGAGAGTTAAATGCTAGAATGGTGGTCATTAATGATTTCTAATTGTTTTTAACTCATAAAATATGAAATATGGCAGCTTTAATGGATGAACTGGTGCCATATTTACCTTGCATGTAGCAGAGGAATTCGTCGATTCAGCACGCTTGATTCCTGACTATTTATACACAAGTTATACTGTGGATGCAGACATTTACTTTTATAGACGTATTTGCAATACCTTTTGCAAAACCTTGTCTATTGATTGATTGATCGTAGTGGACTTTAACCCATTACCACACAATCCCTACTTTTAACTCCCCAGAGAAAGAAGCCTAACCAGCATTTTCTCCTTTTCCCACAGTGTTTTCTATCCTTCACAGAACAAATTTCAATTTGTGAGTCACCTTTATTTTGTCGTCGGCAAATGCTTTCAATTTGAACCAGTCTAAAATTTTGTCGTGTGGTAAAGAGATAACGCCGTTTCAACAGCTTAGGATATAACACGGCGGCCAGTGCATCTACACTTGTGTATTCTGGATTTCTCACGCTAGTATTGAAAGAACTTTCTTTACAAGTCACTGACTACTTTTCTCACATGCATCAGAGGTGAGAGGCGAAAATCGACGGAATAAAATTTTGCTTCAACCGAGTATCGAATTCATGACCACCAAATAACGAGTCGGATATGCCACTCGCCTGAAACTTCTTCTAACAGAAAGCCTTAACCCTTTACCAAACGACAAACTTTTGGACTAGACCAAATTGAGAGCATTTGCAGTCGACAATTCAACTGTTGCTGAAAAGATTATTTTTGTATATGATAGGGTAGAAAACATTGCGGGAAAAGGAGAAAATGCTGGTTACCAGCATTTTCTCCTTTTCCCACAATGTTTTCAAAAGGCTATTATTGCAGACCCGTAAAAACCAGGGATTGTTTGGGAAAGGGTTAAATAAGAACAATAGTAAACCAAAAAGCCGTAGAACTCATCCGTGCTTCGTTCTTGCTCTCTTTGGCTTTACTTTTTAATTCAGAGCCATTATGTAAAAACAAGGGCTTTTGAAAGTAAAACAACTTCTGATTGGTTAAACAAATAGGTTTAGCCAATCACAAGTTGTATTAATTTCAAATTCAGAAAATATGGGAGATAAAACTAATTGTTCGTTAGAACTGTTGATTAATACAATGTATATTTGTCTTTAATAATCTGTAATCTTCAATAATGGAGGAAATAAAGAATAAAGAAATACGGACCAAAAGTGCACAGAACGTGTACTCTAAGCTTTGACCTAAAAGGTCTGCTTGTTTGGTTAAGGAAATATTATGTTCTGTTCCAATGAGAAATGAAATTCTAAGTTTCTATGGTTATATTTACATTTTCAGTCACGGAAGAAAAAGTCAAGTTTGTCCAAAATGGCGATGAAAGAGCTTAGAATAGTGTGTGTTTGGGCAAAGTTTGCTTTTCATAACCCTATACCAAACAACAAAATATTAAACTGGTCCAAATTGAAAGCATTTGCAGATGACAAAATAAATTTAACTCAAAAATTGAAATTTGTTTCCTGCAGGGTAGTAAACATTGTGGGAAAAGGAGAAAATGCTGGCTACCAGCATTTTCTCCTTTTCCCACAATGTTTCCAAACGGCTTCTAGCTCAGGGTCGTAAAACCAGATAATTTCTGGTAAAGGGTTAATTCTTTACCAGACGACAGAAATTTAGCATCTTCCATTTTGATGGCATTTGCAGACGATACATCAAATGTTCCTTAACTTTTTACCAAATGACAAAATTTTAGACTCGTCCAAATTGAAAGCATTCGCAGACTACAAAATAAACGTATCTCAGAAATTTAAACTTGACTTAAGAACAGTAGAAAACATTGTCGGCAATGCTCATTTGGTAAAACGTTAGGAGGTATATAACCTGTAAAATATTCGAAAAACGTTCACGTACAAAACACTTGTGTTTTTATGTTGTGGAATGCATTTATGGTGCCCATTTGGGCGATTTTATCTGTAACAAAACTGTAATAATAACTTCGTAAATTTCATTTTACAGAAATGCATTGCCTTTCCGTTTTATTCATCTTTACATATTATGTTCAGGTAGGGAAAAAATGTTTTGATCATATCACAGGGACATCTCACCTATTTGAGTCATACACTATGAAACGGGGGCTTAATGCATCTACGAAATGTATCGATCCAGGTCAGCCTGCGCACTCTGCGCAGGCTGATCTGGGCTGAAACATTTCGCCATTGGTCAATCATTCCGTTTGCGAAAAGACCAATTTGCCTCTTGATCAAATCAGTCGTTAAAAAAATGGCTGTCGTGGATCCATAATTATACATTGACTTGCTTGATATCATATATCACGGAGATGCATTAAGCTCCCTTTTGCCAGAGCACAGCCCATTTATATTAGTTTGTGTTTTTACGAATATCAAGTCTTGATCTGTATTGCAGTGGCTTAAGATGCTAACACGTGACAAGCGCCACCAGTGGGAATGATCTTGGTTTTGAAGATTATAATTTCAACGTTTAAAAGACTGGATTAAAATGGAATTGGGAAGGAAGATAGGAAAGAGGGAAGGAAGGAAGGAGAGAGAGAGAGAGAGAGAGAGAGAGAGAGAGAGAGAGAGAGGTCCATAGTACATAATCAAAGCGTTGATAACGCTGAAGTGGTATTTGTTAAGGAAACTAGTGTGTGTGGAATCAATATTTTGAAAGGAAAACAGAAAAGAGAACAATCATTCAAATACTGGTCAACATACAAATCAAATGAATATCCGTTTGGTTGAAGGGGGAGTACTTATGACAAAGGATTATTTGTGTATTGGTGGTCTCCCTTTGGTCATAAGGAGTCAGGAGTAACGTCCCTTGATAATAGGATGCATGATGGGTAGGGAGAGAAATCATGTAAATGTACTGAACAAAATTAAGTTTGTACCTGAAAACTATGATTTTTGAAATATCTTTGGCCGTTCACATTAAATTTTCAACACTGCAATCAATAATGTCGATCCATAAATGTTCATGCCCAATTAAATGGAGAAGCACGCAATCATGGGATTTACAAGTCAGTGGACGAACTAGTTTTGGAACGAAAAAGTTTAGGACCTAGCGATCATTAGACTAATTTTGTATCAATGCGCTAATAGAAGGCTATGAGTGAGTGAAGCTATTTTCCATTAAAAATTAGTATTTCTATGATCAATGGCATCACTTTTTAACATGCCAATTTCAATTACATACCTGAGTGCTAGAGAAAAACTCATTTGCCTGAGAAAAATTGAGTTTAATTGGGTTTATTTCCTTCGGTTTTGCACAAAATACGATACATGGTCTCCAAAATTCACTATTGAACTCATTGTGCTATTGTCTCCGACATATAGTACCACAAAAACGGTTTAGTTTAGTTTAGTTTAAACATATTTTATTGTATATATAAACATACAAATGGATTGGGACGAAAGCTGATAAGAGCTTATAGAGTCCCTTTCCAAAGCAACAACATCCACATGACAGAAATAAAGAAAACGAGAAAAAGAGAAGAAAAAAAAACATATACATACAAAATTGTCCAGATACCTTTTGAAACAAGGCAAGGAATTCAAATTCCTAATATCTTGAGGAATTGAGTTCCATTCTTCCACAACGGATGGAAGAAAGGATTTTTTATAGAGATTTGTCCTACAAGCAATGGTTCGAATATTATTAGAATTGCGCAAGTTGTAATTGTTAAGGTTGCTATTCAGATCAGGGACAAGATTACTCAGGTAGGAAGGAACAAGGCATTTAGTCATTTTAAAGAACAATACAAGTTTGTGTTTACGCCTGCGGTCGCCAAGTGACTCCCAACCACATTCATTTTTTAGTTCATCCAAGGAAACCAGTTTGCTACAACCTGTTACTATTCTGGCAAACGGTTTAAAAACGGTTCGTCAGTGTTTTCAAAGCAGAAATTGCCAACATATTCCAAAATTACGTTTGATCTTATGAAAGAAGGGAAATCTACTTTTCCTAGTAAAGCATAAATTATAGTATTAAAGAAAGGTAAGGTTGTCAGACATTTGACTATAGTGCCCCCAACAGTAGTTCAGACATAATTATTACAACGACAACTCAATATCTTGCTTTGATGTTTTGGTGCCTGGCTCGAATTCTGCCTATCTTGCAAATGAAGGACCCAATTGATGTGAACAACGAACAATGGGCCGTGTACTTCAGCGTATAAAGTCGTATGTGCACGATGGTCGGTCTTCAACCAACAAAAATTGCTAACCCTACTTTTAATGTTTCTTCAAGAATACCGATCATATCTGAGTTTTTGTTTTAAATATGAGAGAATGCCCATCAGATAAACCAGTGCTATAAACTAGAAAAAAACATAAAAGTTAGTTTTGAGAAATACCAAAATACAATTTTAAAACTGCTGTGGAAAAATAAAATTTGATGCAGGTTGATAGGCCCGATGTAATTTCCACGTGTTAGATGGTGCACGATACCGACACTCAGTATCATTTCGTCCAACGATTTAACTGTTTACAAAACGACAAAATTTTAGACTTGTCCAAATTGAAAGCATTTGCAGACGATAAAATAAACTTGACTCAAAAATTGAAACTTCATTTTGCAACAGTAGAAAATGTTGTAGGAAAAGGCGAAAATGCTGGTTTCTAGCATTTTCTCTTTTCCCATGTTTTCAGAAGGCTTCTATCTCAGGGTCGTTAAAACCAGGGATTGTTTGGTAAAGGGTTAAATCATTGCTTAACCGTGAAAAAGTACTTTTCCGTATTGGCAGCATTTGCAATGTCAGTGTGGTTAAAATGGTCGAGTTTGTTTTTTTTGAAAGGTAGAGAAAAAGCATTGTGGGGAAAGGACAAAATGATATTTGCCTGCATTTTCGTCTTTACTCAAAATGTTTAAGAAAAAAAAAACCTTCAATGAGAATCATTCAAACTTCGGATTCCGTGGTAAAGGGTTAAACACAATGGCTTATCTCAGGGAAAGGATGTCGACGCTTACCTGTGATTTTGCTGATATCTGCAATAACGTAACAGTTAGGACGGCGGCGTTACGGATGTGAGATCGGGCCTAAAGGTGGATATATCTAGACTGATGGTAGATGTAAAAGCTGATGATCGCGCCATTAACCCTTTTCCTGCTAAATATTGTGAAATGAACTTTTTAGTCGATAATCGAAAACCTATATTTTGCTATTTCAAAAAAAAAAAAACTAAACATTTTTGGGAGAAATTTTATCCTTATCGGACAGTGTAGATTAAGATCAGACTGCACGTTTGTGCAGTCTGATCTTGATCTACACTGTCCGCAATAGTTGATTGAGTTGAGCTTAGCAGTCTAAGGATTAAACGTTACAAAATTTATACGGCAAGACGGTTGCAGATATAGACAAACATTGGGACAATAAAATCTCTCACAATCAAACACGAAGATACTGCTGTAATTAATATTTACACGCAAGATGATTTTTCTGCCCAAAATCGCCTAAATCCATTTACAATAGATGATAAAAACAGTGAAAACGTACATTTACTACTACTTTTGAACACGCACCGTCAAATATTACATTAAAGATGTAGTCGTGATAACTGCTTTTATACTTAAAATGGCAATATTGCGAAATTTTCCGACAGCCAGTGCCTGGCGAGGTATTATCACTTGGCGCCATCATTTATGTTTTCCCCAAAAATTGTAGAGAAAGGTGGAGTATTACATACAACCTTTTATTTCATAAAATAAAGCATGCACAATACTGCCAGCAATGTTTTGAAAAAATATTATTACATATAACTTTTTGCGTCAGCCGTAAAATTTCATCTAAATCGAGTAAGTATATCGCTATCTGTAACGATTGATTACCAAGAACTGATAAAACAAAGATATGTCGTCTTTTAAAGATAAAAAAAATACAAAGAAAATACATATTTTTTGCAAAAGGGGGGGGGGGACTGATTTATATATGAGCCATGCTCTGTGATAAGGGAACTTAAGGTATCTGCAAAAAGTATCGAAAAGTATCGACCCAATGATCAAAGCTTTTTGCCCTTTCTTGATCAATTTTCTTTCTGTAAAGCGGACATTCTACCCCATAATTAAGTAAGTTGCAAGAAAAAATGTCTACTAAGGAATTATATTTATGAGAAAGACTTAATTAGTATAACGCTTTGGTTTGGTTTGTATTTGGTTTAACGCCATCTCCGACTCATAACAGTATTCGAACCTGAAACATTAAATTTGAGAAGTTGGCTCCCTTTCTACATTTCTGTCGCCTGTAGATTATAATAGCATTAGCTTAATCATACACCAATCTTTATGATATCGGAACACAATGACACCAGCTACAATTTATCATTACCGATTTATGAGTATATTACGCCGCTTTCAACAATATTTCAGTCCTTATTACGGACACAGCTAACATATTCTTTTATTTCATGGTTTCAACCAGTGCTAGGAGAGCGTTCTGAAAAGTTTTGCCAAAGGATACTCCAACGGAAAACCCAGTGGACCTAGGAAGAGTCAAACCCAAGACTTCACAATTCGAGTCCTAATTTTTTATCACTGAGCCACATTGGATCTCTACAACTCTAACTACAATATCTACCACTACAACTACAACTAAACCATCTACAACTCCACCTACAACATCTGTCCCTAACACTATAACCACAGAATCTACTAGCGTACAAGCGCAACATCTCTTCATCTCCAACATCCACATCTACCACTTCTACTCCAAATATAACATCTGGCAATCCAAAGACAACTGCTGTAACTAAAACTTCAACATCAGCGTCTGCAACTCCATCTAGATCTCCACTTCAACAATAGCATCTTTCATTACCTGTCATCCTTCCAACACCCATCACACGTTATCCACAACATTTATCACTACGATTCCAACTTCAGCATCTATAGCTTCAACTATAACTACATCATCTATAAGTACTACTAAAAAAGCACTTCCACAAACACTATCACAACAACTCAAAATACAATATCTCTAACTAATACCCCCAATTACAGCATTTTACATGACAACACCTTCTACAGCACCCGAAATTACAACTCCAACTTTAAAATCTACTTTTACATTAGCACTTCCAACGACACTATTTATCTATTCAACAATAACATCTAACTTTCCAACAACCTCTTCCACTACAACAGCAACCCAACATCTATCATTACAACAGCAATATCTACTATTCCAACAACGTCTTCCACTACAACGACACTCCAACATCCTCCACTACAACAATATCGTCTACAACTCCTACTAGTATGTTTAGTTTAAACATATCTATTTTTACACCAATTGAGAAACAAGTTCTTACAACTTATACCAATCTCTCACCGATTCTGCTACTTGGGAACTACACCATTAGTCACACCGAACGTGTGGGCCAATGAAAAATCCCTTAGTTGGTAACCGCTCCCGGGTATCGAACTAAGGACCTTATGGTTACTAGGCCGGCGCTCTACATCACAACTACGGACACCAACAACAACATCTATCACTGCAACATGAACATCTACCACTACCACTTAAGTATCTACCACTACAACAATAACGTCTACCCCGCCAACACTATTTTCAGTTTCCACTCCAACAGCAACATGTATTGCCACAACTCTATTTCCGCCCTTAAAACTCCAACTACATCAACTTCAACTCCAGCTCCAACTCCAACATCCCTTACTTTATTTCGTCGTCCAACTTCATCTACAGTATCTATATCTCAACTTCAAGATATATCACGACAATTACAATATCTATCACTAAAACTACAACACATGTCTCTAGTGCTCCAACAACCACATCTACCACTTCTAATTAAGATCAGATTCCAAGTAGAACATTTGTCAAAGTCACTTTCACTTAGTTCAACAGAAGTCCATTAAAATAAGTAAATATGATAATTCTTTTATGCGCAGTGAAACTGACACATATAGTCACATATGAGTTGAGGATTCAGATAAAATATAGCATTTCCAAGCTTCTCTAGCCAATTAATTTCACAGATTATCTGACATCATAGATCCAAGAGCATACTGCACGTTCTGTGCTGTTCGCAAAGGCAATCTTAATCTACGCTGTTCGCAAAGGCAAGTAGAGTTGTCATTGGTGCTTTAAAGGGTTGAGATATCTGCCTTGATACAATAAGCTGCAGCAGGACCTTGACAAAAAATGATTGATTAGGGATGGTAAATGGTATCTATTATAAAAGCTCTCAAAGGAGAACCTTATTAAATATGGCTTAACTCTTAGATTTAATCGACAAAGGCCCTTTAAGTATCTTAAATAATTAACTGTTGCATGTCAGTTTTTTATTATGATATAAAATGTTCTCATCTCTCCGTCTCTTTGTCTCATTATATGACACATATGGGACACTTAGTAAATAGGACTTCTTTTTCCCTGGTTTTTTCTTTGTTTTCAATACTATAACTGAAATTTTAGCGAAATACAAAATTTTAAGAAACATGTTTCATGAAGAAGAATGTATAATTTCACCTGTTACACATTCTATTTAAGATATACCACTAAAAGTATAGGTTAGTAGCAATATTTTTTTCAAAGAAAAGCAGTCTACAGTGTATATCTTTCAAATGTCAAGTAAACAAGTTAAATTTAAAATAGATTTTGAGTGCAAATAAAGAATAATTTTGTCATAGGTCATAGTTTTATATCAAGTACTAGATGGTATAGATTTATAAGCAGACCGAACATATTCTTGTGTAACTTATTCCCATTATATGACAAAATGGGATGCATAGTAACGACACTTTTTTTTTCCGAATATTTCAACAGAAGATGTATATAGGTGACAACTCTGTGGAAAGCAATTAAAATTTGATACCGTATCAGGTATTGTTAACGTGATACAGTCTAGGAACTAGTTCAATGTTCAGATGACCCAAGCATTGCCGAGTGCTGAAGATACCAGCGAAGTCGTATTTTTTACGGTAATGTATGGAACCGGAAAGTCAATAGTAGAGCTATACCAACAATGAGTAGAGCTCTATGAAAAGGATTTTTATGTATCTACAAAAAGTATCACCCATTTAAGCCTGCGCCTTCCATGCAGGCTAATATAATTCAAAGCTTTTTGATATTTGTGAGTTTTCTGTATTTCGAAACGCAATTTGATCTTATGATTATGTTTTGTTATTATACAAAATTTACGGGTCCATCAGTATGTGATAGCTGGCTTGTATAAATATATTGATATTTTGAATCCACTTTTGCCAAAACTCGGCGTAAAAATGTTCATATTATTATTATTGTTGTTGCTGTTGTTGTTGTTGTGTCTGTGCCTAAATTATTAATTTCTTCCATTATCTCTCTGCCACTGCCTCTACGCTGATCTTTGTCAGTTATGTAGTGCATGAACTAGTACTCTATTACGTGTAGGAGGCACTTCTCACTTAGGTGTGTCCTTTGGCAGGGTATGGCTTTGGCAGAACTCTTCTCTTGTAAAGTCATCATCCAGAAAACATACAATACTTGTAACAATGTGCAGATAGATATCATTGCGACATTTCTTTGGGAGCCTTTGTTTGTGATATCATTCGTAATACCATATACCTTGACTGTTATGCTCTGAGCATAAGCAAATCTAAATGATAAGGTATTGTTTATATCATTTTCAATAGCTAATTAGCTATATCAAACCCGCGATACGGTTTATTTGCAAAATGCAGAGACAGAAAATAAAATCCTTTCATGAAGCAGCCAACGTTTGACCCAGTTAAAAGACAGTTACTGAGGAATAAACATAAATCAACGTATCGTCGAATATTGGATTAATGTATTCCAATAATTTGGTACATCTTCATTTTGAATGTGCGATTAAATTCGATTCATTCTCAGAAATGCAGAAGATTTTGTAGCCATTACTTTCTGAAATAGAAATTTAGCGAGACAAAAACGTGCTACAAGCTAATGTGTCTATATATATACATAGTTTTTTTACAGGCACTAATCAAAAAGTATATCTTGGAAATGCCGCGGAAAAAGGGAAACCAGTAAGTGGGTCAGCTGTTTACCACAAACTAATGTGCCATAATCTTGCTTTTTGTTGCATTAATTGACGGTAAAATATTCCCAATTCTATTCTACCCGTAAATCAGTCACTTTGAATGGTGTACAGTACACAAGGGAGCAGCCATATTGAACAAAAGCAGTCTGGATCATTCAAGCGCTTACGGTTAATTAAGGGGATCGCGTAAGAACATATCCGAAAGTTCCGAATCTTGCGAGTTTTTCAAGCGTTTTTCTGATATATATTTGTCTGTCATGCAAAGAGAGGTTATTGTTTTTAATTAAGTCAGGTATTTTGTAAATAATTTGCATTGTATTATCACATTCACGATCAAATGTTGTCGTTTAATCACGGAAACGATCTAGGATTCAATATCGGCGACGATAAAAAATGATATTTTGATTATTTTCTAACTCCTACTGCATCAATAATGTATTGTCTTGTCCACCAATACTTTCGATCGAAATGCACTGACATTTCAGAGCGAGGTCACTATTTTGTGCAGGGTAAAGCCGGGGTCGATTTTACGTCAATAACACGAAGTTTGAAATAAAGAGATTCACTATCAGTTCAGTTGTTTTAAAATGAACAAGTTCGTCTGGCCTTTATACATAAATTTTGATAAACAAAGCACCTATTTATTTAACCATTCATTAATCAATCCCACGTTTTCAACGACCCTGTTGAAAAATAATTTTGGAAACAACATACGGGAAAGAGAAGAAAATGCTTGTCACCAGCACTTTCTCCTTTTTCCATAATATATTCAACTACTTCAGGGTCTTTTGAGTTTCATTGGATCTGCCTTTAGCAAGTGATTTCAATTTAATATAACGTTGTCCTTAGTTAAAGAGCTGAATGTGTACATGAGTGCAAGGACACATTTTTATCTATTACCCTCTCATACTTCTTTTTTAATTTAAATAAAAAAATCCTTAGAACCAATTATCCATATTAAAAAGCTCCATGATTAACATCAGACAACATCGAAAGCTTTTCTTGGCCTATTGTCTTGCGAGGGACGTCAGTGAGGTCCGTATTCACCAACCATTCTCAAGAATGTTCTTAAAGAACAGTCTTATTTTCCAGATTTTTACAAACCGTAACCACACAATCACTACTTTTGACGCCCCTGAGAAAGATGCTTTTTGAAAACACTGTGGGCAAAGGAGAAAATGCTGGTAACTAGCATTTTCTCCTTTCCCCACAGTGTTTTCTACCTTTCCCAGAACAAATTTCGAACACTTTTTCAGTCACCTTTATTTTGACGTCTGCAAATGCTTTCAATTTGGACCAGTCTAAAATTTTCTCGTGTGGTAAAGAGTTAAGGCTTAGCCAATCAGAAGATGTGTTATTTTGATTTTTTTTTTTTTTTTTTTTTTCTCAAATTTTGGAGAATAAAACCAAGAAAAGAATACTTAGTGAAAAGAATACTTAGTGAAAAGAATGCTTAGTGAAAAGAATACTTAGTGAATGGGTATACAGTGTCCGTTTTCACCAGTCTTTTTAAAATTCATAGGCCAGCTCTGCATTCATGGAAAGTAATGAAAGTTCTGATTGGGTTCTACCCATTTTACAAAATGGTAACGCAAATCAGAAAAAGCATAATATTTTGATTCGGAGGAATTCTTGAGAATTTGATAAAGAATGCTACTTAGAATATTTGTAGAAAAAAAGGCAATGGGGCTGTATTCTCCAAGATTCGTAGATGATACCCTTCGTCCAGTAAAGAGATTCAGAAAGTGAGTAAAATTTCTGATTGGTTCAACCATATAGCCAAATAGTCTAAGCGATCAAAAGCTCATAGTTTCATTTTCGACGTACCAAAATTTT
This sequence comes from Tridacna crocea, assembly GCA_943736015.1. Classification (NCBI taxonomy): domain Eukaryota; kingdom Metazoa; phylum Mollusca; class Bivalvia; order Cardiida; family Cardiidae; genus Tridacna; species Tridacna crocea. Next base: position 25,318,186 of record OX031062.1, read on the forward strand.
ATCAGTCGACACTAAAACGTGCATACTCTGAGTTCCAGATTCTTCAGAGCTGACTTTAAGTACATTCAAATGTATTCTGTACTGTAATGACCTGCTTTAATCGAGCGTACGAATACAAAACCGATTTCTAGTGTTTCGGACAGTTCCCTCATAAACATAAAAAGGCCCGCATACAAGACAGATGGCTACTTGTGGTAAAGTAATGATGAGAAAGTATCGACCTGAGCATGTAACTTGATTATGCAAGAAACAGTCAATCTGTAGTAGAATCATTGCTTTATTTTTTTTTTAGTGTTTGATGGCTTCAAAACATTTCTAACATGGAAACAATATGGACTTTGTTGTTCTGTGTTTAGATGTCACATCCTTCGTAAAAATTGTCAAAATTAAAAGAAAAAACAAGTCACAAGTATTGGAAGATAATCACGGAATAATATTACACGAGAAAGCTAGTACATGTATACCGTTATTCTGTATGATACCATTTTCAAGGTAGATTATGTCTTAAAGGCCGATGAATTAACTCGTTCACTACAAAACCTCTACGGCGCCATAGGTGACAGAAGAAACAGAGTAAATGAAATGAGATGCTACCAGTAACTTTCTTTTTTGTCTCAATCTTTTAGATAAGCGGTTTTCTACGGGACCAAAAGAGCAGGAAATGGTAATATATATTCATACAGCTAAATTTCTAACGAACAAAGCTGATAAACATCATACCTTGCACGCAGATACATTTAAAGTCATGAAGTATAGAACAGTATATTATACCCCAGATGTGAGCGGCGAAAATTCGCCGAAAAGTTTCCCTCGACCGGTATTGAACCTGCAACCACCAGGTAACGACGAAGAAAAGCTAAACACTGAGCTATCATGCATTCTATAAGAGAGGACAAGGAAACCAGAACAGCAGTTAAATACAGTAAGTAATGCAATGTCCTTTTCATGATATGGGATTGATAGATAAAAGCATGTCACGTTCTAGGTTCATTCAAGAACCACGTTATCGTCATAGTAACGCAAGTACATCTCTAGATCACTGTGAAGCAAATGATTTACAAAATAAATGGGAAAAGGTTTAGAAGAAAAAAATAAACATCTCCAACTTCCTTCAAATAGATTAAGGTTGTCTCAAAATTTCCGTGACACTTCTTTCCGTGTGGCAAGGTTACTTTTCGTAAATGCATAAACGACTCATTTAACCGAAATACAAACAAAGACTTGATTAGAATGGATATTTCGATATTGCCTTCATTATCATTCTAAATATCTCCGCCATTATGGGGGTATTAAAATGTGATGAGTCCGCCATTAATGTTAGACAGCGACATCTGACGGTAGTCTTTATTTTCGGATAGTGTCGGTCCGGGTCCCTATGAAATTCCACGAATCATCTTTTTGTTTTTCTGCAGACGTCTTTACAATGGAAATCGTATGATTAACTCATAATCAGGAATTAATTCTGTAAAATACCCCCAAATTTTGCCATAATGCCTACCAGCAAATAGTTCCGAAACCAACTTCTTAGTGAATGACAGGTTGCCCAAATCCCGCGAGAACTAAACGGGACTTCGATAATTGTTTATTTCCTCTCAATCGTGAAATCGCTTGAAGGGCGCGCTTTAAACTTGCCCATTTGCAGGAGAAATGGTCCTGTTCACAAGTCTAATTAAGTGGAAATGTTTTCGCCTCACGTCATAACAATTCATAGAATTCCCGAAATTTCTCTCTACACCATGTATAATGATGCATACCAAAATGAAAGATGTCGGAGAATTCTGGTATTGTTCCCTTCCGTTCTTGGACTTTCTATTTTTGGTACTTCCGTTTTCCATCACAATACAGAGTCGCAGGAAGATGCCATTGATCGATAAGTAAGTGGAGAGTTCTTCATCTATCACAAACGTTCCTGTCATGCACGAGGGTTGTTCAAAACTCATCCGGATTTTGCCTTTCAAAAAAAATATTTGCGAAGCAATCCTGCTGAAGTTTGCGTCATTCTCTATCGGAATTCAATCCACGCTTGCCTATGCTTTTTTTTTTTGTACTTCTTTCATAAAACGCGCTCGCATTTGCCATCGAAAATGCCATGGGAACATGTTCCCGGTACAGTGCAATATATAGTATCTATACTCGTCCTTCTCTTCTAGATACTATTTCTCTCCTAACTCATAACGTCATGAAATTTAATCAGAACATAAGATTTAGCGCTACTTAACATCGTCTGTATATTTGACTTCATTTGACGATTAAACGCATTACGATGACTCATTAAATATTTTTACACTCAATCCGAATAATATTCGAACGGCCCTCGTACACACGCACGCGCGCGCATACAAACTTAAAAAAGACCATGTTTTAAATTCTAAGAACTAACATATAGAAACGTATATACAATTCATTGACTTGTGTTATGCTTATATACAGTCCACATGCTGTATTTTATTTGCTATTTTGCCTGCATTTTCTCCTTTAACCACAATTTTTTTCTGCTCTTTCAAAGACAAATCCTTTGTTTTTATTGTCGTCTATAAATGGTTTTAATATGAACAAGTCAAGTATTGCCTGTTAAAGAGATCAGACATTTTTTACACTAAAAGAAAAGACAATGTCCGCTGATAATAAGAAGGTCTGAGAGACAAATAACACTATCTGGAGCAAACCCATGCTTTAACGATGCTGAGGTAATTAGGTTTTAGAAAACATTGTTGGAAAAGGAGAAAATGCTGGTACAGCATTTTCTCCTTTTCCCACAATGTTTTCTCCAATGTTTTCCATTCTTTCAGAAACACATCCAACCATTTGGACCACATTTTTTATTTGTAGTCTGCCAGCGCTTTCAGTTCAAAGTCTAAATTTTTGTTGTCTGGTGTAGAGGTTAACACCGTCCCGAGCAATTCAATCAATCGTTCGGGAACGTTATGACTCTGACATGTTTTGTCATAAATGGTATCTTGGACAATTACGTTCGACCCATAAATCTTCATTTTTAACAGCTTAATTGCCTAATAAGGTATAAATATTAATTAGACCGTTATCAGAAGACGATATAGCGCATCCATAAAAACGTGAAGGTCTACATCGATTCTGAGCCCTGAAAAAAAAAACTCGCGTTTTCTTTGCATAGCTGTAGATAATCGTTCCGCCATTGTCGTAACTAAAGATCACGTGATGGAATTGATGTCGTTTAGGAAGACATTTCGTTTACTCTTAAAGGTAGCCCTTCAGATTTTGGGACAAAAATTTTACTACAGTACAAAAAACAATCATCCTTAAACTCCAAAAGCCTTTTAATTTTCATTCATAAAACCCAAGAAGTGGAAAACCATCCGACAAACGAGAAATTAGAGATTTATTACAGCCAAGGTAAACAAGGTCTATTTTTACGTGAGCAACTTGCTCATTTACATACTGGAAATATACAAACGAAACTTCAAACATATCGTCCGAAGAAGATATTATGGAAAATAATTACATGTTTGTTGTTATGTTATGGAATTAAAGCGTCATTAGTCACATGCCAGTCACTTAACATTCCTACATTTTTTTTTTTTTCTTTAATTTTTGAAAAATCTAAATACCCACCTCTAAGCACAGTTTACCTGAATAAGGATTTTATGCTTAATCATAAAGGTGGCCCTTCAGATTTTGGGACGAAAATTGTACAAAAATGCAAAAAAATCATACTTACACTCCCAAAGCCTTTTAATTTTCATTCATAAAACCCCAGTAGTCGAACACCGTCCAACAACACGAGAAATTAGAGATTTACTACAGCCCAGGTTGACACCGACGGGGGACACGTTCTATTTTTAAATGATCTATTCGCTCATTTACATACAGGAATACACAGACAAAGTTTCAAACATAGCGTCTGACGAAGACATTATGGAAAATAATTATTACATGTTAGCTATGTAATGGAATTTAAGCGTTATGAGTCACGTGCCAGTCACTAGGCATTCCTGAAATGCTTTATTGATTTTTGGCGCGAAATCTAAAAATACCTTAAGAGGCTACGTAGCCTTTTAAGGGAATACCATCAAAAAAAATTTTTTTTGTAATTTTATGAACCTTAATTATTGACGATTTGTATTATTTTTTCATATGGATTTCAGTGATGAGATGTGAAAATTCTAAATACCCACCTTTAAGTCAATGTGCCATAAGAAATTGATCGGGAAAAGAAAAACAAGTTTTACCATTCTCCTTGTCTCGACTAGACTAAACTTCATTTCGTAAGATAATGTCTTGGTTTAGAGTGTAAGTTCTGTGCAGTCTGAATGCTGTACACCTTTTATGGCAGGACTTCAAAGGTTAATTTCGATTGGATTGTCCATTAACCCTTTACCAAACAATCCCTGGTTTTTACGACCCTGAGATAGAAGCCCTTTAAAACATTGTGGGAAAAGGAGGAAATGCTGGTGACCAGCATTTTCTCCTTTTCCCACAATGTTTTCTAATCTGTTGGAAACAAATTTCAATTTTTGAGTTACATTTATGTTGTCGTCTGCAAGTGCCTTCAATTTGGACCAGTCTAAAACTTTGTCATCTGGTAAAGGGTTAAATCAAACTATCTGTCAGCACTGCGTTCCTTGGTTGAGAATGCAAGAATACAAACGGCTGAAAACAACGAATAACTATTTAAAGCCCATATATCTGTCCCCAACCAGGTCCCAAAATCAGTTCTAGCAATTGATTTTTTTTTGGATTGTGGGCCTTATATCGGTATGTAGCCTCAGGGCTGGGGGGAGGGGGGGAACGGAGCGGCAGCCATCAAATTTTGCATGTTACAACTGACTTTTTTGAAAGCTTTATCAAAACCTGATTTGAGTCTAGGCGAGACGTCGAATAATCACTGTTTTAGCAGTGTTTTTATCATTTTCAGGTAGAACTCTTGAAAGTCACTCTGAGACCTGTAGAATAATTTAAGTAAATGACATTAGTGCACATTGCTGGTTATGCCAAAATATTGATATGCCTTAATGAACTATTTTTGTTATAAATGTTAACATTTTTATACGTCATATATCTGGACAATTTTTTTGAAAAATGCAAATGTTTAAAGATCAGCACTGCATTAATGTTTCAAAGTATGCCATCAGTAAGGCTATCGGTACAAAATATTTAAATCTGCCAAATTACTTTTACCTTCGACAACCAGTCCTAAATTGCGGTAGAAAAATTATTATGACATTATAAGCTTCGTTCTTTCTGGTTTCAATCCAGGGTAAAAAAAAAAGTCAACTATTTGCCCTTTTGACCTGGAATTCTATCATATGTACGTGACTTTTGAAGTGTCTACTGATCTTGTCATTTCCATGAAGATATCTCCTTGGCTCAGAAAATTATTATTGCTACGAATTATAAAGGATTTAGATCAGAATATCAAAAAAGATACGCTGCTTACCAAAAGATTATCGGGTAAAAAAGGACAAAAAAGTGGGAAATTAATTCATCAATTATCCGGATGATATGGAAAAAAGGTAGGGGCTTAAAAGATAACTAATAGGTATATGCGGTGATATTGTTGTCGTCTCGATGAAATATATGCTTAATATGACAGCTGTCAAATTCTTGCCTTTGACTTCTATCTAAGCATATTAAAACTCTTTTACCACACAATCTCGAGTTTTAACCTCCCTGAGTAAGAAGTAAGAAGACTTTTGGGAAACATAGTGGGGGAAGGAGAAAATGCTGGTTACCAGCATTTTCTCCTTTACCCACAACTGTTTTCTACCCTTCCAAAAATAATTTCGACCATTTGAGCCATCATTTAGTTTGGTGTCTGCAAATACTTTTGGATTTTGAAAAGTCCAGAATTTTGCCTTTGTTAAAGACCTAAAAGGTTTGTATTTATTAGTATGACAAAAAAAAATAATAATCATCCGCTGCCAATGAGATAAACGTAATTAGTGAAAATCAAATAAGAAAGCCAGCGGATGAAAAAGCGCGGGAATAATTGTCCTTGTACAATATCTGTTATTCTTTCCATTTTAATTAGGGTGTTAATCTTAATGAGATCAGCGGCATAATAACTGATGCCATTAATGCTTTGGTGTTTACACGGACAGCAGACTCCATTCCAGAGTCAGTGAACACATTTCCCGCCATTTTCCTGGGTTCTCCATGGCTCTCTTGTGGAGAGTAAGAATTGATACATTGTCCTTGTTGAATATCGGTTGTTCTTTCCATTTTAATTTGGATGTTTATCTTAATGAGATCAGCGGCATGATAACTGATGCCGTTCAAGCATCGGTCTGTACACTGGCCCCACACTCCGTTCGGATTAATACTGTACCATACAATCCGGAGTGTGAGCAATCTGGAGAAAGAATTCCTTTGAAAATATTGTGGGGAAACATACTTTTTTTAGAAAAGAAAATGCAATTCAAACAGGAAGCAAGTTACTTTCTTCTGTATATTGATATAACGTACCCCCAACCCTCCGGCTGGTTGGCACAGCAAAGCTTCAGCTCTGATACGGACATCACTAAAGAAAAACCTAAAAGTGCAAGCTGCTGTAAGTGATATCACCGAAACATTGTTTTAAAAAGGCATGAAATCACAATTCAAAAAGAGTCTAGCTCATTTTACCGCCTAAGCAGGTGAAGAAGATAAAAAAATAAGTTTACTTCAATTCTAAGGTAAGTTTATGAAAGACGAAAATTTATAGGATATGTATATGAATGATAAAAATGCATTGGATATATTCATAAAAGTTGAATACTAATACAACACGTTTATGAATTATGAAAATTTATAGGATATCTTAATCAATTATAAACATTCATAGGATGTGTTCTTGAATAATGACAACTCTAAGGATATGATTTTGAATGATGAAAATGTGGAGGATGTACTCATGACTAATGTCATGAAAACAATACTGACATAAATAGAACGAAAATGTTTATTCTTTTATTTTCAGGAAAAAATGCATCTACTTGCAAAGTCTTTAGCCGCCCGCTTACGACATATTTTCGTCTCCAGGCAGACCACTTCTTGAAAGCATAGTTTAGAGGGTACTAACTGAACGTTTCCTTTTCCCACAATTATTCGCTTCTTAATGCAGGTTAATTCATATTGACCTAACGAATAGTCCTCAGAAATTGAGGCTTTCAGAAGAAACGATTTTCTGCATTCGGTTCTCGACTCTGCAGAGACTATTTTCCCTTTGGTACAAGTTAAACCACGGAGTCGTTCAAAGTTTGAAATTTATATTAGTTAACAGAAATGACCAGCCATCGTCCAGAAATAGATATTGAGTAAAACATCAAGCACATAAGAATATTTTTCGTGTTAAAGGCCATATAGACTAGTATCAGTCCGTTAACTCTTTACCAAATGACAAAATTTTAGACTGGTCCAAATTGAAAGCACTTGCAGACAACAAAGTAATCTCAAGTCAAAAATAAAATAGTGTTTTCAGCCGGGAAAAAAAACGTTGTGGGAAAAGGAGTTTACCAGCATTTTCTCCTTTTCCGACAATGTTTTCAAAAGGCTTCTTTTTCAGGGTCGTAAAAACCAGGAACTGTTTGGGAAAGGGTTAAATAGAGCATTTTCATTAAAAAAGATATATAAGTAAAAAAAACCTGCAATTCCAATGAACAAGTACAATGTTTCGTATAACGGACAAAAGAATAATACATATTTCTGTCGGTTCTGTAATTGTGTCCCTTGTTATTTTAGAATGACTCAAATGCAAGGCCTGGGATGCCAGGCTAAGGTACATATTAAGATGCATAAAAGCGACCTGGAATTGCGCTAAACTATTTGCGACTATTTAAGAGGACACTTATTGACTGACGCAGCTCGGCGGTGATTTTTATCAAGGCGAAGCCCGTCTCTGATTATAAATGGAAAATATTTTAATTCACCATTAGCATGGCCGTTTGATTGATTGAGAAGTTCTTCTGTCAGATTCTATTGGCTGATAAGTTAGCTGACGTTCGGCAGACTTTGGTGAATTCAAGTATTGGGAGTGAGATGCTGCATATATTATACTGCCGGGAGATTTTATACTTTGTATGCCCTTATATGGATTTTTAAAGGCTTTTTCTGCTACTCTGCTATTCAGGAGCATTTCTTTTATTCCATTAGAGGTTTCGTCATGTATCTGGATTTTATCTTTTAAAGCATAATTTTACATTTCTAAGTCAATGTTTATTTGCGGAAAGACTGGAACAATATCAGAAAGTGCAGTCTGATTTTCGATACGGTCAGATATAATGTAAATGAATAAAAAGAGATCAAAGTCCAAGTGTCATTTTGAAAAAAAAAATTCAATCCCAAATAAAGTTTATATAAAATATTTATAGATCTATTTATATATTATGTCTAAACATTTGATATAACGTTTATATTCAGTGAACATTTGATACATTCCGTTACCTGTAAGTTAACATATATTCTAGCAAATTCGTAAAAAAATAGCTGTATTTTTACGGTCCGAAGTAGTACACGATTTTCAAGTCTTTTTTTCTAAATCTAAAATGCATCTAAAGAAATTCACTTAACATAAAATCAAGCAAAAGAAGGCTTCAACCAAAAATATACCCTAAGTGGTTCAAAATTAAACTTTTAGGGAAGGGTAGAAAAAATTGTGGGAAAAGGAGAAAGTGCTGGTTACCAGCATTTTCTCCTTTTCCCACAATGTTTTCAAAAGGCTTCTTTCTCTCGGTCTTTTAAAGTCGGGATCGTGTGGTTTAGTTTAAACATATTTATTTTACATCGACTGAGAAACAATTTCTTACAACTTATACTAATCTCTCTCGATTCTGCTTCCTGGGAACTACACCAGTACTCGCGCCGAATGTGTGGGCCAATGAAAAATCCCAAAGTTGACACCCTCTCCCGGGTATCGAACTCAGGACCTTTAGGTTGTGGGGCCGACGCTCTACCTCGCGACCACGGACACCACAGATCGTGTGGTTAAAAACTTAAAAAGTGATCAATTAACGACAACAAGAACAACTGGTCAATCGTTTGGGTGAGAGTGCACCTTTCTGGACAAAAAATATGAAGAACTATTTTTTTGAGAATTTCAGGTTTGTCACACTCTGATCACGTGTCCACACCGTTTTTTAATTCAAACAATATTTTAGTTACCGGGGCCCGGCACTTAGAGTTCTCCTTTCTGAGGTCGATATCATTATTTCAGCACCACATTTATGATCTTTATATACCTCTTTTGACGTCCTAAATATATTCAACCGAGACTCAGAAAATTGTTCATCTTGAAAGCGTGACTGAACGAGCGGATGGCACAGAATCAAGATCAGACTGCACGTTCTGTGCACTTTTATTTTTGATCCATGCCGTCCGGGAAAGCCCCTGTTTTTCGCCCATGACATTTAAAGGGATAATGAAAATAAAGGGTCAAAATGACAAAGGCAAAATATTCCACCCTGCCTTACACCCCAACACATTGTCTGTGACAGGGGCAATTTTTATTGACAAGACAATATACCCCGAAACAGTGACAAATTTACCCATAATTCCCGGTTTTGAATTTCACGAGCGACGTGTGTTTATTTTCTGCCGCCCCTTTTTGTTACGAACACTGTCAACGATGGGCAGCCGGGGAGTTTTGGATTTCCGTTTTATTGGGTTATTTCGGGCCATGCGGTCCTTTGTAACTTATCAGCGTCATTTTACATTGAATAATACGAGAACTATACACAAACACTTTTTGACAGTTTCGTATTTGTCTTGTTGTGACTTTGTGAAATAGGAAAGCTGAGAATAGAAGTGAATGGTTCAATTTATCTTGTACCTTAGAACTTAGAAGACAACAATAAGCATCAGACGAACCTACTATCTCAATAACCAAGTTTTGTTGCAAAAAAAAAAAACCGCATGCACAACAGTGTTTGACAAAATATAGTTACGAAACACGAGCGAGGAGCTATATCAATTCAAATAAAAAGCATCGTGATAAATCTACTAAAGTATCCACTACAAAGTTCAGCTTACTCAAAAGAGAAAAGCTCAATATTTTTATTCTCAATTATATTTTCAACCCGTTCGTTCTCAGTATTATTTGAGGAACGTGTAAAATGTCTCAACTTTTGGGTCATTATTTGCTTCAACCCTTTCCCAAACAAGCCCTTGTTTTTACGTGTCTGCAGTACAAGTCTTTTGAAAACACTGTGGGAAAAGGAGAAATTGCTCGCTTTTCCCACAGTGTTTTCTACTCATTTGGAGAACTTTCTGCCATTTTTATCAAATTTGAAATTGTCGTCTGCGAACTGTTTGAGTTTGGAAGAGTCTAAAATGTTTTGGAAAAGAGTTAAAAGAAATACAATGGAGAAGTGAAGATAACTAATCTGACAACAGAATCTCTTCATCAAAGTAAAGAATCCTAAAGTGATGTACACGGATTATTGTCTATGTTGACTGTTGAGTATTCTTTTATATGGGGTAAAATAAGTAAGGCGTTAATTGCATGAGATTGAAGTTGTTCAATACATCACAATCGTGTCTGTAGTTAGAGACTAGTGTAGATAAAACTCCTATTTACGGTTCTAGTAAATCAGTTGAAAACGGAGAAAGAAAAAGTGAAGGGCGATTTCAATATGAATTTGAATATAGTTAATAGAGTAGGGCTGTTTTCTACTTGTTTTCTTTTATTTCTGTCTTCAAACAGAAACCTCACACAACAACAACAACAAAAAAATCACACACACACAAACAAAGCATCAAAATTTTACATTAATCCTTCAATACATAAGTGAAATGAAACTTTCAACCCGCTAGTAAAACTTAAGATTTTGCTATATCAAAGGTATTTCTGGGGGACATTAATCTCCTAATCGGACAGTGTAGATCCAAGATCAGACCGCACGTTCTGTGCAGTCTGATCTTGAATCTACACTGTCCGCAAAAGGTCAGGGAGTCACGCTTAGCTGCCAAAGGGTTAAAATGAAATTTGAGTTCGAAAGAAAAAAAAAACGGTTGTGATTCCTAATAAGCGGTCGAGGCGAGATTTCTACCTCGGTCCACAAGGGAATCGCATCTGGCTCTTTTTTGACGGACTCTCACTTTTCATTTGTTTTACTCGGGGTTTTACCTCTCAGCTATGACACGCCCATTTTGTTAATTAACAGTTATCAAATGATAATTTTTGTTTAATAAAAGTTCACTCCATACAGACGGTTTGTGAGTTACACACTGTAGAAACAGTTAAAGAACAGAACGTCGTTTATTTGACAAAAACTGCGCAGTCTATTGTCATACGTATATATAAATTCTAAAAAAGATGCATTTAATCAAGCGATTTCTAACTACATGCGTTTACAATTCCAGATTATCTGATATGAAACTTTAAAGTAAAAAAGTGAAAAGGTGAAAAACGGTTAAAAAAGGAAAAATCTCCGACTACCACAGCGTTTTATCAAAATTCATCTTTAACGTCTGTGCGCTGTTTACACGCCATTTTCATTTTCTTTTCAGAATCCGGAAATAATAACACTGAATGTATGATTGTATGGTGTTAAACTGCAATTGCTTTGAAATTGGACAAGTCTAAAATTCTGTCATTTGGACGAATAAATGAAAGCCTTTCTCCGCTGGACAAGACTTCGTCAACTTATGACCATGTCTATCTCAAGTTCTAGTGCGTACGGTACACCCCGTCGTTCAACCATACAAAGTTTCCTCCTTATTAGTCTGATAGATGTAATCAAACTTAATAATCATTTCTTTGTTCGACATTTATCATTTAACAATCTAGCGAACAAACACGAGTCTTGGCGACCCTATACTGAGAAAGAAGACCTTTAGAAACGTTGTGGGGAAATCATTGTAGGAAAAGGGGGTAAATGGTGGTAACCAGCTGTGTTGCCAGTATTTTGTCTTTTAGACTCACTTTTTAAAAATATAAACTACTCAAAATTTGCTAGGGATCACCCTAAAAGATTCACTCTAAATATATATGTGGCATATATCATGTATGGTTTTACAATAAGTTACATTGCCACACTGAGCAATAAAATGACTGGTGGAAATGGATCTTTAAGCCTTAACCTTACAATGCCGACTGTTAAAGACACTGAGAAAGAAGCCTTTGAAAAACAATGTTGGAAAAGGAGAAAATGCTGGATACCAGCATTTTCTCCTTTTTCAACAATGTTTTCTACCCTATGACAGACAGCATAGTGCACGCTGCATTTGGGTTTTGGTCAGCAAATGCTTTCAGCTTGGACAAATCTAGAGTTTCACAGTAAGATAAAGAGTTTATGCAAAACTGTTGTAACTTATAAACCCATACAGAAATATGTAAGTGATCCCTATCAAAGTTTGAGTAGTAAATATATTCGACTTATTAGAGTTTCACTCTTTTTTCGTCTACAACTGATTTCAATCTAGATGTGCAAAGTTTTGTTGTTTGGTTAAAAGTGAAAATCAAATAAGTGAGACAGACTATTCTGTCATTGATAAACACTCAGTATCGCAGTCTAACCCTTTACTAGACGAAAAAAACTTTATATTCCAGTCCATAATTAGTTCAAGAAGTTGCAGATGTCAAATAAAATGTGCTCGCTCAAATGTTAAGATTTGTCACCGATAGCTATTAAAAATATATGGGAAACGATGGAAAAGAAGAAAATGCTGATAACTCCATTTTCTCCCTTTTCCAGATTATTTTCAGGAGTTTTCCTTTTCTCTTCTCTTTCCCCCCCCCCCCCCCCCCCCCGAACCTTTCCTCTCCCCCGGAGCGGTAAAACAAGGGATTGCTGGTGACGGGTTAAAGGTTTATTATATATACAAGAATTAGACCAAAAATGTAGATCCAAAATGGTCTGCAACATGCGAAAAGGGACTTTCTGCCATTTGCGTGAGGTGCCAACTCGGATCAGTCTGCGATCTCCTCTCAAGCTGATCCGAGATACCATTTTCCGATCGTGTGTGATTTTCTGTTTCCTGCAAACCTACTGTGCGACAAAATATAATGTTAGTGTAAAGTGCAGTCTCGGATTAGCCTGCGTAGGCTGATCCGAGAAGACACTTGACGGAATCGTCTAAATACTCCTTTTCGCGTGTTGCAAGCCAAATGGAGATGCATTTCCTAAGTAAAATGTTCTTCATCTGACCCATTAGCAAATTAAGCAGAGATCAACACGATTTATTGTAGTCTAAGGGAGATAATTAAAATTTTAACTGAGATTATTTCACAGGATGTTACAGAGTATTATCTCCCTTGCTTTCTTAAACGCGCCATCTCGACACACCCACATTAACTTTGACAGCAAGTGGTGACATAAATACGTAGCTTTTGTGAACCGCACAGGTTAAGATCAGACTTCACAAAGCGTACAGTCTGATATCTGATCTGCACTGTCCGCTAGAGTAAGCTAAACTACGACAGAAATCGTCTTCAACTACAACGGAAAACTACTTTTACTACTTAACCCTTAGCCAAACAAGCCCTGGTTTTCACGACCTCGAGGAAGACGCCTTCTGTAAACATCGTGGGAAAAGGAGAAAAAGCTGGTAACCAGCATTTTCTTTTTTTCTCCAATGTTTTCTATTCTTCCAGAGTCAAGTTTCAATTTTTGAGTCGCATTTATTTTGTCGTCTACAAATTGCTTTCACCTTGGACCAGTCTAAGATTTTGTTGTTTGGCAAAGAGTTAATTGACAGAGACAAAGCTCGTACGTGTTTCTTACAATAATTATGCTTCCCAAAGGGCGAGCATATTGTCGCTTCTTCGTCTGTCCGTCCTTGTGTCCGTCCGTCCGTTCGTCTGTCTGTCCGTCCACCCGAAGCCATTTCCCCACAACCCTTGGACCAAATTGGATAAAACCTCATATATGAACTCCTTAGGGTAAAGTGCCGATGTACATTTCCCGGTTTTTCAATTTGATCCCGTGTCATGGAAAAAGGGGCTTAATGCAAAATTGCAATTTTTACTAATATCTCGTTCACTTTTTGTCAAAATATCAGGAAACTTCATGGTTATATTGTCCATAGAAAGTTTCATCATGTGCCCTTGTTATTTTTAATCTAGGTTTTTTTTAAGTTGACGTTCTGTCATGGAAAACGGGGGTTTCTTGCAAAATTCCAATTTTTACTAATATCTCATTCAGTTTTGGTCAAAATTTCATTAAACTTCATGGTTATATTGTTTTTTCAAAGTGTCATCATGTGCTCTTGTTTCTTTGTCTATGTGTTTTTCAATTTGACCCTCTGTCATGGAAAAAGGGAGTTTCTTGTAAAATGCCAAGGAAAAAGGGGCCTTAATGCAAAATTGCAATTTTTACTAATATCTCGTTCAGTTTTTGTCAAACTTTCATGAAACTTCATGGTTATATCTTGTTTTACAAGTTTCAGCATGTGCCCTTGTTATTTTCAATCTATGAATTATTAATGCGCAAATACCTCTATCCTGGTTTCTCAATTTGAGGCTGCATCACGGAAAAAGGGGACTTCATGGAAAAATTGTTTTTCACTAGCATCTCCTACATGGGTGCTCAAAACTTTGTGAAATTTCAAATCTGAACCTGTTGGAACGTTGTCCAGGTACCTCTCTTCCGGTTTCTGAATTTCAGGCTGCGTCACGGAAAAAGGGGGCTTCATGTAAAAAATCGTTTTATGTAATATTTATTACATGACTGCTCAAAATTTTATGAAATTTCGAATTTTGAATTATTATTCAAAGATGCCACAAATCACACACCTGTTGTATTTATTTCAATGATGCAATATTGTCTTATGGGAAAAGGGGGCTTAAGGGGGGAGCTTAGTGAGCTTATTGTCCTCTACAAGTTTGTGTTGGCTATCTCTAAGATAGTAATTGCCTTTTCACTTCAATTTTTTGGGGGGCATGGACAGGTCCTTTTAGGATAAAAGAAGTGAATTTATATCAATTGCATATATTTTATGACAAGCACTTGTTCGGGGAGCATAACCCGTCTCTGACGGCTCTTGTTTTTATACTGTTTTTTCCAGAATATGACAGATATTTGGAAAAATGTAAGTCATTTATTTTCAATGATATTTATACAGGTTCGGGTATTATATTCAAATACAGAAAATATGACATTTAGCAACAAAACCAACAATTCTATCCCAATATCCCATCGCATTTTCTATTTTTGATTTTAGAAGTTAATCCGCAGAAAGTAGCTAATGGGTGACTATCAGTATAGAAGCAGAGAGTATAGAACAAGATCAGACCAGATATCTGTACAAGCTAATCTTGGTCAACTCTCAACGCCTACCGTCTATCTCGAAAGAATAATGTTTGAAATAATGGGTGGGGAACAATGTCCATATTTTCAGGAAAGAAAACAAGCCTATGGAAGAAAAACTTTCACATTTCTTTTTCTGTGTATAGTGTCAAATTAACCCTTATCCTACTAAATAACCAGAATTGAATTATCAGTTCGATATTAATAACTTCAATATTGGTGTTTCAAAGTTATGGTTCCGGGAATAATGTCTCCTTATCAGACAGTGTAGATTAAGATCAGACTGCACATTCTGTGCAGTCTGATCTTAATCTACACTTTTCGCAAAAGGTCAATGAGTCGCGCTCAGCAGGCAAAGGGTTAATGGTATACCAGGCGACAAAATTTTACGACACCTCTGAATTATAGTTCAAGTTCAAAGTTCAAAGTAGTTTATTGACGAAAAACATTTTACAAAGTTTCATTGCCATCAATAGGCTGAACATAAATCATTATACATTATACACCAGAAAAAATTAAAAGATGGAATTAAATTCCAACGACAAAAAATGGATATGTGACAAAAGCAGAAAAACGATATTATGTCGGTGTAATTGAGCAAAGTAATGTTGTTTTAGGTGGATCGGAGTTCGAATGCTAGGTAATCAAGTTTTGCAACTTTGTTGAGTAATACTGAGTAGACGGACTACCCATCAATTGTACAAATTAACGTTTAGTTGGCCACCTGCAGTAATACCCTGGCAAAATTTCGTTTATCAGAATACTATATTTCGGACACACTAACAAAAAATGGTATTCGTCTTCTACCACGTTCATATCACAAAACTGACATAACCTTTCATCACGTGGTATATTATTATGAAGTCCGATCTCAATAGATAATTTATGGTCTGAACAACGAAGGTTACATAAAGCCTGTCTGAATTAAAAACGCTGGTAAACGATGCCTAAAACATACTTTCAACGACAGGGTATAAAACGGGTATAAAGGGTATAAAATGTTTTGGAAAAAGGAGAAAATGCTGTTTAACAGCATTTTCTCCTTTTCCCACAATGTTTTCGAAGGTATTCCTGCTGATATGGCTTATAAATATAGCTCATATATATAAATCTTAGAAGAAGACCTCGCTCAATAGTATGTATTTAAAAGAGTATTACCGTCTTGATCCGCCAGTCATATATGAACCATGCTCTGACAAAAGGGGGCTTAATGCATTTCTGTGATGCATGATACATGCCCGAGTCATCCAGTGGTTATTGATCCCTAAGAGCAACTTTTTTAAAACATCCGACTTAATCATGTGGAAGACTTGTCCTTTAATATGCAGATAATGGACAAATAACGAAAAGTTTCGGCCCAGGTCAGCCTGCGCGGATTGCGCAGGCTGACCTGGGTCGATACTCTTCGCAGATGCATTAATCTCCTTTTTCACAAAGCATCGTTCATATAAATTTACATTATCTATACATACGAACATTGTGGAATAGTCGGATTCTGGCTTCAGTTCTACGTGTATATGGTCCCTATGTTTGAAAACTTTGGAGAGTATTGTTGGGTACAGAGCTATTTCTATTAACTCTTTACCAAACGACAAAATGTTAGGCTGGTCCAAATTGAAAGCACTTGCAGACGACAAAAAAGACGTAACTCAAAAATTGAAATTTGTTTCAACCAGGGCTGAAAACATTGTGGAGGAAAAAGGTAAAAATGATTGTAACCAGCATTTTCTCCTTTTCTCACAACGTTTTCAAACGGTTTCTATCCAAGAGTCGTAAAAAGGATGGTTGGGTAAAGGGTTAACGAGTGACACTATCCTTTCCCGAAATACTCTCTGTTCATTTTAAAACGTGCATTCATTTTTCTCATGCGTTTGTACTTTCATCCTAGATCAGACTACTCGGTCTGATCTTGATCTACAATGTCCAGAAAAGGTCAATGAAATAATTGTGATTAGTTCCCTAAGGGTTAATCCTATTGTTGTTGCGATTAATCTTTTTTTTTTTCAGATTTTTCTATATTTCATTTGTAAATATAAATTTATTCCATATTTCATGTTATATTTTTGTAAATTGTCAATGGCAAAATTCTGTTTGCCGAATACCAAATAAAGTCATTTAAGTCATTTTCAACATATTGTTATATTTCTTGAAAGATCTTGAAGTAGCTTCTTCAGTACAACAATGGGTTAGTTCGTCACCTTTTTTAATTAGTACGTAAAAACTTAAACGATCATAGAGCCATGCTCTGACAAAAGGAGCCTTACTGCATCACCGTGCTACCAGACAAGCAATGACGTCATCACTGATCCAAATTAGCCACATTTTTTCAACATCCGACTTAACCCAATACCACACGATCCCAACTTTTGACGACCCCGAGAAAGAAGCCTTTGGAAAACATTGTGGGAAAAGGAGAAAATGCTGGTAACCAGCATTTTCTCCTTTTCCCACAATGTTTTCTAGCCCTCACAAAACAAATCTTAATTTTTCAGTCACTTATATTTTGTCGACCGCAAATGCTTTCGATTTGGACAAACCTAAAATTTTGTCGTTTGGTAATGAGTTAAGTATGTGGTACACTGCTCCTTGGACACACAGAAAATAGAGCAATAGCGAAAAGTTTCGGTTCGGACTGTGCAGGCTGACCTGGGTCAATATTTTTCCGCAAATGTATTAAGTCCGCTTTTCACAGAGCATGGTTCATCTATGTTAACTCAGTGGTGCAGAGGGTTAGTCAGGGCCCGTATTCACCAGTCATTCTTAGAAATATTTGCCAACTATTCTTAGTCTCATTCTTCAAGACTCTTTCCAATTTGAAAGAATCACAACTTCTGATTGGCTAAACCAAACCTTTTCGGGTTTAATACCGGAAAACGCCCCTCCACTATATCGCGAAAACCGATGAAAATCCAAATTGTGTGTCAAAAGAATTTTGATTTCTTACGGATTCATTCCGTACATACATCAAATACAAAACTGGTCTCTGGAATAAAGTACAGAATTTTATTAACCCTTTACCAAACAATCCCATGGTTTTTACGGCCCTGATAGAGAAGCCTTTTGAAAACATCGTGGGAAAAGGAGAAAATGCTGGTAACCAGCATTTTCTCCTTTTCCCACAATGTTTTCTTCCCTGCTGGAAACAAATTTTGCTTTTTGAGTAGCATTAATTTTGTCGTCTGCAAGTGCTTTCAATTTTGACCAGTCTAAAATTTTGTCGTTTGGGAAAGTGTTAATCTATCTTTGAAGTCGCACACTGAAACCACATGTATGCATAGGGCTGTTTAGTGGAGGGGCGTCTGCCGGGATTATATCGTTGGGGGATACGGACCTAGGAAGCAGGGTAGTTGATTCACACTTCATCGACTTTCCTTTGTTTTCACGACCACGTAGAAAAGAACTTTAAAAACACTATGGAGGGAAAAAAAGCAGATAATGTTGGTAACCAGCATTATCTGCTCTTTTTTCTTCCACGATATTTTGTATCATTTTCATACGAAAGGAAATCCACTATTTTTACCAATCTTCAAATGTCGTCTGCAAACGCTGTCATTCTGGATGTGTGTTATTTTATCGTCTGATGAAGGGTTCATCGATAATGGTAGGATTATAAGATACTACTCACGGTTTATGCAGCATCTAATCCAAAAACTTTGCACATATAAGATTCAAACCTAGCACTCCAAGATACACTTTCACACCACAGATATAAACACACAGCTTAACCCTTTCCCATACAATGACGACTTTTGACGACCCTTTGAAAGAAGCCTCTTGAAAACATTGTGGCAAAAGTAGAAAATGCTGATAACCCGCATATTCTCCTTTTCCCACAATGTTTTCTACCCTATCAATATACAAATGCACCATTTGACCCACTTTGAAATTGTCGTCTGCAAATGCTTTCAATTTGGACACGGCTTAAATTTTGTCGTCTGGTACAGGGTTAGACTGCTATTATGGAAAACACAGATCAAGAACAACCTGCACAGAAACTCCATCTAGGATCCACTTTGCGAATTCTTTATCTAAACCATTTTTTACTTGTCTGTTCGCCTGTCTTTCTCTTAGATCAGCCCGAATACCATGGCAGAGCGTAAGACTCGTAAAAGTCATAGTTCGCACCATTTGAGGCTTTGGGTTCAAGCCCCATGGCTGGCCGTCTAAAATTTCCAATAGCTTTTCGGATGAGACTTTTACCGAGGTCCACCGTGTGAGTTTTATACACCGAGCACATTAAAGATCCAGGCACAACTTATTAGGGCTTTCGATCTGTACCCTTCACTATCCCCCTGTAACACAAGTAACGGTGTACTGGTGGCGTCGCCTATATAGTTGGGCAAACCAGTTCTGACGACAAAAAAATAGGTGAAAAGAAACCAACCTGTCTGTCTGGTCATGATATCAAGCTTCCTTGTTAATTCTAAAGGTCAGGACGCCCACTTTTACAACAACTTTAGAAAATTATAAAAATTTAATCAGAGAATGATTCCATCTTGATTACAGTCATGAGAAACATAGCAAGCGCTTTCTATTTATCATTTTATATATGATGTGACACAAGAAGCACGGACTTTTACTTTATAACCCTTTTCCGAACATTTAGAGTTTAAGATACTTTGAAAATGTAGACTTTTGAAAACACTATGGTAAAAGGAGAAAATGCTGGGAAACAGCATTTTCTCCTTTTACCACAATGTTTTCAAATCCCTTTTAATGGTAAAGCACATGTTTTGAGAGATATTTGGCTTGAATTATGAACGCGCTTTCGTTTGGAATGGGTCTTAAATTTTTGTCATCGGGTAAAGGATTAAAACATCTACCTCAAAGAAAAATAAAGATGCACGGGGTTTGTCAATAAACCTACAGTATCCATTCGGCAACCTTCGGGTAAATTGTGGATGTAGTTACGGAATCGCCCGAGTTTTGACGAATGTGAACATAATATTTCCACCTTTTTGGTTATATCACCCTTTATCACACAATTTCGAGTTTTACAGATTCTGTGTGAGAAATCTTTTGAAACCTTTATGGGAAAAGAAGAAAATGCTGGTTATCTAGCATTTCTCTTTTCTCGCGATATGTTTTAGCTTATAATAGACAAATTTTTCGTGTGAGCAACACTTAAATTGTTGTCTAAAAATGCTTTGAATTTTGAAGAGTCTACTTTTAGTGGTAAAGAGTTAAATTCTTCCTGATAAAACTTAATAGAAAAGGAAAATAATACAAATTTCATTGCATAGCTTGCTTGCTGGGTGGATTGTTGAGTTACCTGCTGATTTTGATGGATGCATGGATGGTTCGATGGATGAGTTGATGGATAGAATGATGAATGGACAGACAGACAGACAGATAGACAGATGGATGGATGGATAAGATCATGGCTGGATTGAAAGCATGAATGAATGGGTGCATAGATATTTAAATTGATGACTGACAAACTTGAGAAGCAATTCGACACATGACGCGATAATGAAAGCATTCACTTTTGACTCCTCACCCATAGGCCAACGACACTACACCAGTTGACAGAGATTCTTCAGATTTCCTTACTGTAAAATGAACAAGAATCTCTCAGCCTGTATTAAACCTTTACCACACAGTGACGACTTTTGACGACCCTGTGGAAAAAGCCTTTTGAAAACATTGTGGGAAAAGAAGAAAATGCTGGTAACCAGCATTTTCTCCTTTTCCCACAAAGTTTTCTGTTCTGTCAAAGAAAAATTGCGTCATTTGAGTTGCTATTACTCGTAAATTGCTGTCTGGAAATTGTTTCAATTTAGATGGGTCTAAAATTTTACCATGTGGTAAAGGGTTAAATACTTGAGTCATGCTATGTGAAAAGGGGTTTTATACTCTTACATCACAAAAGTATTTATATATTTCAGCCTGTGTAATCCCATAAGCTGGCCTTGGTCGAAATGTTTTGCTTTTGGTGATTTGCTGTATGTCACAGGACCAGTCTACCTTTGACTCTGTCCGTTTTCTAGACAAAATGGGCATAATAGGGTTAGACAAAATTAGACAAATTTACATTACCATTGTTCATGACCCACGTATCGTTCTTACGTGTGTACTCTGAATGGGAAAGGCCTTCCGATGTCGTTATCGAAATGACATGGTAGGTAATCGTGTTCAGTATTCTTTTGGCGTGAAAATGTGTTGCGTCCCTTTGCTTACAGAATTATGAAATTAGTTTTTTGTCTTAACCCATTACCACACAATCCCTACTTTTGACGCCCCTGAGAAAGAAGCCTTTAGAAAACACTGTAGGAAAAGGAGAAAATGCTGGTAACCAGCATTTTCTCCTTTTCCCACAGCCTTTTCTACCCCTCCCAGATCAAATTTCAATTTTTCAGTCACCTTTATTTTGTCGTTTGCAAATGCTTTCAATTTGGACCCGTCTAAAATTTTGTCGTTTGGTAAAGAGTTAATTTTATACCATGCATCAAATAAAGCAAATATAATCTTATCAGCGATGATTTTAGCCCATTGCCTATTAACCCTTCCTGACTCGACAAATTCTAGACTCCTACGAATTTGAAACATTTGCTGACAAAAAAAAAAATTAAAAAATACTGTAAATGAAAATGAGTTCTTGAAAGGGGAGAAACCATTGTGGGAAAGGGAGAAAATGCTGGCTACCAGCATTTTCTAGTTTTCCTACAATGTTTTCAAAATGCTTCCTAGCTAAGAGTCGTCAAAACCGTGGTAGTGTGGCAAAGGGTTAAAGATGTTTTTCTATTGCAACAGGATACTTTTGAATCCATTACGACTAAAACAGGAAACGGTCCGTGAAGTTGGCTCAACGCTCAGTAATCGACATTCAGATCAACAACATCCTTGTTGAGCCAGCTCGACATTCCAGCTCAACAGCAAAAATACATATATATGCCAAAATGAATGTCCGTTCAGTTAGTTCGACATTCCAGCTTAACCGCCAGCTCAACACTAAAAGTACTTATACATGTACATATGTTTCGATAAATGTCAGTTGAGCCAGCTCGATATTCCAGTTCAACCACCAGCTCAGCAGCAAAATACATATATATGTCAAAATAAAAGTCCTTGAGCCAGCTCGACATTCCAGATCAACCGCCAGCTCAACACTAACAATACTTATACATATGCTTCGATCATTGTCCGTCGAACCAGCTCGACATTCCAGCTCAACCGCCAGCGCAACAGTAGAAATACATTTTATATGTTAAAATCAAAGTCGATTGAGCCAGCTTGACATTCCAGCTCAACGGCCAGCTCAACAGCAAAAATACATATATATGTCAAAATCAAAGTCCTTTGAGCCAGCTCGACATTCCAGATCAACCGCAAGCTCAACACTAAAAATACTGATACATACTGATACTGATGCTTCGATCAATATCCGTTGAACCAGCTCGACATTTCAGCTCAACGGCCAGCTCAACAGCAAAAATACATATTTATGTCAAAATCAAAGTCCTTTGAGCCAGCTCGACATTCCAGCTCAAAGGCCAGCTCAACAGCAAAAATACACATATATGTCAAAATCAAAGTCCTCTGAACCAGCTCGACATTCCAAACCAACGGCCAGCTCAACAGCAAAAATACATATATATGTCAAAATCAAAGTCCTTTGAGCCAGCTCGACATTCCAGCTCAACGGCCAGCTCAACAGCAAAAATGCACATATATGTCAAAATCAAAGTCCTCTGACCAGCTCGACATTCCAGATCAACCGCCAGCTCAACAGCAAAAATACACATTTATGTCAAAATCAAAGTCCTTTGTACCAACTCGACATTCCAGATCAACCGCAAGCTCAACGGTAAAAATAATGACACATATGCTTCGATCAATGTCCGCTGAACCAGCTCGACATTTCAGCTCAACCGCCAGCTCAACACTAAAAATACTTATACATATGCTTCGATCAATATCCGTTGAGCCAGCTCGACATTCCAGCTCAACGGCCAGCTCAACAGCAAAAATATATTTATATGTCAAAATCAAAGTCGGTTGAGCCAGCTTGACATTCCAGCTCAACGGCCAACTCAACAGCAAAAATACATTTATATGTCAAAATCAAAGTCCGTTGAGATGGTTCAACATTACTTTGGTTGTATTGGGGTTTAACGCCACTTTAACAGCTAAGGTCATATCGTGGCGGTCGGTGACGCACATGTGTTTCCTGGCTTTCTCACACCGTTACTAACACAACTTTCTTTCTAAAGCCACCGACTACTTTTCTCGCATGCTTCAGCAGAGGTGAGAGGCGAAAATACGCCGGAAAGAAAGTTTGCCTCAACCGGGTATCGAACTCACAACCACTAGGTCATGAGTCCGACACGCTCACCACTGAGCCAACCGGGCGGGCCTCAACATTACAGCTCAACCGCCAGCTCAACAGCAAAAATATATATATGTCAAAATCAAAGTCCGTTGAGCCACCTCGACATTCAAGCTCAACCGCCAGCCCAACAGTAAAAATACTTATACATAATTATGCTTCTATCAATGTTCGTTGAGCCAGGTCGAAATTCCAGCTAAACGGTCAGCTCAACAGCAAAGATACATATATATGTTAAAATCAAAGTCCATTGAGCCAGTTAGAGATTCCAGCTCAACTGGCAGCTCAACAGTAAAAATACTTCAGCTCAACGGCTAGCTCAAAAGCAAAAATACTAGATTCATTTCCGTTGAGCCAGCTCGACATTCCAGTTCAACGGCCAGCTCAACAGTAAAAATACATACATTTTTGCTGTTAAACTGGTTGTTGAGCTGAAATGTCGAGCTGGCTCAACGGACATTGATCGAACATATGTATTTTTACTGTAGAGCTAGCGATTGAGCTGTTATGTCGAGCTGGCTCAACGGACTTTGACTTATATATATATATATATATATTGCTGTTGAGCTGGCTGTTCAGCTGGAATGTCGAGATGGCTCAACGGACTTTGATTTTGACATATATATGTATTTTAGCTGTTTAGCTGGCCGTTGAGCTGGAATGTCGAGCTGGCTCAACCGACTTTGATTTTGACATATCTATGTATTTTTGCTGGTGAGCTAGCTGTTGAGCTGGAATGTCGAGCTGGCTCAACGGACATTGATCAAAACATTTGATAAGTATTTTTACTGTTGAGTTCGTGGTTGAGCTGGAATGTCCATCTGGGTAAACCGACTTAGATCGAAACATATGTATTAGTATTTTTACTGTTGAGCTGGCGGTTGAACTGGAATGTCGAGTTGGCTCAACGGACATTGATCGAAACATATATATAAGTGTTTGTTGAGCTAGCGGTTGAGCTGGTATGTCGAGCTGGCTCAACGGACATGGATCTAGTATTTATGCTCTTGAGCTGGCGGTTGAGCTGGAATGTCGAGCTAGCTCAATGGACTGTGGTTTTGACATATACATGTATTTTTGCTGTTGAGCTGGAATGTCACGCTGCCTCAACCGACTTTGATTTTGACATATATATGTATTTTTGCTGTTGAGCTGGCTCAACGGACATTGATCGAAACATATGTATAAGTGTTTTTTTACTGTTGAGCTGGCGGTTGAGCTGGAATGTCGAGCTGTCTCAACGGACTTTGATTTTGACATATATATGTATTTTCGCTGTTGAGCTGGAATGTCGAGCTGGCTCAACAAGGTGGGTGTTGAGCTGACTGTCGATTACTGAGCGTTGATCCAACTTCACGCACCCAACAGGAAACTACCTATGGATACCTCTTTTTGTCACACGCCAAATGTATACATGCGCATTAACCCTAATTCAGCTTTATGTTTTTTTTTCACGTTAATTATCCTTATTTCACTCCTTATAAAACCTAAAAAGTTCTCTACAGAACAATGTGTCTAGGGTTCATCCGGAACATGGTGAAGGCATATACGACAGGGATCATCAGTCCTCTCTGTTCAAGCCGCAGTGTGGACTTTGTTGATATTGGGAACCGGAAGAGAAAGAGTTTGACAAAATAATGCGCAATGTACGAGGGTAGAAACATATGGCAGATCTGTATTCACCAACCATTTTTCGAATTTAGTCCTACTATAATTCTAGATTACAAGACTAATTATCTGATCGGCTGAGATGGAATGGCTCAACCATTCAGGTAGAAGGTCTTGGATTTTTAGACCTTTAGACTAAATCATAATAAATAAATTTAACTTTCAAGAAGGTAATAAAAAGCCGAATAATGTTACTACAAACTACTTTTTTTTTTCTTAAAAAATATCTCCAAATCGGACAATGTAGATCAAGATCAGACTGCACGTTCTGTGCAGTCTGATCTCGATCTACATAGCCCGCAAAGGTCATTGAGTCGGGCTTAGCAGCCTAAGGGTTGAAATACCCAATAGTTAGTATGGTTTATTAATGTGGACTCTGCCGAAGTACAAGAAAAGGTGCTGAGCAAGAGAAGGAGTAAAACCCTCGTCTAGTATGGGTATGAACCCAATACTCACATCTTCGGCTCTCTCTCTCTCTCTCTCTCCCGAAAAAAGGATAAGTGATAAAATAATACTGAAGCTCTCATTCGAGTCTCTCCACAGTCTACGCTCCATGACGAACTCTAATAGAATCAAAAGTACTGTTGAGACAAACTTAAACGCAAATTCATAAACATCTTTGGTAAACAAAGACCAGACAAACACCGTCAGCGTTGCATTTCCTTGTTCACACCAGGAACTGTAGAGGCATAATTCATTCCAGGTAAACCCGGTCTTTACGCACATGCCAGCAATTAATCTCGTATCCATGGTGTTTGCGCATGTACGAGACTGCATAGCCTAAACCACGTGGTGGTTTTCTATTATGAATGTAATAAGACTGAAGGAATTCTATTCGGAGAACTACAATACATACTTGGGATCGTGGAGTAAACTTATAACACGTTTAAAGCCAGGTAAAATTTCTCTCTTTTTTTTGTAATAAATGTTGATTCTTTCGCTACTGATTAAGAAAAGTCGATTTTATTCCAGCTATAAAAGAAACTGCAATAAAAGTACGATATCCAGTGGGATAAAGTAAAGTCGGTAGAGTTTGTTGTCGTGAATTGTTATTGGCAGTGGACAGTGTAGATAGATACAAGATCAGACTGCACAAGCCAGTGAATTTGCTACTGGTAGAGAAAGAATTAAACCAGCATTTGATATTGTTTATCTGCGGTGTTTGCTATGTGGTTATGCAATGAAGATTTTTTTTAGTTTCCTACACGTAAGGTATTTTCTCCGGTATATCTTGTGTGCTAACCCCTAACTGCATAGTAAATCCAATGAAACCTTCAAGACAAAAGTACCAGATACTGAGATTTTAAGTTACCCTCAAAAACTAAATCTCACCGTATCGGAAAGCGTAGATCAGCATCAGACTGAACTTTCTATGAAATCCGATATTGATCTATACTTTACATATTGCTTTTAATTGTAGCTTGGCGCCGATGTAATGCAGAGAAATGACACTCTCCTTCAGATGACCCATGTGTCATTTCTCTACATAGAGGAATGACCCGGGTCATTTTTCGACGTAGAGCAATGACCCATGGGCCATTCCTCTTCGTAGAAAAATGATGGGTCATTTTGTAGGGGAGGGTCATTTCTCTGCATTGCATCGGTTCTACATGTCCCTATTAAATTCCAGTTTATCCTAAAGCTTAGTGGAATGTTGGACAAGGACGAGAGTAACCTCCAGGACACTTCTTGGATTTACCTAGCCTGGCATTCAGGCCCTGCATTTAAGTCATTCTAATAAACAAGGTACACAACTAAAGCAAAGTCACAGACATATGTGTTGTTACTTGCCCTTCTTCTAAAATACAGGCGTTAAATCAGACATTCAGAAGATTTAGAACAGAGTTTTCGTTTTTCAGTTTTACTTGATGATTTTGTTTTAATGAAAAGGCTCTATTTAACGGACTGACACCAGTCTAGGATTTACCTAACTGGCTAAAATTCAATCCTGCAACCCATCCCAGAAATGCTCTGTGATACTGGAATTAGTGGATCGGACTTGCCAGTCTGGATGAGCAGTATGCTCTCCTTTCCCTCTCTTTGTACTGTTGTACAACATGAACAATTTCGGGATGAGTATTTTCGTCTATTAGAACTAACCCAGCATCCACTGCACAAGCCTACAAACTCATCGAGTTATCCAGAGTCTCACCTCAATACTGTTGGGCTGACAGGAAGGCCTGGTCAAAGATTCCCATACCTCTGTGTACATCCCAGCTGATTCCGCCACTAAACATGAGGGCGTAACCACCATAGCGGTTATTATCAGCAGTTTCGGTTGCATGGAATCTCTTCTCTGGCCTTCGCCATACTCTAGCACGCCTGTCTGTGTAGTGCAGCCAGGTACCTGAAGTCTCTGTGGTTCCAACCAGCACGGTTCAATGGGTCCACTTATATTGTAACCGGAAGTGGCTCCAAGAAAGTGAAATAGGTATTTGAGCTTACATGGTCTTTTCGGCAAAGGCAACTTTCGTGCAATCTTATGAAATCAGTAAGTCTGGGTACACGCACTCGAGATACATTTTGAAGGTCGTTGTGAACATGAACTGCTCTCGTAAAACATTTTTTGTGAGCCTAAATGATAAAAGAATAAAAGATAAACAGTATATTGCTTCAGAGGTTGCACTTTATTTTTCAGCATGGTTTCGCTTGACGGGTGCAGTTACCGTTGAAACGCGAGGTTTCAACGGTAATTGCGCCCATCAGGCGAAAACATGCTGAAAATAAAGTGCAACCTCTGAAGCTGTATACTTGGTTATCGTAATAACTGTGTCGTGTGCGCCAAGGAGTACACATCATAGTGGAAGGCCCCTTGCTCCACCATCCCAGCTGCCTGCTACATTTCTGCTTTCGATAAATGTCTAATTTCATCCGTGTAGGCTAGAAATTATAGGCTAGAAATTATAAATCAAATTTCAGCATTTCAAGTTGAAATTGGTACTGGCTACCCTACACCAGTTGGACACATGTAACCAATAAAAATCGAAGGGCCCCCATTTGAATGGATTTCAAGAAAGTTATAGTATTCATAAAAGCTTATCCCTCTGGACTGTCTGAAAAGATCATTGACCCATATGCAATAATTATAAGACAAATACATGTACTCGTATATCTTAACCATATCTTGTAGCTTAGTAAAGTAAGTGCAGTATAATATTTTGGTTTCACTACTTCAACAGCCTTCAGATTTTCAGATGGGTATAAAGTTTAACTTTCCTTTATCTAAGGCCCTATAGAAATATTTCTGTAAGTGCCAAATAGATATATTCAATCGATTAAAAAAAATCAAAGGCCTAAGCTTGAACTGGTGAAACGGAGGAAGGAAATGAAAAAGTAAGTCCTGAGCTGTTCCCGTGATGTAAGTGAAATATTGTTTGGGGCGTCGTAAAACCACATTGAAACTAAAAGTGACTGTGTGAGGATTATCTGTTAGAATTTAGAAATAGCTGGTGTAAATAGATTTGAAATATGTTCAACTGGGCTTATTCACTCCATTACTCATTCCGCAGTACAAGTATT
The DNA here is from genome assembly GCA_943736015.1 of Tridacna crocea. Lineage (NCBI taxonomy): Eukaryota > Metazoa > Mollusca > Bivalvia > Cardiida > Cardiidae > Tridacna > Tridacna crocea. The sequence continues at coordinate 25,346,902 of OX031062.1, forward strand.
ACACGTTACAGTTCCCCAGACATTGCTTTACGTAAATGTCTGGAGTTGTTATGTAACATATGAGTGAAATTGCGCCTTGTTTTCTTAGTTTTCTACGCATCCCTTCTTCTTCTCCTTCTTCTTCCTTACATCTTGAAGCAATTTCTGTAAATACTTAATAAAAGATAGAATAGAATAGAATTTATTTTACAAATAAAGGCCTCTGGCCCACACTACAAAAGCAAGTACACAAAAATTACGTACAACATTAAAATGACACTGTTGAATACATGATAGAACTTTCTATAGTCTAACATCACTGTCAGGAGATAGGATCATACATGTATGAATTATGTGATCCCATTAAACCTTTATCAACCAAAATGTAGTGTTTGGATAAAGGTAAAACAGGGACAGACTCATGTTAAATTGTAAACGACTTAAAAGGTAAAGAGATATAACTTGAATATGATCAGTGTGACATGGGTCATTCCATAGCCAAGAGACGAAGCTCAGACGGAGAACGGAGACAATAATGCTGTTAGACAAGGACATGACAGACGAAACAGATGTTAAGATTGGGTCATCTGCAATAAATTAGTATCTAGTTAAATATTATATAATTTATAAGTCTTGCTCTTTGAAAAAATGTTTTAGTGTATCTGGAACAAGTATCGAGCCATGTCAAATTGCGCAGTCCGCGCAGGCTGACCGTGGTCGACACTTTTTGCTGTTTTTTTTTTTATCTGATATCCTGATGCGCTGATATGGATTTGTAATCATCGCGTCAGGAATGATGATAAGCTAACTGTATGACTGATCATACTGATTTATCTTACTAATGCATTCCACCAAGCCTTGCTAACGAGAATCAGAACTAACTATCCTGAAACTGTTAACCTCATAGGCTGCTAAGTGTGACTTACTGACCTTTTGCGGACAGTGCAGATCAAGATCAGACTGCACAGAACGTGCAGTCTGATCTTGGATCTACTCTGTCCGATAAGGAGATATTGTTCCCTAAAGCATACCCTTGAAATAGCAATATTTGGGGTTTTACTGTCGAATAGAAAATTTCATTTTAGTTACATGTATTTAGCAGGACGAGCGTTAAACAAATACATTGAACATTTCTCACGGTGAGGAATCACGTGACACAACAACAACAACAATGACCGTTATTTGAAAAAAATTCCCCGACTTCAGGTAAGAAAATCGTCAATAATTCCGTTAATACATGAACGATTGGAATTTGGTTTGAAGCAGAGAAGGCAAAAGGACTCCAGGGATTTGCTTGATGTGTTAGATTTTTTAAACAACACCTGATAAAAAAGTTATTGACGAGCAAACAAATTATCCAGGGTAAAAAATTTGTTTGCTCGTCAATAACTTTTTTTATCAGGTGTTGTTTAAAAAATCTAACACATCAAGCAAATCCTTGGAGTCCTTCTGCCTTCTCTGCTTCAAACCGAATTCCAATCAGTCATGTATTAACGGAATTATTGAAGATTTTCTTACCTGAAGTCGGGGATTTTTTTCAAATATCGGACATTGTTGTTGTTGTTGTGTCACGTGATTCCCCGCCGTGATTTCTAGGCGATACTATAACTGCAAATGTTGAGATTCCAAAGTTCTATTGGATATAAGATATCACTGTACGTTATGTCTGTCTGTCTGTCTGTCTGTCTGTGTATCTGTCTGACTGGGTGGCTTGGTGGCTGGTGGCTGGCTTGCTTGGTGGCTGGCTGGCTGGCTGCCTTGGTGGCTGGCTGACTGGCTAGCTGTCTGGGAGGCTAAATGGATCAATGACTAAAGTGTTGATGGGTGGATAAGGTGATGGGTGTTTATATAGGTGGAAAGGTGGTTGGGTAGATTTGTGGTCGTGAGACAGACAGACAGACAGACAACAAAGCAAACAGACAGGTAGAATTCGATACAAATAATAACACGAGAAAAGGAATGTAAGATTGGGAAATTACAGCGAAACAATAGGATTGTTGTTAACAAAGAAAATTGTCTGTTTTTTTCATCAAGCACAGCTAGATCTAGACTTTATTATTGTCATTTCGGAACCATTTGGATACTTTTTGCTGCTTTATAATTCAAAAAACGAATCAGGTAAGCCAGAGATCACAATAAAGTTAAATCTCAGGCTGCTAGATGCGACTGAAGAACCTTGTGCGGACAGTGCAGATCAAGATCAGACTGCACATACGTGCAGTCTGATCTTTGATCTACACTGTCCGATAAGGAGGTGTCTTTCACCGAAAACTACTTTTAAGATAGCAAAATTTAGGTGTTTTACTATCGACTAGAAAGTTTCGTTGCAACAATTTATCAGCATAAGGGTTAAGTGGAAAGCATTTTGAAGGAGAGGCCGACATAATTGTAAGAGTCTTCTCTGACAGATGTTCTGTATATACGTATCTTTAACTCTTTACCAGACTGCATAGGTGTAAACTTATCTCGGAAGCATTTGAATACATGTGAATCAAATGTGTCTAAAATAATGTAATTTCTCTTTGAAAGGGTGAAAAATATCATTAGGCGAAAGGAGATCATTATGGTTTCCAGCATTTTCTCATTTGCTCACAATGTTTCAAAAAGCCTTTTCCTGGGGTATCGTAAAACTCGTGACCGTTTTGTATAGGGTTAGCTCAGTTCCTTCTCTCAGATTTGTTTTTTTCCTTGCAGTAAACCACTTGTGAAAAACTGTGCCAAAAGGAGAAATCGGTTGTGGTGATCAATTTCTCGCTTTATCGCAAATTTATTAATTCACGTTGATTATATCTATTTTATTGTGTCCATTTCTTTGGGGTGGATATTAGTTTAACAAATGGCAATGCTTGGATAAGGACCTGCAGTTGTTCTAGATCTCAAACCAGATTATATTACACAACAATGACATTACTCATACCGTATCTTTTTTTTCACATTCTAAAATGCAATTCCAACACTGACTTGGCAAATTATGCGAATTTTGTAAAAAATATAAGGAAAATAATCAAGAAGGGCAAACATTTTTCATTTATTACGATTTGAAAAACTTTCTTTCAGAGGTACGGCCATAGGGAAAAGAAATAAAGCAGCACACCCAGAAAATATGTGTTCTATGAAGTTACTTGCCAATTTTCTCTGACATTCAGAGATTTCAGACACGTATTTAATTGAGGTTTCTTCTTGTGATTAATACCCCAAAACATACCGCACTTCGCTTCAGTTCTACGTGTATGCCTGTTTGTGCTAAATATATATTAGAAATCTCAAAAACTATAACTCTTTCATTTCGAATACAGATGTATAATATTATCATCATTATTATTTCATCATGTTTTTATAACCTCAAATATATTACACAATTGGTGATTTCTTCGGCTTAGTTGTTTAACCATCAAGCTATTATGCGGGACTCGCTGACCATTTGTGGACGGCATAGATCAAGATCAGACTGCACATTCTGTGCAGTCTGATCTTGAATCTACACTGTCCGATGGTGAGATATTTCATCCAAGAATAAGTTTTAAACAACATTATTCCGGTTTCTGATATCGGCTTAAAAATCATTTTACTCATCTAGAGGACAATGCTTAAGTTGGCTTTTGACCTACCCTTTGGTATTAGTCTCTGATAAATAAATAGTAACTAGCGATATGTGAAAATGTGGACATGTTTATTCTGTGGGCATCTCTGCTGGCCTATCTACAGGATCATTTATGACACCTACACTCAAGGGTTATGTCAAATTAAGGTCTACTGACCCTAACTCTCATATTAACAGACGGAAGCTGCCGAGGTTGGCCGAATAGCCTGTACGAAAACGCCAATGTTACACGATATTCATCGATGAGTTAGTCTGAGACCCCTTACTTTCATGTTAAAAGACGATAGCTGCCGAAATTGACCGAATAGCCCTATGAAAACCTCAATGTTTACCGATAAGTAAGGGGGCCGTAGACCTTCATTGATACCCGCACGTTTTATTCACACCTTAACAAATGGATATGATTACTTTTTCTACTTTTGTTTCTTATTGAACTACATTACCAAAGAGTCTCAATATACAGATTCCGATAGCCATTAAGCCGTCTGTCGTAATGTTAACCGGATACCCATGGCAGCCGTGAAAGGGGGTCCATTGTATCAAAGATCCTTCGCTTGAAATCTGATGTAATATTTATCTATTTCAGGATCAGTATGCAGCTATTATAATAATCTCTCCTCCAAACCCGAAAATCTGATGTAATATTTGGGTCTGTGAAGTTGGCTCATCAATCGACTTTCAGCTCAACACGAGCCTTGTTGAGCCAGCTCGACATTCCAGCTCAACGGCCAGCTTAACAGCAAAAATACATATACATGTCAAAATTAAAATCCGTTGAACCAGCTCGACATTCCAGCTCAACGGCCAGCTCAAAATCAAAAATACTATATCCATGTCCGTTGAGCCAGCTCGACATTCCAGCTCAACCGCCAGCTCAACAGTAAAAATACATATACATGTCAAAATCAAAGTCTGTTGAGCCAGCCCGAAATTCCAGCTCAACGGCCAGCTCAGCAGCAAATATACTAGATCCATGTCCGTTGAGCCAGCTCGATATTCCAGCTCAACCGCCAGCTCTACAGTAAAAATCCTTATAAACATGTTTCAATCAATGTCCGTTGGGCCGGCTCGACACTCCAGCTCAACCACCAGCTCAACAGCAAAAATACTGATACATATGTTTCGATCAATGTCCGTTGAGCCAGCTCGACATACCAGCTCAACTGCCAGCTCAACAGTGAAAATGCTGATACATATGTTTCGATCAATGTCTGTTGAGCCAGCTCGACGCCCACTTGATAAAAGCGACTCCCCGCTGTAACCGACCTCATGAAGTTCCTCCTGACGAAATTACCTGTGTAAATAACCTTTAATAAGCGACCCACCGGTGTCTCTATTTATTTTTGCTGTTTAGCTGGCCATTGAGCTGGAATGTCGAGCTGGCTCTACGGACATTGATCGGAACATAACAATTTTTACTGTTGAGCTGGCGGTTGAGCTGGAATGTCGAGCTGGCTCAATGGACTTTGACTTTGACATATATATGTATTATTTTTTCTGTTGAGCTGGTGGTTGAGCTGTTTTAAGCTGGCTAAACGGACATTGATTGAAACATATGTATAAGTATTTTTACTGTTGAGCTGTAATGTTCAGGTGGCTCAACGGACTTTGATTTTGACATAATTATATAATTTATGTTTTTTTGCTGTTGAGCTGGTGGTTGAGATGGAAAATCGAGCTGGCTCAACGGACTTTGATTTTAACATTTATATAATATATTTTTGTTGTTGAGCTGGAATGTCGAGCTGGCTCAACGGACTTTGATTTTGATTTTGATATGTATATGTATTTATGCTGTTGAGGTGGCGGTTGAGCTGGAATGTCGATTTGTATAAGTATTTTACTGTTGAGCCTGCGGTTCAGCAGGAATGTCGAGCTGGTTCAACGGACATGGATCTAATATTTTTGCTGTTGAGCTGGCCCGTGAGCTTGAATTTCGAGCAGGCTCAGCAGACTTTGATTTTGACATGTATATCTATTTTTGCTGTTGAGCTTGCCTTTCGGCTGGAATTTCGAGCTGGCTCAATGGACTTTGATTTTGACATATATATGTATTTTTGCTGTTGAGCTGGTGGTTGAGCTGGAATGTCGAGCTGGCTCAATGGACATTGATCGAAGCATGTGTTTAAGTATTTTTACTGTTGAGCGGGCAGTTGAGCTGGGGTGTCGATCTGGATCAACGGATATTGATTGAAACATATGTATAAGTATTTTTGCTGTTGAGCTGGCGGTTAAGCAGGAATGTCGAGCTGGTTTAACGGACGTGGATCTAGTATTTTTGCTGTTGAGCTAGCCGTTGAGCTGGAATTTCGAGCTGGTTCAACAGACTTTGATTTTGACATGTACATGTATATCTATTTTTGCTTTTGAGTTGGCGTTTGATCTGGAATGACGAGCTGGCTCAACGGACTTTGATTTTGACATACATATGTATTTTTTGCTGTTGAGCTGGTGGTTGAGCTGGAATTTCGAGGTGACTCAACGGACATTGATCGAAACATATGTATAAGTATTTCTACTGTTAAACTTGCCGTTGAGCTGGAATGTCGAGCTGGCTCAATGGACATGGATCTAGTATTTTTGCTGTTGAGCTGGCCGTTGAGCTGGAACGTCGAGCTGGCTCAACAAGGCTGGTGTTGAGCTGAATGTCGATTTCTAAGCGTTGAGCCAACTTCACAGACCTGAAATATTTATCCATTTCAGGATCAGTATGCAGCTATTATAATAATCTCTCCTCCAGACCCGTCGGACACAGTATGCAAAGATCCTTAAAACTGAAACTACAAAATGCAATAAATCAAGCGTTTGTTGACACCGGAAGTCCGGCCATATTTGTTGGCGGAAGACGAAGAAACCGGAAGAAGAGAAAGAACAAAAATGGTAGGCATCTTGCCATTCTGATATTTCTATCATTATTGAAGTAAAATTTGCACAAAGATAATTCGCTATGTAAAGCTTATTTCAGTTATTTACCTTTTAAAATTCTGCAGCTTAATGGCCATCCTACTCCTCAAACTTCTCAAATTGTGTTAAACTTTTAAAAAACAAAACAAATGCCTTGAATTTAGCCTTATTGAATTTCTCGTCTTCAAATACTTTTAGCTGTGCCAGGGCTAGAATTTTCCTATCTGGTAATGTGTAGATTATAATGAAGGTTTAGTACAGTATATAAACAGTATATCCTTTCGAAATTGTCAGCGAAAAGGAGAAAATACTGGTTACCAGTATTTTCCCTTTTTTCGCACAAATTTCAAAAAGCTCTTTCCCTCGGGTCATTAAAACACGGGATTGCTTAGTAAAGGGTAAATACATAATGACAACATGACTTAAGGAGGAATTTTTGAAGTACAAGGTTTGCGAAAGTCGTCTGCTTCAAAACGAAAATATAGCTGGCAGGGAGCTTATAACTTTTGCTTACATCATGTCTACAGACTTATTTTCTTGACTTGTATCTCTTTAAAGGGCAGACTAAAAAGAAAACCAAAAAAGGTGGATTAGCCCCACAACCATTATCAAAAGCACCAGAAACTTCTTACTATGAAGGTAATACTTGCAACATTTGTCGGCATTGTGTCTAGCTTTTATACACAGATTTATACAACTTATGTTTGAGGAATAAAAGAATGGCGAGAAATAATGAGTACGGAAGTGCAAACCCTTGTCACTTTTCTAAATACAAATTGTAGCTCTCTCTCTCTCTCTCTCTCTCTCTCTCTCTCTCTCTGTAGACAACTTAATTAGTAGGATTTTGTATTGTTTTTGATATAATAAATACTCATCTTTGTCCAAAGTAAAGTTCGCATAAGGATAAAACGATTTTCTACTTCGATATGTAACAATCATACCAAAGTATTCACATCTTCAACAGATGTAATCGTCCCATACAAAGAGCCGAAGGTGTCATGTCTGGATATCAAAGAGCCGGTGTTTGCTGAACATCCAATCAAATTACGTCTTAAAGATGCTGACAGGGACTCTATGTATAACAGCAGTGATAGCCTTGTAAGTACGAACTCCGTAATCGTTATATTTGTCTGCATGCTTTACTGGGCAGCGATCTGATCCGGGATTCCTGGGCCTTTATGTCAAAGGTGGTTTGAACTAATGTAAGCACGTAAATGATGTTATGAACCAATGCCTGTGGAATGATGAACAAGACTGGTCTGAACTCTAGTTTAAACACCTTTAACCCCAACGATTTAAACTCTTTACCAAACGACAAAGTCTTTGACCTTAGTCAAATGAAGAGAGAGACACATACATACAGAGACACATACAGAGACATAAACAGAGAAAAAGAGACAGACAGACAGATAGATAGACAGACAGACGTGGCATAAACAGTAGTTTTGTTGAACGCATAGGTTAAGCATGTATGGCAGGAAACTTCCAAGCTGATCTTGAATCTGCACAATTAACTGAAAAAAAAAAATCAAGCCAAGAAGTAAAACCCCATGTACAGTATTGCGAATCAAAAGTTCTTTTTTCCGGAAAAAAATCTCTGCATATTACATCAAACATCAGAATGCTCGATTTGTGCTGTTTTGATCTTGATCTACAGTGTCCGGAAAAGCACATTAATTTCAGTAGATGCATTACACCAAACGAGTCATATAATTATGGATTAATAAATGCCATTTTTTAACAACTGACTTAAATAATAATGATAAACACTATCCAGAAAAATGATCTAGAGCGATAAGTTTCGGCCAAGGTCTGGACCGCGCACGCTAACCTCGATACTTTTTGCAGATGCATCAAGCCCCCTTTATAATAAGCATGGCTAATGTAAACTGACAATGAATATCAATCTGTTACAGAGCAGCTTCAAGTCGGACAGAACCTCTGTACACGAGAAGGAGACAGTTCAGCAAACAACATCTCACAGACAAGAACTTTTGAACAACGGTAATGTACCATAACAATTTTAGTTGTGGGATTTTAACCCTAAAGCTAGGAACAACTCATTGACCTTTTAGGGATAATGTAGATCAAAACTATAGACTGCACAAAACGTCCAGTATGATCTTGAGTCTATACTCTTCAATAATGATATGGTCCTCCCCACCCCTTCCCTCACCACCCATCTCCAAAAAAAACCACACACTTAATGATAGCAGCATTCAGCTTCTTTTTAACTATTGGTTTGAGCGTTTTATTTTAACTTATTTAGCAGATTAAGGGTGAAGTAGTTTGATAAGAGTTGTACAGTCCCTCAGAAAAGATATAGTTATGTCTCGACTTGTTCACGCCTCCCCGCATTTTCTGTGTTTTATACATACTACCTTGCAGCTCTGAAATGTCTTGCCTAAAGTTAACAGCATCGTCAGCAGGAATCGAACCAGGGCCCCAATTCACCAACCGTTCTTAAGAACACTCCTAGTATTAATTTTCAGAATTTTCTTTATCTAAAAGCAACACATCTTCTGATTGGCTAAAACCATTTGGTTAAGCCAATCAAATATTATGGAGAAATAGACAGTGAATGTTCCTAAGAATGGACTTCCTAATTAAATGTCGTCGGTTTACTTCGAAAACCTCGTAACTACAGCTTGTTACAAGCTGTAGTTACGAGGTTTTTTAAGTAAACGGACGATGTATTTCAGAAAAGTTTTAGTTGTAATAAAACGAATGTATCACATTAGACCTGACCGGCAACAAGGTTTTAGACTTGTCAAGATATGAAGCAACTAAAATTAAATGCAGTTCAAATCATGAGATTTGTTTTTGAAAAGGTCACACATGTTGTAGAAAAGGATACAGTACTGGTTATCAGCATTTCTTCTTTTTCCCGCATTTTTTTCCCAAATCTACTTTTACAAGGCCGTTAGAGCACGGAGTTGTTTGGTTAAAGGTAAATCGAACATAGATTCAACTTTTTTTTTTGCGTTATTCATTACACCCTAGAATAAATTGGTAGTATAGACGACTTTGTAACATCTCCGTATGGTCAACATGATGTGAAAAAAAAATCACTCTCTTTCCCATAACATTTCCATAGATCTACGAATGAAAAGTAACCATGCACACAGGTATGACTTGCAACACACGAAAAGGGGCATTCGGACATTTGCGTAAAGTGTCGTCTATGGAAATGTTGTCTGCGCAGGCTAATCAGAGATGACACTTTTTGAAAATGTAACGGGGAAAGGAGACAACGCCGGTTTCGTACCACTGTTTTTCCTCTTTCAAAGAAAATGATTTGATCTACGTTTGATATCTCGTCTGCAAATGCTTTCAGCGTGAATGAGTACAATTTTTTTCGTCTGGAATAGACTTAGAGACAATACACGTTGTAACTGTACTTTACGACTACATTAGATTTTACACTACAGTAGACATGCGCAAAACAGAAAATTACTAGTACATAGAAACGGAAAGTGTCTTTTCGGATCCAGAATATGCACTTTTTTAACAACGACTTGTCATGGGATAGACTGGTTCTTTGACATACAGAAAATTGACCAACATCGAAAAGTTTCGGCCCAGGTCAGCCTGCGCGGACTGCGCAGGCTGGCCTGGGTTGATACGTTTCGCAAATGCAGTAAGCCCCCTTTCCACAGAGCATGACTTATAGCTTTTTCCCCGTTAAATGTTTATCCTGTCTGTATATATCTGAAGCTGGTCTTTAAAAAACATTATATCCACGTTGAACCATTCCAGCAACTCAAAAGGCTGGGCTACCACGCTTGCACAGCAAAGATTCTGGTGTTTATGATGATGATGATGTTGATGATGATGTTGATGATGATGATGATGACGACGTCGGTTTCTATGACGATACAAGAGCTGAGCGCGACGAAGATGTCGCTTGTAACCAGCCCGACATCCAAGATGAACAGGTATCTTATGAATGTCATCATTCTTACCTTTACTCTCAAGAATTTTCCAAATTTCAAGGAAACGCAATTATTGATTGGCTTAACCGAATGGTTTATCCAATCATATGTTACGTTACTTTCTAAAGCTGGTGCCCGGCTGAAAGTGCAATTAGACTGTTTGGTGAATACAGACGCTGAGGACTGTAAATGCCTAGGGTTTTACTCATTACATCAAAACTAAGAGATGAAAATTTTTACGAAGGTCAGCTTTCTCTATTTCTTTACCAAACGACAAACTGTATGGCTGGTCCAAATTGAAAGCACTTGCAGATGACAAAATAAGGGTAACTCAAATATATAAATTTGTTTCCAATAGGGTAGAAAACCCTTTGGTTACCAGCCTTTTTCTCCTTTTCCCACAATGTTTTTAAAAGGCTTCTATCTCAGGGGATATGTAAGAAAACAGATGATAGTGCATTTTTGACTCGCTAGACAACGATATAAATTAAAAGTAATAATGATAAAACGTCATTAAACGAGATAAAAACAAACAAATAACGAAGTACAAATAACTTGTGTCTACCAAACGTTTCAGTTAGGAGCAAGAGCCGATGATAACGATTCGGAAGATGAAGACACATTTTCGCTAGTCGCTATCAACGATCTTGACCTGACTGACACAACAGAAGAAGCCGACAACATTGAAGAACTAATAACAGAAACAAGTATGCCCATAAAGGTTACTGACGAATTTGAGACAGCCATTTTGGAAGCGGTCGAGATAAGAACTCCAATAGAAACAGACAACATTGAAAGTTTTGATGATGGCTTTGGCGATGCCAGTGGTGCTGTGCTCCAAGTCAATGTAACTGAGGAGGAAGAGAATGGTCTTTCTGAAGTCAAGCAATTACATGGTTTAGAAGATGCCGACCCCTTTCTTAAATTTGTATGTATTTTTTTCGCAGACTTTATGCAGTGAGTGAGTGAGTGAGTGAGGGAATGAGGGAAGGAGGGAGGGAGTGAGAGAGTGAGTGAGGGAGAGAGAAGGTAGAGAGAGGGAGGGCGGAAGTGAGTGAGTGGGTAAGTGAATAGTCAATTAAATCAAAGAATTCTTATATGAATACGGGGCGAAATCACCTCGACAAAAACAGAACTTGCTATCTAAATGTTTTCAAAAATGGTCTGCTGCAAAGACAAAGAAAGTCAGCTAAAAGAGTTAATATGGTATGAGGTAAGCCAACTCCAGAAGTTTTTGTCTCCAGGTCAATAGCCCAAATGGTGATGATGAAGATGATGATGAAATCGTTTTCGATTTATCTCAACTGGAGGTCAACAATTTAGATGAGATTTCGAAGACGAACGAAGCCAACGCTGCAGAGCAATTTATAGAGGATCAAAGTACGTATATAACCTATATAACAACTGATATTGTAAAATATCTATTCATTTACAAACAAAGCAATCAGATCTTATCCAGTAAAAATATTTTGTAATAGCAGTCAACATTAAAATATTTTCAGTGTAATAGCAGTGAACATTGTCATTACCTTTTCGATTTGGAGCTCATTTTTGGACAAGCATTTTTTGGGAAACCAAAATCCTTAAAATTAACAGTATAACAAAAAAGATTTAAAGGTCGGAAGTTAAGCTAAGTACTCTGCTCTACAACTCACGCATACCTGACATGAACAGTAAATGGCATTGAATAGTCAAGCAATTTTGTCTCAGTGTCGAACATTATTTCAGTTATCTTGCAACAAAGATACGTGATAAGATAATTATGATAGTGGCCTTTGTAACCGAGTTATAAGTATCAATCTTATTGTATTCTACGAGTATTTGTTACCTAGGCAGTAAGAAAACGGGGGAACGATAGAAAGAAATATACAGCACACAAGAACAAAAAAGACATATGTAATTCATCCCCTACATCATTTCAGAAGTTCCGACGGTGCTGGAGGATGAGATACCCCTTACTGTACCCCTGGATTTACTAATAGAAGAGGACGACGACGAGGTTTTGTATGAGGCTGGGAACCGGAAGGAGCTGTCAATCACGTGCAACCCACTTTACGAATACACGGTAAAAGAGGAAGAAGACAGACTTTCGATAAAAAGTTACCAGAGTGGATTTAAAACGAATTTCGACAACGTTAATTTTGTACAGGTAAAATGGATGTCATTTAAGTAAAAATGATGCCCTCATTCACATCTTTTGAACCCTCCACTTAGCAAGTTCACTATGTCTGTCTATCTGTTCGTCCGTCCATTCGTCCGTGCATCAATTCGCCCGTCAGTATACTTTTAGTTTCCATGCTTAAACTGGCCTTTTGAATTAGGACCCTAAAACTTTATAGAAGTGTTGCTTATAACCTAAGGAGGTGCCCTATTGTTTTGGGGTCAAATGAATCATAGGTCAAGGTCACAGGTGAACTTGGATTGAAAATTGTTTCCTTTCTCTAACTCAATAGCTGATTGACCTAGGATCATGAAATTTTATGTAAATGTTGCCCATGATCCAAGACGGTGTCCTTGTTTGTATCACATGAGTCAAAGGTCAAGTTCAGAGGGGATCTTTGTTTTGAAAAGCATTTCCGTTCTCTGTTTGTGCTGCTTAAATGACAAGGTCTTGGTGGGCGATATATGTCCACTTTGCGATAGTTATAGGTTTTACTATTACTTTGGGGCCGAAACACGAAGGTTCAACTGTTCTAAACATTCTGTTAAGATTTTCTACGTAGCGCAATCTTAGATTCTTTTGCCAGGACGAATGAAATTAAACAAAGTAATTAAATAAGAATAAGTACTTTTCCACGAGAGCATCTAACTCATTTTAGGAATCCTTTTTAACGATAAAGAAAATACGGAAAATAACATTAATTTGAACATGTATTTTACTCAACAGTAATTCAATATACAGAAAAAGTAGTATTGCTTGTAAAACATTTTATTTACAATGACCATACTGAAGAAATATATTAAAACAGAAGCTAGGTTTGTAAACTTGTCCGAAGTCTTGGTAACGAATATGACACGACTTGCATATCACACGAAGAAAAACGCAGGAAAACTGTATTAGTACACAGAAAAAACAAAAGAGCGGAGAGAACAGATGAGTGTGGAATGTTACAAAAAGAATATTTACAACGGGCATTTCTTTTTCTGATAGCATAGATATAACCTTATTGTCGGTGTAACCAGGAACTGCAATGTTACTAACATCATTTGTCCGTTTTAGATTCCGGTTCCGGCTTCAGACAAGGCTGCACACAAGTCTCTCAAAGAGTCGACCCCTCTTATGAAGCGCCAACCAGTCTGGGGCGATAGAGACGACGAGCTGGCGTGCTGTATAATCCTATAGCTTCCCAGTTTTGCCATACCCTAACAGATTTTTATCGTATTATGATAACTTTTGTGTATGAAAAACTTGCGACTCGACAAAACTTTGCTCAGAAAAGAGGCCGTCTTGAGTAACAGCGAAACATGTTTGTATTGCATGAAAGACGAGAAGGAGAAATACCAATCGTGTTGTAAGTCAGGCTGTTTGTCTCCGGAAAGGTTCAACTGTATTAAAACTCAAATGAAGATATCGATAACGTGAAAGACAGACCTGATACTCTTGAACTGAATCCAACCTGTATCGCCTGGGTCTCTGAATTCTATAAGTGTGCCTTGATTAAATAAATTATGAAGTATGAGCAAGGTATGTAGGGTCACCAATTATATTTTGTGTCGTGATTGTTATAGCTCTATGTAATGTCTTTGTACTATAGTGTTGCAAATTTGTATTGATATTTCTGCTTTGAAAGTTCATTCGTAATCATCTTTACAGGTGCAGATTGATATATAGACTTGTATACCATTGTTTGTCGCAAATGCCATTTTAGATGTCATGGCTTTTCAACATTTTTCTTGTAAGCAAACATGCAGAAGTATTTCATTACCTTTGTTTAGCATGGTATACAACTTTTCGGCGTTAAAGCTATGCATATAACCAGCTTGATTCAAACTGTATCTTTTTTGTGTCACATCTTGTTTGCTTCATGTTTCGGCGTGTTTTCTTGTACACCCTAATTTTCATCTTCGGTTAGGAACGAATTCTCTTTATGGCGTACTCAGAGTTTGAGTGTCTGAAGCCCCATAAAGCATAAATAAAGATTACTACAAAGCCAAAAAATACTCTTGTCATAAATTAGCATTTTGATTGTATATTATTTTCAACTGGCTGCTTGAAGTGGTATATTCATTATTTGATATATTTTTGAAATCCTATGACTCGGTCAGTTACATTATTCTTATACCAACCCTTCGCCAAACAATCCCGTCTAGAAAGTGCCTGAGAGGCAGCCTTTTGAAAATGTAACGGAGAAAGGAGACAATGCCGGTTTCGTACCACCGTTTTTCCTCTTTCAAAGAAAATGATTTGATCTACGTTTGATATCTCGTCTGGAAATGCTTTCAGCGTGAAGGAGTACAATTTTTTTTTCGTCTGGAATAGACTTAGAGACAATACACGTTGTAACTGTACTTGTATACCCCTATTTTACTCTACTTTGCAAAAATTAAACCTGAGGCTGTCAAGTTCAACCCACTGACCTTTTGTAGATAGTGTAAATCAAGATCAGGGCCCGTATTCACCAACCATTCTTAAAAACGTTCTTGGTCTCAGTCTCCAGAATTTTCCAAATTTCAAAGTAACGCAACTTCTAATTGGCTAAACCATTTGGTTTAGCCAATCAGAAGTTGCGTTTCTTTCAGATTTAGAAATTCTTGGAGAATAAGACTAAGAATGTTCTTGAGATGGTTGGTGAATACGGGCCCCAGACCTCACGTCCTGTACAGTCGAATCTTGATCTACACTATCCTCAAAAGGTGAGTGAGTCGTGGTTAGCAGTCTGAAGGTCAATGGAAAACCATTTACAGAAATATGAAATGCGTAATATTTCGGATCTTATAGAAGCTCCAAATCTCCTTGCTAACTTGATCGTGATCTCAAACCCACTACATTTATACGTATGTGCAATAAATGGTATTGAACGGAAGACTCTTGCGGCTTATAAAATGTATTGCAATCATATTTATGCTTTAGTTCAGATCATTCAAAAAGATCAATGAAAAAACAATTAAAAGATTCGTTCACAAAGTGAACTTGTTCCTGATGAATAGAAGATGTAGGTCTGTTATTTTGCATGGAAGTAACACTATAACTTACTACACAATCCCGAGTTTTAATGATTCTGATGAAATAGCTTTGCGATAATCCTGCGGGATAAGAAAAAAACCTATTTTACCGTTTCTTACGAGGTGTTCAGTACTTCCTCATAGAATTACCATAATTTCAGCTATGGCTAGTCTGTCATCTCTAAATGCTTCCAATGTAAACTAGCCTAAGCTTTTATCGCTTGATAAAGATTTAATTCATTATCAATGAGATTTTTATTAGAAATATGGTCTGCAACATGCGAAAAGAGGCATTTGGACATTTGCGTAAAGTGCCGTCTCGGATCAGCCTGCGCAGTCTGCGCAGGCTTATCCGAGACGACACTTTACGGCAACAGTAGATTTTGTACTACAATAGACTACCGTATAACAAAAAATCAAATACGATCGGAAAATGTCGTCTCGGATCAGACTGCGCGGACTGTGCAGGCTGATCCGAGACGGCACTTTACATAAATGCCCGAATGTCCCTTTTCACGTGTTGCTTGACACATAAGACAAGAAACAGAAGTTGTAGTAAATTAACTCTTTGCTAGTCTACAGTATTTAAGCCTTGTCCAATTTGAAAGCCTTTTTAGAGAAAGAACAGGAAACATTGTGGCCAAAGGAGACTGATGTATTCAGAGGATTTCTTTCCGAGGGTCGTTAAAACTCAGAATTGCATAGTAAAGGATAAATAGAAAGGGATATAGATCTTACATGATGAAATGATTAGCAAAACATTTTCAGAAAAAGGAGCATTATGCAAAAAGGCTTTTACTAGAAGTGAGCAATTGCTCACTTTCCACAATGTTTTAACAAGAGGGAAAAGAGACGGTAAAAACTTGTATCTGCGTAAATGATGTTCCAATTTTTCTATGATAATCGTATAAGTCGTATTGATTGATATTTATATTGGATTTTCAGAAAAAGGAGTATTATGCAAAAAGGCTTTTACTACAACTGAGCAATTGCTCACTTTCCACAATGTTTTAACAAGAGGGAAAAGAGACGGTAAAAACTTGCATCTGCGTAAATGATGTTCCTATTTTTCTATGATAATCGTATAAGTCGTATTGATTGATATTTATATTGGATAAACGTGCATGTATTAAAAATTATAAAACGGTGAAAAAAATCAGGGGAAAAAAGATCATATATGTATTGCATTATTTATTCAGAAAAAAATTGTACCCTATGTTGTGTTTGGTAGCAACGAATTAAAACAGTTGGAATCTCTTACTTCAGTTTGTTTGAAATTCATACCAAAATGACACGAAAAAGGGTGACCAGACTATAGCCCGTCTGTCCGTCAGTAAGCAATCCGCCCTTTACCACATGACAAAAAAATATAGATTTGCTTAAATTGAAAACTGCTGCAGACTACAAAAACATAAACCACTGTGTTGAAACATGAGTCAGTGGTGGTGAAAATGGATCGTACTCGAGCCAAGGACGCCTATAATCGTTCCTCGGGCCGATGTAGGACCGAGCTGAGATTTGGATTTACCCTTAACTACATAATTAAGAGTTTCACAGATCGTGAGAAAGAGCCTTTGAAAGGTTGCAGGGAAAGGAGTAAATGCTGGAAATGAGCATTTTTTTCATTCACTATCATCTTAGCTACATTTTGCTCTTCACCTCACAATCCCGGAGAAGATCGTCAAGAAAAAGCCTTTAAAACATAGTTAAAAAAGGAAAAAATGCTGGTAACCAGCATTTTCTCCTTTTCCCGCAATGTTTTCTACCCTATCAAAGAGAGAAATTATCTTTTGAGCTACATTTATTTTATTTTGCATTTTCAAGGCTTTATTGCCAAATATCTAACAAACTGTTTGGAAAATATAGTAATGAATATGAGGCCCATTAAGTTTTTGCATTTTCAAGGCTTTATTGGCTTACACGTAACCAGCTGTTAGGAAAATATAGTAATGAATATGGCGCTCGTTACATTTTGCAATTTCAAGGCTTTACTTTGGCAAATATCTAACAAACTGATAATAAAACATAGCAGTGAACATGGCACCCGTAGAGGATTGCATTTTCAAGGCTTTATTTCCAAATATCTAACAAACTGTTAAGAAAATATATAATAGTGAAAGTGGCATCCATTTAGTACTGCATTTATTTTCAAGCCTTTTTATTACCAAATATAAAAAAAAAGTTAAGGAAAGATAGGATTGTACTTGCATAATGTACACACAAGCCATGCTCTGGCAAAAAGAAGTGAAAGAGGAATTAATGCAATCGTCACATAATCACGGGTCCATTAACCCTTTCACAAACAATGCCTGGTTTTCACAACCCTGCGAAAGAAGCCTTCTGAAAAAATTATGGGAAAAGGAGAAAATGCTGGTAACCAGCATTTTCTCCTTTTCCCATAATGTTTTCAACCCTTTCCAAAACAAGTTTCAATTTTTTAGTAACTGTCATTTTGTCGTCTGCAGTAGCTTTCAATTTGGACCAGTCTAAAATGTTGTCGTGTGGTAAAGGGTTAGATCCATTTTGTCAAACAACCGGCTGCATCATGAGGTAGAGTGATCTTCCACGGAGATGTATTAGATTTACAAGTAGCAACACTTGTCCACCTGTGTCAGCTTGCTCCGACTGCACAGGCAAACACTGGTAGATGATTTTCACAGATGTATTTAAAATCCATTTCACTGATAATGGCTTACATGATGAGTAACTACTATAGTGTATTGTTTATCAGAACTCTGGAGTCTAATCCCAAAATCTCTGCGAACTTAACTTCAAAACCTATAGGAACTTAACCCTAAAACCTCTACGAACTTAACCCCAACATATCCAGGAACTTAATCCCAAAATTTTCAGGAACCTAACCCCAAAATTTCCATGAACTTAATCCCAAAATTTCCAGGAACTTGACCCCAAAATTTCCAGGAACTTAATACTCTCTAGAAGGTTAACCATAAAATCTCTAGGAGCTTAACTTCAAAATCTCTAGAAGCTTAACCACAAAATTTCCAGGAATTAACCCCAAAAATTCCAGGAACTT
The DNA here is from genome assembly GCA_943736015.1 of Tridacna crocea. Taxonomy (NCBI): domain Eukaryota; kingdom Metazoa; phylum Mollusca; class Bivalvia; order Cardiida; family Cardiidae; genus Tridacna; species Tridacna crocea. The sequence continues at coordinate 25,365,521 of OX031062.1, forward strand.
AACCCTAAAATCTCAGGGAGCTTAACCCCCAAATTTCCAGCAACTTAATCCCAACATCTCTAGGAACTAAACACAACTCAATTTCGTTTGTATTTTCAGTTGTTGTCGGGTTAAATGTTTTCATCCAAGGCTTGATTATATACCGTCTTTCTCTGTTCTTCATGTATTTTGGAGGTACCGTCATCGTGTTTTTTCTCTCTTTGATAATTTGGACGTGTCTGACCTAATTGAAGGTCGCCGCCTTGGAGTTGAAGATTGATAACTTTTGCTAAATGTGCCGTTAAAACGCTCCTGAAAAAACACAGCAGATACCCTGACAAATATTTCTATGTTGTATTGTTATATTCTTACAAAAACAAACATTGTTTTCAGTTTCAAAAGCGACAATAAAGTTTTCTCATTTAGTGCCTATACAATCTTCGATATCTCATCAACTAAGGACGTATGTAAATCTAAAATCACCAAAAGCAACTGTCCAAAAGCACTTTCATATAGCCAACAGCAAGCTTTGAGATAGAAATATTTAAAATTGTATCCATTTCATAACCAGAATAAAGACACCAATGCACCATTGATTTAATGGGGACATAACTTTGTACCCTTTCTACCTAGTTCATTTCCATTCTTTTGCTTCAATGAAATCGAAGATCTAAAGTTCTTCCTTAAAAAAGTATAAATCGGATTTTCTTAATGTGCACCTTTACAGGAAGGTTATCTCACAAAGTATGTATGAACCTAGTTGTAATATACAAACAAACGTGCAAAATGTGAAATATGTCTTACCTCTACAAGTTTTTTCCTATCTGGAAAATAAAATATTTAAGCGTATTGCATCAAAATTAGCAATAAAATAAAACAAAATATGTCATATGTACTATTAGCCTATTTGATACAAAGCATATAGATATCTAGGTTAAGTACAAAGATATGTCAGGCGAAAAAACGCATATAAATGTGTGAGGAAAGGAAAACTGGTAAACGCAAAGAGTGTCCATACATGTTGTAAACCATGTGACTTTCTAATTAGTGGCAATGGACTTTTTGTATTACATTCCATTTGAAAATCTTTAAGTAATCCTATTTTTTGTTTTTTAATTATTCTACGGAATAACAATGAATAACATCAAAGGTAAATATGGTCTATAACTTGTTACTTTCCAACCGAATTTCAAATTACAATTATTGTTACATTTTTAAAAGTACACAGTTTATATTAAGTTGCTAATTACTATTCAATCACTGCACTAGATCACAAGAATGTTACAATAAAGTAAACAAACTGCGCCATTTCACAATTGTATTACTGCAAACTTACCTAATGCTATTTTAAATGTACTTGGCATCTTTGTGTCGATGGCAGCTGTAAAGACAATACCAATTTTGTGTTGAATGAATCGGGACTCTCATAAAATGAAAATTCTAATTCTATGGTAGTTAATATGGCCGGCTTTAGAAATTAGTCTGTATAAATGTATAGCTGTTGATGGCCTGCGGACAGCAATATTGGGCGCCTTTTCAGACTAAATCATACATTTACTTTAAATGATATTGTGAAACATTGGAACCGATTACTTGAAATATTAACCATGAAGTAGAACCGTGTTTAAATAATTCTAAATCATCTTTACAAAGGCCAATAGCCGTAAAATCTGAACAACTGTATAACAACAGAACTTCTAATGGCGTAAGAATTTCTCATTTAAAAAAAAGCAAAACAATGTATTTTAAGATTATTGCTTAAAAAAGAAAATGTCTAGAAAAGTAAGACTTAATCTTTTTATAAAGATCAACTTCCCTCTGAAATTCAAACAGTGCTTCCAACTTCACAGTGTCAATCAACGCTTTTGAACTGTCAACCTGGATTTAACTGTCCCTGACAGGTGCAAAATAAATGCATGCATTCTATCAGGAAATTCTTGACACAACTGTGTTGCATGGGATATTTTGAGGAGCATTTTCTTCTTTGATAAGGTATGAATGCATCGTGTGTGAATGACATATTCACAAACGGGACAAAAACAAGTTTCTCTCGGCGACTTGACCGCATCTTTGCGAGCTATTCACCTTTAGATGACTTGATGGAAAATATCTTATTGTTGTTTATTTGCCGGGTCACACCAAGGTCTTTGCCAGTGGTTATTCTGTAAGCGAAATATGTATATTTCGCCAAAAACAAATCAGATCTTGATTGTTTTAATATATATTTAATGATAAGATGATAGATTTTGTAATTTAATTGGATCTAGAATATATGGAGTACAGAATATGTCCGCCTTCAACTATATATTTTATTGCACTATGCAATGCCATCTCTCTGTCACTGTCTCTCTCTCTACCGGAATCAATATATCATAACTTACGTTTTGCTTTCTTCAACTTTTTATCGTGTACTTTGACGTGTGTAAACGTGATCATCTGATTGATGAACTTTGTTGACGTAGGCTGCATAGCTGAAAACAGATATTAAGATATGGTTTGTTTGATCCAGAAGCCAAATCTCATTTATCGCCTTAAATTCACTTCACACTCTAGTATGCTTTTTTGTAAGCTGTAGAACGCCGCTTTAAACATTATTTCAGTTATATAGCGGCTACCACTGCACCTTTCAAAACTGAAATAAATTGGCCGGGCTGAGGATTTTACCCAGCGACACCTCCTGGCTTGAAGTCATGTATGCGCCGGCAATCTCGACTTTCTTATCTTAAATTCTAAGACTAGCCACTTTATTGGCTGTGACAGCATCTCAGTCATTCACATGCCTTGATTTTCCAATTCAAAATGAGATTTCTCAGTGAATGTTAACTTAGATAAAATGGAACAAATCGATGGGCCGCGATGAAAACTTACACATATGAACAATGTTATATAGGCTTGAGGACCATTGACAGTTGCAGAAAAAAAAACAAGTAATTAAATCATTTTTTTCTATTTGAGTTAAATTTAAATGACAACCCCTTTTACAGAAAATGTCTATCGAGACTTTAAGTTCTCATCAGCCAGTCTTGAATGAAATACAGTAAAATTAATTTTAGAGTAGTTATGTTTTAAAGAATGTGCTGGTTTTAGCCCTGCATTGAAACAGAGGTTGCGTTACTTGCTAAACCAGAGTCCGTATTCACGAATCATTCTTAAGAGCATTTTTGTCTTGTTCTTCAAGATTTTCTAACCGTGAAAGCTACAGAACTTCTGATTGGCTAAACCAAATGGTTTAGCCAATCAGAATTTCTGTGACTTTCACATTAACAAAATTTTGAAGAATAAGACCAAGAATATTCTTAAGAATGGTTGGTGAATATGTCCCAGGAATCAGACATAGAATGAAATTCAGAATGGTTCGTGAATATGAATATTCAAATTTAAATAACAAAATTTATAACTGTTGGTGAATATTACTACTGATTTCTTGGTCCCTGTTAGCTTCAACATAGTGAGATATAAAGAGATTTTCAAATTTTTATTTACGTGTGCTTCGTATTCCTCCTTGTTGCATTGAGAGGACCTTCTTGTCGCCTTGGTAACGTCTTGGACCTGTACAAAAACATAACTGTTATTCAAAGTTGAGTTATCTGTACAGACCTTGTCCGGGAAGAAGATCACGATCTGTATTCTCAGTTTTATTCTCAAGAATTTTCTACATTTAAGAGTGACACAATTTCTGATTGGCTAATCCAAGTGGTTTAAATAGCCAATCAGGCGTTGTGTCACTTTCTAAATCTATAATTAGACTAGGAATATTCTGAAGAATGGTTGGTGAATACAGACCCTTATTCAAAATAACTTGATGGTACTAGGTTCCTTTTTACATCTATTGTTTAAAAATGAGAATAGCTTTTAAGATGCTCCAATTTTGTCTGTAGTGCGGATTTCAAATCAACGTGGAAACAGTTTCCTAAACAGCATGGCAAAATTGGGGGGAACGTGAGCCTGGTATGAAATATGATAACATGAGCCGTGCTGACACATATTTTTGTTTTATTTTGTCCTAAATAACAAATCTTTAAGGTAAAATAAATAGCCATTTTCAAAAATATCTTTACCAAAATAAACCTTGAAAACAATTTGAATGTGTTAAAGAATTCAAAGCCAACGGAAAACGTTCGATAACAAACCCAAATAAGTCGGCACAGATAAACAATTCGGTATTATTCTTTTTCACCTTTTCACACGAAAAACACTATGGATATAATACGAATAAGTTTGTTGAGATAACAGAATAGCATTACATATACTTACTTATCAATAGATCAAATTCGTCCATTTTATTAATCTTTTTTACTATGAAATTATTTTCACGTATATTTCAAAGTCCTGTGGATTAAAAGTTCAGAATAATCTAGAGAAAAGCTCTATTCCAATCCATATCAACTGACTTCTGACCCAAGATATATTGAGCGGCTACACAAAATTGCTTAGTTTCATTGACAAGTAAATTTGGCACCAGGTTTTAATCAAACATTAGCTTGATAAGTCCTTCGGTCTACTCTTGTCTGGGGAAATCGCCTTTGGCCATTATGCATTTCAGTTTAAAAAAAGAATACATTTAACAATTCCTATTTTTATCTGATGGGTAGATTTTTTATCAGATTGCACGTTTTGTGCAATCTGATCTTGATCTATACGAGGTCTAGGCGGAACCAAAGTTTTGTATAGTGGTCAAGTGATTAAGTTTAATATAGAGAGAAATGCCCAAAAGGTTGAGTGATATCGAATCGATATCGTTCGAATGAAAGGTAAATGTAACAAATCTATTAGTCATTGATCCCGAGTAGCCACTGTTTGTTTGGGGCTTTACGCTGCTTTCAACAAATTTGTGTCATGTTACGACGATAGTATGCTTTAAATACGCGTTTTCGAGTGAATTACCTGGCTTGAGTTTATATTTTCTCAGTATATCTTTTATCTCTTGAAGTAAATATTAAGTTCGGGATACAATATTGGGGGGAGGAGGGGGGGCGCAACTGATACGAAAACACAGAATCTCATTCCTTCACTGTGATGAGCTGACCTAAGAACTGAATCTGATAAGTAACATAGAGATCAACTTACTTCTCTGTGAACATGGGGTGCCGCGAGACCTTCGACCGTCTGGGCTTGATGACGATGGTCTATAAGACACTGTTGGCGAAATTGATACTGTCCGAGTGTTTCCGGATGCTTGCATCGCTTCAGGATTCTTGGTACTTTGTTCATACTCGGTGTCTATTTCATTTGGAAATAGTTCTGGATAGTCCTCAAGTAAATCTATGTCATCCTCATCGTCGTTTATGAAAGTCAATGTCGGCTGTTCGTTAAATGTGACGTCATTGGAATTTGATGTCTGCTCAAACGGTGGAATGATATCAACAGCTGTGACGTCAAGATTTAAATCTAGATCTAGCATCCATTTCGGTATATGTTTACTTTCTGATAAAGGTTGTTGTTTTTCAGTGGACCTCATACTTTCACGGATTGCTTCTATCGTAGACAGATCTTTCATGGCGCTAATGACGTTGTTATTTTCTTTTACGACTTCAACTTCCGGTTGTCGCATATACTGAGATGCCGACGTCATACAATATGATGAGAGGACTTGTGACGCAATTAGTTTTGTATTCGAAGGCTGGAAAGTAACGTCCGAGTATAATCGGCGTTTCAGGTAGGAATGACGTTCTCTTGCGCCTGGTTGCCGTTCTCGCCTGCAACTATGACGAGGCTGTAGTTGGCTTGTGACGTCATTTCTTACCAACTGCATAATGGTTGGTTATTTCATATATTCATTCAGTCCGCTGTTAGTGAAGATCTTCCCCCTGGAACATAAGGATAGATATTAGAATGCTGTTTTAGGCCTCTTTCAGTATTCCAGTCATATCATGACGACATCTTACCCTTCCAATTCGTCCCAGGATTTCCATACACTAGACTGAGGCTCTACATATTACTGTGTATTTTTCCATTTTGATACAAATAGATCTATTATAATCCTAATAATGTTAAATAAATGCATTGGGCACTCTCTGTCCGCACTACAGACGCATATACTTTAATTTCCAAGCTGTTTTTAGCAGAGTGCCATTTAACCCATTACCACACAATCCCTACGTTTGACGACCGTGTAAAAGAAGAAGTTTTAGAAAACATTGTGGGAAAAGGAGAAAATGCTGGTAACCTGCATTTTCTCCTTTTCCCACGATGTTCTCTACCTTTAACAAAACAAATTTAAAAAATTCTGTCATTTTTATTTTGTCGTCTGCAAATGCTTTCAATTCGGACAAACCTAAAATTTTGTCGTTTGGTAATGAATTAAAGACGACAATTTGCAGATCAAAGATCAGGCTGGACGTTCTGAGCAGTCTAATCGTGATCTAGACTTTCCACAAAAACGATTATATCCAGGTTTAGCGCTACAAGGCCTAACCCATCATGACCAACACAGTTGAGAAGACTTGTAATCAGCCGTGTTGCAGGAAATGTAAGAATAAGTTGTGGGACATGGGGGCAATACATTGTAACAAAAGCAAACACCCCTCTTTAATATATTTTCACTGTCATTCATAACAAAGTTTTCTCTTTCATGGAGTACAATTTGTTTGTTTGTACGTTTGTTTGTGAGTTTGTTCGCTTGTATGTATGTTTTTATGTATGTCCCTCTCTCTGTCCGTCCATCCGTCCACCCACACATTCAACCCACCTCCACCCATCTATCTATCTATCTATCTGTCTATCTATCTACCTATCTATCTAACCTTCTGTCAGTCTGTCTGGCTGTCTGTCTGTCTGTCTGTATGCCTACATCATGTACCAGCACAAGTATACATCCGTACGAATAACAGCGTTGTACAGAAGCATTTATCTACATGATGCTAACTAGCCATGTGTGTTTACAACGCAAAGCTAAGGATTGCCAGTACTTAATTACAGTCGTATCCAAAATTTTAATATATAGTTTAACCCTTCTTCGAAGATGAAAAGGCAGAAAAGGTAGGATTTTTTTTTCGGATGGCATTGACTAAGATCAGACCTCACAGAACGAGCAGTCTAATTTTGGACTTACCGATCTACCGTCCACTAGATGAAAATCTTTTATCGAGTTTCAATGAAGCGTATTTACTATGGGTCGAAAAGGTCAAGTTTATATGTTGGGTGCTGAAAGATTTCACCCTTGTCCTGCTAAATAGCTAAAAATGAAATTTTCATTTCGATAGCAGAAACCCAAATAATGCAATTTCATTTCAAAGATTTGTTGTGGGGAATAATATCTCCTTATCGGACAGCGTTCTCCTCATCGGAAAGTGTAGATCAAAGATCAGACTGCACGTTGTGTGCAGTCTGATCTTGATCTACACTGTCCGCAAAAAGTCTGTGAGTCGCGCTTAGCAGCCTAAGGGTTAATTATATACACCTCAACATACTTAAACACTCTGTTCAAAGCAGCTAATCTCAGTCGCACGTGACAAAGCTACGCATGGTGTCCGTGATTGACCTCGTAACCATAAGGTTCTGAGTTCGATACCCGGGGCTTGAACTACGGAATTTTTCAGTGACCCACACATTCGGCGCGAGTACTGGTGTAGTTCCCAGGAAGCAGAATTAGTACAAGTTGTAAGAACTTGTTTCTCAGTCGATGTAAAATAAATATGTTTAAAGCGATGCATACAAGGTTCTGTACCGAGCGCCCTGAAATGGATCATAATTCTGAATTAACTTACCGTCTATTTAACAGCTAGGTTCCATAAAAATTAACAAGAGTCATCCGTGTATTGAAAAATAGATTCACAATACTCAAATCTATATTTCAGCAAAACTCACAAGTACATAGATCTCTATAGGCAAGCTACAAACAGTATAAGTAGCCTCGATATCGATCAGTATTTAAAATTCGACTTTGCACAATTTACAACTCAACACCCTTCACGTCGTTATTTATTTGTTTAAGTATTTACCTTTTAACTCCTTAACGCATAATCCTGTATTTTAACTGTCCTGAGAAAGAAAGTTCTTGAAAACATTGTGGAAAAAGGAGAAAATGCTGGTGATCAGCATTTTCTCCTTTTTCCACGATGTTTTCTACACTTTATCAGACGATTTTTACAGGTTTAATTACGTTTGAATTATCGTCTGTAAATACTTTGAATTTGGCCGAGCCTAATTTTTTGTCGTATGTGAGCCGCTGTATCAAATGTTGTTGCTTTTCTGTAAATATAGCTTAGCTGTCTGGCAGTATCACTGATTTTATTCATTGGTTGTTTTACGTCGCTTTCAACAACTTTTCGTCTATGATGACCGCAACAGATAACATATTTATTTCTCTGAGGTTTTATCAGTTCGAGGCTTAAGCTCTGAGAAATGTCTACTCCACACAGAATCCCCTAGCTTCGGACGAAGGTCGGTCCCCGGACCTCAACATTGCGAAGTTTACACCTTCGACATTGACTCCCGCGGGACCCCAGTTGTCTGATAGCGGCAAAAGGGGACACAGGTATATGGACGGTATATGGTAGTCAAGAAAGCAGAGAAAACATTGCGGTAAAATGAAATTATATTCATAACAGTTTTTTTTTTTTTTTTTTTTAACTTTCAACCAAAACTGCAAAACTTTAGACTGGTCCAAATTTTTGAAAACACTTGCAGACGACGAAATAAACTTAAAATTCAAAATTTAAGATTTGTTTCCAGCAGGACATAAAACATTGCGGGAAAAGGAGAAAATGCTGGTTACCAGCATTTTCTCTTTTTCCCACCATGTTTTCAAAAGGCTCCTAGTTCAGGATCGTAAAAACCACGGATTGTTTGGTAAAGGGTTGATCATTATGACATTCCATTTGTAAATGAATCAAAGGCCCAAAAAATGAACAAAGTTCGTCATAACAATCTAAAAAAATTGTAATACACGTTCCTGTTTAACGGCCCCGTTATAGACATTTGACAACGGTTTGGGAATAGGAGAAAATGCTGAAAAATCTATCCAACAATCTACATCTATCTACCTATCTATCTATCTATCTATCTATCTATCCAACCACCCATCCATCCATCCAGCTATCCATCCATGACTTCCTCATTTTATTCATCATGATCCATTTTCTTCAGATCATTGCATTTCTGTTCTTCTACACTGATTTTATTTTATACTTCATGAAACGGGAGAAAAATGCAAAGACCAAGATCAATGGTCTAAGGGAGAAAACTCGTATTTTACTGTGTAAACTTATATCAGAGTCGCCCCCCCTGCAGTTGAGGACAAGCCTAAAATAAAAGACGAATCGGTATTTGCAGAGACGACCGAGAATTAAACGTTTTTTTTTTTATATATACCCGAGTTTTTTTATGAATTACCATAGAATTTTAATGATAAGTCTGTAAATACCTACAGTTCCAAAGAAATCATGACATCTGACAAAAGAAAAAGTAATTAAAGAAAATGAAGCGATATTACGTTACCACACGGTAGTCTCCCTTGTATTGTTCGAAAATTGTTAGCACATCCGCCAAGATTCAAAGTTGGGAAACAGCCGTTTGTTTATCGAGATAAGATCCCACACAGTAAATATAGTTAATCCAGGTAATAAAGCATTTGGAAATCAAGGAATACGCGAGCTAAAACGTTATCTCTTAGGTCATTTAAGTACCCTTGAACAAAAATATGTAGCCTACATAGTTCCTTCACTCAATGTCAAGGTCAACGAAGAACACCGTTAACTTTGGTCGAACTAAAATGGTCAGGCGATTTATTTATTTTTTTCATTTTTCGATGGTTGTACGGTTTGAAAGAAATTGAATACGACCATTTGATATTGTTAGAAGTATACAGCGTAATATATTTCCTTGTAGTTTTAATTTCAAGAGGTCATGCAAACTGTTTTTCATCTTGGAAACACCAAAAAACACATGTTCAACAGACGAACTATTTTTCGTCCGCTAACCAAAAATCCCGGGAATTTCTAGCAGGGGAATCTCGCTAAGCTGTGAAATCTGATCTTTTCAAAATTTTGATCATGAAAATGTTTCTAAAAACTCCATGTTGAAACATATCGAATGATTTCTTTCGTATATGCAGGGATTATATATGTGTATATAGAATCCCTGGTATATGTGCAAAAAAATCGAACCTTTTCCACAAGCCCTTTGATTTTGAATAAATAGCAAATTTTCCGAAACTCCTTACCATTTTATATTAAAAGATGGGAAAGAGTTTAGAACTACTTATTTGCTTTTCAGTGTCTGAAAAACTTGAACTTTATCTACAGCATACGGAGTTTAATTTTATGGTAACTCAGGAAGAAAGCCATTGCAAACATTGCGGGAAAAGTAATTCTTTTCTTTTCTCGAAACTCCTTAGCTTGTAAGCTTCATTTTTTTGTAAGATGGTAAAGAGTTTCTACCGTTATGTTCAAGAAACTGAAATTTTATCCAACAGTGATTTGTGTGCATGTAAGATGGTAAAGAGTATCTACTTCTTCTTATACTTTCACACAGAGGAAGAGTTGAAAAAGGATTTTTTTTTTTTCAAAACACTTTACCATTTTAATGAAAATATTCTGGTAAAATGGTTGGGAGTTTCTACTCAATTTGCTTTTTGATGTCTTAAAACTGCAATATAATGTAACAGCATGCATTGCTGAGTACTATAGACCCTGAGGAAAAAAGATCTTTCAAACAATAGGGTAAAGCAGTAAAAAAAAATTGAATTTCAAAACTCTTTACCATTTTAGTGAAAATATTTTGCTAAAATGGTTGGAAGTTTCTACTTAATTTGCTTTTTGATGTCTTGAAACTGCAATATAATTTATAATATAAGTTCTTAAGACACTGAGGAAAAAAGATCTTTCAAAAACAGGGTAAAATGGTACCAAAAAAATTGAATTTCAAAACTCTTTACCATTGTAGTGAAAATATTTTGGTAAAATGGTCAGGAGTTCCTGCACATTTGCTTTTTTATGTCTTGAAACTGCAATATAACATAACAGCATGCATTGCTAACTTCTATAGACACTGAGCAAGGAAGGTCTTTCATACAATAGGGTAAAACAGAAACAAAAATATTTTAGTGAAAATATTTTGCTAAAATGGTTGGGAGTTTCTGCCCATTTGCTTTTTTTATGCCTTGAAACTGCAATTTAATGTAACAGCATGCATTGCTAAGTTCTGTAGACACTGAGGAAGAAAACTTTTTCAAACACGAGGGTAAAATAGTACCATAAAAAAAATGGCTTTCAAAACTCTTTACCATTTTAGTGAAAATATAAACTTTGGTAAAATGGTTGGGAGTTTCTACACATTTGCTTTTTTATGTCTTGAAACTGCAATATAATGTAACAGCATGCATTACTAGGTACTATAGACACGGAGAAAGAAAGCTCTTTCATACAATAGGGTAAAAAGCTCTAAAGAAAAAATGAATTTCAAAACTCTTTACCATTTTAGTGAAAATATTTTGCTAAAATGGTCGAAAGTTTCTACTCATTTGCTTTTTTATGTACTGAAACTGCAAAATAATGTAACAGCATGCATTGCTAACTACTATAGACACTGAGGAAAAAGATCTTTCAAACAATAGGGTAAAACAGTACCAAAAAAATTGAATTTCAAAACTCTTTACCATTTTAGTAAAAATACTTTGTGAAAATGGTTGGGAGTTTCTGCTCATTTGCTTTTTTATGTCTTGAGACTGCAATATAATGTAACAGCATGCATTGCTAAGTATAACAGGGTCTCCAGTAACTAACTGTGACTTTCTGCTGATATTAAGTGGGTTCTTCTACGATGGATAAGTATGGAAGAAAAGAAGAACTGTTGCTGGGTTTAGTTATCTTTATTGTTGGGCTACAAAGGACCAACACTCTAACATTAAAACAAATGACAATAGATTTAACAAACAACAACATGTAATAATAAAATAGCTAATCTCAGTCTGTCACAGATGCATTTACCATGTATTTGTGAAAAGGCTTATCATGTCATTTGCTGACATGATTATCCTTTTCCCACAATACCAATGAATAGATATGTAACACTTTACACAATAATACTTTAATAAAAATGTTATCCTTTTCCTTTCTGATCACCTCTTATCCAGTGATCTCTATATGAACTAAAAAGAAATACAGTGCTTTCTACTGTAAAACACTACCAAAATAATCATGTACAATATGCTATAAAAAATATATTTTCAATACAATACAATACAGTGTAAGACAATGCAAGCGCTTACCAATTTGAGGAACTAAGTGCTTTAGATCTCATCCATCAATCAAGTCAATACTCTTACTTCTCTTTGACTATTAAGTAACTGAAATATTATATAAGAATAGTGCAGACTAGTATAAAGATAAGAAATTGGTTAATGAAGGACAATCCTAACTTCACTGACTTTACGGAGGGAAAATTGAAATTGTGCTCAACCTCTGAACAAAATGGAAAGAAGATCTGAAAGGACAAATGGAATGAAAAGATCATCAAAACCTTTTTATACAAATGCTAGAAACAATGAAACAAATGGAAATACCAATTCATGACAAACTTACATCTCAAAAACTCTTTTCTCAAGAATACTTTTTTCCAAAATCAAGTGTTTCTTCAATAAAGACTCATGACTGGGTGAAAAATAGTCATGTGATTGATTTGGCGGGAAATGACCATTGAACCACAACACAGGTAGATAGATTAGCTCTACATCTAAGTCATATGAAAAGTGACCCTGCCACACTAAGTATTATAGACACTGAAGATCTTTCAAACAATGGGGAAAAACAGTACCCCAAAAAATTGGATTTCAAAACTCTTTACCATTTTAGTGAAAATACTTTGGTAAAATGGTTTCTGATACTGTTTATGGAGTTAATGCTTATTATGGATTTGAGTCATTTCCTTTGTTTCCAGTAGTTTTCTTCCTGCGGTTTGAATAGCAACCAAAATTGAAAATGTAATGAGGAAATTGTGCAGCCATGTGAAGCAAAACACATCCAGGTACCTATTTATTTACAAATATTTATTTCTTTTCCTCCATAATTTCTCACGTATTTGCTTCCCTTTGCGCTCTTCATTCGAATAAAACCCGAATCAAGTTCTATGTTTCATTTTACTGAAGACTGGCAAAATTGCAAACATTTAATGGTCTAAGGGAGAAAACTCGTACTTTCTTAATCTGCGTAAATCCCAGAGTCGTCTCCCTTACAATTCTGAGCCGGCTAAAACCAAAGACGAATAAAATATGGTACACGCATATCGTTTGTGGAGACGATCGGCATAATAAAAACTCTTACGCTTACTTATAATGGATTATATATTGTTTTCACGATGGTAACGTAAATATTTACGTTTCTGAAGGATTGCTATATAATCCAAAATTAAGAGAGGCGTAAAAGATTGATAATAATATTTTTAACCAGTCGGTAGTCTCCCTTGCATGTCATCTCGTCTGTAAACGCAACAACCGCTACAATTCGAAATTGTAAGTGACGATTTATTTATACTGTTAAGCAGAATGTAAACATAATTCGAATTATTAAACATTCAAACAACATATAAATAGGTAGACGAAATTCTATCTAATAGATTATGGCACGTATACTTAAATATTTATAAAGTAAATGGGGATTCACATTATCTATAGGTCATGGTTGAACTAAAAGGGCAAAGCGTTTAAAATATTTTTTTACTATGTACCGATATCCGTAGACTCCAGTATCACCATATATACACCGGTACATTAGAGTGGCCGGAACTACTTTGACGTTAACCTCACCGCCATCTATAGTTAAAACTGTACAACCATTTTAGTTCAAGCGTTAAAAATAACTCTCCAGAGTTCAATACAGTTCCACTAACTGACAGCAATACGAAAGTAAACAGAGTAATGTGGATTTGACGGCGATTATGTATAGCTTATATATCGGAAATAAGCCGTTTTAATTGATATTTTCGTCTCGTCCTTCGGCTGTAGCAGGATTCATCTAGATAACAGATCTATACGGATAGATTTACATCTAAACTTAAAAGGTTCGTAACATTGAAGAAATCTTGTTATCATTTAGATCTTTCAGAATCTTGAATATCAAACAGCAGAAATTCCTTCTATGTTTACAGAAATTATCGTTAATTATTGTATGCAAATTGGTTGCACTGTGAGATTTTTTTCCCTGGTCGTGTAGGTATCGTAGCCTTAAGAAAGGTCACTCTCCGTAATGGAGACTATAATTGTAGGAGTTTTCTCCCTTTGACCGTAAAAAAGTAGCTATAATCTTTTCCGTCTTCAATCATAGTCTGATAAAATTCAATTTAATTACAATGTACATAGAGGCCACCGGCCTTACAAACAAAATACAACATTGCGAATGTTAAAAATTGGAGTAGTCATTAATTTTGTTCACTGAAATTAATAATATTGGTATGTAATAGAGCTATGAAAGAAAATCCTAGACTAGCCCAAATTTCATGGTAGTAGCATAAGGTCACTGAAGTAAATTTTGGATTTTTCATTTCTAAGATAGGAATAACAGGTTCAACTGACCATGTCGATTAACCCTTTACAAAACAGTCTTGAGTTTTAACTACCAATTTTACCATACTAAATTTTAGTAGTGGTAAGTAAAGGCCTCTGGCCTTATCTACCTATTGCGACTGCTAAATCCAACAATTTGGTTTGTTCCATAAACCATTTCATTCAAACACCTAATAAAGTTAAATATATACGACTTATTAGACCCATCAAATTTTGGTAACCAATTTTACCAAGATTAAATCTTTTCTGATCTACATGAACCACAGATCAAGAAAATTTGTGGCAAAATGTAACATATTGAGTTACCATTCATGTTTAAAAAAGAATGAAAATGACAAAAACAAATTTTAGGCTTGTCTGATTTTACACTAAAGTACTGAATTTTGGGCATTTTCATTTCAGGACAGCAGTAATAATTTCAACTGATGTTCTTGATTCACCTTCACCAAACAATCTTTAGCTTCAACAACCAATTTTACATTATTGATAAATCCTTTACCAACTAATCTAATTAATCTAATTAAAGACTTTTTTTTTTTTACTAACCCTTATCCTGCTAAAGAACTAGATCTAAAACGAAATTTTCATTTCAGTAGTAAAAATCCAAAAATTATTTCAAAGGTATCTTTTGGGGGGAAAAAACTCCAAATCAGACAACAATGATCCAAGATTCTGTGCAGTCTGATCTTGATCTATGCTGTCCGCAAGAGGTTAGTGAGTTGCGATAAGCAGCCAAAGGGATAACCCTTTACCATACACTCTTGACCTTTAATAGCCAATTTTACATTCTTGATTCATCCTTTACCAAATAATCTCAAGCGTTAATGGCCAATTTTACTTTTTGAATAAACTCTTCATCAGTTTTGAGCATTATACAGCCAATTTTCCATCCTCAGTTAATCCTTTACCGATCATTCTCAAGCTCATAGCCAATTCTAGGTTCTTTGGCTCTTTCAAACTGGTTATCAGAATATTACGAAGTCTGGTAGGTGTCATGCTTTACACATTTTTTATTTCAAAATAACGAAATGCTAAATCGTTAAAACGGAATACTATTTCGAGAAAAAGAAATTCTAAATCGTAATAACGAAATACTATTTCAAGAAAACGAAATGTTAAATCGTTAAAACGAAATACTATTTCAAGAAAACGAAATACTAAATCGTTATAACGAAATATTATTTCGAGAAAACGAAATGCTAAATCGTTAAAACGAAATACTAAATCATTAAAACGAAATGCTATCTCAAGAAAACAAAATAGGTATGTTTGGAACGCTTGGTTGTCATGTGAGATGAGTGGCTCCAGGCTTTTTCGTCCCAAAACCAGTCCGTCTCTGGGCTTGTTCGTCCACTAGGCATGTTCGACAAAGCTTGTTCGTCCCTCACTTCCTTATCGATCGTGTTTGAATGTATAGTGCTATTTGCCTTCTAAAATGAGTTGTTATTTACATATAAAAATACTTTAAATAAAACATTCTCTTGGTCATTTATATAGTACATGTACTTCCCCAGGCCAGTAGGAACAGGAAGGGGAGGGTGCGGGGGATGCTTTAAAAAGCAAATTTAAATATTTATCAAAATCTTGCATTTCATACTGTACAATTAAATTAAACTTTAATGCTTGTTGATTAAACGTCCTGTTCCAACCGATCTGCTTTTTAAGCTCACCTGAGCACAGCGTGCTTAAGGGGAGCTTTTAGGATCACTGTATGTCTGTTGTGCTTTGTCCGTCGTCAACAATTCTTTAATGATCTTCTCCTCCTAAACCAATGGGTCAATTTGGACCAAACTTGACTGGAATGTTCTTTGGGAGGTACTCTTTTAAAATGGTTCACAGAATTTGATTCTTTCAAAAACTGTGGTTGCCATGACAACCAAATAGCATTTACTAAGAAATTCTATAAAGATCTTCTCCTCTGAAAACGCTGGTCAGATTTTGAAATAATTTCACAGAAATGTTCCTTGTGTGACCTTTTCAAACGTTGTTCGCGAAATTTTGATCCATCATAAAACATGGCCGCGGTGAGGAGGGCTGTTCACATTCTTTAAAAGTCTTCTTCTCAGAATTTGAAATGAATTCACACTAATGTTCCTTGGATGCCCCTTTAGAAAAAAAATATTTGTGAAATTTTGATCCGTCAAAAAACATGGCCATGGTGGTGGTTGGTTGGTTGGTTGTATTGGGGTTTAACGCCACTTTAACAGCTAAGGACATATCAGAATTTGATTCTATCAAAACCTGTGGCAACCAAATGGAATTTTCTAAGAATGTTTTAAAGATATTCTCCTCTGAAACCGCTAATCAGATTTTGAAATAATTTTACAGAGATGTTCCGCCAAGCCCCGATAGCTCAGTCGATAGCGTACAGGACTTGAGAATAGGGGTTCGTGAGTTCGATCTCCGGCTCCGCCAATTTCTTTCCAAGGATTGATGATAGTCATTGGACAGGATTCATTCCTCTCTACCGCTAATTGTTGTTTAAATTATGATGTGTTATACCCGTTGTTTAAATTATGATTTTAATTTACTATCTAGTAGCCAACAGCCATTCGTTGGCACCCGCATGCAGTGTTCTTGTTCTTTTTATTGAAGTTATTGAAGAAACAGTTTTGGGGGGAAAAAAACTGGCTATGCTCTTCTCAAATATTCAGGTCAGCGATCCAGAACCACCTTTGTCCTCATGTTTTTGTTAAGGATTGCAAACTAGGTCTACTTTGTCTGCATCAAATAGACCACTGTTCATTTTATCTGTTATTTAGCTCACCTGAGCACAACATGCTCAAGGGGAGCTTTTAGAATCATGCTGTGTCCGTCATGCCTCGTCCATCGTTCTTCATCCATCATCAAACATTTCTTTAAACATCTTCTCCTCCTAAACTGCTTTGCCGATTTGGACCAAACTTGGCTGGAATGTTTCTTGGGAGGTCTTCTTAAAAATTGTCCAGAGAATTTGATTCTATAAAAAATTCTGGTTGTCATGGCAACCAAATGGAATTTTTTAAATCTCTTCTGAAACCGCTGGTCAGATTTTGAAGTCATTTCACAGAAATGCCCCTTGGGTAACCCTTTTCAAAAATGTTTGTGAAGTTTTGATCCGATGAAAAACATGGCTATTTGGGGGGGGGGGCTCTTTGCATTCTGTAGATAAATGTGCACAGTTCCACTTTTTACATATCGATGAAGCAAATATACCCCCTTCTTAAAAAATAGTTACCTTTCCCCCCCACTTCCCCCACCCCACCCCCCCACCCCCCGAAAAAAATTAGCACCCCCCCCTCCCCACCCCCCACCCCTTGGAAATGTTTCCTAAGGGACTGGAACTACCCCCTCTTCAAGACACACCGACACCTTTATTGCCTTTTGTTTGCAAAATAGCGTTTACCATGGGTTCGTTGTAACATGTTTTTCGTAAGAAGTACTATGATAAGGAATACAGAGTTTGTTTGTTAGATCGTGTTGCTCAAAGCCGTTTTCAACAATATTGAAGTTATATCGCGGTAGTCTGTACTAAACAGCCTCTTTCTTCTTCTAATCGTCCTACAATACCCTATAGATTAAAAATTCATGTCCATATCCATTGACATTTTTCAGTACTCTGATTTCATCTTTAAGCGTAATGATGGGGAAAACTTTTACATAAACCCGTCAAAATCAGTGAAGTATGCAGTATTAAATCTTTGCTTGGCACATACATAACTTGGGACGAACAAGCCCAGGGACGAAAAGCCCGTGACTTCACAATTTGTATACGATGACATGCAAGTGTTCCGAACAAATGTATTTTGTTTTCTCATTAGCATTTCATTTTAACGATTTAGTATTTCGTTTTCTCGAAATAGCATTTCGTTTTAACGATTTAGTATTTCGTTTTTTCGAAATAGTATTTCGTTTTCTCGAAATTGTATTTCGTTAAAACGATTTAGCATTTAGTTTTCTCGAAATAGTATTTTGTTTTAACGATTTAGCATTTCGTTATTTCGAAATAAAAAATGTGTAGAGCATGACACCTAGCGGGCTCCGTAGAATATTATCCATCTCTATAATGTTTTCTAAAAGTTTATTCCACAATTCTAAAAACTTGGGATAATGTGGTATGGGATTGAACAGCTACATTTACCTATGTTGAGTTTGGAGTGCTATGGAAATCTACCCATCATAGACATTGCTTCACAATCCAGAATTTTAAGGCCTATAAAGAAGACTACTTTTGTTGACATAATGGGAAAAGAAGAAATTGCTGTAAAACTAACATTTTTTGTTCCCCTACAATGCTTACTACCCTTTATAGAAAATGTCTGCCATATTCCATTTTAGCCATAGTTTGTCATCTGCACATGCTTTAGATTTGAGCACATCCAAAATTGTGTAGTCTAGTAAAGAGTTGCATTCTGGCTAATAGTTTTTAGTATGTGCAAGGTGAGCAGCTGATGTTGTACAAGAATATTTTTTCTTGTCCAGTAATATCAACGTTTGTGGCAAGGAGGAGGCATAAAAGAAAGAAACATTTGAAAAGCGAAAGATGGTATTAAAAGTAATTTATTTCAATGATTATTTTTCATTCTAATGTAGACACAAATTTAATCCTTTACTTCATTTCTGAATTTTAACAATTCTGTGGAAGACAATCTTTGAACACAATAAAAGAGAAATTGCAGATAACCAGTATTTTCTGTCTTTTATACAATGTTTTCTATCTCATCAAAGACAAATTCAATGTTTGAGTCACATTTTTGTCATCAGTTCTGTAGATGTTACCTTTTTGGACAAGTCTAAATTTTTGCCCAGAGGTAAAGAGTAAAGAAAGTTATTGCTCACTGAACCCTTTACCAAACAACTAAATTTTAGACTGGTCCAAATTGAAAACACTTGCAGACAACAAAATAAATGTAACTCAAAAATTATAATTTGTTTCTAGCTGGGTTAAACATTGTGGGTAATGGAGAAAATGCTGGTAACTAGCATTTTCTACTCTTACCACAATGTTTTCCAAAGGTTTCTATCTCTGACTCTGTGTCCTATGAACCAGATACTGTTCTCCTTTTCGGACATTTTTTTTAAAAGGGATTGTTTGGTAAAGGGTTAATATTTTTTCCTAAAGGACAAATTCCTCTGAAAACATTGTGAGAATTGGACAAAACTCTTGTAACCAGAATTATCTCCTTTCTCAACAACGTTTTCCTTAAGAGACTTTCTTGTTGACTAGACCAGCATAAAAATGAAATTAACATGACCTGCAATTCTTTTCAATCTATCTGATTTGCAAAAACAGTTTCTACAATTAACTCATTACCAAACGACAATATTTTAGGCTTGCTCAAATTGAAAACATTTGCAGACGACAGAATAAAAGTGACTGAAAATTTGAAATTTGTTTTGTGAAGGGTAGAAAACATTGTGGGAAAAGGAGAAAATGTTGGTTACCAGCATTTTCTCCTTTTCCCACAATGTTTTCTAAAGGATTCTTTCTCAGGGGCATCAAAAGTGGGGATTGTGTAGTAATGGGTTAACCCTATACCAAGCAATCTCTGGTTTTAACGGTACTGAAATTAGAGTTTAAGGCACATTCAAGGTGGTCTAATAACGCATCCAGTATAATTCACTACATCATCAAATTTAAGGCCAATAAACCTGTGTAATTATGCATTCTCTATGCTGTTTTCACAACACTGATTCAAAAAATGATACTATGATATTAATTCAATACTTAATTCTAAATTCTACATTTTTATCTATTTCTTAGGCCGTGACATGTTGGAAAATAAATGTAGCACTAATGCATCATCACTCGCAGGGCTCAATTGATAGAGTGCAGGACTAGTGAACATGATGTTTAGAGTTACTTGAGGGTGTGGGTTTGATTCCCACAGCTGTCCATCTAAAATTACTGTCTCTCTATGAGACAATGAGACGTTAAATCAAGATCCCATGAGACCGTGCTACTTACCAAGCACATTGAAAAATCAGGTGTTACATAGGATGGATTTAGTCCCATGTCTGCACCATTCCCTATAACAATACTAATAATAAATTTCACTGAGCATTGCCCATGTGGGCAATAAGTGGCAATGATAAATACATACTCAATCAATCACCATTTAGAATACATGTACTTTTATGGCTACAAGGTAAAGAGCATCAACCTATTGTTAGTACACAAAGATAATCATAGTACTTTAAATACAAGAATAACAGTGAGTTATACAATTAACTCTTCACCAAACAATCCCTGGTTTTTACGACCCAGAGATAGACACCTTTTGAAAACATTGTGGGAAAAGGAGAAAATGCTGGTAACCAGCATTTTGTCCTTTTCCAATGATGTTTTC
Source organism: Tridacna crocea (assembly GCA_943736015.1). Taxonomy (NCBI): domain Eukaryota; kingdom Metazoa; phylum Mollusca; class Bivalvia; order Cardiida; family Cardiidae; genus Tridacna; species Tridacna crocea. The sequence continues at coordinate 25,386,326 of OX031062.1, forward strand.
TACCCTGCTGGAAACTAATTTCAATTTTTGAGTTATGTTTTTTTTGTTGTCTGCAGGTGCTTTCAATTCGGACAAGATTAAAATTTTGTCATTTGGTAAAGGGTTAAGTAAAAATTGAATATTTCAAACCATCGCCAGTAAGGCTCTCTTAGATATATTGCTAAATGGCAAAGGTGAAAGAAAAAAAGGGGGACATGAAAACAAAAAACATTGAGAGAAAAGAACAATTGATTGTCACAAGCAATTGTTCCTTTTCTCACTGTTTTCTTATTTTTTTTCAACTGTGTTTTCTCAAGGTGTCAGCTCCAAAGGCATAACTGGAGAGTAAATGGCCAATGTCTAGGATGGGGGAAGTTTATCAGACAAACCATACAAATTTTTATCCACTGAACCAGAGGCATTTCAGGTAAATTCTAATTATATTATATACAAACTTTCCAAACCCACAACCATATACCGGTACTCTGTTTCTCATTTAAAAAGAATAAATTGAATATCTGCTTGAAATAACACACATGTATAATAATATCTTTTTCACTAGGAGTAAAAAAAAAAAAAAACCAAAGAACAGTGTAAAGCAAAATTATACTTTGTAAACAGCTGCAATAACAATTTTATGACCAAGTTGATGGAAGACAAAGATGACCATTTTCAACAGAATTTAACATGTAAGTACATGAAAAAAGCAGAACTGCATGTTGAACTACTCATATTTACTGATAGTAACATCTGGCAAACAATTTTTGCTGAGGATACACTCAAAAAATCAACAATATGCTCATTCGTTTGTATGTAGTTCTAAGACCATGTGATCATGTGATCAACTGACAGATAACAAAAAATAAACAACGTCCTGTTATACGATCAAAATTATTGTAGGTGATTAAAAATTTTACTTGGTTGGTTTATATGTTCATATACACATATATATTAATGAAATCTTGTATATAATTACAGATTAGATTGCTATCGATGCATAAACATCTGATTTCTGAATTTATTGCTTGACACAAATAGTCAACAATTCATCAAACATATGAACAAAAAGGCCATGATGAAGCTGAATGGCTCACTCGAGTCTATGAACCTATGAAATATTCAGCATTAAGCTGAAAACAAGGTCTCTAAATTCAGAGTTCATGAGGCTTTTCAAAGCTATGTACTAGTGACCTGCTTAAGTGAAGTGTATCAACTATACCCAAGAGTTAGAGGGTTCAACTGTGCATATAAAACTGCCAGGAAACAGTGCCATACTTAAATTCAACTCATTTTTAGATCAACACAGAATGCTGCATGTTGGCAGAAGACTTCAACATGCCAGTGGACTGAGTTTTCATGAGAAGCATCCTTTAACTTTGCCAAGGGACATGCAGGAAGATGAAAATTGTCTTGAATTTAAATAAATGCTTTTGAAATAAAATGTTATGTAGACACATTTAAGACATTTGTTTAAATTCAAGACAATTTTCATCTTCCCGCATTTGTAAAACATGAAAAAAGTTATTCTCATTGGTCTCTCTATTTTAACCTTTCTATCAATATAAATGTAAAGCCCACGTAAGACGGTATACCACCCTGTCTAACACCATCTCTCCCCCTGTGTTTACAGTCTTTTACCTAATCTCCTTTAAACTGTTAATTATTTATCGAAAATGAAAGGGAAACCAATCAAGCTGTCTTCCTTTTAGGACAAAATCTGTTGCACATGTTGCCAACTTTAACACAAAAAGTGGAGCAAGGGTTTATGCGATATTTCTTTGATAATGGTATACCACACCACAGGCATCCGGTATTGTCTACTTGTAAATTTACAAGAATGTGTCATATAAATAGTCTGACTCTCATGACCGTCTTTTATTATAAATGATTCGAATTTTGATTATATATGTTCAATGTGTAAGTCAATCTTTTATCTTTTTCTATTACAATATAGTATATAGAGGCGAATGCATAGAAGTATGCACATGTTTTTATTTGTTTTATTCTTCTCGGGTTTTTCTCTCGAACTGGGAAAAAAAAAAGGTTACCTATTTTTTTTCCTTTTGTAATAGATCTTCCAATGTAAATGTCAAGTCAAACATAGGGAAATCATTTTACGCTACGTGTATAAATCGCTTGGTAATTTTAAAACTTGCGATTCTGGTTAAATTGATGAGGAACATATTGCAGTTTAAATAATGCAAAAATCTGTGTGAGGGGAGGATTCAAAAAAAAAAAGACTTATTTTTGTCCTTGTAACAGATGGATTGTATTAACAAATAAATGATTTTAGGACATGTTTAGGGAGTACAAGTTTAATGTAAATACATTATCAAATGTAAGTTATAAAAGTGCCTTTTTTGACTGACTTCTAGATAAACCAGCCTCTATTTCAATTTTCACATTCCATAACTTCAGTTAACCTAATACAAAAGAAGTAGGTGGCTTTTCTAGAACTGGCATCATGTTTATGTTCTATAGAACACTAATTTTATGATAGAAAAATCTCCAAGTAGGTTTCATGTATCTCCAAGCTAAGTCCAGGTGTCTAGGTTGTTTGTCCCGAGTTTCTGATTCACGTACCATGTGACATCAGTGGAAGGAGCGATCTATCGTTTAGCGTTTGATTAATTGTAAGGGTATTGGACTGAAAATGGAGTTCTTTTAGGGTATGAAAAAGGTTTAAATTGCAATGTATGGCAGTCGACAGAAAATGGATACAGCACTAGCACAAAAGCTACTTGGCAATTTATGTTCCAGTGAGCTGAAAACGATGTTACACTACTCATCTTAATTTAAGCATTCTTATAACAATGCTACAACCCTTTACCAAACAATCCCTGGATTATACAACCCTTAAATAAAAGCCTTTAGAAAACATTGTGGGAAAAGGAGAAAATGCTGGTAACCAGCATTTTCTCCTTTTCCCACAATGTTTTCTAACTCGCCGGATTCAAAATTCAAGTTTTGAGTCATGTTTATTTTGTTGTCTGCAAGTGCTTTCAATTTGGATAAATCTAAAATTTTGTCATTTGGTAAACAGTTAAGCTCTTTTACAAAGAATAAAATAAGAAATGCTGCTTAATATCTTAACTCTTTACCACACAATTCCAGCTTTTAATGACCCTGAAAAAGAAAGCCTTTTGAAAATATTGTGGGAAAAGGAGAAAATGCTGGCATCACCAGCATTTTCTCCTTTCCTACAATGTTTTTACCCATTATTAATCAAATTTCATTATTTGATTCACATTTATTTTGTCATTTGCAAGTGTTTCCAATTTGGACTGGTCTAAAATTTTGTCTTTCGGTAAAAAGTTAAAGTATGTGAATGAACCTAAAGAATGGCTGTAAAGTTTCACATGCAGCTATATTTTGTTCTCCTTTTGGAAAGAAGTAGGTCTGTCCATTATGTCTAAAAGTCTTTTTACATGGTCATTAAATTTGGGAATGTTTGGTAATGAGATAAAAGTTTTTTTTTTATTTTATTTTCTTATTTTTATCAAAACAAATCATCAAAAATCAGGCAGTGCTGATGCAAGATCAGAATGCAAATTCCTATACACCCTGATTATGATCTACACTGTAATAGCAGCTATTGAAATGGGGGTTAAGTATATAAGTGAATAACGTGAGAAAGCTAAAATAAAAGTTTGTCAAGAGAAGGTGTCTACACCAAGAATAGAATCTATCTGCCGTAGATAACGACTGTTCATTGGTAAGGCATACCTGCTGTTGTGTGGTAAACTATCACACTGAAAATATAAAGAAAACAGTTTAAAAATAGTAATAAGGGTTAAAATTCTTATCCTATGACAGGTTAACACATGCACAGAAAACTGAAAGCATGTACAACTAATTAACTGCGGACAAAAATCTTTTTATTTACATTTAAAGCACCTTTCAAAATTACATCTGCCTCTGACGCTAGTAGATTAAGATCAGGCTGCATAAAATAAACTGTCTGATCTTTGATCTACACAGTTCCCAATGCTGAGCCATGCTGGAAAAAAGTAGTCACAATAATGCATTTTTATGGGTCTTCTTTCCAGACTGAAAGTATTCTTTTGGGTTTATTAACTAAGCTAAATGTTAGTCCTTGTGAGGATTTGGACAGAATGATTATAATATAATAATTATTGAAATGCAATACATTTATGTGTCACAATCATTTCCCTGTAAGTATACTATTTTTGTACAAATAGTGCCAAATAAATACACTTGCAAAAAAAAAGTCAATAGGAAAAAACTTTTACAAATACATAGGCTAGCTTAAAAATCTGAATTTGACCATCTGAATGCATCTTCTTTCAAACTGATAAAGCCAAGACCTGGTAGCTCAGTCAGTAGCATACAGAACTTGAGAACAGGCAGTCACTGGTTCGATCCCTGGCTCCGCCAATATCTTTGCAAGGACTGATGATAGTCATTGAGCCAGGATTCATTCCTCTCTTGCCCCTTACCACTGTTTATGTGGGAAAGCAGCCAGTCGCTTTAACCCATTACCATACAACCCCTACTTTTGATGACCCTGAGAAAGAAGCCTTTAGAAAACATTATGGAAAAAGGAGAAAATGCTGGTAACCAGCATTTTCTCCTTTTTCCACACTGTTTTCTACCCTTCACAAAACAAATTTAAAATTTTCAGTCACTTTTATTTTGTTGTCTGCAACTGCTTTCGATTTGGACAAACCTAAAATTTTATGGTTTGGTAATGAGTTAAAAGAATATTGTATGGAATACTGGTAAAAGGAACTCTAGTGAAATAATACTGATAATGGCATTAAGCACCATACAATCAATCAACCAACTGATCAAATTTCAACAATTTGTCAATATTTATGCTAACACCCTACATCAAAAATGTGAATGAGGTTATAAATCAACCCTTGACAAATATTTTCTTTCTTTCTATCTATCACATTGCTTTCTTTTTCATTTATTAAATGTAAAGAAGTATATGTAAAAGTGGACACAAAACTTTAAATACATACTTGTACAGCTCAATAAGTATAAACAGTATCATATGAAATAAATCCAAATAGCATAAATTAGAGCTTAGTACATAATGGTTATAAATGTAGAAACATTGTGATCAAAGCAGAAATTGCTTGTTTTGAGTGATTTCTCTTTTCACTGACAATTCCTCATTCTGCCAAAATTGGTCCAAAGAATTGGCCGATTACGTAAAAAGACACGTGCATGACAAAATGAGTACATAAAGATTAAACTTACACTAGAAAAAGAGACATTAGTTCTAACATCTACAACTGGATTTTTAAATGGTTTGTCCTGATGTGACACAGGTTCATCTACGAGATCTTCCTCTGCGTCTGACCTGAACAACCTGCTTATAGGGAAGACATGACCTTCAGTGCTGAATAAATACTTGGAGGCATGTTTGTTGATATGATTGTCCTTATCAAACAACTGAAATGGCAGAAAAATAGGAAACACTCCTGAATTCGATACAAAAAGTATTTTAATAATTACTTTGTTACAAACATGGTACCTAGCAAGTTGTAAGTACCAGTCCACAGTTTGTGAAAGTCCAGGAAGTTACAAAATAAATAATTACTTCCCCTAACATATCCAATACCAATGAAAAAAAATTCTTTATATTTTTTAGGAAACTATTCTATGTCTGAACAACCTTGAAGAAAGAAGCTTTTGGAAACATTGTGGGAAAATAAGAAAATGCTGTCCTCCAAAGACAAAACTATCGTTTCAGACAGATTAAATGTGACTTCAAACTTTCAATTCATGGTCTAAAATTTTGTTATCTTGGAAAGAATAAAGCCGCTATTTCACTTAACCTTTTACCAAACAATCCTGTATTTTAAGAACAAGAAGAAAGAGGCTTTTGAAAACACTGTGGATAAAGGAGAAAAAGCCAGTAACCAGCATTTTCTCCTTTTCCGACAATCTTTTCTATTCTTTCACAAAGAGTTTCATAATTTGAGCCCTATAATTATAATTTGTCATCTGCAACAGCTCTCAGCTTTCGGGGTAGTCTAAAGCTGTTGTTGTGTGGTAAAGGGTTAGGCAGAGCTGTGGCATTAATTCTCCAGCTTGTCTGACTTCAGGTTGTAAGATAATTGACTCACCAAATACAGATATTTGCAGGTTTCACTCAAAAAGAAACTCTCCATCCTGTCTTCTAGTTCTTTTGTGTTTACATCATGAATGGTTCCAAATCCACATCTACATTTGAAGAAAAACATGAAAATATAGATTTAAATTGCTAATAACTATAACAAGAGGGCCAAGATGGCCCTGGATCGCTCACCTGAATTTTTGAGATGACCATAGTCTATTTTTTTTTTTGAGGTATTGAAACATTGGAACCAGATTTATAATTTTGCCTAGCAATTTTCAAAAGGTCACTTGTAAAAGTCATTTCGAAATCTGACCATCAGTTTCAAAAAGAAGAATTTTTAAGAATTCTTCATTTCTGTATAAGAGCAAGTAGCCCCCATCCGCGAGAGCCATGTTCCTTGATGGATCAAAATTTACGAACAAGTTTTGAAAAGGGTCACCCAAGGAACATCTCTCTGAAATAATTTCAAAATCTGACCAGGGGTTTCAGAGAAAGAGAATTTTAAAGAATTTCATCATGTCCATATGGTGCAAGTAGCCCCCATTCACAAGAGCCATGTTTCTTGATGGATCAAAATTATATGTACAGCTTTTGGAAAGGGTCACCCAAGGAACATCTCTGTCAGATTATTTTAAAATCTGACCACGGGTTTCAGAGAAGAAGAATTTTCAAGAATTTCTTCATTTCCATAAAGTGCAAGTAGCCCCCATTCACTAGAGCCATGTTTCTTGGCCAATCAAAATTTTGCGAACAATTTTAGAAAAGGGTCACCCAAGGAACATCTCTGTGAAATTATTTCAAAATCTGTCCAGCCATTTCAGAGAAGAAGAATTTTCAAGAATTTCTTCATTTCTATATAGTGCAAGTAGCCCCCATTCACCAGAGCCATGTTTCTTGACCAATCAAAATTTCGCGAACAATTTTTGAAAAGGGTAACCCAAGGAACAAGTCTGTGAAATTATTTCAAAATCTAACCAGCTGTTTCAGAGAAGAAGAATTTTTAGGAATTTCTTCATTTCTGTATAGTGCAAGTAGCCCCCATTCACCAGAGCCATGTTTCTTGACCAATCAAAATTTCGCGAACAATTTTTTAAAAGGGTCACCCAAGGAACAACTCTGTGAAATTATTTCAAAATCTGACCAGCGGTTTCAGAGAAGAATAATTTTTAAGAATTCCTTCATTTTTGTATAGTGCAAGAAGCCCCCATTCACCAGAGCCACATTTTTTGACGGATCAAAATTTCACGAACAATTTTTGGAAAGGGTCATCCAAGGAACATACCTCTGAAATTATTTCAAAATCCGACCAGCGGTTTCAGAGGAGAAGATTTTTAAAGAATTTCTTCATTTCTGTATAGTGCAAGAAGCCCCCATTCACCAGAGCCACATTTTTTGACGAATCAAAATTTCACAAACATTTTTTGAAAAGGGTCACCCAAGGAACATATCTGTGAAATTATTTCAAAATCAGACCAGCGGTTTCAGAGGAGAAGATTTTTAAAGAATTTGCTAAAAAATTCCATTTCGTTGCCATGGCAACCAGAGTTTTTGATGGAATCAAATTCTGTGAACAATTTTTAAAGAGGACCTCCCAAGGAACATTCCTGCCAAGTTTGGTCCAAATCCGCCCAGCGGTTTAGGAGGAGTTGATGTTTAAAGAATTGTTGATGACGCACGACGGACGACGGACACCGGGTGATCCTAAAAGCTCCCCTTGAGCATGTTGTGCTCAGGTGAGCTAAAAAGATACCTGTAGCTGGGATTGTATGGTAGATACTTTAACTGAGAGAACATGCAGCATCTACATACTGCTTACTGTATATGTGGATATCTACATGTGTTGATAAAAATACCAATTATGTGTCAGGACATTTTGCATACGGAAATGGTTATAAATTCAAGACACTTGTTATTATACTTGTAGTAAAACATGCGAAAAGAAAACTTTTCGAATTCCCAAAATCAAATAAAAATTTCCACATCCCAATAGTTTCAATTTATACAGTACCAGGCAAAGTCTAGTATAGGTGGCCCATATAATTCAATCCACAATTCCTTAAAATGAACCAGAAAGGGCAATACAACCTACAAATGGATATCAATAATTTGATACAAGAATTTGTAGATGCATCAATTTTCAAACACATGTACTTATTATCTTCAGCCTCTTTCAAAACTGAGAATTAATATAAACAGTTCTAGTTTTTTGACACCGGATTTGACTTATGGTAGTAGACCCCTATTACCTCTAGTGGTGCATTGCATAAAGTTATCTTGACAGGTGATAAATACAGATTTATACAGGTATAATACTTTTGTACATTTTTAACTGACCAGAAATTTCTTTATGCCTATCTTGAAATTGTAGATACTTTTATTAGATTCCAGAAACGGGAGGTAATTACTATCTGTCTTTGTAATGAAAATATAGCGGTTTTAGATTTATAAATGAATATTCTAGAAAAGACAATAAGGGAAAGGTGGCTTGGTTGAAGCAGTACAACAACACTCTTTTTTAATCTTAGCAAATTTTGTAGGATAATATTATTGTGAAAAGAGCTGTTTTCTATTAGGGGTCTACTATGTTAAGGATTCTTAACTGCTCTCATTTTCAGCTCTTGGTATGTAACTTTGCTCATGGAACTCAACTTTCAATAGATAAAAATAAATTTTGTAAATACAAAACTAAAGTATTTAAATTTGATAAAAGAGTGGAAAAAGGGAATAATGATTTCTACATGAGCATTGATACGTACCGTATTACAACTGCTAAAAATTTAAATCCAACACAGAATTTGACTATAATCACAAAATACTAGTATATGTTAAACATTGATCATGTATTAACCCTTTCCCAAACCCTGACCAGACCAAATTGAAAGTATTTTGCAGGTGACAAATTAACAGTTGCTAAAAAGATTATTTTTCTATATGATAGGCTAGAAAACATTGTGGGAAAAGGAGAATTTGCTGGTTACCAGCATTTTCTCCTTTTCCCACAATGTTTTCAAAAGGTTTCTATTCCTGACACGTAAAAACCAGGGCTTGTTTGGGAAAGGGTTAAGCAACACTGTGCACCTTTTTTTCCATCTAGCACCGAGTTAAATAGTCAACATAACATGCTGTCTATGGTTTTTACAGGCAGTCTAACTCAAACCCAGATGGCACAGAAAGGATTTTTACAGTCCCTTGTCTAATTGAATATTCTTGCCCTACAACATTTCAAACTAAGGTGTTTATATATCTAGACTCCATGATTCAAAGTCAACCACAACCTAATCCTCTGGTAAACTATTAGGAGCTAAAGGAACCTTGAGGAGCAGGCCTTTAAAAATATTGTAGGAAAAGGAGAAAATGCTGGTTACCACCATTTCCTCCTTTTCGTAACATTTTTCTACTCTTTCAGATACAAACTGCAATTATTTAAGCCACAGAACTTGTCCATGTGCAAATGCCTTAACTCTTTATCACACAATCCCGACTTTAAACAATCCCAAGGAAGAAAGCTATAAAAACTATTGTGGGAAAAGGGGAAAATACTGGTAACCAGCATTTTCTGCTTTCCCCACAACATTTTCTAATCCTTTCAAAATAAAATTTCAATTTCTGATCCATATTTATTTTGTCATCTGCAAATGCTTTCAATTTGAGCTAGTCTGAAATTTTGTCCTTTGATAAATAGTTAAATTAGGGCCATCTGATAAAGAGTTAAAATAAATCACTAGCTTACTCAGCTCTGGCATGTGTATTTATACTGTGAAATATATCCCTGCCAACATGAAGATAAAATGGATTCTTCGTGGCTTGATACAGGAAGTACGTGGATTCTATCAGTTCTGGTCTTAGTGGATAAAACAAAACGTCCGGCGCTTTTATATGCCAGTTAAACCTCTCTGGAAGGGACTCATACTTTCTCCAAATGGAGTAGTACACAGCATGAGAACAAATGGCTTCTTCTAAGTCTCCATACAGTACCTAAACAGGAGAAAATCCACAATTGTGAGTCAGAGAAGGACATACACAGCAGGAGTACCTTTACACGGTACTTTCTTCAACTTTTTTTGTTTGTGTTGCTGAAGACCAGTCATAGAAACATAGTCCAACATGAGATGTTGCCTCAGCTTGCTCCAAAGTACATGTATTTTCACAAATTCATTTGTAATCTAAACTTTATGTCGATTATCTCTATTAAAGAGAGATGTTTTCAAAGTTGGTTGTTTAGTTTTCAATTTAACATAGTGCTACCATCAAGGCAAAAACACTTATCCATGCATTTCCAGAGTATTTTTTGTCCTTAATTCCTTTACCAGACAGCAAATATTTCAGCTTTGTTCAAATTGAAAGCATTTGCAGATGACCAATATTACTCAAAGCATGAAATGTATCCTAGAAGCATGGAAAACACTGTGGGAAAAGGAGAAAATGCTGGTTACCAGCATTTTCTCCTTTTCCCACAATGTTTTCAAAAGTCTTCTTCCACAGGGTTGTTTAAACTCGGAATTATTTGATAAAGGGTTAATAAGACTGTTTTAAATTCATTGACTGCGCTTCAACAAATGCATTAGACGTCTTATACAGCTTTCAATATCATTTCCATCATACCAAAGTGACAGCTTTCCTATACTGTTCATGTATGCTCTGGGTATCACCTGTACTAGAATGGGGCTCTAACGTATTTTTTTCCAAGGACATTTCCATGAAATTTACATGTACTTCCAGTGAGGTTTGAACCTGGCCCTCAAGATTACAAGTCCTACACTGTATGTCAGAGCCATGCAGGAAAGTCATCCTGCAAAAAGAATTTGCCATACTGGTATTGGCTTTTAGGATCCCCGGATTACAGGTTATGTATCTAATCAGTTAAACTGCTGGTCTAGTTGGTTAACAAAAACATCTCCTAGAATATGTTTCTGTGGACAGTCTATCTAGAGATAACAAATAAATCCTTTGCAATACATTCCCAAGTCTTAACAACCCTCAAGAAAAAGCTTTTTAAAACAATCAGGGAAAACAGAAAAATTATGGTAACCAGCATTTACTCCTTTTCCCAATATGTTTTTAACCTTCTAAGTGTGTATATCTGAGCCACAATAATTTTGTCCAGTGCAAAAACTTTCAATTTGGTCAAGTCTAAAATTTTGTTGTTAAGTAAATCATCAAAATTGAAAGTGTTTGCAGACGACAAAATCTATCTTTCTAATGACAGGATTTTCTATGAAAGGTTGAAAAACTTGGAAAAAGAGCAAATGCTGGAAAGCCAGTGTACCTTTCTTGGAGTGACCCTTTTTACATTTTTGCACATCGTCCTTTCCATACCACTGGTACTATACCAATATAAACATCAATCAAACAATTTAAATCAGACAGAAATCTTACAACGACTTTCCTCAATCTTTGCAAAATAAATTGACCTAGTTGGGTAATGAACCCGCAATCCCCTGGTCTGAAGGTCTGTACATTACCAACTGTGCAACAGCATAGCAACCTTGAGTTAGTGACCCACCTGAACAGCCGACCAAGCAGCTTGCAATGCATCAATCCAGTAATTAGCAATATCCCCTGATCTCATATGTACATTGACATAAATTGGTGTGTTTCCTATCCCCTTGTTACATTTTAATCTCCTGAAACAAAAAAAGACATGGATCATTGGGAGTCAAATGAGAGAAAATGCATGCCTAACTCCAAGCACTGCTTGTTTTAATCCTTTACTCCACAAGGCATTTCTATAGTATCTCTAAAAGACCCTAAATAACAGCAATGATGATGCTGTTTCTTATACGTATTTGAGACCCTTTGATAGCATAGAAAACATTGTGGCAAAAGGTGAAATTGCTCGTCACGAGCAATTTCACCTTTTGCCACAATATTTTCCAAAGGCTCCTGCAAGTAATGCATAGAAATGAGTATCTATGGAGTAAAGGGTTAATGACCCTGGGAGAAAAGGCTTTTTCAAAAACTCTTAGACAGTGACAAAATGCTGGTAACCAGTATTTTTTGCTTTGATCCTCTATTCTTTCTAAATTATTATTAAAGATGCAACATCACACCATTTGAGCATGATTTCTTTTTCTTATTTGTAAATGCTTTCTGTCTGGAAAAGTCTAAATTTTGCAATCCGCGAAAGGAATAACAAAGAAATCAGTGTGACACATTAACCTTTTACCACACAATCACGACATTCAACCACCCTGTTGAAGAAGCCTTTTAGAAAATAATGTGGGAAAAGGAGAAAATGTTGTCAACCAGAATTTTCTCCTTTTCCAACAATGTTTTCTATTCTATCACAGACAAACTTCCCCATTTAAGCTACCTTTCATTTGTTGTCTGCATGTTTTCATTTTGGATTAGTCTAAAATTTTGTTAACCCCTAAAAAGTTTCAGTAGACTTTGTATCATCCTTTTTGACTATTGTTAATCAACATGAAATAATATTAATTGTACAAGAACAGAATAGCAAATGGAGAAATTATTCGTTTGGGAAAAATATTCTTGCACATTGTCATAAGGAGGAAATGCAATTTACAACCAATATCAAGAGGTTATTCATTTTCAAAAAGCTTAAAATTGTCAAAGGTTGACCATAAAATGCTTTCATTGCAGTACAAAACTGTGATTACTGAACATGACAGTTGCCATAGTTGCAGATCTTTGTCAATGACTATACATAAAGTTTTCATTGTTGCAGAACACTGATGATGACTATGTTATAGCTACAAAAAGCTGTCAATTATCGACCTTGATTCTTTTTTAGCTGTAGATCACAGACAGTGACAAAACAAAAGCTTTTATAGCAACTGAACATTGTTGCTTGGGGTCCTAAGGGTTCAATAGTATGGTGCAGAATTTGTAACATGGAGGCCTTGGGTTCAATTCTCACTTGAACCATTGAGTTTTTCATTGGAGTGTTCAAGGATAAGACACTTCACAGCCCTAGTCAAGTGCTAGTGAAACTGAGGTTAACCCTTAACTATTACCAAACGACAATAGTTTAGGCTTGTCCAAATCGAAAGCATTTGCAGACGACAAAACAAATATGACTGAAAATTTGAAATTTGTTTTGTGAAGGGTAGAAAACATTGTGGGAAAAGGAGAAAATGCTGGTTAGCAGCATTTTCTCCTTTTCCTGCAGTGTTTTCTAAACGCTTCTTTCTTAAGGGTGTCAAAAGTAGGGATTGTGTGGTAATGGGTTAACCACAAAATTTTGGACAATACCAAACTGAAGGCATTTGAAGTCAACAATTCAAATGATGATATCTGTGTTTGATAGGGTAGAAAACATTGTGGGAAAGGGAGAAAATGCTGGTTACCATTTTCTCCTTTTCTCATGATGTTTTCAAAAGCCTTCTTTCCAAGAGTAGTGAAAACTAGGGATTGTTTGGTAAAGAGTTAAAGGGATGAATAAGTAGAACAAAAATATTTACCCTCTTCTCATATGAAATTTTATAGTCTCATAGGATTCTTTAAACATTTCAAGATCTTCTTTATTGCCAAATAAAATATAACTCTAAAATGAAAAAGAAATGTATTAAGATACACAGCTATATGTGCTACTATCTTTCATCTTTTACCATACAATCCCATGTTATCATAAGACAGCCAGAAGAAGAGGTTTTAACTCTTTACAAACTTTTAGACTGGTTCAAACTGAAAACACTTGCAGATGACAAAAAACAAATATAACTCAAAAACTGAAATTTGTTTCCAGCAGGACAGTAAACATTGTGGCAAAAGGAGAAAATGCTGGTTAGCTAAACAGCATTTTCTCCTTTTCCAAATATGTTTTTAAAAGGCTTCTATCTCAGGGTGGTAAAAAGCAGGGATTGTTTGGTAGAGAAATAAAATGAATTAAGAATAGAAAAAAGCTGATAATCAGCATTTTCTCCTCATTCAACGTTTTTCCTCCTAATTGCAGAGCTGTACATTAAAGTCATAATTAAAACTGTTATCGTGCCAACCATTAATCCTCACCCAGGTGTTTTGTCAGTGAATTGGCTCTAACAACAACGAAATTTTTTGAAAGACCAAAACTCCTGTAAAAGTTTATAAATCAAGATAGATAAGTGCACTAGTTCCCATGCAGGAGGGCTTCAATAACAATTTCACCAAACCTGGTTGCAAACAAGGAAGAAAGACAATAGAAATGTCACTATGGAGGGATCAATGGGTTGACAGCAACCAGATTCAGACTTAGTAGACATAGGAATGTTGATAAAAACAATCTTTAGACTTTTTTTTAATCCTACTCAGGATTTAGCTTAGGTGATATTATAAATCATCTCATTGAAATGCTAGTCTTTTACTGAATGTTACTTTGAGAGTTGACCAATTAGCTTCCAAGTCTTCAGATGTATTATGGAAATGGTTTTCCACAGTGGGGATACATCAACCTTCTTTTTGTTTTCCTTGCACAAACTCGTATTCAAAATATTAAGTTTTTAACAAGATTACTCGTCAAAAACTAATACATCAGAAACAAACACAAGAAAGAATATAATGTCATAGATTAGACATCAGTTTGTAATTTAAGAGTGAAATTATCAGTAAACACTTTTCCAAATTCATACAGAAAATAATATAAAGCAGGGGTTAAAACTGAAAGGTCTATGTTGACTTACCTTGAGCAAATATTCGTAGAAGGAATCTAATCCAGCCCCTAATCCACTCATGAGACCTACCCATTCTCCAGTCTGTACATTTATCACATTTCCTAGAACAAAACACAAGATTAACCCATTACCAAACAACAATATTTTAGACTGGTCCAAACTGAAAGCATTTGCAGATGACAAAATAAAAGTGAGTGAAAATTTGAAATTTGTTTTGTGAAGGGTAGAAAACATTATGGGAAAAGGAGAAAATGCTGGTTACCAGCATTTTCTCCATTTCCCACAATGTTTTCCAAAGGCTTCTTTCTCAGGGGCATCAAAAATAGGGATTATGTGGTAATGGGTTAAAATTTACAGATTACAAAATGTGTCTTCTAAATTGAAAGCATTTGCAGACATAAGTGAAATCATGGTTCTAAAGATAGGATTTGTCGTACATAAGGAAGAAAATATAGAATAAAACTTAAACTGGTATTTTCTCCTTTTCCACATTCTCAGTAAATTACCACAAAAATCAAAGTTTTTACTTCCAAGGAAAGAAGTGCTCACTATTGCAAGCACTTGCTTTTTTTTTCCCACATTTTTTCCATACAATTCTCGAAAGATACATGTTTATTAAGTTTCTTGTTCTGATTATACAGGTTCAAGAAAGTCTATTACTGGTTTGTTCAGTGACTGAGTGACAATGATATCTATCATCAAGAATTTGCTAGAAACTTGAGATGCAATGAATAAAACATTCACGCTATGCCTCTCAAGCATGGGCTTATTGAATCACATACCAAGACAGAAAAAAAGACTATTTCCGCAATAATCAAGTAAAATACTTTTTATAACACATGGTTAGCTCTTAAAATGCCCTGCATTACTTCAGTTGGTTTAGCAGGCAGTGTTGATCAAGATCAGACTACACAGGACATTCAGCCCACTCTTGGATCTCCACTTCTGAGATGTGAAGTATGATCTTGGGTGTACTATGTCCAATTTCTTGAATTTAAAAAATATTCTTGCCTAAATAGCCCTTAAATTGTTCTACATGTAGCTGTTTGCTACTGCACAGGAAGGTCATAGGCCATTTCATTCCACACTTTTAGCGATAATAATTTTCTGTTAACCTTTTACCACACAATCCCAACTCTTGATGGCATTGAGAAAGAAGCCTTCTTTGAAAATATTGTGAGACCAGAGTTTTTGATGGAATCAAGTTCTGTAAACAATTTTTACAGAGGTCCTTCCAGCCAAGTTTGGTCCAAATTGGCCAAGCGGTTTAGGAGGAGTTGATGATTAAAGAATTGTTGACAACGCACGATGCATGAAGCACGACGGACACCGGATGATCCTAAAAGCTCCCCTTCAACATGTTGTGCTCAGGCAAGCTATAAAGTAGAAAATGCTGGTAACTTTTCCCACAATGTTTTCTACCCTTTCCAAGCCAAATTTCAATTTTGCAGTCACATTTATTTTTGTTGTCTGTAAATGCTTTCAATTTGGACCAGTCAAAAATTTTCTAGTGTGGTAAAAGAGTTAACAATTACCAAGCAATCCTGTGACATTTGACCTGAAATCCCATAGTCTCCTGACAGTCCTCCTTGCTGCAGCTTCATATGTGGGGTCATTCAACAATTTCGACAGAATCCCAAACTCTAACACTAACGATCCTGCACCTGCTGTACATGTTTCATTAATGGACTGCTTTGGCACGCCATCATGTAAGTTGACCTATAAAAAGCAAAAAGGCATCAGTATATGAATACGGGCCAAAATCTGTGAAAAGAATGTTTAACTCTTTACCAAACGACAAAATTGTAAACTTGTCCAAATTGAAAGCATTTGCAGACGACAAAATAAATATGGGTCAAAAATTGAAATTTGTTTTGAGAGGGGTAGAAAACATTGTGGGAAAAGGAGAAAATGCTGGTTACCAGCATTTTCTCCTTTTCCCACAATGTTTTCAAAGGGCTCCTTTCTCAGGGTCGTAAAAAGTCAGGATTGTGTTGTAAAGAGTAAAGTCATCTTCAAAAAGTATCAACCCATGTCAGCATGTGGCGAAACTTTAAGCTTTTGGTCAATTTTATTGCTTGTCAAAGGACCATTCCACCTCATTGTTAAGTTGGTTGTATGCTTTTATAGATCCATAGATATGAGAGGGGGTACTTGAATGATCAAAATGTTATTTCTTAAACTAATAACCTACATACATATGTTATTGACACTTATTAGAACTATCTCATTCTGAATAGTTTTTCTCAATGAGACAATTCCAAATTTGTGCACACTGTGTACATTTCAGTGAAGACATAAGGAACCTTTGAACTCTGAAATACTCTCCATATCTGTCCCTTGTATCTTATCTATTCCTATCACTCACATATAGTATGATTTATATAACTTTTGCAATAACCCACAACTCTAGTCAGAGCTCACAATATCTGTCCAAATTTTTCAAAAAAGTATTACAGATATAGCACAAAAAACTCTTAAATGCTACCCTTATATCAACCTTTGCATGTAAAGCTGAACCTGGTTCAACCCTTTACCACACAATCCAAAGTTTTACAGACCCTGAGCAAAAAGCCTTAAAAATACATCGTGGGAAAAGGAGAAAATATTGTCACCAATATTTCCTCCTTTTGCCATGAACTTTTCTTCTGTTTTAGACACAAATACCGTCATTTGACACATGATTCACATATTTTTACTGCTAACATTTCAAACACTTCCAAAACATCTGATTTCGGTAAATTCATCAGGTTGTCCTCCCTCTTTGATTAATTTGTGGAAAATGACAATTTGTTTTTACAATCAAGTGACTTTCATTGATAAGATATCGGAGATCGAAGACATGGAACTGCCATGGGGGGGCTTTCTTTACATAGATGCTGTCACTCCATATAGATTGACATCGATTTTACCATGCTTTCATTGCACTGTGTTTATACAGCCGATTTCACATGTCATGTTAGAATTCGTATTCATGCATTTCCAAATTAACTTCATTTTCATCTGCACACACAGAAAGTCTAGCATTACAAGCGTTTATACAGCTTAATAGATATATACTTTGCATATCACAAGCTCTATAGATTCAAAGTTGTGGTGTCTGTGATTGTGAGGTAGAGCGTCGGCCTCATAACCTAAAGGTCCTGAGTTCGATACCCCGGAGTGGGTGTCAACTTTGGGATTTTTCATTGACCCACACATTCGGCGCGAGTACTGGTGTAGTTCCCAGGAAGCAGAATCGAGAGAGATTAGTATAAGAAGTAAGAACTCATTTCTCAATCGATGTAAAATAAATACGTTTAAACTAACATTTATGAAATATCAGCACTGACAGTGTAATAACTTTGAATCTATAGAGCTTGACTTACCCTTGGAAAAGGAATTCCTGTCGCGGTGTTATCAAAAGCAGACATTAATCTCGAAGCCAGATCATGTGACAGATCAAGCAGCTCATCATTGTAATCAGAGGGCCTTATGTCTCCAAATGGCTGGGCAGGGTCAGAAATCAACAAGTGGGCAGACAATAAGCTTCCTAAAACTCTGCAGATATATGAACACATGTAGTATTGTAAAACCTACGGCATTAATTTTATGTACACATGAAAAGTTTACGAAATCTGTATTCGTAGCCATTGCTTAAGAATCTTGAGCTTCATTGTCAGGAAGATTAAGTAAGGACGAAATTTTAGACTGGTTCAAACTGAACGCATGTGCAGACGACAAAATAAAAGTAACTCATAAATCGAAATTTGTTTCCAGCAGGGCAGAAAATGTGGGAAAAGAAGAAAATGCTGGTTTCCAGCATTTTCTTCTTTTCCCATAATGTTTTTAAAGGATTCTATCTCAGGGTCATAAAAACCAGGGATTGTTTGGTAGAGTTAACCCATTATCACACAATCCCTACTTTTGATGACCCTGTGAAAGAAACCTGAAAACATTGTGGGAAAAGAAGAAAATGCTGGTAACTAGCATTTTCTCCTTTTCCCACAATGTTTTCTTCCCTTCCCAAACCAAATTTCAGGTTTAGAGTCACTCACTTTAATTTTGTTCTCTGCAAATGCTTCCAATTTGGAATACTGGTAGTCTAGAATAATGTTGATTGGTAAAGGGTTAAATGATATTAGGAATTCCTCTGAAGTAAATGAAAGATAATGAAACTAAAACTAGTAAGAGTAGATACCTAATGGTGGCTTCAAAAACCTGGACTGTGGTATTCTGGAATGTTAGGTTTTCTTGGACAAGATGAACAGCTTTAATGAACTCTGTCACATTTCCGAAGATCTGGCAAAAACAATTGATTTTATTAATAAACATTTTATTGACAGAACTTAACCCTTTACCCCATAAGGCATTTAGATGGTATCTCTAATTGACCCTGAATAACAGCAAGGCTGAAGCCATTTCTTATGTGTATATCACACCTTTTGATAGTGTAGAAAACATTTGTGGCAAACGGTGAAATTGCTCGTCACGAGCAATTTCACCTTTTGCCACAATGTTTTCCAAAGGCTCCCACAAGCAATGCCTAGAAATGAGTATCTGTGGAGTAAAGGGTTAAACTAGGTACTTTTAACATTCATATATGTTTTAAATAGATTCTGTTTTATTCTGGTCAAGTTAACACTTAACAGTGGTTTGATTTTTTCAAGAAAACCATGCAAAATATGTAACATATTTGTTATATGCCAGTTTCTGATTTCTCATCTATAATATCTGAAAAATACTGATCTGATAACAGCTTTCAGAGGTCAAAAATTGAATAATTTACTACTTTTTGTCCAGTTAGGAGTTGCAAAATCTACTTGTTGTTGGATAACCCCTAACCAGTAGAAATCTATAATAGTGCATGTTTACTAACACTTAAAGCACCTTGCATGACTTCAGTTGACCAGGGACAGTATAGAATAAGATCAGACTGCACAAAAAAAGCAGTCTGATCTTTTGTCAGCACTGTGTGTTTAACCTGGACATTCTTGACTGAAATTGCAATTATTTGCGTCTTATTTACAGACTGAGCATGCCTGTTGATTTGGTTATCTATGTGTTAAAATTGATGTGAGTTATGACAGGCAGCAAAGAAAAATTATGGTGTCTCTCATTTGCAAACAAAGCCAAGAAAAACATTTTTTTACTTACAAAAAATCCTTGAGACAAACAAAAACTTACAACTAAAGTATCAAGTGTGTCAATCAGTGTCAAGCTGTAATCACCAAGTACATCATTGATATTAATGTTTGACCTGTAAATAAATGATAGACTAAAATATACTGTAAGTTACTATGAAAAAATTGTCAGAGTGAAACAAACAGCTTTCTTATTCTCTGTTTTGTTAATTTGTTTGCTTGGTATTGGAGTTTAACCCTTAAAGCGCTGGAACCGAATTAACTTGTCTTTGTGGACAGTGTAGATCAAGATCAGACTGCACAGAATGTGCAGTCTGATCTTAGATCTACACTGTCCACTATTTTGTTACATATTCTGGCTGAAAAAACCTTAGTACAGCATTATTTCAGATGTTTTTCCTATTTAAAAATGTCTCTTGTTTTAATTCAGCGCTTTAAGGGTTAAAGCCATTTTTAACAGCATAGGTCATTCTATCATGGCAGTCAGTGACACACCCATACGTTTCCTGGCTTTCTCACTCTAGTACTGTCAGTCTGTCACAACTTTCTTTCCAAAACCACTGGCTACTTTTCTCACATGCATCAGAGGTGAGAGGTAAAAAATTGTCAGAAGAAACTTCACAGCAACCCAGTATCAAAAAGTTCACAGCAACCAGGTATCAATTTCAACAAGCCATTCTAATAATGTTGGGTTTGTTTTGTTTTTAAATTTTGATCACTTTACCATGCTCTCTTATTTACAATTTGCAAATGCCCAAAACAACACAGACAGTGGAGTAGCCTGGATTCCATTCAGATCAATTTTTATTCTTACATATTTGGATATTACTTTGTCAAAAATAATGGCAATAACAAAGGAACTGACTAGCAGTTTCACTAAAGATCTGTACAGACACTGAAAGAAGAAACACAATTTGGAGTGATTTTTATTGTCTGGACCCAGCTTTCTGTGGAGAACACTATAACAATGATTCTAATAATTGTAAAGAAAACTATCTCAATTGACTAAAAAAATCAAGAATAGGATCATTTAATGTATGTAAAATAAGTTAAATAACCCTGTGACCCTACCGAAAATATACGTCTCCAATAATTTTTACAATTGTACATAAAAAGGGCCTTCCCCATGTTGGCAGCATGAGACAAGAAGGCCATGATGGTCCTGTATCACTCCACTTCCTTAGCCTTAGGTGTATTATATGGTTAATTGGCACTGACATAGGCATAAATGATGAAGTCTCTATGTTAAACAATTTTCATCTATAGGAAAAAAGCCCTCCCCATCCAAAACATCAATATCAATCTCAAGTGCAAAGACTTATAACCATGAATACAAGCAGGTCTAATCAAGTATTTTTTAACTCTTTACCACATAATGCCGACTTTTAACCACCTTGAGAAATAATGTTTAGGTCATACAGACTTCATGTATACAAGAATATCTTTAAAGTTTTCACTACTTTGGCCTTCGTAAATGTGTTACTCCGAGGGTTACAGATGTAACAATATTGCTACAGCTCCACTATGATGTGGCTACATGCAAAATTTGGTAAGCCTAGACTTTACAGTAAGAAACCTGATGATTCTTTCAGTTCCAGTTTGTTTGCCCCTATATCAACCTTTTACCAAACAATCCCCAGTTTTTACGGCCCTTAAAAAGAAGGCTTTTGAAAACACTGTGGGAAAAGGAGAAAAAGCTGGTAACCAGCATTTTCTCCTTTTCCCACTATGTTTTCTACCCTACTGGAAACAAATTTTAATTTTTGACTTGCATTTATTTTGTCATCTGCAACTGCTTTGACTATGGACCGGTCTAAAATTTTAATGTTTGGGAAAGGGTTAAGCAGGATACAAAATTTGGTAGCACTGTGCCAAACAGATTTTAGACATTTTCACTATAGTAGCCCTTTTAAAAACTTGCGAACCCTGGCAATTACAAGACTTTTGGATGAGGTCTACGAGATTAAGCTCCATGCCAAATTTGATAGCGCTAGGCGTTATAGTTTCTGACAAGATTTTTAACCCATTACCACACAATCCCTACTTTTGACAACCCTGAGTAAGAAGCCTTTACAAAACATTGTGGGAAAAGGAGAAAATGCTGGTAACCAGCATTTTCTCCTTTTTCCACCATGTTTTCTACCCTTCCCAAACCAAATTTCAATTTTTCAGTCACATCTATTTTGTTGTTTGCAAATGCTTTCAATTTGGACCGGTCTGAAATTTTTTCGTCTGGTAAAGAGTTAAAGAATTTTTAATATTTTTAGTTTTCTTGCTGTGGCAACCACAGTTTTAATTTGGAATCAAAATCTTTGAAGGAATTCTGAAAAGGACTATGGCAGAATCATTTGTAAGAAAATTGGATGGGTAATTACATAGATGTTTAAAATTCAACCTAACACTGGGACAGCTAGATGCACAGATGCAAGAAAAACACTTGACCATGACATAAGCCTGCCTGGATTCAGCCAGATGAGCTAAAAGTATAGAGTCAGTTACCACAGGGATGTAAAATCATATTTTATCTACTGGCCCAGCAGGGCAAGTAAGTGTTGAAGGTTACTTGCCCTGCAGAGTT
Organism: Tridacna crocea; assembly: GCA_943736015.1. NCBI lineage: Eukaryota > Metazoa > Mollusca > Bivalvia > Cardiida > Cardiidae > Tridacna > Tridacna crocea. The sequence goes on from OX031062.1 coordinate 25,408,712, forward strand.
TTTCAATCATTCACTTTTTTTTTCTTGAAATATTTGTCTTATAGAATTGAAAGTCATGTGATAAATTATACTTACACATAATTTTGATCTAAAATAAATGTCAAGAAATTTTATCATGTCTGATTCTTAGCTTTCTATTCAACTGCTTGTTTATTAGCATCTTGCAAACAGAGGAATTCAATTTCTAAAGGTAATGTAAATAAACAGATGGCTGCTAATATTGAGATCATGAAGTCCCCGAAAGGCCAGCGTTTTGGCCCATTTTGAATTTCTTAAAGAGGGACAGAATGTTGAAATATTAAGCGAGTAACATGTAGACTATGTTATATGATACTGAAATGTGATGGGAACTTGACAAATTTGCAGGACAAATATCTGACATTTGCTGTCAAGCAGTGCATACAATTGCCGGAGACCAAGTATTAAGCCAATTTATGGAAGATCTTATACAAGCAAACAGTATCAAGGTGCATCACAATATGGTTCTCTCGATTGTGATAGTATCATGATATACATGCTACAATAGTAAAAAATATTGAGATATTCACTTTTCAGGCTGATAGTCAGCACTAATGGGCAGCAACTAAATCTTGTAAGCAACACCTGATAGGTTCGTGTTTAGAATTGATGCAGATTGGAAAAGTCAAAATTTACATTGTCTTGTGTGTATGCACGTAATGGTTTGTAACTAGATAAAACCTCAAATAACTGATAGAAACTTCCATTTGACTAGCAGTTCTCCGACTTAAATTTTACTGAATAGTAAAGACTCAGAAAATGCATCTGCCCCATTGGGCAATTCAGGTATTTCTTGTACTTGGCCAAAGTAGAAGATCACTCGTCAATGTGAGTGGGCGAGTGGCATTTTACATCCCTGGAACAAGTAATATAACAAGAGGGCCATGGTGGCCCTTAAATCGCTCACCTGAGTCTACTGACCAAACATGAACCATCTAGTTTCCCAGTGACCTAGTTTTTTATCAGACATTACCCATCATCAAACACTTTTGAGATATCAATAAGACAAACATTCTGACCAAGTTTCATGAGTATTGGACTGAAAATGTGGCCTCTACAGCGTACAAAAGCAGGGTTCCCGCTGGGCTTCGCATTTGGCGCCATTTGCGATAGATTTTTAAAACTGGCGCAAGAAAATGCTGATTGGCGAAAATGACTGGCGCCGATATTTCTCCTATCGGGGTGCCGTACATTGTGATATTGGTTTTTCTAAGATTTCACCGAGTGATCTAGTTTTGGACCCAACAATTACCCATTATCAAACTCTTTTGAGACATCACCAAAACAAACATTCTGACCAAGTCTGAAGAGTATCAGGCAGAAAATGTAGCCTCTAGAGTGTACACAAGGTTTTTCTAATATTTGACCCATAGACCTAGTTTTTGACTCCACATGACCCATTTTCAAACTCATTCAAGATATCATCAGGCCAAATATTATGAACAAGTTTTAGGAGTATCAGACTCAAACCTGTCCAAGCTATCATCCAGGCAAACATCCTGACCAATTTTCATGAGTATCCGACCGAAAATGTGGCCTTTAGAGCGTACAGAAGGTTTTTCTAAGATTTGACCTTATGACCTAGTTTTTGACCAGGCATGACCCATTTTCAAACTCGTCCTAGATTTCATCGAGGCAAACATCCTGACCAACTTTCAAAGGATTTGGACTGAAAATGTGGCCTCTAGAGCTTACACAAGGTTTTTCTAACATTTGACCTAGTGACCTATTTTTTGACCCGACATGACCCATTTTCAAACCTGTCCAAGCTATCATCCAGGCAAACATCCTGACCAATTTTCATGAGTATCCGACCGAAAATGTGGCCTTTAGAGCGTACAGAAGGTTTTTCTAAGATTTGACCTTATGACCTAGTTTTTGACCAGGCATGACCCATTTTCAAACTCGTCCTAGATTTCATCGAGGCAAACATCCTGACCAACTTTCATGAGTATTGGACTGAAAATGTGGTCTCTAGAGCGTACACAAGGTTTTTCTAAGATTTGACCTAGTGACCTAGTTTTTTACTTGACATGAACCATTTTCGGACTTGTCCAAGATATCATAGAGCCAAACATCCTGACCAACTTTCAAGAGTTTTGGACAGAAAATGTGGCCTCTAGAGTATACACAAGGTTTTTCTAAGATTTGACCTAGTGACCTAGTTTTTGACCCGACATGACCCATTTTAAAATTCGTCCAAGATATCATGCAGGCAAACATCCTGACCAACTTTCATGAGTATCCGACTAAAAATGTGGCCTCTAGAGCATACACAAGGTTTTTCTAAGATTTGACCAAGTGACCTAGTTTTTGACCCCACATGACCCATTTTCGAAGTTGTCCAAGATATTATCCAGGCAAACATCCTGACAACTTTCATGAGTATCCAACTGAAAATGTGGCCTCTAGAGCGTACACAAGGTTTTTCTAAGATTTCACCTAGTGACCTGGTTTTTGATCCAACATGACCCATTTTCAAACTCGTCCTAGATTTCATCGAGGCAAACATCCTGACCAACTTTCATGAGTATCGGTCTAAAAGTGTGGTCTCTAGAGCGTACAAAAGGTTTTTTTAAGATTTGACCTAGTGACCTAGGTTTTGAACGGGCATGACCCATTTTCAATCTCGTCCTAGATTTCATAGAAACAAACATCCTGACCAACTTTCAGGAGTATCGGACCAAAAATATGGCCTCTAGAGCGTACACAAGGTAAAAAGTTGACAACAGACGACAGACGAGGCACGACGGACACAGCACGATCGCAATAGCTCACCATGAGCACTTTGTGCTCAGGTGAGCTAAAACTGGAAATAATTCAGCTTTTTGGCATGGTAAGCAATACCTTCAGTCTAAAGGTGTCTGCTCCAATGCTATTTTTGTTACTGGTCTTCGCATACACCTTCATATCAGCCCTCATTAAACATGTCTGGAATAAACAAAATTTTGCCCGCATCTTTTCAATCGGCTCTATAGATACGACAAAATTTCAAATGACAGCTAAAAACTTTGGCATGCATCGTTAAATAAATGGATAATCTTTACAAAAAGACTGATGTTTGTTAATAACTAAATCTTACCTTTAAACGTAAGTAATTGTTGACCCACTACACCAGAAATCAAAACATGGTGATATCATCAATGTACATGTCTCCGCAGAAATCACAGTATCTCTGACATATGACAAGATGGTTCACTTGCGAATTTCGCTGTTGACAAAGGTACCTTGTGCGGAAATAATTATTAGGGTTACAGAACCAGACTGTACAATATTCAAATTCTGCTGAATGTGCATGCCCGTTTAACGGTCGCCATGTTAGATGTTTACAAATTACACTGGTTTATCTATGTTGGGAAAAAAGGTGAATTTCCATTGATTTAATTGGTATTTAGCTGCACAGTTTGAGTGGGTAATCATTTATCTAACGATATATGCCCATTTTATTAGCTGTCATTGGAAATTTTGTCATGTAAAGCCATTTGAAAAGATGCGAGTAAAATTGTATTTATTCAAGGCGTGTTCAATGAGGGCTGGTATGAAGGTGTATCATTGATTCTACGCAGTAGGGGCAATATTTACGAATACGATGTCGCCAGCCAAATGCATAAAGGTGGTAGGATAAAATCATGTTTAAACATATTTTCCAAATAAGACATCATTCAAGTCATCACATAAAACCTTAAAAATTATTGGAAACAATGTAATACCCAATCTGTATCACCTAATATACCTCTATCCCTGGTGATTTTACCTGTCGCCAGCACACCATTGCTGTTTCGAGTATACACATTATTTTATTTTCACATATGGCAACACAATTTACACATTGTTTTGTTTTTACAAACATTGTATAAACATAAGAAGAGTAAAATTACACCGACAATGGTCAAATGCCTTGGCCATTTTCGCAAAGGGGATGTCGCCAAAATCAGACCAGATACGTTACAGTCAAAAGGTGCAAGGAAAACAGATCGATACAGATGGAATGGGGAAGTAATATGTCAGTAATTTTAAAGAATTACATATGCTTGTATCAACATATAAAATCTGGATAAGCTGGATCTATAACAAAAATTCCCCATGGTCATGAATCCTCTGTGCTGACATATTACGCTAAAAATAACCAGATACGTTACCAACATTAGTTCTTATTTCGGACGATATGAAATCAGTGTAACAACTTAAACGTATGCCTTATAACTTAGACTGAAAAGTGTAACTATTAATTGCAATTGGGTTGACTGATGTTCAATATTAAGAAAATATGCACTGAAAACCGTTTTGGGGACCAGATACGTGACCCAACCAGATACGTTACTGTGACATTTTAACTCTGATGTTAGGACCGCTTTTTGCACTTTCTTATTAACGTCATTGTACTCAAACTACGTCATATGCCTCGTTTTCTCTCCTGGAAATGAATCCAATGTTCTCGCCATTTTCTTTGTCATGTAATCAAGTATAATCCAGTGTAATCACCCTTTACATAAAAGGTATGCTGTAATTTTGTCCGTTTTACCAATCATCGACGCATTTAGTCAAGTTTTCTGTTGACTTCAGTAATTGATTATATTTAGCTTGTCAGAAAATACAAATTCAGTAATATTTTTCACATATCAGTCTGTATACATTCCTGTAGAAACAATGGTAACGTATCTGGTCACATTATGCATGTCTAAATGTACATGTATGCCGCAGTAATTCGGCAGGTTCATGCAATACATTTGTGACGAGATCTCCATATTATATACAGATCTAGTTACAACTGCATTGCACCAAGCATGCGATTAGCTTTCATGCCTAATGGTTAAGCATACTACATGTATAACAGTCCTACAAATGCATATTATATAATGTCTAATACATTTGACTAACACACTTCCATGATGTTTGCAGGGAATGGGAAAAACAAGGTCGGAAATTCAAAAGGCCCACTGTTTTAGTTCAAAAATAGTATTCGTTACATATAAAGACTGTTATGAAATGCTTTAAAGTTTACCAGCATTCAATTTTGCCTTGCATAGTTAAAATAACAGGAAAAAGAGGGGGGGGGGGGGGGGCTCTGGCTATAAAATCCAGTTCAAACTGTTTTAATGTACTGTTTTTTTTTTTTTAATATTGCAATAAAGCAACCATCTCAGTTACTCCATATTTTACTGTTTTTGATACGCTTTACATTATAGTAAAAGTACATGCATATGTATGATAGTAGATAGCTCAAATATGCAATACTTACCATAAATCTGATCCATGATTTTTTGACCAGATACGTTACTCGGTCAATTTACATGTCAATTTGACACTGTTGCACATGTATATTTTGATAAAACATTTCATTTTTGTGGAAAGGATAATTAAATGTTGTCACGAAAGGAACAGAGGTGCCGCACATGATGGCTTTCCTTTATACAATTTAGAAAAATATTTTTGGTTATAATAGATTTTTCTAGATGTCAATTGCATTGATTTAGTTCCCATCCTTGTATGACGGGTCTGTTCTGCTTTGCCATTATCAAATTGTCCTAAATGGCACTACAGTATCTCACTGTCAGGTTCGCGTATAGCATTTGCGATAAAAACATTGTATTACCATGCTGATATGATGTTAACAGGGTATGTGTATGGTAACGTATCTGGTTTTCTCAAAATGTACATGTCCTTTTCGAACCCAAAATGTGCAAAACTGACATGTTAGGAAAGGCGCCCTTGTTTATTTTCGTGTCAAGTTGGTGTCAAACTATTATATAATCCCATATAAATGTTGATTCACCATCGTTCATTTTTTAACATTTATGCCTTGAAAAGTTTCCCCTACTGCGTAGAATCAATGGTATGTGAAGACCAGTAACAAAAATAACATCGGCGCAGACACCCTCAGACTTTTGGAAGGTTAGCAAAAATGACATCAAAATGAGAAACAAACGGATTTTCGTAATCTGGTCCCCTGCCTGTACAATGAATAGGATCCAGCTCGTCTTTTGGATACGCATGTTTCATGTAGTTGTCATATCCAAAGTAGAACATCTCTTTGATACCCGCCAGTGTCTCAATTCGTTCGGTTTCGGAAAAGTAGCCATACTTTTTACTGTAAGGATCGAAAATGTGCTGAAAGTAGTTTTCATTGCTTGTTGTCTTCAACACACATAAAAAGATAATCAGTAATGACTTGTACATATTTCAAGCAGCATTTTCAATGCGCAACTTCCATGTATGTGTAGGATCTTAACGTAAAACTTCAACACCGGAAGTGACCGAGGGACATCCGAAATGAATGGTCCGCAATCAAAAAATAGTTCTATGGGTATATTATGATAAAAATGAGATACTCAATCATGAAAAAATATATTATATGTCTGCATAAAGATGGTATCATAACTTTCAATTTTCTTTTATTTTTCTGTGTTTGTAAAAAGCATAGGGCCTAAAAAAATAACTATCCGCCAAAGAAGGTTTCGACCAATCACCTTCCTCGACGTGTGCGTGTAGGTCAAGTCGTCCTAAATTAATTCGTGCCAATTTTATACGTCCCGCGATACTTCGCAATCCTTGCTGCACTGATTATAGTACTTGCCCAGATTTTTTTTTTTCTTATCAAAATCATGCTTCTAAAATGCTACAATTAATTTTGAAGCACATGTTTTAACAGATCGAGCATATGCTATCGAATCAATTTTTAGGTTCACAGAGTAGGACGGGTTTTGCAATACTATTTCATGAATATAGTCTCTTTTTTTTTCCAGAACCCTCGGTCTAAGGATGTCTCATCTCTATTGTCACACACTCTTGGTTGATCGCCCAATGCCCTAGATGTTTCACAGCATTCGTTTAACTGTTTAACACACAAGAAAATTTTAAAACGTTCCAAATTGAAAACATTTGCAGATGACAAAATAAAAGTTACCCAAAATTTGAAATTTGTTTTGCAAAAGGTAGAAAACATTGCGGGAAAAGGAGAAATGCTGGTTACCAGCATTTTCTCCTTTTCCCACACTGTTTTCTAAATGCTTCTTTCTCAGGGGCGTCAAAAGTAGGGATTGTGTGGTAATGGGTTAATTAAGTTTACATTGAGAACAAGGTTTAATTTAGATAGCGCCATGTTTACTGCTATGGGAGTAATTTCGGCGACATCAAGGGAAACGGTCACAAAAAAGAGAGGCTTTGGCCATACAAAATATTTCAAATAGAATATCTTGCTCAGACTATCTGAAAAAAAGTCTTTTACTCTGATCTTTTTATCCCATAACTATATCACTCTAGTCATGTGTCTAAACGATCAATCCTTGGAAAGAAGGCTTAAATCTTAAAACTTTGTTGGTGGAGGAGAAAATGCTGGTAACTGTTGGCAGCTTTATCTCCCTCCCAAAATGCTTAATTTCTATCCTTCCACAGAAAAAAATCTCATTGGTTGAGTCATACTCATGTTTGTCATCTGCAAATACTCTTAAGTTTGGACAAGTCTAAAATTTTACTGTCTGGTAGAGATATTTGAATTATCTAGGCACCATTAAACTTGATCACATCATAGTGTTGTCTGCATATAAAACAGAAATCTAAAATTTGTGTGGATGTTTTTGTTTTTTTTTGTTTTTGGGGGGGGGGGGTCCCTTAAAGTTAACAGTTAAATTATGTAAATCTTTGCAAGGACGTTTAGGTTCATACTTATAAATTTCATAAAATGTGAAATCATTCACAAATCAAAAATGTACGTGTTGTTTGAAAAAAATATTCATTCGGTAGTTTGCATAATGGTCATTCGCATTGTCTACAAAGTGACATTTCATCAGTAAATGCTTGCATTACCTGTAAGGAAAAATCATTTGTCATATAGAGATGTTCGCAAAATTAAATGATCCTGGTATTCATTCAGTAAGAGTAAGGTGGTATTGTTTATTGGTTGTTTAATTTTCAAAGGTAATACTGAAGATTCTGAAACAAATGGGTTATTGCCAAAATGTTGAACTCATGATGTATCTTTTATTGCATAAATTGAAAATGTTTGCTGTCCTATAACCACGAACACAAAATCGCCTTTCTTGACATTTCCAGCATTTTAATGGTCTAAGGGAACAAACTCTTCTTCTCTTTATTTTGAGTATATTGAGAGTTATCTCCCTTACTATGTTATTTGAGGGTATAAAACTCTATACGAATGAAGCCGGATGGTACAATAAGCCACAGAATGATATTAACTTCGAAATGTTCTGTGGTATATCGTGATTTACTTAAAATAATTAACATTTGACAACTGATATTAGACATGCTTTGCTATGTTTTAGGCTCCTTTTCTCACAATTCAGTTTTCCAAAAGGCTTCTCCGTCAGAGTTGTAAATAATTGCAAAAGGGTTAAAATGACTGCGGCTCCCGTTAAATATAAATTGAAGCTTCCATTGGAACAATGAATGAAATCGCCTCTACATTGTCAAACAAAATATAACATTTTATCATGGTAAGATAAGTGACTACATCAGGCTTGAAAAAGTGGTCACGATGCATAGACATACCTGAAAGATCTAGATTCATCTAGTAAGAAAATCATGTTTCAGGCTGAAAGTGAGGGTGAAGTGTAGGCAAAATAGATCTAGATCTAGATCAACAATAAAAATTTAAATAGATGTAATCTTCATTGTCTTAACAGTTCATGCCTGTTCATCATTTACATGGAAAAGTCTAACATAAAATCTTACCTTGAATATAGCAACATGTCAAATTTAAACCGTTAGGTATCCTTATTTAAATTTTTGGCAGTCTCATCCCCCGATAAACCAAGGGAGGCTACTGTATATTAATCATGTACTTTTCACTTGGACTTATTGCCCTTAATGGTTGACAGAAGTTACTTATATACATTTACGGTAGCAAAATAATTTGAAAATACTTCAAAAATATCATCTGCTATAGGAGAAAAGGAGAAAAGGTTGGTTACTAGAACTTTATCCCTTTTCAACAACATTTTTAGAAACTATATTTCTACTGATCGTAAAAAGCTTGGGTTATGTGGCATAGGGTTTTAAATAGTTTAACTGCGAATTTTCTCACTCGACGACAACACTTTGGACTCATCCGGAACTAACTCAGCCTTTTATAAAGAGCAATTTCTCCTTTTTCCAGTGTTTTCTACCCTTTTTGAGAACTTCTGCAATTTTCCCCTAATCTAAAATTGTCGTCTACAAACTCTTTCGGTTTGGAAGGGTCCAAAATTTGTTGTTTGGGAAAGGGTTAAAAGTTGGGATTGTGTGGTAAGGAGTTAAACAGAACATCTTTTTTCACCTTTTTACAGATAAAATATAAGAGGCAGGCAAAAGCTTTGACCTCCCCTTACATACTTCAGCAAAATACAGCCTTTGTCAGGAAATCTTTACAACAGGATTTACCCTTACACCAAACAATAATACATGGATCCGTGGAAATCGATATTAGACCAATCAGGACATCGCATTTATTCTACCCGATGTCCTGCCTTGGTTTCTGCTATTTCGGCTCACAAATAAACGACTGTTAACATTGGAAGAATGCAATTTCCTTTATGGACTCGACCAAATTCAAAGCAATTATATAAGACAAATTGACTACTGCTCAAACAATAATTTCTGTCATCTGTAAGGTAGGAAACATTGTGGGAAAAGGAGGAAATGCTGGTTACCAGCATTTTTTTCTTTTCCCAACATGTTTTCCAAAACACTCAGTATTTTCAAAAGCCTTCTCTTTTCTCAACAGCCTTCTCTTCTCGTCACCTGCATTTCCTTCTTTTCCTACAGTGTTTTTGAAGACTTGTACTGTTTTCAATAGCCTTCTTGGGTATTGTTAAAGTGGAGATTGTATGATAACTAGTAAAGGAAATATAAAGACAAAAGGTCATAAAATAAACTTTATCTATTTCTAAATACAGTTTTATGCATATTTATACACTTATTTTATAACTAGAGGCGCTTGAGCGCCTGTATCGCTCCACAGGCCTGATTTTTCTGTAACGGTGAAGAGAAGTTTTTAACAATTACCATTCATTCCTGCATTTTAGGTCACTAAAGAAAAAAAAGCTATGAAAAACATTGTGAGAAAAGAAGAAAATAATAGTAACCTGCATTTTCTGAGTTTTACACAATAATTTCTACCCTTTTTGATACAAGTTTTACTAATCTGAAGATTTATCATGTTGTCTGCAACATCTTTCAATTATGATCAGTTATAAAAATTTTGTCTTCTGGTTATAGTTAACTCATTACCAAATGACAACATTTTAGGGTTGTCCAAATGGAAAGCATTTGCAGATGAAAAAATAAAAGTGACGGAAAATTTGAAAGTTTTGTGAAGGGTAGATAACATTGTGGGAAAAGAAGAAAATGATGGTTACCAGCATTTTCTCCTTTTCCCACAATGTTTTCTTTGTCAGAGACGTCAAAAGTAGGGACTGTGTGGTAATGGGTTAAAAAGGGTCTTGTTACAAACCATTTTGGGTGGGGAAACATCAAAATACAGAAAATATGTATTGTGGCAATTGTTTTATTGAAGTTGCAGGTTCAGTTTGATTGCATAACAAAATGCCTTATCACAACAGTAAAGCCCTGTCCCTCTTTGTACTAGGTCACCAGTAGGTCAACACACCTTTACCAGAACTAATCAAAGTGCAGAGGTTCTCTTGTTTTATATGAAAAGGATTATAGATTATGTAAAGCAACCATCTTTAACTCTTTACCAAATGACAAAATTTGGGATGTGACCAAACTGAAAGCATTTGCAGACAACAAATTAAACATTGATGAAATGATGATTTCTCTCTTTGATAGAGTAGAAAACACTGAGGGAAAAGGAGAAAATGCTGATTACAAGCATTTTCTCCTTTTCCAAGAGTGTTTTCCAAAGATTTCTTCTTTAGGGTCGTTAAAAGTCAGGATTGTATGGTAAAGACTTACCACCATAGGAACTAACCTGCAATACAACAATGAAATCAAAACGAATAGTTTGAGAGAAGAAATTTTTCAAAGATTTTACTTTATACCATAAAAGGAAAATGAGTCTCCCATAAAAGCCATGTTTTTTAACGGATCCCTTTTTTTTTTTTTAAAGGAATTCTGTAGACCTCTATCTAAGGAACAATCCTGCAAAAAAATAATGCTATCCAATTAGCGCTTTGGGAGGAGAAGATTTTTAAAGGTTTTTTACTTTGGTTGCCATGGCAACCAGAATTATTCATGGAACACAATTATTTGAAGGAATTTGAAATAGGACCACCTAAGGAACATTCCTGTGAAATTTGGTAAAAATCCTGTCAATAGTTTCTGAGGAGAAGTTTTTTAAAGAAAAAGTTTAAGGACGCACGCATGGACGAACTGACGGACAGACGGACGGACGCACAACTGACACAACGCCATGACAATAGCTCGCTGGCCTTCGGCCAGTGGAGCTAAAAATCTTCCAATAGACAATTGATTAACTCTCTACCAAAAAACAAAATTTTAGACTTGTCCAAATTGGAAGCATTTGCAGACAAGAAAATTAATGTGACTCAAAAATTGAAATTTGTTTTAGGAAGAGTAGAAAACATTGTGGGAAAAGGAGAAAATGCTGGTTACCAGCATTTTCTCCTTTTCCCACAATGTTTTCAAAAGGCTTCTGTCTCAGGGCTGTAAAAACCAGGAATTGTTTGAGAAAGGGTTAAACAAATCATGAAAACAAAATAAAGTCAGTAAATTCATTTTTCCTGTTGAAAGAGCATATTGGGGTTTAAATTTTGACTGTTCCTGCAGCTAAATCTGACATTTCAACTCTTTAACAAACAATAAAGTCTTAGACTGATCCAAACTAAAAGCACTTGCAGACAACAAAATAAATGTAACTCAAAAATTAAATTTGTTACCAGCAGGGTAGAAAACATTGCGGGAAGATAAAGAAATGCATGTTACCAGCATTTTCTCCTTTTCTCACAATGTTTTCAAAAGCATTCTATGTCAGCTTCTTAAAAACCAAGGATTGATTTGTAAAGGGTTATAATTGATCGAATGGTGTTTAACACCATTTTCAACATTATTTCAGTTATATCGCGGCAGCCAGTGCACCTATCCATGCATTCCTGTAGTTTCTTTTACCAGTACTTTGCATAATTTTCTTTCCAAGCCACTGGCTACTTTCCCACATGATCATCATCATAACAATGGTCAGCGATGGGCGAGGAATGAATCCTATTGCAGTGACTATCATCAAGGTAAGGGTTATACAAAATAAACAGGAATTTGGTCGAGATGAAGAGTTAACTCATTACCAAACGACAATATTTTATTTTTGTCAAAATCAAAAGCATTTGCAGATGACAAAATAAAGGTGACTAAAAATTTGAAATTTGTTTTGTAAAGAGTACAAAAAATTGTGAGAAAAGGAGAAAATGCTGGTGAAAAAAAAAGTCAACAGGAATTTGGTCGAGATAAAGAATTAACTCATTACCAAACGACAATATATTAGGCTTGTCAAAATCAAAAGCATTTGCAGGCGACAAGATAAAAGTGACTAAAAATTTTGATTTGAAAGGCATATTGCAAATCATTGTATGGAAGATTTGCAAAATGCCTTTTTTAAGTGTCAACTCTTCCTGGTTGAAGAATTATCTCCCCTTTAACTTGACACTCTTTTCTGTCAAAGGGCTGGTAGGGGTATTAATGACGTTTGGCATAAATGTTCACGCGCATCCATACTGCGCATGTGTATTTCTCACAAATAGTAAAACTATCAGCGCTACTGCATATTTTTCACTCAAATGGCAACAGTAACAGCGGACCGACAGTGCACTTAAAATTACAAGTAGAACATTCTACGGATGGTACTAGTACGGTTGCACCAGCCATGGTATTCTATGGTCGAAATAAAATGGGGAGGTTTTCATCAAAACGAACGCTTATTTGTCGTGGAAAAAGGAAATTGTCAGCCATCCAACAGGGAAAGCGATATAGTTTCTGACGTTTTCCTGACAATGGCAGGCCAGTTGTCATGCTATCCTTTCAGGAATAAAGTGATAGCATCTAAACTGGCCTGGATGGTATGACTGGTAAAGAACTAGCTGGGAAAAAAGTCCAGTTACACAATGAAACAGGCAGAAAATTGAAGCTGTTGAAGTATACCTATTTCTTGAAGTATAGCCATTTCCTTTTGAAAAATACTGTGTGAAAAGGAGAAATTTCTTCTACTGAATAAAATTTTTCCTTTTTCCATCTTGTCTGCCAAACTTTTATCTCATTTTTTCCACAGACATTTCTTTTTTGTTTTGTATTTTTATGAGCCGTAGGGCCATAATCATGTATGCAAATTTATAAAAAAAAGAACTACATGTAGACAATGAAGGGTTTTATACGAATTTGAGGTATATACATGTACATTGTAAAGTGCGAAGTTTCAATACAGTTGAAGGAAATCTGTAGGAGTTTGGGACACAAAATTAGTGGTATTTTGTACACAGACAGACAGACACACAGACAAACAGGATGATTCCAGTATACCACAGAAAACATTCGTTTTGTGGGGGGGGGGGGGGGGGGGTTTAAACAATTTCTCATTGTTTTGGTAATTTATATAGAAGTAGTTTGTAGTTACCAGCATTTTCTCCTTTCCCCAAGATGTTTTCAAAAGGCTTTCTGTAAATTACAGATTTGGTAAAATGGACGTACTGTATGCAGATACATTTTTATCTTGAACGTGTGAAGGATATATGTTTTCTTAACCTTTTTTTTAAGTGGTCTAGTCTTGGCATTTGTTATATTTTGTAGGATTTTCATTAATTATGATTTTTTCGATCAATAAAAATGCGAAGTCAAACACAGTTAAAGACAGGTGAAGGTGTGATAAATATTATACTGCATATTAATCTCTTTATAAAAGGCTGAGTAGAATACAGAAAATTGTACAGATATACCCATACTCGGAGTAATTACCTTTGAATAAAGTTATTTAAAAACATGTTTGGTCATATAATGATATGACATCTTTAAAAGAAATTAAAGTAACCTGATAATAAAAAGTCGAATTTAAAAAGTGCTCCAAAAAATGAGGTGTCGATATGACCAAAGTTTGCAAACTTTTTTTTCACCGGGGATCGAAATGACCAAAATGTGTCGAAATGACTGGGTGTCGAAATGACTGGGTGTTCAAATGACTGCCATTCGATAGAAACAAGTTTTTACAACTGTATTAATACTAAACTCTCTCAAGTCACTTAAAGTGTTGTATTGAATATATTTCAAATTTTTCTCACAATTCAAACTTTCATCCGAATATATCTACAATCCGTATACTGAACAAATGAATCTCGTTCATGTTTACTGTTTTATTGTCTTTGATATGGTTCATATGCAAAGATATACAAGTGTTTACTTTAAAAAAAAAAAAAGAAACATGCGACTTACAACCATTGGCATCCGTAGAATCGTAAAGAAATCATGGAAATATATAGTGCCATATCTTTACCAAGCTTATTTCCGGTTTGTTCCTTTCGCATCAATTTTTGTTTGTAACACCAATTTAGGTTGCTTTTTCTCCTGAATATGTTTAATTTGTTGCTACTATCGCTTATTTTCGTCCATTTTATCTGCACTTTGGTTTGATTTTTGTTCCGGGCTGATACTCTTTCAAAATATAAGAGTCTTGCAAGAGAATGATGAACGACTAATGGTCAAAGGGAAACAACTCGTACAAAATTTTGTAATTAGTAATGCTACAGTTACCTCCCTTATTGGAGAGGAAAGGGCTTATTTCTAACTGCTTCACGTCGTGAGTTCGTGCATACCATTGGATGGTACGCCTACAAAACAAAGACTCCGCCCAAAACCTCGCTTTAGCTACTTCCGGAGGTGCTAAATTACTGCGGCTACAGTATGTGCATTGTATGTGCAGAAGGCGGGACATGGAACCTCCTCTTCCTGTCTCTGGTCCTTATATGCCTGTGCACCTTACAAAAATGCTATCCAAGAGCAAGTATAAAACCGAGGACGAATAAACACGGTAACGTCTATATAGAGACGACCCGTTTGACAAACGATAATTTTTCATCTAGGTGTAATGAATTTCAATCAGTTCATATGGTCAAATTGTTAATTTTAACCGTTCTAAAAACGACATGCCACCAGACAGAAAAAAGAAAAATTGGTCAAACTTATTATTTTTCTTAACAGGCGGCAGGTAGTCTCCCGTTTATTTCATGTTAATTATAACCGCTAATATTTGAATTTGGAATTCAATGTAAGATCGCGCTACAATAAAAATGCAACATTTGGTTACAGATATCATTGAGGTAATAGATGTTCAGTAAATGAAATTAATGAGTTAATGATAACCGCTACGATAACTTAATGCAAACTTTTACAAACAAAAAGTTATATGTTTTCATTCAATAACGATACCGACATATATCGCTAAATATAGAAGGTCATTTTATAGCTCAACTTCAAAACATAAATTGGCTTATGTAGGAAGATGATGTTTAGTTAAAATAAATTCCAATGAATATCAAACCGTTCCCGTTACAAACCCATAGAGCGCCAAATAAACAAGAGATAACTTCAGTCTAAAAATGCTTTCCGAACAATTAAGGTACGTTTTAAAATTGCATAAAATTGTCCAGAAAGTCTGAGGAAAGTGGACGCTGTAGATCAAAGATCAGATTGAACGTTCTTTGTAATCTGATCATTATCTACACAGACCACGAAGGCAACTTTCATTATATGTGGCACTTTGAAGTTTTCGTTTTTACGCGCCTTAGACATCGAACCTCTGTCGACGATTTGAACAAACAGTTTACCGGAACTAGAGCGCTCTAGATCTATCTTACAAGTAAAGATTTTAACTCTATCCAAATAGGCTTAACCCTTTCGGCGCCTTAGGCGAAAGCAGAGATTTTTTGCGGACGGCATAGATCAAGATCCGACTGTATAGAACGTGCACAGAACGTGCAGTAGATTGTATTTGTAGCCGTCCCCTGGAATTTAAGTTTATTTATTTTGCACTGAAAGGTTTACGAAACAAGTAAACTGTGTAAACTCAGAATCAGATCGTACAGTCTGTGAAGCGTCATTTTAAACTATGCCGTCCGCAAACTTCATACCTTTGCAAATGGCGATTTTCAAAGATTCAAACCTTTCTCGGTGATTCCATTCGAATTTCAAGTAGAAAAAGCAGGAAATAATCTTATTTAAAACTTAGATTCTAGTGTTTTGTATTAAAATCAATATCAATGACACTCTTTTGTTAAAATTAATTGAACTCTTCATCAAAAACAGATTAAAAACGTTACATGCACATCACCTTTTTCCCTACAGTGTTTAGTACTTTGATCCGTCAAGCGTCTAGGAGAAATGATGAAGGGCGGATCATTATAAGGGAGGCTACTCTTGCTTTACTCTACTCCTAGACAGTACGAGTTTTCTCCCCTAGACCATAATCTTTTTTAAAAAATCCCGGCTGCGATAGTTTTACAGCACGAGTCTATGGGCATCATTTATTGGGTTGATTGATAAAAGATATAATTCGATATTGTAATTAAACTGCATTTAATTGAGAAAAACGGCTATTTATCTATTTTTTTGTCATCTATGAAACAAGGAAAATCATATTTGCACATAATTATGTAGACTACACCATAGCTTATTTAAATCAATGAAAAATTTTGTCAAACAGTATGCTTGTATAGGACTCTTTCTTATACATTTTAATCAAATAATTCTCATGGAATTTAACCCTTTACAAGACAGTCCCGATACTTAGGGACACTGTTTAGGCTTTTGGAAAACATAATGAGAATCTTGAGGAAAATTGCTGGTTACATGCTATTTTCCTTTTGTCACAATAATTTCATACCCTTTGCAAAGTCTCTTTTGAGAAACTTTTGATCAAATTCTATCTGTAAATGTTATTAATACTGAATAGTACAGAACTTTTATAGTCTGGTAGATTTGTTCGTTTAAAATTCAACTCTTATCCTACTAAGTGACTGAGATGAAACTTTCAAAACTGATAGTAAAAACCAAAATTTGGCTATTTCAAAGGTATTTTTTCAGGATAAATATCCCCTATTGGACAGTGTAGATCAAAGATCAGACTATATGTTCTGTGCAATCTGATCTTGATCAACACTGTCTGCAAAAGGTCCTTGAATTGCACTGAGCAGCCTAAGAATTGATATAATAAAATACTTTCAATGATATCAAATATCATGCCACTTCACCTATCCATGCTTTCCTAGCATTTCTTTTCCAGTATTTCTCACTATGTTCTTCCCAAGCCATTGGCTGCTTTCCCACATAACCATCTAGGGCATTATACACAGGTTATTCAGAAGCAAGATAGGAATGTATCCTGTTGCAATGACCATCATAAATTCTCTGAAAGAAATTGGCAAGCCGGAGATTTGTACCAGCAACATGCTCCCTCAAATGTTGTTACCAGCTGAGCTACAGAGCATTTTCATCTTTTCCCACAATGTTTTCAAAAGCTGTTGATTTCTCAGAAGAATTCTCCTTTTCTGGTCACAAGAGTTTTCTTCTTTTCCAACAATGTTTTCAAAAGCAGTCTCTTTATCTGACAGACTTCTCTTCTGGTCAGCAGCATTTTCTTCTTTTCCCACAATGTTTCCAAAAACCTTCAATGTTTTAACTCTGTGTTTTACGAGACGACAAAGTTTTGACCTCGTCCAACTTGAAAGTATTTGCAGACAAGAATTTAAATGTGACTCAAATAATGAAATTTGATCCTGATAGGGTAGAAAAAGCTGTGGGAAAAAGAGAAAAATGCTGGTTCCCAGGATTTTCTCCTTTTCCTGCAGTGTTTTACAAAGGCTTCTTCCTCAAGGGTGTTTAAAGTCGTCATTGAGTTGTAAAGGGTTAAAAAGCCTTTTTTTTCTTCAAAAGCATCCTGTCTAGCTACCAACATTTTTTTTCCCTACAATGTTTTAGAAAGCCTACAGTGTTTTCAAAAGACTTCTCTTCTTGGGGTTGTTGAAACTCAGGATTGTGTGGAATGGGGTAAAAAGAATGACAATATAAAAAGATTGAAATTCATAAAACAAACCTTATTTATTTAATAATTCAGTTCTGTACATATATTTATACATGTATTTTACAAAAATATTCAGTTCTCTGTGTGTAATTACTGAACTCTTTACCTACAACAAAATTTTAGACTGGTCCAAATTGAAAGCACTTGCAGACCACAATATAAGTGTAACTAGAAATTTGAAATTTGTTTCCAGCAGGGTAGAAAACATCGTGGGAAAAGGCTTCTATCTCAGGGTCGTAAAAACCAGGGATTGTACGGTAAAGGGTTAAGAATTATCATTAAAACAAAGTGAAGTCACTAAATTCATATTCCTGTTTAAACCTTTATAACACAATCAATTTTTTTTGAGGTATTGAAACACTGGAAACAAAATTATTATTTTGCCAAGTAATTTTCAAAAGGTCACCTGTAAAAGTCCTTATAAAATCTGACCAGCAGTTTCAGAAAAGAAGAATTTTTAGGAGTTTCTTTATTTCTGTACAGTGCAAGTAGCCCCCATTCACCAGAGCCATGTTTCTTGACCTATCAAAAGTTTGCAAACAATTTTTGAAAAGGGTCATTCAAGGAACATTTCCTAGAAATTGTTTTAAAATATGACCAGCCGTTTCAGAGTAGAAGAATTTTCAAGAATTTGTTCATGTCCGTATAGCGCAAGTAGCCCCCCTTTCACCAGAGCCATGTTTCTAGATGAATCAAAATTTCGTGAAAATTTTCTGAAAAGGATCACCAAAGAAACATTGCTGTGAAATTGTTTTATAATCTGACCACAGGTTTCAGAGAAGAAGAATTTCCAAGAATTTCTTCATTTCATTTCATATAGTGCAAGTAGCCCCCATTCACCAGAGTCATTTCACAATTTTTGAAAAGGGTCACCCAAGGAACATCTCTGTGAAATTATTTCAAAACCTGACCAGTGGTTTCAGAGAAGAATAATTTTTAAGAATTTCTTCATTTCCCTATAGTGCAAGTAGCCCGCATTCACCAGAGCCATGTTTCTTGAGTCAATATATTATTTCAAAATCTGACCAGTAGTCTCAGAGAAGAAGAATTTCCAAGAATTTCTCCATTTCCCTAATTTTAAATGTTCTGCACTACGCTCTTTATTTATTGAACAACAAACATCTTTGACTGAATACATTGTCGTTTAGTAATGAGTTAAATATAAACATTGAAAATCTGTTATGGCTCAAAATAAAGTAAGATAATGAAAAGTAACCTGGCAAGCAATTATCTTTTTTTTCATCACCATTGTTTAAATTTGTTTTGTTGATTCAGTATCTATTGCGTTATTGGGTGATGCTCAGTGCTCGTAAATAATGGTTTCATAAATGTTCAAGAAAATATGGCGGCAGGGGCCTGCCAATAGACCTTTTCACGCTAATTCTTGCACATGCGCGCAAGGACTTCCGGACGGCAACCGATTATTTCCGCATTGTTTGTTTACATTGGTTACTATCGAAAATGTCAATGCGGGAAAGTTTAAAAAAAGATTGAATAAACAATCCGTGGTAATTTTAGCTAGAGAACACGGAATAGAAGTCAGGCAGAAAAAGAAAGATGACTTTACAAGTCAGATTTTAACGTCGTAGACTCCAGAATCTGTTCTCACCCCTGTTGTATACCAAGAGTCCGTGCTGCAGGCAATCATACCTCGGAGTGACCAAAACCTACCACCGTTCAACAAAGTAACCTATTCTGAGACTTGTCATGTACTGAAAATCACTTTTAATGACATTTGTAATTTCATGATATTGCGTCCTACGGTGTCTGATGGTCACGTCAACAACTTAAAAGGGCTAGATAGAGCCGTTAAGTACTTCAAAGCGCTCCGGCGATGTTAAGGATATTAGCTGTGCAAAGGTATGACTTGGACATTTTGTTATTTTCGTTTGTCTGAAATTTAAAGATAAAAGACAGAGAAAACTTTGCAGTAGCTGAGTAGACTGCATGCAAATCAAATTCTAGTTATCCAGTTATGATTAAAAATGAAATAAAACGTCAGGGTAACCAGATCTACCCTTCAAATGAGTATAATAGTTTCTCATAGATCTCAATAATTTGTGTGCATGTATGTCAGTGGCGTAGCTGAAGCCTAAATCACCGTATGCACATTTGAAGGGGTTAGGGAGTGTTCCCCAGACACGGGTTAAGGGGGGTGGGGGTGGTGTGAGGTGGGCAGTCCCTCTGAGGGAGACCTGGGGGAACGAAAATAAGGCAATATAGAGTTGATAAAAAAGGCTGTCCATGACAATTTTTACACTCACACACACAAAGAAAAAATTGAGCAAGCAGATATCTGAGTATGTGTCAGTAACACAACTGATAAACTTGTACTCTCACAGAATGTCTATACACAGAACAACATGGATCCTTTATGATGTCCTCCCCCGGGACACCAACCTAGGCATCCTTGCAGGTCTGAATGTGGGGCCCTGTTTCGGGTTTCTTGGAGGGGGAGCGTTGGATTTACCCAAAGCCTTGGTCCACAACCACTTGCTGTGCAGCCGTTTTTGTGAATCCCTTGTTTACAAAGATCCAGAATATGTTATTCAGCAAAGAAAATGGTAAAATAACAATACTGATACATTTTGCAATCAAAGCAAATCAGTTTAACCATCATTCTGGTATGGAGTGACCGTATGATTTGAGAAGTAAAAACAAATATAATTATGTATGTGAATGTTAATTCTTCACCACCTGCAACATATCAGCCAGAGAATATTTTTCAAATAGGCTAAACAGTCTGAACAGTCTTTAGATTCTTATTAGATAAATTTGGAAGCATTGTGACTAATAATATATCTCTTATATCAAACAATACCTCCTTTTATTCTTCTACAAAAAACAGTACAATGTCATTGACAGGAAATGAATAATTCAAATAAATTTAGTACAAAAATGATGAAAATTTTTATTATCTGAACTTACAAATAAGTTTCTTTGTAAGCACAGGGTGCATTTAAGTTTTTTTTTTTAAATTGTACTTATAGTGCCCCCACTGACTATTGACCCGGAACTGGTGCAATACATAGAAAACTGCACTAAAAGCCAGAGACTGTCAGAAATGTGGAAAAAGCTGCACATAGGTCATCTGACAAGTTCTATATTTGGTGCTGTACTAAGCTCAGGGGATAATCCAAGCATTCCAAGGTCTCTTGTGCAGCAAATTCAGAAAGATCCAGTCTAAATAAGTTTGATTTAATTATTATTCATGTAACAACTGTTGAATTTTGATAGGTCTGCAGCAGACACACACTTAAAGTATTTAGAAGAAAATCCTAAAACCTGCTTTATCACAGCAAACTTTTCTGAAAGTGTAAGAAACTTTGTGACAAAAGTGGAAATTGCTCATCACAAATAATTTCTGCTGTTGCAACAATGTTTTCAAAAGTTTCCAGCTACATAGTCATGACAAGGTATAACCCATTCTGTCATAAAATCAAGGTTTGATGGGTGTTAAATTTAAAAATTTTGAAAACATAGGGGGAAAAGGAGAAAATTCTCACAATGAGCAAAATCTCATTTTGTCATAATGGTTTCTTCTGTATCAGAGACTCAATGCATTATTTTCTGAAGCTGATATTTTTTTTTGTCTTCAAAATGGAAGACTAACAGAATTGCATATCAGGGAAAGGGTTAAAAATCAAAGTACAAATATAAATATATTTAGATACCGTTGCCAATGATTAGTTTCTCAATATTTGTAATTTGCAGACCTGATGTATTGGTATTTTCTTAAGACATCACAATCTTGAATAAATCTACAGCAGATTACATAGCAAACATGCAGACCTGTGCAAATACAAGAATTTTTCATTATTTATATATAACTTCTTGACACGCAAACATTTTCTATAATGGAAATAGTGCTCATTTTGAGCCAAATATCGTTTGTTTGCAATAACATTTCAACAGCTGTCTTTCATAAATCATCATTAAAACACAATAAGGTATTGAAGAGTATTCCTTCCCAATCAACAAATCTAAAGCAATAGGCCTAAATGATCAAAACATATTTGGAAAAATGTTAAAAGTCCTCATAAATATCAATACAGTGGATTCCACTGAATTGCAATTATGATAATAGCAGTCCACTGCTTAATTGCAACTGACTTAATGCACAAACATTAGATATATAAAACAAAATGTTCTCTCTAGTTACAATTTTCTGTTATTATACCGTAATTAACAAAAACAAATGTTAGCAATATGGTGTTGTAATTGACAGAAATCCACTGTATTACTTCAAATAAAGTTGGAAAAGTTTGTGGCAAAGAAATATACATGTACTGGTCATAACCAGAATTGTCCACAATGCTTTTTAGCTCACTTGAGCACAAAGTGCTCAAGTTAAGCTATTGTGATTAGGCTGTGTCGGGCATCCGTCGTGTGTCAACGATTACTTGTTTGCACTCTAGAGGCTACATGATATCTTGGACAAGTTCAATATTGGGTCAAAAATTAGGTTATTAGGAAAAATTTTAGAAAAACCCTGTATGTAATCTAGAGGCTATACATTTTTGGCTCAAATGTCTTCCAACTTGATCAGAACATTTGTCTCCATGAATATCTTGGACAAATTCAATATTGGGTCACATGGGGTCAAAAACTAGGTCACTAGGTCAAACCCTACAAAAACCATGTGTGCACTCTAGAGGCTACATTTTGGCTCAGATGTCTTCAAAGTTGGTCAGAATGTTTGTCTTAATGATATCTCGTACAAGTTTGATATTGGGTCAACTAGAGTCATCAACTAGGTCTCAAGGTCAAATCTTAGAAAATCTTTTATGCACACTAGAGGCTACATTTGTGGCTAAAATGTATTGAAATTTGATCAAAATGTTTGTCACCATGATATCTTGGACAAGTTTGATATTGGGCCACAATGGGTAAAAAACTAGGTCACTAAGTCAAATCTTAGAAAACCCTCGTGTGCACTCTAGGGGATACATTTATACCGGGTCACATGGGGACAAAAACTATGTCACTGGATCTTTTGAAAATTCAGGTGAGAGCTATAGGGCCAATGGCCCTCTTCTTTTAAAGTCCATATGCTATAGACACATTATGACTTATGCTGTGCAGTGGGGTGTGGAAAATGAAAGTAAAGCAAGGTCAGAGTATATTGATTTGAAACAAATCTTCTGGGAAAATTTCAAAGTAGAAGAAACAGGTTTGACATTATATGAAACTCATTCTTTCATAGAAGCATTCAGTTATGGTAGAGTAGCTGAAGATGGCTCTGTTGGTATGCTTGAAATAAAGTGTCCATATCCTGTACAAGGGAAATTAATTAACAGGATGTAAGTTTTGGATATTGTTGCAATGAACAATACAGAATTCTGTCTTGCATCCAGCACAGAGGGTATAAGGCTGAAAAAGACCCATAAGTACTATGCTCAGGCACAGGGTGAGTGGCAGTCACGTGTTTACCATGGTGTGACTTTGTTATCTGGACAGCAGACCCTCAGAACAATATGTTTATTGACAGGGTTTACTTTGACACTGAATTTGTGAATTATATGTTACCAAAACTGGTAGAGTTCTACGTTAAACGTATTTTTCCTGCACTTGATTGTAATGTCAAACAATGAATATACCAATTTCATAACTACGAAAGTATGTAACATGATGTATATGTATGATGAGCCGTCAGTTAGATTTTGTCTTGAAACAACATCACTTCTGCTTTTGAAATGAACACACTTTTCTATCATACAATCAAATCTTGGTACTTTAAACTTGCTTACTTTGTAGCCGAGTTTACATTGTAGAAAAGTCAAATTCCCTCAACTCATTACCAAACGACACAATTTTAGAATGGTCCAAATCGAAGGAATTTGCAGACAACAAAATAAAAGTGACTGAAAAATGGAAATTTGTTCTGTGAAAGGTAGGAAACATTGTTGGAAAAGGGAAAAAATGATGGTTACAAGTATTTTCACCTTTTCCCACAATGTTTTCTAAACGCTTGTTTCTTAGGGGTGTCAAAAGTAGGAATTGTGTGGTAATGGGTTAACCCTTTTCCGCATAATTTCGAATTTTAGCGACCCTGAAAATAAAGCGTTTTGACATCATTTTTAGAAGAGAGAAAATGCTATTAACTAGCAATTTATCCTTTTCCCATAATGTTTCCTTCTCTTTCAAACACAAATACCCTTATTTTGAGCCACACATCGTATATATATGTTGTCTGCAACTACTTTCTACTTGGACGAGTCCAAAATTTTGCCGTGTAGAAAACGGTAAAAATGTAATTACAGTAGATACAGGTGTTTACAAATTTATAACAAAGGAAAAACAATGTAAAATAAGAAATTTCTCAAATAAGCAATTTCTACTTCTGCTACATGCTTTAAGCCTTTCCCTCATAGAAGCAGGTTTTGATGCGTCTTAAATTTAGGCCTCTTGAAAATATTGTGGGAAATGTAGAAAATGCTCATAACGAGCATTTTCTCCTTTTCCTACAATATTTCCTATTCTGTCAGAAACTTAAAGCATTCAAGAACAGCGGAAGACAACACACTGAATAACCATGTTTGACAATGACAGTGCTGTTGTCAATATAAACATGTTTTGGTTGCCGTCCGGAAGCGTTTCTGCGCATGTGCGAGGTACCGGAAAAGAGAAAACACGAAAAGGTCTATATGCATGTGAATATTGTTTACAAATCGCAAATTAAAATCTATTTGTTCTATCTGAGTATGTACAAAGAAATAGGTCAAACGCCAGTGCATTCAGCTACCTTCCAAAAAACCCCTCTACCTCAGGGGTTTTTTTTAACTGATACAGCATGTGAAAGGTTTGAAAATTTCTTTTTTTCATTTCAGATTTTCAGTACAGAATTGCTCGGGAAGTTAATGGTTATCTTGTAACTTTTGCAGCACTTAAACTTTGCAAACATTCAAGAAGAAACATATGTGGGACACTGAAGAAACAGATTTAGCATTCAAACATCTACCATATTGTAGAACCATTGTGAAGTCATTTATGAAGAAACAGATTCAGCTAGTGTTATGTCCCTCTCAGAAGAAGATAACTACCATGTGTAGAAACTTAGTACTTTGATTCTGTAAAAAGAACAAAATGTCCAACCCTTTACCAAACAAACCCTGGTTTTTACGACCCTGAGATAGAAGCCTTTTGAAAACATTGTGGTTACCAGCATTTTCTCCTTTTCCCACTCTGTTTTCTACCCTGCTGGGAAAAAAATCAGTTTTTCAATTAGGTTTTTATTTTGTCATCTGCAAGTGCTTTCAATTTGGTCCAGTCTAAAATTTTGATGTTTGGAATAGGATTAACTCATGATAACTGAGACTACAAAATTTTCCAGGTTAACCCTTTAACACACAATGCCGACTTTTGATGCTCCTGGAAAAGGAGCCTTTGGAAAACATTGTTGCAAAAGGAGGAAATGCTGGTAACCACATATTTTTTCCACAATGTTTTCTACCCTATTAAAGAAAATTTGCACCGCTGTAGCCACATTGAAATTGTCGTCTGCAAATGCTTTCAAGTTGGGCAAAGGCTAAAATTTTGTTGTCTGGTAAAGGGTTAAAATGTTTTGCACACTGTAAATTACATGTAGCTAAAATTATGAGATTCATGATTTAAAAGGGCAGAAAACACTGATGGAAAAGGAGAAAATGCCGGTATCTAAGGTTTTTCTCCTCTTCATCCTTCAATGTTTTCAACCCGTTTTGAAATCAAATCTCAAAACATGGAGCTAAATTCAAACTGTCCTCTTCAACTGCTTTAACCCTATACCAAGCAATCCTAACTCTTAACAACCCTGAGGAATTTGGACTCTAAAAACATTGTGGGGGAAGGAGAAAATGTTGGTAACCAGCATTTTCTCCTTTTCCCACAGTGTTTCCTACCCTGATGGAAACAAACTTCATTCTTAGAGTTTCATTTACAATGTACATGTATTTTGTTGTCTGCAAATGCTTTCAGTTTGGACAAGTCTAGAATTTTGTTGTTTGGTAAAGAATTAAATTATGGTTGGCTGACATGGATTAAGATTTATTGTAAATTAATAATTAGTGGCTAAAGTAATATTTGAATAGGGAAAAGGCTAATAATGACGAATTGCGTGGTGCACAGAGTTGGAAAGTTTTCTTTGAAAGGATAGAAAACTTTGTGGGAAAATGAGAGAATGGTGCCTTTTAGACCAGTCCAAATTGAAATAATTCGCAGACAACAAATTAAATGTCAACCAAATGTTGAGATATGTCTTGGAATGGATGGAAAACATTGTGAGAAAAGCAGAAAATGCTAATTACCAGATTACCAGGGTTTCTCTCCTTTACCTCATTGTTTTCAAAAGCCTTCATCATCAGGATTGATAAAACAGGATTATGTGGAAAAAGTTAAATACCTGCTGGTACAATTGATTGTTTTGATTGTATGGTGTTTAGAGCCACTTTAGTATTATTTCAATAACATTGTAGTGGCCAGTTCACCTATTCATGTTTTCCTGGAGTCTCTTTTACCAGTACTCCACACAGTTTTCTTGTCCAAACCCATGGCTGCTTTCCCACATAACCATAGCCAAGGCACTAGCCGGTGTTGGGAGAGTAATGATTCCTGTGGCAATGACTATCAGTTATCCCCTAAAAGAAACTGGTCGAGCCAGGGATGGAACCCACAACCTCTTATTCTCATATCCTGCGTGCTACCGAATGAGTTGCCAGGGCTTGGCCTCCCTTAGGTATAAAGCTTTTGAAAAGATTATGGCAAAAGAGGAAAATGTAGATGACCTACATGCTGTTTTTCCCAAGTATTTTTTAACAACTCAAAACAGTAACCATCCCTTGACCCACATTTGTCAGTTGCAGATGCTTTCAGTATATTTTGTTTGGTAAAGTATTAGCTTCAGGTTCAGGAAATAGTGAGAATGTAAACACTGATTCAATTTTTTAAATCTTTACCAAACTACATAATTTTAGACTCGTCCAAATTGAAAGCTTTTGAAGACAACAAAATAAACGTAACTCAAAAATTGAAATTTGTTTTCAGCAGAGAAGCAAACATTGTGGGAAAAGGAGAAAATACTGGTTATCAGCATTTTCTCCTTTTCCCATAATGTTTTCGAACTGCTGTTTTCACAGGGTTGTTAAAGTTGGGATTGTGTGGTAAAGGTTTAAACAGGAATATGAATTTAGTGACTTCACTTTGTTTTAATGATAATTCTTAACCCTTTACCGTACAATCCCTGGTTTTTACGACCCTGAGATAGAAGCCTTTTCCCACGATGTTTTCTAGCCTGCTGGAAACAAATTTCAAATTTCTAGTTACACTTATATTGTGGTCTGCAAGTGCTTTCAATTTGGACCAGTCTAAAATTTTGTTGTTGGTAAAGAGTTCAGTAATTACACACAGAGAACTGAATATTTTTGTAAAATACATGTATATATATATATGTACAGAACATAATTGTTAAATAAATAAGGTTTGTTTTATGAATTTCAATCTTTTTATATTGTCATTCTTTTTACCCCATTCCACACAATCCTGAGTTTTAACAACCCCAAGAAGAGAAGTCTTTTGAAAACGCTGTAGGCTTTCTAAAACATTGTAGGAAAAAAAAAATGTTGGTAGCTAGACAGGATGCTTTTGAAGAAAAAGAAGGCTTTTTAACCCTTTACAACTCAATGACGACTTTAAACACCCTTGAGGAAGAAGCCTTTGTAAAACACTGCAGGAAAAGGAGAAAATCCTGGGAACCAGCATTTTTCTCTTTTTCCCATAGCGTTTTCTACCCTATCAGGATCAAATTTTTCATTATTTGAGTCACATTTAAATTCTTGTCTGCAAATACTTTCAAGTTGGATGAGGTCAAAACTTTGTCGTCTCGTAAAACACAGAGTTAAAACATTGAAGGTTTTTGGAAACATTGTGGGAAAAGAAGAAAATGCTGCTGACCAGAAGAGAAGTCTGTCAGATAAAGAGACTGCTTTTGAAAACATTGTTGGAAAAGAAGAAAACTCTTGTGACCAGAAAAGGAGAATTCTTCTGAGAAATCAACAGCTTTTGAAAACATTGTGGGAAAAGATGAAAATGCTCTGTAGCTCAGCTGGTAACAACATTTGAGGGAGCATGTTGCTGGTACAAATCTCCGGCTTGCCAATTTCTTTCAGAGAATTTATGATGGTCATTGCAACAGGATACATTCCTATCTTGCTTCTGAATAACCTGTGTATGATGCCCTAGATGGTTATGTGGGAAAGCAGCCAATGGCTTGGGAAGAACATAGTGAGAAATCCTGGAAAAGAAATGCTAGGAAAGCATGGATAGGTGAAGTGGCATGATATTTGATATCATTGAAAGTATTTTATTATATCAATTCTTAGGCTGCTCAGTGCAACTCAAGGACCTTTTGCAGACAGTGTTGATCAAGATCAGATTGCACAGAACATATAGTCTGATCTTTGATCTACACTGTCCAATAAGGGGATATTTATCCTGAAAAAATACCTTAGAAATAGCCAAATTTTGGTTTTTACTATCAGTTTTGAAGGTTTCATCTCAGTCACTTAGTAGGATAAGAGTTGAATTTTAAACGAACAAATCTACCAGACTATAAAAGTTCTGTACTATTCAGTATTAATAACATTTACAGATAGAATTTGATCAAAAGTTTCTCAAAAGAGACTTTGCAAAGCCAGCAATTTTCCTCAAGATTCTCATTATGTTTTCCAAAAGCCTAAACAGTGTCCCTAATTATCGGGACTGTCTTGTAAAGGGTTAAATTCCATGAGAATTATTTGATTAAAATGTATAAGAAAGAGTCCTATACAAGCATACTGTTTGACAAAAATTTTCATTGATTTAAATAAGCTATGGTGTAGTCTACATAATTATGTGCAAATATGATTTTCCTTGTTTCATATATGACGAAAAAAAATAGATAAATAGCCGTTTTTCTCAATTAGATGCAGTTTAATTACAATATCGAATTATATCTTTTATCAATCAACCCAATAAATGATGCCCATAGACTCGTGCTGTAAAACTATTGCAGCCGGGATTTTTTAAAAAAGATATTATGGTCTAGGGGAGAAAACTCGTACTGTCTAGGAGTAAGAGTGAAGCAAGAGTAGCCTCCCTTATAATGATCCGCCCTTCATCATTTCTCCTAGACGCTTGACGGATCAAAGTACTAAACACTGTAGGGAAAAAGGTGATGTGCATGTAACGTTTTTAATCTGTTTTTGATGAAGATTTCAATTAATTTTAACAAAAGAATGTCATTGATATTGATTTTAATACAAAACACTAGAATCTAAGTTTTAAATAAGATTATTTCCTGCTATTTCTACTTGAAATTCGAATGGAATCACCGAGAAAGGTTTGAATCTTTGAAAATCGCCATTTGCAAAGGTATGAAGTTTGCGGACGGCATAGTTTAAATGACGCTTCACAGACTGTGCGATCTGATTCAGAGTCTACACAGTTTACTTGTTTCGTAAACCTTTCAGTGCAAAAAAAAATGAACTTAAATTCCAGCGGACGGCTATAAATACAATCTATTGAAACTTACAAAGATTTTGATTGTATAGGCTTGACTGCATCAGCCGACGGCATGGATCAAAGATCAGACTGCACGTTCTGTGCACGTTCTATACAGTCGGATCTTGATCTATGCCGTCCGCAAAAAATCTCTGCTTTCGCCTAAGGCGCCAAAAGGGTTAAGCCTATTTGGATAGAGTTAAAATCTTTACTTGTAAGATAGATCTAGAGCGCTCTAGTTCCGGTAAACTGTTTGTTCAAATCGTCGACAGAGGTTCGATGTCTAAGGCGCGTAAAAACGAAAACTTCAAAGTGCCACATATAATGAAAGTTGCCTTTGTGGTCTGTGTAGATAATGATCTCATTACAAAGAACGTTCAGTCTGATCTTTGATCTACAGCGTCCACTTTCCTCAGACTTTCTGGACAATTTTATGCAATTTTAAAACGTACCTTAATTGTTCGGAAAGCATTTTTAGACTGAAGTTATCTCTTGTTTATTTGGCGCTCTATGGGTTTGTAACGGGAATGGTTTGATATTCATTGGAATTTATTTTAACTAAACATCATCTTCCTACATAAGCCAATTTATGTTTTGAAGTTGAGCTATAAAATGACCTTCTATATTTAGCGATATATGTCGGTATCGTTATTGAATGAAAACATATAACTTTTTGTTTGTATAAGTTTGCATTAAGTTATCGTAGCGGTTATCATTAACTCATTAATTTCATTTACTGAACATCTATTACCTCAATGATATCTGTAACCAAATGTTGCATTTTTATTGTAGCGCGATCTTACATTGAATTCCAAATTCAAATATTAGCGGTTATAATTAACATGAAATAAACGGGAGACTACCTGCCGCCTGTTAAGAAAAATAATAAGTTTGACCAATTTTTCTTTTTTCTGTCTGGTGGCATGTCGTTTTTAGAATGGTTAAAATTAACCATTTGACCATATGAACTGATTGAAATTCGTTACACCTAGATGAAAAATTATCGTTTGTCAAACGGGTCGTCTCTATAGGCGTTACCTAGACTGGTTACCGCCCCTGATACACTACGTAATACACGGTATACAACGGTGGCCAGTTCAGGCGTTACCATGTTTATTCGTCCTCGGTTTTATACTTGCTCTTGGATAGCATTTTTTGTAAGGTGCACAGGCATATAAGGACCAGAAACAGGAAGAGGAGGTTCCATGTCCCGCCTTCTGCACATACAATGCACATACTGTAGCCGCAGTAATTTAGCACCTCCGGAAGTAGCTAAAGCGAGGTTTTGGGCGGAGTCTTTGTTTTGTAGGCGTACCATCCAATGGTATACACGTACTCACAACGTGAAGCAGTCAGAAATAAGCCCTTTCCTCTCCAATAAGGGAGGTAACTGTAGCATTACTAATTACAAAATTTTGTACGAGTTGTTTCCCTTTGACCATTAGTCGTTCATCATTCTCTTGCAAGACTCTTATATTTTGAAAGAGTATCAGCCCGGAACAAAAATCAAACCAAAGTGCAGATAAATGGACGAAAATAAGCGATAGTAGCAACAAATTAAACATATTCAGGAGAAAAAGCAACCTAAATTGGTGTTACAAACAAAAATTGATGCGAAAGGAACAAACTGGAAATAAGCTTGGTAAAGATATGGCACTATATATTTCCATGATTTCTTTACGATTCTACGGATGCCAATGGTTGTAAGTCGCATGTTTCTTTTTTTTTTAAAGTAAACACTTGCATCTCTTTGCATATGAACCATATCAAAGACAATAAAACGGTAAACATGAACGAGATTCATTTGTTCAGTATCCGGATTGTAGATATATTCGGATGAAAGTTTGAATTGTTAGAAAAATTTGAAATATATTCAGTACAACACTTTAAGTGACTTGAGAGAGTTTAGTATAAATACAGATGTAAAAACTTGTTTCTATCGAATGGCAGTCATTTGAACACCCAGTCATTTCGACACCCAGTCATTTCGACACATTTTGGTCATTTCGATCCCCGGTGAAAAAAAGTTTGCAAACTTTGGTCATATCGACACCTCATTTTTTAGAACACTTTTTAAACTCGACTTTTTATTATCAGGTCACTTTAATTTCTTTTAAAGATGTCATATCATTATAATTTTGTGTTGGTGTGTGACCAAACATGTTTTTAAAAAACTTTATTCAAGGGTAATTACTCCGAGTATGGGTATGGCATTTTCTCATTTCTCCGTTCTTTCTCGCTTCTCCGTTCATGTACTAAAGCGGAAGGAATAAGCGCTCGTGACGTTTTGTTCCACCCTGGTTCTATTCTACTGTGTCAGATATTATGAATAACAACCTATCCTACATCGATACTATTTTTCTATTGAATAAGACACAAAGGTGCAACAAAAGAGAGTATTTTTCACAGCTTGAAAGAAAAAATTTCATTAGATACAATTAAAAGCAAATTTTCAATGTTTTTCAACATTAAATACGCCCAAAAGGGTTGTGTTTACCATTTACTATGAATAAGCTAGTCCTTCTGAACAAGAGTATAGAATATTTATCAGTCTTTAGCGACCAGCCTTGACTTTCAATCAAATGAATGGACAAATGAGAAAGTGGCCATACTACCCATGTTGGCGAGGTAGGTTTGAAAAAATCCTCGGATCGAACCTTTTGATGCAAGTTGTAGTGACTTTTTTTAGTAACAAGTTTGATTTAGATTTTATATTTGATCACTACACGAAAATTTTGATTCCTTGACTGAAAATGTGAATTTTGTGAGCTTATTCAGGCTTAGGTGAACGGAGA
The DNA here is from genome assembly GCA_943736015.1 of Tridacna crocea. Classification (NCBI taxonomy): domain Eukaryota; kingdom Metazoa; phylum Mollusca; class Bivalvia; order Cardiida; family Cardiidae; genus Tridacna; species Tridacna crocea. Next base: position 25,441,067 of record OX031062.1, read on the forward strand.
AAGGAGAACACAGTATATATCTGTACAATTTTCTGTATTCTACTCAGCCTTTTATAGAGATTAAAATGCAGTATAATATTTATCACACCTTCACCTGTCTTTAACTGTGTTCGACTTCACATTTTTATTGATCGGAATAAATCATAATTAATGAAAATCCTACAAAATATAACAAATGCCAAGACTAGACCACTTAAAAAAAAGGTTAAGAAAACATATATCCTTCACACATTCAAGATAAAAATGTATCTACATACAGTACGTCCATTTTACCAAATCTGTAATTTACAGAAACCCTGAAAATGAAGCCTTTTGAAAACATCTTGGGAAAAGGAGAAAATGCTGGTAACTACAAACTACTTCTATATAAATTACCCCCCCCCCCCACACACACACACAAAACGAATGTTTTCTGTGGTATACTGGAATCATCCTGTTTGTCTGTGTGTCTGTCTGTCTGTGTACAAAATACCACTAATTTTGTGTCCCAAACTCCTACAGATTTCCTTCAACTGTATTGAAACTTCGCACTTTACAATGTACATGTATATACCTCAAATTCGTATAAAACCCTTCATTGTCTACATGTAGTTCTTTTTTTTATAAATTTGCATACATGATTATGGCCCTACGGCTCATAAAAATACAAAACAAAAAAGAAATATCTGTGGAAAAAATGAGATGAAAGTTTGGCAGACAAGATGGAAAAAGGAAAAATTTTATTTAGTAGAAGAAATTTCTCCTTTTCACATAGTATTTTTCAAAAGAAAATGGCTATACTTCAAGAAATAGGTATACTTCAACAGCTTCAATTTTCTGCCTGTTTCATTGTGTAACTGGACTTTTTTCCCAGCTAGTTCTTTACCAGTCATACCATCCAGGCCAGTTTTGATGCTATCACTTTATTCCTGAAAGGATAGCATGACAACTGGCCTGCCATTGTCGGGAAAACGTCAGAAACTATATCGTTTTCCCCATTGGATGGCTGACAATTTCCTTTTTCCACGACAAATAAGCGTTCGTTTTGATGAAAACCTCCCCATTTTATTTCGACCATAGAATACCATGGCTGGTGCAACCGTACTAGTACCATCCGTAGAATGTTCTACTTGTAATTTTAAGTGCACTGTCGGTCCGCTGTTACTGTTGCCATTTGAGTGAAAAATATGCAGTAGCGCTGATAGTTTTAGTATCTGTGAGAAATACACATGCGCAGTATGGATGCGCCTGAACATTTATACCAAACGTCATTAATACCCCTACCAGCCCTTTGACTGAAAAGAGTGTCAAGTTAAAGGGGAGATAATTCTTCAACCAGGAAGAGTTGACACTTAAAAAAGGCATATTGCAAATCTTCCATACAATGATTTGCAATAAGCCTTTCAAATCAAAATTTTTAGTCACTTTTATCTTGTCGCCTGCAAATGTTTTTGATTTTGACAAGCCTAATATATTGTCATTTGGTAATGAGTTAATTCTTTATCTCGACCAAATTCCTGTTGACTTTTTTTTTCACCAGCATTTTCTCCTTTTCTCACAATTTTTTGTACTCTTTACAAAACAAATTTCAAATTTTTAGTCACCTTTATTTTGTCATCTGCAAATGCTTTTGATTTTGACAAAAATAAAATGTCATTTGGTAATGAGTTAACTCTTCATCTCGACCAAATTCCTGTTTATTTTGTATAACCCTTACCTTGATGATAGTCACTGCGATAGGATTCATTCCTTTCCCATCGCTGACCATTATTATGATGACGATCATGTGGGAAAGTAGCCAGTGGCTTGGAAAGAAAATTGTGCAAAGTACTGGTAAAAGAAACTACAGGAATGCATGGATAGGTGCACTGGCAGCCGCGATATAACTGAAATAATGTTGAAAATGGTGTTAAACACCATTCGATCAATTATAACCCTTTACAAATCAATCCTTGGTTTTTATGACGCTGACATAGAATGCTTTTGAAAACATTGTGAGAAAAAGAGAAAATGCTGGTAACATGCATTTCTCCTTTTCCCGCAATGTTTTCTACCCTGCTGGTAACAAATTTATTTTGAGTTACATTTATTTTGTTGTCTGCTGGTGCTTTTAATTTGGATCAGTCTAAGACTTTATTGTTTGTTAAAGAGTTGAAATGTCAGATTTAGCTGCAGGAACAGTCAAAATTTAAACGCCAATATGCTCTTTAAACAGGAAAAATGAATTTACTGACTTTATTTTGTTTTCATGATTTGTTTAACCCTTTCTCAAACAATCCCTGGTTTTTACGGCCCTGAGACAGAAGCCTTTTGAAAACATTGTGGGAAAAGGAGAAAATGCTGGTAACCAGCATTTTCTCCTTTTCCCACAATGTTTTCTACTCTTCCTAAAACGAATTTCAATTTTTGAGTCACATTAATTTTCTTGTCTGCAAATGCTTCCAATTTGGACAAGTCTAAAATTTTGTTGTTTGGTAGAGAGTTAATCAATTGTCTATTGGAAGATTTTTAGCTCCACTGGCCGAAGGCCAGCGAGCTATTGTCATGGCGTTGTGTCCGTCATGCGTCCGTTTGTTCGTCCGTGCGTGCGTCCGTAAACTTTTTCTGTAAAAAACTTCTCCTCAGAAACTATTGACAGGATTTTTACCAAATTTCACAGGAATGTTCCTTAGGTGGTCCTATTTCAAATTCCTTCAAATAATTGTGTTCCATGAATAATTCTGGTTGCCATGGCAACCAAAGTAAAAAACCTTTAAAAATCTTCTCCTCCCAAACCGCTAATTGGATAGCATTATTTTTTTGCAGGATTGTTCCTTAGATAGAGGTCTACAGAATTCCTTAAAAAAAAAAAAAGGATCCGTTAAAAAACATGGCTTTTATGGGAGACTCATTTTCCTTTTATGGTATAAAGTACAATCTTTGAAAAATTCCTTCTCTCAAACTATTCGTTTTGATTTCATTGTTGTATTGCAGGTTAGTTCCTATGGTGGTAAGTCTTTACCATACATTCCTGACTTTTAACGACCCTAAAGAAGAAATCTTTGGAAAACACTCTTGGAAAAGGAGAAAATGCTTGTAATCAGCATTTTCTCCTTTTCCCTCAGTGTTTTCTACTCTATCACAGAGAGAAATCATCATTTCATCAATGTTTAATTTGTTGTCTGCAAATGCTTTCAGTTTGGTCACATCCCAAATTTCGTCGTTTGGTAAAGAGTTAAAGATGGTTGCTTTACATAATCTATTCCTTTTCATATAAAATAAGAGAACCTCTGCACTTTGATTAGTTCTGGTAAAGGTGTGTTGACCTACTGGTGACCTAGTACAAAGAGGGACAGGGCTTTACTGTTGTGATAAGGATATTTTGTTATGCAATCAAACTGAACCTGCAACTTCAATAAAACAATTGCCACAATACATATTTTCTATATTTTGATGTTTCTCCACCCAAAATGGTTTGTAACAAGACCCTTTTTAACCCATTACCACACAGTCCCTACTTTTGATGTCTCTGACAAAGAAAACATTGTGGGAAAAGGAGAACATGCTGGTAACCATCATTTTCTCCTTTTCCCACAATGTTATCTACCCTTCACAAAACTTTCAAATTTTCTGTCACTTTTATTTTTTCATCTGCAAATGCTTTCCATTTGGACAACCCTAAAATGTTGTCATTTGGTAATGAGTTAACTATAACCAGAAGACAAAATTTTTATAACTGATCATAATTGAAAGATGTTGCAGACAACATGATAAATCTTCAGATTAGTAAAGTGTTTTGAGTGTTTTGGAAAACATGTTGGGAAAAGAAAAAGAATGCTGGTAACCAGCATTTCCTCCTTTTCCCACAATGTTTCCTACCTTACAGAAGACAGAAATTATTGTTTGAGCAGTAGTCAATTTGTCTTATATAATTGCTTTGAATTCGGTCCAGTCCATAAAGAAAATTGCATTCTTCCAATGCTAACAGTTGTTTATTTGTGAGCCGAAATAGCAGAATCCAAGGCAGGACATCAGGTAGAATAAATGTGATGTCCTGATTGGTCTAATATCGATTTCCACGGATCCATGTATTATCGTTTGGTGTAAGGGTAAATCTTGTAGAGATTTGCTGACAAAGGCTGTATTTTGCTGAAGTATGTAAGGGGAGGTCAAAGCTTTTGCCTGCCTCTAATATTTTATCTATAAAAAGGTGAAAAAAGATGTTCTGTTTAACTCCTTACCACACAATCCCAACTTTTAATCCTTTCCCAAACAACAAATTTTGGACCCTTCCAAACAGAAAGAGTTTGAAGACGACAATTTTAGATCAGGGGAAAATTGCAGAAAGTTCTCAAAAAGTAGAAAACACTGGGAAAAGGAGAAATTGCTCCTTACGAGCAATTTCTCCTTTTCCCAAAGTGTTTTCAAAATACTTTTACTGCAGACACTTAAAAACCAGGGATTGTTAGGGAAAGGGTTAATGACCATGAGAAAGAAGCCTTTTGAAAACATTGTGGGAAAAGGAGAAAATGCTGGTAAACAACATTTTCTCCTCTTCCCACAATGTTTTCTAACCTTCACAAAACAAATTTTGAAGTTTGAGTCACTTTTATTTTTGTCGTCTGAATGTGCTTTCAGTTTTGACCTATTTGCATTTTGTCGTTTGGTAAAGATTTAAAGTCAGGATATTCAGCCAGCTGCAGGTGTAGCAAGATGTCCAGTTTATGTTGATGTTTCCCTTACCCTTCCCAACCCTCTCAAAGTACAGCTTAGCCCTGCAACTCCTTAACCCTTTACCAAACAATCCCTGGTTTTTACAACCTTGAGATAGAAGTCTTTTGAAAACATTGTGGGAAAAGGAGAAAATGCTGGTAACCAGCATTTTCTCCTTTTCCCACAATGTTTTCTACCCTGCTGGAAACTGATTTCAATTTTTGAGTTACAATTATTTTGTCGTCTGCAAATGTTTTCAATTTGGCCCAGTTTAAATGTTGTCATCTGGTAAAGGGTTAATGTACAGGGCTTGAGAAAAAAGATGTCACTGGTTCAAATCTCCAGCTTAGCCTCTTTCTCTGGGAAAATATGTCACCCGTCATGCAAAAAGGGACCATCTTGGATTTCTGTACATGAATTATTTGAAAACAGATCAACGATAGTGCAGTCAGTTTAAATTGATATTTATAAATGATTGCACAACAAGATACAATGACCACTTTTCATACAGAAAACGTCATTAAAGCAATCTGTGCAGTCTGACCAAGGTTGACACTTTTCACAGTTCCCAGAAGGTCCCTTTTTGTGTGATGGGTCACGTATATGACAATCACTGCAACTGGATTATTTTCTCTCTTCCAACTGATGACTGTTTAGATGATGCCACAGCTGGTTGTGTGGGAAAAAATCCAGTGACTAGGGAAGAACATTGTGCAAAGTACTAGAGAAGAAATGCTAGGAAAGCATGGATAGGTGAAGTGGCTGCTGAGGTTTCATTGAAAATGTTGGAATGGTGCTAACTGAAAAACAAATCTAGCAGACTACAAAACTGAATTTTTCAACATTGATAAAAATTCAGATGACCGATGAAAACCAAAAAGAAAATCCTTGGACCTTGTCTATACACCCAGCTAACCCTTGACTTGCTTTTCAATGAAAACAAGTATAGCACGTATTCGCTTCCTGAAAATGAATCTCTAACATCTTTTTTTTTCTAGAGGGAATGGAAGGTTTGAAATTTGAATTAAACTTTGTTATTACGATAGTAAACTTATAAGGTAGTTCAAACAGGAACATGGCAAACTATACAAATTTTTAAAAATGTTATTTCAAAGTTAGGATCTTCACTATAAATTCAAATGTATGATGTCCCAGTTTTTTGTTAGTAGACTGTCTCTGTCTTTTAGCAGATACTGGAACGATTTTTCGGAAAAATTATCACATTAATAGTTTAAATAAATCAAACCACAGATTCCTGGACTTAGAGCCTGTACGTTACAAACTTAGCTACAGAATTACGCAAACATTGGTTGAATAATCAGACATAAAAATAGGAAAGGTCTACTGCAGGTATATTGATGTTATCCCCCAACTCCATTTTTTACAACACTGAATCTTTCACCAACTCTTTACTAAACAAAAATTTGAGACTTGCCCAAATTGAAAGTCTTTGCGGATAACAATTTGAATGTGGCTTAAAAATGAAATTTTCTTTAGGAAGGATAGCAAGGGAAAAGGAGAAAAGGTTGGTTACTAGAACTTTATCCCTGTTCAACAACATTTTTAAAAACTATATTTCTAAGGGTCGTAAAAAGCTTTGGTTATGTGGCATAGGGTTTTAAATAGTTACTGTGAATGTTTTCACCCGACAGCAACACTTTGGACTTGTCCAGATACTTAGCATATGGAAACGATTGAATAAACGTAGGTCAAATGGTTGTAATTGTCTTTGAAAAAGTAAAAAAAAAAACCTGGTGTTGAAACAGGAGAAAATGCATGTTGCAAGCCCTTCCTTTTTTCCCCAAATATTTTCTCTCACACTTTGAAAATTCGTTTTTTCACAGATGTTTCTGAACTTCATATTGATTTCTTTCAGTTTAATGACGTTTTTTTGAAAGTTTGAGGGGGGGTTACGGTTGAGAAAGTGAGACAAATAACAGACAATGGGGCAAATTAGCACGTCTGCTCCCCATTTTATACGGGTTGCTCGAAATGCTTTGGTAAAAGGTTGATTAGCTGTTTAGTGTCTTCAGAAAGACAGGGACAGTCCATTTAGTGATTTTAAAGCACTATTATCAAACATCCTTGTTGCACTTTCAGGCATGTACCTATTAACGAATAAGTTCATGTTATAGATCATGAACAAAAGAAACGTGGCTTCAGATCAAATTTCAGACCTTCCATAACTTCTTTTAAGATTCATTTTGAGTATTAAAACTAATGAAGTCTAACTTACTAAAAAAAAAAAAAAAAAAAAAATGGGTGAAGGGTTAAATCGGTGTTCCTTTGATCTCGGTACCGCACTTCAGGGTGGGTGGCCTTTAGAACAGCTGTAATGTACTTGCTTCTTACAGATTAGCACACAATGTGTCACATAAAATTGACTCTTCTTATCTTTTGTTTCATGATAATTTACCCCTTTGGTGATCATTAATGGTCAGGATTATGAATTTTATGCAGGTTTCAGAGTCTCTACATGCTCTTTATTTAAACAAGATTTTATAAAATGCATATTTTGTCTGTTTATGATTATTTTTTTCAAAGGCAATATCATGAAATATGTATGAATTGTTTTATAATTCATTTCCATAGATTTTTTGCTATGTCATTTTCTTTTCAGTTATGAATTTGTCCAAATTTAAAGGATTTGCGAATGGGACATACGGCATTTGTTACTGAAATAATGCTATGATTGTCCGGTGTCACGTGATATACTGATGCGCCGCTTACAATAAAATGGAAATATCGCTTATATCAAATCTAGTTGGCAAATCGTCTATTGATTGTTATGTTGGAAATTAAATGTAAAACGCTAGAGATATTTCAAAATTATAGTTTTCAGGAACAAACTTAATTTTGTACGATATATCAACAGGATTTTTCTCTCTATTCGTCATGCATCCGACTGTCAAGGAGCGTTACTCCTGCTTCTTCCTCATGATCAAAAGTAGATCACTTATACAAAAATAAACCAAGCTTTGTAATGAATACTCTTCCTTCAACCGAAAAGGTATTCATTTGCTTAGTGGGTTGACTTTTGAGGCAATATTTGAACAATATGTCTCCCTTTCTTTCAAACTATTAATTCCACACAATGGGTTTCCTTGACAAATACCACTTCAGCGTTCTCAACGCTTTGATTAAGACCCTGAGATAGAAGCCTTTTGAAACATTTCGGAAAGAGGAGAAAATGCTGGTAATATAACCAGCATTTTCTTCTTTTCCCACAATGTTTTCTACTCATTAAAACAAAGTTCATCTTGTGAGTCACATTACTTTTGTCGTATGCAAATCTTTCTAATTTGGGCCAGTTTAAAACTTGTTGTTTGGTAAAGAGTTAAGTCAATTAGGAACCATATAAGCAAATATTTCCAGGCCTAATTGGAAATTCCATCCCTAGCAAAGTTAGATCTAGCAAGCAAGTATCAGAGCTGTTTAATGTTAGATTGGAATCTGGGTTTAACTAAAGCATGCTCAAATAGGAAATGATTTTTTTTTAATCTTCTATTCTATCTTTTGATGGTATATAGATCTACTAGTTTTCACGGCCGATCAAAGAGCTCCATTCCCTCTCAGCCACAGCTTTGTATTTGTTACAAGGAAGCTATTTTCACATACAAGTTATAATCTCTCAACTTCTCGTTTACTACGAGATGTCAATAAGATATCGCAAATCGCGGTAAATTTATCAAAATTATGAGTTTTTTATCCGAAACTCTGTCCAAATAGACTATCGATCATTTAACAAAAGTTTGCATATTGTTCATTTCATCCACATCAACAAGCTGAACCAAAAATGCCAGGATATCTGAAGTACATTGAAGTGGATAACTTCAAATCTTACATCGGAAAGCAAAAGATCGGTCCTTTCAAACCGTTTTCTGCAATCATTGGACCAAATGGATCAGGTGCGTAAGAACATATTACCTTGGTTTAACCCTTTCCAAGCTACTAAAGCCACTGAATTTTTTTTATGAGCAGAAAAAATGCCTCTGAAAACATGTAAGAGGGAGAAAATGCTAGTAACTAACAGCTTCTTTTCCCACAATGTTTTCTAACACTTCAGACTAAATACGAAAGCTTTGTCAGACAAAATTGGCTTAAGTGAAAGGATTTGACTTTGAAAGGGCAGAAAAAAATGTCGGGAAAGAGAAAAGATTGCTGGCTATCAGCATTTTATCCTGTAGGCACAATGTCTTTCAAGGTTTTCTTTGTCATGAGTTTTAACAGAATTGAGTAGTCAAGAATAGATATTTGTCTGTGTCATATCTGGCTAATTAGCAATTCACAGTTGCTAGTTGCCAACCTTTGATGGGTAATTTGCTTCTGTTTAAAAGAAGCAGCATTCGGCAGCAGCTTGTTGTGCTAATAAAGAATTTTAACATAATGCATCAGAGCTCCAGATAGAGGGAGTGATTTTGATTTCAGAATTGAAAATGTTAATTGTTCTCTGCTAAATCCTATGTTGTGGGTACTCAACAGAATCTTCTCATCAAGACGATTCTAATGAGTACCCACAACATAAGGTTTCGAAGAGAAATAATGACTTTGGAAACACCATTCCCTCTTATATATGAATGATTAGTTGAAGGGTTGAGGTATGGTGCATGAATACTTATTTATGAAAATTTATTGCAAAGTAAAAGGATTGCTTTATATTGTTGGCCAGTTGCAAGACAAAGTTATAGCTCATTGCAAAAGCTCTAGATATAGCAACCTCAAGCGTCCTAGTCAGAACACTTCCGTAAGTATTGCACAGGGCAGATACAAGATCAAGCTGCTCATTTTTGTAGTGGTGCTAAACTTTATCATCTGCAAAAGCAATCTGAGTTACACATGGAATGGTTCAAATAAATACCAAAGTTTATATTTTCAGGAAAATCCAATTTGATGGATGCCATCAGTTTTGTATTGGGTGAAAAGACTTCCAACCTAAGAGTTAGGAGATTAAGTGTAAGTTATTGATTGTTTCATGAAATATCGTTTCCTTGTAGTTTTATACCTTATGGCAATATTGATACAAACACCCAAGGAGTTGAAGAGTTTTCAACTCAACAGAAAAAAAGCTTTGAGTTTCACTAAATGGGCATATTTTTTTTTGTATTAGATATTAAGACAGAGTTAAATAGAGTTTTCTATCAAGATAACAGCATTTCCAAATTCAGTGACATGTAAAGTTAAAAGTTCAAAATAGTTTAATAGAACTGAGATTTTCTTGAAGGAAATTCCAAATATTGCTGTTCAAGCAGTGTTATAATAGAAATATTGTATTAAAGATGATAATGTTGGTCTAAGGTCAGCCTATGTTTCTCTTTCATCCAGATCCTAAACAGCATGGGCAGCAAATGCAACCACAATTGTGAGGGGCACCATAAACTTTTATGATAAAGTTACTTTTAGGGCGAAGAATGCTGAAAACTGAAAATTACACCAGTATTTTTCATGTATTTTTAGAGATTAGAATAAGAGGCTGAGCATTTGCTTGAAAGAAGCTGCTTTTCTCTTAACATTTTGGATGTTATTTAAAAGGGACATTTTCCCTACATTTACAGGTTTTGCCTTTGTGTAAATTTTACAGGTCTTTGGGTTTATAAAGAATAAGCATGAATAGACACAGTGTAATTATCAGAAGTTAGTATTCATTTAATGTTGTTTTAGGACTTGATTCATGGAGCACCTGTTGGCAAGCCTGCCGCCAATAGAGCATCAGTAACGGCTGTGTATGCAGATAGTGTTACTGAGAAAGAGACGATTTTTACACGAACTATTCATGGATCAACATCAGATCATAAGATCAATGGCAAGGTAAAAATTTATTATGTGAAAGCTATGTGTGAAAAATGCTGTGAGAAAAGGAAGTTTAATGTATCTGCATGATTCATTGTAAAAAGCAAGTAAATCAATGCTAAATGTTGGTCCATTTTGTCCAAAAAAAAAATTGAATTGTGTGGGAGAATAGTTCTTTAACATACAAACACTTTACCTACAACAAAATTAATGGTTCAACTTATGCAGGTTGACACTTTTGGTAGATGTTTTAAACCCCTTTTTCCGCAAAGAAAGACTTGACTTATTACCAAATGACAAAATTTTAGAATTCTCTAAATTGATAGCATTTGCAGACGACAAAATAAAAGTGACTGAAAGTTTGAAATTTGTTTTGTGAAAGGTAGAAAACATTGTGGAAAAAGGAGAAAATGCTGATTACCAGCATTTTCTCTTTTCCCACTTTGTTTTCAAAATGTTTCTGTCACAGGGTTGTAAGAACCAGAGATTGTTTGGTAAAGGGTTATATAAGTAATGATAGACTGTGTCTTCAGTTTGTAAAAGTTGTACATTACATTGCAACTTAGCAGCAAGATAAAACACTTAATACAATTACATTCATGAAATACACCAAATGATTGTTTCTGAGTGTTTATTTATTATACCCCCAAAACTCTGTTTGGGGGGTATATAGGAGTCAGCTTGTCGGTCGGTCCGTCGGTCGGTCCGTCGGTCTGTAGCTTTTTGTCCGCTCTATTTCTCATAAACTACTGGACGAATTTTATTCAAACTTCACAGGTAAACTCAGTATCAAGCAGAGATGTGCATATGAAATGTTGGTTATGGTTCATTGATTTTTCACTGAGTTATGGCCCTTTCATGAAATTTCTTGTCCGCTCTTTTTCTCATCAACTATTGGACAGATTTGGTTCAAACTACACAGATAGACTCAGTATAAAGCAGAGATGTGCATATCCTATTTCGGTTATGGTTTATTTAGGTTTCATGGAGTTATGGCCCTTTGATGATTCTGGACAAATTTCTTTTTCATACTTGAATTTTGTCCGGAGCATATCTCCAAAACTATACTAGCTAGGGTTATGGAATTTCATGGGTGGATAGATCTCATCGAGGGGGAGTGCAGTGCACACGAATCATAACTCTTGCTAGCTTAATTTTTGAGTTACTGCCCTTTGTTGTTTTTTTATACTTGAATTTCGTCTGGAGCGTATCTCCAAAACTATACTAGCTAGGGTAATGAAATTTCATGGGTGGATAGATCTCATCGATGGGGAGTGCAGTGCACAGGAATTATAACTCTTGCTTGCTTAATTTTTGAGTTATTGCCCTTTGTCATTTTTAATACTTGAATTTGGTCTGGAGCGTATCTCCAAAACTATACTAGCTAGGGTTATGAAATTTCATGGGTGGATAGATCTCACCAAGGGGGAGTGCAATGCACAGGAATCATAACTCCTGCTCACTTAATTTTTGAGTTGTTGCCCTTTGTCGTTTCTAATATTTGAATTTGGTCCGGTGAATATCTCCAAAACTATACTAGCTAGGGTTATGAAATTTCATGGGTGGATAGATCTCATCAAGGGGGGGTGCAGTGCATAAGAATCATAACTCCTGCTCCCTTAATTTTTGAGGTATTGCCCTTTGTTGTTTTTCATACTTGAATTTTGTCCGGAGCGTATCTCCAAAACTATACTAGCTAGGGTTATGAAATTTCATGGATGGATAGATCTCATCAAGGGGGAGTGCAATGCACAGGAATCATAACTCTTGCTAGCTTAATTTTTTAGTTATTGCCCTTTGTCGTTTTTCATACTTGAATTTTGTCCGGTGTATGCCCCAGCTTAACAACTTGGGGTAAGACGGGCGTATCTTGTGACAATTTGCCGCTCATGTTCAATTCTTACTTTTGTACTCAACCATTCTACATTCTGTGACAAAGACCTGTTTGGTGGCAAGGAGCTGGTAGGGGGTATGATCACGTTGAGTGATAGCTCTAGTTTTTTTTGGGGGGGGGGGGCGGGGGGGGCGCAACAATATAATCAGTTCAGATGGCACAGACAGGAAATATTTGGGAATTTTATGTCTGTTTTGAAGGGTAAGGAGAAAATAGTGAAAAACGAAGCATGTGCTTGTTGTGAGGAATTGTCCCTTTTCACAAATTTTGACAGCTGTCTAGTTCAGATTTTTAACTTACTATACGGAGGCTAAGAACTTCAATTAGTTCACAGTAATGAATGAGATACGTCTTTGTTTTGTAGTCTGTGTCATCAAGTGATTACAATGCAGAGCTTGAGAAGATTGGTGTTCTTGTGAAGTCAAAGAATTTTCTGGTTTTCCAAGGAACTGTGGAAAGTATTGCGATGAAAAATGCCAAAGAAAGGACAGCTATGTTTGAGGAAATAAGCAGGTTTGAAACGAAAGAGAAATGATTTTCTTTTTACATTTTTGAAGAATGAGTTTAACCTTTTTATGTAAGAACATGAGTTTGGGTTTTGTAGTGATTTTGATAATTCTTTTGAATCTACTTATTTTAAAGAAAAATGTTATGTACATATAATTAATTTTTTTATCGCATGTTGGAACAGCACAAGCATTTATTTATGTTAAAAGCATTGAAAATACGCTCTTAGTTACATTTATGAGTTACTTAACCCATTACCACACAATCCCTACTTTTGACGCCCCTGAGAAAGAAGCCTTTAGAAAACATTGTTTTCTACCCTTCAAAAAGCAAATTTCAAATTTCTAGTCACTTTTATTTAGTTGTCTGCAAATGCTTTCAATTTGGGCAAGCCTAAAATATTGTCATTTGGTAATGAGTTAAGTGTTTATATAGCAGTAAAGGGTTGTTAATATTGTATTGGAGTGTCTTTAGCCAAAAGACTGGAAAGTTCAAACTAAGTACCCATGAAACCCAGGGAAGACAATGTATGGCTGAAATTACCACAAAAAATACTGTAGAGTGAAACACTTGTCAAAAAAACAAAATAAATTAAACACTTGCTTTATTGACATTGGAAGTATCAAGTTGTGTATGAATTTTATTCAACTTGGTGTCTTGTTCCACACAGATCAGGGGAATTGAAGGAGGAGTATGACAAAGCTAAAGCAGAAATGTCCAAGGCTGAAGAAGACACACAATTCAATTACCATAAGAAGAAAGGAATTGCTGCAGAGAAAAAGGAGGCCAAACTAGAGAAAGATGAAGCTGAGAGATATCAAAAATTGAAGGAGCAAGTGGTAAGTTGTCATATCAGGATCTATTTTTAAAAATGACTTTAGAGATGGAACTGAGGGCTGTTACAGCCTTTTGACAGGCAAGATATGATGAATAGTATTTCTTTGTAACTCTTTATGAAACAGTCGTGTGTTTTAAGAACCGATAGAAGTTTCTTTGAAAACATTGACGATTGTGGGAAAAGGAGAAAATGCTGGTAACCAGCATTTTCCCCTTTCCCAACAAGGTTTTGTATCGATCCAAGAAATAATTGTAGTGTTAATTTATTTTATTGTGTGCAATGAGTTTAAAAAGAAAAAAAAAATGGGATACAGAAGATGAATGAAACATTAGTTGTGGTGCGTTTTGAAAATTTACATTACTGCTGAAGAAATTTTGACTGTAATTTGAGGGTATGTCTAAACACTTGTTGGAGGCTCGGCCAATTTCTTTCTAAGGATCAATGATAGTGATTGTGACAGGATCCATTTTTCTCTCACCGCTGACTATTGTATGTACATGTACAGTGGTTTTTGTTATTGTTGACTTTGATGCCATTTGAAAATGTGCATCATTTCCAGAGAAATCATTATTTTGTTATGTTAGACCAGTCCTTCATGCATGGCATCATCCTGATTTAAATGCAATACCTAACAACTGCGTTAGGGAGATATCTCTGAAGCTCAGTGGTTATGGTAGTGGTCTTTTAGACATGGGAAAACAAGGACATTTATTCAGCTATGTATTTATTTCGAACTTTCATGTTCATAAGAATTTAAAACACTCAAATAATCATTGTTAGAAACAGTGTTCATTTCTGTTGTTTCCTTTAATTGGCAATCATATGTAGGTTTAAACCTCAATCCATTTTCTAGGAAGAAAAACATCTTGAACTGTCACTAGTGAGACTGTATTTCAATGAAAGAGATATTGATGAAATCACAGATGAAATCAACAGAAAAAATCATCAGCTGGAGAAAGAAAACAGAAAGAAAGACAAGATCGAGGATGAAATCAAGGACAAAAAAAAGGAGCAGGGTAAACTGGCCAGAGAGCTTACAAAGATTGAATCAAGTATCAAAGAATCTGTAAGTATTTGTGTTGTATATCCAGAGGTATAGAACAAATTCAGAGTTTCAGCATTTTATCTTGTCTGCAGGAGATAATGGTGTTGCAGCAGTTAAATTCAAGTTGCCAGTAGTAAATCGAAGTTGGAAAAGCACAGAATTTAGTTAATGCATTATCCTAATGAATTTATCCTCTAACATTAAGTGCTAAGTGTTTTTTTTTTTACTTTTTGTCTTTGTAAAGAAGATACCATTATGATTACCTTTTGATTATGGTTTTCTGTATTATTTCACATTTTGTTTGACATGAATTATGAAACAATCTCTACAATTTATATCAATCTCTGTGGATGATTGTTTCCTTGGAATCTTATGGGTACTCATGTCAGATTGCCCGAAGTTACAAAGGTTGACAGTGCTCATCTCAACTTTTAACCCATTATTACACAATCCCTAATTTTAACGACCCTGAGAAAGAAGCCTTTGGAAAACATTGTGGGAAAAGGAGAAAATGCTGGTAACCAGCATTTTCTCCTATTTCCACAAGGTTTTCTACCTTCCATAAAACAAATTTAAAATTTTCAGTCGCTTTTATTTTGTCATCTGCAAA
The DNA here is from genome assembly GCA_943736015.1 of Tridacna crocea. Classification (NCBI taxonomy): domain Eukaryota; kingdom Metazoa; phylum Mollusca; class Bivalvia; order Cardiida; family Cardiidae; genus Tridacna; species Tridacna crocea. The sequence continues at coordinate 25,456,419 of OX031062.1, forward strand.
TGTTTTCGATTTGGGCAAACCCTATAATTTTGTCATTTGGTAATGAGGTAAACCAGAACATCTGATGTAATAGGCCGACACTCTATCCCCCCACTGTATTGGCTTTTACTATTACAGGAAGTAGAACTGAACAAGAAAAGACCACTGTACATAAAAGCTAAAGAAAAGACTGCTCACATGATTAAAAAACTGGATGGAGCCAGGTAAGTGCCATTGCACCCATGAAGCACAAGCAAAATTTTGAAAGCTGAAGATTCATAAGTTTATGTATTTAGGTATTTGATATATTCAGTTAAAACTCTTTAAGCCTATACTCCATAGATACTCATTTCTATGTATTGCTTGTAGGAGCCTTTTGAAAACATTGTGACGAGCAATTTCACCTTTTGTCTCAATGTTTTCTATGCTATCAAAAGGTGTTATATACACATAAGAAATGGCATCATCCTTGCTGTTATTTAGGATCATCGTCACATCTGCTATTTCATCTGGCGGAACAAAAGTGACAGCATGCATGTCGTAAAAGGCGACAAAAGGGGCATCATTTTGTGTTTCGTCCATTCCTCATTTATCATGTTTGTCTTATGTTATTGCACATGTATGTTATTTTCACCTTGCATTATTGTTTACTAAGTAAGTGCGCCCAATATGACCTAAGTTGTCGACGGGCCTTAAAACGCTTCTCTATTCCTTTATTTAGGGTCAATAAGAGATACCATAGAAATGCCTTATGGGGTAAAGGGTTTATGGCCATTTGTATGAATGAGCTTGAATTGCTTTGTTTAGCATAACTTTACCAGATGCAAAATTTTGGACTTGTCCGAATTGGAAGAAATTGCAGAATATAGATTAAATGTGGCTCAAATGTTGAAATTTATCTTTTAAAAGGTATAACACATTGTGGGAAGCAGACGATAGGTAAAATGAGGCTCAAATGTTGAAATTTTATCTTTTATAGGGTAGAAAACACTGTGGGAAAAGGAGAAATTGCTGGTTACCAGCACTTTTTCCGTTTCCCACATTGTTTTCAAAAGCTCTCTCCTTCAAGGTTGTTAAAAGTTGGGATTGTGTGATAAAGAGTTGAAGGTTACCAATTTCGAAAGCAATGATTGTTTAGGTTTAAACATATTTATTTTACATCAATTGAGAAACAAGTTTTTACAACTTATACTAATCTCTCACGATTCTGCTGATTGTTTGTTTGGTGTTAAACTTCATTTTTCACAATTATTTCCACAAAAGGGACAGTAAAATACTATTTTGATATAGCGTAGTGTTTTCTTCTGGCACACTTCTGTTTTTCGATAGAAATGGAAAGGATTTAATATATTGGATTGTTCAACTATGTACATGTATTTGTTTATCTTCAATTGTTTTGTAGGAAATCTCTGAAACAAGCAAAGAAGACTCATGACAACCACGAACAAGAGGTATGAACATTCGTGTTTTGGCAGAGTATAATATAGGGAGAAAATTTATCTGTATGAACAAAAAAAATCAGTGTGAATTTTAACCCTTTTACCTCTTTCCAATTGACAGAATTTTAGACCAGTCTATCTAAATTGAAAGCCTTTGTAGACAACAAAGTAAATGTAGCTCAGAAATTGAAATTTGTTAAGAAAGGACAGAAAACTTCATTGGAAACACAGAAAATGTTGCTTAGGTAGAAAATATTTTGGGAAATCTGAAAATGCTTTTCCCACGTTTCAAACGTTTGTATAAGGCATCTATCTAAGGGTTGTAAAAACCAGGGATTGTTCAGTGAAGGGTTAAAGGTGGCTGAAGTTATGAGATTTTCCTTTGAGAGGGTTAAAAATATGGGAAAAGTGGAAAATGGCAGTTGCCAGTATTATACTGTTTTTCTCATGATGTTTTCAGCAGGCCTGTTTTACCTGTGTCTAGGTTATTGAAACTTGTGATTGTTTTTCTAAGGTTTAGGGCCTAGACATAAAGAAAAAAAATAAAAATTAAAGGCAGAAATGTTAATACATGTTTGTAAAAGAAAACATAAGTAAATTAAGAATATATCTCTGAAGCTCTTTGTAGCATTATGGTAAGAAAGTTAAGTTTGGATACCGTCATTTACTTTGATTTTTACAGATCCAGGAACTAGAGAGGGAACTAGAAGATGTAGAGACAAAAAGGCGGGAATTTGAGGAGAGAATTGAGGAGGAATCACAGTCGCAGGGTAGAGATCTGGAATTGGAGGAATCTCAGGTTTTGTGTTTTTAAGTTTTTAGCAAAGATTTAACATTTTATTGCCTTCATACAAAAGAATTTCTTTCCTGCTGCAGATCACTTTTGAAAGATTGCTTGAAACCAGCAATCTTAACCGTTACCACAATTTTGTCCAGGGATTTTGTGTTTTCTCAGTTGTATGTTTTCTAAGATGCCAAGGGTGCACTTTATTTTGAACAGACATTAAAAATTAGAATTATGGACATTTCGTACCATAACCATTTCGTACCAGTCATTTCGTACCATAGGATTGGTCATTTCGTACCATGAAATTATCATTTCATACCATAGGATTGGTCATTTCATACCATGATATTACCGTTTCGTACCATATGTGTGGTCATTTTTTTTATCATGATTTCACCGAGAAAATCTATTTGAATATAGAAAATAATAGTCGAATTTAGATGTAAAAAAAAGTTAATTGAGTAATAATCCTCGAAATATAAGATAAAATTATAATAGATATAAATGAAACATTATGGATGAATGTATGGATGATAAATGCAATGATGATGTTTTTTTTGTAATTACCAATCTTGTAACAAACATTAACCAAACAAAATAATTATCTATCAACTGTGTCAAACATCGATTGCTTCCTTTAATTGATTAGCGAATATTTAGTTTATAAGTATGCAAGAAATGCAACTATAAAACTTTTGGCAATTATAAAAGCAACATTTTTTAAAAAATTCATCGAAGAATACATTTTAATCCTCGTTAGGTAAATAAACTATCAACTTGGTACGAATTCGTAAGTTATGGTACGAAATTGTAATATTATGGTACGAAATGGTCAATGCATGGTACGAAATGGTAATTCTTTGGTACGAAATGGTAATTTGATATATGGTACGAAATGGTTATGGTACGAAATGACTGTATACCAAAAATTATCTTTACAGCCAGGGCAAAAATTCTAAGATGAACAAAATCTATCGTAATTTTAGGGTAAAAATCACATGATCAGGTGCCTTCTTTTACCACAACTTGTCATATTTATCATTTTTCTTGCTGTCAAGTGTCTTTATTTTGCAAGATTGGTTTTTAAGTTTTGTAGTGTGAGTTTTTGTCAGGAGATAATGAAGTAGGAGAAAAAAGTTGTTTGCTTATAGTTTTGCTTGTATACTTACTCTAGGTCCAAGAATATCAAAGACTGAAAGAAGAGGCTGGTAAAAGATCAGCAAGACTGTTACAAGAAATGGATTCTATTCAGAGAGAGCAAAAATCTGACCAAGATAAATATGATAATGAAATGAGGAAGAAGAATGAACTTCTCGCTAAAATAAAGCAGAAAGAACATGAAATGGAAGAAAACAAAAAACGTGTGGAGAAACTGAATGACTACATAAGGTATGCAGTTATGACTTATAAGATGACAGAGAAATAGATAATCTTGTTCGTATTTGTTATTCTGTATCCAAGAATACCCAATATCGTTATATGTTTTAATATGCATTGCAATATTTCTTTTGATATATGACTCAACTAATGGAATTTGTCATTAAAAAGAGTATAAAACAGTTTGGGACAGGAAAAAATACTGGTCACTGGCATTATTTCCTTTTCCTGCAGTGTTTTTTGAAAGGCATGGAATTGTATGGTAAAGACTTAATACTGGTGGTAACAGAAAGTGCTTTTGCAGTCAGTGATGATCGACTTTAGACTGCAGAGAATGCACTGTCTTATCAACGATCTACATTGTCATGTCCTGAGAGATCTTCAGATTGGACAGCTAACACATCAATTGCAACAAGTCATTTTTGTCTTCTGACTGAAACATTTTTCATTGATTTTGTGGTGTCAAGAGTTGAAGGCTAGGGTGATGAGCAAGAGTTACTAGTGAACAGTGAAAGTGCTTTTTGGGGGAATTTTCTCACCATTTTAACCTTAATAGCACCAGAAATAACTCATTCAAAAAGTTCATTTTCATAAATAAGACTCAAAATTGAAATTTCAAGATTGCTCTTTACAAACAACAAATTTAACATAGCTCAAAGTTTTTACAGACTAATTCAGTATAGCTTAAATGGTGGGATTTTTCTACAAAGGATTGTGGGAAAAGGAAAAAATGCTGGTTACAATATGTTTGGAAGCCTTTTTTTACAGGGTCTTCAAAACTTGGGACTGTTTGGTGAAGGTTTAAATAATTTCTGAAATAAGTGTGTGTTTTTTGCCTTGACCCACTGGTTAATTGTAGAGGTCAATTAGTTTAATTAGAGTTTATTACATGGAAAAAACTATTTTGATCCCAAGTGATGAGGCAGGGTACTAGCCTTACTATTGTAAAACACAAGAAGGACATGAAAAACATGTGCCCTTACTGTTAGCAGACTGAAATGGTGCTGAAAGCAGCTTGTGGCACCATGTAATGCTGTATGAAACAATCCTTTGTTTAATGACCCTATTGCAGAAGCCTTTTGAAGTCATTGTGGTAAAAGAAGAAAATGCTGCTTCGATTTTCCACAATGTTTTTTTTCCCCAAACAACTTGTTATCTGAGCCACATTTGGTTTGTGGCTGTAAATACTTTTGTTTGGTGGGGTTTAAAATTTTGTAGTTCAATAAAGGGTTAAATAAAGAAACAAGATATGATCAACTGTCTTCTATTCTTTATCAGAACTAGCAATCAGTCCATTTCTGAACAAAGAGTAGCAGAGGAGGAACTAGCAGAGGAAGTTGCCACAGCTAATAGTCGTATAGATGAAGTTGGGACAGAACTGTCTTCTATCAATGAACAGCTAGGAGAAGCTAAGGTAAGTTATCAAGTTATTGACGTTTCTACCAATGGACAATGTTTTAGAGTTATCCAAATTGAGAAAGACTACAGACAGGCAAATGGAATTTAGCTCAAACAATGAAAGGATTAGACATACTGGCTTGTGCAAAAGGAGGAAAGTGCTGGTCTCTTGTAAAATTCAATATGGTTCTAATACAAGTGATTGGATATGCTTTTGACAGGGTAGAAAACATTGTCAAAAAGGAGAAGCATTTTGTTTCATTCTTACAATGTTTCCAAAAGCAGTCATCGATCAGGCTAGTGGCAGGCATACAAGGCTAAGGATGACAGCTCATAGTTTTTTTCAATAGGCAAATCATTCTGTTTGAGTCTATCAAATCTCTTTTATCAGAAAAAGAGAAACAGGTATCAAACTTCCATCTTTTTTCTCAAAATTCAGGTTGACAAACATGAATCATCCAGAGCCATGAAGAAAGCAGAACTGTTGGACAATTTAAAACGTCTATTTCCTGGTGTGGTAAGCAGCATTTACTTTATTAACTCTTTACCAAGTGACATAATTTTGGACTGGTCCAAATTGAAAGCGTATGCAGACGACAAAATGCAAGTTACTGAAAATTTAAAATTTGTTTTGGAAGAGGTAGAAAACATTTTGGGGAAAGGAGGAAATGCTGGTTAACAGCATTTTCTCCTTTTCCCGCAATGTTTTCACAAGGCTTCCTTCTCAGGGTTGTCAAAAGTCGTTCTTGTGTGGTAAAGGGTTAAGAGACAGATCTATTAATTTATTTGAAGAAGATTTTGCATTGAACATAACTGTTTCAGTATGATCCAGTTCCATGTCGTGCTACAAACAGCTTTTTCATTACCTCAACACTAACCATTGTTTCGACAATGGACATGTGGGCAAGTGGCTTGCCAAGAATATTGGGCCGCATAGTGGTAAAAGAAACTCCAGGACAGCAGTGATAGGGGCTGTGGCTGGTGCGATATAACTGATGTATTATTGAAAACAGCATTAAACACCATACACTAAATAACAGCCTTGTCATTTCTACTTTTTTTTAGTGAAAGAGGTTTGTAAAAGGATGGAAGTGTCAAATATCAAGTATGACTTTGGTATCATAATAATTGAGTGATTTCACAAGGGTAAGAGGAGTTCAACCCAAACTGAGTTTTATAAATATGAATTCAAGTCTATGAAGATGTATTTCACTGTCAGTGCTGTAGAAATATATTGAACTGTTGAGAATCTTAGGAACAGCTCTTACTTTTGGATGATGTAAAGTGTTTTTGAGAGCGTTTATTGCTCACCTTAATTTTTTTCAGTGAATTTAGGTACAATGTTATTTCTGTGAATAAACTGTTGGCAATGTTTTTGGTCATATTAATGAATATAGTATGAAACTAGAATGCTTTCATGGAATGATACTGTTACATAAATGTTGGAATTAATTTTTCAGCATGGAAGACTGATAGACCTTTGTGAACCAAGTCACAAGAGATACCAGATTGCTATTACTAAATGTTTGGGAAAGTACATGGATGGTATAATCTGTGACACACAGAAAACGGCCAAGGAGTGTATCCAATATATGAAGGAACAGAGGATTGAGCCAGAAACCTTTCTGCCCCTGGACTATCTGGATGTCAGACCAATCAATGAAAAATTGAGGTGAAATGACTGTACTTTTTTTTTTTTTATTCATTTTTAATCCAATACTTTGTAAGCTAATTTCAAATATGTCATTAAGAAAAAAAAGTGACATGAAAGGGAATTGTTTGAATGGCACTGTTAATTGTAATTGAAGGTATGTGGGGGATAAAGAGCAGTTAACTCATTACCAAACGACAATATTTTAGACTTGTCCAAATTGAAAGCATTTGCAGACGACAAAATAAAAGTGACTGAAAATTTGAAATTTGTTGCCAACATTTTCTCCTTTTCCCACAATGTTTTCTAAAGACCTTTCTCAGGGTCGTCAAAAGTAGGGATTGTGTGGTAATGGGTTAATTAGTAAAGGCATATTTTTTTCTGCTGCACGAGTCTAAACTTGTAAGGGTCTAATGCTTGTTTTACTGAAAAAATAAACAAGTTTATTTCATCCGAATCATAAAATTTGTGTATGGTATTATGCTAAGTAAAATAAAACCTTAAACATTTCTTTGTAGAATTTATTTTTAATATACAAGACTGTATTTTTAATTTGCAGGAAAAGTTTTGATAGATATATCATACAACATCATATGAATTTAGAATTTAGAATCTTTTCCGTCATTTGGAAAAAAGAAAGAAAACCAATTTTCCATAGAAAATTTTCTGTTTGGCTGTTAACTTAGCAAAAACACTGTATGTATATCATCTTGTTCCTGGTTTCAAGACCATATTTATGAGTATTATGTAAACTAATCATGACTTAAAAGGAAAAAAAAAAGAGTTAGCATTCAGTTCAGTTGTGACTTAGAAGGAAAAAAAAAAGAGTTAGCATTCAGTTTAGTTGTACAGCATATATTCTGTTTTTCAGAGAAATAAGAGAACCGAAGAATGTGAAGTTGGTTGTAGATGTTATTAGATATGATCCACCTTCCATTAAGAAAGCCCTCATATTTGCCTGTGGAAATGCTTTGGTGTGTGAAACAGTAGAGGATGCCAGAAAGGTGGCTTTTGGAGGAGTGGAGAGACACAAGGTAAAGAAATTAGATTTTTATTGTGAAATTTGATAATAACTCAAACTTTTTGCAACCTTTTGCATCCTTTGGATACATTGTAGACCATAAAGTTATGAACCTAACTGCTGTCTAAGCTGCATTGTACCCCAAAATTATCGATAGGTAGACACTACACAGTGATTTATCCCATTGATGTCTTCAATTTTATAGCAGGTAAAATGTTTATGACTGATGTTGTTTATTACACCAAAAATCTTGAATTACTAATAGGGTTATTATTATTACTTACAAAGAAATAAAGGAGTAAGTTTGCAGCAAACTTCTGACCCTTTAATTCGGCTTACACATACTGAAACATCTGTCCTAGATCATGTAGGAAATGGATCCTGATGAGCTGTTTTCAAGAATTGGTTACTGCACAACTAAATACTTGTCTGCAGATGGTTAGTTCTCATTGCTTAGTGGCGCTCAGTGTTTATGGGACAAGTTTCTCACAAGTAGATTTACAGTAGACAAAAATTATCACTGTTGTTCTCCATTTCAGACTGTTTCTCTGGATGGTACCCTGTTTCAGAAGTCTGGTGTTATTTCAGGTGGTGCAAGGTGAGGGAAGTCAATGCCAGTAATTACTTGTAGATTTTGTTAAGGAACATTTACCTATTTCTTGTATATTTGACAGCTATTTTTTTGGTGATAGACATGCATATCTTAAAGCAATTTAAAAAATGTAAATGTAGCAAGCAAAAATGATTAACTCTTTACCACACGATCCCGACTTTTAACGACTCTGAGAAAGAAGCCTATAAAAAAGATTGTGGGAAAAGGAAAAAATGCTGGTAACCAACATTTTCTCCTTTTCTCACAATATTTTCTACCCTATCAAAGTCTACCAAGGTTTAATTTGTTGTCTGCAGATGTTTTGAATTTTGTCCCATTACCACACAATCCTACTTTTGACACCCTTAAAAAAGACTCCTTTAGAAAACATTCTGGGAAAAGGAGAAGATGCTGGTAACCAGCATTTTCTCCTTTTCCCACAATGTTTTCTACCCTTCACAAAACAAATTTCAAATTTTCAGTCACTTTTATTTTGTTGTCTGCAAATGCTTTCGATTTGGACAAGCCTAAAATACTGTTGTTTTGGTAATGAGTTAACTCAAGGCTCAAACAGCAGTGAACAGCAAGTGCTGCAAACAAGTAAAACGTCCAGCCATTGTCACTAGAAATTACAGCAAATATAGGTAGTTAGAAACTTAAAACTTACAGTTAGTTATGCTTTAGATTATTTTCTTATCAGTGATCTGAAAGCCAAGGCTAGAAGATGGGATGAGAAAATGCTTGGGCAGTTGAAACAGAGGAAAGAAAAACTGACCATTGAGTTAAAAGACATGCAGAAGAAGAAGAGGAAAGAGTCTGAGCTGAACACCATCCGCTCTCAAATAAAGGGACTTGAAACCCGCCTGAAATATTCTATAACTGATAGAGACAATACAGTAAGTTACTGGAACTATTTCCAGCCACCCTTCTTCAACATTCGCCAAACAATACTGTGTTTAACGAAAGCTTACGAAAATACCATGGGAAAAGGAGAAAATGCTGGTCACCAGCATTTTCTCCTTTTCCCATGATATTATCTACCCTGCGGTAGGCAAATCTCATAATTTGAACCATATTCAATTTAATGTCTGCACATGGTTTGAATTCCGATAGCGTGAAATTCTTTCCTGTGGTAAAGGGATTATGCTGTACTAATAGCAAGTACATACACAAGCCATCTGACTGAAAAAGAACATCTTACAGATAAGATCTCAGATAGATAGATAGATAGATATGAAACTTGCATGAAGCATTTTACATGAGATGGGGTAATATTGTCATTGAGACCAGGGGCTGTATTCATCAACCATCTAAATAGATGTATTGTTCTTTTCCAAAATTTTTGGAATAGTTGTCTGAATGGTCTGTCTTGATTGATCGGTGGGTAGTCTCAAAATTATAAAGTTGCATGGATTGTTGAAAATCAAAACAACTAATTTCCATGAAACTTGATGTGATTACTTATTTGAAAAGTATCATTAACCCTTTCCCAAACAACAGACTTTTGGACTAGACAAAATCAAAAGCATTTGCAGACGACAATTCAACTCTTGCTGAAAAGATGATTTCTGTCTATGATAGGGTAGAAAACATTGTGGGAAAAGGAGAAAATGCTGGTTACCAGCATTTTCTCCTTTTCTCACAATGTTTTCAAAAGGCTACTATTCAAGACCCGTAAAAACCAGGGATTGTTTGGGAAAGGGTTAACTCTTAACCAAATGACCATATTTTTGACTGGTCCAATTTGAAAGCATGTGCAGATGACAAACGTAACTCAAAAATTAAAATTTGTGTCCAGCAGGGTTGAAAACATTGAGGGAAAAGGAGAAAATGTTGGTTAACAGCATTTTCTCCTTTTCCCACAATCTTTTTATAAGGCTTTTATCATAAGGTCGTGAAAACCAGGGATTGTTTGGTAAAGGGTTAAACTTTATATGAATGATACATTATCTTCAAAAGTAGTGCCACCAGAGTTTGAATACTTGCTTGAGCAATTGAATCTGCTGGTACACTATTTCCAGAGACAAATAGTTTTCATCTGTGATTTAGAAAGAATATACAGTAGCAGGATGAAGGACTTCAAGTTTGAGAAGTCTGGTGAAATACAATTTGAAGAAAGAATATTTTCCATATATGTAAGTTGTGTCTATTGAGAATTTTATGATTCAGATAAAGGTACCTTGTTCAATTTTCAGCAAAACAAGCATTTGACCCAGAATGAGAAAGACCTGAAAAATTACAAGGAACAGCTTTTGCAGTTTGATGTAAGTTTTGTTTCTATTTCCATATAACTCATGAGAGTTACTTTAGCACATATTTATATTGTGACACATTAACTTTTGTACAAGGCTACAGAAAACTTAGTGACTTTTATAATGATAAACCTATTTATTGTTTATGTCAAGTAGATCTGTATGGTAAGATATTTACTAACAGATTTCCCAATAATGCTTTATGCTTAGAGATGTTAGATAAGTACCTGAATTTCCTTGTACAAGTATCTGATGTGCCTTTTCTTTTGCTTTTGTAGCCAAGATTACACCACTTGGAGAGACAAATGAGTGAGCGTGAAGAAAACATTAAAGTTGTCAAAGATAGAACCTATAGGGTGGAAGATGAGATATTTGAAGATTTCTGCATGCAGATAGGTGTAGAGAACATAAGGTAATGTAAAAATTGTCTAGATACATTGTACATATTATTTTTTACACAGAAGAACTTTAGAAAGGAAGGAGTTGGACTGTACACGTGTTTTAAGATATTTTAAGATGTCCCCTTGAAAATAATGTCATTTCATTATGGATAAAAATCAAATAGGAAAATACTGTTTTGCGGTTGTATTAAAAACATTTTTGGAAAAAGAGGATTTTCTTGTTACAAGCAATTGCTATTTTCTCCAACCGTGTTTTCCAAATGGTATTTAATATCAATAAAAAAGATCTAAGTGAAATGGACTCTTTTTTGGCATGTGGAGGGCAGCTAGGTAGATCTTACTGTTTGAGATAACGTCACACATTTGTTCTCAAAATCTACCGTCTAAACTTACTCTCAAAAATTTTGTAGGATTTTTTGGTGCCTCAACAGCCTTAAAGTTGGAATAATCCTGTACCATGGTTACTGCATACCGTTTCAGCTGTTTTTGTAGATAGGGTTATAGGAATCAAGCATGCCAAGTAGATGCAAAATTGTTCAGGGTCATTGAATGCTGCCTATGTTTTCAAGAAAGATTTAACAAGACATAAATTGTACAATGAGTGATTTATAGTTTGGGAAAAGAAGTAGAAAAAAGATTTCAAAACATAGGTATCAGTATTATATTTTGTATCTTACAGGCAATATGAAGAGAGAGAACTTTTAGTGCAACAGGATAGAGCAAAGAAAAGACTGGAATTTGAAAATCAGAAATTCAGATTGCAGAACCAAATAGAGTTTGAGCGGTCAAGGGATACCTTGGGTATTGTTTAGTTTTATTTATATTGAGCACATTTAAAAACGCACACCTTTGTTTTAATTAATATCTTGGACAAAATGAATACATGACAGCGAAAATTCACTATGTCAAATGTTCATATTTAATGGCTCAATGCCTATCAGAGGCCCCTTCTGAGGAGAAATGGCATTTTTTGGTTTATTTTCAGCACATGTACAGTAAACAATAAAGAAAGTGAATTTGAATGCAAGATGGTTAAAACATGAACATTAATTTATTTCTTTAATTTCAGCTAATGTCATGAAATGGGAAAAGGCTGTTGCAGATGACGAAAAGGAGTTAGATAAAGTCAAAAATGATGAAACCAGAAATATGGAGGTAAAGTGATCATTTTTGACTCTTTTGTTAAGCAAAATTCATTGATGTTTTTAATTTACCAATATGTGATTTGTCATATGTATATAAAAAGAATTGGGGAAAAAAATACTATTGAGTAAAAAGCAAAAAAAACCACAAGAAACAAGAAATGTGGAGGTAAAGAAACATGGCAGTTATGCCTGTCTAATGCAGAGAAATGACCTTTCCCTACAAAATGACCCATGGGTCATTTCTCTACGAAGAGGAATGACCCTGGTCATTATTCTACGGAGAGAAATGACCCCAGAGGGTCATTTTTCTACTTAGAATAATGACCGGGGTCATTCCTTTACATAGTGCAATGGCTTCTGGGGTCATATCTCTACATAGAAAATGACCAAGGTCATTCCTTTATGTAGTGAAATGGCTTCTGGGGTCATTTCTCTACGTAGAAAATGACCCAGGTCATTTTGCAGGGGAGGGTCATTTCTCTGCATTACACCTGCCTTTTTCCATGATAACATATGATTAAGTGTGTGTTGATTCAAAATATCTATAATGTAACAGTACCATACTTTCAGATTCTGGAAGGGGTATGCCGTGAGAAAAACTACAGCAGTCCTGATTGCCAAAACAAGCAATTGGAACTGCTGCAATTTCTTCCATATCTGTTTACCAATAAACAACAAAGTTAGGAACTTGGATTAATTAAATAGACTTGCAGACAACAAATGAAAAGTGTCTCAAATAATGAGATTTGTCTTTTGAAATTCAGAAAACAATTTTGGGAAATGAGAAATTTGTTGTGTCTTTTCCAACAATGTTTCCTGGAAAACCTTCATCAGGGGCATTAAAACTGTGTTTTTAGTAGAGTTGACGAAAAAGTGCTCTCAATATGTTGACAGATTATGAAGTTTCAAAAAAATTCAGCTACCCATGATATACATGTATATTGATAATTCAGAATAACAAAATAGTTGGCATTTATCTATGAAAGATAAGTATCTTACAAATTAAGTCCATAACAAAGAAACAAATGAACAAATGCATAGCAGAAATACAGGGACCGGGCAGGATTCTAACCTAGAATGTCGGGATGAAAGGCCAACAGGCCCAACACCATAACCACTGAGCTAAAGAGAATTCCTCCTAATGCTGTTGTTAGGTATTGTATTTTGACTGAGATGAAGCCATGCATGAAGGAGTGGTCTCAATAAAGTAAACATTTTGGGAAAAGGAGAAAATACTTGTTATCAGCATTTACCCCTTTCCCCACAATATTCTCAAAAGCCTTCTTTGCCTGTGTATTAAAACTCAGAATGGTGCGGTAAAGGGTTGAACAAATCTTACCTAATAGTATTAAGATTCTTTTTCTTCCTTTTCTGACAGATGATAGACAGAGAAATGCAGAAGGCAGATAAATGCAAACAGCAGAGGCTGACTGTGAAATCTCAAGTTGATGATTTTGAAACTCAGATCAATGATATAAAAAAACGCCTGACAGCCCAAAATAAAGAAATAGCAGCTGTTCAAAAACAGGTTGCTGGGTTTGAGACCAAACTTGAACAGAAACGGGCAGATCGACATAGCCTGTTAAAGACTTGTAAGGTAGGTGGGAATGTTTTGAGAGAGCAGTATGTTATTTTTGTGTACATCTCTCAGTCATAAAATGTTTTACATTGAAGAAAAAAATTACCTTAATTAGTATTAACATTCAGGGTATGATGTTCTTATCAGCCACCAAAGGGATATAGTTTTACCATTGTCTATCCATCCATGTGTCTGTCCAGTACAATATCTCCAAAACCATTGGTCGAAATTTTGTGAAACTTTATGTGTTTTGTTCACAATAACCTATTCCACTTAGATTTTTTTTGTTCTATGCATAATGGTAGAATGGGAGTGAATTTGAGTTATGCTCTTGGGTAAATTCTTCATCAGAAGAACTCCATTATTTCTAATAAGAAAGTGTATGTGAACATAGGAACTAGCAACAGTTGGCTTTGGATAATGTGAATGACTTTCTTTTGTGGAATCTGTTGGTCATTACTACCTTGGGTCATTTCGTAAAAGGTTATTACGAAAAATTGTTGCCAAATATTTAGTAATCTCTTTACATGCTCTGAATTTTGACGTATTATTTCTGTATAGATGGACAATATCCGACTCCCAATGAGGAAAGGTAATATGGATGACATCACTCAGGAGAATGAAACTTCAAGTGCTATGGATGGTACCCAGTCAGAGACAGGCATAGACAGTATGAGTAGTCAAGGAGCCAGACAAATATATGAGAAAGAAGCTCTTATTATTATTGATTATTCCAGTTTAGAGGATGATATTAAAGAGGTAAGTGCTATATAGATGGCTTTTCATATTCAAATAGGTTCTTACTTTGAGAACAGTGTTAAGAAGTGCAAATTTGACATTATTCATCATCAGCTGATTAAATGCTCCTAGTTGTGTTCTTAAAAATGGTCTGTGTGATTGGACAAAATAATAGTAAGCATAGTCTGTAATATAATGGGATATTTGACAACAAAAACATGACCAAGGTCCGACATGCCATGCATAACACACAGAACATTGAATTCAGACAAGAGACTTTGGCACCTGAAAATAATGGGATGCTTAACTCTTTACCAGAAGACAATATTTAAGACCTATTCATCTTCAAATGCTGAAGACAAGATTCACTGTTATTAAAATCATGGATTTGGCTTTAATGATGCAGAAACTTGAGGAAAAAAGGAGAAAATGAATGCAACCAGCAGTTTCTCCGTTTCAGACATTGTCCAAAACTTTATTTCTCAGTTTACACCTTGGCTCAAATTTACCTCCAAATACTTCTAAAATATGGTAAAAAAGAATTAATTTACTTATGATAAGCTATCTTTAACCCTTTACCACAAACCCAAGTTTTAACGACTCTAAAAACAATGATGTATTAACTATTTACCAAACAACAAAAGCTTCAGACTTGTTAGGATTGGGAACATTTGCAGGACAAAATAAATTTGACGTGAAAAAATTTTTTTTTATCTCAGAATGGTAGAAAACTTTGGAAAAGGAACAAAAATGCTTGTTACAGCAATTTGTCGTTTTTCATTATGTTTTCCAAAACCTCAAGGGTCATCAAAACTCGGGATTGTTAGTAAAGAGTGAATTAAATATGAAAATATGATTGTTAACATTGTTGAGAATGATGCTTTCATTTGGATAATTGTTGATCTTTTAATTAAAGTTTTAAAATGGGTTATTTTTGTTGTCTGGGATTATAGCTTGAAGAGCCTGGTGAGATAAAAAAGGCAATAGAGCAATTAACAAAAGGTGTTTCAGACATGGTGTCAATGTTACAAAGAATCAATGCTCCAAATATGAAAGCCATGGAAAAGTAAGTTGATCTCTTTTGTAGTGAAATTCAGTCCGTTACTACATTGTCTACATGAAACCATCAGTGTACTAGTTTGTTGGTTTTGTGATGTTTAACTCATTACCAAATGACAAAATTTTAGGTTTGTCCAAATCAAAAGCATTTGCAGACGACAAAACAGAAGTGACTGAAAATTTGAAATTTGTTTTGTGAAGGACAGAAAACATTGTGGGCGAAGGAGAAAATGCTGGTTACCAACATTTTCTCCTTTCCCACAATGTTTTCTAAAGGCTTCTTTCTCAGGGTCGTCAAAAGTAGGGATTGTGTGGTAATGGGTTAACACTGTTTTCAGAATTCTTTCATTTAAATTTCTGCATCCATCCATGCTTTCCTGGAGTTTCTTTTTACTAGTACTTCACACAATTTTCTACCTAAGCCACTGGCTGATTGTCTAGGTAACCATACTGGAAACAACAGTCAGTTGTGAGACAGGAGTGAATGGTGTTGCAATGACTATCATTAATCTTCAGTAAGATATTTGCTGAGCTCAAGATTGAATCCACAACCTCCCATTTTCAAATAGTGTATGGTACCAATTGATTACTTGGCTGAATCACTGTGAGAGACACTTGGATGGATTTTTGTAGAAAAAAGAATTCCTTTTTGAACTTGAAATTGCTTTTTACCCTCAGTGTTTTCAATAAATGGCACCTGCAGGGAGACAAAAATGTTACCTTTATCACTAATATTACCATTTATGAGAAAAACGAGGGGAGACACGGTTTCCTTTGAATGATTACCCATTATAGATTACTCATGTAATTTGTTATTCTTTGTGCTTTCTTTACTATTAAAGGCACATATAATACATGTACACCAAAACAGCATGATATGATTAGAAGAAATGTGGCAAGAGCATAGCCTCATTAATTTTCATCTCTAATCAAAGCTCATCTGAACTATGATTAATCCTAATAACATACTCTCATACAGATTAGATGGTGTTAAAGAAAGATTACTTGAGACATCAGAAGAATTCGAAAATGCCAGAAAAAGGACCAAGAAAGCCAAACAAGCCTTTGAAAAAATACGCAAAGAGAGATATGACAGATTCATGCATTGTTTTGAGCATGTTTCAAATAAAATAGATGAGGTGTACAAGGTAACTATATCTTTTATATACTTCTTCATATTAAACATGCTCTGTGAAAAATAGGTTCCATGCATCTGCAAAAAGTATTGACCCAAGTCAGCTTGCACAGTTTGACTGGACTAACCTGGGTCAACTAGAGCTATCACTGAACATGATTATAGCCCCTACCAGCTCCTTCTCACAAAAACAGGTATTTGTCACAGAAAGCAGAATGGTTTAGTACAAAAGTAACAGTGGAAAAAAGTTCAAGGGAAAATAATCCAGTGCAAATCGCAGCATGCTCTGAAAATTGCACAAGCACAACTTCATATACATGTATACCTGAACATTGTTTGTAAAGTTGAGGGAAGGACTTTAAAAAGTGTTGGAGTATTGCTCCGGACAAATTTGCATCTACAGACAGTTGGTGTTGGTATTTTTTTATTCTACTGAGAAAAGACCATTCAAACTAATGATTCAGTGGATTCCTATTATGCCTTGATTTACCAAATATAATTCAATACAAAGATACATTAAGCTATATTTTCCTATAGCACAACACATGATTTCATGTATTCGTTTATTGTATATTTTATGTACTCATTTATCTCTGATAGATGACTATCTTCATCTTGCAGTGAATTATTTTTTGATACATATAAACATGAGGAAATATTGTTCAGACAGGACAGTGTTTCCTTTTCCTATGTTGTTTTCTGATCTATGCATGTTTTAACCCTTTACCAAATGACAAAATCATAGACTTGTCCAAATTGAAAGTGTTTGCAGACAGCAAAATAAATGTAACTTAAAAATTGAAATTTGTATTGTGCAGGGTAGAAAACATTGTGGGAAAAGGAGAAAATGCTGGTTACCAGCATTTTCTCCTTTTCCCACAATGTTTTCAAAAGGCTTCTATGCCAGGTCGTAAAAACCAGGGATTGTTTGGTAAAGGGTTAAGCCTTTTGTATATCCCTATTTCAAAGGTAGTTTGAAGATATCTGATGCTACCCGATTTTAGGAGAGAATGAATTGATAGAACTTGATAATGTTTACTTCTTTTGCAGCTGTTACTGCAATCATTCATGCTGTACAATTTCCATCTTTTTTCATGATTAACTTGCCATATTCACCTGACTTGGATCATGACCACTTTTCCAGGTTAACTTGAAATTTTATAAATAATTTGAAAATTTGAGATATTTTTTATTTTTTTAGGCCCAAAATATTTTGCATAGTCAACTTTTCTCTTTGCTTATTTTACTACAAATATACCAATATACCAATGTATAACAAAGTATCGTGAATTGCAAACATTTCCATATGCAAAATGTCTATAATCGTCAACTCACAAATTTTTTGCCATGCATAATTATATATCCACATATACAATACCTTTCCATATTATGATTCTAGGAGTATGTTATGATTTGAAGTATGTAAATTTTGTGTTCTGTATGTGTTATAGGCTTTATCAAGAAATCAGAGTGCCCAGGCCTTTTTGGGACCAGAAAACCCTGAGGAACCCTATCTTGATGGGGTGAACTATAATTGTGTGGCCCCTGGGAAGCGTTTCAGACCTATGGATAATTTGTCTGGAGGAGAGAAGACTGTAGCTGCTCTTGCACTGTTGTTTGCAATACATAGGTTAGTGCAGTAATGCATTGTTTGGAGACAAATATGTTTTGGTCTGTTCTTAAGTTGCAAAATGTATTTTTTTACGACAAACTTACCCTTTACCAAACAATCCCTAGTTTTTACAACCCTGAGATAGAAGCCTATTGAAGACATTGTGGGAAAAGGAGAAAATGGTGTTAAGCAGCATTTTCTCCTTTTCCCGCAATGTTTTCTACCGTGCATAATACAAATTTCAGTTTTTGAGTTGCATTTATTTTGTCATGTGCAAGTGCTTTAAAAATGGAACAGTCCAAAATTTTGTTGTCGGGTAAAAAGTTACAGGAAAAAATAGCATGATGCATTTTACTATGAAAACCTCCCATGTGTTTGGGATGAAAATCATGTTCTGTAATTCTTTTATCCGTATCACACAAAACAAACGAAATTTGAAGTCACTGGGACACCATGAGTTGAGAACTCCACTTTTACTCCACAGATAATGTGTGTTCTACTGCTTGCTTGCAGCAGTAAGTGTGCCAAATCTCACCTATGTTATCATGTTCAGTTCTCGGACCTACGATATTATGAACCTTTTATTTAGTTCTGGTAATTAAGAAGTTTATCAGAAAAAAATTGAGCCATCGATTTATTTTCTTTTTTCAGCTATCAACCAGCCCCTTTCTTTGTGTTGGATGAGATAGATGCAGCCCTAGATAACACTAATATTGGAAAGGTATTGGTCTTGCTTACACGTTTTTGTGTGATTTGGAAATGATACCTAAGAGGAAAAGGACACTTTAGATACTGAACCTATGTTGTTGTATGAATGCAAATAAGGATAAGTTGGAGAGGGATATTAAGTTTGAGGACTTCTCACAAAATAGACTACAAGGCTTTATTCAGACTTAGAAAGAAAACAATAACTAGGTATGAGAAATCATGCTATAGTAAACGATTTTGATCTTGATCAATCTAACTGCCATATGCAAGGAATGCTACTAATTGCCAGGTACTTTGTTTCGAAAATGGCTGTGACTTTGTCAAATATTTTGTGAGCAAAAAAGTATCTAGTTCTATATTGTCTTCACCACCCTGAGTAAATAGGCTTCTGAAAACATTGTAGTGAATGGAGAAAAAAATGATGATAAGTACATTATTCATTTGTTAAACAAAAAGCCCAGTCTACCTTTGTTTTCTCCCTACAGGTGGCTGCTTATATCAGAGAAGCATCACAAAGTCATTTCCAGTGCATTGTCATCTCACTGAAAGAGGAATTTTACAACAGAGCTGATGCTTTGATAGGCATTTACCCAGAGGTATTAGTTTAAGGATTATTTTCCTCCTGCATGCAGAATGTTAGTTTAAACGTTTAAGGTGTCCCTTTGTTTATAATTATGATCGACAAAAAGTTAATTTCCTCATAGAGAGATAGAATCCTTGCTACACTTTTTTTTAAAGGATATTTATTATTCTTTGCACATGTTTTAGATATTTCCGAACCAGATGTACCATGATACAGCGAGAGCTCATTTCTCCGAACATGTCATTAATATTTGAGTACAGTCAAACTAGCCTAGTTGACCACCTGTTATAAGTGACTCCATTAAACCCTTTTCCAAACAATTCCCGGTTTTTACGACCCTGAGAAAGAAGCCTTTTGAAAAAATGGTTGGAAAAGGAGAAAATGCTGGTAACCATTTTGTCATTGGCGAGTGCTTTCAATTTGGAACCGTCTAAAATTTTGTTGTATGGTAAAGGGTTAACAAAAACAACACCTCCACAATATTTCCAGTGTGAACAATGTATTCTGTTTAGTTGCCAGTTGTTGCTGACCAGTGACCATTCTAATAAAAAATCCTTGATTCAATTAACTCCATAAAGCTTTGGCATTTACATTTTTTTCTTCCAGCAAGGAGACTGCATTATTAGTAATGTACTGACATTGGATCTTACCCAGTATGAGGACCCCCATCAACAGGAGGAAGATGAACGCAATGTCCTGCTTAATGTCAGATAGAATGGATGAAGGCAACTACCTGTTCAATGTTGGATATACTAGACAGTAGATGAAAGAAATGTTCTATGTAATGCCATACGCAGATGATTGTTTAAAGTGTAGTAGACATATATCCCATCAACAGGAGTAAGAAAGTTGTAAAACAGTTTTGAAAAGTGTTCAAGTAATCATTTTTTCCAAGTTCTATGGTCCACTGCTCTCTTTCATTACATTTCGTCATTCTTCATTTCATGTAGTGGTATCTATTGATAGTTCTAATTTGTGAGTATTGTGAATTAAATAATTTAGCACTACTGACATATTTCAATTGTCTTTTTTATTTCCACCTCTTGTTTAGATGTTATAACCTATATCATTTCTGTGATAGTTTTACGTCTACAGCATTTCATGATAGTTTTATGTCTACAACAGTTCATGCTTCCTCCACACCACTAAGTAATGAGTAATGAAAATGTGCTATGGCCAACAGTTAGCAGTAAGCTGGGGTTATGAGAATCAAATCTTGAACTGAAAGCTTTTTTTTTTTGCTCTCAAATTTAATAGCAATGTCCATTTGTATTGATCTGAAAACACATTCTAATAAGCCTTGACCATTTCAGTCCCACTACACTTTCAAAGAAGACAACAGAAGTGCTGGGTATTAACTCTTTACCAAATGATAAAATTTTAGACTGGTCCGTATTGAAAGCATTTGCAGACGACAAAATGTGGCTGAAAAATTGAAATTTAATTTAGAAAGGGAAGAAAACATTGTGGGAAAAGGAGAAAATGCTGGTTACCAGCATTTTCTCCTTTTCCCGATAATGTTTTCCAAAGGCTTCTCTTACAGGGGTGTTAAAAGTCGGGATTGTGTGGTAAAGGGTTAAAACAATCATACTGTAGGTCATGGAAACCTGTGTTGTAAGGGGTATGGTGGAATTATCCATGTTCATCTTTCTATCAATACATGCACCAAAATAAAATGTTATTTGCTGCATATGCCTTCCTCTGCTATGTTGAAGGACAAAAATGAATCCACGACAATGAAAATACACCATATCAAATGGTCATATTTAACTCACTACCAAACAACAAAATTTTTGACTTGTCCAAATTGAAAGCATTTGCAGATGACAGAATAAAAGTGACTAAAAATTTGAAAATTGATTTGTGAAGGGTAGAAAACATTGTGGGAAAAGAAGAAAATGCTGGTTACCAGAAGGCTTTTTTCTCAGGGTCATAAAAACCAGGGATTGTTTGGTAAAGGGTTAATGGATCAGTGCCCAAAAATCAAATGAATAGTTTATCTCAAATCAAAAGCCTAAACTTGTGCGGACAAAATATGAAATTTAAAAAGTGGCTATCTGGAACATCATTAGATGCTTTTTAGTGTATGTAGTAGTCATTTTATGCGACTTCATCAACCTCCAAAATGAGATTCAACAGCCGTAAGGCACCGATTCAAGAGTGGAACAATATTCCACAGAAGTGTTTAGCAGTCCGAGAGGTGTCTATGTGTTGGTGATGTCAATTTTCAAGTTATGTTTGCTGTTTTCACACTGTTAAATTTGTGAATTTCAGTTTTTTAGTACGCAAATTCAGGCTTTTCACTCGAGATGAATTATTCATTTGATCTTTATGAAATTTTTGGCACTTGGCCATTTTATATGACCATTTGACTTGGTGAATTTTTAGCTCACCTGAGCACATCGTGCTCAGGGTGAGCTATTGTGATCGATCGTTGTCCAGCGTCCGTCCGTGTGTCCGTCCGTGAACAATTACTTAAAAATTCTTCTCCTCTGAAACCGCCCAACAGATTTCAGTGAAACTTCACAGAAATGATCCTTAGGTGATGCACTTTCAAAATACTTCAAAGATTTGAATTCCATGGAGAACTCTGGTTGCCATGGCAACCGAGAGAAAAAACTTTAAAAATCTTCTTGTCCCAAACCGTAAGGGCTAGAGCTCTCATATTTTGCATGTAGCATCATCTAGTGACCCTCTACCAAAATACTTCAAATTATGGCCCTAGTGTTGAAAATAGCCCTATGTTGTGGGTTCTTGGATTTCACATGGAGATAAAGAAGGAAATCTTTAAAAATTTTCTTGTCCCAAACCATAAAGGCTAGAGCTCTCATATATGGCATGTAGTATCATCTAGTGGCCCTCTATTAAAATACTTCAAATAATGGCCCTAGTATGGAAATTGGCCCTATGTTGTGGGTTCTCGGATTTCACATAGAGATAAAGAAGGAACTCTTTAAAAATCTTCTTGTCCCAAACCATAAAGGCTAGAGCTCTCATATATGGCATGTAGTATCATCTAGTGGCCCCCTATTAAAATACTTCAAATAATGGCCCTAGTATGGAAATTGGCCCTATGTTGTGGGTTCTCAGATTTCACATAGAGATAAAGAAGGAAATCTTCAAAAATCTTCTTGTCCCAAACCTTAAGGGCTAGAGCTTTCATATTTGGCATGTAGCATCATCTAGTGGCCCTCTACCAAAATACTTCAAATTATGGCCCTAGTGTTGAAAATAGCCCTATGTTGTGGGTTCTCGGATTTCACATAGAGATAAAGAAGGAAATCTTTAAAAATCTTCTTGTCCCAAACCATAAAGGCTAGAGCTCTCATATATGGCATGTAGTATCATCTAGTGGCCCTCTACCAAAAGACTTCAAATAATGGCCCTAGTGTAGAAATTGGCCCTATGCTACCGGTTCTCGGATTTCACATAGAGATAAAGAAGGAAATCTTTAAAAATCTTCTTGTCCCAAACCGTAAGGGCTAGAGCTTTCATATTTGGCATGTAGCATCATCTAGTGGCCCTCTACCAAAATACTTCAAATTATGGCCCTAGTTTGAAAATGGCCCTATGTTGTGGGTTCTCAGATTTCACATAGAGATAAAGAAGGAAATCTTCAAAAATCTTCTTGTCCCAAACCTTAAGGGCTAGAGCTTTCATATTTGGCATGTAGCATCATCTAGTGGCCCTCTACCAAAATACTTCAAATTATGGCCCTAGTGTTGAAAATGCCCTTATGTTGTGGGTCCTCAGATTTCACATAATGATAAAGAAGGAAATCTGTAAAAATCTTCTTGTCCCAAACCTTAAGGGCTAGAGCTTTCATATTTGGCATGTAGCATCATCTAGTGACCCTCTACCAAAATACGTCAAATTATGGCCCTAGTGTGGAAAATGGTCCTATGTTGTGGGTTCTCGGATTTCACATAGAGATAAAGAAGGAAATCTTTAAATATCTTCTTGTCCCAAACCATAAGGGCTAGAGCTCTCATATATGGCATGTAGTATCATTTAGTGGCCCTCTACCAAAATACTTCAAATAATGGCCCTAGTGTGGAAATTGGCCCTATGTTGTGGGTTCTCAGATTTCACATAGAGATAAAGAAGGAAATCTTCAAAAATCTTCTTGTCCCAAACCTTAAGGGCTAGAGCTTTCATATTTGGCATGTAGCATCATCTAGTGGCCCTCTACCAAAATACTTCAAATTATGGCTCTAGTTAGCTCACCTGAGCACTTTCAAACTTCTCTTAAATATTTATATAACCGGGTTTGGTTAAGAAAGATTATCTTCTTATCTAAACCAAGAAGACCTAAAGCTTTGGCCTTGCACTTCGATATTTGGTATTTATCTTCATTGTAAATCTTTACTGCTTGGTACTCAGGTGAGCGATATAGGACCATCATGGTCCTCTTGTTGTAGTAATGTATTTATTTTTGTCGGGGATATTAATTTAACTCTTTACCAAACAACAAAATTTTAGATTTGTCCAAATTGAAAGCAATTGCAGACGACAAAATAAATGTGGCTCAAAAATTGAAATTTGAGTCAAGAAAAGTAGAAAACATTGTGGGAAAAGGAGAAAATGCTGGTTACCAGCATTTTCTCGTTTTCCCACAATGTTTTTAGTTTTAGAAGTCTTTTTTCTCTGGGTCGTAAAAACCAGGGATTGTGTGGTAAAGGGTTAAACCCAAGTTGTGCCAAGTTAAATGTACTAAGTGTACATATACAATCAACTGCTAGTGAGACAAGAAATATGAGATCCATTTTAAGTATAGTTTCTAGCTTGTTCACCAGATACCAAATGAACACTAGAGGTAAGAGTATTTCTGCTGTTATAAAAATCTTTGCAAACCCATCAGTCAAAATTGCATTATTGCTATTAGGCAATGCCATAAATGATTCTTAATGATACCCATCATACAGATGGTGGAATGAGATTTCTCACCACCTATATATGGCACACTGTTTATCAAAGATATGTGGATGCTGCATTGTCCTAATTACTTATGACATACTAAGTGATTGAGACAATGTGTGTGATAATGACAAAGCTTATCTGCATAAGGGGCATAGATAATAGTTAACCCATTACCACACAATCCCTACTTTTGACGCCCTGGAGAAAGCCTTTAGAAAACATTGTGGGAAAAGGAGAAAATGCTGGTAACCGGCATTTTGTCCTTTTCCCACAATGTTTTCTACCCTTCACAAAACAAATTTCAAATTTTCAGTCACTTTTATTTTGTCGTCTGCAAATGCTTTCGATTTGGACAAGCCTAAAATATTGTTGTTTGGTAATGAGTTAAGGCAAAAAAGAAACATTCTATGGTGAAAAGACCTTGAGTAAAATCCTCTTTTAATGATATCACAGATTTGGTACAACTACATATAAAATACAATATTATTGGAATAGATTTGTCATTAGTCCGTAACAAATAAACACATATCAATACACTTCACTTTACTTTTGACAAGTTTTTCAAGCACTGTAGGGAAGGAAAGTGCTATGTTATCGATATACAAGGCTGTATAATCTAGCTACAGGTCAATATTATCCTAGCACTCGAATACAGATATGATATCCTACTTTGTATAAGGTTGTTGCACAGATATATTTGGAATCTTTTCAGCCCTGATGACATTTAATATTCTACTGACAAAAATGTGATACAACAGAAGAACAAATTCAATAAAAATATAAATACTTAAAAATTTGGACGGATTATGACATCAATTATCACCTTTGTCGAGATGATATTGTTAAGTGGAATGGCTGAATTACAAATATCACAGTTACATAAATTTTGACAACAAAATGAAGTCCAATAACCTGTCTTTTCCACACATCTTTCAGTATTTACCTATCCAAATAACTGTTTCAACAATAAAAATATTAAACCAAAAATGCATCATTAACAAATGTGATCCAATTAAAAACACTTCAAATAAATACAAGTTAAGCTTTCACTTACTTCACAAAATTTCTTTGTATTCTACTAAACTGTTCACCTCTGCCTGTCTGTAGTAAACAAAAAACATATGAATATGCAAATGATTTTTTGCAAGAAAATATTCAAATCACTCTTTAATACAACTGTTGATCAGTTAAGTCAACAACAAAATAGTAGGTTTCAACAACAAATCTAACAAATCACTGTTAACTGCTTAATCCTCCAACTGACACAACATAGCACATCCACGTTTGATCCAGTGTTGTACAGGCTTATCAGTTGGTAGTAACATAGCCAGAACAAAATTGGTCGAGTGACCAGTAGTTGACAGCACACCTTTCCTCTCACCCGTCTTGTAAACTGGACAGCGATATCTTTTATCAGATTCATCAATTTGGTCTTTCTTGTTGGGTTTCAACCAAATTGTTGGCACAGGCTCATTTAGAATCTTGGGAAGTTGTTCACTCAAACATCCTCTGAAAAAAGTACAAGGAAATTACACTTTGGTTCGTCAGAAAATAGTGGATCATGGTTTGATAATTTCACTATTTCCACCAGTAAATTTACATATTTGATAGCTTACTGGTACAGAACTACTCTTTCCCTTTTATCCATTTTTCCACCACATTTGTAGTGATTCAACATATTTAACCTCAAAAAGGAAGGAATTCCCAACAACACAGAACTTTATCTGAAACCCAAACCCTGTCACAAATCCCAACTGTAAATGTGAATAGCTACAGCACAATCAGTCTAGGGTATGAATCCACCAAATGGCTGGTGAATACAGATCCTGATCAAGGTGCAATTCTCGAGAGCTCCTTTGTACCTGTCCCTTTCAAATGCATCGGATCTATTTCAGACAGTAATTGAATCAAGTTGTAGAAAGAAATTACGCCTTTTTCTTTTAACCCTTTACTCCATAGATACTCATTTCTTGACATTGCTTGTAGGAGCCTTTGGAAAACATTGAGGCAAAAGGTGAAATTCCTCGTGACGAGCAATTTCACCTTTTGTCACAATGTTTTCTATGCTATTAAAAGGTGTCATATACACATAAGAAACGGTTTCATCCTTGCTGTTATTTAGGGTCAGTTAGAGATACCATAGAAATGCCTCATGAGGTAAAGGGTTAAATACAATTATAAAATTATCAGCTGGATTTTTGTCTTTTTTAACAAATCTCTGGACAAATTTTTTTTATTATATTGAATGAAACACAATATTCTCATAATTCTGGGTTTCCCCACACGCTGTTATCTTTGTGAACTGATAAATACACTCGTAATGTAGTCTACAGTGGGTGGGTACACCACAGGGAATTACCAAAATAAAATGTGCTGGATTTTGATTGAAGTCCTAACAAAAATGGGTGTTGGAGGCACTGAATAAATAGAATAAATGTATTTTCTTTTGGTAAAAGATGGAAATTTATTTCATCTCATGAACATCATACCAAATAGTTTCACTCATGGCTGTGTCACTAGTGAAAATATTACATATGATCGATCTTCTCTCAATGAAATAAATTTCAATCTTTCACCAAAAGAAACAAATACCCGCTATGTCTTCTGCTATAAACTAGAGCACAGTAAAACCTTTTATCAAGTAGGATGAAGAAAATATATTCAATCAAAACTTCCATTAGCACTGACTTATTCCCAATTAACTTACTTGTGTTTATCCCATCTAGCCCCATCCAAGAACAATCCAAAAACATAAGCTCCATCGTCTGGGAAGTCATCCATTTTTTCTATCTTTTGCACTTCAAAGTCAAATGCCAGTGTATCAATAGGGATGGTGTATTTCCTAGCATAGTTCTGCATGACACCAGTCAAAAATGCTTGAGTGAAGAAGAAACCAGAGATCCAGAACATGACTGGTTTGCCATCATCATACCATTTCTGAAAAAAAAAAAAAAAATGGTTAGTTAGCTCATTACCAAATGACAAAATGTTAGGTTTGTCCAAATTGAAAGCATTTGCAGACAAGATAAAAGTGACTGAAAATTTGAAATTTGTTTTGAGAATGGTAGAAAACATTGTGGGAAAAGGAGAAAATGCTGATTACCAGCATTTTCTCATTTTCAAACAATGTTTTCTAAAGGCTTCTTTATCAGGGTTGTCAAAAGTAGGGATCGTATGGTAATGGGTGTAGTATAAAAACTTGTAGACTTGTCCAAACTGAAAGCATTTGAAGACGACAAATAAAATGTTGCCGAAAGGGTGGTTTTTATATTTGAAATGGTAGGAAACATTGTGGAAAAAAGGAGAAAATGCTGGTTAGCAGCATTTCCTCTTTTTCCCCCAATGTTTTCAACAGGCCTCTTCATCAGGGTCGTTAAAACTCTTGAGTTGTAAAGGGTTAATACGTTATACCAAGTAAGACACATGTATCACATGATTATAAATCCACAGAATACATTTCATCTAACAACTGAAAATAAATCATGAGGTATATTGGTCCTTGGAAATGCAGAGAATTTACCAATAGCAAAAGATTTCATCTCGTGACTGCATGCATGGACTGTACAGACTTGCGTAGATCAATACTATTTGCAGATTCCTTAAAACTTCTGCTCATAGAGCATGCATTGTATACATAATCTGGGTCATTGAAGGACACATCCAGATCTCTATGAGAAGTTAACCCTTTACGCCATAGATACTCATTTCTACGCATTGCTTGTAGGAGCCTTTGGAAAACACTGTGGCAAAAGGTGAAATTGCTTGTGACGAGCAATTTCACCTTTTGCCAAAATGTTTTCTATGCAATCAAAGGGTGTCATATACACATAAGAAACAGCTTCATCCTTGCTGTTATTTAGGGTCAATTAGAGATACCATAGAAATGCCTTATGGGGTAAAGGGTTAATATGAAAACAAGCTTTGCAAAGCAGCACAAATACACCCAAAGTAGCTTGTAAGTGAAATAGGTATAAGTCCAGAATGCCTGCAGATGTCACATGCACAACTACACATCATAGAGATTCATTGTTGTAACTTTGAACTTATTCCAATGAAATCTCTTGGAGGAATTGCACACACCAGAAATTGCTACCAGACTGACTGAAGGGCCAAAACATAATACAAGCCTTCAGATGTATAACAAAATACAGAGGAACGCATACAGACTACCTTCCTCAGGAGTAATCTCACTTCAATGTTTTCACATCTATTCATGTTGTTAATGTCAATTATTCCTAATTTACATCTACCGGTACATCACTTAAGTTGATAGCATATTTGTTTCAGAGAGCAATAAGTTAATACAAATATGACCCACAAAAACTTACCTGCAGAAACTTGAGTCTCTCCAGTAGATCAGTGATGTAACTGCCCAGTGGTTTCAGTGATGGATAAGACCTTTTGGCCCACATCGCAGGTAACTTGCCAATCAGTAAACTACCAGCTAGCTGTTCAAGTTCTGCAGACATCACCACTAGACCTTTGATGGCCTTTTGTATGTTGATTAGACTTGTTCTTACTATTGAGGTCAGCCTGGATGAAAACGAAAATGTTTCATTTACTACTTCAAATTGGTGGCAGAACATTTTAAAAACATCTTTGTAACAACAGCTTTGCAGAGCAGCACATATACACAGAAAGGGGGCTTTGTCAGTGAAAGTGGTAAAAATCTAGAACGTCTACAGAGATCCAAATTTTAAGAGTCGCATGCACAACTACACATCATAGAGATCCACTGTAGTAAGTTTCCAATGGAAACTGTCAGTGTTGCCACACACAAGAAATTGCTAAATGATGGATAGACGGATGACCAGGGCCATAGCATAATACAACTGTTTGGACATATAAAAAGGTTGCTGTTCTGGCAAAATCCACCATTAACCTACAAAAGTTGTATTAAACTAATGACATAACCTCTTATCTAATTCTTTATGCATTAGCTTTTATATTTACTATTTATTAAGTATCTATTATTATACCCAATTTGCTACGCAAAAAGTGTGTCAAGTTTTGTATTTCTTTGTGTTTTAGTGACTGTTAAGAAGAAATGCGAATCAAATTAGAGGAAATATCAAATTCCTAAAATATTGTCATTTTAATTAACTAATGTACATTAGCCTATCATGATTTAAGGGTTTTTCTAGGTGGGAGCTACTATAAGGGAGGGTGCTTTTACTAAGAAGTATATGGTATATAAGGGGGGAGGTATCACCTGTTGAAGCGTTCCATTTCCTGTACCAACACAGTGTTCATACTTTCATTGTATTCCACAGGGTATTTCTTTGTGGCTTCTTCGATGTCAAAATTGGGAGGTAACTGAAAATGTCAACAAAACCATTCATTATCTTAAGCCTCTAGTACACCATGGACAATGTATAACCAACATTTTGTTCAAATATTTTCAACAGCAGTGTGACAAAAATTGTATGCACATGCTAGTGTGATAGGTGCATTTACATATTCAACGTCATAATGACCCAAACAATGGGTACAGTGGTCCTATAGGTGATTTGTGCCAAGAACATTAGCTCCATAGGTGATCAACCCCATGTTCAACTCTCTACCAAATAACAAGATTTCTGACCATACCAAACTCAAAGCATTTGCAGAAAAAGAATTAAATATAGCTCAAATCAAGATATCTGTCTTTGATAGTACAGAAACCAATGCAGGGCAAAAAAAAAAGTTACCAGCATTTTGTCTTTTTCTCCCAATGTTTTGAAAACCTTTCCTCTTCTGGTTTATTAAAACCTTGGAATGCGCGGTATAGGGTTACACGGACATAAATATCTCAGAGAAAATAGACGTATGTAAGATTAAAACAATAATTATGATTAGAATTTCAATTTCTGTTCACAAACTCTCTACAGTAGCTGGTTTCAAGATAAAAATTTAGCAGTTTAACTTTCATTTCACTTCCTAATCAACTTTACATCATCACTTCCTTATCAACTGACAATATGGAAAGTAACAATACCAGGGCGTCAATTTTTGTCCTATATCCTATGTTTGTCCTATATTTTGATGGCTGTCCTATATTGGACTAAGTGTCCTGTATAGTGATAAAAATTCATGAGATCATGAAAAAGAAACTGATAATTATAGTAATATTGTTGTAAGAGACTTTTGGAAGATGGTATATTAGAGTTGTTTTAAAGTCCATGAATACTACACCATGCATTGAATAATGACAAGGAATAATTTCCATAAGCTTATTATAAGTGAAGCAATCTGTTGAACGATCAGAGGCTACGATAGGTACTAGAGTTACTTCTTTTGCATAGCTGTTAACTTAATCCGTGTAGCAACATATTCTCTATCTATGATGTTAAAGCAATATAGTCCTGTGCTTCTTGAGAACTCCCTGAAACCATCTGGACCATATTGCTTTAAGATCATAAACAAGAGCAAATCATTTAGCTTCATGGCATCAATCTTTAGCAGAAAAAACTGTATCTACCTTGAAACTGAACAAAAAATCTCATATTGAAATGGTAATATGACAACAAAAGCATCAGTTTCTTCAAATACCTTTACTGATTAAATGTTGTGATGTCCAACATATAGAAAATATGTTGCTACACAGATGAAGTTAACAGCTATGCAAAAGAAGTAACTCTAGTATCTATTGTAGCCCCTGATTTTTCAACAGATTGCTTCACTTATAATAAGCTTATGGTAATATTCCTTGTCATTATTCAATGCATGGTGTAGTATTCATGAACTTCAAAACAACTCTAATTTTCCATCTTCCAAAAGTCTGTTACAACAATATTACTATAATTATCAGTTTCTTTTTCATGATCTCATGAATTTATAGGAAATTTTATCACTATAAATAACACCTAATCCAATATAGGACTATATAGGACAGCCATCAAAATATAGGACAAATATAGGATATAGGACAAAAATTGAAGCCCTGCTTTAGTAATTACTCATGATCTTTGCCACTTCTTTTAGAAGTGGCATTAATTATTATATCCAATAGTTTCACTGATTTACTAGGTCATTTGATCTGTTTACCACACAATGACAAGTTTTGAAAATTCTGAGGAGGTAGCCTTTTGAAAGGCTTATTCGTTAAAAAAGGCCTTTTCACCAATTGGCTATTTTACCTATGGAGGAGGTGGGCTACTTCTCTTCCCCACCCACCAACACACCATCTAATCAATATTCAAATAGTTGTAGCCCTAGAGTATATACCAGTACTAGTATATAAATTAATCACCTTTGACAGAATATCACCAGATATCGCATTAAGCTGTGCATCTGAGTCTCCACCTGAACCACCCCCAGAACGTCCCTGGGTTAACAGAACAGAGTCAAACAAAAGTTTGGTCTCATGCAACTCCTTGGAAATATCTGTATTGTCATGCATTCCGAATACCTCTGGAAGCTGGGCTTGTGGTAAACTCTGAGAACACAGGAAAATATTATACATGTATGTTCAGCGTACACCTCGAGTAAACATAGCACTCTTTACTAGATGCCAAATTTCAGACTTGAAACTGAAAGCATTTGTTGACCACAAATTAAATGAAGTTCAACCCTTGAAGCACCTTTCACAACTACGTGTAGTTGCCTTTGGGGTCAGTGTATATCAAGATCAGGCAGCACAAAATGTTAATCCTGATCTTTGATCTTCAATTTCTACTTTTCTATAATACTTCAAACACATGCAACCTTTAGATTGTGATTATTGTGGCATTATTTCAAGATTGAAAATGTTCTAGGTGTTTACTTGGTGCTCTAATGGTTGAATGAATAGATTTGTCTCTGACAGATAGAACGTATCGGTAAAGTGCTTAGTAAAGGTTAAACACAAACATTTCTAGATGAAAAACTTTGATTTGGGAACTCAAAGTAGTGGTTGCTTCTCACTGAAAACAAAAGATGGCCAACACAGATTATGCATTGTGCAAGTTTTGAACTTTGGTTGTTACAAGAAATAAGAAAGCCAAAGTTCATCAATTATTATGAATTGTTCAATGTTGATTCACACAATATATGTACTGTAAAAAAGACAATTACCAGCTCATGAAAAGGTGCAATGAAGAAATATAACAACTGTTTTGACAAAATATTAGACCACATACAACATGCAGGTTATTTGACGGCGGATGATAGACAGTTCTGTTATTTTGCATTCCATGAGCTATGAGCTTACTACTGCTGGTGCATCTATAGCAAACATCTTTCAAAATTCCAACAAAGTAAATCCATTTGCATTAGGCAATTAACTGTGGCTTAAATAATGGGATGGAAACCATTCTGGGGAAAAACCAAGAAAATAGTGGTGACCAACATTTTCCCAAAATGCTTTCGAAAGTTTTTTCATGGTCTTCAAACATCAGGATTGTATGGTAAACTGATAACATATTTACCTTGATAAATTCTAGATAGTCCTCATATTTGCCTTTAGTTGGACAGTAGTAAATACCACTTGGGGACAACTTGTATTTTGGTTCATTAATGATGTGCGGTGTATAGAAGTCACCCAACATGGTTCTCAAACAGCGTCTGTCCCAGTCGTCTGTCACACGCCCTCCGTAATTACATTCACCTGTCATGTAGGTAATGGCATCAAAGGGTACTTCGTCATACTCATTTATAAACATCTGAAACCAACAAAAATGGGCATCATAACATATATAGTCACCATCAATAGTGTTCTACCAGATCACAAAATTTTAGTTTTGTTCATACTGAAAGTATTTAAAAGTAACAAAGTTGTACTGGCTTATGTAATGAGGTTTGTCCATGACAAGTTGTCTTGGAAATGAGACAAAATGCATTTCAGCAAGAGAAAAGCAAGAGAAAATGCATTTTCTCTTTTCTGATACTGTTTTCAAAAACCTGTTTCAGGGTCCCAGTTTTTTTTGTTAAATCCTTAACCCTTTATCACACAACCTTGAGTTTTTACAGACTTAAGGTAGACAGCTTTTAAAACATTTTGGGTGAAAAAGGAGAAAATGCTGGTAACCAGCATTTTTTTATTTTCCTACAATGCTTTCTACTCTTTCAGAGACAAGACCCATTGCTTGAGCCAAACTCTCCTTAGTGTTTTTAAATGCTTCCAATGCTGCCTGGTCTAAAATTTCTTCATGAGGTAAAGGGTAAATCTACTTCTTTTGTGAGCTAGTCTCTACAAACTTGGTCTCAGTGCTCAAGCATCCATGTTTAATTCTACTGTTAATTGTATTCAACTTTACCTGAAGCTGTCTGACAGAGATACGCAGATCAGACTCATTGAAGCCATAAGGAATGTTCCATCCTAGAGGTCCAAACTTTCTCCTTTCTTGTACTAAGGCATGAAAGAAACACAGTCCAAAGAGCAACCTCTCAAATGGCTGAAAATTTAAAAAAAAAAAAATATTGTATGGATTATACACATTCAAAATAAGTCAAATAAGTTGTAGTACCTATGGTCAAGAATTGTTATTTGTCTATTACTAATGTTACAAAACTTCATAAAAAGAGTTTACATTTAAGATTAGATAAATATAAAACATTTTTCCAGCTCTGGTACATCACATTTACTTGATGTTACAAAAAAACACAATTAAGAATCTACTCTATTTAACCTGCAAAAGCATACATGAAGTAAATAAAGCAAGAAATGTTTCTTTTAAAATAGAAAAAAAAAAACACTGAAATATGACAAGACACAGAGAAGTATCCATATTTACCTGTTCCTTTCCAGGGCATCCACTGAAGAATTCTGGATCTGAGATGGGATCGTTTAAGTAAGATTGTAACAGGTTTTGTCTAAGTCCTGTTGGTGGTTCATTTGTCATCTTGACACCATTTTGTAATACTGTGACAGGGAACTAATGAGGAAATAAAACATAACATTTGCATGGGAATTATATCATGTCAATATGAATGAGCTTAGAATTTCATCAGAGACAAAACTATGTCTGTGCTACGATGATTTGAATTCACCTATAAATGTAAACTGATATGCTGGACTGTGAAAAAAATAAACTTTCTAATAAACTCTCTACTTCTCATATGTGATAGTAAATTGATACCATGTTTTCAAAGTAAATGTGTGTCAATTGCAAGTAAGTCTCAAGCTTAACTCTTTACTACACAATCCCAACTTTTAACAACCCTGAGAAAGAGGCCTTTCAAAAACATTGTGAGAAAAGGAGAAACTGCTGGTAATCTTGTTGTATACAAATGCTTTCACTTTGGACAAGTCTATAATTTTTTTCGTCTGGTAAAGAGTTAAATTGATGGTTATGCATCAAGGTGGCTCAGTTGGTGGAGACCATGGTGGTTTATTTCATGGTTGCAGGTTCAAGTCTGTCTGAAATGATTATTTTGAGAGATAAGTTTTGTTTTTTCCTACACCCAGAGAATACAGTCATATTGTTTTTGAAGATACAACACCTCACAGTCAAAATCTTGTTACAAGTAGCTTTAACCAACTGAAATTAAATTTACCTTAGCAGAGGGATAACTAGTGAGCCACAGCCTAAAGTCTGGATGTGTGTTCTCCACATTGAAGTCTTCACATATCTTCTCCAATGGGGTCATCCAGGAGACAGCCAAATGACAGTTCTGTAACATCACCCATGTTCCATCACTACGAGCCTTTTCTATCATCTTGGAGGCTATTGGACCCTGAGTGACACATGATATAGAATATAGTGAAGATATTCAACTGAACCTTTAACCCATTACCACACAATCTCTACTTTTGACGACCCTGAGAAGGAAGCCTTTAGAAAACATTGTGGGAAAAGGAGAAAATGCTGGTAACCAGCATTTTCTCCTATTCCCACAGAGTTTTCTACCCTTCACAAAACAAATTTCAACTTTTCAGTCACTTTTATTTTGTCATCTGCAAATGCTTTCGATCTGGACAAACTTTATATGTTGTTGTTTGGTAATGA
Source organism: Tridacna crocea (assembly GCA_943736015.1). Taxonomy (NCBI): domain Eukaryota; kingdom Metazoa; phylum Mollusca; class Bivalvia; order Cardiida; family Cardiidae; genus Tridacna; species Tridacna crocea. The sequence goes on from OX031062.1 coordinate 25,491,702, forward strand.
GTTAATAAACACACATCACATTGTACCAACAAAGTTATCACATAATCAGACATCCAAAAAGTTTACTTTATCTTACAAGTGACTGAATCATTAGGCAGACTGGTCCTCTCACATACAGAAAACTGACCAATAGCCAAAGCTTTTGGCCGAGGTCAGCCTGTGCGGACTGTGCAGGCAGACCTTGTTCAATACTTATAGCAGATGCGTAAAGGCCCCTATTCATACAATGTACTTTGGCTATTGAATAAAGCTATCTTTTAATACATGTAACTTGCTTGCAAAATTACATACATAACTGCCAATTTTGAGACTGGAAGATAAAAATGTAAGTGAAGCTGACTCTGTTTATCTATATCATGCACAAAATGTGCAAAGAATAGTTTGAAAAAAATGTTGTTGTTTTTTGGCTGTTCATCTAAGACTCAGTTTCTATCTAACTTAGTTGACAGTCTGACTTAACCCTTGACCAAACAATCCCTGATTTTTACGACCCTGAAAAAGAAGTCATTTGAAAACATTGTGGGAAAAGGAGAAAATGCTGGTAACCATCATTTTCTCCTTTTCCCACAATGTTTTCTACCCAGCTAGAAACAAATTTCCATTTTTTGATCTATGTTTAATGTAGTTGTCTGCAAGTGCTTTCAGTTTGGACCAGTCTGAAGTTTTCTTGTTTGGTAAAGGGTTAAACACAGCTGTGGTATGAATAATTTTTCCTACCTGTCCCTGTCCAAGGGAAATAGAGTTGAATTTGTCTCCACTGAACCCTTTATCCTCTGCAAACTTCAAAAGGGCCATTGTGGGATCTGCCCCTGGGGACAAGACAAAGATCAGTGGGGCACAGCAGTTAGAGTCTGTGTAAGATTTAGCCAAATCAAACGGTGGAGGCTCAATGAACTTCTTGCCAAGCTTACTGGTGACAAAGTTTGTGATGGCTGCATTAACCTAGAAGAGAAAAGAGTCACCAGAATAGTGTAGGTTGACAATATGAACAGAATGATACCTATGTACAACTGTTCCATAAGACTGAGTATCAAACTCTTTGCCCTTTAACTCTTTACCACACAATTCTGAAAAAGAAAGTTTTGAAAACATTTTAGGAAAAGGTGAAAATGCTGGTAACCAGCTTTTTCTCCTTATCCCATAATGTTTTCTACCCTTCCCAAATCAAATTTCATTTTTTGAGTCACATTTATCTTGTCGTGTGCAAATGCTCTCAATATGGACAAATCCAAAATTTTGTAGTTTGTTAAAGAGTTAAAATATCTTCATGACATGAAGTACAGAATACATTTCTGTAGGTTCAGATCTTGTATAACTCATTACCCCATAAGGCATTTCTATGGTATCTTTAATTGACCCTTAATAACAGCAAGGATGAAACCGTTTCTAATGTGTATATGACACCTTTTGATAGCATAGAAAACATTGTGACAAAAGGTGAAATTGCTCGTGACGAGCAATTTCTCCTTTTGCCACAACGTTTTCCAAAGGCTCCTACAAGCAATGTGTAGAAATGAGTTTCTATGAATTAAAGAGATAAACAAAAGCAAAGAAAAGTTAGAACCAGCACAACAACGGTTCATACCTTATCTGGTCTTATTACACGGAGTACAATCATTTTCTGGAAGTCATTCAGCTCCTCTTGGAAGGGTGCTGGTAACTCCTCATTGTGAGGTTCCTTGGAGTTGTAGTAGACTGCCCATTTGTCAAGATTACTCACAAAGTGTTGTCTTAAATAATACAAGAGAATCTTAACCCTCAGAGTATTAGATAAATCAAATAGATAATACAATAAGAAAAATAGACCCCTACAATTTCAATTTTAAGGGTGTTATTACCACCCCCAAATCAAGAATACATGATTGTATTCACCAACCATTCTTGAGAATATTCTTAGTCTTATTCTCCAAGATTTTCAAATTTGAAAGTAACACAACTTCTGATTCGGTTTTCGGTTTAGCCAATCAGAAGGTGTATTACTTACAAATGCAGAAAATTCTGGAGAATAAGACAAAGAACGTTCTTAAGAATAGTTAGTGAATATACTGTGCACAGAAAGCTGTCTGATATGAAATCTGCAAAAACAATTTTAGTTACAGTTTATCTTGTACGGATTAAAAGCGTATGTAAAGTACCCAGATACTCCTAAATTTGACCATGTTAAACAATGAAGCTGTCTATCTAATACAATTTTTTAAATTTTCTTTGATGATGAAATATGAATTGAATGAATGAAAAAAATTATTAGTGTGAGGTGTAACAAATTTATCAAAGTTTTTTTTTCCTCAAAAAATTTCCATTGAAATACATGTAATATAATAATTTGGCACAATATGTTATATACTCAATTTAATACCAACAAAAGTTCTGACCAACCTCAATTTCCTCAGACTTTTCAGATCTGATGCTCTGCAAATCTCATCCCAGCTCTTGTCTGTCAACCACGTTGGTGCTGGATTGGCCAGTTTATTCTCAAGGCCCACACCGCCCGTCAAGAAGAACATAAACTCTTCTCGGTCCAATTCATGTTTAGACCTACATTAATAGAAAGCATAAAGTTGTTAAGGGTAGGTACATTGGAGAAATTTGTATATGAAGTAGGACAGACCTAAAGTGCTTAATATATGTAGTCAATGAAGTAAATTGAAGATGTTGAAAACTGAACGAAACAGTAATTCAAAACAGGTTATTCATCATTACAAAATTAAAGTAAATGAGTATCATTCTTCAAATTATAAGAATTAAATTATCAAATAAAATATATTTTATAAAAATTATGCCCTTAACATTATTATGGATAAGTAGGAAAATAATATAATAGTACTGTACTAATAAAAATTTACCATTTAACCTTTTACTGCAGGATCCTGACTTTTAACAACCCTTAGAAAAAAGGCTTTTGAAAACATTGTATGAAAAGGAGAAAATGCTGATTAACAGCATTTTCTCCTTTTCCCTCAAAGTTTTCTGCAATATCAATTATTTATTTTAGCAACAATTGTTTGCAAATACTTACAACTTTAATTCATGAAAAATTTTGTCATTTTGTAAAGAATTAAAGGAGAGTATTAAGCAAGTAAGTTAAGTATAATACTACTGGTAAAATGAACTAACAAATCTATCTAATAATAGAAGAAAGCTAATTACACACTTATGTATAGAAAAGAAGTTCATTTGTTTGATAACTAATACAATTTCACAAAAAAAAAATAAAACCTGAATGACTGATTCCTGCTGAATATGGTTTTCAGTATACATTACTGTTTAAAGCTTTATCTATCAATCACATCTTATAACAGCCATAAGAAAGGCCTTTTGAAAAAATTCTAGGGAAAGATGAAATTATTGGTGTTCTTTCTAAAAACCTGAAAGCAAATAAATTGGGGGGGGGGGGTGTTCCATATTTACAACCGATTTTACATACTGTTCTATTATTTGCAATGTTTTCTAAAATTTCAAAAGCAAATTCAATCAATTTGAATTTATTGCCTGCAACTGCTCTCCATTAGATAAGTCTAAAACTTCATTTTGTGGTGAACATTTAAAGGCTAGTATGGTTTGATTAAACTCTTTACCTCCTCAAATGAATTTACATCTGATGACTCTAACCTTTTACCATACAACAAAATTTCAGCTTTTGTTTAAATTGAAAGCAATATCAGACAACAATTTTAATGTGACTCAAATGGTGGAACTTTTCTTAGATAGGGTAAAAAAACATTGTGGGAAAAGGAGAAAATGCTGGTTACCAGCATTTTCTCCTTTTCCCACAATGTTTTTAAAAAAAGATTCTTTCCAAGGGTCATTAAGTCAGCACTGTATGGTAAAGGGTTAACAACATACCTGTACTTGGGAAATAGGAATGATAAATTTCTTTTCAGGTTTATACATGACCACAAGCAAAATCCTGGTACTAAAGAAGGAAACATTTTTGACAAGTGATATCCCCTTTGTCATAATGCTTTCAAGAGGGATTTGCAGAGAGACCAAAAAAGCCATCTAGCAGGAGGTTAAGTGCACTACAATAATCCATCTCAGTTTCTCACTCAAATTATTCTTTACATGGCGTAATATGAACAGTCTACTTACACAATAAAAAATATCATGAACATGGATGTCTACATAGCTTTAAAAATATTCTTTTGTTACCATTAGAAAATATACATATTCAACGGACTGACTTTATTAAAGCATCACATTTACTACATCATTGTGCTATGACTTGTGACATCACTTACACTATAACAGTCAAAGATTTGTGCCTGGAAAAGTAAGTATGTGGAAAAAGTGTACAAATTTGAAATAAGTAAATTTTTTCTACCGAAATGAACTCTTAGACCATCAAATGAATGGCAAAAAATATTTACAGTTAGCTAAGAAAACGTAGGTATGTAAAGCAAATTGAAGATATCTAATTAAGTTTGATGTAATTATCAGGTTTGAGTCTTAATATCAGTTTCTCTGTTTTGCAAGAAAACATGGTTTTTTTTAAGTAAAATAAATCTTGCACAAATGTGAAGTGCAATGTACCTGTACTTAATATATGACAAAACCATGAGTTAAATAACCAGTTTCACTTTGAAAGAAAACAAATGGCCCATTTCAGGACAGGAAAAAAGATATGAAAATCATTTCTACTGTGCTTAATCTCACAGATTTGTAAAGATCTATTATCACTGGTAATGTGTTTCTATTACTAATGACTTTGTAAAGGATCTTTTGACTTTAGAAAATCATATAAAAGAAAAGTGTAACTTATTGGTAAAGTTCTTTCAACTATTAGAAATCATATAGAGGGAAAACTGTAAATAATCTTGACAGCACTAAATGCTGTGTGTCTTTCTTTGATCAAAAGAACTTTGATTTGTTTGTATATTTCAACAGTATTTCAATTACTGTTGCAGTAGTCAGAAAAGATTTTATCCACAAGTTTCTGGAGTTTGTTCAACCAGTATTACCGGTACACACAAAGACCTTTCCAACTCTATGGCTGCTTCTCACATGAACAAAGTCAGATTTTCAGCAGTGAGAGAGAAATTAATTTTCACAATTATACCCTTTCCTAGAAAGGATCTGGCTGAGCCTTGATTCAAACTAACAACCACTGAGCCATGAGGGCTCTACTTGAAAACCCTGATTATAAATATCTGATGATTCAAAACAGCAACAACAATAACGATGACCTTACATACATAAATGCATGCAATAAGACTACAAAAGAGATATAATGTAAAACAATACATGTATTTCATTCATAACATTTCTATATCTTGATGTTTACTTTAAGCTGTGTTTATGGGGAAAGTGACTGAAATATATGTTTCATATTTACTGATCTTTTAATGCTGATCGACTGACCACCACTAAGACTCGTCTACTTAAAAACAGTTGAACAGAAGTACATGTTCTTATTCAAAAACTGTATCTTGTCTCTGTAGGAATTAAGCTTTCTTTTTCAAGTGCAAAAAAAATGATGCCTTATGCTTGACCCAGATATCACAAAATGACCATAGATCAGTACTTTTGAGTCCTCTTTACACAATATCTATCCACAAAGAGTCAATAACCTAAACGATGTGATTCATGTTAACTGAAAACCAATTCTTGGTCAAGGTTTTGTATAATGCTAAAAAGATTACTTTATCAAACAAAGATTTATACTTTGTTTCATGTTTCCCTTTTCAGACAAATGTAAAATACAACTGTATTCAAATCCTTATCATGGTGTGTTTTGTGTGAATATCTGCCGTATTTGATAGTAAGATCAAAGTCTATATGAAACATATCTGTTGACTTCTACAATGGTTTGCATGCTTTATATCATGAAAACAGACCCAGTCATTGCTAAAAAATCGAATCCTTCAATAATGAAGTTCTCTGCATCATCACCTGGGATGGGTGTGTATTTAAATCGAAATCGTCTGGGAAAGACAATATATGTAACATGAACAATTTATAGAATATCCACAGTCATCAACATTTAATGAAATACCAAACAGAACTTTTCATTTTTGCTCACGAACAATTTTTGATATGCAACTACCATCATAAATTTGTAAAAATTATCTTCCAAAACTTAAAGCAATAGCAACAATATTCTGCAAAAAAAGTATTGTAAACAGGTTCCATTAGGAATGTTTTCTTTATCCCCCAATTTTCATCATGTAATATTTTAGTTTTCCTTTTTTATCGAATTGAAAGCTTACAAGAATGAAAATAATTATCAAAATTGTACCAATGTATTTGCTGTATGAAATGTAACTGGATATTTTATCATAAAAATATACATGTATTATATTTCATATGTTATATTATATATGTGCAGTCTGATCTGGATCTTGATCCACACCATACCCAAAATCTAACTAGGTTGCAATAGGTAGTCAGAGGCTTCTGAATTTAAAATGACATGAAAAAGCTTGTCACTGATCCAAGCACCAAGTGTAAAGCATGTTGCTGAACTACCTGGAGAGAAATACAGCAAACCACATTGATGTAAAAGCTAGTTCAAAAGCAGGGTAGGTTTAAGTACTGATATATTAAATAACTCTCCATGACACTTGGACAATCAACACGATACTGCTATAATTAACATAAACAAAATGTTGCACACATGGATTCAATAGAAAAGGTTTTGATAGGAGGCATGGCTCATTATGATCACTTTCTTCTGCAGTCAAATGTCTCCAAGAAGGCCTGCTACAAGATAAACAAAAGGGCCATGATAGCCCAGTATTGCTCCACTTCCCAATAAATAAAAAGCATACAATTTTAGGCTGAATAGTTTTAAATGCAATATTCAAAGTTTTCTCAATAAAAACCTATGTGAAGGTTTTGACCCCAAAGCCTGGGTATAAACAAGAAGACTCTCAAAGTTTTCTCAATATAAAGCACCTGAAAAACATATGAACCATAACACAGGAACAATTTTAATCTCTGGGATAACTTTTGAACAAAATCAAACATGTTCCCAGTTTTTATTCTACAAATTCAAAACAGACAAAAAATTTGGCATGTAAGTCAGTGGCATTTGGAAATTGATTAACCCTTTACCACACAATCCCAATTTGTAACAACCTGGTAACCAGTATTTTATCATTTTCCCACAATGCTTTCTACCCTGCTGAAAACAAATTTCAATTTTTCAGTGCTTCAAATTGGCCAAGTCCAAAATTTTGTTGTTTGGTAAAGAGTTAATGCACAGACACAAAGACAAATGGATGCATGTCAGACACAAGGCCATGATATCAGATCACTGACCTTATGCCAGCAGAGCTACACAAATTAAAAGGTAGTTATGTGTTAATAGGATAAAAGTGAGATATGGAGTCAATATTAAGTTGGTTAATATTGGCTCAATAAAATTTAATGACATTTCCATGAATATGGCACTGAATACTTATGGAATTAAATTGTGAATGCAAACTGTTATTTGCAACGAGACACACACAACTCCACACAGGACAGGATAAAAAATATTAGTAACTCCATCAAACCAACACAGCAAAACACCCTGTAAATTAGTGCCAGCAGTTTTCAAAACAAGCCCAAACTGATTGAAAAAATAAAATGTCAGTACTGAAGTGGGATTTCTTATACTTACAACAGCATATTTGCACACAGAATAAACGAAAACAGAAGTTTATCTTTTTCGAAGAGAGAGCGACACACATTACAATATAGATTGTATGTAAAGTGGTCAGACAAGTATCGTAAACGGCGTTCCAGTATCTTTGATCGGTTGCTGGAAAGATTCAACAAGAAACAAAATATATTTATAACATCGGATAATATCAAAACAGAAGGAAAGGTATTCATAATAGAAATAATCATGATAATTATAATGGTTTGGATGAACAACAATGAAATACTTACAATAATATGTTAGCACAAAGAATGAATGAGAAGAGAGTTTTGTCTTTCTCAAAGAGTGAACGACACACGTTACTGTATAAACTATATGTAAAGTGGTCGGCAAGATATCGTAATCTCCTTTCCAAAATCTTTGAGCGATTGCTGAAAAAAAGAGAATGGAGCAAACTATGGGGTAAACTATGCACAAGCATGAGTACAAATCTGCAACAGACATAAAGCCTACAATTGACTTCTAGCATCTTCTAGCTAAATCTGTCTAAAGATAATAGAAATAAAATAATGAAATGAATAGGAAGGTACATGCAACAGGGTATTTACCCTTATATCCATTTCAACAAATCTCAACCTAAAACAAGATGACAATGATGGTCCTATATCACTCACCTGAGTAGCTCCTGATCTATCGATGTGGGGGCATAAAATGCATCTAGAGTTACCCCCTAGACAGTATGGAATGCTCTTTTGATAGTGAACATAATATTCCAAGTTTCAAGTGAATGCCTTTAGTAACACCAAAGTTATTACAAAATGTTGAAGTTTTTGCATGATGATGCCAAGGCTATAGCAGTACCTTCCTTGCATTTTCTCCACAAATAGGCGAGCTTCCTACAACATAGGAATTATTTTCATTGAAAAGTGATAATTTGAAGTGTCTTGATAGAGAGCTGTTAGAAAATGGGAAATTCCAAATATGTAAGCTGTAGGTTTATGGTTTGGGAGAAAAAAGGTTTTCAAGATTTCCTTCTTTATCTGTATGTACAATCTGGGATCCTACAAAATAGGGATTTTTTCAGTTGTAAAATAATTATTCAAAGTATTATGATAGAGGGCCATCAGGCCATGCTACATGCAAAATTTAAATGCACAAGGTCAATCGATTTGGGAGGAGATGATTTTTACAGATTTCCTTCTTACCTCTATGTAAAATCTGGGATCCAACAGCATAGGGCTAAATTTCAAAGTAGAGTGATAATTATTTTGAAGTCTTTTGGTAGAGGGCCATTAGACAATACTACATATCAAATATGAACACTCTAGGCCTTACGGTTTTGGAGAAGAAGATTTTTTAAGTTTTTTCATTCTGTTGCCATGGCAACCAGAGTTCTTCACTGATTTCAATTCTTTGAAGTATTTTGAAAGAACATGACCTAAGGATCATTTCTGTGAGAATTTTTTTTTTGTAATTGTGAAAGTTCAGACGGATGACAGACATTGACCAATCACAATAGAGCACCTTGAGCACTTCGTGCTCAGGTGGGCTAAAAAGGATTGTCTATTTGAGTTTTCTGTATGTATCAACAAAGCCCAAAATTTCTTAACAGCTGTATACATCATTTATATATTGCTGACCATGTCTAGTGGTCACTGGCAACTTACTAAAGTTAGAACAGAAAAATGATGCTAAAAATGGATATAATGGTAAATTCTAGAAAAGTGAAACCTGGTACTCTTGGAATTATTTTTTAAAACTATTTCAATCTTAACATCTGTTATAATTCTTTTAAAAGTCACTGTCTATAATACCAACAATGAAAATAATTCATGCTCTTTAGAATTTCAGCATTGCAAGATGCAGCCAAGAATTTATGTTGATTTTGTACAAGTCAATATCAAATAATTTGCAGATTAAAAATGCTTACCATACATCTGTATAATTCATAGTTATATAATATGTGTATATAGAGGAGTACAGGATCTCACTTGTTGAAAAAATAAAATGAAAAACTATCAAAATAGACTAAATCATCATAACCAGAGACAATTTACAGCCAACATGTAAAACAATATATCAGTATCAAATGACTGACATGAGTTAACCCTTTACCAAACAACACAATATTTAAGCAACTCTGAGAAAGAAGAAATCTCATAGGGTTTGACATTTGCAAATGATTTCAATTTAAAGCAAATTAAAATTTCATTTTTTGGTAAAGAGATAATGTCAATTACATGTACATGGGTTCATTAAACCTTTACCCTTACCCTCTATTTAATTAACCCTGAGGAAGAAACATTTTGAAAATATTGTGGGAAAAATGACAAAATTCTGGTAACCAGCATTTACGCCCTTTCCGACAAGTGTTCTTCTATTCAAATAATTATAAAAATCACCACTTGGACCACATTTAGTTGCCATCTGCAAGAAATTTAATTTGGACAAGTCTAAAATTGTGTTGTACAGTTAAAAGTTGATATTATGTTTTAGAAACCAGTCTGCCGCAAGGTAAAAAACAGTTGTCTGCAAGTTGTAAGAGTTAGAACTTTGTACAAGGCTATTATAACTAAAAGGACCCGCATGCACTGGAAGAGGAAACTCATCTTCAAAATTCTGCAAATGTCTTTGATGAATTTATAATTCTAATCCTTAACTGTATTTCTAAAGTTTGTCCTTGGTCTGTATTGACTCACCATGAACATTCTTAGTCTTATTTGGAAGAATAGGCTACTTTGCAATTGTATGTCTTTCTGAATCTAGAATTAGACTATAGAAGAAATTAAGAAGAATGATTGGTGAAATACAGACCCTGGTATACTTACTAAACCCTTTAACATTTTACTACACAATCCCATTTTCTAACGACCTTGAGGAAGAAGCCTTTTGAAAACATTGTGGGAAAAGGAAAAAATGCTAGTAACAGGCATATTCTCCTTTTCCCACATTGTTTTCTACACATCTCAAAACAAAACCTGATATTTAAGCCACATCTGTTTTTTGTCTGCAAATGCTTTCAATTTAGACTGGAATGAAGTTTTGTCATTTGGTAAAGGGTTAACAAATAATTTGTTTAACTCTTTACCACACAATCCCGACTTTTAACGACCCTGAGAAAGAAGCCTTTTGAAAACATTGTGGGAAAAGGAGAAAATGCTGGTAACCAGCATTTTCTCCTTTTCCCACAATGTTTTCTACCCTGCTGGTAACAAATTTCAATTTTTTAGTTGTGGTTATTTTGTCATCTGCAATTGCTTTCGATTTGGACCAGTCTAAAATGTTTTTGTTTGGTAAAGGGTTAACAACATTGTTTAGTAGATGAATTTCCCTTCTCAAAATGTATCTATACTAGATGAAAACTTTAACTTTGTCCTTAGTAAAAGTTTCCAGGCTTTATGGTAGTAAAAGGTCTACACATGGGACAGGACAACAACAAAAATCTTTAACCCTTTACTGAACAAACCTGAATTTCCACAACCCCAGGGATAACAGCTTTTAAAACACCGTTTCACTGTTTTGGATAAGGAGAAAATTATGGTAACTAGCATTTTCTCCTTTTACAACAATGTATTCTGCCCTTTCAATCACAAATCCCATTGTTTGAACCACATTTTACGTATCATCTCCAATTACTGTCAATTTGGACAAGTAAAACTTTGTTGTTTGGTAAAGAGTTAATATGATAAGAATACAAATTACTCATGCATGCAAGGTGTGGACTAAATGGTAGAGGTTATACAATTCTATTTTAAATTCTCATACACCTGTTACCATGGTTACTCACAATTGTAAGTTAGTACAGAGGAGGAATGAAAACACAATCTTGTGCTTCGCAAACAATGACCTAGTCACATTGTCAAATAACAAGTATGTGAAATGGTCATTTAAATAACGTAGTCGCTTGTCCAAGAGCTTCGATTTATTGCTGTAAAAACAAAAGATTCTTGTAACTCTTCAATGGAATCTTTAAATTCTAAACTAAAGATATGCAGGTTTGTTCATTTTCTTTTAGGCATACATGTACTTTCTCCACATTACATAACTTACATAAACAATGTTCAAATAAGATTACTAGGTGGATTTAAACTGTTTGGTATCAAAACTTCAGTCATATCACACTGCAAGTGCATCTACCAATATATGTCGAGACTTTGTTTTACTAGTTCTTTATAAAACATTCTGTCTAAGCCACCAGCATTTTTCCACATAAATACTGTTGAAACAATGTACAGTAGTGTGGATGGAGTGAAATATTAGTCATCATCAACCCTCAAAAAGAGTTTGGTAGAGCTAGTATATCAATGAGTCTTAATTACTGAACTGTATGTAACAAACTGAACTACAGGATTCTGTTTGAACAACTGGATTACGAACCTAATTTTTGCCTTGTAAATGTTGAGTTATTGAAACATTTCATTAACATACTTTAACTTAAACCCTTACAATGCTGAATGAGTGAAAATAGAAGATATGAATATACTAAATGAAACAAGAAATGCTGGGTAAAATTCTTGGCATTGACTACTGAATTGTTCAAGATAATCTCTTGAAAATACGCAAGTTTGAACTCAAAATGCATGCAATGAAATTTTGGCTCTTTGTAAAGAAATGTTATATCAAGCAAATAACCTAACCACTGAATCAAGCAACTGTCATCTTAAGAGTACATGTATAGAACATTTACCCGAAGTTTCTTTTTTCATTTAGTATAATTACATTGCTTGTTGTTTTGGCCAGAAAATCTAACAAAACATTACAAAGTACATAGAAGCCAAACAAAAAAAAATCTGTGCTTAGGTTTTGGCTCAAGCTGCTGTAGGTAGCATAGGTAAGGTTCTTTTTCCTAAAAAAACTTTTTACTTGGACCATGCATCGAAATCATACCCAACAAATTGGTTTTTTTTTTCAATAGTAGCATAAAAAATGTTTAGGATCTGCAACATTTTCTATGTTGGGTCAGGAAGCCCTAAACACAGATACTTTTTTTAACAGGTCTGATGAAAGATTATGACACAAGTTCTGTGTAGTTTGAACTTGGTCTTCACTGCCAGTACAGCAGTACTTTGTAATGTGTAAATATAAGAACTCTAACATGACACATGAATTCTGCAATATAAACACTGTGCAACAAAATCGCAGTAAAATCTACATTAATCTATATAGAGTGATATCATTCTATATACAGTGACATCATTCTGTACCGAGTAAGTTATTCAATGGAATATAATCTGCATCCATATTTTACTTTAATCCTTTCCCAAACGACAAACTTTTGGACTAAACCAAATTGAAAGAATTTGCAGATGATAATTCACCTCTTGCTGAAAAGATGATTTCTCTCTATGATAGGGTAGAAAACATTGTGGGAAAAGGAGAAAATGCTGGTTACCAGCATTTTCTCCTTTTCCCGTAACGTTTTCAAAAGGCTAATATTCCAGACCTGTAAAAACCAGGAATTGTTTGGGATGCGGTTAAGTAGTATGAACTTGTTTTCGTTTCATTAAAAGTTGGTCATGTTATAATCTAAATAATTTTCTTGGTTTATTGTTCAATAACCCACGTTGTGAGTTATGATGCACAATAAATTAACCATTCGGGATACCGCCCTCCTAGTTTATTTATTGTGTCTCATAACTCACAGCTGTGGTTTATTGAACGTTTAACCACAATAGAAGAAAGATTATTTCAAAAAAGAAAGCGTACCTGTCCTGAATAGACATGATGTAGAGATTGACAAACCAGGTCAGAGAGTACTGGTACATGGGATCAATATTTGGTAGATCTGCTATGGAGAAAAACAAGATAGAGGAGTGTTTTGCGATGGGCCGATATCCCATACGACTGTTCTCTATCTTCTCCTCAGTCTCCTCAGCAATCTGTAGAACATTAAAAAGGCAATGATAAACAACCTTTTGTTACTATCATCCTTTCTACATGTTATTATTTCACAAGAAATTAGACTGATGCCAGCTAAATTGTACGTAATACTGTTACAAATCTGATAGCAAGTCCAAGAAATTTGAATTTGATCATTGAACATTTTGAAGGAAAATTAATTACATGTATATGGAATTTTCATTTTTACTTCCCATCATTTTTAAAAATTAAAACCCATCAGAGCAATCAAAATACAGTACCTACCTTCTGTTTCTTAGAGATTTCATCAGACAAAATCTTGGAAGAGTCCAGAATTTGAATGGCAGACTCATCTTCCAGAATGTTACCTTCTGAAGATGACAGGGTGTGCAAAATCTTATCCTCAATCTCCTTCAATTGTTTTCTATTTGTAGCACTCTGAATAATCAGGGCTTGTCTCTCTTCTTCAAGTTCTGGCCTAGAAATAGAAATTGTTGCCTATAGATAATGTTCAATAACAACAACCCTTTACAAAATCATCCTATGTTTTAGCAATACAGAGGAGGACCGTTTTTGATAAATGTGATCCACCACGCAAAAGGGACTTTCTGGGCACTGCGAAAAGTGTCAACCCTGGTCAGACTGTGGGAATTGTGCAGGCTGACCAGGGTTGACACTTTTCACTTTAACATTTTCTGTATGAAAAGTGGTCATTGTACCTTGTTATACAATCATTTTTGAATTATTAACTTGCACTGTCATTGACTTGTTTTCATCCAGTTGATGTACAGAATTCCCAGTTGGTCCCTTTTTGCCTGATGAGTCATATGCTTATAAACAAGCATTTATCCTTTTCCAATAAAGTCAAAAGACAAACAAATCTGGTGTTCAGAGCTGAAAGAACAATTTCCACCTCCTTTCCAGGTAACAGTCTGATCACAGATCTACGCTGTTGTATAATTTGAAACACACAAATATTTAGAATATAAGCTGCCTCAACCCTTTACTACACAATGTTATCCTTTAAAGATCCTGGGAAGGAAGTCTTTTGAAAACATTGTAGGAGAAAATGCTGGCTACCAGTATTTTCTACTTTTTCCACTGTTTTCTAAGCTGTAAAAAACAAATTGCACCAGATAAGCAACACTGAAATTGTTGTCTGCAAATGCTGGCAATTTGGACAAGGCTAAATTGTTTTTGTCTGGTAAAGGATTAAATAAATATATAGAGGATATTTGTTTTTCTCGGTGAACGATCAAAATTTATTTCATAGAGTGAACACCATCGGTAATATTTTCATGAGTGGTGCAGCCACAATGAAAATATTACCGATGGTGTTCATGAGATGAAATAAATTTCGATCTTTCACTGAAAAAACAAATATTCTATTTATTTCATGCTTTTAACCCTTTCTGGGAGGAGCTTTATCAAAATCCAGTACAGTTCTTTTCCGTTTTTCCCCGTGGCGTACCCCTCCCGCAACGCATTACAATATTACGTCAAGCGCGAGAAATGTAAGGTATAGGACGTCATATTTCCCTTCTGGTTGTGAGGCACGCGCAATTCATTCAGGCAACAAGAGCGTGAAAATCGGTATTTTCACTGATGGTACCAGTGTAAGATCGAAAAATATTTTTACTGCTATTTCTCGATATCCTACCGGAAAGCATGAAATAAGATTAGCTAATTTTTTTCCTCTTGCGTGAAATGGACTTTTTATTTACTTTAATTGGGCTCTAAAAATTCAAATAAAGAGATCTTATTACCTTTCTTTTGCCACCACAATGCCAAGAAGCTGGTCTTCAAGACCTTCTGGAGTGATCATAAAGTTCAGAAGTGACACTTTTGTAGCCACCTCTGGGAGATAATGGGGATTACGCAGTTTTGTTGTGATGTAGAAACGGAAATCCTTGCTGTATTCGATCACATTCTCACCAAGTCGGATCATTTCAACACCACCTGTAACAATGGACAATGAAAATTGGTCAAATTAAAATGCCTATGTTGTTACATGTATTGGATACTTTATATCACAGTCTTTAAAGAATGTAATACTTCCTTACCAACAGTTATATTAAGTGTAACTCTGACATTAGTATGTAATATTCTAGGAGTAGTGATAGAGTCGCAACAAAAACCTGTATGTTATTCAGGTATAGTTATGATTCTATGGAATGTTAAAAAAAGCCATTTCTTGACCCATTACTACACAATCCCAAGTTTTAAAGATGAGAGGGTGGCATTTGAAAACATTGTGGTAAAAGGCAAAAATGCTGGTAACCAGCATTTTCTCCTTTGTTTTTAACCCTTTTAAAATCAAATTAAAATATCTGAGCCATATTTGACTTGTTGTCTGCAAAGGCATTCAACTTGGATGACGATATGTTTCATCCATTAGTAAAGAGTTAAATAGCATTTCCATTGTAATTACATTCACAAAAAACTGAAGTTTCCAAAGAAGGTGACTTTCCACCTCTGGTTCAGTACTTGAAAGTCGAAACATAATCATGTTCATACAAAGAAATTGCATTTAGCACATCCACAGTTTGTGGTTTATAGTACATCAAAGTTTCAAGAAAATGAATGCACATCTAAATGAGAAGCTTGTGACAACAAATCTAATTGTATAAATATTTATGCAAAGACACAGTTGGATGGGCTGATTCTTGTATTTGCTTATATCTTTTATTGGGTATAAAACTTTCAGTAGTTTTCATTAATTCAAAAAACAAACTGTTCCTTAATATTCCTTTACTAAACCACATCAGATATTCCATGCAGATTTTCTGTTCAAAACCTATATGATGTGTAAAGTCTACAAATGTGTATGTAGAAATGAGTAATTATCAGCTGTCTGCAAATGTCTTGGGAATTAACATATTGTTTAAATTTTTTTTTTTTAAATATTAACATTAAAACAAATAGAAAATGCAAAAAAAAAAAACCAAGTTAATAGCGATTTCTATATTCTAAAAGGGTCTAACTAACTCATATTAAACTACATACTGGTACATAATTTTAGAGCCGATAAGTGTTTGTGCATAGTATATTGATCGTATAAAATTAAGAGCTGTTTTTTACACAAAAATATTCTGCATTTTCTGATCTCTACACTTTTTGACTATACTTCTTGACTGTTTTCATTTTATGCATCAATACACAGACAAGTAATTATACGCAGGACACAGGCATATACCATTTCAAACATGCACTTAAAAAGTGGTAAAAGTGACAACAAACTGTAAAACATAAAGAGCATCAAACTGGTATCATATAGAAATGACAAAGCAAACAGTCATTATACAACTTGCAATTTATTTACCATGCTCCATAAAGACCTGCAAACTCAAAGCATGCTGCTTGCTTTCCATCATGCATTATGTTTAAGAAACTTTGACCCAGTGGGATGCTTAGCCTACTACTGGTAAAACTAGTTTGATGTACGGACAACAAAATCAAAATTCTGGAAATAACTTTCAGAAAGGGTAAGCCAAAACAAAAAATGAAACTAGTACATAAAGTTGAGGATTTTTTTTTTCCTATCTGCATAGTGACAATACAAATATTACAGATTGAAGTTTTTTCTTACATAATTATTTAATGAAAGGTCAAGATGAATATCTATTAAACAGTGTATAGATACAATATAAGATATTATGTGCCATTTGATAACTCTCTAGACTGTCAACAGAAGATTTAACCAGAACTAAGATGATGCTGGCCTATCTCATTTTCCTATTTAAATATTTACAACTATATGTAGTTATAGCAGAAGCACAAAAAAAACATTCAGCAATTGTAGCATACAGAGCCATGCCCAAAGCTCTTCATAATCACTGACTATGGTAACAGTGGGACTATTGTACACATAACACTGTCATTTTACCAAGATCTTTATCTTTTGAATGCAGTGCGAAACAATTCAGTTTACATTAACTGACAACCTTTTAACCTTGAAACATGTACTTCACCAGATACCTCACCACATTTAATGTTAAAAAAAAATTGAAAATGATTTCCACATGGTAATATACATTTTTAGGGGCAGGTGTATGTATTTAAAAGTGATGATTCACTTGAAAAACATCTGTTTTGTAAAATCAAATATTTGGACAAATTGAAATACTACCTGACAAAATGTGTTATCTTTTTGAAACCTTATGCATGAGCCAGAAATGTAAAGGCCTTTTCTATTCTAAGCAAAAGAAATCACAATTTACACAAAGGACATGCGCTTGTAAGGAAGACCTTTTTACCCAACAGCATGGGAAACATTTAGGACAAAGTACATGTAGTATTCGTTGCTTCTTAAAAAACAAAATTTACACAAGTGTATACATTGTATATCTGTTAGACTGTCCTACAGCAGCTTAACTACAAAATATGTTTAGTCTAGTAAATTCATAACAGTGGTCTTTTCAAGTATAATTGTTGTATTAAAAATGGTACTACTGTCTGAAAACTTACAGCATGATGTAATATAAAAAATTTGTGTAGGCGGCATACTAAATAAATCAGGGTAAAATAAATGAAAGTTAAGTCTAACTGGTAAAATAAAAAAATGCAAGGAACAATTCAAAAACCTGTGGTTCATCTTACCATCTGTTGTTCATAGATCATTTAAAACAGAAATACAATCATTCATAAAATGTCACAATACGCATTATCACATTTTTTTAATACAGAAATGAGTACCGGTACTACTCAAGTTTCAATTCACAACCACTAATAGTTCGAAGCATTAGCGCCTGAAAACTTTTGATATAATGATGACAAATTAGAATTTATTAAAAGATATTTGCTGTATAATGCACTTATCAAATTTGGAAATAATCAATGCAAGTACCGAAATTGGAAATAGTCAATGCAGCCATGATAAAAAATGATGCCAGTTTTAAAACCCAATAATCTGAAACAACCATTGATCAAACTGTGCTTACAAGACAGGTTTAATTAATAGTCTTTAGAATGCTAGTAAAATGAAATGAATATTTTCATTTAATAGTTATATAAATGTAACTGTTGAATTGTTACAGAGAAAAAATTGAGCCGATTCGGACCCAAATATAACGCTTAAAGTCTAAATAGGCATTATCTGTCATAGTATCTCACTTTATTTTGAACAATGCACATCCAGGATCAAACTCAATACTATTTGCAGTCTGCCCTTGATCTGCTTTGTATGAAACAGCAAATAGTGTTGTGAAAGAAGTTCAGGTTCAGGTTCACTTCGAAATCACAAAACAAAAACTCATAGAAATAGTATAGAAAGCCCAAGGAAAATGGACACAATTTAATGACAGACTTACAATAGTAACATACTTACTGCCTACAGAAAGGGGAATAACTTTAAAAGGGAAACACACATGGTATTGATGAATGAAAATTTTTCTTTATCAGTTTGATACTCCAACTGACACACTGTTGTAAGGTTACAGTATCAACTGTGCTGTGGTATTCCTTTCCTCACAATAGTATAAATAAAACCAAATTTTTTTCTACTGGCATATTTACAGGCTATTTTTTCATGTTGATACTTGTCAAAAATGTCATTATACTGACCCTATTATCAACAAATTAATAGATACATTTCCACAAGAAATTCTAAACATAAATACTAGATAAATTTCAAAATGTTCGATGATGAAACATCTTAATATATGTATATCAATTAAATGTAAATTCATAAATCTACAATCTAAGAATATAAAAATTACAAGTCTCATAACTGAAACATCAGCAGGCAATAATTGCAAATATTTTGATTGGATAAAAGTATTTCAATTACTTTGATTTCCTTCACAAACTTCTTTAATTGGTTGAAATTGTGAGTATTTTCATGTGACATTAAACATTTGTGTTTTACCACGGAAGGTATAAAAATATTACAACAAAATTGACTAACATCTATACCTTACCTAACTCTTTCAATTCTACAACAGTTTTTTTATTGTGCATGATAATGTCATATTTATTGTACAAAAATGCTGTCATGCTAGGTACAAATGTTGACATCAGTAGGTTATAGCTTTTCATTAAATTAAGTATTTAGTATCTTGATGCATTATGTAGTTAAAACTGACAGAACTTATCACCAAACATTAAAGGCCGAGGTTGTTGCCAATAACAAAGTTAATTCAATGAAACATCTATTTGCTGCAGTATTTACATCTATTCATATGATTCAACAAGTTGAGTATTGAATAAGAAAAACTAGATTCATGAAAAAATTTCATCATTCTACTCTGTCTTCATCATATACTGAGGGTTACTTACCCTTCACTGTTTTTCAAAAGGAGTCCAATTTGACAATACTTTGATAACAACAAGTAATACAAATAATGTAACTGTTGATAGTTTTGAATTTATTTCATGTAATCTTCAGAGTGAAAACATTAATTTTTTGCAAGACAACAAAGACCATTATGGCTTACCATCTTCCTCTAAATCCTCTATATAGAGTAAAAATACATAAAATGATACATCAAGACCCATGGAATATATATTATAGTCTTAATAGGGTCTTACAAAAAATGATTATCTACATTTACAGGTAGAAGTAAATGAATTTTCATTTTTTTTTTCATTTGTATTGCCCTTGAAATCCACAAAATTATGATATGATTATTATAGGCCTTTACCACTTAACTCTTTACCCCACAGTCCCGACTTTTAAAGACCCTGAGGAAGAAGCCTTTAGAAAATATTGTGAGAAAAGGAGAAAATGCTGGTAACCAGTATTTTCTACTTTTTCCACAATGTTTTCTGCTATATGAAGTAAACATTGTATTATTTTTGCAGACTTTGTCGTCTGCAACAGCTTTCAATTTGGACAGGTCCAAAATTTTATTGTTTGGTAACAAGTTAATCCAAAGTTTTAACAACCCAAAGACTACTTTTGAAAACATCATGGAGAGAAAACAATTTGGGTAACCAGCATTTTGTCTTTTCCCACAATGTTATCCTATCAAAGACACAAGACATCATTTGAGTCACATATTTTTTGGCATCTGCAAATGCTGTCAATTTGGTCTAATCTGAAATTTTGTCATTTAATGGTAAATGAGCATTAATAAGTTTTTTATGATTATACCCAAGCAACTCATGAACCATATTGGGCATTTTCTTTGACAAGTATAATTGACAATGAAAATGAAACATTTATGAAAGCGTGAGAAAAAAAAAACATTCAGCTAAGTTTATGTTAAACAATGAAAGAAAAAGTTGTAATTAACCATCATTATCTGTACATTAAACTGGTGAAGAAAGTCCCATCCTACAAAAAGAGTTACAAATATCTAACATATTATATAAATATTTTTTTATCATGCAATCTAAAGAGCAAGGAGAGAGACTAAAGTCATTGGTATCACTGAGAAACTTATCTACAGCTACATACCAGTCTAACATGCAACAGGTTTTATAATCTGATATAGAAGATCTTGAAACAAACCCCAATCAATAAAAGACTTTCAAAGGATTTTTATCCAGAAAAACGCTTCTTTTCTCAAGCATTAATTAACCCATTACCAAACAATCCCTACTTTTGACGACCCTGAGAGAGAAGCCTTTAGAAAACCTTGTGGGAAAAGGAGAAAATGCTGGTAACCAGCATTTTCTCCTTTTCCCACAATGTTTTTTTTATCTTCACAAAACAAATTTAAAATTTTCAGTCACTTTTATTTTGTCGTCTGGAAATGCTTTCGATTTGGACAAGCCTAAAATATTGTTGTTTGGTAATGAGTTAAATAAAATGACACAGATATTAGGTAATCATGGATCCTAGGTAAGCTATTCAAGCATTCAGAAGGCATTTCAGTTCTTTTATATCATACATCAATCAAACCCATTTTTAGACTCCTGTTTCACTGGTTAAAAAACCTACATATCAATTATAAATCATTTGTCTCCAATGTATAATTGGCAAAACCAAGGTGGCATTCTCTTTATAAACTATTATTTTGCTTGACTTTCTGGACCAAATTTTTTAAGTTTTTGTTGTCAATCTACCAAAAATTTGTCAACATGTGGGGATGGAATTGCAAAGAAAGAAGGGTGATTATGAGGATAAAAAAGTATGATAAATGTGGGAATGTGAAGAGACCTATATCAAAGTCATCTTATCTATATGATACATATGAATCTAAGAAAGAAGACTTCAAAAGCTTATTGTATCTACATGAATATATACAGGGGATAAGGACTATAAGAAAAAGCTCAACACCAGATTCCTTAAGATGTACGAGTACACCTACCCATTCCAGCTGTTTAAATATATATCATATAAAAATTATTATCTACAGCTTTCAGGTATGTTTACATGGTACCATATACAGATACCTTATATAGTTTTGCAGTAAACTACATTTGAAGGCATTGTAGAATGCTGAAGTGATTTGTAAAAGGATATTTTTTTTTTTAAGCATATTCACTTACTGAACCTTTATTCTTGTTCATTATCCCTAATTTGACATGATATTTCCAAAGTCTACAGTAGAAAATCTTGAGTAACTATATCCTTCCTCTTTACAATGTCAGAAAGCAAATACTTAAATTCAATTCATGTATTCAAAACATCAAAGATATCCCTTTGGCTTTCAGAAATGCATATTTCAGGAATTCTCATTACTCGATAAAATATGTATATACATAAAAAATAAGGAAACAGGATGCAGGTGCTTAAATATTAATACTAACATCACAAATAAATCAGATTTGAGACAAACATTACACAGATAATGGCACTGCACAGCAATCAATATTAAACAACATACTGTAACACACAATTTGGTACAGTTAAATCAATCCTGAACCTTCTAACAATCCTAACAAGAGGGCCAGGATGGTCCTGTATCACTCCACTGGCCAATATATTGCAATACTAGGCCAATTAGTTTCAATCTAGAAGAATTACAATTTTTGTTTCTATAAATTTCTCCGAGAAAGTAATGACCCCAGGGCAACGCCATTTTTGACCACACAGCAATTATTCGGTGTAGAATCTGTGTATAAAAACAAGAAGATTTTCAAAGTTTCCTTAAAAGAAAAAAAAAAAACCTGTAAAACATAAGGCCCCTGAGACAGGCTTAAATTTAGTAGCCTTAGGTTTTATGGTTAGTTACAAGAAGATTTACAAAAGGTTTTCACTATAAAAGCCCATGTAAAACTTGTGATCCCCAGACTGGGGTGAAACTTGACCCCAAGGTTATAATTTGGGCACTCCTGACAGATACCTACTTCATAAAGTAACATACAAAATTTGGAAGCCCTAGACCTTATGGCTAGGTACGAGTTAATTTTTAAAGTTTTCACCATATAAGCCAATGTAAAACTTGTGACTCCCAGTGTGGGGCCAAATGTGACCCCAGGGCTATAATTTAAATACTTTCAATACTCTTGGTAGACTCCCATGTGATAGAGCTACAAGCCAAATTTGGTAGCCCTTTGCCCTTTACATAAGTATTAGAAGAATTTTTTAGTTTTCCCTATATAAGCCCATATTTTTTTTTTTTTTTCAGTTTTTTTGCTATGGCAACCACAGCTTTTGATGGAATCAAGCTCTTTCAGGACATTCTGAAGAGAAAACCATGACAGGATCACTTCTGTGAAGTTTCATCAAAATTGGATGGGCAGTTTCAGAGGAGAAGATTTTTGAAATAAAACTTAAACACATTGACGGATGCGCACACACACATGCAAAGATGCACGATGGACACTGGGCTAAGATACAAGCCCACTGGCCTTTGGCCAGGGGAGCTAAAGATCAAAAACACATTTCTAGTTATTGGTTTCAAATTGAATAGGGTCCTTAATTATCTGTCAGACAGAATATGATCATGGCCTACTACTCGGCTTAGAAAAATACTGCTTTCTCTCCTACATGTAGCTCTTTGTCTGTTTGTGAAAAATACTCATTCTCTATTTTTCCAAGAAATATATTCTGTACAGCTACAAAAAAATGGCTGTAATTTTGCAAAAAAAACATAGTTTTTAATTTGTACCTCAATTACAGTAAAAATATTAATAATTCGAAGTCCCAATGGGACAAGTAAAATATCTGAATATCGCAGGTTTCAAATTATCCAAAATATCCGTGGAAAACATAAATTATGTTCAGGATTGGCAAGTAAAGTAAGTATCTATGAGCCCTAAGCAATAAAATTGAGTTTTTGTTCCCTTTTTCCTAATATTCAAAGAATATCATATCGAAAGGAGTATTTTCTCTAAATGCAGCGAATCTGACCTTATGAGTTCTTGGTAATAATTCATGTTAAAATTCTTTTCATTTTGTAAGGTATTGGAAAAGTTGGTGCTCTAGTTTTTCTTTCAAATTCATTAATTTTGCCCAGTTGTATTTGCCCCCATTTACTATCACCCCACAGGAAACAAAGCACATCATTAATATTTTGAAAATAGCAGAAGGTGGGATATAATATGGTATCAAAAATATTTATGAGTTCATGTATATGGATTTAAGTTCCTCTGACACTGATATTTCCATGAAATATCTTTGGATATCACTATTTGAAGTCATGAAAACGATCGAAGAATTAAAGTGGGAAAACTCGATTGATTTTTTAGAATGAAATATTAAACAAAATAATTGAAGGAAGGGGTTGTAGAAGCAAACATGTCAAACTTAACATAATTAACCTCTTATTATGTCAGCATCTACTCCTTTTCAGAAACGTAGTATTATATTGTAGTATGAATCTCCAGTAATAATTTTCATAGACTGTTAAGAATTGCACAATACCGCAGACAGGTCTAAGCCCAAAATTCCTTTGCTAGGAAAGGTGTGAAAACAATTAATTGAGAGGTGAGAAAATAACATGTTTAAAACAATCAATTTAAAGAGACAAATCAATGACAGGGACCAACACATGTGTTCGAATTTTCAGACGATTGAGACTCTAAATTACCAATCTATTTTTGGTGCTATACAGTGGAGTTTTTGGACTATGGAAATTCCTCGAAAAATACAGAGTCCTCCATGTTTGAGATAGGAAATATCGAGATTTTACTGTAAGACTGTAGGTAATCACACAAAATGCTTCGATGAAACAGTTCAAATGATGTCCAGCAGCAAAGGTTTTGGTGAAAGGCAAATTTTTCTAGATCTTCAACATACACTTTTACATTCAAAACCTGAATTGTTGATGTCAAATGTTAGTTGCATATTACAGTTGGCTGTATATTAGAAGTGACTTTAATACAGATTATATTGTATATCCATTGCAAACAAACCATTCATACCATCAAAATATTTAAAAAAACAAACGTAACTCTCTCTAGCCAAAAAAAAAAAAAACCCATTTGTTAGATAGAAATGTCAATTCCATTAAAGAGACACATTTTTTTCAGATTTATTTACCTTGTTTGAATGTTTGTTTAAGAAGCAGGGGCTCCAGAGATGGATCCAAATCTTCTCCAACATTCTCCAACAGTAGCGGATTACCAAAGGTAATGCAGTTCTCCAATGTTCTCATGTAGTCTGAATCAGTCAGCTTGATGACAGAGAGTTTGTGCTCTTTCTCCATGTTTTTGATCCATTTGTTGGCTTGACCTTGAGGGTCTATCATCAAAGGCCTGTATGATAAAAAAAGACATTTGATAAAATGTAACATGGGAACAACTTTAAAAGGAACTGGTTTGTTGGTAAATTATCTATGTCTAAGGAAATCTAACATTAGGTATGATAACTTTACTTGACCAGCATGCAATGCAGGCTCATACATGTATTAAGGAGCAAATATATAGTATGTTGCCAGTTTGGTATATTGATAATATCCACAAACATTTGGATGTTTTGGCAAAACGAAGTAGATATAGATCTACCCATTTTCTCATCTAAGGCATACCTTATGTTAATAGTGAAAATAGTTAAGAGCATACCTTATGTTAGTAGTGAAAATAGTTAAGAGCTTTGTAATCAATACAACATTAATTTCATTACCAACAATGTAACATCTGAGGTGGTCACAAACCCAAACTGGCCATTGATTGAAAATAAAAGATTTTTTGAGAAAGAAGCAGTTGTTCACTCTGGGATAATGGTAAAAACAAGCACAAAACAGGTCTGTTTTGAAAATGGCAAAACCAAATAAAAAGCAAGAAATCATACAAGAATGTTTGTAATATCTCAAAAACGACAACAATTTAAAATTATCTCTCATAAAAAAAGATGATGTGGAAAAGAAAAGAACTAATGGCTATTGTGTAATAAATGATACTTTCAGTCTATTTAAACTTATCAATCATTGTACCACTACAGTTTATTTCCAGCCTTTTGAAATGTACTGTAAGAAATACAGCTTTATATGAAACAAATGTGGAGATAGGTAAGTGATGCATTTTTTTACATGCCCTAATTTACTGAAATAAGAAAAGGAGGAAATAAATTTAATTACCATCTTCTAGAGTTGGCCACAATTACACCATTGTCAATGGAGAAGGCATCCCTGGGTAAACCATGGATATTCCAGGCCTGTATCTTGATGGGCTCGCCCATACATTTACTTAGAGAAAACTCCTTTGAGCAGGGAATGTTGGCTTCCTGAAAAATCATGCAAATCACAATACATTTTATCATGCAGACCAGAAATAATTAAAAAAGATTAGTAAGTGCAATCACTTCCTATACTTAAGTTCATTCATAATTAAAAAAGTATTAGGCCAAACATAAACTCTACCTCGAAAAAACATATTCAACATGGCTCTAACCTTGACCTTAAATTCTACTGATATGACTCATAGGTCTGAAACTATGTCTTGATGTTGAGAAAATTTTTTCAAAGTTATTTTAAAATTCAGTGATACCGAGAAAAGTTAAAGTCCTTATACAAAAACGAAGAATGGACAGAAAAATGGGCAGATGGATACAGACCGAACAAAAACTATATGCCACTGATTTTTTTTTTCAAAGCATAAAAATCACTGTTTCATATACAATGCTTGTAATCAGACAACTTACCTGACACTTCTTCACCCATTCAGTGGTGGCTCTTTCTCTGAATGCTGATGTGAAAGGACCCAAATAGGCTATCACTCCAGCTGAAATCAACACATCACCAATCAAGTTATCAAATATATTCTGTAAATGTTCAGCAGCTTTTGTCCACCTGAACTTTTCACCACCTAGACCACCGATCAACTTTTCAGCTCGAACAAGTTTTTTCCCACAAAGATCTACCTGGAACTCCAGCTGTTCTTTTTTGTCTGTCATTTCCTTAAATGTTGCTTTCAGGTCTGCAAGGCGTTTTTCAACAGCAGCCAATTCTGCTCTCTTAGCATTCAGTGTCTTCATTGTGGCATTCAGTTCTGATTCTGCTTCTGCTAATCGAGCTTTCTTTGGTGCCACCACCTTAGCAACACGGTCATAGATCTCCATGGCAAGAATCCATTTACACAGACCTTCAGCAGCTGAAGAAGCATTTGCTACCTTTGCAGGATCAAATTCTGGGTTGGAAATGTACTCTTTCCTGATTTTACCCATGACTGCAGGCTGAAACAGAGAATGGCAGGAGTTAGAAAAATTAGAGAAATAATTAATTATTTATAAAACGGTAAGCATTAATGTGATTCAAAAAGATCACAACTGATCACAATCAAGTTCTTAGTATTTCAGAAAAAAAAGTAAAATGTACATATCCCATAAGTATGCACAAGCAAAGACATCACTTACTGCCATGTACAGCCAAAGTTGCAGGATGTTAAATCACATTAAGTTATTTGAAATCTACCAGCTTACAACTGACAATGATAATACTGATTAACTCTATGCATCCTGCTAAGAAATTATTTTTTGTCTTGCTAAAGCCCAGTTTTGGAGACATTGTGGCAAAAACAGCAATAACTACTGAATAGTGGAATTTACATAGTTTACATGGTAGGTGAACATTGTCCCTAAAGTTATACTTACAGGTATATTGTCTTTGTCATACTCTTTCAGCATTGCCAAGAAGGACATGTCACCCAACAGTTTCTTGGAAGGACCCCAGTAGTCTAAAATCTTCTGTCCTGGTTTGTCTGGATCATTGATTTTATCAGGTTTAATGTCTTTCATTACACACACAGCTGCCATCACAAGTTTTACTCCAGATGGGGGGTTCTTCATGGACTTTACAATTGTGATATCTGCAGGCTATAAGAAAATAGAAAAGAAAAACACTTCCTAGCTATACCTCGGATGGACAGGCAGTATGATGGATGCTATACTGATCACAAAAATTTGCAAACAATCATATATGTAATTTTATGCATCTTGTAGAACCTCTACAAAGCAACAAAATTTTAGATCGGTCCAAACTGAAAGCATTTGCAGACGATAAAACAAACGTTACTAAAGAATTCAAATTTGTTTAACCCTTTACCAAACTATCCCGACTTTTAACAACCCAGAGGAAAATGCCTTTTGAAAACATTGTGGAAATAGGAGAAAATGCTGGTAACCAGCATTTTCTCCTTTTCCCACGATGTTTTCACCCTTCCTAAATCAAATTTCAAATTTTTAGCCACATTTGATTTGTTGTTTACAAATGCTTTTAATTTGTAAAATTAGTCTAAAATTTTGTCGTTTGGTAAAGAGTTAAGGAAGGAAAGAAAACAAAATGTGGGAAAAGGACAAAATGCTGGTTACCAGCATTTTCCCCTTTTCTTACAATGTTTTCAAAAGGCTTCTTTCACAGGAGTGTTAAAAGTCGGGATAGTGTGGTAAAGGGTTAAAGCTTTTCTTTTTTCTCCTTCAAAGTTCTTAATTTCAAGTTTTCTCACTCTCAAAGCTTAATCAAACTTCTTGTGAAAGTGGAAACATGAATTCAGATTTTATATGCATGATCTTAGATTGCAATACAAAAAATAGGTTTCATTTATCCACAATTTGCAAAAGCTTGTAAAATCTTTGCAAAATTTACATTCCTCCTATTTCTATAGTTTGTATGTTGCAAATTCTTCAATTTGACACACATCTGTGAAGGATAAAAGTAAATTTTTTCGCTCACATTTTAATGAGATGTATTTAAACTCCATTTTGTATGTTGTTGTTTTAAATATAAAGGAAAAAAACTCCAGATTCAACAATTCAAACAAATCTTCAAGTTCTTTACCTTCAGTGTGTTCAAAGCAGCAATGGCAGCTTCAAGAGCTGGGATGGCTTCAGCCAGATCAGCCTCACATTCATCTTTCAGAGCCTGGGCTTGAGCTGCCTGTTCATTAGCTACAGCCTCATCAGCCTTCACCTGTTTACTGGTCTCTTCCACCTCACCAGATTCTTTCTCAATGACTACTAACATTTTGGAGTTTTCTTCAGCAGATACAACGAGTTGAGGCTGAAGCTCTTCTAACTCTTTCTGCATGTCAGCAACCTACATGTACCAAATAACAAAAAATACAGTAAGATCTCAAGTTTTCAAACATCAAATGATATAAATGCATCAGTTCTTTCTGCATTTAATAATGACAGCTTAAATGATAAGGTAGCACTGTATTATATTCATTTTACTATACTTCCTATTTAGAAAACAAGAAGTATGAGTGACATTTTATCTACTGGTATAACAATCTGTTTAAAAAAAACTTTACTCTTTTGTCCCTATCACAATGAAATAATTCAATTTTACATTTGTCTGAATCCACACACAATCAGTGTAATTAAGAGAAATAAAAAGCAGCACATTCATATAATTTTCAAGCGCTATCCAATGGACTATCTTATGGACATTCTCATTTTACCAACATACAGTGTAATGCAAATCCCATCCTGTAACAAGTTTAATACACAAGTCCACAATAATAGTTTGAATTTAAATCCATCAAAGAAAACTTTTTATTAATGGTTAGTTGCAAGGGACCAAATTCATGAGCCTCCAATATAAAACTGTCCATCATAAACACTGGATACTCTTGTCAGTATCACACCAAATAATGACATTTTCTCTGTACAACTTATCCTTACCCACATAGAAATTTTACACAGATGACAAATTAAATGTAGCTGAATTTATAGAATTTGTGTTAATATGGTACTCCTTTATGATACTCTGTGCCAGAGAGATCAGTGACAATGACAATGATAATGGTTATATAGGAAAGCTGTCACTGGTTTGGAAAGAATATTGTGCCAAATACTGACAAAAGAAATACCAGGAAAGCGAGGATAGGTGCACAAGCCACAGTGAAATTACTGAAATAATGTTGAAAATGGTATTAAACACCAATCAACCAATCAATATGCGCAGAAAGAGAAAGTCCTGGGTCCATATTTACCAACCATTATTCAGAACATTCTTAGTCTTATTCTTCAGAATTTTGTCATTATGAAAGTAACAGAACTTCTGATTGGCTAAACCAAATGGTTTAGCCAATCAGAGGTTTAGCCAGTCAGAAGTTCTGTTACTTTCACAGTCAGGAAATCTTGAAGAATAAGACCAAGAACGTTCTTAAGAATGGTTGGTGAATACGGAGCCTGGTTAAAAGTGCTTTCTCCTATTTTCCACTATGCATTCTCAAGTCCCTTAGTACCACACAAACCCGAGATTTGATGAACGTTGGTGAGAACACTTTTGCAAGCATTGTGGAAATAGAAGAAAATACTGGTAAACACCATTTTGTCCTTTTTCCACTATGTTTTCCTCCCTTTCACAGGCAAATTGGACAATTTAAACCACAATAACGTTGCAGTATATAAATGCTTTCAATTGGTGCGAGTCTAAAAATTCTTTGAGTGGTAAAATGTTAATAAAAGCTTGATGAAGGTTATCATCTTTTAAAAAATGACTGACCTGGCTTGCAGCAAAGGCAAGTTTTTCTAGACCAACCACATATCTTCTCTTTGCCTTCAAGGTCTCCTCTTGTTTGGCCCCTAGCAAAGATTTGAATGAGTTAATCAGTTCCAGGTATGATGTGGGTGTCACATAGTTATGTCGACCAAGTTCATTGAGATAGGTTGTTGATAGAACATTAGTGCTTTGATGGAAGTGCTTGCAAATGACCACTGTTTCTTTTCTCTGATCGTCTTCCATATCTAGATGTTCCAGGAACTTGTTAGCTACCCTTTCTAGAGCATCATCTGGCCAGGCCTAGAAAAAAGTACACTCCATTAATGTAAAAAAAAAGTTATCAACTGTGCCTTTTAACCCATTACCAAACGACAATATTTTAGACTGCTCTAAATTGAAACCATTTGCAGACGACAAAATAACAGAGACTGAATATTTGAAATTTGTTTTGTGAAGGGTAGAAAACATTGTGGGAAAAGGAGAAAATGCTGGTTTCCAGCATTTTCTCCTTTTCCCAGTGTTTTCTAAAGGATTCTTTCGTAGAGGCGTCAAAAGTAGGGATTGTGTGGTAATGGGTTAACTCTTTACCAAACGATCTGGAGTATTAACAACCCTGAGAAAAAAGGCTTTTCAAGGCTTTTCTGGAAAATGGGGGAAAAAAAAACCTGGTTACAAGCATTTTCTCCTTTGCCAGTAATGTATTCTTCCCTTTCAAAAAAGCCAGAATCTAAATTTGTGTTTTTTGTTAAAGAATTAATCAATGAGAACACATAATGACTCTAAAACCTCATATAGGTCAGGAATTAAAATTTGAGGTACATGTATATCATTTAAACCTTTACCAAACAATCCCTGGTTTTTACGTTTCTGAGGCAGAAGCCTTTAGAAAACATTATGGGAAAAGGAGAAAATGCTGGTAACCAGCATTTTCTCCTTTTCCCACAATGTTTTCTACCCTGCTGGAAACAAATTTCAATTTCTGAGTTACGTTTATTTTGACATCTGCAAGTGCTTTTAATTTGGACCAGTCTAAAATTTCGTAGTTTGGTAAAGGGTTAACATTCATACAAATTTTGTGAATTCAACCATAGTCGAACTAAGGTTAAAAAATATTATATAGGCCTAAGCTTAGTACTACGCAAATCTTCAAGGTTTTAGCCTTCCTCAATAGCATAGGAAAATCCATATATGACACCATTTAACATAAAGTGCCTTCAGAATATGTGCAGAGTGACCTTCTATCTACACTCTCATCTTTTTGTTGTATTATAGACAAAAACAACCATTCAATGGGAAATATTTGGGTTGTGTTTCTATGCAAAAAAAGTGTGCTAGATATAAATTTGCACACAATGGGTTAAATCCAAAATAAATGTATCAATTACCTGAAACCAGTCAATTGTACAGCAGTTAATCAGGGATGGGAACTGTCTCAGTCTGTTTCTAAATGCATCACCAATAGGGCTAAAAGCGATGATAATGTGTAGATTCTCCTTCACTCGGTTCACAAAGAAAGCGAACATGGCCAGTGGACTAAAGTCATCTCCTCCTTTTCCTTCTGTTTCCATGGCAGCTTGCATAGCTGGACGAATACTCTGGAAAAGTTAAAAAGAAGTCACTACATGAGAAGTATGAGATAAAGGAAGGCTGACCCATTTCTTCATTTATAATATCTTTAATCAACGTAATTAGAATGGCTGGCTATGTAAAGGCTATCAAACCTGTACAATCAAAACTACAGTGAAAAAAAAAAAAAGTCTAGACAATATGATGAAAATTATTGGAGACACTGCACTGGGAAAGCCAAATGAAATTTGGTTTCACTTTTAGCCTACTGATACAAAGAGCTATACACTTCAATGATATGTGTGTATGCTTGGTCTTTTCTTCATCACTATTTCAGTTGTGTCTTGGAAGCTAGTGCACCTTTCCACATATTGCTTTTGGTAAACAGCCAATACTAGCACAAAACTCCTCTTTCTAATCTGCTGTCTTCTATGTCACACATACAAATGAAGTAAAATGATGTGTGAAATGTTTTCATTATGTTAGCCAAGCATAGATGTAGACTGAAAGCTTTATAATATAATCCCAATATGCTATCAACTATGGCACAGGAGCACCATATGGCAGAAAGGGTAGCATGATCGTGATTGTATACCTCCATGATTTCAGATTTTTCATCAGCAGCAAAAATATTAGGGACTTCTCCAGTATTCAACAAATTGTCAATATCTTCCAGGAAAGATTCCTCTTTGATCTGTGTGTCAGTGATTAGGAAAACCATTGTCTTTCCTGTACCTGCTGTCTTCAACAGATTCTAGAAAAAAGACAGGAAAGCCTGAGCTTATCTCATTTTGCAAAGTAAATTCTTTAATACTCACTCTATTTCTTGCTCAACTATAGCCTGAATTCACTCAAAATGGAATATATATTAATGATTTGTGCAAAAACAGGATTACATGATAAACATAATTATGCCAACCACATACAGGTCACTTTGACCTTGACCTGTAGTCCATTCACCTAAATCTAATGGGGTTCACCATCAAGTATATGTCCCTACAAACTTTAAAGGATCTAGGTCAAAGTAGTGTCCAACTTATGTCCAGTAAAGGCCTAATATATCTAGTGTAAAGAGAGTTGGTTAACACAAGGTACAATTGTATTTAATCACTTAAATGGAGAAAAAAGGTAAAAGCACAACTTCATATTGGGAACTAATTTTTATCACACAATAGATGTTCTATTCAATTTTTGAAAGTTAAAACTGAACATGCACATGTATCTATAAAGTGTACAACATTTCCTCAAGCTGCTAAATTCCTGAAGTGAGGATTGATTCTGCTTTTGATGACATGAAATGTAGAAACATGAATGGAAATCCAGATCTATTGAGAAAAAAAATAAAGCAAAGCTATTTTTTGTGTATGTTGTGCCCATGCAAATCCAATAAATTCATAAATTCATACCACTAGTTCATCAAACAAAAGCAACAATTCATTTTTAATCATTTTTGTTATTAACTGAAATTCTGTCTTTTTTTTTCACTAAATATCCCTTGCATGCAACTTTTTTATCATGCAGTAAATTGAAAACACAGTGGCTGAAAAGGAAAAACACAGTGGCTAATTGGGAAAAACGCATGTAACAAATGATTTCTTTGGCACATGGTTTCATATGTCTGAATGGAATTAGATTTATATTCACATTGACTGTGAATATATTTCAGGGATTTTTTCAAAATTGTTTCAAGATGTAACAAGTTTATAAAGCATCAAGCAAAAGCCTATGTGAATGTGACAGAAAAATATATCTGCCATCAGATTTTGTGAGAATACAACATGGCATCTTACCTCTTCAGCTCCAGCTATTCGGAGCACTTTCTGATATTTGTCAAAACATTTATGGTTTATGGTACTGCTATCATTCCACAAATGATGAACATGAATACAAAATATCATGTCTAGAACATGTGCAGTCACATTCTGTCAGTTTGCTTTACATTTTGCTTCAAGGTATTTGGTATTTTTCTGTCATAACAAACACTGGTGCTGTCAGTCAGCGGTTCTCAGTTTTGATTCAGCTATAGCTCTTTCAAGTCAATTGTAACTTACAAAAGGAAAAAAAATCCAGAAGTGAAAACAGTATAATATGGACCTACTTGATTAATACAATTTATCCAACCTTCTGAAGTCCTTTATTACACACAGTTTACTAACAGCCAGACATGATGACATATTTAGATCATCTGCTAGGTCATGTGACAGTATTTTCATCTGATATGGCTACACATTAGCACCAACTGTATCACTTCATGATAATCTTTTGACAAAGTCCAACAAAGTCACATGATTTTACCCTTTCCCAAACGACAAATTTTGGACTTTTCCAAACAGAAAGATTTTGAAGACAACTATTTTGAATTTGGAGAAAATGGCAGAAAGTTCTCCAAATAGGTAGAAAAAACTGTGGGAAAAGGAGAAATTGCTCGTTACGAGCAATTTCTCCTTTTCCCACAGTGTTTTCAAAAGACTTTAACTGCAGACACGTAAAAACCAGGGCTTGTTTGGGAAAGGGTTAATTTCAAAATGGCAGTAGGATAGTGATGTAGCCCAAGGTATGATCCCTTCCAACGTTTCAATGAAACTGAATGATATTTTCTATGATGCTTAATAAAAGAAGAAATGAAAAGAAGTTTTTGTAATTGATTTACTTTTTCATAATTTTGACATTTTTCTTTAACTACTGTGAACCAATGATACGCAAGGCTACATGAGATAATTTCAGATAATTTTGGACACAAACAATTGAAAGCATTAGCAGACAAAATATTAAATGTGGTCCAAATGATGATTTCTAGCTTAGGGTTAAAAACATAGTGGGGGAAAAAAGAGAAGATGCTGGATACCAGCATTTATACTTTTCCCACTGAGTTTGCAGATGCCTTCTTATTTAGGGTCATTAAAACTTGGGATTCAATGGTAGAGAGTTAAATCTGTCACTACCTTCAAATACCGGTATCCAACAACAGACTTGTGAAATTAACTATGACTGTAATAAAGACAAATGGCAAATGAATTTTGATGTCGACAGTTTCATTTCGAATGCAATACTAGCCTTTAGTATCAGACACTAGCAGTCAGTCTGTCCTGATCATTTTGATCTTGTTCTGCATTGTGTTTGCAAAACCATTTAATTTTACCCTCAGTATTAGAGTGACATGGTTCTTGAAGTTATATTACACTTATTCATTTTAATCTTAAAGTTCAAATGGAAAATAAACCAATATAATAATAATGGTCTGCATATCTGCTGTGCATTATTCTCCTGTGAGATATTCCATTACTCACCTTTATGTCTTCTCTCCACTCCACTTTTCCATAGTTCTTAGAGATTTCGGGTTGGAAGAGACCATATCCAGCCATTGCAGTGGCCAATCTTGTGAGAGACTGACGTCCACTACCACCAACACCGACCAAAAGTGCATTCCCGCCTGGTACTCTCAACACTCGACTGATACGGGACAAGTGCTCTAATACATATCTGTCAAAAAAAATAAGTAGGTAACACCAATCTGAAAACACTACTGATTTACACCAGGTTCAAATTGATTGTCACAGTTACTTTTTAACGCTGGATGATGATCAGAATGATGTTTCATGCCAATTTGATAGGTATTTTAGTCAATTCAAAGCTAAAACTTACTTATTTATATCCCTCCTAGATTTCGATGATACAAGGCTTGAACTTTCCACTGCCTTGCTCATAGTCAATGCAAAATGATTTGTTTATCAGAAGGGATAAGACCAAGATTTATGAACAAAATCAAACATGCTTACCACTGAGCCACACACAATATCTCTTACTAAATAGATCTCAAGATTATACCATACAGACAACGTAGACCAGTCTTTGATCTACATTTTCTGATACCTTGTAAGCGTTTCTTACCAAAACAGACATAATATTGGAACAAATAAGCTTTCCTTTCTATTCATATTATCAGTTTGAAGTATTTAGCTGTTTAAGGTATCATGACAGATCAAAACTTCTAATATGTTAAGTATATAGTGTATAGTTCACCTGAAAATGACAAGATTCATTCTGTTTTTGTGGGTGTTGTTATACTCCTCCAGACACTGCTCTACTATTGTGTACATCTCATCAAGAGACCGCACTTCATCATACACTCTCTCCTCAGACTCTGCATCAGGGTTCATGTAATCTCCAAACATTAAACTACGCAGATCTTCCTCTTGTACCTACATAAAGATAATAATACATCATTTATCAGACAAACCTAATAAATAAAATAACAAATTAAGTAAGAGAAATGAAAAATTCAATAAGAGCAATTTAAGAAAGTTCATGTTTTCACTCCTATCAACTTGAAAGTCTGTAATTATGAAAATTAAATACACTTTCCTCAATCTGCCAGAACCAGATCAAACTAGAGCTGTCACTGAATGTGAATTAATACCCCCACCAGTCCTTTGACAGAGACAGGAAATTACTAGTATTTTGTACACAAATGGACACGGACAGACACACAGACAGACAGGTTGATTCAAGTATACCCCCCCCCCCCCCGAAAAAAAAAACATTGATTTTGCAGGGGTATAGTAAAAAGTAGATCACAATTAACTATTATCTGCTGTTCATTATACTATAGCCATTCATTATACTTTAATAAAGATCTTACCTTTTGTCCATCTCCTACAAGGTTCTCAAACAGGGAATCAAAACTTTCCTTGAAAAATTCTTTGACAGACTTTTTCACTTCCCTGAAAACAATAATTAACATCAGAGTATAACTGTCTGTATTTGAAAAAAAAAAAAAACAGTATTTTTCCCTTTTTCCACAATGCCTCCTATCCTTCTAGGGTTTCTAGCTGTAAATTTGAGGGGTAATAACTTGTTCTATTGGAAAGTTGGATGCATATGACATAACCAAAAAAGAACAGTTGATGAAACTGATGAGATTCTTTAAAAGACTGCTGTATAAACAAATGAGTTTTACAATTTTTGAACCCTTGAAAAAGTCAATATGTCACACGGACAAAAGAAAAACTTACTCAAAAAGCCATTTTCTGTCATTGTCGTCAGTAAGACGGTCATAGAAGACTCTCATCACTTCATGCACCCATAATCTGTAATTCAATAATAATAAAAAACTTAGCATATGAAACACAAATCCATCGTACATATGACTCTAGTTTGATTGTAGTTAACTAATTTCCAAATTTGGTCAAAATGACTGGGCTTGCTTAATCTGAATTGAAACAGCTATCGCCCGTTTTCTTTTTACTTTTATTAACTCTTTACCCAACAAGCCCTGGTTTTCACGACCCTGCAAAGGAGATCTTTGGAAAACTTAGTGGAAAAGGGGTTATCAGTATTTTCTCATTTTCCCACAAGGTTTTCTACCCTTTCAGAGACAAATTTCATAAATCAAGAAACTTTTCCTTTGTCCACTGCATATGCTTTCAATATGAACCAATCTACTATTTTGTTGTTTCAAAATTTGAAGACAGGAATAAAAACATGAAAAAAAGGGTTTAAAGAACTGGTTACTGGTCTATTTCATTTCTTACATAATACACTGACTTAATAAAAAAAAAAATTCTACAAAGAAAGTAAATACATGTACTGCTTGTTGCATGAATATTATCTTTATATATCTTCTCAGACCTTTCAACTGTGACAAAGACATTTTACTTCCTTTAACATTTTCTTTTAAAATGAAAGAAAGAAAACGTTCAAGTGAATAGTAAAAACCTAAATATTGCTGAATGATAGGTACATGTTATTTTGGAGAAAAGTTATCTCCTTATTATAGATCCAAGATCAATCTGCACATTCTTTGCAGTCTGATCTTCATCTATACTGTCCATAAAAGGTCACTGAGTCATGCTTAGCAGCCCAAGGGTTAAATTATTTCTCCTATGCACTATATTGCGTATAAAATTAGGAGTTTGCCATGATTTAAAGATTTAATTGCAGAATAGTCCAAATTTATTCCCACCTGATCATCACTCTCTTATTTTCCACCTGTGGTTTCTTGATCAAACAAACACCAAGAATGATCCTGGAGAAATCTCTCAAGTTAAATACATAGTGAGACTTAGCTGGAGTAGGAAGCAGGTTGGCAATGGCCTCTTTGTACATGTGAGATGTTGCTCCAACAATTAGATTACCAAGAGAGAAAAAATCAGCGGCAAATTCTTGGCCCTGAAAAAAGATTTAAACATTATAATGTTATTGAAGCATGAAACTATGATGAAGAAGACAACCCCATACTTGATAACCATACAATTACATGTGTTAAAAAAAAAAATATACACAAAATTGCCTTTTTAACCCTTTACCAAATGACAAAAGTTTGTCCTAGTCCAAATTTAAAGCATTTGCAGACGTAAAAAATAAATGTGAATCAAAAACTGAAATGTGATTTGGGAAGGGTAGAAAACATTGTGGGAAAAGGAGAAAATGCTAGTTACCAGCATTTTCTCCTTTTCCCACAATGTTATCCAAAGGCCTCTTTCACAGATTCGTTAAAAGTCGGGATTGTGTTTTAATGGGTTAAAGCTAAAAAAAACTTGTTTTTAAATGCTTAACAGTACATATCTCATATTTGCACATCTCAGTTGTTAATGAATTTTACAAAGATTCAATAAAATGCTTTAAATAAAGTTTGCCACGCAAAAATACCTACATACATTTATACATAGACAGCCTGATACACAAACAAAGTTATGATTATATAGTAACTTACTCTTAAGTAGGTGCTCATTATGGTAGAGAATATCTTTGACATTGTATCATCATTGAAAGGGTTCATGCCAATAATGTTGAAATGTCTCAGGAATCTTGGTGTCACATCATTTCTACCGCCCCCTGGAGGACCCATGGCAGCAAAGAACTGCATATCCTGTAGAGTGATCTTTGAGGTATCCTTCAAGTCATACCTGGGAGGGAAAACATCATAATACAGAAGAATTTCATAGAGTTTATTTCATCACCTTGTGGTTAATATGAAGGAATATTTGCCAAAAAAGGGGAAGGTCCGTGAAAATAACTAGAGCCGTAAGGCACAAGTTATTTTCAGGGATCTTTCCCTTTTTTGGCAAATATTTCCCCATATTAACCACAAGCTGATGAAATAAATCATATATTATATTT
Source organism: Tridacna crocea (assembly GCA_943736015.1). Classification (NCBI taxonomy): domain Eukaryota; kingdom Metazoa; phylum Mollusca; class Bivalvia; order Cardiida; family Cardiidae; genus Tridacna; species Tridacna crocea. The sequence goes on from OX031062.1 coordinate 25,530,606, forward strand.
CCTCTGATTATTTTGTCAACGAATGCCAATTTTAAAACTAGTGATCTCAAGTTAATAACCAGTTTTTCGGCAGGAGGAAAATATTCACTGTGACTGGGAAATAATTCCCCCCAGCTGAAATGATGTCATTTCTTTACCCATAACATTTCTAAAAATAGACACATTAAATATAATATATGAAGTTCCAGGGTATCATAGCAGTTGTAACTCTAACTTAAGATGACTGTGATTGAATGGTATTACAAGAAATCCAGTTTTAGTTACATCTTTGCCATCCAGATATAATTTGTAAAACTATGAATTTTACACAAAATAAAGTGTGAAAATATCAAAAGTTACTTTCTCAGGATAAACATTTCCTAATTCCCAATATTACACAAATGTTGATGATGACAAGATATGATTAGCCTATAGGCTTATCATTTATACCAATAATTATGTTAAAGTGATACATATAAAGTATTTTCCTCTTAGTGTGGAAAATATAATGGAAAAGGAACAATTACTTCAAAATATGTCAACAGCTGGAATGTAAACAGTCTAATTGACATGGCAGTTGTTGTTGTTGTATCAGGTATTTTCCCACACTAGCACTGTGGCACCCCTTCATGAAGGATATTCTTCTCGAGATTGAGAATTTTGTCACTATATTGTGGTTTGGGCAAGATCTGATAAAAACAAAAGTTCTAAAGCTTACCAGTTTCCATGGTCCAGATACTGTCTCAGTAGTTCAATGGGTGGTTGAGCCCCATAAACTTCCTTGGCGGGCATGTTCAAGTCATCTACAAAAATCACAGCTTTCTTTCCCATCTGAGGGCCATACACACCTTTTCGCCTCTTGTCTAGACGGGACATTATAATATTCTGAAATGAATGTATGAAAACAAAACTAGTATTTTGCTGATAATAGTTTGAACGACATATGAAAAAGGAAATAAAACTTTTTTATGCCCAATCTCATAAAAACTGTAATTTACTGGATTAATAGTAAATCACTGCTATCTCCTTTTACATATTTGTCACCAAAAGAATTTTAATATTTCTGGCTAACTATAAATAATTAAATTAAGGTTTGAATAAACATGCACAAACCTAGCAGCAAGAAGAGAAATTACTCAAAAGGATCAAATTCTCATTGTGAATTTGTGATAATTAAGAGAGAATGTTGGACTGTACCATAGTAAAAGCATCTGGAGACAGCACAATAAATGTAGCTCAACTGATGATTTTTGACTTTGAGTTTGATAGGGCAGGAAAAATGTGGAAAAAGGGGAAAATAATTTTTTCCACCATTTTCTCCTTTTCAAACAATGTTTTCACAAGTCTTCTTTCTCAGTGTTGTCAGTCTGGATTGTGAGGTAAAGGGTTAATTTCAATTTAACTGCCTTATAGGAATATAGTATGAACCATAGTGACTACAGAGATAGAATTTGTGCAGTATAGAAACAGTCTTAAAGGGAAGGAAAAAGCATATACGGTAGATTAGTGAAGTTTAACTGTTTACCACATAATTAGGAGTTTTAACAACACTGACAAAGAAAGCCTTTTAAAGCATTGTGGGAAAACGAGAAATGCTGGTAACCGGCATTTTCTACTTTTCCCACAGTGTTTTCTACCATTCCAAACACAATTTTTATTTGTATCACATTTGTCATCTGAAATTACTTTTGATTTGGAATGGCTAAAAATTCATGATTTGGTAAAAAGTAAAGTAATTTTCTGTGAATTTGAACACAATGATAATTTGATCTTAATTCTTTGTTCACCTGAACTTTGTTATATACATATAATACAAAATTAATAAGCTGATCTCCTATACCTGTGTCTGATTAGCACTTGTCTGAGCTGAGAAGTTGACAAAAGAAGGTAGGAACTTCTCCTTAGGTAAATCATGCATCAGTTTGTCCTGCACATAGACAGATTTGCCTGTTCCTGTGGGCCCAACAAACATCAGAGGTCTGAAGTGCACGAAATGAATATTATATACTTCATTGTATAGGTTTGATCACCATAATTATACCAACACTTATCCCACCGGAAAAGTTATTTAATGGGATAAACATATCAGGACCTGCAATATTTCAATACTTTCAAAGCACAGTCTTCATTCACCAAAGGATTTGAAAGCATTGTGAGAAAAGGTGAAAGTGCTCATTTTGAGCAATTTAACCTGATCCCAAACAATCCCTGGTTTTCATGACCCAGAGAAAGAAGCCTTCTAAAAACATTGTGGGATAAGGAGAAAATGCTGGTAACCAGCATTTTCTCCTTTTCCCACAATGTTTTCTTCCCTTCCCAAAACAAATTTCAGTTTATAGAAAGTATTGAAGTTGGCTATGACAATAAATTGTCATTTTCTTTGAAATAGCTCGGCCAAAAAGTGATCTGAAATCATAAAATACCATTTTGAATTCATATCCTTTTGGTAGTGGAAAATAACTTTTAGTGATAAAATCCTTTAGTATCTAAGATTTCTAAAATTATTTATCGAACTGATGTAAAAAAACTGGTTGAACACCTACACAGATGACTATACATCATGTATTACTTTAACAACCCTTTACCAACAAAAGTCATCCGAAGTCGACAGATTTGCAGATGTTTCATCAAAGGTGGCTCAAATGATGCAACTTGCCTTCAATGGAGTAAACCAGAATGTGGGAAAAGCAGAAAATACTTGGTACCAGCTTCTCCCCTTTTCTCACATTGTTTTCAACAGCTTGGTGTAGAGAAAAGTGTAAGGGAGAAAATGCTAGTTATCAGCATTTAATGTTGGTAACCAGCATTTTCTCCCTTTCTTCTTGAATTGTTTTCAAAAGCATTTTTGCTCAGGGTTGTTAAAGTTTGGATTGCATGGTTAAGAGTTTAAAGGAACAATACATGGTAAAGAAAGCTTAAATTTGTTTTAACCCTTTACAAACAATCCCTGGTTATTTCGATCCTGACATAGAAGTCTTTTTTAAAACAACACTGTGGGAAAAGGAGAAAATGCTGGTAACCAGCATTTTCTCCTTTTCCCACGATGTTTTCTACCCTGTTGGAAACAAATTTCAATTTCTGAGTTACGTTTAATTTGTCTTATGCAAGTGCTTTCAATTTGAACCAATCTAAAAATTTCGTCATTTGGTAAAGAGTTAATCTTGACAAAAATTGTACCAGGTGAGTGTTTAAGTTTGTAATTCTACATTCCTTTACAAAATATACAGAGTACAAACATGTGAAACTTTAGTATGAGAATATTGTACAGAAGATAGGTGTACCACTGGCCTAGAGTAGCTCATATTCAAAGCTTGAGATATGTTTGAAGTGTAATAATAGATTACAATTTCAATGAATATAAGGTGAATGGACAATATGACACATGTACATGTAGTGGTGTAATTTCACTTTCTAAAATATATTAGGTTGCATGGTTGCAAGCACCTGCTGTAACATGGTACATGTCATATCAGTACTATAATGCAAGGGTTGTCCAGAAAATCCCAAGCTTTTAACATCTTTTTCTGACGTCAGAATGACATAAAAAATGGTCACAATGCCCAGCCAATACATTTTGATATTTTTATGGCTTTAATCTTTTTTTAATATGTTTTGCAAACATGAAATGGGGCATTCCGACATTTGTGTAAAGATTTGTTCCCAATGAACCTGTGCAGGCTAATCCGATCCGAGAGGGCACATTATGACAACATTACATTTTATGCTACAGTTGACTCGCCCAAAATAGAAAGTTATATAAAAATGGAAAGTGTCATTTCTTAGAGATAATACATTATTCAAAAGTCTAAATGCCCTTTTCGGGTGTTGCAGGCCTTATATGACCCATGCACTGTGATAAAGGAGCTGAACATATCTGCAAAAAGTATCGACCCACATCAGCCTGACATGGGCACAGAGTGAAATGGATTAAAACCATTGGCTATTTGTAAATTTTCTCCTTGTCCAAGGATCATTCTGTGGATCTGCTGCCATGGTATGACTTGCTTGGTAAATAGTATCACAGAGATGCATTAAGCCCTCTTGTATAAGAGCACTGCTCATATATTATTAATTACCAATGGCTGAATCAAGATGAGTGTGCAGCCTGATCTTATTAATACAATATTGTCCAATGTACCTTTTTGTTTTTCTTCCCTTTTTTCTTTTTTAATTACTTACAAAAACTCTGAAATAAATCTCATTTTCACAACATTCTCAAGTTCTTATTTCAAAACAATATTTACAGGAGGCCAATATAACTGTGGATCACAATGTAATTCTATGCAAAATATGCTTTAATTTTTTCATGTTATTTGAGTTAAACATTCAAGAATTTCAATCTGTTCGGAGTTAAACTTATTTGTTCTGTAAACAGGTATGTTATTTAAAAGCACTTTATAATACGTCCAGAGTCATGTAACCACACAACAATAAGTATTTTACCAGTGAAGAATTAGTATAATTTCACCTCTTTAAGCATGCCAAATAAACAAAATTTTCAGCTGATATGAAACACCTGATGTGATGGAAATGTAATATGTTCATGCAGTTTTGGCAAAATACCTCAGAGATTATTGAAAAGTGAAGACTAATATCAAATAGCATGCCCTCTGCAGCCTTGATCTAGTCCTGCACTTAGCCCCAAGCATGATAAGGAGTTGAAAAAACACAAATGTGACCTCATTGACTATATAATTATGACTGTGGTTTGACAATCTATAGCCCAATATTACTACATAACAAGATACATGTACTAAAGATTAGGGCTCCGTACCGGTACTCGATATATATCGAAAACCGGTATTTTACGTTCGATAGATATATCGGATCGAACGTTTCTGTATCGAACAAAATATCGATCATCAAAAGAAACTAAAAGTAAAGCATATAAATACCCAGTTTAGTTGTTTTTAACGGCGAAATTCATTACGAGTTTACTTTAGGTAATCTCTAAAGTCGAGTAGTCGTAGAGGTAGGTGTGGCTACCTGGGAAACTTACAACCAATCGAAATGCGTCATTCTTTATTACTCGCCCTGTACCCGTTACACAATGGATGACAATTAGCTAATACCCCTATTCTCGTTCCCCCGTCATGTTGTTTGAAATCTGCAAATTATGCATCAATCAGCAGATTGCAGACAAATTTACGCTGATAATTGGTCAATATAGCTGATTAAAGAAAGGTAATGAACATCTCGTGATGTGATCGAGAGGTAGCGATGGAAATAATTGAAGCCGTGACCTTTCATCCTTCCTAAGATTTTACTTGGTCGATCTTTTAATATTGCCGAAAAATGTGGCTCGAAAATCAAATCTCTTTTTTCCATTAGATTATCTGAAATCAGTGTTCCGACTCGCGTAAATTATTGTGTAAATCATTTTATAGACTTGAAATTTGCATAACAAATGTTAATCACACGCGAGACCTCACGTAAGAAAAAACATGGACAAAAAAGGCCATTATCTGTTTATCGTGAGTAAAATAACAGGTTTTGATGCTAGTTCTAATCCTTATTGAGAAATCTATGTCGAATCATGCAAACATACCTATCCAGAAATTAACACGCATGAAAAATTGTTCGGTGAAAAAAAACAAAAAAAAACACGGAAACCCATGACACAACAAAATGTCTCCTTGACATTGTCCGATCAGAGTCCTCTTAGACTGTCTTTTCAGCTTTTTAATGAGTAGTAAATGTAGATCTAGTTAGAATTCATATTAATTTAGGCCTACATAATTATGAAATTTCAATACAATCTAGAAGTGTTAAATTTGCGGTATTTTGTTTTTCAGGTATGCTGAAAAAAGAACAAACACAATTTTCGCATTTTTTTCTGTCTTTTCTTGAAAATTGAAATATCATATGATATATCGAATATCGATCATTTTGTATCGATACAAATATCGTATCGATCAAACTGACCGATACGGAGCCCTACTAAAGATACAGTGAAGATAGAATTACCGTTGCAGGGAATCAAATTTACTACAATAAGTCATACAGATTTCTTAAAAACATAAAGTATAATTGTGTTTGTTTGCTAAGTCTTAGATATGAACAAAACCAATCTATGACTGTTTTCTACATATCATTTGCACTGTGTTTACCCTGTCTTCTGAATGACTACATGCTTTCTATTTTCTGTATTTTGTATTTTATAATAGAGCAGAACTCATCATATTATTACAAAGGCTATGGGGCAATCAAATGCTTTTGTTCCAATTAAACAAAGTATCTATATATACAAGCTCATACTTTTTGATCACATTTTATGGATTCATTTTACAGATTTTCTGTCCATAATACAAAATTTTATACTATTGCATAATGTAAGCATTTCAAGTTTACCATTTAAATGAGTCTTAGGATGAGATTTATGTGTAAAACAGTAGAAAAATATTGTGGTAAGAATTAAATGCTTGTTACCAATAATGTTCTCAAGTGCTTTCACAGTTAGGTCGTCATTACAGTTAAGGATAGTTTGGTAATAGGTAAAATGTAACCAAAGAAATGTTCCTTGAATCTATTTTTATTTACTCACTGGCAAAGCACTACCTATCTTTTGTCACTGAGTAATCATGTGCAGTATTGGATGAGTAATGACAAAGATAATACCTGGAATGTTCAATACACAGGTCCATAATAAACCTGTATCTGGCTGTATCCATGGTTGGGACCAGCATCTCTCGAATCTTTTTGGATTTGGGTTCAACTCCCTTGAGAAGGTCATTCCAGTGTTTCCACTGACCTCTGGCTTTTTGCTGAATATAATGAATGAGATTTAGTACAAATATCTGCCTCAGTCTCAAAGAAATCAGACAAACAGAAGGCACTATAGCTAGTATTCTCAAAAAGGCTGAATTTCAAACTGCTCCAAGCTGAAAACATTTTCAGAAGACAAATTTTATTTGACTCAAAAGATGAAACACATCTTTGAAAGGGTAGAAAACAATGTGGGAAAAAGAGAAAATCCTGCAATCAGAATTTTTCCTTTCCAACAATATTTTCATATTTATTTAAGCTATTTTAAAAAACACATGATTGTTGCTACAAGATCAGGCTACAATGTTTATCTGTGAGGATAGAACCATGTTTATATAGTTATCATATACATGTAGCTATTTTTGTTTATTACCACTCATTATATAATTTCAGCACTGGACAATAACAGAACCTTTCGACACTCAGGCATATGTTTCTAAATAGCATCTTTCATGTCACTCAGATATTACTGAGCTTGTTTTAAAACCTACCTTTTAAGTAAAATTTCTTAAACTTGAAATTAACAAGCACAAAAAATTTAGTATATTTTTACAAACAAGATCTGTTGTACACGTGATATTTAACCCTCTGCCAAACAGTCCTGTTTTAACAATCTAAAGGATGAAGGCTTTTGAAAACATAGTGGGGAGAAAGAGAAAATGCTGGTATGTGCAATTTTTCTTTTTCTCTTTTTTTTTTCTTTAGTTCAAAGAAAAAATTACAGTATTTCAGAGACACCTGCAAATACTATCAATATGGACAAGTTTAAAATTTTGTTGTCTGGTAAAGAGTTAAACAGAGAACAGATGTGCCTATGAAATTCAGAAGTATACAATGAAGATTTTCACTGAATATTACAACAAAATAGAATGTTACAATGAAACTGATTCCAAACTAAACTATTGCCTATTGACATTGTGTTTATAAAACAAGCAGATGTTTGTGAATGTGCCCTCTTTGATGAAAAATGATAACTCTTGGTAAAGCATGGAATAAAAATATATGACTGATTTTTGTTGCTGAAAATTTAAGTGCTTGAATGAAAAAGCATTGTAGATCATATGACAACATTATGCTTTCAATCTCTACCATATCTACTTTACTTTCCTCTCCTTCACTGGCCTAAGTAATCAAATGTAAAAATTGCATCATGTCAATGAGATCCTTTAAATATTGTAAAAAATTTAACATGAATTCCATTCTCGGTATAAATAATTCAATTAATCATCAAAATTTTAAAAAACCATATGCATGTACTTATACTTTGTTAGACTCAAAATAAGATATAAATGCTTGCTTGCCAACGGTCACTTATACTAATAAGTACTCTTGAACAATTGTTCTTAAATACTAAAGGCAAGTTTTGAGGTCGATGACTAATTCAAGTGATCTGTAAGACAGACAGTGCCATTTTGTTGGCCAATATGAGGAACAATTCAGGCATTAAAATCAAAGCAAAGCTGAGCATTGGTTTTCCATTAAACTTCGTCGAAAAGCAGTCTGATCTCCAGACTAAATATAAGCATTTTTTTACTGCATAAACAGAAATAGTTTCATTTTATTTGTATTCCACTTATTTGGCATATGATTGACTAGTCAGTCAGGTTGCAACCAAAAAGGAGGCTTTAACTCTTTACCACACAACTCCGACTTTAAACGACCCTGAGAAAGAAGCCTTTTGAAACCATTGTGGGAAAAGGAGAAAATGCTGGTAACCAGCATTTTCTCCTTTTCCAACAATTTTTTTTCTACCCTTCCCAAATCCAAATTCAATGTTTCAGTCACATTTATTTTGTTGTCTGCAAATGCTTTCAATTTGAACCAGTCCAAACTTTTGTTGTTTGATAAAGAGTTAAGTGGAACTTGTCAACCAATCAATAGTAGATAGCTTTTACAATATCATATCATAGTTCATATCATATACTACTAATAATCTGATACATATTCTGAACATCAAGCTATAAACCTACTTCATTTTACATCACTCAACTGCTTACCATGTGACAAGACTTCAAACTTTTCTTATTAGTAAGCACTTGGGGATGCAAAATTAGTAATGATTCATAAAATAGTATGGGTGTTTCGAAGGATTGAGAGCATGGCAAAGAAAGGAGAAAATGCTGAATATCACCATTTTCTTTTTCTTTAAAGTTGTTTTCAAAGGTTTCTTCATTTGAGCTATTCAAACTTGGGATTGTTTGGTAAAGAAATAAGGAAATTTCAGCTTATTCAAGAAAATAAAAAAATTGACACAACATTCAGATTATATGACATGAATTGCTACATTTCCTATATTACATGCAAGAACCTATACTTAAACAATACATTTACAACAAAGCATACAATCTTAAACTTCTCTTGCTTTAAAACATTCCTTCTTATATATTTAATTCAAAGCTTTTTAATCATTGAGGAAAAAAGCCACTGCCTATGATAAGCCATGACTTTCTTCCAGTAATGCTTTCAACATTAATCTTGACAAGTCATTGTTCAGTAACAGATTATGGATCAGCATTAAAAACAATATCTATAGCTAACCCATAGAGTTCTAGGCATTATTTCATTCGCTTTTGTGGACAGTGTAAATTCAGATCCGACATGGTATGACCTAAATTTCCATTGCACAAAACTTTGTGGACAGCAAAATTCATGGCTTTGTTTCCCCCACACACTGAAAATGTCAATTTCATCTGTAAAGTTCTCTATGGATTAACAGAGTTACCCTACCTTTCCATCTCCATCTAGTTTCTAATAGATTAGAAAATTCTAAATTACTAAGTTATCTGATAAACAGTCATCATTCAACAGATGTCATCTTAATTTTTGACATAAAGAAATAAGCAGATTTCCTTCAAACCTGAGATCCCAAAGAAATACATCCTACTCTATTTCTTAACATTTTTCTCCTTACCATCCAACATGTTTTTTCAATCAGTAATAAAGCATTCAGATTCAAATGTGGTTTTAGCATCGAGTAGTAGAAGCAAATATCATACAACTGCATGTAAATAAGAGGGAACAGAATGACACATTAATTTGTACATGTAATTGCAAATGTGCATGCATTGAATCAAGATCAACACCTCTGAAGAATAAAAATGGATGGTAAAACTATGTATTTTAACATGGCTCATATGCGGGTAAAAAAATGAGAAATCAATTGTTTAACAAAACCATATTATCAAATAAGACTTGTAAAGTGTTAGCCTATGCTTCAATCTCCCACCTTTGGCCCCTAGAAAAATCATACCTCAAAGTAAACATCATAGATAAGCTGGTCTGTAGGTAATGGCACATCAAATTTCCCAACAGCCTTTGGTACTGGATGCTTATCAAATTTACTGCCCAGCAGGTCCTTGTAAAAAGCATCAAATTTGCTTCTGCCATCTACATCAACAACAGATCCAATAGACCATGGAATAGCAAAGATGACTACATTCTGCAGAAAATAAAAGCAACATTATACAGTATCTTTTCCTATTAACTTTGATACCATTACCAGTGTTATCTTCTCTTTGCTTTCCCTCAAATACTTTTGAAGGTAATTTATAACCTGTTATCCTGAATTCATATACTAATTTGACTAGTATCCATTGATGCAGAAGGGTGTATTGCAATGTGCAATTAAGAACTAGTTACATTAATCAGAAAACGACCCTTTTGCAAATATTTTTTATTCAGTAAATGGAGTTTAAAAGCCTATCAAAAGAAAAAAAAATTACTGCAATTTAGCTGGACAAATGAGTAAAAAAAATGCCAAAAATGCAGAAAATGCTCTCTGGAGAAAACATAGGACCACTACAGCAAATGATCTTGATATAATTGAAACATGCATAAACAGACGAGCTTTGAATTCAATAGGAAGAGTGATTTTTCATGTATTCATAACAGCAAGAATTGGTAAGTCAGTATTTTTTGTTCATGGTGTAATCTTATGTTGTCAGCAACTTGTGTAACTATAGCTCTGATTTCCTATGGAAATTTATAAATTTTAAACTCAGTTTTTGTCTAAACTCAGCCTTTAATACGAAGCAGGACTTTTGACATTAAATAGATACAGTTAACCCTTTCCCAAATGACAAATTTTAGACTGTCCAAAACTCAAAGTGTCTGCAGATGACAATTTTGAATTTGAGGAGAATGGCAGAAAGTTTTCCAATAGGCTAGAAAACACTGTGGGAAAAGGAGAAATTGCTCGTTATGAGTAATTTCTCCTTTTCCCACAGTGTTTTCTAAAGACTTGTACTGTAGACACGTAAAAACCAGGGCGTGTTTAGGAAAGAGTTAAGTTAAGTGTACACATGAATAACTTACAATGACCCAAGTACGAAGGTTCTTGTTGTGTTCCACATCTTCGTGATTAAGAGCATCTGATAGTAGCATGTCAATCATGTACATCAGTGATCTGACAACATTTGATGGTTTAGATGGAATATACTCCTGCATAAAATAAGGAATAGTCATTTTATGAGCAGAAAAGCTTTAATACAGTGTAGTAGTTTCAATCCATCATTAGCATTTCCTTTAGCTCTTTTGGCAGTGATCGTTAATCCTCTACAGCAACAGATATATCAATACTAAAACTTTAACACACATCTAGGAAATTCAATTTCAAGCTTATCATGGCTATAAATCTCACACTTGTAGAACAAAAAAAATTTAAGACCAGACTGCTTCGAGCAGCCATAATTTATGTCAATATCCACAAAAAGCTTCCCAAGCTGTTAATCTCTTGTGCTGTAATACTCATGTAATGTATTTTCTGTTATCATTGAATAATCCTGAGTGTAACTTTATCAATACAAGTTTCTAACCAATTGAGAAAATCTTCAATCAAAAACTAATTTACAATTTTTTTTCTGCGAGTTATTGAACATGGATACATGACATGTAAGTGGTTTTTTTTTCATTCTTAAACTCTTTACCAAAAGACAAAATTTAAAGCCTGTCCAAACTGAAAACATATACAAACAACAAATTCAGTATGGCAAGTGGATTTTGTCTTAAGAAGAGTGGAAAACATTGTTGGAAAAAGTAGATGATGCTTGACTTTTTTTTCCAAGCCTTCCTCCTTTGTTCCTTTCAAACTCAGGACTATTTTGTACATGATAAAAGAAATTTGCAGATGACAATTTTGCAATCATCACTATGGATAATCAACATAATCAATGTTTAAAAAAAAAGAGTACATGTGAAAATACTTTGGCAGAGAGAAGTTGCTCTGAAATTATGAAGTTGATTTTTGATGCTACAATGATTCGACCAAGACAACACACATCATCTGCAGGAGGTTACTGCATTGATATTATGCCAAGTACATAGTCTCTGTAACACAAACCTTGCAGTTCTTTCGTACAAAATCATAGCATGGGTCCACAAGCCATTCAAACATTTCTTCAATGACATCACCACCTTCCCTGGCCAAGACTTCTCCAAATGAATTGATCCAGGACCTCATTATTGGTCTCCAGCCCAGTGTGGCTGGTTCCAGGTAGATCATACCACACCGACTCACAGTAGCTGGCTGAAAAGATCCAAAATATCATAAATCAAAAAATGTTCTGAAGGAAGTTACACTATATTAACTCTTCACCAATTGACAAAATTTTTGATTGGTCCAATTAGAAAGCACTTGCAGACGACAAAATGAACACAACTCCAAAATTGAAATTTGTTTCCAGAAGGGTAGAAAACATTGTGGGAAAAGGAGAAAATGCTGGTTACTAGCATTTTCTCCTTTTCCCATGATGTTTTCAAAAGGCTTCTATCTCAGAGTTGTAAAAACCTGGGATTGTTTGGGAAAGGGTTAAATCAAGGTATTTTTCAGCAACATAAAAAGATCAGAATTATTTCTGATAACAGATACTGAAGGAGAGTACTTTAACCATCTACCATACAATCCTGCATTTTAACAACCCTGTGGTAAAAGATATAACCATCATATTTACCTTTTCAAACAATATTTTCTTCTTTAACTAATAAAAATCCAGTCACGTGAATATCATTTTGTCATCTGCAAATCCTTTGAATTTGGACCAGTCCAAAATTTTAATGTTGGGTAAAGAGGAATTTTATGTGTAGTTCCAAAATGATTGCATTTGGGAAGTTATTATGTAAACTTTTTGAATTCATCTTGAATACTTTTGAAATTAACAAATTTCTGAAATTTCCTCTTGTAAATATTGAGGGAATTTGTAGCTGATAAAATGAATGCTTCTCAAATGAAGCAATTTGACTTTGAAGGGACATAAGACATAGTGAGAAAGAAGGAATGCAGCTTATCTGTATTTACTCCCCTTTTCCATTATGTTACCAAAAGCATCGAGCTCCACAAAACAGCAGAGCTCCAGTACCTCAGTTGGTAGAGTACATGATTTTACAACCGGGGGTCACTGATTTGAAACCCTGGTATGGCCAATTTCTTTCTAGGGATTGATGATAGCCATTGTGACATGATTTTTTTTATCTCTCACTGCAGACCATTGTTTTGACGATGGTTATGTTGGAAGTCAGCCACTGGCTTGAAAAGAAAATTGTGTGGAGTACTGGGAAAAGAAATTCCAGGAAAGCATGGATAGATGTATGTGTTGCTGGGGTATAATTGAAATAATGTTGAAAACAGAGTTAAATATCATACAACAATCCCACATAACAAGTGTGTGTTTGAAATGAGGTAAAAGTACTTACTGAAGCTTGTGACAGATCCATAGTCTCAAAGATCAAAGACATGGGTGGCGACATCTGAATGATTTCTCCACTCATGAGACAAAGTTTTTTGTTGTCATCCAACACTGTGTTCATGTTTTCAATCCAAAGAGCATCAATAGGGCCATCAAATATCACCCATTTTCTGTCTGGTGTGTCTGTAGAGGCAAACTCACGGAAAGTGTTGGCAACAACTCCATCAGTCCACTGTAATAAATCAGCAACTTTTAATTGATCATAAGAAGGTAATGTCAAAATGACAAATTTGTATGCTAAATCTCAAAGCAAGTGTAATTTTCTGCCTTTGAACAAGAAAATCACACTCCTGTAGCAGATATCAAGATCACACTAAACAAAACTGATCTAGAATCTGCACTCACTATGTTGAAATATTTGGGAGTCTGAAAATGTGTATGTTGTCTATTCAGCACAGTACAGCTTAATTTCACCCTTTAACAGATGGTAAAATTTCGAACATGTCCAAATAAAAGCATTTATAACAGACATAATTAAAGGCAGTGTTTACAAAGGGATTTGTCTCTGAAATATTTGAAGACATTATAGGAAATTGAGAAAATGTAGGTTACCAGTATTTCCTCGTACAACAATAATGTTTTCAAAAGCCTTTTTCTTTAGGGTTGTTAGAACTTGGGATTGTTTGATACAGGCTTAAGATATTTGGTTGCTTTTTATCTCTTTACCACATGACAAAATTTAAGACACTTCCAAACTGAAAGCATTTGCAGTTGACAAACTAAACATGGCTCAGAAACTTGACATTGGAAAAATAGAAAACATTGTGGGGAAAAGAAGAAAATGCTGGTTACTAGCATAATCTCAAAATTCGAAGCTTGACCTTTGAAGAGTAGAAAACAAAAGGAGGAGATGCTGCTTACCAGCATTTTCTCCTTTTCCCACAATGATTTTAGAAGGCTTCTTCATCTGAGTCATAAAAACCAGGGATTGTTTGGAAAAAGGTTAAAAGAAAATTTAACATGTAAACTCAAACAAAAAAGGCTAAGCCATGTCCAAAGCCTTTACATAGACCACATTCTTCAGTCATGAGGGTCATATGCAGATACAAGTTATATTTTCTTACCTCATGGGAGACTGGATCAAACTGACCAAACAGCTGACCCATAGTCACAGCTTTAGGGTTTATGATTTTGTAGTGAACCTTTTCATAGTCTTCAGAGTGTCCCTGTTCATTTAGTAGAGTCATCCCTTCACTGAGTGTCTCAATCACCATTGTCTTACAGCCGAAAGGTTCACCAACCAACATGAAACTGAAAATTAAGGCAGGAAAAGACAATCAATTGAAGTCATTCTCTATGAAAAAGTGGTTAAATGAATCTTTAGCAGTTACAAAATGTGTTGTTTGCTCAGGCTAACATGGGTAAAACTTTTTACAATTGGTAAATTATCTAAATGACCTGCCCAAATAGCTCAAGTAGTAGAGCAGAGGACTTGAAAACATCAAGAGTCTGGCACTTGAGGGTGCAAGTTTAACTCCCTTGGCTGGCCCTCTAAAATTACCAGATGAGACTTTAACCCATTACCACACAATCCCTACTTTTGACGCTCCTGGAAAAGAAGCCTTTTGAAAATATTGTGGGAAAAGGAGAAAATGCTGGTAACCAGCATTTTCTCCTTTTCCCACAATGTTTTCTACCCTTTACAAAACAAATTTTAAAATTTCAGTCACTTTTATTTTGTCGTCTGCAAATGCTTTTGATTTGGGTAAGTCTAAAATAATGTCATCTGGTAATGAGTTAAATCCAGTTCCAGTGTGATAGTACTGTACAACTAGCATATTAAGGAACCATTCATAACTTAGAGTGGGTTTTGTGCTGATTATTGCACTATCCCTTGTAACATAACTGAGGGGATATCACCCATATGGGCAACACGTCAGCAAGATAAATAAAGCAAAATCAGATCGATTTTCTGCATGTAAAAAACCATTTCACCCTGTGGTTTTTGCTGCATTTCAGAGAAAATGAACCCATATTTTGTGATAAATTACTTGTATAGGTATGATATATTACAGAGATACATTCAACTCCCTTTTCAGACAGCACTACTTATATATTCTCTACATCATTCTGGTTAGTGATAATATTCTAAGCTGATATGCATCAAAAGAAGGACCATGACAATCTGTTGAATACTAAATATGCAAAATAGGAATTATGATATCCATCGGCGAAAAAAGGTCCTAACATCTGACCTTCAAAGTTTTCTTGGCATATAAATTATTAACCCTTAACCCATTACCATACAATCCCTACTTTTGACGCCCCTGAGAAAGAAGCCTTTAGAAAACATTGTGGGAAAAGGAGAAAATGCTGGTAAGCAGCATTTTCTCCTTTTCCCACAATGTTTTCTACCCTTCACAAAACAAATTTCAAATTTTCAGTCACTTTCATTCTGTCGTCTGCAATTGCTTTCGATTTGGACAAACCTAAAATTTTGTCGTTTGGTAATGGGTTAAACACCAAATATGCAAAATAGGAATTATGATATCCATCAGAGAAAAAGGTCCTAACATCTGACCTCCAAAGTTTTCTTGGCATATAAATTATTAACCCTTAACAGTACAATGTGGACTTTAAATGACCTTGGAAAAGAAGCCTTTTAAAAATATTGTGGGGAAAAAGGAGAAAATGCTGGTACCCAGCTTTTTCTCCTTTTCCCACAATGTTTTGTACCCCATCAAAGAAAAAATGCACCATATAAGCCACACTGAAATTGTAAGACAAAAATGCTTTCAGTGTGGATAAGGCTAAAAATTTGTTGTCTGGTGATGGTTTAAACTGGAAGCAAGACCAGAATGAATGTTCTGCAAATGATGATCTTGACAAACCTGAGTTGTCCAGTGCATAAGATTCTGAATTATGTATGGGGAAAAGAATGACTGTCTCCATTGACTGACATTTGCATTTTACGAATCAAATAGTTTCAATCAACATCCTTCACAAGGGATGAGATTCAGTTATAATTTCAAGAAAATGTTTGGCATACCCATGTCTGACAATCATCATCTCATAAGTCTGAATGATCTTCTCCCTAAAGAAGTCCACAAACTGCAAATTCTTCTTTTTTGCTACTGTTTCCATGGCATTCAGGAAGATTTCATAATCTGCTTCAGGTAGAGACAGCCCCGGGAACAAGTCAGATATGATACCATTAAACAGCGGAATGTCATGAGACAAGAATTTGGGTAAGTTCACATCTATGATTGATCTCAACAGCTGTAAGTTGTAAAAAAAGAAACAACATATTGAATGAAAACTAAAACATCTCCATAACCCTTTATCAAAAATAACATTATTCAACATCTATGAGACAAAATGTTTTGAAAACATTGTGGAAATACAAGAAAATGCTTAAAATCATATTTTTCTCATTTTCCAACAACATTCTTCCTTTCAAACACAAATCCAACCATTTGAATCACATGTAAATTGTTGTGTGAAAATGCTTTTGATATAGACAAGTCTAGAATTTTGTCATCTCATTAAGCATTTAACTGTGTAAGAGTTAACACAGGGCAAAGTTTCTGACTCGTCCAAATAAGAAGCATCTGCTGCAATCAATTTAAATATGGCTTAACTCATTACCAAACAACAATATTTTAGGCTTGTCCAAATCGAAAGCATTTGCAGATGGCATAATAAAAGTGATTGAAAATTTGAAATTTGTTTTGTGAAGGATAGAAAACATTGTGGGAAAAAGAGAAAATGCTGGTAACCAGCATTTTCTCCATTTCCCACAATGTTTTCTATAGGCTTCTTTCTCAAAGGCATCAAAAAGGAATTGTGTGGTAATGGGTTCAATATTTGGATGTGTCTTACAAAGGGAAGAAAACACAGTGGGAAAAGTAAGAAAATGCTGGTAACCAGCACCTTCTCCTCCCACAATATTTTCACATCATGGTGTAAACTGGACAGGGACTACACATGCACTAATTTGCAATATGATTAATCCCAATGTTCCACTATAATATCATGTAAAGTTGTAGGTATACATTAACCCATTACCACACAATCCCTACTTTTGACGCTCCTGGAAAAGAAGCCCTTTGAAAACATTGTGGGAAAAGGAGAAAATGCTGGTAAAAACAGCATTTTCTCCTTTTCCAACGATGTTTTCTACCCTTCACAAAACAAATTTGAAAATTTCAGTCACTTTTATTTTGTCATCTGCAAATGCTTTTGATTTGGACAAGTCTAAAATAATGTCGTCTGGTAATGAGTTAAAAGGAACATAACATTGCACTAATTTTCATGGTATATGCTAAAAGGTAGAAACTGTCTTGGTGTTTGTATTTGCTTCTCACTGTGTACAAAAATGTTGACATCTTACTCCATCTTTGGTCTTGCAGGGTATCATATTTTCTTATCCCTTTACTGCATGGCTAAATTTGAGGCTCATCCATATTGAAAGCATTTACTGATGGCAATTCAGATACTTTTCAGATTATATTGTTTGTCCAGGAACAGGTAGAAAACATTGTGGAAAAAGGGGAAAATGCTGGTAACCAGCATTTTCCCCTTTTCCTACAATGTTTTCAAAAGCCTTCTTTCCCAGGGTCGTTAAAGCTCCGGATTGTGTGGTAAAGGGTTATGCTGCTTGAATCAAATAAAAGCACCAAGAAGTTTTTACAACATATTAGTCCATATATATCCTATTGAATGACAGTGTAGGACATAACTGGAGCAGAAAGTATAGTACCAGGACTGATATCCTACACTAGCCAAGAAAGTGTAAACCTTTGCAGTACTGAGATGATTTATTTTGCAGTGAAGATTGGGATCAGACTCTACCATGCATGAAACATGATCTTGTCTCTACATTTATCCAATTTATTTTCAAGATGTTCTGACAAAAATAGCCCTGAAATTGCAATACCAAAAATTACAGTGTGGGTGGAGAATGCTGATTTCCATACTTCACCCCTACAAAGATTAAACTACAGTCATATATTGCCTGTGCAAACCTACACAACAGAATGGATTTATATGAAAGAATGACATACCAGAATGCTCTCCTCTTCATCTGGATATTTCAGTTTGAGATTGCCTGCAGCTGACAATACAGCCTTTACTGCTCTCATACCATAATCATAGTGGAACTGAGATGACAGCTGTTCTGAACATAGTCTATAAACTGTCACAATCTTCACAGAAAGTGCTTTGGCATCCAAGAAACCAAAGGAATAGAGGGAGATTTCAGCAATCATAGCATAGTCTGGCACCATCATAGCCACTGTTCTGAATAAAACTTTCAGATTGTCTGGTAATTCAGATCTTCCAGCATAACCTGGGTTCATGGTGATACAGACATAGCACTGAGGGTTTAAGTTAAGTTCTGTCCCCTCAAACACAAATACATCCAGTTTGGCTTGTACAGCTCTGATGATACATAGAATCTGAAAGAAAAGTCAACCAAAATCTTTTCAAAGGAGAACCTCTTGTAGCAAGCATTTTGTGCTTTTGCTGCACCATTTTTTCAAATGTTTTCATGTATTTGATCCTATCCCTTTACCAGACATTTGCAGTCTGTAGATGTTTTAAAACTTGAAGAGCTTAAAATTTGCAGAGGCAAGGGCTAAGTAATCTATCAAAATTTCACAAGAATGTTATTCAAGACTGGAAATAAATCTTGTAATTATAGGAAAAAGAGAGCTATTCACCCTATAGATTGAAAAGGAACATTTATCATAGACTGTGATGAAAAAAATCTTTAATGTACATGCGATAAGAAAGTTAGTCTAAAGTTTACCTGCTGAGCAATGACAGATAATACTTCCAGATCAATTCTGTTGAATTCATCAAAACAAGCCCAGGCTCCTGCAGAAGCCAATCCTTTGAAAAACTGAAAGAGAAAAAGCACTTAAATTTCATTCATGACTGAAAAATAAAGTCTCATGAGTCATAAACCATCAGAGTGCCTAGCAAAATTTTGTCTGCTTTTACAGCATATCACAATCAAATTCCACAGCTTGTGCAGTCTGATCCTTGAAATATCAATACGTAGGTCTTCTTTTTGAACGGACAAAAATCTGTTTCACTGAAGCGGTGCCAAAACAGTCAACATTATGAGTGAAAAGGGAGCATTGTTTCATTCCCTTGAAAAAACCACATTAGCAAATTTTCTGACCTCATTCCCTCGAGACAGCACAAAACCAACCTCTTAAAATGATGAAAATCAAAATAGACTTCAATTCGCTGAATAAGGGTATGTCAAAGTGAATTTGAGTAACAATCATTTCAAATAGTTGTTTGTTGCAGTATGAAAACAGTTATCTGCAGGGGGTTAAGTATGTTTTTCGAATTAGGAAATAAAAGTACAAGTTACCTTGCCCATAGCAATGTAATCCAGACCATCAGAGCAGTTAAACACTACACACTGTACAGCTAGGGCTTTTGCCAAATCCTTCACTGTCTCTGTTTTTCCTGTACCTGCAGGTCCTTCTGGGGCTCCATTCAAGTTCAAGTGGAATGCCCCAACAAGTGTACGATAACATCTGTCAGTAAGAGGTGTGATGACAAGACGAGTTGCATTGCCAAGGTATTCATATGAATATCTTACTGTAGCATTTGTGATTCTGACAATCATGTTATCATCTTCCCAGTAGTAACGCAAGTGGGCAAGCCAGCTAAAGTCATTCTCACTTGACACTCCTGTGAAAAAGTATAAAGAGAAACAGATTGTAGATAGGCAAATGTGAAATTCCAATAGCTGTAAATCTACATAAGTACATGTATCTATCTCTATTTTTGGATAGACTTGTTTAACAGAAAAAGAAAAGAAACTTACGCAAAACAGTATAACAGTCAGTATGATTAATGATTGATTGAATCTTATTACATCTTAGTATTTCTGTTACATTACCACAAAATTTCTTACTGTTTATGCTTCCTAGGTTATTACACAAACTAAGCCATGTCTCTATTCTGACATGCCCAAGGACACTACTATATGACCAGCAGTACAATTTGTCACAACAAGCTATGGAATCAAATGGCAAAATGGTTAAGTCTAATTTATCCTCACTCTTAATAACGAAATACTTGAAAAAAAAAAAAACAGACAATGTCAGTCATTTCTAGAATTCAGAACTACACAAAATACTAAGGCAATACCTTTGTCAGCCATTTCTTGTACAGCATCTCTAGCATGGACATCAATCACCACCAAGGCCCCAAGTGTGATACGAGCCTGCTTTGTTAGTTTACCTCTGACCAGCTCTACAATGTCACCCAGCTGCTTACACAGTTTATCCCAGTAGTCTCGCAGACCTTGAGGACCTCCACGGATAGCCTCATGTACTTCCCTTGTCCAGTAAACTTGGGAAGCACAGAGAACTACCTGACCAGGCCAGTCTATTACCCAGTTTGTTCTTGGCTCAATAGCATAAGCCTGAAATTGTAAAAAAATTCAGATCTAATATTACAGAGTTTTATTCAGGGGCTTCTCCTGTAAAAAAAAAAAACATCTGACCTCATTCATACACCAACTAAAAGTCTTACCATACCTTTGTTGGGTCAAGTTCATTAAGGTAGCTATAGTAATCAAAAGTAACATTATTTCTGTGACGCCTTCAAATATATTCAAACAATATCCAAGAATTTTTTAAACAAACTGTTCCCTAAACTTTAAAAAATGAAGTATTGCTTTGAATGTGGTACCATACAAACACATATTGATACATTGTAACATGTCAACCTTTTGCACAATTAAATCAATTTCCTGAACTGGATAAATAATGTCAATATTAAAAATTATTAAGTAACTCATTGAACAAATTTTCATCATTTCAAATTTCAATCAGCTCAGAGAACAAAGAAAATTTGAAAGAAAACCCATACTTCCAGAATCTTCCACCTGAAGAGCAGCTCTGTATGACACTAAGTCTTGTTACTTTCTAAATATGACAAGCTTTAAACAAAATCTGATTTTAATTTCAACCACAATATTATTCTATAACAGATATACATGATATTGAATGCAGTTAACAACTGTTTCAGCGAGAATTATAAAATTTTGTGATCATGCAGTCTGCATTAAACACATGCATAAAGAAGAAACATACATGTATATAAGTAACGGTACATCTACATTCATAAATATGATAACCATGCCTATATACCTTATCCAAACAGATAACATTTATACTGATTTGTATGTTGAATAAAAAATAAGTAAAAAATATAGAAAACTATAAATAGTTGATACACATCAAGTTTTTTGAATAGTGTGTGCTGAGAAAAAGACTAAAAGTGTATGGATCTATAAAAATGTTTACACAAGATAAAAGAACTTTTGTTTTTTTCATGAACAAAAAAGAATAAGACCACTGATACAGTCAGTCATGCATTTAAGATTTTCCATAGTATCATTTCACAATTCTTATTTGCATAATGGTTTTTATTATACAACCAATCATCGGATAACTGCATTTACATGATTGCTTTGAATTCATAGAATGATATTCCAGGGCTGTTTCTAAATGTTACAATCATTACATATCCTGGATGAAAACTGCTTTTTCATGATGAGAGAAACATTAATTTGAAGTAGTGTGACATAAATGTCTATGACCTATTTCAACATTTAACATTGCACATGTGTTTGCTGAGTTGTTACTTGCATAAAACATTAATTATCTGGCAAGGAATGAGAACATACTCAAATGTATCAGACAACAATCACCACAATTTAATGTCATGAAATTAGAATTCTTTTCACTTTATAAAGCAATAACAAACAAAATAGAGGCAATAATTTCTTTTCCTGAAATGTTCCAAAAAGAACAGTCTACTTTAGGAGTACAAATTGTGTTATACAATAAAGCATAACCATTCATAGTTTGAACATCAAGTTATCCACAAACATATTCCACAGAGGGAGGGGTTTACCACAATGTTTAACTAAAAAAGGTGTGGGCACATGATTACTGTAGAGACAAGGACACATGGAACACAGAATGTAATTATGCTCATTAGTTTTTACCCCTCTCCATATCTGTCATTCAAAAATCAATTTGAATCATAAAAATTTTGATTTTTCTACCTAATTTGATGACTAATCAATAGTAGTATTTATCTAATGGACTGATCAGCACATTTTCTTGAATTCATCATTTGCAGGCCAGTTCTATACTATAATGTGAAAGTGATGGTCAACTGCTTGCATCACATTTTTCACAAGTTACAGAGAGGCCTGTCAAAATTCTGTAAAAATTACAAGAGTTTTAACAGAGCAAGGATATCAAGGTAATTTGGGACTAAATGGTTTTACAAAAAGTTTCAAACCAGTGTAGGCCTTTTGATAGATATACACCCTTACACAATATTACACACATATTCCATAATGGAAAAGTAAAGAAATGATCACTCCTACAACATTTTGTTACAAGTCACATTGTAGTTGTAAAATCTTTTCAAGGTTTACAGGGGTTTAAGTAGGTCAAGGTCACCATAAATAGGGTCAAAGAGGTCAAGGATTCCATATTCTTACAAAAGGATCCCAGCAAGTGTAGGCCTTTAAAATCAACACTAACTTAATTGCAATCCAGACATGATAACTGTTGATACTCTACAAAACTATACTTATTCTCTTAAATATAGATAATTAACATAATCTAAGGTCAAATAAAAGATGGTGGATTATATTGTACCCAAAAGAAGAAATTTCCAATTATAAACAATAATTCCTTTTACCATTAAATTATTAAAAAAGTTTAAATGCATGACAAGAAATGCCATTTACAAGTTCTAAACTATTCATAAAAGAAAAACACTGAGTAAAGTTTGATCACATAAACCAAAGATCTAATCTAAAATCTTGATTACAAATATATCAGGAATCAAATGTTCTAAAATTTGAGCCATGCTCTGTGAAAAGACGATTTCACTCATCAGAAAGGATAAATAAAAAAAATGTCACTACACATTATTAGCAAAGAGCTCCAGATAAGAGGAGTGATCAATTTCTAAATTTCTCTTCAAAGCCATATGTTATGACTCATTATAATCGTCTCATCGAGCCGATTCTAATAAGTATCCACAACATAGGGTTTAGTGAAGAATAATTAATATTTTCAATTTTAAAATCAAAATCACTCCCTCTTTCTGGAGCTCTGTTAGCATCTTTATTTATTCTGCATGTCAAAGCATCATACTATCTCAGAATTCACTTGGCTTTTGGACAAAATGGATTTTTACAGATCCTGAGTAATGTTATGGTATAATGCATTACCCAGAAGCATTAACCCCCCCCCCCTTTCTTCTACAACATGGCTCATTTTCAAGGAACTCTATTTTAATTCATGCTTTATAATATTAACTCTTACCCAATAAAAAACATCCTTACCTCATGAGCATTTCGTACAATATCTTTCACTGATATCAACATCACATCTTGTACCTGCAACAGCCATTTTTCTACAGCACCTCTTGCTTCAGATGTGGATATGACCTGGGACATCTTGACACGTTCTCCTTCACTACTGAACATAGCATGAATGTCAAGCTGTTTATCAAACTCCAATTTAGCAATACCTTCAAAACATTTCTTCAGATGAGGCTGTACACGAAGTGGATCTTTGGTCTCAGACAAAATTTCAAGCATCTCATCGTTGGAAAGGAAGAAGAATCTTGGAAAGAAGAGACGTTTTTTCTCCAGATAGGCATTCAAACCTTTCATGATCTTGTCCAGTAAGCCATTGCTGTCCTGAAGCTTCTCTAACAGTCCAGTCATGCTGGTTGCATTAAGTACCTAAAAAATAATGTAACAATCTTGTTAGGGTTGTTTTTTTAACAAAGGACAAACAGGCTACTTTTAGGCATATAACTCCAATGTAAAAGGAGATTTATCTAAAAAGAACATCTTTTAGGAATAACATTAAAAACTTTGTAGGAGATGCATTCAATGATGTATGCGTATATTTTCCAACCTTTTGTATGTGCATACATTTTGTCTTGTATGGCAAAGTTTCAAAACAAATAATCACTTTTAAGACAAAAAAATCAGCACTAAAAATTCCTGAAAACACTTGTTTTTATGACATATCATTGAAAGTCAAATAATCAAAGTAAGACTAGCCCTTTACAATGAAATACATCAATATTGCAATTTGTACTCATTCATGACAATGATCCATTTATTTTTCTTGCTTTGTCATCAAATTTCTTGTCTTTCTTAATTTTTCTGCAAATACCTTAGTTAAATGATGAAAAAGTCATCAATCAACATAAATACAACAAATCATTTCTTTTTTCCAAAATATCCTGAAAACCAAAACTAATGAAACGCTACCACTGCACAACAGTGTTTATCTATAGCTACAATAATAAGAGATCAAACTGATCAACTTAAATCTTTTTTTTCGTTATCATCACTCTCATTAATTTTTGAGCACCCAGAGATGAAACAAACTGTTCTAGTCAAAACTAGGTATTCCAGTTTCAAGGTTTTTTCAGCCAGACCATCATACAAAATGTCAGGCAGTATAGATCCAATATCAGTTTGTACAAATTCTTGGATCTGTAATGTCCTCCAATGAGAGTAAAGGTGTACCCATGATTTCATGATCAAATGAGCAAGCTATTTCACTTTGTTCAAATCATTAGTTCACAACCCATTGCAATAAAATTTATGTGAATCTTAGCTACAACATATATACAGTTGGATAGTAAAATATTTATAGCACAAATATTCTAATTCTCATTGAGCTTTTCTCTGTTTTTTTTTTTCTCCAACTCACTTTCTTGGAATGATGCACTACAAAACAAAATTTATGGTATGCCATGTTATACTCCATAAATTGTATATTCACAATTGAAACTGAAATTGAAATTTGCCTTTGGCAAATGCATCATGCTACTTTTCAGCTTGATAAGTACAAAGTTGTGACAATACAACAAACACATTTAAACAATACATTCATACTACAAAGTATTTACCCCTGCTAAAGGCATGACCTGGTGTGATTTAAAATTAATGTGAAAGTTATTACTTGAACACAATAGCTTTTTTTTTCTTTGTAAGGAAAAAAGCGAGAAGAAATTGGAATGAATCTCTGAATGTAGCATTCACAACTTCATTCAAGAAAAGCACACAATCCTCTGTATTTTTCTCTGGGATAGTTGAAGACCTTGAACATTAATTTAACATCAGTAAGATTATTCTCCTTAAATGGAACAAAAAAATTGTGGTAACTGACTTAGCTACTTATCAATGAATTCTGTCATGACACTAAAAAATGCTTCTTGCTAAAAACTGCATTTGTAGACAAGATACCCTTTGGCACTTCTGATAGATAATGGCTTTTTTGAAGATAAAACTGATCTTGATTTGTAACAAATCAAGGCAATGTGAAATCTATGAAACTCACTTTTGGATCCCTAACAGTGTGTTTCATGACCTCTTTCCAGTTTCTATCTACAATCAAGAAAAGACGTCCTTCTTCTGGCATCTGTTGCATGATGTCCTCGGAGGAGAAAATGGGCTCCAAGTATAGCCACTGTGCTTGAACCTTTAACCATTCATCTATGGTATCTTGGATTCTGATCAACCTCTCCTCCCATTCCTGTACAAAAGTATTTAAATTATTTTCTACCAACCGTATATATATATCTGTCACTTTTAACAAGTACAGCTAAGGCTGAAAAAAAAATCTAGTTAAACTGACAAATGGTGGAAGCAGTTTTTTTTTTTTTTCTACATTCATTCTTCAACATTTGTGTTAAAAAAGGGAATTGAACATAAAGTTACAATTCATTACATTAAATACATATCTTTGTTGGCAAATTATACAAACTTAAAACTTTTTTGACCTACCAGCACTTATGTTGAAACTATATTTGATTTTCTCACAATTATATTAACTCACATCTTGCTGAATCTAAATTTCTAACTATTCACAAAACAAATTTTGTTGAATTGATTGGCAACCAATCATGATATGATCCATGGTTCTATATGGCCTAAACCCACACAAAGGGGCGTTCAGACATTTGCGTAAAGAAACTTCTCGGGTCTGCCTGCG
This sequence comes from Tridacna crocea, assembly GCA_943736015.1. NCBI lineage: Eukaryota > Metazoa > Mollusca > Bivalvia > Cardiida > Cardiidae > Tridacna > Tridacna crocea. Next base: position 25,557,115 of record OX031062.1, read on the forward strand.
CAGACTAATCCGAAATGACATCTTATCATGTGCAATTTTCTGTTTCACGCCAAGTCTACTGCGGGACAAAACCTAATGTTGATGTAAAGTGCCATCTCAGATTAGCCTACACAGTGCAGGCTGATCCGAGATGATACTATAGGCAATTGTTCAAAAGACCCTTTTCACATGTTACAGACCACTTAAAAAAATATGTTAACCTTTTATTGTTGGCAAAATTTAAGCCTTGTTCAAATTGAGGGCATTTGCAAATGAAAACTATTAATCAAAACATGACTTTAGTCTTTCAAAGTATAGAAACCATAGCGGGAAAAGGAGAAAATACTCTTTACAAGCATTTTCTCCTTTAACCTTGCTTTAAAAAGTTATCTTATTAAGGATGGTTATCTGCAGGTAATGTTCCTGAAAGGCTAAACCTTTTATTTTTAACCCTTTATCCCATAAGGCATTTCTCTGGTATTTTCTAATTGACCCTAAATATCAGCAAGGATAAAGCCGTTTCTTATGTGTATATGACACCGTTTGATACTGTAGAAAACATTGTGGCAAAAGGTGAAATTGCTCGCCATGGGCAATTTCACCTTTTGCCACAATGTTTTCCAAAGGCTCCTACAAGCAATGCGTAGAAATGAGTATCTATAGAGTAAAGAGTTAAGCAAATTTAATATCTGGCTAATTTAGAATATGGCCTCACCTTGATTTCCTTCTCAAAAGGTTTAATGAACGGAGATCCTCTCATTGTCTGTGTTTTCACAATCTGATCATCTAACTGTGTCTGTATATCATCCACAGATGACAGAATGGAGATACCAGAATCTCTATAAGCTGTCAAATTGAAATCTATTGGGTCCCAATCCTCCATCATCTTTGCCATAGCTTTCTCAAGGGAGTGTTCCTAAACAGAGGCACATATCATAATATAGGCATATTCTATATCTTTACTTATTAACCCCCTTTACCAAACGACAAAATTTTAGACAGGTCCAAATTGAAAGCACTTGCAGTTGACAAAATAAAGGTAACTCAAAAACTGAAATTTGTTTCCAGCAGGGTAGAAAACATTGTAGGAAAAGGAGAAAATGCTGGTTACCAGCATTTTCTCCTTTTCCTGCAATGTTTTTTTAAAGGCTTTTATCTCAGGGTCGTAAAAACTAGGGACTGTTTGGTAAAGGGTTAAAATAATACTGTTCATTGGCCCACAGATTTGGAACCAGAACTGGCATAGTTTCAAGGAAGCAGAATCAAGAGACTTGTATAAGCTGCACGGACTTTTCTCAATCTATGCAAAAGAAATATGTTTAAAACTAAATATTTTGCGTTTATGACTCTGTCACTATTTGTTCATGACAAGCCAGTGTTGTAATGAGGAAACTGTTACCTCTGTCACTTCAGCATAACAGAACAGTATAATGTTTTTAATTGCTCAAGTCTCCTTTATAAATAAACAAAATTAAAAGAAAAAAAATATACGTCTAAAGATGTCAATAATTGTCTTTTTTAAGCTTATTATGAGGAACATACTCTTAAGTTTAGAAAATATAAAACTTATGTTGTATATGGTCTAATCAATCTACCTTTGTTGCTGCAGCACTAATACCCTCAAATTCTTCCATGAATGGGTCCAGGCTCAACTTCAGCACTTTTCTGAGAGTGGTACCAGAGTCTGGTGTAAGGTCAAAGCCTGCAATACTTGACATCTTCTCCCAGTGGCGGGGTCGCATACCACGGTTACACATAATGCCAATGACAGGAATAAATTGCTGAAGAAAAACAAAATTTTACATTAGGAATTTACCTGAAGAAATATTTCAATCTCTATAGTTGAAGATATAAGGAATAAAAAAATAAATGGCCTGTCAAAACGCAGATTACCAGAATTTTCTCCTTTTCCTTTTCTCTTTTTCCCACAATGGTTTCAAATGCTTAAAACCCTGACTGTTTGGCAAAGGGTTAACTGTAAATTAATATGCAATAGTACAAGAAATTTCTACCCTCTTTTCTACCTTTAAGATTCTTCACATCTTCCAACACAAATAAAGTATTCAACATCCTTTAAAAAAAGGCACTTGCTTGTAAGAATTATTTATTTATTCTGCAGGCTAATTTGCAAGAATATCAAACACAATAGCAGATAACCAAGTTCAAATGGCAGATTTGATATCCTATGCTGAACTGTTTGCAAAAGTTACTAAAATTATTGTTTGATTAATTGTGTGGTGTTTTATTCCAATTTTAAGATTATTTCACTTATATCATAGTCATATGCATAGTTTGTTGAATTAGCCCTTTACCACACAATTATGACTTTTAACTACTCTGAGAAAGACTCCTTTTGGAAACATTGTGGGAAAAGGAGAAAATGCTGTTACTACAATGTTTTCTATCCTTTCCAGTACAACTTTCAATTTCAGAGTCATATTCATTTTGTGTTCTGCAAATATTTTCAGTTAGGACTCGTCAAAAAGTTGCTCATATGGTAAAATATTTATCCGTTAATTGGGTTTCTAGCCAGTGGTAAGCTCTGGCTCTCAAGTGTCTTTCACAAAGACATTCCAACAAAAAACCTAGAGTTTCTAGTATGGGCTTCTGGACTACTAATCCTACATGTACTACACTTGGCCAACACAGGACACTAAAGTAAAACTGTTATGGGGGCACTAAGGATTTAAAAGACAGCAACTGGGTTTTACCTTGAAATCAGTCATGGAGTCCTGTACAGTGGTGCACACTTGAACAGCAGCTGGGAGATGCAGAACCTCATCAGGCTCCACCTCACCAGCGCCTCCATCGTCTTCGGCTAAACGTCGTTTCTTCTTTCTCTCTCGATTGATTTCATCTATCTCCATCTGCATCTTTTTCACCTTCTGGTTGAAGACCTTCTGAATCTTGTAAATCTCCCGCCAATATTCATCAACCTCGCCTTCTATGGCTTCAGCCTCCAGATCTAGGAAAGCCCCATCCATCCACCTTAAGTTAGATTCGCAATATTTAGGCTTGTAAATTTCAATCAAAGGACAAAGTCTAAGAAAATTACTTACTGAAATCTTTTATAGATAAAGGATTGTGAAAACAATGTTTTGGGCTAAAACATGCTTGTCTTTTTTAATGTCACCATATGCCTTTTTATCCCACTCTGTGCATCCTTTGCTGTGCATATTCTTATGAACAAAGTCCGTAACAAAGAAACAAATAAATGCATAGCTCAAGTACAAACTGCATCTTGTGGGATTCAAACCCATGAAGGGCAAATATCCTCATTTTTCCAGGTTTAAAAGACCAAAACCATGACCATCGAACAAAAGAGAATTCTTTCTAACACAGTTTTCAGGTACTGATTTTATACAGGAAAGCTATGAAGTAAGGCAGGAGTGATTTCCTGTAACAATATTATTAGACCTACCAAAAATACTACTAAATTATAATAAAAAGGACAATCATTTGAAGGAAATTCACAGTGATCATAAACAAATGAAAAATTATCTCTGCAATATTAGTTATGTGACTGGAACTCAATATCCATGCTTTCTCCATCATCTGTATGCATCAAGTTCTATAAAGGTCGTAAATAATTTGATTTCTATCGGCATGTGCACCCCAGTCAATATTTTGCATTTGAAAAATACATGGAAATTATAACTAGGTAAAAATCATAGAGATTTCACTCTTGATCACATATTTGTATCTTTAATAACCCTGAGGAGAAATCTTTTCAAAAATTGTTCTAGTAATCAGAATTTTCTCCTTGTCCAACAATGCTTTTTTACCGTTTCAGAAACAAATCCCATCATTTTAGCGACATCTCATATGCCGTATGCAAATATTTTGAATTTGGAACAGTCTGGAATGTTGACATATGGTAAAGGTGTTTTAAATTTTAACTCTTTACCATACAATCCTGACTTTTAAAGACCCAGAGAAAGAAGCGTATAGAAAACATTGTGGGAAAAGGAAAAAATACTGATAAACAGCACTTTGTCCTTTTCCCACAATTTTTTCTAACCTATCAAAGTCAAAAATCTTCATATTATTAAGTACAAGATTAAACCCTTTCCCAAATGACAAATTTTTGACTATTCCAAAATGAAAGAGTTTGCAAAGGACAATTCCAAGTCTGATGAAAATGGCAGAAAGTTCTCCAAACAGGTTGAAAACACTGTGGGAAAAGTAGAAATTGCTTGTGACGAGTAATTTCTCCTTTTCCCACATTGTTTTCAAAAGCCTTGTACTGCAGACACATAAAAGCCAGGGCTTGTTTGGGAAAGGATTAATTTGTTGTCTGTAGATGCTTTGAATTTGGTCCAGTCAAAAAATTTGTCATTTGGTAAAGAGTTAACATACTTTTTCTCTGCTCTCTGCCACTTCATGACTATGTTAAAGAGCTTCTGGAAAGGTTCTACAGCATTGTTAATCTCATCCACATCTGGGTACTGTGTGACAGGATATTTGTACAGTTGCTCTTCCTAACGGAACAAAATGTAAAAGTACCTTAGCTTATAGGTGTACTCTAAATTTCATATGACAAGAAATGTCTAAAGAGCAGAAGAAAGTAGAATTATGTGGCCGCAGAAATTCCATTTAAAATTTCACATGTAAATAGGCCATGCTCTGTGGAAAAAAAGTTTCATATATCTACAAAACTTTCTGACTCAACCCAATTTTACACTTGTCTGGGATATCACATAGACAAATATTCTGACCAAGTTCCATGAGTATCATGTTGAAAATGTGGCCTCTAGACTGCATACAGTTTTTTCTTAGATTTGGTCTTGGTACCTACTTTTCCACCTAATACCAAAATTTCAAACTCTTCAGACATATCATCAAGACAAAGATTACGATCAAGTTTCATGAGTATGAGACTAAAAATATTGCCTCTAGAGTGCAAACAAGATTTTTCTAACATGTAACCTAATTTCAAGGTAGTCCAAGATATTATCAAGAGAAACACTCTGACCAAGTTTTATGTATATTGCATTGAAAAGGTAGCCTCTGGATTGCACACAAGATAATTGTTTACCACTGCACAACAGACAAACATGATAGGTACAGTACAATCACAAAAGCTCACCTTCAGCACTTTGTGCTCAGATGAGCTAAAACAATGATTACAACAATTTCTTTTTGTCTTACACATAATGTCCTGCAGACAAGCTAACTTGCAACAGACAACTTTTGAAAACACTGTGGTACAAGACAAACTTTTTCATTTAGGCATGGCACATTCACATTTATATATAAATTAAGTCTAAATCTATCTTTTTTTCTTTTTTACTTTTCTATTTGACTAGAAGCTGTCATATGTTTTCTGCAAATTCATTTCAAAAGGTGATGATATAATAACACCTGTTGTTTAGCTTATTTTGAAGAAATACTACACCAATTTTCCTTTTCTCTTTCATGTCAGTCCTTTTCAGGAGACTTATAGCTAATTTCTCACTCAGAGACATAATTCATCAAATACTCCCATATTCTCAATCATACATTGCCTTCATTATAATCATAAATTAGTTTCTCAGCCAAGCGAGGAAAAACAATGACAAAAGTTTTACAGCAGAAACAATATAGATACAATAGCACCTTATACCATGTCGTCCAAACTGCCATTACTATATAGGATATATTCTTGCTAAAAACAACAAAATAAAAATGAATGCAAAAAAGAAAATTTATGCTTCCATCATGTGCCAAGGGAGTGTAAGTATTACCTCATAACAAAATCTTACTAGGCTGACATAAGTAAAAATGTTTTGCTATTTGTAGGTTTTCTAAACATCAAAAAACCATTCTGCCCTATGATTTTGTTGGTTTATAGTTTGAATAAGGTTTCCACAATTCTTAACCCTTTACCAAACGACAAAATTTTAGACAGGTCCAAACTGAAAGAACTTGCAGATGACAAAATAAATGTAACTCAAATATTGAAATTTGTTTCCAGTCGGGTAGAAAACATTGTGGGAAAAGGAGAAAATGCTGGTTACAGGGTCATAAAAACCAGGGATTGTTTGGTAAAGGGTTAACAGTATTCCACCATATCTTCAACAATAAATGTGAGTAACATTCTTTTAATAAGGAAACAGTAATGCAAAACTCCTGGGGGCATGTATAAGCAATTAGGGCAGATGCCATATTATTTTCTTAAGGTATGTCAATTCAAGAAGTTACTTGATAAGAACCAATGTTTTCTAATCATATGTTTGATAAAACAGATTTCAAATGATATAGATGATTAACTCTTTACCAAAGTACAAAATTTTAGGTTTGTCCAAATCTAAAGTATTTGCAGGCAACAAAATAAAAGTGACTGAAAACTTGAAATTTGTTTTGTGAAGGGTAGAAAACATTGTTGGAAAAGGAGAAAATGCTGGGTATCAGCATTTTCTCCTTTTACCACAATGTTTTCTATAGACTTCTTTTTCAGGGTCGTCAAAAGTAGGGATAGTGTGGTTAGAGGTTAATCAATTCTTAAGCAGACTTCAAAATTCTAAGAATTGTCCAATTCGAAAGCATTCACAGGCAACAAATTAGGAGTCTCAAATGGTTTGATTTGCCTTCGAAAGGGCAGAAACCATTGTGGATTATGGACAAATGGTTGGTTACGACCGTCTTCTTTTGAATGCCTTCTGCCTCTGGGTCTTTGTGTGATGATGTGCTGACAAGCACAGCTGTAAGACAAGTACCTTATTAATCCATGAGATAGATTCCTGTACATCAGCTAGACGTTTCTGGACTGTTCTGACATCGTTGACGTACTGTTGCATCATATCAAGTTCACCGTAGTCATTAAACTCATCAACACGCTGGCGCAGTTTCTCAAGTTCTATCATCACCTTCTCTCTCTTCTCCATCAAGCCCTTCTCTCCTGCTTGTTTGGATTTCTCTATCAACTGAAAAAGAAAAATTAAACATGCTTCAGTACCTCTTTGTTTATATGATCTTTATCTTTCCTTGGGTCCAGACACTCCCACACTCCCATACAAGGATGAATTCAGGAATTTCGGTCTAAAAATCTTGCACTTAACTCTAAACCACATGACAAAAATGCATTTGCAGATGACAAAATAAATGTTACTGAAAAGATGAAGTTTGTTTTTGAAAAGGTAGAAAGCTCTTTTTCCCACAACATTTTCAAAAGGCTTCTTTCACAGGGTTGTTAAGTCGTGACTGCATGATAAAGAAGTAAACCAATATGCCACAAAGGACCAAATAATACTCAGTTTATGTTGGTCACTGATGGTTTACAAGAACACTTTCACTATTGTCCAATGAAAACTCCATGAAAAAGATTAACTGGAAGCATTTGCAAATGGTAAATATAAATCAATAATGCTAACATGATTTGTCTATGAAAGGGTAGAAAACCTTGTATGAAAAGGAGAAATTGCTGGTTACCAGCATTTTCTCCTTTACTCACAATGTTTTTGATGCTTTCTCCACAGTCAGTAAAACAAGGGATTGTGTGGTAAAGGATTAAATGATTCCTCCATTCATCAGATTTTTTATACCTTAGTTTTAGTTTTAGCAACTGCAATTTGTTTTTAATCCTTTCCCAAATGACAAACTTTTGGACTAGACCAAATTGAAAGCATTTGCAGACGACAATTCAACTCTTGCTGAAAAGATGATTTCTGTCTATGATAGGGTAGAAAACATTGTGGGAAAAGGAGAAAATGCTGGTTACCAGCATTTTCTCCTTTTCCCACAATGTTTTCAAAAGGCTACTATTCCAGACCCGTAAAAACCTGGGATTGTTTGGGAAAGGGTTAAGCTTATCTTACCTCCTCATTCTTGTCAAAGACTGGGTTGATCCTTGCAGGCCATGTAAGCACGTCACAGTTTAGTGAAATATCCTCTGGTGCAAACAAGAACACATCAATGAGGTACGCTAATCTATCCTTTGATTGCGTAATTCTCTCATTCAGTTCTACCATCCCCTGAGTTCTGGCATTTTCAACAAAAGAAATCATTTCTATCAGCTCTTCACTAGACTCTGGATCTTTGAGTGCCTTCTCTTGTATCTGTTGGAATCTGTCACAGATGCTGTATAGAGAAATTGACAAGCATGATACAAGTGATATAAAGTTTTTTCATTAACTCATTGATCCTTACAGATGCTATGCATTTTCAGAAAACCTTAACTCTTTACCACACAGCCGAATTTTAGACCTATCCAACTCAAAAGCATTTGCAGACAATAATTTCATAGTGGCTCAAATGATGCAATTTTTCTTTGCTTGAGTAGAAAAATTTGTGAGAAAAGGAGAAAATGCTGGTTACCAGCATTTTCTCCTTTTCCCACATAATTTTCAAAAGGCATCTTTGTCAGGGCCGTTAAAAGTTGTCATTGTGTGGTAAAGGGTTAACATGGAAAAAGGAGAAAGAGAAAAAACTTTCCATGAGGACAAGGGTCTCTGTTTTCCCCCACTGTTTATAACTGTAGTAATATAATACAAGTCTCATATCAATAATCAACATTTACAAGGATAGTTTTCAATTTGTATGCAGCAAATTTCAGAAGGCACAGAATCAAATATGAAAATAACCTTACGGTATCCTGCACAAAAAATTTGACTTTGTATGTACTGTACTAAGTTAAAAATTCATCCCTCATAAAAAAACAAATATGCATGTACACATTTAATTTTCTTATTCCTTTTCATAATACGTGATCAAATCTTAATTACTGGCTTGACACTTTTTTAATGGAACCAATTATGACCAGTTGGTCTGCTTAATATAACAGTGAATAAGTAATCCTCAGTATTTCACTGACAAAGTACTGCTACAATTTTGCTTTAAATGACAAATGCCACCTACGCTTTGTTTTCCTTTCTATGGTCATCTGACACACGTCTAAGCAGTTCATTGGCCAGTCCCCTGGAGGCTTCAGCCAGACCTCTCTTCAGATCCTCACAGTCTAGACGAATCATGTCAAAATGTTCAATACTGGGCAGACCCATTATTTCTTTTGCCAAGTTTCGATACTTCTCAATTTGCTGAAACAAATAGGTATTGTAGGATTAATAAATATTCATAAAAAGTCACATAGCTAAACCTCTCCAATCTTCCAGAATTAGTAATAAAAGCACATGTTCTTCTGAACAAACCCAAATACTTCTGAAAAAATCTGTTAACCCTGTACCAGTAATCCCGGATTTTAATAACCCTGCAGAGGAGGCTTTTTAAAAGCATTGTGAGAAAAGGAGAAAATGCTGTAAACCAGCATTTTCTCCTTTTTCCACAATGTTTTCCTCCTTATCAAAGCAAGATTGCACCATTTTAATTACAGTGAAATTGTTTTCTGCAAAAGCTCTCAATTTGGACAAGGCTAACATTGTCCACTGGTAAAGGGTTAACTAAATAAAACCTGCCAGGGCTGGACAGAAATTTAGGTCCTTTAAGCAAATGCCATGTGCTAGACTTGCTACGACATGTTCAGAACAAGAAATCTAATCTTGAATTGTCACAGCCTAATTTCTCAGGTATATTCTGACCAAAACAGGCTGAAACTTGCCACATCTATATTTCATTTTTCTGAAATTTGTTAATAATGCATTGTTCAGGAAATCACATTTATATTATTACAAGAAAGAAATGATTAAATGAGTTACTTGCATTTGTATAACATACCTCTGTGTATTCAGCAAATGTGTGCTCCACTTCCATGTATTTTCTGATCTCAGCCATGGCAGTTCCATTCACTATGTAGTCATATCTTTCAACTGGGGAAGAGGAAAGGAAGTTAGAAATATGCCAAAGTAAAAGTTAACGCCAGACAAAAAGATTGCAAGTGTTCAGATTTCATCTTATTTTTTCAAAAACATTAACCCTTTACCAAACAGTCCTTTTATAAGGGCAGAGGGTTTGTTGACTTGAGAAAAGGGAGAAAATGCATGCAAACAGCATAATCTCCCTTACTTCAATATTTTATACCCCTTAAAGTCTTTATCAAACGTCAAAATTTGGACATAGTCTAAATTGAAAGCATTTGCAGACGACAAAATGTATGTGAATCAAAAATTCAAAATCAAATTGGGCATGGTTGAAAATATTGTGGGAAAAGGAGAAAATGCTGGTAACCAGCATTTTCTCCTTTTCCCACAATGTTTTCAAAAGCTTTCTTTTTGAAAGTCGTTAAAAGTCCAGATTGTGCGGTATAGGGTTAAAGACAAATCAGTCTAGCCATATTAACTTTGTAGTCTAAAGGAATGGTTCATCAAATTGTTCAAACCTAACAGTTTCTATCACAACTATAATTATTTTTGTAGATGGTGTACATCTGAAAGCAAATAACATGCAGTCAGTTTTTTTCACCTACATTTCTGGTATTTTGGAAGGTACAGCAAGAAAACTGCAAGCTGAGGCCAATTCTAACCTACATTTGCTTAAATTTTAGTGAAAACCATAATTAAAGAAAGGGCAAACAATGTATTAAAAGTACTTTCATGGATTACTTGCCCTTACTGTATGTATTGCCCTTTTGATGATTAACAACAGGTCCAAATTTAAAATAAAAATCTTCAATACTGACACAGCCATTATAATATGTCAAAGTCTGTGCTTGACAACAACACCGAGGCAGAGGACACTAGGACTACGGCAAATAGCTAAACATTTTGTTCAAAAACAGCCAAACTAGAAATAGAAAGATGTCCTTACTAAAAGATTGTAAATGTGCCTGCGGCTCTTCAAAGTTCAACTTGACAGCTTTCTGTAGCATCAGAATAAATTTCTTCACAATGTGGTCTGCCACTGAGGCATCTGTGTGGTTCAGTGTACTTCCACCAGCAAGCCAGGATTGAACTGTGGGTACCTGCTGCATTGTTTTACAGATTTGTTTGACAACAAATAATACTGTTTCTTCCAGATCTTGACACGGAGGGTAGAACTGCATCTTTTCATCATCAAATGTCAACTCCATCTTAAGCAGAGGGAGACAAGTCTTGTCACTGGGGTCAAACAATTGAACAAAGGCATCTAGGGTCCTCTCTAACAAGTCTCGAAGCTTAAAAAAAAAACAAGATTACTTAACCTTTGTATAAACCAACTTTTCTCAAGTCTAAAGAAAAATATGATTATTTTTTAATAACAAAATAGTGCAGTGTGAGTCATGTTTTTATGTAACTAGGCAAATCAAGTAGTCTTCTATCCTGTTTGTTCCTGTACTCAACCAGTCTTAAAAGCTTTTTGTTTATAAGCATCTGAAACAAACTTTAACCTGTTAAGTTTTAGACCAATACAAATTGTAAGCAATTGCAGGTGACAATTTTCAAGTGGATCAAATGGTTCAATTTTGCTTTGATAGGGTAGAAAACTTTGTGGGAAAAAGAGAAGTATGTGGTAAAAGGTTAAATAGATATACGACACAAATTAAGGTCAAAAACATGAATACATATTTAGATATTGCAGGAAAGGGAATAATTGGGCATGGGATTTTGCTCCTTTCCTAACATTTTTTTTTTTCAAAATTGTTCAGTTGCAAAACAAAATTTGTTCTGGGCCAAAAGTTACGTTATAAGTATCATATTCACCTACCTGGTTTGAGATCAATGTGGTGACACTGTTGTAGAAAGAGTCTAGTTTGTCAGGTTTGATGTTCTTGAAGTTATTCTTGTCTCCAAATACATTGATTACCTTTGGGTACCAACTTGAAAAAAAAACCAAACAAATGTAATGATAAAAGTAAAAATAATGAAATACTATCTTACCATCTATAAGTAGATAAAATAGAATAATGAAATCAATGCTGACACTTTCTTAAAATCTATAGGGAAAGAAAATTTTGAGGGAAATTTTGAGGAAGAGAAAAAACAGTTTGCCCCTTTTCTCCACATTATTTTAACTAACTACCTATTTGTAATATAATAGAGTTGGGGTCATGTGAAAAATTTTTAAAGCCTTGAAAATTCATGACATTCTATATGTTATGAAACAAATTACCTGTGCATGAGCTTGTCTTCTGCCTTTTCCAAGTCTAAGATGACATTGTTTTTCAAGGATTCAAACTCCATAGGGCCTTGTGCTCTGAAATTCAAAAAATAAATGATTTATCCTATTTTTTAATTTTGATATGAATCTTTTTAACCAAAAGTTTAAAAATGATGAAAGACACCTGAAGAGCACCTTGAAAAAGTAAAGTTTACCTCTGACAGTGAACAACATCTAGTAACTCATTTTGCCTTGAAAACAAATATGCAACAGATCTTCAAACTTGATTGCCTGAAACATTTTTATTTTTCATGAGGAAATAAGTCAGCTTAAAGACAGATGGCAAAGCATTTCAAAATAACAAGCTAATGTTATTCAAATGATGAGATTTGTCCATGAAAGGGTGTGACACATTATGGGTAAAGGAGAAAATGCTGGTTACCAGCATTTTCTCCTTTTCCCACAATGATTTCAAACCCCTTCTTCTTCTCTAGTACAGCGTAAAAGTAAAGTAATAAATACCTGAATTTTGAGCAGTCTACAAGCACCATATTTCCAAGTGTAGTCTGACACATGTTCAAAACTGTCTGCATGGATGGATGTAACATGTGGAGGTTTTCACGGATCTTTTCTTTGGCCTCAACATAGCTATCATGCCATGGGCGGGAAAAGTCAAGGCCTCTGGAAAAAGAAAACAAAAAATGATACGAAAAAATGCCAGAAAGATAGACCAGATGAAGCAATTTGACACAATTGTTTATAATTATGTATTCCAATTTCACAGAGACTTTTGCTTTAATTCATATTTAAAAGCTAAATGTCTCTTTAACCCTTTACCAAACAATCCTTGGTTTTTACATCCCTAAAAATGAAGCCCTTTGAAAACATTGTTGGAAAAGGAGAAAATGCTGGTAAACAGCATTTTCTCCTTTTCCCACAATGTTTTATACCCTACTGGAAGCAAACTTTAATTTTTAACTTGTATTTATTTTGTTGTCTACAAGTGCTTTGAATTTGGACCAGTCTGAAATTTTGTTGTTTGGAAAAATTGTCTGACTGTATTTTAGGATATGGTACATACTTGGATGGTGTTTAACAAAGCTTTCATTATTATCTCATACTAAAGGCAAAAGCTCATTAACATAAATATTTCTTGGGTTTGATCAGAAATAATTCTTACCAAAAGACACTCCCACAAATTGCCTAGGGTTAGGAAAACTTCCTGTAGTTTTATAACTCTTTACCAAAAAACAAAATTTTATAGGCTTATCCGAACTGAAAGCATATGCAGACAACAAAATAAGCATGACTCAAAAATTTAAACTTGACTTCAGAAGAGTGAAAAACATTGTGGGAAAAGGAGAAAATGTTGGTTACAAGCATTTTCTTCTTTTCCCACAATGTTTTCAGAAGGCTTCTTTCTCTGGGTCGTAAAAACCAGGAATTGTTAGGTAAACAGTTAAGAGTTTAGCAAAACAATGCCGAGTTTTAGCAACCCTGATAAAGAAGGTTTTTGAAAACCATGTCAAAAATATAGAACATGCTGGTTACCAGTATTTACTCTTTTACCCACAGTGATTTCTATCCCAGCAAAAAGCAAATTCTGTAACATTTAATTTGCTGTCTGCATTTTTTTTCATTTAGATGAGTTGTTCAGCATAGACAACAAAATTGTAGACTTGTCCAAACTGAAAGCCCTTGCAGACAACAAAATAACCGTCGCTCAAAAATTGAAATTTGTTTTGGGAAGGGTAGAAAACATTGTTGGAGAAGGAGAAAATGCTGGATACCAACATTTTCTCCTTTTTCCCCATGCTTTCAATAGACCTTTTTCTCAGGATCATTTAACTCTTTACCACACAATCCCGACTTTTAACGACCCTGAGAAAGAAGCCTTCTGAAAACATTGTGGGAAAAGGAGAAAATGCTGGTAACCAGCATTTTCTCCTTTTCCCACAATGTTTTCTTCCCTTCCCCAAAGAAATTTCCAAATTTCGGTCTCTTTTATTTTGTCGTCTGCAAATGCTATCAATTTGGACCAGTCTAAAATTTTGTCGTTTGGTAAAGAGTTAAAGTCAGAATAGTGTGGTAAAGGGTTAAATGAACAGTGATATTAATAGCATGTTTTAGAAGCAGAAGGATATATGAGTACAGGGAAAAACAATGTATTCAAGACAGAACTCCACAACTTTCAAAGACATGTAATTAGAACCTGTTTGATAAATTATTCAGAGGCTTTTACAGGATTCACCATTTACAACACTATTCAATGGACCTTATCATTAGGACTGGGACTGTTCTTGTATCACACTAACTTGTGAACCTTATACCTTTCTCCTATGCAGCAGGTCACTTTTGAAACCATTGTGGCAAAAGGAGAAACTTCTTATAATGAAGATTTTCTTTTGTTACATTTTATCTTTAATTCTTGTATTGAACCTCAATCCATGTTGACAATCTCTAGGTAATTTGCATAGGCTTTTTCAATATGATCACTACAAATTTGCTTCTAAGGGTAATGGGTTACTTTGTGGTGCATCTCTGTTCTGAATTTCTTCCAACCCAGAGAGAGGTTGTATAATATTCAGGTCCTGTTTACCAGTGACAGGACAGGTTTTAACTCATTACCAAATGAAAATATTTTAGGCTTGTCAAAATCTGAAGCATTTGCAGACGAAAAAATAAAAGTGCCTGAAAATTTGAAATTTATTTTGTGAAGGGTAGAAAACATTTTGGGACAAGGAGAAAATGTTGGTTACCAGCACCCTCTCCTTTTCCCACAATGTTTTCTAAAGGCTTTTATCTCAGGGTCATCAAAAGTAGGGATTGCATGGTAATGGATTAATTTGGAATTCTGTAGTTTGATCCAGGGCGCTGGGTTTTTTGCATGAGTGTCCTTAAGCAGAGCCCTGTCCCTAGTTTGCTGAATTCCAGAAAACATGAGTATACTGTTGCTATGATTTGACAGCAGCAAAAAACACCCAATCAATATTCAAACTGCATACTTACGTGGGTTCTTCTGGTGGTGGGCCAGCTACCTCCCCATCTAAACCTTTTACATCAGGTTTAACGAGAACATGTTGTACTGAAAAAAAAAAAAAACAAGTCTAACAATGTCTGTGGATATTACATCCAACTGGTTAAACTTTTACAAATGACCAAATTTTCTAAATATTTTAATTCAAAGTATTTGCAGACAAAAATTCAATTACGGTTCCATTTGTGGAATTTGTCTTTGAAAGGACAGAAAACATTGTGGGAAATTGAGAAACTGCTGGTAACAGCATTTTCTCCTTTTCCAACAATGTTTTCTATCCTATCAAAGACAAATTTTATTATTTGATGCATGTTTATATTGTTGTCTGCAAATGCTTTTAGTTTGGACAAGTCTAAGATTTTGTCGTGTGGTAAAGAGTTAACAAACAACCTTGAGGAAGAAGGTTTCTGGGAACTCTTTATAAACATTCTGAATACATCCTTACCCATTGATTTCTTCATGCTGGCTTTATAATCAACTTTGATCTCATCAAACAGGTCTTTCAAACAGTCCCTCAGATCTGCTGTATCCCTCAATTTCTCTGGAATCATGCGAGTGATCCTCGAGCCCCATTCTTTCTGCATGGGTGTAATGGGGCCACTTTCCACACATTTCTTCATAAACTGATAATTTACCTGTAAAAAAATAAGTGACAACTATCTAGAGAGCATGTTTCTCCAGGACTGATTGAAAATTGGTCATGTGATACAAAGATATTGTGTTTATGTTGGATTAAGTTTAGCTGTTCATGATACTCTCTTTAGAAAATACTTGCAAAACTTAAGACATTATTGAAAAGTCAGGAAAGAATTAGTCTGCATTTATATGGATTGAATTTCATTTTATAATGCATTTATCAGGAAAAGAACGGCAATTCCATCATCATTAAACATCTGAATATATTATCTCTCAGGGTAATAGGACAAAAGCCCACTAGGACCAAAGCCCACTAGGTAAAGCCCCCTCAACAAAAGCCCACTAGGACCAAAGTCCACTGGGACAAAAGCCCACCAGGACAAAAGCCCACTTTTAGTTATAATCATGTATTTAATTAAAAAAGTTCTTATATAATGTGACTTGTTTTTAGAAGAGTAGAAAACATTATGTGAAAAGCAGAAAATGCTGGTTAGCAGCATTTTCTCCTTTTCTCTCAGTTTTTTTCTTTTTCCAAAGTCTTCTTTCACATGGTTGTTATATTTATGGGAAATGTAGCAGAGAAATAAACATTGAGAAGAAAGAAGGGCAATTTGAGCATTCTGATCATTTAATCCCTAATGTGTTTTTTCTTAAAAAAATGATAAAAATTATTTCCTAACACTTTTTATAAGCAGTGGGCTTTTGTCCTCCCTGTCAAAATTAGCAATGGGCTTTTGTCCAGTGGGCTTTTGTCCTAGTGAGCTTTTGTCCCAGTAGGCTTTTGTCCATTCCCCCGTCTCTCTGACATTGTTTTTCTACAAGCCAGAAATACATATACATGTATGCCCTGTTTTATGATATGTTTACATGCTCAGGGATCTTTATACAATTCCTGGGTCCGTATTCACCAACCATTCTTAAAAACATTCTTGGTCTTATTCTTAAGAATATTTTCAATGTGAAAGTAACGGAACTTCTAATTGGCTAAACCGAATGGTTTAGCCAATCAAAAGTTCTGTTACTTTCACAGTTTAAAAATCTTGAAGAGTATGACAAGGAATGTTCTTAAGAATGGTTGAATATGCACCCTGGTTACAGTGATCCTAGAAAGAAACCAGCTTGTTAAAACTGAAGAAAGTTTTAATATTTACAAAATTACAAGAAGAAATGTTATCAAATGTACTGGTAAAAATAGCAATTTTTTTAATGGGTGACAATTTTGAAAACATTGTAGCATAAATAGAAACAGCAACAAGAAATTTTTCCTTTTGTTGAAATGTATTCTCATTTAGATCTATTCAAGTATTATTTTTCAATGTTGTTTTAGTATCTATATTCTACAATGGTTTATGTCAAATTCAAAATTTGTACAAGTTTTATTTCAGGAATTCACCCTTTACCAAACAATCCAATGTTTCAAATGTCCTAAAGGATAAAGGTTTTTGAAAGTATCATGATAGAAGAAAATACTAGATAAGCAGCATTTTCTCCTTTTCCCACAATATTTTCTATCGTTTGAAATCCAAGTAACATTCAATTTTGTAGTCTGCAAATGCGGTCAATTCTAAAAAGCTAAAATTCTGTTGAGGGTAAAGAGTTAACTCTTTACCAAACGACAAAATTTTAGACTGGTCCGAATTGAAAGCATTTGCAGACAACAAAATAAAAGTGACTGAAAATTTGAAATTTGTTTTGTGTAGGGTACAAAACATTGTGGGAAAAGGAGAAAATGCTGCTTGCCAGCATTTTCTCCTTTTGCCACAATGTTTTCTAAATCTTTCTTCTATGGGGTTGTCAAAAGTCGGGATTGTGTGGTAAAGGGTTAGGGTCTAATAAACTGCGTAGTTGATGCTACATGTGTATGTAAAGTACAGTAATAATCTGAATAGAACAACCACGCTTACACAATTGATAAAATATACAAGCATAGAAATGACCTGCCAAAAATCACCTACTGGAATTCTGCCAAATAAAAACAACCTGTATAATCGACATGACAAACTATTGGACATGTACCAATAACATAGTTTGTCTTATCCAACTATTTCACAGGGCATTAGTTTTATAACCTAAATTAAACCTGAATTAATATTTGCCTCTTAAAAAAATTGTGAAATTAAATATCTTCCAATCACCATCATATTTACATCTTTCCAAACTGATTGCTCCACATTCAATGCACTTTATCACATCTGCAGATACTTCCTCTGCCAAAAGACCTGTTTTGAAAACATTGTAGATAATGGAGATACTTGTCAATATAAACATTTTTTCCTTTTGTCACAATATTAAATGTGTATTTAGGCATAGAAAACCAGTTCATATTAATTGTCAATATTCTAGAAGGATGTTTTTCAAAGTTTAAAGATGTCTGCAGTGAATTTGCTTTAAGGACAAAATGATATAAACTGCTTTGTGGTAGTTTATCTCTTTACCAAACGACAAAATTTTGGACAAGTCCAAACTGAAAGCATTCACAGAGGACAAAATAATGTGACTAAAGAATTGAAATTTGTTTTGTGAAGCAAAGAAAACATTGTGGGAAAAGTAGAAAATGCTGGTTACAAGCATTTTCTCCTTTTTCCCAAAACATTTTCAAAAGGCTTCTTTCACAGGGGTATTAAAAGTCAGGATTGTGTGGTAAAGGGTTAACTAATTTTCCCTGGTATTTCTTTCTCATTGGGGCTCAAACCTTCACCACACAGTGCTGTGGAAAGCATTTTCTAAAAAACATTTTGAGAAGAGGAGAAAATGCTGGCATCCAGCATTTTCTCCTTTTCTCTCACTGTTTACTACCTCTTCAGCAACTACATCTAATTCCATAACTTAATCCACATTTCTTTCGTTCACTGCAAATACTGACAATTTCATGGAGTTTGCCTTTTACAGATTAGAAAACAATGTGTAAAAAAGCAAAATTACTTGCATTTTCTCTTTTACCTGAGTGTTTTCAAAACCTTTCTTGCTTCAGGTAGCTATCACATGTGATTGCAAGGTATAGGGTTAAGGAACAAACGTAGACAGTTGAAATTGAATTAGTTCTGTAGCTTCAGTGATATTCTACACAATACATGTCATGTAATAATAAAATAATTCAACCACTGTCAAGTCCTTAAGATCACCAGAATAATGATAATTCAATCATTTTATTTTTTGTAAATCTACTTTCATGTATAAAAATACTAAGCTACTAAATCTTAACCAAACAACAAAATTTTGGACTAATCAATATTGAAAGCATTTGCAGAAAACAAAATGAATGTGAATCAAAAAGAGAATTTGATTTGGAAAGGGTAGAAAATATTGTGGGAAAAGGAGAAAATGCTGGTTACCAGCATTTTCTCCTTTTCCCATAATGTTTTCAAAAGCTTTCCTTCACAAGGTCGGTAAGCCATGGGAAATAAAATTGATTTCATGACAGGAGTTGTGTAATTTTTTTTTTTCTAAATTCAGAATTATACAAATCATACCGCCTTATGAAGCCACTTACTTATACAACTTTCATTATTTAATCTTATTATTTCCTTCATTATGAAAAATTCCCACATGACACGCAAATTTGGCTCTATAAACACAGTGCAAGGAAAGCATAGTAAAATCTGCAACATTCCATGCAGAGTGACGTCTTTCTGTATAAAGTAAGTTAGTGAGTTATTCAATGGAGCATAATCTTCATCCTCGTTTTTACCCTAAGGATGAACTTGTTTTCTTCCATAAAAAGTCAGTCATGTTAGAATTGAATTAAACTTCTATTGTAGTTTATCATTCAATAAACCACATTGTGAGTTATGAGGTGCAATGAATAAACCACTTGGGCTATGGCCCTCATGGATTGTGCCACGTAACATTTATTGTGCCTCATAACTCACAACTGTGGTTTATTGAATGATAAACCATGATAGAAAGAAGATTATTTCTTAAACAAATAACACTTTCTCTATCAATAAAAGTATTGTTCTGCTGCAAGATGAACAGACAGTTTGGTCATAATCTAATCCAAATTAGTTGACAGTGTAGACCAGAAAACAGACCACACATTGTGAAATTTGATCCCAATCTACACACTCCACAAAAGCTTCTATTGATATCTATGGTACAGAGGGAGTTAATTTTTATCAGAAAATAATCTAGAAATTAACTGCAGATTTTAAACTTAACGTAGTGGACCCGTAATAGAAAATAGCTATTTCCACTATAATATTATACTTCAAAATTCGCTAAGATTGAAAATGAGTATTATTGTGCTACTTTAACCAAGCCAGTTTTTCCTTTTTGTCCTTCCTAGAATTATCATTTATAAATCTTAAACCACTATATTCTCATTACAAAGGGATATGATAATTACCTCCCTTTCCTAGAAACTAATAAAAGTATCAACAAATAATTTCAAGATAGGCATCAAAGGAATTTCTGGTTGGTTGAAAATGTGCAAAAGTATTATATCTGTATAAATTTGTATTTATCAACTGCCAAGAAATTTTATTCCATGTTGCACTAGAAGAATTACGGGTCCACTACCTTAATGTAGCTCAAACAATGAGATTTGTCTTTGAAAAGGAAAAAGGAACTGTAAAACAATTTTTTTCTCCTTTCCCAGCAATGTTTTCAAAAGCTGTCTTCTTCAGCAACATACAAGCATAGGATTCTACAGGGTTAAGTGTCTAGCTAATCTACAAACATATGATGTACCTACTTTTTGAAAGCATTCATAAATTGGGAAAAAGATTAAAGTAAAGGTTTTTAGTTAAACAAGAGCATTTAGTAATACAAATCAACACACAATCAAGCTCTAGATATTTCAAATGTAAAAAAAAAAACCTTTCAATATCTTAAAACTATTATGGAAATTAGTTGAATGCAAGATTCTTTTTAATTTGAAATATATTCATGAGAACCATTTTCTATCTCCCTGGCATTCATTTTTTCTTGTTGAAGAGTCCTAAAACTGTTTGAGAGTAGTAATTCATTATAATGTGCACAGTCTTTTTTTACAAGTGATGTCAGACAAGTAGTCATGAAATAGATGGTGCTCAAATTTACAGGTATTTCGTATTTCTTCACTACTTCTAGTAAAGAAAAAATACTAATCAATGTTTCACTATTTATGAAAAGGCATTACCATAAGAGTATATATAAGTAACAAATACTTCATGTGTAGAGCATTTACTCTCAACATCTGGCATTCAACCCCCAAAAAATCAGATTCTCTATGATTATAGTCAGTAAATAGGTTAGCTAACACCAGCACCACTGCAAAAGTTTCTACAACTCACCCTTATCCTTCTATCTTTACTCATCATCTGTTTGGAAAGTGTAATACAAACATAATACAACCACATAATATAAGATTAAATGAAATGAATAAAGAAACAACATCTACAGTATTTTGTGATGTACATTGTACAAAGTCACAAGTGTTACTAGTCTGTGTGATTAAAAAAAACTAGCTGTTTCAAAATCATGTCTCTGAATTGAGCATTTTTGTCCAAGAAAATCAGCATGCCTTTCTTTGACAGGAGTGACAGCAAAATTTATGATAATCAGTGAATATAGTCAAGTGCACTAAAAAGATTCTGACAAACAGGATGTCATTTGTGATGGCAATTTAATTCCTAACTCATTACCAAATCACAAAATTTTAGGCTTGTCCAAATGGAAAGCATTTGCAGACAACAAAATAAAAGTGACTGAAAATTTGAATTTTGTTTTGTGTAGGGTAGAAAACATGGTGGGAAAAGGAGAAAATGCTGGTTACCAGCATTTTCTCCTTTTCTAACAATGTTTTCAAAGGCTTTCTTTCTCAGGGGCGTCAAAAGTAGGGATTGTGTGGTAAAGGGATAAAAGTATTCAGAACTAGACAAACATGTTTTATTAGCAATAACTGCATTGTGACATAGAAAAGTTCTAAAATGCACTCATGCTTGGAACAGTAGGACAAATATTTTTGACTGGAAAATTTTCAAATCATTGCTACAGATAAACTTTAAGTGTAATGAATTTTACAATACAATTGTGAGCATATTGTAAGCCGATTTATATGCTCATGCATCAACAGATTTTCACAATATCTTTATCAATGCAATAATGTTTCTAAGTACCCATCTATCTTGCTTTTCTTTAGTTACTGTGTTGCAAATGTGAAATTTAAATTATTCTTTTACCCCACAAGGCATTTCTATGGTATCTCTAAATGACCCTAAATAACAGCATGGATGAAGCCGTTTCTTATATGTACATGTATATGACACCTTTTGACAGCATAGAAAACACTGTGACAAAAGGTGAAATTGCTCATCACAAGCAATTTCACCTTTTGCCACAATGTTATCCAAAGGCTCCTACAAGCAATGCGCAGAAATGTGTATCTATGGAGTAAAGGGTTAAAACATGCTATGTTCAAGGCAGTGATATCAAAACAACCAAAGCTCTTTTCTGTATGTATATGCATCTTTTCATTGCTATAACCCTTATCCAAGTGAATTTTGTCCACTTGCAGTCTGAAGGAGAAAAATAAGGCTTGCCTGGTGAAAATAGAGAGTGTTCTCTACTTTTTTGGTGTATGTGATACAATATCAAAATTACCACTTTCTTTTCATCCTCTGTTAATTCTTTCTTTTTCCTTTTCTCAAAAATTGGTGGGAAATGTATCTTTGTGTCAAGTAAAAAAAAAAACATATCTATAGTAAAAATGACTTGACCAATTTTATTGTTTGCTATCTTAAATTGGGCTATTTGCATTGCTTTTATATGTTCTCTCTATTTACCCCAATAAGTAATCATCCCTAAAATTAATTCAGAACATATCACGTGATAAAACAGTATCAATTAATTCAGAACATATCAAATGATGAAATAGTACCAAAGTTTTATCAGTCAAACCAGATTCTAATTATTTTCCTATTTTTCTTATTTTTATAATACATGTATTGTTATACAACATGAAACTTAACAAATCATGCAACATAATATCTATAAATTTTGTAGCATTTTTTCTGATGACAAACTACCTTTTCCAATAAAAGAGTTAGGAAATATCCTTCATGCTAGTTTCAGTTTGGATGAATAAACAAACATCATCTAATACTTTTGAAAGAAGCAAATATTTACAAATCAAAGACATCTTTAAGTTCTTTATCCCACAAACAAAATTGACTGGACTTTTCCACCCCAAACCAAAGGAGAATCACACTAGAAAGCATTATCTTGAATTTTTTCGGTATACAGACTTTCAGGAGAGTATAGAGACAAACCTGAAATATTGTTCACTATAGTTACAACATTTGACCATTTGTCATTAAATTTTAACTTATTATCTGCATCATTTAAATGTGGTAAAATTGTAACAAACCCTTAATATCTTTACAAAACAACAAAATTCTTGAGTTGTCAAAATCCAAAGCATTTGCAGATGACAAAGGTAACCAATATGATGATGCCTACAGCATTTTTCCTGGGTCCTGTTTCTTTGAAATCAGACCCTCAAAATTTATGAATATCCTCCCAAAATTTGAATGTGTGCATTCCATTATTTATTTAAAAGGGGGGGTGGATCAAAATTTTAATGACTCTTATATAAACAAGTTCATGAAAAAGCCTGATATCTATCCTAGAAATGGCACAAAACGTTGTGGAAAAAGGACAAAATGCTGGTTACCAGCATTTTCTCTTTTTTCCAATAATGTTTTCAGAAGCTATCTTTCTAGCAGTCATTTAACCCATTACCACACAATCCCAACTTTTGACGACCCTGAGAAAGAAGCCATTAGAAAATATTGTGGGAAAAGAAAAAAATGCTGGTAACCAGCATTTTCTCCCTTTCCCACAATGTTTTCTACCCTTCCAATAGAAAATTTTAACTTTTCAGTCACTGTTATTTTGTCATCTACATATGCTTTCAATTTGGACCAGTCCAAAATTTGTCGTTTGGTAATGAGTTAAACCTGGGACTGTTTGGTAAAGGATTAAACAAATGCACCCACCTCCACTGGATATTCTGGTCCTGGTGAGGGAGCCTTCTCTCTTTCATTGCTGTCTTTTGTCTCTTCATACGCTTTCATAGCAGTGTCAGTCCTACAAGCATTTAGTGAAGGTTGTTAAAAAATACACAAACAAATTTAAAGTATATGTAATGCAAATGAACTTTGTGCTAGCACACAAAAAATAAACAAATAAAAATACAAAACTATTATCTCAATATAACATCATAAACTGGTATCTTTATAGTATATAATGACATTGATGATTTCAAGGAGTAAAATAATTAGATTACAATTATAGGAACTGAAGGGCTATTATGTTAATTCTATCACATATGCAATTTTCTAAGAAATGTATCAGAAGAATTTAGGACAGAAATTTCATTGTAGCTAGTCTCTTTCTGAAGGGAAAATTATTCACTAAAATACATTCATCATGCAACTTTCTATAGATATTTGTCAATGTTACAGGAGAATATTTCTCCAAAACATGCCTTTTATTTTCCAGAAATTATAGCTTAAATCATCAGATATAAATTTGCAATATCTGATGAACTTTACTACTAAGAAATAAAAAATATAAAAGTTTACTTACAAAACTTGCATCAACAAAGCCTGTTTATGATTGGCAAGTCTGAAGGTCATTAGCTTGCTATTTGCATATGGATCATCTCTAGGTTTCACTGGTCGATTAATGGGAGGAAGTCTAGGGTAGTTATCAGGCCCAACACCATTTCTTGACCTGCCTTGAGCTTCAGACCTTGGACTCCCTCCGTTCATATGGCCATTTACCCCATTGACATGGCCATTCACACCATTTATTCCATTTGTATTTGTGTTTCCGTTTACTGCTGCCATCTTGAAGAGAATAGGAAAAAAATAATTGATGCATGTATGTAACTTTAAAAAGTTTCAAACTTTATTCTTGGCACAAATGATGTTACAATTATATGTATCTGAAGAGCATAGCTTTTGACAAACATGATCAATGAATGTTATTAAGAAATATCTGAATTAACCATTTACCATACAATCCCGTACGTCTTTCAAAGGTGGCCCTTCAGATTTTGGGACAAAAATTTTACAAAAATAAAAAAAAATAATCTTTATACTCCCAAAGCCTTGATTTTCATTCATAGAACCCTAGTAGTTGAAAACCATCAGACAACAAGAGAAATTAGAGATTTACTACAGCTCAAGTCGACACCGATGGGAAACACGGTCTATTTTTACATGAGCAACTTGCTCATTGACATACTGGAAATACACAGACAAAGCTTCTAACATAGCGTCCAAAGATGACATTAAGGAAAATAATTATATTTTTGTCATGCTATGGAATTTAACTCTTTACCACACGAGAAAATTTTAGACTGGCCCAAATTGAAAACATTTGCAGACGACAAAATAAAGGTGACTGAAAAATTAAAATTTGGTATGAGAAGGGTAGAAAATGCTGTGGGAAAAGCAGAAAATGCTGGTTACCAGCATTTTCTTCTTTTCCCACAGTGTTTTCAAAAGATTTCTTCCTGAGGGTCGTTAAAAGTCGGGATTGTGTGGTAAAGAGTTAAGCATCATTAGTCACATGCCAGTCACTCAACATTCCAACAATGCTTTTTTTTTATTTTTGGCAGGAAATCTAAAAATAGTTTCTGGGGCTACGTAGCTTTTTAAGGGAACACCACCCCCAAATTTTTTTTTGTAATATTATGATTCTTCACTATTGATGATTTGTATTGTTTTTTCATATAAATTTCAGTGGTATATATATTTTTTTTAATTTGGTGTGATGTGAAAAACCTAAATACACACCTTTAACGACCCTGAGAAAGAAGCCTTTTGAAAACATTGTGGGAGAAGGAGAAAATGCTGGCAACCAGCATTGTCTCCTTTTCCCACAATGTTTTCTTGCCATCCAATTACAAATTTTTAATTTTCAGTCACTTTTACTTTGTCGTCTGCAAATGCTTTCATTTTTTACCAGTCTAAAATTTTGCTGTTTGGTAAAGGGTTAATCAAAAGTATTTTCATCCTGACAATGGAAAAAAACAGAAGACAATGTCTCATACTGTTACCAAACTGGTAAAAAACAAGTAACGGTTGTTGTTTTGATAAGTAGTCCAGTTGTTCCCAGAATGCCCAAATTACTATTTAATGAGATAGAAGTGTATTTGTAGAATGGCATCAAGCAGGAGATAATGCTCTTTAAGAGATAAGAAAACACCATAGAATTAGGAAAGAAAGAAAATCCTGATAACATGCATTTTCTCCTTTTTAACAATGTTTGCTTTTTATTTTCTTTAACATATATACACATCTAATTCTGTAAATTGCCACACTAATTTAGTCCAGTTTCTTTCTTTTCTAATTTACTTTAATGCTAGTAAAGGCTAGTCAGCACTCTCTCTACATTAACTGTATGAACTGCGTTTTAGTCCCTTCTTTAACATTGACTTCCAAGTTTCATAATGTGGTCAATATTTTGCAAATCATTTTCAAGGCAGCAAGTCCTTACCTTTGATGGGCAGTGAAGAAAAACCTATTCCTGTGATTATTCCCAGTTACACAAAATGCTGTTGGTAAATTTCACTACATCTTGAGTTAGAAAAACTTCTGAAATAAAGTCTGATCACAGGTTTATATTCGATAATGTCCGTTGTTGTGTACTCCGCCAAGTGCGAGATCTTCCTACACTTTTTAAAACGTTTACAGCGATTGGCTGAGTGAGAAAATCCAACCAATAACAAGAGCTGTAACAAACAGGAATTCCTGTAGCGTCTCGTTGCCATGACGTCATTTAAACAACTTTTTAATGGCTGAGTGGGAATATGTGATGGTGGCTTCCGAGGTAAGAAGCTGAAGTTTTTGTAAAGAATCATATTCATTTCGATAGATTTACTTTATTTTGTCAAACTTCTGAACACTTGGACCCTGCCAAACGTGTGTGCCAATTTATGTGGCACAGTTTACAAGCATAACCAAGTTTGAAACGAGTCCTTAACATTCCACTTTCCAGGGTGCCATTTAGAAATCAGCAGATAATTTCCCACCTTTTCTGTATTTTGTTTGAAGGTTTAATCCATGGCAGATCAGGAAGGAGACAGTGGACCTGCACCTGAAGCAGAAACTCAAGAGGCTACACAAGATCAAAATACTGAACAGGGTCCCGATGATGGTAGAGATCCTCCACCCAAACCAGATGAAGACACACAGGAGAAAAAGCAAGATGAGCCTGCTGACGCAAAACCAGACGAGGAAGAAAAACAGGTTTGTGGTTTGTCTCAGTATTAAGCTGAGAACTCTGTAACTCTTAAATATTTAACTTACTGTTAGTTGCGTTATTAAGTTACTGAATCTGGACCGATGGTAAGCTTATTGCTTCTGGGGGTCCTCCTATTTCTTAATTCACTAGTGTTGTTATCTGGAGAGTAGATATGTTGATTTAGATATATCTGTACTGTCCACACTGTTCACACTGTTGTAGGATCTATCTAGGCGCCGGCCTCTTGGATCTGTTTTCATAAATTTTAGTTCTTACCGATTTTGGTTCTGGTCCGTAGCACTCGGCTTCAAACTTAACTGGTAGACCTGTGTTTCCAAATATCATTTAAATTACTTTTGAAACTATTTACAGTTTTACATACAATTAAGTTCTCAGGTAGCTTATTCCAATCATCAATGATTCTTTGTGAAAATGAGTTCTGTCTTTCTTTTTGAAAATTCTCTGGTTGTGTCCCCTGATATTATGTTGTTAATTTTCATTCTTTGGAAACAACTTGTTTTTATCAATTCTATCAATCCCCTGGAAAATCTTGTAAACTTCAATAATGTCAGCTCTTCTTCTTCTATATTCCAAGGTTGGTAGTCCAAGGTTCCTTAAGCGATTGCTGTATGATAAATCTTTAATTTCTGGTAATAATTTTGTTGCTCTTCGTTGGACGTTCTCAATTTTAACTTTTTCTCTTTTATATTTGGTTGCCCAGTCTGCACTACCGTATTCTGCATGAGGTATAACCAGACACTTATAAAGATTTAGAAACATATTTTTGTTTAAATGGGAGAAGCTCCTGTACTAAAAACATTTCCAGAAGGCAAAATTAATGTATATGTCCCAAATATCCCTGTGAGCCAACATTTTATAAAAAGCAGGCAAAGTAAGCCTCCTAAGTTTTGAAACTTGACTAACAGCAAATGTCAAGGAATCGTTTTTATACAGGGAAACAACAGCATCAAAATTAGGGGTCTTGACTACAATAATATTTGTCTCTGAAAAGGTTAAAAACACAAAGGGAAAAAAACGCTTGCTACCTGTTATTTGTTTCTTTCACAAACCCATATGTTTAAAAGGATTTCCTATCAATCAGAATCATAAAAGCATGAAATCATTAAAAATTTTGGTGAAAGGTTCATTTATTTATTAAAAACTTAAAATTACCTTTATACATATTCAAACTCGGTAATTTGAACATTGGCTGTATAGAAATTCCTGTGGTTATGGTAAAATCTGTCGCATAACAACTATTTTGCAAACGACAGTATTTGGATAATAGCCACTGCCCAAGACTGCTTTAAAAATGGTTAAAACATTTTTTATTTAACCTTGTATAAAAACTGAGAAATCTAAGGCTTGTCCAAATTGAAAGCAATTACCAAGGACAAATTGAATGTCGTTTAACCCATTACCACACAATCCCTACTTTTGGCGCCCCTGAGAAAGAAGCCTTTTGAAAACACTGCTGGTAACCAGTATTTTCTCCTTTTCCTACAGTGTTTTCTACCCTTCCCAGAACAAATTTCAAATTCTCAGTCACCTTTATTTTGTCTTCTGCAAATGCTTTCAATTTGGTCCAGTCTAAAATTTTCTCATGTGGTAAAGAGTTAAAAAGTGGTTTTGTGTCCATAAGGGTAAAACGTTTTTGAAAAAGGAGGTAAAGCTGGTCACCAGCACTTTCCTTTTTCCCACAATATTTTGTAGGCCTTTTTTTTTTTCAATATTGTTAAAAGTCTGGATTGTTTGGTAAAGGGTCGATTGATTTTTCTTTTCAGTAACTATAGAGCATAACACCACATACTGGGTATATACTTTTGTCAGAAAATTTTTTTTTTTCAGATTTTTGTGTAGACAAATATTGACCAACTCTATTTTTCTGAAATGCTGATAACGATTTGAGACTTAAAAGAATTAAGAATTTCTTTCTCACTTGATATAGGAGGTGAAAGAAGAGGAAGTAGCTGAAAAGCAAGAGCCAGCCACAGATGATGGTCCACCAGTAGACAAAGAAAAGCCTGTTGAAGACAAAGAAGAGGTCTGAAATATTTTTTAGACTAAAACCACCATTTTGAAATACTTTGTAGTACTGAACGCCAAGACTAGCAATCTGATCAGCTTTGATAGAACATCTTAACCCTTTACCAAACAATCCTGGGTTTTCACGACCCTGAGAAAAAAGCCTTCTGAAAACATTGTGGGAAAAGGAGAAAATGCTGGTAACCAGTCTAAAATGTTGCAGTTTGGTAAAGAGTTAACCAGTCTAGTGGTTTGTATTGGAATTTAGAAATGAGCCATGCTCTGTGAAAAGGGGCATAAATGCATCTCTGTGATGTATGATACCAAGCAAGTTGTCACAGTAAAATCTGTTTCACATAACTTCCTACTCAACCATGAGGAACATTTGCCTTTGGGCATGCAGAAAATTTACCGAAGGGAAAGACTAGTAGCATTTGCAAAATGCAATATACCAGGTCAGCTGGCATAGACTGTGCTGGCTGCCTTGGCAAATGCATTCAGCTCCCTTTTCTCAGAGCATGACTGAAATAGAATTGACTTTTTACATTGACTGGATAATAATGAAGTCCATGCACATGTCACTTTGTATTTTAACTTTTTGTATTTTAACTGAGTTTGTATTTTAACTCTTTACCAAAAACAATTTGTGACTAGCTGGATCAATATAGCAAATTGATTGGAATTTGCATTACTGTGAATGTTTTTGAAAATCCTTGAGAATTAGACCAATTAAGACTAGTTAGGGATTACATGCCTGTGTTGATTTTAAGAATTTTCTTTTCTGTCTTGCCCATAGCAGGCACAACAGCAGGACGAGACACAAGATAAGGAGGAAAAAGAGGAAGTAAAAGATGAAGGTGCTGATTATGAAGGAAAGGAAGATGCTCCTAAAGAACAGGAGACGGTACCAACAGAGGAACCAGTCCAAAGTGAAGTACCTGAAGGTTCAAAACAAACAGAAGAAAAAGAGGATGTAGGTTTTCAAAAAACAATACACTGGCCTCATGGTGCTGAAGAAGAAGGCTTTTGAAAACATTGTGGGAAAAGAGGAAAATGCTGGTAACCAGCGTTTTCCTCTTTTTTCACAATGGTTTTTTTTCTCCTACTTTCTCACCCAAATTACAAAATTTGAACCACATTTAATTAGTTGTCTGCAAAAGCTTATGAATTGGACAAGTATAATTTATTGTTGTGTGGTATGGGTTTAAAGACATCTTCTGTAATGTGGCATTACCAGGCTGATTTAAGAGGGACACATCGAAATACACACAATAATAATGATTTAAGTAATCCTCTACCAAACAATCCCTGTTTTTATGACCTAAGATAGAAGCCTTTTGGAAACATTTCTCCTTTTCCAACAATGTTTTCTACCCTGCTCGACACAAATTTCAATTTTTTATTTATGTTTATTTTGTCTTCTGCACATGCTTTCATTTTGGACCAGTCTTGAATGTTGTTGTTTGGTAAAGTGTTAATAATAAAGTATTGATCTTTTACCTCAATTATTTCTAAAGTGTTCTACAGCAAGAACATCAGAAACTAACATATTTGTGTGGTATCAAGTTAACCATTTTTCTAGGCCTTTCCTCTCATAGCTTTGTCAGCAAATCGCACTGCCTAGTCTAGTAACTCGGTATGTTACACACTGGGCTTTAAATTATGGGGTCATGGATTTGAATCCTCAACTGACAATTTCTTTGGGGGAATTGATCATTGTCATTGTAACAGGACTCATTCTTCTGTCATGGCTGCTCATGGTCTGGAGTATGAATATGTGAGAATGCAACCAAAGACTTGGAAGGAATATTGTGCACAATACTTGTAAATCAAACTCCAGGAAAGCATGGATAGGTGCACTGTCTGTCATATAACTGAAGTAAATTAGAAAATGGTGTTAACACCATGCAATACAAGAGAAAACAAATACTATTTTTTAAAGAAGGATAGATCTTTCTTGACATATAATTGAGTCATGCTGTGTAAAAAGGGGGCTTACTGCATCTGCGAAAGGTATCGACCCAGGTCAGCCTGTAAAGTCCATGCAGGCTGACCTGAGCCAAAAATTTTCGCTATTGGCCAATTATGTGTATGTCTAAGGAACAGTCTACCTCAGAATTATTTTGGTTGTTAAAAAGGTGGCTATTTCTGATCCATAAGCATTTAACCCATTACCTAACCATCCCTACTTTTGACGACCCTGAGTAAAAAGTCTTTAGAAAACATTGTGGGAAAAGGAGAAAATGCTGGTAACCAGCATTTTCTCCTTTTCCCACAATATTTTTCTACCGTTCACAAAACAAATTTAAAATTTTGAGTCATTTTATTTTGTCATCTGCAAATGCTTTCGATTTGTATAAGCCTAAAATAGTGTTGTTTGGTAATGAGTTAAGGGTATTACTTGGTACCATGAATCATGGTGATGCATTAATTTCCCTATTCACAGAGCATAGCTTAATTGCATAATGTCATATAAAAGTATTTAGGGGTCCTTACTGTTAAAGTTACAACTATGGGATTCAAATTTTTTGCAATTTTTTGTCATACCACATTTCAGGCCTCAAAAGCAGAAACCCATCCAGCCCCAGCACCTACACCTGTCACCACCCATGAAACAGTTGCCTTGGAAACAGAGAAAACGAAGGACACTGAGCCACCAGTTGACCCACATGCAGTAACCCCAAGATCAAAGGTTAATCTTGAAGCTACTGCCACAGGTAAGTTTATCTGCTACAAATTGCCTCACTATCACAAACAGACAACTTTTATAATTCATTGAAATAGATACTAGATGACAAAATTTTAGACAGTTCCAAATTGAAAGCACTTGTAGTGACAAACATAACCCAAAAATTGAAATTCTCTTCCAGCAGGGTAGAAAATATTGAGGAAAAAGGAGAAAATGCTGTTTACCTGCTTTTTTTCTCCTTTTCCCACAACATTTTCAAAAGGTTTCTATCTCAGAGGCGTAAAAAAAGGGATTGTTTGGTAAAGGGTTAAAAAACATTGTTGCAAGGCAGTGATTGTCTTTAAGATGCAGTGGTCATTTTTCTACATGATTATCATTGTAATATTTCCTTTTTCCACCAAGTTGTTGTTCTTTTAGGGTTTGCATGTCATATTTTTTTAATAAGGTTTTTTAGCTCTTTACCACACAATCCTGACTTCTAACGACCCTGAGCATGAAGCCTTTTGAAAACATTGTAGGGAAAGAAGAAAATGCTGGTAACCAGCATTTTCTGTTGTTTCTACAATGTTCTCTACCCTTCCCAAAACAAATTTCAATTTTAGAGCCACGTTTATTTTGTCTTCTGCAAATGCTTTCAATTTAGACAAGTCTACAATTTTGTCATTTGGTAAAGAGTTAACCCTTTACCAAACAATAAAATTTTAGACTGGTCCAAATTGAAAGCATTTGCAAAATAAACATAACTGAAAAATTGAAGTTTATTTCCAGTAGGGTGGATAACATTGTGGGAAAAGGAGAAAATGTTGGTTACCAGCATTTTCTCCTTTTCCTACAGTGTTTTCAAAAGGCTTCTTTCTCAGGGTCATAAAAACCAGGGATTGTTTGGTAAAGGGTTAAACATCATAAATGGAAAATGATAAGCTTCAACCTATTTTCATAATCTTTAGATTTAAAAAAAAAAACCTGGCTTTTGTTTCGTTTCAGTGAAGTTTGTGTTAATGCCAAGTGGTCAAGTAGTCACACTTGCCTGTACCCTGGGCCAATCATTAGATCAGCTAAAACAGCATTTTAGTACAGAATTGAAAATGCCAGTCAACTTGATAATGTTGATGTTTGATGGTAAGTTTCCATAGATACGCATTCCTTGTCCAAGTTTTTAATTATCCTGCAAAAAGACATGAAGAGCTATGAACTCCTGGTTTGACAATACCAAAAGCTTTTGTTGACTGTGTAGATCAAGATAAGGCTGCACAGAAAGTGCAGTCTGATCTCTGATCTACACTTTCCACTACGTCATGTTAGATTAAGGCCAAGCTGTCTCTACATCTTGCAGTGGAATGTTGTAGCCAATGAAAAAGTGTGAATCACTAACTACATAATAAAAGAGTTAATGAAATCTGAACTAAAGCAAATGCCAGATAATTTAAACTGTCAGTGTAAATTGTTTCAGGGTGATTTTCCTCTTAACATGTGCCTTTGACCGTAACGTGTGGTCTTATTTGTTCAGGCAAATCAATGACGGACACAACAACTCTAGCAGATCTGGGAGTCGGACCTAATGGTACAATACAGTTAGAACTACAGTCAGCGGACCCTGTCAACACACCCATTAAATCTTACAGACCCAGACAAGAATACCATATGCCAGATGTCATCACAGTTAGAGTGCAAACAGGTAATACAAAATACTATTGTATGCTTTGAGTCTGTCTTATTCATACAAACGGCATCATTTCTTGTCAGATTTCTTTTTCTCTAAATTCATTTACCTCTTAAATATAATGCAACAGTTACTGATTATTGTAAAGACATTGTTGGAGTACTAGAAATTTGTTTAACCAGACACAACAGAACATTTCGGAATTTTAGACTGGCCCAAACTGAAAGCATTTTTGGGCAACAAATTACATGAGGATGAAATGATTGTATTCACCTCTGACAAGTTTAAATAACATTGTGAGTAAAAATGAAAGTGCTTGTTACCTCCTTTGCTCCCAAAAGTGGTAACCAGCCTTTTCCAACAATGTTTTCAAAAGCTTTGTTTCTCAGTGTCAGTCCTAATGAAAACCAAATGACTAACAAAATATGGAAAGCAGTTAGTTGTCAGGCCCTTTCACATGAGGACACGCAGTGCAAAAAAGTTTCAATCATTTTTAATCTTTAACCATTTTTATTTTCTCCCTAATACTTTTATGACCTTCAATGACACTTAAATCTTTAACAAACGACAAAATTTTAGTCCAGTCAAAATTGAAAGCTTTGGCAGAAAACACAGTAAATGTGCTTGAAATACTGAAATTTCTTGTTGTAAGGGTAGAAAACATTTTGGGAAAAGGAGAAAATGCTGGAAAACAGCATTTTCTCCTTTTCCCACAATGTTTTCAAAAGGCTTCTTACATAGAGTCGTTAAAAGTCGGGATTGTGTGGTAATGATTTAACTCTTTCAAGAACTTCGAATTTTCGACATTTTCTTTTTGAAAACATCTGCAGACAATTTGTGCATAGATATGTAAATGAACTTAAGCTCTCTTAATGGGTGAAAAAACATTGTGGGAAAATGAGAAAATACTAGTTACCAGCATTTTCTCCTTTTCCCATGATGTTTTCAAAAACCCTCTTCCCCAGGGTCATAAAAACAAGATATTGTTTGGTAAAGGATTAATAAAACGAGTATGGTTGTACTCTATGAAAAGGTGCCTCAATATGTCTTCAAAGAAGTATCAACCCAGGTCATTATGCCCATTCAATGCAGGCTGACCTGGGTTGAAATATTTTGCCGTAGGTAAGTTTTCAGAGGACCATTCTACCTCATGATTCAGCCAATCCTCTTCTTCCTGGGGTGCCACTTACATAGGTTTTTGATAAATGAGTATGTTTTCTGCAACAGGAGGCTGTAGAAACGTTAATTATTAGAAATATAGAACCAGGTACTTTTTTTTTTTATAAAATTTAAAGTCCTGCCATAGGAAAAATATATATGTGTTTTTTTTTTTTTGTCTTGTTGCAGAGGACAATTCATACAAAGATGTTGTTGTGGAGATAGAGAGAACTACTAGGAAGAAGCCATATCTGGGGGGATATCGACATAAAAAGACTACCATTGAATACCATCATGCATCTGCTCAGACCATGCAGAAGCAAAGAGCACCATCTGGTGTGGATAAAAACTGTCGGGACACCCAGACAGTCGAGCAGCGTCACGCGCCACAGCAAACAACAAACGATACTTCAACACAGATGACGGGTATTGGTGTATATGTATCTAATATGCAGGATAAATTGATCACTCCACGAAAATATACAACAGCAGATGAGTACCATAGTATGATTTTAGGACAGGTTTGTTATTATTTTACAGTTTTTGGCCAGATTTATATATATAGTTTTAGCGTTGTCCGTCCGTCCGTCCGTCCCGGCAAATATCTCCAATACCATTGGACGGAATTTTGTGAAACTTTAAACACGTGT
Source organism: Tridacna crocea (assembly GCA_943736015.1). NCBI lineage: Eukaryota > Metazoa > Mollusca > Bivalvia > Cardiida > Cardiidae > Tridacna > Tridacna crocea. The sequence continues at coordinate 25,592,133 of OX031062.1, forward strand.
ACAATGACCCATTCCCCTGAGACACTTCTTTTATTTTTTTGATTCGATTCAAAATGGCCGACTGAGAGCGATTTTAAGTTTCACTTAAGTTACACTTAAGTACACTTTTGATGTTTGGAGTCTTGTCTTCAAAACTATACAAAGTTTTTACATTGAACTTGTCACATCTGTCAACCTCCATTAGGAAATGCAGGGAAAAAAGTTTCACCTACATTGAACATGCAACACCATAGTTATTTGCCCTTGTTTTTATAATAAAGTGTCATGGAAAAAGGGGGTTTCGTGTTATATTTCATTCCGTTTATTGTGAAGGCAACTCCTTCCACGTTTCTTGACGGAATTGAATAGAATTTTGACAGAATATTTCTTGTCATGTGACCTATTCCATATTGTCAACATTTTGCGATCAGTAGCTGCATCATGAAAAAAGGGGGCTTCATGTTTTATTTCATTTTATTTCTTGTGAATGCAACTCGTCCCATATTTCTTGACAGAATTGAAAAAAAAAATCACAGAATGTTTCTCATCATCTGACCTATCTCATATTCTCAAGGTTTTGCGATTTGTAGCTGCGTCATGAAAAAAGGGGGCGTCATGTTTTATTTCATTCTATTTCTTGCGAAGGCAACTCCTCCCACATTTCTTGGCAGATTTGAATGGAATTTTCACATTATCATGTGATCTAACACAATGCCTCCCACATTTCTCGGCAGATTTGGATGGAATTTTCATATGATCATGTGACCTACAGCATATTGTCAAGGTTTTGGGATTTGTAGCTGTATCATGGAATAAGGGGGCTTCATGTTATAATTTCATTTTTCACCAGAATCTCTTCAATTACTGGACATATCTCAATAGATTTGGATGAGATTTTCACAGATCATGTGACCTAGCTCATGTTGTCAGGGTTTTGCAATTTATCACTGTATCATGGAAAAAGGGGACTTCATGTCAAATTTATTTTTTTATCAAGGTATCTCCAACTTTTGCACATATTTTCATAGAACTTCATATTTTTATTGCTTTATCAAAGCCAGTGACCAATGACTCAATTGTGCATTTGTCTCTCCTTGCATCTGTCTGTTCTTAAACCTTTAAGATCACAAGTAATACCATATACCCATTCAGCTACCCAGGCAGGTGCTACAAATTTCAACACTTTAGTCTAGCGCTACCTGCTTGAAATGGCAGCAGTGTGGCGGCTTATATTGTGAGAGAGATATCTTCTTAAGTCCTTGACAAAAATTGATGAAACTTCATGCATGTTTTCCATAGGATAGTCCGATGATACATTTTTTCCCCCGCTTATATGAAATCCTGAAATGGGTACTTAATGTATAATCCTGTTATGGACCTCTTTTTTATTTTTTTTATGTAATGAAATCCTGTGCCATGGAACAAGGGAGCTTAATGTATAATTTCATCATGGACAAATAACAAAAAGGCCACATGTACATGCAAAACACAATACCTCTTATATGTTAATGTATCAAAAAAGGTCTTTTTCGGCGGGGGATATCATTTCAATGAAATTGCTTGTTTTCATTTAAGTTGAATATTATTATTTTCCATTCAAAATTTTCACCTTAATTTTGTTTACTGAAAAAATTGTCCATGCTCTTTTCGTTTTGCTTTATTTTAGACTCAAATATTAACATCACAAGAAAATCTTATATAATGGTGCTGAATGCATGAGGATAAGGTACTCTTGTGTATCATAAGTAAAGCTTAGATTGCAATATCAACCCTTTACCAAACAATCCCTGGTTTTTACAACTCAGAGGAAGAAGCCTTCTGAAAACATTGTGGGAAAAGGAGAAAATGGTGGTAACCAACATTTTCTCCTTTTCCCACAATGTTTTCTTCTCTTCTAAAGTCATGTTTCAATTTTTAGTCGTGTTAATTTTGTCACCTGCAAATGCTGTAAATTTGGTCAAGTCTAAAATCTTGTGGTTTGGTAAACAGTTAAGGATTGATTAACTCATTTCCACACAATCCCGACTTTTAACGACCCTTAATAAAACAGCCTTTTGAAAACAATTTGGGAAAAGGAGAAAATGCTGGTAACCAGCATTTTCTCCTTTTCCCAAACTGTCTTCCATCGGTCCCAAAGCAAATTTCAATTTTTCAGTGACATTTATGTTTTCGTCTGCAAATGCTTTCAATTTGGACAAGTCTAAAATTTTGTTTTGTGGTAAAGAGTTAAACTTGTTGACAAACCATCTCATATAATCATGGGGTGCAATTGCTAGTTCTACCCTAAATGATTTTGATGTGATTTACTAGATGTTTTTCTTTCCTTCAGAGGTTTCCTGTGTCTTTTGTACAAATAGATGTATTAGATTTGAGTAAAACCTATCTGGATTGGTTATAAGGAGTCACCTTCACCATTTCAGGTCATAATCATACAAAAATACTACAGAAGATGGCTTGCCAAAAGTTACGTAGAGAAATTAAAAGAAGACAAGAGAAAGAGATTAGATTGGGAAAGACAAGAAGAGATTAGGAAAAAGAAAGAAAAAGCAGATAGAATCAAAAGAGAGTTTGAGAGAAGAATGAATCCCAAAACAAAAGAAGATTTTGATCTGTTATATCATGCTTTGGAAAGTAAGTGAAAGTATTTTTTTGATACTGTTCATTGTTTTTTGATCTTATCCAGATAAACACAAAAAGTAGAACTTAAATTCTAACATGACACATGAATTTGACTCTATATGCACAGTGCAAGGAAAGAGTGGTAAAATCTGTGACATTCCATGTAGAGTGACGTCACTTAATGAGTGAGTTACTCAATAGAACACAATCTTCATCCGCGTTTTTACTTAAGTTCAAACTTGAGTGAGTTATTCAATAGAACACAATCTTCATCTGCGTTTTTACTCTAAGTTCGAACTTGTTTTCCTTTCATTAAGAATTAGTCAGAATCATTCTGTCATGGTTTATCATTTAATAAACCACATTGTGAGTTATGAGGCTTAATAAATAAACCACTTGGGCTGTCGTCCTCGTGGATTATTCATTGTGCCTCATAACTCACAACCGTGGTTTATTGAACAATAAACCATGATAGAAAGAAGATTATTTCTTAACTAAAGAACATGAAATTACAGTTAACCCATGATCTGGCAAAAGGAAGTTAAATACATCTGTGTGTTATACCAAGCAAGTCATGGCAGACTTATGGATCCATAAAATCCCATGTTGTCAAACAACTGGCTGAACCCTAAAGTAGGATGGTTCTCGGAAATACAAAACATTTACAAAAAGCAAACAGTTTCAACCCATTTCAGCTTTTGCAGACTATGCAGGCTGACCTGGAAGAATACTTTTTGCAGATGAACCCCTTTTTCACAAAGCAAGGCTCAGTTCTATTGTACCATGACCATGATGCAGGAATTTATTTACTAACTATTTTGAGAAATGTTCTAAGTCAGGATTCCATATCATTTTACATCAAGGCCTGTATTCACCAATTATTCTTAAGAACGTTCTGTGTCTTACTCTCCAAAATTTCCTACATTTGTAAGTAACACAACTTCTGATTGGCTATACCATTTGGTTTAGCCAATCAGAAGTTGTGTTACCTACAAATTTAGAAAACATTGGAGAATAAGACTAAAAATATTCTCAAGAATGGTTGGTGAATACGGGCCCAGATGACTAGACTTTGAAATGAAAAGTAGATTTGGTAAATATGGATCTCTGCCATAGATTTGCATCTTGGAACCCTTTGGACAAAAGGAACACCATGTTCAAATTACAGAACCTACTTCTTAAATTAGAATTTTGTGGAAACGGTTGTTGTGAACTGGTTTCAAAAACCTAAATTTGATATATATGCTTAGAACTGTTAAAGATGGCAGGTGAAATTAAACTTTTTCAGTCAGAGAAAACAAAAGACTGAAATCTTGCCACTTTCAACTATTGTGGTAAAATGGGTTCAAAATTTTGGAAATTATTGAGAAATAGACTAAAAAGGTTACTTAGAATGGTTCATGAATATAGGCAATGATTTTTGCTACTACTGCCCTATAATCACCTTAAGTTATAAGGTTTAAGAAAGATTTGTTTCTTCAGAATGGAGACAGGAGGAACTAGAAAGAATCAACAATACCCTTCATGGTGCTGAACGTAAAGCTGCATTGTGCATGCTCCTGGATCAAGAAACACAGCTGATAGCTGCCATTGGTCGACATAAACTGGAAGCTGAAGGAGAAAACAAGGATAAGAGAATACAGAATTTCTTAGATAAGGTTTGTTGACCCTTTACCCTTCAATCCCAGATTTTAAAGACACTGGAGAAGACAGTCTTTCGAAAAGATCCCCAAAACGGGAGAAAATACTGCCAACAAGCAGTATATACACATTTGACATTTTGTAATATTTTGATCATTAATCAAGATATTTACTTCTAATTGGGACTAGTTGTTACTATCGAAAGGGGGAACTAAATCAACAAGAGCAAGTAACTATCAAAGTATTTTTTGACACAGTTATGCCTCTTTATCCACATGAAATTTTCCCTTAAAATAAATCCATATGTTCTGGTAACTGCAGCCGGGTGTTGGCATCCATATGCAGTGCTCTTATTTGACTTACAGCAAACCACTTTTGAAAACATAGTGGCTAAAAGATAAATTGCTGAAAAACAAAACAGTCATTAGCTGAAGGTAACAAGTAAGTATACTACATGTATAATTTTTGTAGGCTGCTGCCCCTAAAAAATGGAAAGGTTTTGATGGTAAAAACACAGAGATGGACACACCCTTCACAATTAGAGCCAAAGAGCTGAGAGATATCTACAACAGTATAAACATGAAGTACCTGACTCAGGATGAACGACTGGATGTGCTCCTTACTTTAAAACATACAGTCAAGGTATGCTGTACTCTTTTGCAAATAATCCTGGTAATTAATGGCCCTGAGAAAGTAGGCTTCAGAAAACACTGTGGGAATAGGAGAGAATACTTTTAACCAGCAATATTTCCCACACTATTTTCTCCTATTCAGAGACAAATTTGACTTCATGTATTTTAACTCTCATATTAGCTGACATCTTTGAATATTTTAAGTATAGACATTTTTTTAGGCTTGTCCAAATTGAAAAAAAAAAGTGGAAGTGAAGTAATAGTATCCTTTTCAAAGGAGTTGAAAGTGTTCAGATTCCATTCTTGCCATCTGATTGGCAGAGACGGAATACCTAAACTAATTAGATGGCTTGTATCAGAATTTAGAGTAACTTTAGAAAAGTAGAAAAATGCATCTCCTGTTGGATGCAGGTTCACTTTATTATTGTCAGTTTTGTTATTAACTCTTTACCAAATGACAAAATTTTAGACTCTTCCAAATTCAAAGCACTTGCAGATTACAAAACAAACGTTATTCAAAAATTGAAATTTGATTTGGGAAGGGTGGAAAATATTGTGGGAAAAGGAGAAAATGTTGGTCACCAGCATTTTCTCCCTTTCCCACAATGTTTTCAAAAGACTTCTATCTCAGGGTCGTAAAAACCAGGAATTGTTTGGTAAAGGTTTAAATCATTCTGTGATAGAGCTCTTTTTGGTAAAGGATAATACCTTTATACATGTTCTTTTTGTAGGAGCATGACTGCAAACTAACCCAAGAAATTATAGAATTGATAGACAGAGAAGCAGATTTACTAATGCGCGGAGTGAAAGAAAGTAACTTAGATGGCTTGAGAAAGAGAATTTCTACACTGTTCTTACAGTATACCAAAACCCCAACATTTAACCCAGAAGCAGCCAAACTTCTCAAGGTAAGCTTTTTATTAACATATGTTGCTTAGCACAGCTTTACAGATAAGAAGAGTTTTTTTGTCCATTTGCAAGGAATACATGTATATATTTTACTCACTAATACCTAAGTTTTCATACTAATTTGAAGTGTCTTAATGAGACAGTACCAATGGGTACAAATAGCTGTGGTATCAGAAACTATTTAAATTTACCTCACCCTTTACCCCATAGGATACCAACCACAATTAACCCATTACCACACAATCCCTACTTTTGACGCCCCTGAGAAAAGCATTTAGAAAACATTGTGGGAAAAGGAGGAAATGCTGGTAACCAGCATTTTCTCCTTTTCCCACAATGTTTTCTACTCTTCACAAAACAAATTTCAAATTTTCAGTCACTTTTATTTTGTCTTCTGCAAATGCTTTCAATTTGAACCAGTCTAAAATATTGTCATTTGGTAATGAGTTAAAGATATTTTTTTCAATGATGCAGGTCAGAATTAGACTGTAGAGGATGTGTAATCTTGGATCTATAGTGCATAGTACTAGTATTTTGTTACATGTCAAATCTTCCTTTTAACAAACATTGGACTTTTTTGGCAGACTCTAATTATTTCCATTTCTTCAAATGTGTATAGGCTGAGAGTTCACGTTTTGACCAGTTTTGAAAATATTGTGACAGCTACTAATGAACATGATTCAGGCACTGTTCCTGCTTCAAGCGTTTTCTTATTTTTCTTTTCTTTTTGGAAGAATTTATACAGGATACATGTAGTTTCTTTACTTTTTGGAAGAGTTCATACAAAATATTAAATTAGTTCAACTATCAGCAGTTTTGAAGAGTGTAATATCTTACTCATCTCAGTATACCTAATTCTTCACCATATGACAAGATTTTTGACTTGTTCTTCCTTAAAGCAATTTAAGATTATAAATTGGATTTAGATTAAGCCAAACATGTGCAATGTATGCATGTGACAGGATAGAAAACTTTGTTGGAAAAGAAGAAAATGCTGGTTAACTGCATTTTCTCCTTTTCCAACTATGTTTTCAAAAGGCTCTATCCTCATGGTTGTTAATAAATTGGATTGTATGGTCAAGGGTTAACCCATTTACACAATACATACTTTTGATGACCCTTTGAAAGAAGCCTTTAGAAAACATTGTGGGAAAAGGAGAAAATGCTGGTTACCAGCATTTTCTCCTTTTCCCACCATGTTTTCTACTCTTCACAAAACAAATTTCAAATTTTCAGTCACTTTTATTTTGTGGTGTGCAAATGCTTTGGTTTTTGACAAGCCTAAAATTTTGCCGTTTGGTAAACACTTAAGGAAAGAAAATAGCTGGTGGTAACCTTTGTCAGTTAAATTTAGCCACAGAGATATGCTTTCTGTTCTGTGCACTTTTGTACTTGTATGCCTTAAATATACTTGCAACTTCTATTTACTCAAAGGAAGAGAGAAAGAAAAAGGTTTCATTCTGTTGTATGAATAATGAACATATTGTAAACTTTGTCACATCATCTACGTAGTTTTCACTACTTTTATTTCAACATTATGCAGTGTACTTTCACACAACCCCTTACCAAACAATCAGGTATTTTAACAACCCAGAAGAGGAAAGCTTATGAAAACATTGTTGAAAAAGAAAAAAAATGCTAGTAATAAGCATTTTCTCTTTTTCCATCAGTACTACTCCTTTCAAAGGCGAATCTGTTCATTTGACCCAAATTAAATTTTTAGTGTGAAACTGCTTTCCATATGAAAAAGTCACTTTGTCATATGGTAAAATATCCAATTTATCACCTCCTGAATAATGAGTAACTCACGGCAGAAAATTTGAAAACACTCTTATGAAATTATTAAAGTAAATTTCAAGATGAAACTCTTTCTCACATAACCCCAAGTTTTAATGAACCTAAGGAGGAAAGCTGCAAACAGCATTTTCTCCTTTTCCTGAAATGGTTTCTATTCTTTTTAGATGGACAGAATTTATTCAGTAAATGAAAACAACATGCATAGTACAAGATTCACTTAGAAAAGTAAAAATACTGATTGTTACATTTTCAGCAAGACAAAAAAATTGTCATTTGCAGGTGCTAGCATGTTAAGCATAAACAATTTTTAGTCACAGTCAATGTCTTTATCTACAAGTATGTATCCGTATTTGAAAATTCACTCATTATTTTTGTCTGTAGCCTGTAAACTAGACATGGTATAATCTGTGCACACAATACAACTTCAAATTGGCTTTAATTTCTTCATTTTTAAAGTTTTTTTTTTTTCCCCACACATTACTTTGTACTTCCTATAAGGTCCAGGCTGGTATTTTGAAATATCCACAAGTTTCACATGATTGTTATTTATAAACTAGAGCTTTGACTGCATTCACTGTCATTATTAAATTAATTTCAGATTCATTGCAATTTTTTCTTTTACCTTACATGTACATGTACATTTTATTTAAGCTATCATATTCAATGTCTTTCCTAAATATTTTTCAAATTCTGAATTTTAAGACTAACCGTTTGATTGGCTAAGAAAGAAGATGTGATATTATCAGTAAAGTACATTTGTTTTGAATTGTCGATGAAGATTATCTCTAATTTACATAGATGAATTTTTGTATGAAAGGATTTGCCAACTTCATAGGTATTACTCTAATTTCAGGTTCCTCAAGATCCTTCTGTGCTGCGAAAGAACATTTATTTCTGTCCAAGTTGCAACAGTTACCTCCCCTCAACAGAATTTGCTCTCTCTTCCAACTCCCGGACAGTCGGCAAGTGCAGACGCTGCACTAAGATTGACAATGATGCCAGGATCAGACAAGATTACAGCCATTACAGATATCTCATTAAAATGTTGCGTAAGGCTGAGGAACACTATGGAGATGGCTCAAAGATTGCATTCTTGTTGCAGGTGGGTGAAGGTTCATGTACAGTGTGTTTTGAACAATTGGATTATTGCACCAGTAAAATTCTTGAAAAATTGTGTCAAAAGGAAAAAATATTTATCATAAAAAGGTTTTTCATCTTTATCCAGTATTACACAATCCCCTGTTCTAAGAACCATGAGGAAGAAGCTCTTTAGAAACTTTGTTGGAAAAGGAGGAAATGCTAATTACCAGCATTTTTTTTTTTCCACAATGTTTTCTACCCTTTCAGATTTTTAAGTCATCACTTCCACATGTAATATGTTGTATGTAAAGTGCTTTAATTTGGGCAAGTTTTAAAGTTTGTCCTCTGGAAAAGAAACTTTCATAAGACCACCCTGAAAGCACCCTGTTAACTCTTTACCAAACAACAAACTTTTAGACTGGTCCAAATTGAAAGCACTTGCAGATGACAAAATAGATACAACACAAAAATTGAAATTTGTTTCCAGCAGGGTAGAAAACATCGTTGGAATAGGAGAAAATGCTGGTTACCAGCATTTTCGTCTTTTCCCACAATGTTTTCAAAATGTTTCTGTCTCAGGGTCATAAAAACCAGGGATTGTTTGGTTAGGGGTTAAAGTGTGGATAAAAAATACCTTATCATCACCACCCTGAGGAAAAAACAGTTTAAAATGATGTGATAAAATAAGAAAATGCAGCTAACGGCCAATTCTGTTGGTAGAGTTTACCTTTATATATTGATATTTCATTCTTCTGAAAACAAATTTACACAACTTAACTCTTTACCAAAAGACAAAGTTTTAGACTGGTCCATTTTGAAACCACTTGCAGACGAGAAAATAAATGTTACTCAAAAATTGAAATTTGTTTCCAACAGGGTGGAAAACATTGTGGGAAAAAGAGAAAATGCTGGTTACCAGCATTCTCTCCTTTTCCTGCAATGTTTTCTAAAGGCTTCTTACTCAGGGTCATAAAAACCAGGGATTGTTGGGTTAGAGGTTAAAGTGTGGATAAGAAATACCTTATCATCACCACCCTGAGAAAAAAACAGTTTAAAATGATGTGGTAAAATAAGAAAATGCAGCTAACAGCCAATTCTGTTTATAGATTTTACCTTTATACATTGATATTTCATTCTGAAAATTTATACAACTTAAATGTGGTAATGATACCTGCATCATAGTTATGTCCTATCTTTCATTGCAGGAACATGACCTTCGTTACTTGGTGGACAAAGTGTGGGGTGGTCAGAGTATTCTCAGTGCCTGGGATGATCTTTTTGATCTTACTCTGGTTCGCTGGGATAAAAATGAAGAATGGTCCCCATGGAACTGTATACTGCTTACCAAAGATGAGGCCGCCACCCATGAGAAACTTGTAAACCTAGAGGAGGTAGGCTTATCATTTCAATACTACTTCTTTGGTTTTTATATTTCTAGAGATAGAGATAGGGTTTAACCCATTAGAGATAGGGTTTAACCCATTAGAGATAAGATTTGACTCATTACCACCTAGCAGAATTTTAGACTTATCCAACTCGAAAGTATTTGCAGACAAAACTTTCAGAGTGGCTCAAATGATGCAATTTTTCTTTGATAGAGTAAAAAACTTTATGGGAAAAGGAGAAAATGCTGGTTACCAGCATTTTCTCCTTTTCCCACAAAGTTTTTAAAAGGCCTCTTCCTCAGGGTCTTTAAAAGTCGTCATTGTGTGGTAAAGGGTTAAGGAGAAAGTTGACTTCTTCTCTTACATAAATCCATTTTTGTGGGTGCTCATTGGAATCATCTTTATGACATAATTCTCATCAGTACAAACAAGTAAGGTTTTAATCTTAACCAAACAACTAAATTTTAGATTGGTCCAAGTAGAGATCGAGCATCTTCTCAAGTCGGTGTTTCTATATCAAATTTACACAGATCTTTCAAATTATTTGGGCAGTGCTGTATGAAAAAGGAGCCCAATACATCTTGGCAATAAAGTATATCAAGTTGTTACATAAGATAAACGCATTTTACCTGTAAACAAGCTAAATCTAGAGGTAGAAAGAGGTACAATGGCCCTTTATATGCAAAAATATACAAATACATATAGCAAAAAGTTTGGAACCAGTCTGCACAGGTCGACATTGTTTGATACTCTTTGTAGATGCATTAAACCACCTTTTCACGGAGCATGACTCATTTTCAAAACATTGGCTGCTTTCCATCGTAATGTAATATACTGGTCTGTTCCCACAGAGAGATATAAATGTATGTAGCTTGTGCTTACAAGTAAAAGGGGACACTTACCAGTATACTGCCTTTGTGGTGTCCGTGGCTGTGAGGTAGAGCGTCGGCGTCGTAACCGTAAGGTCTTGAGTTCGAAACTCAGGAGTGGGTGTCAACTTTGGGATTTTTCATTGGCCCACACGTTCCGCATGAGTACTGGTGTAGTTCCCAGGAAGCAGAATCGAGAGAGATTAGTATAAGTTGTTAAAACTTGTTTCTCAATTGATGTAAAATAAACATGTTTAAACTAAACTATGCCTTGCTATAGAGCCAGCCTTTGGTGTGACATGGTAGAGTGTTTGCTTAGGAAGCTGGAGGTTCCAGGTTTAATCCCTGCCCTAGGACATTATTTATCAGAGCTGTTACATGTCACTCAAAGAAAAAAATTAGTTATTTTCTATTTCTAAGAATTTTCTAGGTACCAATAGATTGCTTGGATTTAATTCATAGTATGTTTTTACTTCAGGGCTATGGTCACGTGTTCATTCAGAAAGTACAGCAAAAACATGTTCTGGCACGGAACTATTTCTCCCGTCTGCCTGGTATGGCAGAGCATGTTCGTGAACGCGCCAATGAAAGAGATAACAGATCAGGACCTTCTGTACAAGGGCAGGCTGTAGCAGTACAATAGATGGAACAGTATTTGGACAATATGTGGTTGTTATGTGATAGACAAAACCAAAAGAAGATGATAGTTTCTGTAATTGATATAACACAGTAAAAAATCATTTAATGCCATACAATTTATGCTTTTAAAGTAAGAAAAGATTAATTACAGAAAATTTCTTTTCGAAATATTGCAAGCTGATGAAAATTCCCCAATTTGCATGAGGCATTCTACCTCACTTTTCATTGACTCTGTCATTTGGTAATTCAACAACAAATTTATATTTGTCATTGCTTGATGCTCCTCTGTTCTACTGTCTTAGCTTGATTTAATTTTTCAAATATATGCACCAGTAGTTTGAATCAAGCCGTTGAAGAAATGAGCCAGATTTTTACTTTGTGTACATATACATTCTTTCTTGTTGCATGATGACAAATTAAGACTTCATGAAAATACAACATGATTTATTTTGTTGTATATGTGCATCTTTTTAATAAGAATTTCCAAGGATGAAAGAAAGATGAATGTCACTATTAAACATGCAAAGGATGGAAAATATATTGGTCAATTCATGTTTAATTGTTGGGTTTCAATTCATGGCTAATTTTTACCTCTAAATCTTTGTTCTGGTTTCCAGAAACACAGTGTCAAGTTGAGCAGCAAAAGTATGTTTGTGAGATCATGTTAATATTTTAGTAATATTTCATACAGAGAATTAGGACTGTGTTCACCTAATAGTTGTAAATTTAATTCTAACCCTAAACTGCAAGCCAACTGAATGGCTGAGATAATCTGTCTTTAAATTTAGATTTGGATTTGACCAAAGAATGGATGGTGAGTATGGTCCAGAATGTTAGATGTTTTTGTTATTGTCCAGAAAAAAAAACTATACTGTGATAAAAACATGTAAAATATCAGCTGTTTCAAATTAATAAATGTATCATGGTTCTTGAGTGTTGAGTCCAAATCACTTTTTCTTGTCTCCCATACATAGAAACAAGAACAGTATTAGAGTTCTTGGCAGCAATGCCTGGTAGCTCAGTTGTTAATATACTTGGTTTATCGGTAACTCTTTACCTCATAGCAAAAATTTGTCCTGTCCAAGTTGAAAGCGGTTTTGGATGACAATCTAAATTTGGCTCAAATAATGATTTGTGTTAAATGTGGCAGAAAACATTGTGGGAAAAGGAGAAAATATTGGTAATCAGGATTTTCTCCTTTTCCCACAATGTTTTCAATGTAATGCTGGTAATCAGTATTTTCTCCTTTTCCTACAATGTTTTCAGTAGGCTTTTTTTCTGAGGGTCATTAAAACTCGGGATTGTGTGGTAGAGGGTTAAACTAAGGAATTGCTAGTTCATTTCCCAGCTTGACCAAATTCTGTCTTAAGGTTCAAGAGAGTCATTGTAACAGAATTCAGTCCTCTTTCAACAATTAGCACTGTTTTGAAGATCTTTATTTGGGAAAGAAGCCAGCAGCTGGTGAAAAATTTTGTTCAAAGTACCAATTACAATGACTCCAATACAGCATGAATATGCCCGTGCACTCTTTTTCTACAATACTTTCTATCTCATCAAAGATGAATGGCATTATTTGAGCCACATCAATCTTTATCTTTAATTCATTACCAAACAATCCCTACTTTTACCGACCCTGAGAAAGAAGCCCTTAGAAAACATTGTGGGAAAAGGAGAAAATGCTGGTAACCAGCATTTTCTCCTTTTCTGACAATGTTTTTCACCCTTCACAAAACAAACTTCAAATTTTCAGTCACTTTTATTTTGTCGTCTGCAAATGCTTTCCATTTGGACAAACCAAAAATTTTGTCGTTTGGTAATGAGTTAAATGCTTTGAACATGGACAGGTGTAAAATTTTGTTGAGTGATCAATTGTCAACTTGTTGAACGCTGGATTCGATACATAACGGCCTAAGATTTTGTTGCTAATGTAGAATTAATTAAAGTAATTTAAAATGCTTAACACATTACCACACAATCCCTACTTTTGATGCCCCTGAGAAAGAAGCCTTTTGAAAACACTGTGGGAAAAGGAGAAAATGCTGGTAACCAGCATTTTCTTCTTTTCCCACAGTGTTTTCTACCCTTCCCAGAACAAATTTCAATTTTTCAGTCACATTTATTTTGTCATCTGCTAATGCTTTCGATTTGGACGAGCAAAAAAAATTGTCGTTTGGTAACGAGTTAAAATGCTTAACTGTAATAATGCATAAGTACATGTGCAAATACATGCCTATGAAAAGGACAGCTTTTGAAAGCATTGAATTTAAAGGGAAAATTTAATTTTGTAAAGGTAGTGATGCAGGTAAAATTGGGTTGTGTTTTCATACAATTTCACACCAAATTATATGCTGTAAAAACTGACTTGGAAGGGTGGAGCTATGTTTCAGTTAATTGTGATTGAGGTGAATTAGGTAACTTGCTAATCATTGTAAGTAGCTGTATTTTCACATTAATAGATAAATATAGGGTACTGGATATGATGTATTTACATATACATAGATTTACGACAAGCAAATCTGAACTATTGAAGTCCACTAAAATGAAAAAAAACAACACAAACTGGTTGACTTATGTCAAAGGTAATCCATGCCTGCTAGGTCGGTTCTTACAGCCCATATATGTAATGCAGAAATTAAATGCAGCTTTCGAACACAACAAAACATTAACACATAAACAGCTGAACAAGTTTGTGGCAGAACTTTGAAAATATAATTACTTTATATGAAAATTCAACATGTTTAACCCATTACCACACAATCCCTACTTTTGACAACCCCGAGATAAAAGTCCTTTGAAAACACTGTAGGAAAAGGAGAAAATGCTGGTAACCAGCATTTTCTCCTTTTCCTGCAATGTTTTTTTACCATCACGAAACAAATTTCAAATTTTCAGTCACTTTTATTTTGTCGTCTGCAAATGCTTTCGATTTGGACAAACCTAAAATTTTGTCATTTGGTAATGAGTTAAGCCTTCAGTGCCATGAGCAAAAATATGCAAAAATCAGTTTGAAATAGCAATATTTGGGTTCTGACCATTGAAATGAAAATTTTATTTTAGTAATTTATTAGTATAAGAGTTAATAGGGGAAAGAGCTCAAGTCTATATATTTGGTGCAGAAAGTGATAAAGATTTCATCTGCTTAAAGATTTCATCCGCTCTCTAGATATCAATATTTAAAAGTTATCCAAACTAAAAGCATAATTATGCAGACAAAATATTTGGTTTCATTCAACCCCTGGAATATGTCTGGGCAAGAAGAAAACTTTGTTGGCAAAGGAGAATAATTATGCTAGTAAGCAGCATGTTCTTTTCCAACAATTTTGCAAAACTTTTTTCCTAAGGGTCATGAAGTCGTGATTATTTTGTAAAGATTTAAATAATACATGTAAATACATCACATGAAACCATTGAAGCAAACATAATCATTACAAGCAGTTTCTCAATTTGACACAATGTTCTCCAAGTCAAGACAAAAAGGTCATATACAATAATTAGTAATGTGCTTATTCTGAGACAATCCTCTAGATTTATGCATTTGATTCCTACAATAATACATATACCAGTAAGTCATGCTATGGCAATAGGGGGCTTAATGCATCTCCGTAATGTGTCATACCCAGCCAGCAAGTCATCACACTATAATGGATCCATGAAACTGAGTTTGTCTAAGAACAGAATGAATAATGTGGCACATTGGTTCTTTGTCATTCAGAAAATTGACTAATAGCAAAAAGTTTTTACTCAGGTCAGCTTGCATAGACTGAGCTGAGTCAATCCTTTTTGCAGATGTATTAAGCCCCCTTTCACAGAGCGTGGCTTATATAATATCTATGTTTAACCCATTGCCACACAATCACTACTTTTGACAACCCTGAGACAGAAAAAATTGAGAGAAAAGGAGAACATGCTGTTAACCAGCATTTTCTCCTTCTCCAACAATGTTTTCTACTCTTCACAAAACAAATTTCAAATTTTCAGTCACTTTTATTTTGTCGTCTGTAAACGTTCTCAATTCGGACAAGCCTAAAATATTGTTGTTTGGTAATGAGTTAACTTGCCAATCTAAATGTTGTTACACTCTTCACCAAAGACAAAATAATGTGCATGTCTAAATGGAAAGCAACTTGCAGATAGCAAATGATATGTGGAAAAAAAACTGTCTGTGAAAGAAAAAAAAAAACGAGAAAAGGAGAAAAATACAGGTTTCCACATTGTTTTTTTACGGCTTTTTCTCCGGGCCGTTTTAACCCTTTACCCCATAAGACATTTCTATGTTATCTCTAATTGACCCTAAATAACAGCAAGGATGAAGCCATTTCTTATGTATATATGACACCTTGTGATAACAGAAAACATTGTGACAAAAGGTGAAATTGCTCGTCACGAGCAATTTCACCTTTTGTCATAATGTTTTCCAAAGCCTCTTACAAGCAATGCGTAGAAATGAGTATCTATGGAGTAAAGGGTTAACTATGTAGTCAGATGTTGCTGCAATGAGAGAATTAGTCTCTTCAAGAATAGAAAACATCTTCGGGAAAGGAGGAAATTATGTATAATGGTTTCCAACATTTTTTTTTTTTTTTCTTCAAGTCAAAGAATCTTTTCAAAGGCCATTTTTTCCTCTCCTTTTTAATCTTCGGACTGTTTTGCAAAGAGTAAAAAACATTGTAGATAAATAGACAGTAAGCTTTACTTACATTCGAATGTACTCCCTGTTTATGCACCTTGCACTGATCATTGGTATGTCTAAAAGTAATCTGTATGGTGATTCACTCCTGTCTGCTGCTACTGCTAACGATGGATTTAAAAGGACTGCTGCCCCTGATGATGATGGTGCATACTGCATTTGTTCATGTGCGTTGTTGTCGTTGTTGTCTCAGGTAATTTCCCACCCTAGCACTGTGGCACTCCTTCTTTTTTTGAAGGATATTCCTCTTGCGAATGAGAAGGGGGTTTTTTTTTCAGTCTATGGGTTAGTAATGTAACATTTATCTTTCACCTTTTGTGATATATATATATACATGTGCTATGTTATTATTATATATGCATATCTGATAGGCGCAGATTGGAGTAGAGAGAAAGAGTCGGATACAAGGAAATCCGAGTACCAGACCCTAGCTCTTTTTCGAATAGATTTCCTTGGTTCTTTTACATGTATGCTCAGTGTATAGCACCGATACATGCACGGCTACCTCTGGGTTTCTAACCAGTTCACCTCTAGTTGGGTGGGAGACACGAAGTGTCTCTGAAAAACATCCTACCGGACCGGCAATCGAACCCCAGACTTTCGGATTGGTAGTCCAACGTGTTAACCATTAGGCCACCGACCCACCCCAAGTCTAGACTTCCAAAATGATTTCTGGTATAAGGGAAACAACTCTTAATAATTTATAATCAACAGTACTACATGTAGTTACTTCCCTTAGACCATGAGTTTATTTTTTTAGAATGCTGGAGAAATCGGCCCCTGGAGAAATCGGCCCTTGGAGAAATCGGCCCCCAAACGCTTGGGGCCGATTTCTCCGGAGAAATCGGCCCCTGGGGACGATTTCTCCAGAGAATTCGGCCCCAATAGAAATTTTGGAGAAATCGTCTCCAATGTCAATTTTTTTCATATATAGATGTTGCTTTTTCAGAAAATGTAATTTTCATTTAGGTTTTATTTAACACATACACTGTGTAAGCCATGTCTTGTTTCAAGTTGTATTTGATTACACCTTCTTTGTTGTTTTTATGGCAGTTTTCACAGTTTTTCACACTGATAGTTCTCTTTTCCCACCTTCACACAGGTAGCCTACACCTGTAACATTTCGTATTATTGTTCTTAGTCGGATCAGATCTCTCTCTCTCTCTCTCTGTTTATGAATATTGTTCACGTCACAGAATGGTTTTTAGAACCATCAGATGTCTTTCTCCAACCTTTTGTGTCTTTCTATGTCTGTCTCTTCTCTCTCTCTCTCTCTCTCTGTCTATCTCGATCGGGTATTATACTCGCTCTCTCACACTGTATACTTCCGCTGCATTTTCTGACTCTCTCTTTCTATCATTTTTCATTGTACTACTAGTGACCCAGTTATTTTGTGTAATTAATTCTTTACCAAACGGCAAAAATTTAGACGGGTCAAAATTCAAAGGATTTGCAGACAACAAATTAAATATAACTGGAAAAATTGTTTTTGTTTTTGTGTGGAAAAAAGGAGAAAGTGCAAAAGTGCTGACATTTACTCCTTTTCCCACTATGTTTTTAAAACCCCTCTCTTACAGGCTTTTTAAAAGTGCATCCTTTTTTTCGATGAAATAAAAGAGAGTCCACAATGGCCTAATTATCAGTCATATCACTCTTTATATACAGCGTAACAATGATTCATACTCTCGTTGGAGAACTCTTTCATTGATCGAACCAATGATCGATTAACTTAACCCATTACCACACAATTCCGAGTTTTAAAAAACCTGTAGGAGACGGCTTTTGAAAACATAGTGGGAAAAGGAGTAAATGTCAAAAGGTTGGAGAAAGACATCTGATGGTTCTAAAAACCATTCTGTAACATGAACAATATTCATTAACAGAGAGAGAGAGAGAGAGAGAGAGAGGGGGGGGGGGTGAGATCTGATCCGACGAAGAACAACAATATGAAATTGATAACAATTACCTATGCCGAACATGCAGAAAGGGACAGAGATCGAGAGAGAAAAGTGCAAAAAAAATAGGTTATAATGATATAACAAATACACATATATGCATCGTGAGCATTTATATTTCATAATTCGTTCAATATCATTTCAAACAAACACAAACCTTCAACAATCTTTCAGGTGTAGGCTGCCTGTGTGAAGGTGTGAAAATAAGAACAATCAGTGTGAAAAACTGTGAAAATTGCAAAAGGTGTAATCAAAGACAACTTGAAACAAGACATGGCTTACACAGTGTATGTGTTAAATAAAACCTAAATGAAAATTACATTTTCTGAAAAAGCAATATCTATATATATAAAATTTGGCATTGGGGACGATTTCTCCAAAATTTCTACTGGGGCCGATTTATCCAGAGAAATCGTCCCCAGGGGCCGATTTCTCCGGAGAAATCGGCCCCAAGCGTTTTGGGGCCGATTTCTCCAAGGGCCGATTTCTCCAGGGGCCGATTTCTCCTGACACCTTTTTTTATGCGTTGTCTGAGATGATGTTCCCATCTGCCTAAATGTTAGAAACGTTCTGTTTTCGGCTAATGGAATGCCATGATTTCTTTTTGCTGCTCTGTAAGTGAGATTTTCTACGTATGAAAACAGAAAAACTGCAGAATTCATTTTTAGCGAAAAAAAAAAAACAGTTTTAATATAACGCTGCTACCGGAAGTAGATGGCGCTGTTAATTTATGAATGACCCGAAGTCTACAAAGTTCACTACAATGATGCTGCATGCTTCATTGGTAATTTCATAATGGTGCCGAGCAATTTACCGAAACCAACAACCTGGAATTGAAGAAAATCATACGAGCAGTTTCGTCGTATCCTTAATGCCGTGTCCTTGAGGTAGCAGTCTGACACAGATGAAGGGAAAAGAAGCCGACTGACATAAGATCGGATGGCAACTTGAAATTGGACATGGAAGTGGACTGTGAAACGTTCAGATGGAGCTAAAAACACACACACCTGATTGTTTAGAAATTTGGATTATTAAACAAATCAGATGTGGAAATTATGATCCTTTTGAGCTTGAAAGTAGGTGAAGAGATTGGTACTCTTGTAATAGGAAATTCTATTTTCTTCAGGTCTGAAAAGGTGTTACCATCAGAATAAATCGGCGATGGATTTACGTTATAATTGATAAAATTGTTTTTTTTTTTTTCTAAATGAAAGGTTAATAAAAAGCAAGCACCATGTTTAAAAGGAAAAAGAAATCACCAAGTGCAAAGGATATCAGTGCACTGAGCAAGAAATCAGATGTATCAAGCCTGTCTTCACAAAGTTACTCATCATTGCCCAAAAGTATTTATGCAGGTAATGATAGAGGCACAGTTGGTAGTCAGGGAACTCCAACAAGGTCAATTTCAGGCTCACATACTCTAAATCTTTCCAGCTCTTCAAGCACACAAGAGTTACAAGGGGGTGCCCACAGTCCATTAGATTTGCCAATGGAAACTCTTCAGTCTATTAGTGCTGCCTACAATTTAAGTAAAGGATACGCAGGAGATGTAGTTTCACCATCATCAACCAGCAAATCTCAAAACAGAAGTCCTTTTCAAAGCCCTGTTCACTCATATGGTACAACTAATGGGAAATCTACAAGGCACAGATCTTTGGAAAAGGGTGAATTTTCTGGTTTGTTTTCATATGACTCTTCATTTGATCAACAGTTTGAAAGACTGCAGATGATGATGCCAGCAGAACAGCAACCTGATATGAATACTTCCAACACAATGCCTATCTCTAGAGGAGAGCGAAGGACTGCCTCCATGAATTATGGGCGCGAAAGATCGCAGGAGAGGGAACCCTACCCACACATGGGTGCACGGTCTCTGGAAAGGGATCATTATTTCCATGTTAACAATAACAGGTCTAGATCCTCAGACAGGCAAGAATTTTCGTCTCAGCTCCATCAGACTCAGGAACAATTTAGAAATTTAAATAGAGATTCACTGATTTTAGAGCTCCAATCACAAATAACAGATCTTAATAAAGACTGTGCTAAGTTACAGCAAGAGTTAGATTCCACCAAAGATAAATTAAGTTCAACGATGAACAGTATTAAGACATTTTGGAGTCCTGAATTAAAGAAGGAACGATCACTCAGAAAAGAAGAAAGTGCTAAATACAGTTTGTTGAATGAGCAATACAAGGCTACTCAAGCGGAGTTGAAGGTATACTTTTTTTCTATTTTATTAATGTTATTTGTATGCATAACAAATAATACTATGTGTGTTGTTTTATAGAAGAAAAAATGATTGACTGACAGTTTCTGACACTTTGGTGATGATCAGATTGATTCTGATAATCAACTCTTTACCAAACGACAAAATTTTAGACTGGTCCAAATTGAAAGCACTTGCAGATGACAAAATAAACGTAATTAAAAAGCTGAAACTTGTTTCCAGCATGGTAGAAAACAATGTTTACAGCAGGATCGAGAAAACATTGTGGGAAAAGGAGAAAATGCTGGTTTCCGTCATAGACAAATTCCATTACTTAAGTCTGTCACATTTATATACAATCGACTCTCGTTATCTTGAATCTCTTGGGACAATAAAAATAGTTTGACATAACAGGAGTTCAATATAAGAATTCGAGGACCGACTTCGAAAACTGGCAGTAGACATAAAATAAGAATGGGGATAAATTATCATTGTGGATTTGTGGAACAATCCTCGGAAATTTAAAGGTCCCTCGCTGGATTGCTTGAGCATGGCAAAGGCACAATGAAACTTCAAATTTCTGATGACATTTATGCGCATTCAACAAATAAATAGGCTGTGTTTGTGCAGACAGAATTAAAACATGAAAGACCGACTTATAACACGAGCGATTACCAAAAGAGACAAACTAACAAGCCTTTTCCGTTCAGTGTATTTTTTATGATGTGTAAGTCTTACATGAACTGCTGCTACAAACTTATTTGCACCTTTTATAATCCAATATCAATCAAGATAATGGAGTATGGTGTGAATTTGGCACTTTCTTACATGTATGTACAAACAATAGCGGATAATAGATGAAAATATGATCCGATGTTCGAAATTGCTCTCCAAATTATTTTGACATAACAGGGTTTGGGATGCAATAGGTTCAAGATAAAAACTAAATTCAAAATGAAATAAAGAGGCTCAGAGTTCCGACATTGCTTCGACTTTGACAAAACAGGAGTTTTGAGATAAATGATTTCGACATAATGAGAGTCGACTGTACTGCAAATACTTTTAAGTTAGACGAGTCCAAT
Source organism: Tridacna crocea (assembly GCA_943736015.1). Taxonomy (NCBI): domain Eukaryota; kingdom Metazoa; phylum Mollusca; class Bivalvia; order Cardiida; family Cardiidae; genus Tridacna; species Tridacna crocea. The sequence continues at coordinate 25,613,613 of OX031062.1, forward strand.
TTTCTTTCATGTGGTAAAAGGTTAACTAAGATGCCATTGATGATAACCATTTATAAGGCTTTAACTCATTACCAAATGACAAAATTTTAGGTTTGTCCAAATCGAAAGCATTTGTAGATGACAAAATTAAACTGACTGAAATTTGAAATTTGTTTTGTGAAGGGTAGAAAACACTGTTGGAAGGAAGGAAATGCTTGTTACCTATGTTTTCTAAAGGCTTCTTTCTGAGAGTCATCGAAAGTAGGAATTGTGTGGTAATGGGTTAAAAATAAATTATGTGGAATAAAAGAATGATAATAATATGCTGCTCATGAATGATTTCTCCTCTTTCCAAAGTGTACTCAAAAACTACTTAATAAACAGAGATATCTGTATGAGGTAGTGTATGATACTATCAATTGTGATCTGACAGGTTCCAGTTATTTGCATCTGATTGAGTTTGCCAGGGTGGGGAATACCTTTGGGAGAAATTAGCTCCTGTAGACTGAGTATTGGTTAATTCTGCTGGACATACAAGGACAACTCAATGGATCTTTTGACAAGCCATTGATTATTTGAAACTATCATTTTATTTTTATCAGTGTTCCCACTAGCTTTTGAATTTCATTGCCAGGGTACACATACCCCCTAAGCTGTAAATCTGGGGGTAAGATTTCATATTTTGAGGGTAAGACAATAATGGTTCTTAACTCTTTACCACAGAGGAAAATTTTAGACTGGCCCAAATTGAAAGCATTTGCAGACAATAATATAAAGGTGATAAAAAAATGGAAATTTGTTCTGGGAAGGGTAGAAAACACTGTGGGAAAAGGAGAAAATGCTGGTTCCCAGCATTTTCTCCTTTTCACATAGTGTTTTCAAAAGGCTTCTTTCTCAGGGGCGTCAAAAGTAGGGATTGTGTGGTAATGGGTTAAGTAGAGGTAAAGCAATTTGTAGCAAAAAAAATCTGTTATTAACTCCACTGTTGGAAGGCCAGGGGGCTTTGTCATGGTCCGATGTCCGTCCGTTTGTGTGTTAAGTTTTATTTCAGATATCATCTTCTCTGAAACTACCACTCTAATTTTGATGAAACTTCACAGAAATGATCCTGTTGTGATCCTCTCCAGAATATCTTGTAAAAATTTGATTCCTTAAAAAACTCTGGTTGCCATGGCAACAAAACTGAAAAAAAATTGAAAATCTTAGAAAATCTCCTTTTCTGAAACCTAAGGCCTAGGGCTACCAAATTTGGCATGTAGCTTTATCTACTGGACCTCTACCAAGTTTCTTCAAATTATAGCTCTGGGATCAAATTTGTCTGTCCTTTGGGTTACAAGTTTTCTATGGGTTTATATAGCAAAAAATTTAAAAAATCTACAAGTTTGTAGGCTTAGGGCTACAAAATTTGGCATGTAGCTTTATCTAGTGGATATCTACCAAGGGTGCCCAAAAGTAGCCCGTGGATCAAATTTTGATTTAAATATCTAGAAAAGAGGCTGACTGCTTGCTGTGGATTCGATAAAGACTGCTCATTTTGTGCAGTCTAATCTTAGGTGACACAGTCTGTCTAAGCAATTAAATCCAGGTTCAAGGCTATGAGGGTGAAGGAATGTGCTTCATCTAATATTGTCAGCAGCTCAACCCCAGGAGCTCAGGTGGTTGGTTGTAGCCAAGGCTTCCAACAAGTATGTACATGTATGTACATGTAGTTTATTTGACTACATTTTTTAATCTGCAGAGGTAACCTTTTGCAGACAAATCTTGTGTTTTGTTCAACCCATACTCGCATAGAAAGGATTTTTTTTTTAAATGTTGCAGAAGAAGAAATTCATGGTAACCATCATTTTCTCCTGCCTTTTCAAAAGCAAATCTTATCAGATAAGCCTTTTGGTGTTATCCCTTTACCAAACAATCCCTGGTTTTTTATGACCCAGAGAAAGAAGTTTTCTGGAAACATTGTGGGAAAAGGAGAAAATGCTGGAAACTAGCATTTTCTCCTTTTCCCACAATGTTTTCTACTCTTCAAAATTCAAGTTCCAGTTTTTGAGTCGCATTTATTTTGTCATCTGCAAATGCCTTCAATTTTAACAAGTCTGAAATTTTGTCGTTTGGTAAAGAGTTAACAGTCCTTGAGAAAGACTTTTTTGAAACCATAATGTTAAAAGGAAAAAATGCTGGTGAGCATTTTTCTTCTTTTCTCACAAATCGTTTTCTTAAATGTGACAGACAGACATCATATTTGATTTTCACGACACGTAAATTTATCATTTGGGATTCCCTTGAATTTGGGAAAGTCTAAAACTCTATCATCTGGTAAAGAGTTAACCCTTTACCACACAATCCCGACTTTAAATGACCCCGAGAAAGAAGCCTGTTGAAAACACTGTGGGAAAAGGAGAAAATGCTGGTAACCAGCATTTTCTCCTTTTCCCACAGTGTTTTCTATTCTTACAAACCAAATTTTAATTTTTTCAGTCATCGTTATTTTGTTGTCTGCAAAATTCTTTCAATCTGAACCAGTCTAAAATTTTCTCGTGTGGTAAAGAGTTAAGCAAGTTTGGAAGAGCGGGATTTTGAATTTTTATTCTTTTGAGGGATTTCCTCATGTAAAAGCTAAAACTGAAAGTCAGGAACTATCTTGGCTCAAAAGGATCTGCTGAAAATTATGTATATGTATTTCAAGAAGTATTTTGGTGGAGGTGGGGGTGAGTCTGGGCATTTTCCTTGAAGACCCCCTCCCCTTTCCCCTGACTATCTTATCAATCGTACCTGCGGGGATGACCAGTTTTAATGACATGATTATTTTGTTTTAAAAAAAAAAAACCTAAACACAAGTGGTTTAGAAAAGGAGTGTTGTATACAATATTGGTTGAGAAAAACCAGATCTGTAGATTTGATTAAACATTACTAGAACAGAACAGCAATGTACTTTGCCAGACCAATCAAATGAACTGTCAGGTCACTCTTTACTAGTGTAGCCCCACTGAAAGAAGACTAATCTATCTGATTTCAGACTCTGTTGGTAACCTGTCACAAGTAGGACAAGTTAACCCATTTCCAAACAATCCTTACTTTTGACGCCCCTGAGAAAGAAGCCTTTAGAAAACATTGTGGGAAAAGGAGAAAATGCTGGTAACCAGCATTTTCTCCTTTTCCCACATTGTTTTCTACCCTTCACAAAACAGGTTTAAAATTTTCAGTCACTTTTATTTTGTCGTCTACAAATGCTTTGAATTTGGACCAGTCTAAAATATTGTTGTTTGGTAATAGGTTAATCAAATGAAATTCTGTAATCCTCTACAAAATAATCACATTGTTATAACAATCAAAATGGATAAAATGCCATTGGTAACATCAGGGGAAAGCTGTTTGGTACACAGCATTTTTCTTTTCCAACTATGTTCTAGCCTTACCAAGCATCCTTACTAAGCAGGGCCTGTATTCACCTACCATTCTTAAGATTATTCTTTTGTCTTATTATCCAAAAAAATTTCCTGCATTTGTAAGTAACACAACTTTTGTTCCTTACAAATTTAGAAAACATTGGATAATGGAAGAATATTCCCAAGAATGGTTGGTGAATACAGGCCCAGGTAGTTCAGTTGGTAGCATACAGGACTGGGAAATGGAGGCCAGTGGTTATGTCCCCTGCTCGACCAACTTCTTCCTGAGGAATCAGGATTGATGATAGTCATTGCAGAAGGATTTATTCCTCTCTCACAGCTATAGCTGTTGTTTTAACAATGGTTATGTGGGAAAGCAGCCAGGTGCACTTGCCACATCAATACAACTGAAATTGTTGAAAATTGTGCTACAATCAGTCAATCTTCTAGCCTTGCTAAGGTGTCATCATTTGAGCAGCATTTGTATTGTCCTCTGCAAGTGCCTTCAACTCCCAGCAAGTCTAATTTTTGTTTTCTTGATAGAAAAAGTTTTGAAAAAAAACATACAGATTCTTATCTGAATGGCTGTAAATTGTAATTGGATAGGGTCAGAGAGGCAAATACAGTGTATCTGGTTTATTTGAGAGTTCCACACAATCCCAACTTTTAACCACTCGATGAAAGAAGCCTAGTGAAAAAAATGTGGGAAAAGGAGATCATTCTGGTAACCAGCATTTTCTCCTCTTCTTACAATATTTTCTACCCTATTCAAATCAGAAATCATTATATTAAGATTTAATTTAATGTCTGCATATCTGCTTTGAAATAAAGACACTGTGTTGTAAGCTGTACGGTACGAAATGTGTAGTCACTTCCAAGATGGCGGACTGTTTACATGGAGAAAGGTGGGTGTCACATTTTATCATCAATAACTTTTTTTCTTGAAACCTTCGAGTCATGATACTTATAATTTGTTGTGGGGGAATGATGTGGTAATCCTCGGTACTTTATAGCAAAGAGCCAGTGCCACTATTCGATACGTTATATCGGCGTAAACATTGCCATTCGGTAAAATTTAAATTTGAAGTGAGGAACTTGCATCGTTTTTAGTTATAGAATGGAAAATAAGCCAATGCAGTGGATGAAGGTTGTTGTTTCTGTAGGTATTCATCATGCGCTTTCCAATGATAAGGGTAATTTTTGTGAAATATGTCTAGAAAGACCCGAAAACATGTGTTTTGTATATCGCTAATGCAGCGGTGTAGTCCACATCAACATATACACACACAGCGGTGTAGACCCGTTGTTTTCTGAACGGTTTAGACGCAGACATAAGCTTTATATTCTGTACGGTTTAGACATAAAATTTGATAGTATCTGTGGTCTAGACATATTTTGATATTTGTGTTACATACCATTTACCTGCTTAAAAAAACACTTTGTCTATCTTATATTTCAGTTGCACGACATTCGCGTGCTACCAATGCCCATTTGGAGATTTCGAAAGTGTTGTTCGACACTTCATGGAACAAAAATAGCATCAGGGCTTTTTGAAATACAATATTATTGCTCTCCTGTATATTCTAAAAGACAAACTTATATCAAATAGGAATAATTCATGTTTTGAAAGTGTTTCACTAATCATCGACTGTCTTTCTATCAAAATATGGGAAATTAAAATTTCTTTGGTACTTCGCGAGCGGGTCTGCCTATTCACCTACCAGATGTAGTCCGAGGCCGAAAGGAACGTTCGAAAAACGATAAAAAAAAAACTTTATGAGATAACTTATCTTAATGGGTAACATTCGATTTTATCAATATAAATCCATGGCCCGTATATTATGAAATCAAACTGTACAATGGTAAATGAAAATTGTGAATATCGATCACACGCAATAGACCATCTGCCAATTACCGTTACTGACGTGTCACCACGAGTTACTTCCCTTTCCATTGGACAATCTTTCCCAATCTTGTCTATACCCGAATAGTGAAAGGGTCATATTTTTTAAATGGATTACACCCTAAATGCGATAAATAAGACAAAACACATAAAACGGCCGTGTCGGTAGTTTTATCAGTTATCTTTTTCGAAGACACGCACAAAAAAAACTTGTTTTATCAATTTTACGGTAGACTTCAGAGAGTAAAGCGGTATCATAAGCGCTGTCTCCTGCCGGGCGTGTTGATAGAGCTTTTTGTATGCAGACTGCATTTACCCTTAGGCTGCCAAGCGCGACTCAATAACCTTTTGCGGACAATATAGATTCAGATCACACCAGGAAGAACGTGCAATCTGATCCTAGATCTACATTATCCTATAAAGAGATATTTTTTTCTCGAGATATTCCTTTGAAATAAGTTTTGAGGTTTTACTATCCGCTTTAGAAGTGGCATATAATTGATTTAGTAAGACAATAATTAACTAAAAAAAACCTCCATTCCTAAAGAAATTAGTGCAGATATACCGTTAAAGTGGGACCTGTTAACCCAGGTTACATAATAATGTATTTGAACAAAAAAGGTTCGGGCAGTAAAATGCATCTTTTAGCCACAGTAATTAGAACAGACTTACCCTCCGTCACAGATTTTAACAATTCCAAACTTTTACAAGTGATCAACGTAAGACTAAATGGGAAAAACACTTAATTATGACACTTGTGAGTTAGTCGGTGCCTAAAAAGAACACAACAGCTTTTCATATAGATCATCCACTTTGACGGTGAAATACCGAGATCAAACGAACACCCAGCTAACCCTTTACTAGCTTTTCAATGAAAACAAGTATAGCACGTATTCACTTCCTAAAAATGAATCTCTAACATCTTTTCTTCTAGAGGGAATGGAAGGTTTGAAATTTGAATTAAACTTTGTTATTACGATAGCTAACTTATATGGTAGTTGACATGAACATGGCAAACATGCAAATATACAGATTTTTAAAAACGTTATTTCAAAGTTAAGGTTTTTGCTATAAATTCAAAATGTTTGATGTCCCAGTTTTTTGTTAGTAGACTGTGTCTGTCTTTTAGCAGATACTGGAAGGATTTCTTGGAAAAATTATCACATTAATAGTTTAAATAAATCAAACCATAGATTCCTGGACGACGAGTCTATACGTTACAAACTTCGCAAACATTGGTTGAATAATCAGACATAAAAATAGGAAAGGTTTTCTGCAGTCAATATATTAATATACACCCCATTTTTTACAACACTGAATCTTTCACCAACTCTTTACGAAACAAAAATTTGAGACTTGCCCAAATTGAAAGCCTTTGCAGAAAACAATTTGAATGTGGCTAAAAATGAAATTTTCTTTAGGAAGGATAGCAGGGGAAAAAGGATGGTTACTAGAAAAGGTTGATTATCTGTCCAGTGTCTTCAGAAAGACGGGGACGGGCCATTTACTGATTTTAAAGCACTATTATCAAACATTTTATTTGCACTTTCAGGCATGTACCAATTGACGAATAACTTCATGATCATGAACAAAAGAAATATGGCTTCAGATCAAATTTCAGACCTTCCATAACTTCTTCAAGCTTCATTTTGAGTATTTAAAAATATGTATCTAATGAAGTCTAACTAAAAAAAAAGGGGGGTGAAAGGTTAAATCGGTGTTCCTTTGATCTCGGTATCGCACTGTTGGGTGGGTGACCTTTAGAATAGCTGTAATGTACTTGCTTCTTACAGATTAGCACACACATGTTACATTAATTGACTCTTCTAATCTTTTGTTTCTGCTCACCAGCTGTAGACGGGTATCTTTAAAGTTCTAGATATTAAACAAACAGATACCAAGATACGAATCAGCGAAAGTATTTCAAACAACTCCGAAATAAAAATGATTGGCAAGTCCGGGATGGTAATTATCATACTAAGTGAATGATTGAAATTATGGCTGCCAGCATGCTGGAATTGATTTATAATTGCACAAACATTCATTAGTAATTTCATAATTTATTTTGTCGTGATATAATACTGACTATTACATAAACAATATCGTAAATAATCTCTTGACGCACTCTTTTGTTCCCAACTATCTCTCTTCGTTCCACGATGATCCCTTGTCGGTTCCAGACGATTCCTTTGGTGGATGTCGGTGATAAGGGAGACTGTCTCGAACTATTGGTGACAATTTTCAGGATTCTGGATTAACGCCAAGTTACATTATATTCAGAAAAGAATACATTCATTTCAAGACCAAGCCAATTGTGTCTAAACCGTACATACATTGTGCTTTAAATTGTGTCTAAACCGTTCAAAAAAATATTGTGTCTACACCGGTGTGTGGGAAATTGTTGATGTGGACTACACCGCTGCATTAGCGATATACAATACACATGTTTTCGGGTCTTTCTAGACATTTTTCACAAAAATTACCGTAATCATTGGAAAGCGCATGATGAATACCTACATAAACAACAACCTTCATCCACTGCATTGGCTTATTTTCCATTCTATAACTAAAAACGATGCAAGTTCCTCACTTCAAATTTAAATTTTACCGAATGGCAATGTTTACGCCGATATAACGTATCGAATAATGGCACTGGCTCTTTGCTATAAAGTACCGAGGCTTACCACATCATTCCCCCACAATATATTATAAGTATCATGACTCGAAGGTTTCAAGAAAAAAAGTTATTGATGATAAAATGTGACACCCACCTTTCTCCATGTAAACAGTCCGCCATCTTGGAAGTGACTACACATTTCGTACCGTACAGCTTACAACACAGTGAAAGAGTTAAAGATATATTAACTCTTTAGTACATTATTCCAAAGTGTAATAAATGTTAGGCAAGAAAATTTTAATCTTTGGAAAACATTGTGGCAAATCGAGAAAAATGAAAGTAACTAGCATTTCTCCTTTTCTCCAATGATTGCTACCCTTTTAAAGGCAAATCAAAACATTGGAATGAAATCAAGTCATGTCTGCAAATGGATGAGTTTGTTATTCTTTGATAAAAATTTCAACTACCTACCGGTAAATAGTGGAAATATTCAGTCAGTTAACCCATTATCACACAATCCCTTCTTTTGACGGCCCTGAGAAAGAAGCTTTTAGAAAACATTTCGGGAAAAGGAGAAAATGTTGGTAACCAGCATTTTCTCCTTTTCCCACAATGTTTTTGTGCCCTTCACAAAACAAATTACAAATTTGCAGTCACTTTTATTTTTTCGTCTGCAAATGCTTCGGATTTGTTCAAACCTAAAATTTTGTCATTTGGTAACGAGTTGTTAAGCTGAATAGACGCAAGTAGTCTCATTTACAGGATATACAGAAGAAACACAAGATCAGACGACTGGCTCTGTAGAGTCTGATTTACATACACTATATAGTTCGCTAAAGAAAAATCATGGAAATCAGTATCAATACAGTGTTTAACTGTCAAGATTATTGACTTTTACAGAATAGGTAGAGAATAGACACAAGATCAGACTGCTGGCTCTGCACAGTCTGATTTTGGTCTATTTTGTTCGCTGAAGCAGTCAACAAGTCATGGAAATCAGAATCAATAGTGTTTTACTGTCAAGATTATTGACATTGTGAATGGCATATTCAGATCTCCATTAGGAGGTCTCTCAGAATCACTTCAACTGTTTAACCCTTAACCTCACAATTCCTAGTGTAAACGACTCTGTAATAGAGGATTCTTGAAAACATTGTTGGAAAAGGAGAAAACGCTGGTGACCAGCATTTTCTTCTTTTCCCACAATATTTTCTAACCTTTCTGAAATAAATTTCTGTTTTTGAGTTGTCTGCAAAAGCTTTCAATTTGGACAAGTCTAAAATTTTGTCATTTGGTAAAAAGTTAACCTATTACCACACAATCCCTACTTTTGACGCCCCTGAGAAAGAAGCCTTTAGAAAACATTGTGGGAAAAGGAGAAAATGCTGGTAACCAGCATTTTCTCCTTTTCCCACAATGTTTTGTACCTTTAACAAAACAAATTTCAAATTTTTCAGTCACTTTTATTTTGTCGTCTGCGAATTCCTCGATTTGGACCAGTCTGAATTGTTATTGTTTGGTAAAGAGGTAATTCGACATTTTGAGTGCAAGATAAACAATTGAACAAATGTAAAGATCCTGCCATTGCACTTCAAAGGCTGTTTGGTTATAATTATAGTTTTAAGATTATATGAGCAGTGTTTGATGGGGGAAGGAGAAGAATATTAATCCATCTTCTGTAGCATTATATCAAGCAAGTTGTCCCTCAAGACAGATCCACTCTACCAGCTGAACCCGAGATAGAATGGCCCATTGTTACAGCCCATACTGAATAATTATATCTTAGCCTAGGTCGGTTTGTGAGGACTTTGCATGCTGTCAAGGATCAATAGTTTTGGGTCTGACGAAACGCCAAAATACTGAAATAACACCGAAAACCCCAAGTTTTTTCTATTGAGTTTAGATAACTGATAACAGTATGAAATATAAATCAATGTCTTTTCGTGATATTTAAGTGAGCTATTGTTGATTGATGGTAAGTTGAAAACAATATGACCCTGGGAAAGAACCCTTTTGAAAATATTGTGGGAAAAGGAGACCAGCATTTTCTCCTTTTTCCACAATATTTTCTACCCTATCGTAGAGAAATTGCACCAATTGTACCACACTGAAATTGTCATCTGCAGATGTTTTCAATTCTGTCAAGGCTGAAATTTTGTGTCAAATATCACAAAAAAAGTACATTAATTCGGACTATTATCAGTAATCTGACCTTGATAGCGAAAAGGTTGGGGTATTTCGGTGTTTCGGTGGTATTTCAGTGATATGTCGGACCGATATTTTCCGCAGATGCATTAGCTCTTTAGGACTCAATCCTGACTTGAAACAATCCATAGAAAAAAGCCTTTTGAAAACATTTTTGGAAAATGAGGAAATGCTGGTAACCAGCATTTTCTCCTTTTCCCACAATGTTTTCTACCCTTCCCGAATTGAATTTCATTTTTTTTTTTCAGTCACATTTATTTTGTCTTCTGCAAATGCTTTCAATTTGGACCAGTCTATAAATTTGTTGTTTTGTTAAGAGTTCTACCAACTTTTTAGTGTGTGACTTACATGTATGTACATTTTTTTTGTTTCAGGCATGATCTCTGATTAGTTTGATAATTATCAGTTATGCTTTTGCATGTTTGAAAGCCCTCTTTATCAGGTTTGTTGAAACTTGGGATTGTGTGGTAAGGGGTTAATATGATATGCTTATGTAAAAGTGTTAATGAAGGAACAGGTTAAGGCTAGAAAGTAGAGATGAGCAGCTTATTACATAGTTTTCTCATTAGATTTACCATCAGTTTGTGTTTCAGCTCTCTACCCTGTAATCTCCTTGATAAAATGGACATTTAAAGATTACAGGAACAGTCCAATCAGTAGCATTTTCAAAGATGTTGTTATCTAGGATTTATATCAAGGTGTTGGAAACTGAGGATCTTTGACCAGACTGGAGTTTCACTGTGTGTCTTCTAATTTTGATCAACATTATTTATGATGGCATAAGTTTTTCTCTAGGTTTTAAGTGGCCAAAGGGCACAATAATGGCAGTATTAAATTCTCATCAGCCCAAAAACATCTGCTTTCTCTCCATTTCTATTCTTCCATGATGAGTTATTATAGTTTTAACCCATAACTCTTTACCACATAATCCGACTGTTAAGACCCCTGAGTAACATAATTTTTGAAAACATTGTGGGTAAAAGAGAAAATGCTGGTAACCAGCATTTTCTCCTTTTCCCACAAAGTTTTCGGTTCTTCTAAAGTCAATTTTCAACATTCATTCATTTTGTCGTGTGCAAATGCTTTCAGTTTGGACAAGTCTAAAATCTTGTTGTTTGGTAATTAGTGAAGCTGCTAGCCAGAATTCACTGACCTTGGCAGTCAGAGTAGATCATGATCAGACTGCACAGAACATGCAGTCTGATCATGGATCTGTACTGTCCAACATGGAGATATCCCCCCCCCCCCCCCCACTCCCAAAGAAAAAATACCTTTGAAATACCACAACTTGGGGGTATACTGTCAGCTTGAAAGTTTTATTTGATGACATTAAGCAGAATAAGGCTTAACCCATTACCACACAATGATAACTTTAAACGCCCCTGAGGAGGAAGCCTTTTGAAAACTGTGTGGGGAAAGGAGAAAATGGTGGTAACCAGCATTTTCTTCTTTTTCCACAAAGTTTTCTGCCCAATGAAAGAAAAAAATGCATTACTGGGGCGTAACCAAAAAAAAGTGAATTATACGCACACCGAAGTTCCCCATTTTTAAGGAGGTGACAAGAGCAATTCAGAACCAGCCGAATGGAATTGGAGCCATATAATCAAGATGTTTCTAATCTTGGCTGTTTTAGAAAATGGCCAAACTGACAAATACGGAAAAAGAGGCAACCTATGACCTGTTCTCGATTTTTTTTTTTTACATTATGCATGTGTGTGGTGTGCGTGATGGAGGTTACGCCAATAGATGCATCATTTGAGCCACAATGAAATTGATGACTGCGAATGCTTTCAATTTGGATTGAGGTAAAAATGGGCTCTTTGGTAAAGGGTTAAGGAGGGGGGAGATGAATTATATTCCCTAATTCTAATACCAAAGAGTATTTGAATAGGTTTCTTCGTGTGTTTTTTACTTCCAGGGAAAGAAATCGGCTCAATTTCCTCTTTACTAGATGGACAAAATTTTAAAATGACCTATATAGCATTAATTTTGCTACTGGAAAACAGAACAAGTCTGAAATGATGGAATTTGTTTTTCAAAGGGTAAAAAACATTGTTGAAAAAAAAGAGAGAAAAAAGTTGGTTTCAGTATTTTCTACTTTTCCAATGATATTTTCATGTCTTTCTGGTCAGGGCTGTTAAAACCGGCAGACTTGCATGGTAAAGGTCCAACTTTACCAATACAATGTTGGGTTTAGTTGCTGAAAGTTTTATGAGTGTTTTGAAGAACTTCAACATTCCAGGAATAAACAGAGCCTTTAACTCATTATCTCATATTCATGTACTTGTCATTCATTTTATTATAGCAAATTTTAACACATAAAGCACTGGACCAGTCCAAAGTTGCTCTTTGGGACAATGTAGATCAAACTCAGACTGATTGTAAAACACATGATTGTCTGTGATAATTTTGGTTAGCAGTTACGCTTTACCAAACAATCACTGGTTTTTTAAGACACTGAAATAGAAGCCTTTTTGAAAATATTGTGGAAAAAAGAGAAAATGTTGGTTACCAGAATTTTCTCCTTTTCCCACAATGTTTTCTACCCTGCTGAAAACAAATTTCAATTTTTGAGTTTTGTTTATTTTGTGAAAGTGCTTTCAGTTTGGACCAGCCAGAATTTTGTCATTTGGTAAAGAGTTAAGTAAACCCTTTACCAAACAAGCCAATGTTTTAACATCCTGGAAAATGGGGGAAAAGAAAAAAATGCTGGTTACCAACAGTTCTCCAATCTGCATGAAGATGTTTTCAAAAGCTCTGTCTCTCAGGATCATTAAAGCTTGAGACAGTTTGTGAAAAACACCAGGGGTTAAAATGTCCATTTCCATTACTTAGTGCTTTTAGGGTCTTGTACTGCATTTCTATTTGGCCAAGATCTGTAAAAGGCAATATTGATTACAGAAATGCAATTACCAAATGCATAACCAAAGTTTCTTTCTCCCTATGAAACTTAAGCTTATTATGGTAGATGCCAAGCTACATGTAGGTTCTGTACATGTATTTGCTGCAGCGTATTACCAGTGTATGTAATTTCTGCTGCTAGTTAACCCTTTACCACGCAGCGACAACATTTAAGGACCTTAACCCTTTACCACACAGTGACGACTTTTGACGCCCCTGAGGAAGAAGCTTTTTGAAAATATTGTGGGAAATTGGGAGAAAATGCTGGTAACCAGCATTTTCTCCTTTTCCCACAAAGTTTTCCACCTTATCAATGCAAAATTGCACCATTTGAGCCACTTTGAAATTGTCGTCTGCAAATGTTTTCAATTTGAATAGGTCTAAAATGTTGCCATATGGTAATGGGTTAAGGAAGATGGCTTTTGAAAACATTGTTGGATAAGGAGAAAATGCTGGTTAACAGCATTTCTCCTTTCTCGTTATTGACAGAGTTATGTAAGGACCTAAGCATAGGCCCCACTGGACTAAGGGGCCAGTCACCTAAATGAGGGTTTTAAACGCAATTGTAATGTTTTGATGTCCATTATACTGTTAGTTAAAGCTGTAGTATAAGGAGAGACAAGAGTAACTGCCATTATGAGATAGTTTTGTGATGCAGTTTTAAACAGTCATGTGACAATATTGTTTTGCTTTCGGGCAAGGTGTGACAATACTAGGTCTTCTTTGTAGATCGTTGTAATTTTCTGTAGTTGTGTTAACAGGGATTGTCTCCTATTTTAATCTTGTAACTGATTAGTACATATTATTGAGTTGATCAAATGGACACATTAGATTAATATAAGAAGGCAATGATTGCATTAATTATTGAACTGACTTTAATTAACATAACTTCTGATTGGCTAAACCAAGCCAATAGGTTTAGCTAATTGTGAGTTGTGTTACTTTCAAATAAAGAAAATCTTAAGGGAATGGTTGGTGAATATCTACCCAGGTATTGCACTTGCTGATAAGCAGAGGGTGTGATGCTAAATTTTTATGCCAGTTAAAGACATAAACCAGAAATGTGGCTGGTGTTGAACACAGTGCCAATTTGGTAATTAGAAATAAGAAAAACAGAAAATGAATTACAGCACACATAATTACTGGTATTTAATTATCTACTTCTAACCATAAGGCTGCTTTGCATCATTGGAGTTGCTATTACAGACTTGCAGACATTTCCGATCAAAATTAGACTGCCCAAAGTTAAGAGATTGGTTATTTTTTTTGGGGGGGGGGGGGTGGGGATGGGGGAAAGAAGAGAGAGCAAGGGAGAAAAGTTTTCAACATAGATGCAATTTCAGTACACTTGTATTACAACCACCTATGCACCTATCCATGCTTTGTTGGAATTTCCTTTTTTACCAGTGCTCTGCACTTTGTACAATTATCTTTCCAAGCCACTGGCTTCTCTTCCACATAAATTTTGTTGATAGTTTTGTTGATACAATAATGAGCAGTGAAAGAGCAATGACCATTATCTGTCCTTGGAAAGAAACTGGATGAGATGTGGTCTCACACCAGTAAGTCTGTGAGTTCAAGCCTTGTATGTCATCAATAAAGCTAAGTACTGCACATGGCAAAAGGTTGCTTAAAGCAAGTAAGATCTACTAAACAGAAGTATTGCTATGCTTTACTGCTTGATTATGAAGAAGAAAAAAACATTCTGTAGTCCTGGGTTTATACATCCTCATTGACCCAGTTTCGATTCATACTGTAATCGACCCTGGGTTATTTGGCTGGCATTTCCTCGTTCTCATGAATTATTCATGAAGCATTTTGATTGGTAATCTCAGTTTTTCTTTGAAAAAATTTAATCTATTTTTATCACAAATATGCCGTTGTTTCTATTTTTAGTAACTGACGATATGAAATTGCCCTCCCTACAAGAGAGAAAGAATATGTTATCGATCTTTCGATTGGCTATTATGGTACTTTCTGATCCTATGAATATTCATAGGAAACAAATATTAATTATGCTAGTCAATTTTTCCAGGGGTAATGCATGGAGAGTAGCGTAATGCTTAAACCTGGGTTCCGAGGATGGGGTTTATATCTCGAGCCATTTTTTAAAAGGGTCTTTGTCTAGTTCTCAACTCTTTACCAAACAATCCCAGTGGTTTTATGATACAGAGGAAGAAGCCTTCCAAAAACATTTTAGGAAAAGGAGAAAATGCTGATAACCATCATTTTCTCCTTTTTCCACAATGTTTTGTACTCTTTTAAAGTCAAATTTCAATTTTTAGGTCATGTTTATTTTGTCATCAGCAAAATGCTTTCAATTTGGGCGAGTCTAAAATTTTGTTCTTTAGTAAAGTGTTAATTTAAAAGTAACATAAGTTCTGATTGGTTAATTAAACCAAATTGTGTATCCAATCAAAAGTTGTTTTACTTTCTAAATCTGGAGTAAGACAGACAATATTCTTAAGAATGGTTCGTGAATAGGGACTCTGTTGGTTGAATTTGTACCCTTTATCTCTCCTTGAAGAAGGAAATTGCTGCTGATGTCCTCAGGAACACCATAGCAAATTACGAATACAAATCTTTCAAACTTAATTACATTTTAAACAGTGCACTGTACAGCACAGGCATTAGAAATGGCTAACTTTGAGTCAGTAATGAATAAATTCTCCTACTGCTCGACTGTTTTAAAATCAAGTCTTTTGCCAAACAAAAAAAATAACAGTTTTCAGCAGGTGGTAAAGAGGTCTTCTGTGTAAATATTGATTGCACTTTGTACTATGTCAGGAAATAGATCTTATGCTCTTTAATCTGTACCAAACAGTCCCTTGCTTTAATGACCCTGAGGAATAAGACCTTTGAAAACAATGTAGGGAAAGGAGAAAATGATGGTGGCCAGACCTTCTTTTCTTCTTAAAAAGAATATACATGTATACTGACATAATAGGAGATTCAGCCAAACTCAAAGAATTTAGTTTGTTTGTTTGCTATTTTATCAATACTTTGTACAAAATATTCTTACCGAGCCATCAGCTGCTTTCCAGTATAAACAGTAGAAATAATGTTAAGTGCCGAGAGGAATGATTCCTGTGGCAATTACCATCATTTAACTCCGAAAGAATTTTGACTACCTATGAAATCAAAGCAGCAACCCCTGGTTTACAAGTGCTGTAATGTGCTGAGCTTTCAGGCTGGGCCAAATACAAAAAAGCATTATGCTAATTGATTAATGTATCAGTATCATCTGTCATTATCTATTCAGTAACTTTACCATTTATTTAAGTCCATGATTTGAAAGCAACTCCATGAGAGAAGGGATTCATAGGGTTTGAGAGGATAACAAATTCCACCTGCTTCTGTAAACATCCCAGGAACTATTTTTGTGGAAGGTTAAATCTACTGTAAACAGGCTTCTGGTATTATTGCTCCTCAGAGCTTTGGTCTAATTTCTATAGAAAACAACTACTGTTTTTCTGAATGCTTAGCTTATTTACCTGAGAAAAAAAAAGGTTTTTCAGGCAGGCTGCTGAAGGAAGATTGTGAAAACATTTTGGCAAATCATCCCTGTGGGGTCCCGGGGGTTTTTACTGTATAGAATAGGACCTCGGCCTTTCTCTATGGCATGTCGTAGAAGGCGACTAAAATTAGAGACAAAAGGCTGCTTTCCTCGTAATTCGTAGGATTGCAGCAGGCTGGGTAGTTCTTATTCCAAATCCTATATTTTTTTTCTTGATGTAAATAGGGTTTGGAATGGGAATCAGTTGGCTTGTGGGACCCTGTGTGGTTTAATTGGGGGTATAAGAATAAACCACTGCAGTCCCGCGATCGTCACATCTGCCATTTCATCTAGCGGAACAAAAGTGACAGCATGCATGTCGTAAAAGGCGACAAAAGGGGCATCATTTTGTGTTTCATCCATTCCTCATTTATCATGTTTGTCTTATGTTGTTGCACATGTATGTTATTTTCACCTCGCATTATTGTTTACTAAGTAAGTGCGCCCAATATGACCTAAGTTGTCGATGGGCCTTAAAACGCTATTCATTCATTCATTCATTGGCAAATCAAGAAATTAATGGAGCATTGGCAATTTAATTTCTCCACTTGTAACAATGTTTTTTGAATGGTTTACCTATCCTAGAATTCTTTGCTTGAAAAGTGCAGACCAAGATGTGACATGGAAAGTTACTATTATCAGAATGTTTGTCTTTTGTATATATGTAGGACAAGTTTTAAACTGCGTCTCATCGAGTCAAAAAGTAGGTAAAGGGGACAAATCCTGAAAAACCTTTTGTACACTCTAGAGGCCTTACATTTAGATTTGATCTCATGAAACTTGGTCAGAACTTTTGTCTTGATGACATCTCTGACAAGCAAGAAATTGGATCACATCAGGTAAAAAAATAGGTCACTGAAAATCTTATTTTCTTGCATTGTCAGATTGTTTGTCTGTATGGTATTGCAAACCATTTAAAATTGGATCATTTTGGCACAAAAAGTGGGTCACCAGGACAAATTGTGGGAAGAACCTCGAGTGCACACTGGGGATAATCTTTTCAGTTGAAGATTTATGAAAAAATTACTTTAACCCATTACCACTTAATCCCTACTTTTGACGCCCCTGAGAAAGAAGCCTTTTGAAAACACTGTGGGAAAAGGAGAAAATGCTGGTAACCAGCATTTTTAGCTCACCTGAGTACGAAGTGCTCATGGTGAGCTTTTGTGATCGCCCAATGTCTGTTGTCCGTCATCCACAATTTCTTTAAACATCTCCTCCTCCCAAACCACTGGGCCAATCTTGATGGTGGGGATGTTCCTTGGTTGAAGCTATATCCAAGTTGTTCTAGAGATTGAATTCCAGCTATAACTCTGGTTGCCATGGTAACCAAAAGGAAAATAATAGCAAAATCTTTGAAAATCTTCTTCTCTAAAACTAGAAGCCGTAGAGCTTTGATATTTGGTATGTAGCATCTTCTAGTAGACCTCTACCAAGATTGTTCATATGATGCCCGTGGGGTCAAAACTGGCCCAGCCCCGGGGGTCACAAGTTTGAAACATAGGTACAAAGAAGGAAAACTTTAAAAATCTTCTTCTCTGAAACAAGAAGGAGTAGAGCTTTGATATTTGGTATGAAGCATCTGCTGGTTGACCTCTACCAAGTTTGTTCACATGATGTCCCTGGGTCCAAACTGGCCCAGCCTTGGGGGTCACAAGTTCGAAACATAGGAACAAAGAAGGAAAACTTTAAAAATATTTTTCTCTGAAACTGGAAATCGTAGAGCTTTGATATTTCATTATGTAGCATATTTTAGTGGACCTCTACCAAATACGATACGATGATCTTTTCGGAATAGAAGAATTTTCATTGTAGACCTTTTACTGCTTAGTACTCAGGTGAGCGATATAGGACCATCATGGTCCTCTTGTCTCCTTTTTCCACAGTGTTTTCTACCCTTTTCAGAACAAATTTCTATTTTTCAGTCACCTTTTTTTTGTTGTTTGCAAATGCTTTCAATTTGAACCAGTCCAACTTTTTCTTTTTACTTAATGAGTTAAGTAAGGTAAAAAAGTAAGTCATTATTCATGAAAATTGTTTTAGGTCAGGTCAAAAGATACGGTCACTGGGACAAGCGGTAGAAAAAAAAACATAGTACCATCTTAAGAGCCAACATTTTCAGTCTGATACTCATGAAATGTGGTCAGAATGTTTGTCATGGTGCTAACTTAGACAAAATCAAAGTTTTGTCACACTGGGTCTAAAAGTAGGTCACAAACAATGGCTGGTTTTATGTTATCTCAACTAGATCTGTTCAATTTTATCCGTCCTAGATGACTTTCTTCTAGCAAACACTCCAGGGCCAGTGGCCCTATTGGTGTTAGTTGGGATAGAATTAACTTCATGGACTAAGAGCTACATCTACATGTATCTTGACTTACATGAAATTTTGTTTTACAGGCTTCTGACAATGTTTACGGCAATCTGTTTAACTGACATTATAGAAGTACAGCAGAAATATTATCATCGTTATGACATTTTGATGGAGTAATTTGGTATTGAAATGAAATGATGCACATAATAATGCTCAGAGTAGATTTTTCTTCCATCCTCTTTGGAATGCATGTGTGGCCTTTTCTCATTTCTCCGTTCATTCTCGCTTCTCCGTTCATGTACTAAAGCGGAAGGAATAAGCACTCGTGACGTTTTGTTTTGTTCCTCCCTGGTTCAACTCTACTTTGTCAGATATTATGCATAACATCCTATTCTGTATCGATAGTATATTTCTATCGAATAAGACGCAAAAATGCAACAAAAGAGTAATTTTCACAGTTTGAAAGAAAATATTTCATTAGATACAATAAAAAGCAAATTTTCAATGTTTTTCAACAATAAATACGCCTAAATGGGTTGTGTTTACCCTTTACTATGAATAAGCTAGTCCGTCTGTATTAGAGTGTAGAATATTTATCAATCTTTAGCGACCAGTCTTGACATTCAGTCAAATGAATGGAGAAATGAGAAAGTGGCCATACTACCCAGGTTGGCGAGGTAGGTTTGAAAAAATCCCCGGATCAAACCTTTTGATGCAACTTGTAGAGACTTTTTTCAGTTACAAGTTTGATTCAGATTTTATATTTGATCAGTACACAAAAATTTTTATTCCTTGACCGAAAATGTGAATTTTGTGAGCTTATTTATGCTTAGGTGAACGGAGAAAGGAGAACACAGTATACATGTATTTTGCCAGACTGGTCAAGTGGTTGGTCATTTGCTTAGAGCTCCAGATAACAAGGAAGTGATTGTGTTCTAAATTCATTATTTCTCTTCCAAACCCTAGGTTGTGGGTACCCATTAGAATCGCCTCGACAGGTTTAGTAGAGAATAATTGATATTTTCAATTTTGAAATCAAAATGGCTCCCTCTATCTGGAGCTCTGCTAATAAAGTTTATGAGAGTGTGGATTCAAAAAATATTGTCCTACATCTGCAGCCTGATCTTTGATCTTGACCGACTGAGCTAAAAACCTTTTCATTTTTCATTACATTTTTATCACTGATGTTTTATTTTTGTTTTGTAAAGACCATATCTGTTATGTTTGGTAATGCCATGTAGTTGAAATACTTTTGTAAGTGGTATGAAACAATATTAATCTTCTATGGCATAAGAGTTGATTAGATTTCCCGTGTCTGCCTATCAGAGGCTTGTCTTGAAATTAAGGTCCATTATTAGCTAGCTTTAGCTAGATGTTGAAAACATTACTGAGAAAAATTCAATTTTTTTTAACCTAGATCCCATATTATTTTTGTTCAGTTTTCTTAAATGGTTCTGTGAAATATTCTCTTGAAATGGAACCATTTACGAGAAGTAGAGGGTGTAGACATAACCAGACTACTTGCACGTGCCAGCTGACATTTTGTTTGTACTGTGGGCAAAGTACATCCAGAGTTACATATTGTGGGATAAGGGTTAATGAATAAGACCTTTGTGGTTGTTGAGATTGTTTACAAAACATTCTGGCAGACTGAGAATAATTACTCATAATAAGAAATCTGTCATCTTGTTTTTGGAAGTTGTATTTTGATTTGTCAAAAATGTGGAAACCAAAACAGACTAATGTATGTAACTGAAATACCCGCAGTTCAAGCATAATGTCTTTTTTATGGTGAAATAAGATCCTCAAACATTTCACTAACAATTTATCTGAGATGAGAATTACTCCTAGTAATGAAGCATTACAGCTTACTTGAAAGCAGAAGAGGTTGAAAAATATACCAGAAACCATTGGGAAAAAGCCAAAAAAAAAAACCCATCATAAATGTCCATAGAAGAGACTCTTGTGAATTAACCGTTTCTTGATTTTGCCAAGATTTATATGAGGTTTGCTTCTACAAGCATTTATATTTGAATGCCTCATGACATTGGGCTATGAGGGAATAAGGTAAAGTTTAAATGTTACATGAACTGTGTTTGACATTTGATAACCTATGAAGTTTGGTTTTGGATCGCGATTTTTTATGCAAAGGAAAAAAGCAACATTGTTGAAATTCCAAAATTTGTCCAAATTTGTCTTGGTTGAAAACATAGTTTAAATAAAAGAATCTGCATTCTGTGCAGTCTGATTTTCTTATTCTAATCTATAAGTTGTCTTTCTTTTTTCTAGAATCTTTTACTCTGACTCTTTACTGATTGTGCATCTCCAGATGATAAATAGCCTTGAAAAGGGTTGAAAACATTATGGGAGAAGTAGCTAATACTGGTTACCAACATTTTCTCCTTTCCCCCTCATGCTTTGTAGCTCACCTAAGCCGATAGTGCTCAAGGTGAGCTTATGTGATTGTGCTATGTTCATTGTCCAGCATGTGTTGTCTGTGCACTGTGAATAACTGTGATGTTGGTACCTCTTACAAGTTTGAAATTTGGTCATGTCAGGTAAAAAAGTAGATCACTTGAGCTCATGTTTTACATCATTATAATCAAGATCTCTTCAGCTTTATGGACTTTACCCAGGTGAGCAATTTAGGGCCAATGGGCTTCTTGTTTAGAAGATTTTCTTTCTTTGGGTATTGAAAACATGATAGGATAGTTTGAGTAAACGTAGGTTTATATACATGTAACGGTGAGGAAGAATCTAAAATTACTAAAGAGGTAGATTGGCCTAGTCAGAGTTTTAGAAATAAATGGCATGAAAATTAATCTATTTTTTTGATGAGAAAACAAGAATAATTGGATGTTTTGATAGAATCTAAGAGGAATATTGATCGCTATTTTGTGAATTTCACTAGAAATATGTAAATGACTGCCATACTGAAATACTACTCTGAATGCTTTTCTAACTCAAAAATTCATAGACTTGCCATGCAATTAATTGGCCAGGACAGAACATGTTAGATTTATGAAACTGTTTAGTAATACAATAAATGATATTGAAATAGTCTGCTGATTTGGCCCTTGATTTTAACCTTTTATCACACATTCCTTCGTCCTAAATATTTGCTTGATAAAGTAATTGAAATTGAGTTTTGAAGATCCTGACAGAGGTGCTTGAAAATGTTGTTGGTAAAGGTTGAAAAAAGGCTTAACTCATTACCAAACAACAGTATTTTAGGCTTGTCCAAATCAAAAGCATTTTCAGACAATAAAATAAAAATGACTGAAATTTGAAATTTGTTTTGGGAAGAGTAGAAAACATTGTGGAAAAAAGGAGAAAATGCTGTTTACCAGCATTTTCTCCTTTTCCCACAATGTTTTCTAAAAGCTTCATTTTCAAGGGCGTCAAAAGTAGGGATTGTGTGGTTATGGGTTAGCTCTTTACCAGACAGCAAAATTTTAGACTTAAACAGATTGAAAGCATTTGCAGACAACAAACGTGACTCAAAAATTGAAATTTGTTTTGGGATGAATAGAAAACATTGTGGGAAAAGGATAAAATGATGGTTATCAGCATTTTCTCCTTCCACAATGTTTCCAGAAGGCTTCTTCCTTGGGGTTGTAAGAACCAGGGATTGTTTGGTAAAGGCTTAATAAGAATACAAGGCCATTCATTGATGCAAACTGCAGTGTCTGCATCACTTTGACTTCGATGTATGTCTGTGCATTATGGGAATTTTTTAACACACATTTTTACACACTCACAGTAACTAGAGATGACCTTTCAAAACAGTGTAATAGCTTGTAGCACTCATTTACTATAGCCTTTTCCCAACCACAGTCTCATAAAAACATTTAGATTTTTCTCTTCCATTATGTCTATGCCAGGTGAGAAATTTCAGAGTTGTCGATATTTTAGACGTTTGCAGATGAGAAGCTCAGTATGATTCAGCTGACTGGATTTGTCTTTGAAAGGTTTAAAAACATTAAAGGAAAAGGAAAAATTTTGGTTACAGGCATTTTCTCATTCTAAACCTTTCTTTCCCAAGGTCACTTAAGATGTGGTATTGTTTGATAAATAGTTAATATTACTGTATATTTGTATATGCTTAGTACAACTAATATCTTTTCCCAAACAACAAAATTTTAAACTTGTCTGTGTAAAAAACTTAAAGACTGATGACAGATAAAAGATGGCTAAGAAGATGCAACACAGACTTTGGAATGGAGGGAAATATTGTGGGAAAGGGATGGTTTGTTTGTTGTATGGCGCTTAACACCGCTGTCCATATTATTTCAGATATACTGCAGCAGTCATTGCATCTATCCATGCTTTCCTGTAGGTACTTTCACCATTACTCCGCACAATATTCTCTCTGGCACGAGCTGCTTTCCCACATAACTGTCATCAAAACAATGATCAGTGGTGAGAGAGAAATGACGCTTGTTGCAGTGACTATCATCAATTCTCCGGGGATCAAACCACTGACCCTGTTCTTGAGTCCTGAATGCCACCAATGGATTAACTGGGCTCCAACCCTATGTGACAAAAGGAAAAAATGATACTCCTCTCCCCACAATGTTTTCAGAAGCCTTTTTTCTTAGCGTCGTTTTAAGACAAGTGGTTGGTAAAGGGTTAACCATTACCACACAATCCCTACTTTTGACGTTTCTGAGAAAGAAGCCTTTTGAAAACACTGTGGGAAAAGGAGAAAATGCTGGTAACCAGCATTTTCTCTTTTTCCCACAGTGTTTTCTACCCTTCCCAGAACAAATATCAACTTTTCAGCCACCTTTATTTTGTCGTCTGCAAATGCTTTCGATCTGGACCAATCTAAAATTTTCTCGTGTGGTAAAGAGTTAAGCAGTTCCTTTCATATAATGATGTTACATAGTATGGATATTGTTCCCTTACACTTTACCACACGATTTGGAGTTTGAGACCCACTACAAGAAACATTTTGAAAACATTGTGGGAAAAGGAGGAAATGTTGCTTACCAGCATTTCTCCTTTTCCCACAATTTTACAACCAAATTTAAGCTACATTTTGTTTGCAAATGCTTTCAATTTGGTCTAGTCCAAAATTTTGTTGTGGTGTTAAGAGTTAGCCCTTTACCAAATAATCCCTGGAGGAAGAGGCCTTCTGCAAACAACATGGGAAAAGGAGAAAAGGCTGCTTACTAACTGCCCATTTTCTCCTTTTTATACGCCCGTCGAAGACGGGACGTATTATGGGATCACCCGTGCCGGGCGGGCGGGCGGGCGGGCGGGCGGGTGGGCGTCCGGGCGTCCGGGCGGGCGGGCGGCGTCCAGTTCTTTGTCCGGAGCATATCTCCAAAACTATACTAGCTAGGGTTATGAAATTTCATGGGTGGATACATCTCATCGAGGGGGAGTGCAGTGCACAAGAATCATAACTCTTGCTTGCTTAATTTTTGAGTTATTGCCCTTTGTTGTTTTTCATACTTGAATTTTGTCCGGAGCATATCTCCAAAACTATACTAGCTAGGGTTATGAAATTTCATGGGTGGATAGATCTCATCAAGGGGGAGTGCAGTGCACAAGAATCATAACTCTTGCTCGCTTAATTTTTGAGTTATTGCCCTTTGTTGTTTTTCATACTTGAATTTTGTCCGGAGCATATCTCCAAAACTATAGTAGCTAGGTTTATGAAATTTCATGGGTAAATAGATCTCATTGAAGGGGAGTGCAGTGCACAGGAATCATAACTCTTGCTCGCTTAATTTTTGAGTTATTGCCCTTTGTTGTTTTTCATACTTGAATTTTGTCCGGAGCATATCTCCAAAACTATACTAGCTAGGGTTATGAAATTTCATGGGTGGATAGATCTCATTGACGGGGAGTGCAGTGCACAGGAATCATAACTCTTGCTCGCTTAATTTTTGAGTTATTGCCCTTTGTCCTTTTTCATACTTGAATTTTGTCCGGAGCATATCTTCAAAACTATAGTAGCTAGGCTTATGAAATTTCATGGCTGGATAGATCTTACCGAGGGTATGTGCAGTGCATAAGAATCATAACTCTTGCTTGCTTAATTTTTGAGTTATTGCCCTTTGTCGTTTTTCATACTTGATTTTTGTACGGAGCATATCTCCAAAACTATAGTAGCTAGGGTTATGAAATTTGATGGGTGGATAGATCTCATCCATGGGGAGTGCAGTGCACAGGAATCACAACTCTTGCTTGCTTTATTTTTGAGTTATTGCCCTTTGTTGTTTTTCATACTTGAATTTTGTCCGGCGCATGCCCCACCTTTACAACTTGGGGTAAGACGGGCGTATCTTGCGACAATTTGCCGCTCTTGTT
Organism: Tridacna crocea; assembly: GCA_943736015.1. NCBI lineage: Eukaryota > Metazoa > Mollusca > Bivalvia > Cardiida > Cardiidae > Tridacna > Tridacna crocea. The sequence goes on from OX031062.1 coordinate 25,638,795, forward strand.
CTACAATGTTTCCTACATTGTCAAAAAAAATTTTAAGTTCATTTGTACCACTTTTAAATTTGTCCTCTGCAGATGCTGTCAATTTAGAAGGGTCTAAAATTTGTTGTTTGGGAAAAAGTAAGAGGTTGCAAAAGAGAAATGACAAAAAGCTTTAATAAGAGAACTGGTTGAAGGTTGTATTACTGTTGTACATAAACTCCATGTTTTTTGTTATTTCAGAAACAGTTAAGTACAATCCGTGACCTTGAAAACAGATCGAAAGCCTATAGTCCCGGTACCGCTATCTCCAAGGAGGAACATGAGTCTCTTAAACGTGGTCTTAATGATCAGACTAAGGAACTTAAGATTCTTCGTAAAACAGTTGATGAAATGGAGCTACGTTTGGAAACGCAAAAACAGACTTTGACAGCAAGAGATGAAAGTATTAAGAAACTTTTAGAAATGTTAAACAGTAAGGGACTTCCAGCAGACAAGATAGGAGAAACTCAAAAAGAGCTGGAGAAATTTCGTATACAGTCAGCACAAACTGCAAAAAAGATTGAAGAGCTTGAGCACAGTTTAGAAAGTAAAGTAAAGGAATTATCTGAAATAAAAGAGGTAAGGAAGGCCATGATACTTTGTTCAAAGCTCCAGATAAGAGGGAGTGATGGTATTCTAAAGTCATAAATCCTATGTTGTGGGTACACAATAGAATCATCTCAATGAGATGAAAATCACTCCCTCTGGAGCTCTGCTTTGTTTATCGGTAAGATGGAGTTTCTAATCATGAAATGATGGAAATCTTCCTATCTATGGATCTATTTACATGTCTTGGATTCTTAGTTTTCTTCCTGGAGCTTTGTGAACATTTGTAAGACACATTTCCTTTTCAGTTCTTCAAAGTAATACTGTTTAACCTGTTACTGCTGGTAACCAGCATTTTCCCTATTTCTCACAAGTTTCCTTCTCTATCAAAGACAAACTTCACAATTTGAACCATATTTGATTTGTCATCTATAAATTCTTCGGTATAAGACCAATAAAAAATTTTGTCATGTTGTAAAAAGTTAAAATATGGTAAGGTTCTTTAATAGTATGGCACTATATAGTCTGACTGTTGCAGGGATACTTATTATGCTGCAGAGAAATTTTTCACAACCTGAATGGGTAATATGCTTCAAACATATCGATGGTTTACCGATACTTCAAAAATCTCGTAACTTCAGCTTGTTACAAGCTGTAGTTACAATGTTTTTGAAGTAAACCGACGATATATTGCTGTACACTTGCAAAATCCCGCAAAATTTACAACTGGTCCAAATTGAAAACACTTGCAAATGACAAATCACAAGAGGTGGCAATCAAGGTATTTGTCTTTGATAGGATATGGAACTTAGTGGCAATAGGAGAAAGTGCGGCTTGTCAGTATTTAACTCTTTCCCCACTATCGTTTTAAAGCCTTCTCCTAAAGGGTTGTTAAAACTTGGGACTGTTTGGTAGGGTTATGGATTTATGGAATAATAATTTGTCAGCTATTGTATGAAAGTTTTCGTGATCTGTCAGGGCAGCATTACTCTTGTTGATGAAATTATCATATTTATCTCTCCTCTTTATCTTTAATATATTTTTGATATCTCTTCGTCTAGGTTCAGCTTTCTATAAAACATAGAATATTGCTGCTGAATTGATTGAAACCATTTTTGAAATGGATGGAAACATTTTGGAAAAAAAAGGAGTAAATGCTGGTAACCAGCATTTTCCCTTTTTCTTTTGAAATGGTTAAAAAAGCCTTTATTCTCTTGGAATTGTTTGATTTCAAGATTCTTTCAAAATGAGCTGATTCAGTGAAGAGACATTGTGATATGTTTATTGAATAGTTATTGGAGACTTTTTGACTGAATTAAAATAGTTTTCTTGTCGACAATATTATTCCAGACTGAAAGTAAATGGAAAGACCAGTTGGAGCATGCACAAGTCCAGTTAAAACAACAGCCAGCAAGCACACACACCATGCAGGCTATAATGGAAGCAAAGGTAAGGACAATGGCCCACCCTGCTATTAGCCATGGCTGCAAGTTTTAACTTTTTTTTTTGCTGCAAAGTTTTCATCTTACAGCTCTTTCCAAAAAAGCAACAGAATTAGACTTGTCTAGTTTGAAAGCATTTACCGACAACAAATAATTCAATTTTACGTTAAAACTTAAAAACAAAATTTGTAATTCATGGGTTTGAAAACATTCTGGGAAAAGAAGACAGTGCTTGTTACCAGTATTTTCTCCTTTTCCGAAGATTTTTGAAAAAACATTTTCAGGGTTGTCAAAAGTAGAGATTACATGTTAAAGGATTAAGTGACAATTTGCTGAAGGTCACAAAAAGTGGTTTATTAAAAGGCTACTTCTGAAATGAAATTGACATTTTCAAAGCTTTTTCTTTGCTCAGAATTTCCCACAAAATAGCAGATAGCATTGATCTGCCTTTTTTCTTCAAGTCAATTGTTGTATAATGTTTTCTAAAGCAAGAAATGGATTTGAAATGAAAATTTTAAGTTGTTCACTTGTTCCAGGAAAATTGTAACAAGTTCAGCAACTGGGAAAATTGAGAAGAAAATTCTGCATGGAGTTATCTCTGTAGAAAAAACAATGTGCTTCTTCGCTAGCAATGCATTACCAAATTGTATAAATACCAAAATGTCAAAATGTCATCATTTCTGAAGGATCAATATGGGCTTTGTCTAATGTTGTATCCCATAATTCATAATATGTTGGTTTTGTTGGATGTGAGGATGTTGTGAACTATTTTTTTAAGGATAGATTTTAGGAAAGAAATGCTACATTTAATCCTATGTCTATTGAGTTTGAGAGTTCCTGATAAAATTGGCTTTGCATGTCAGAAAGACACTAAATGTTGCAACAGAAGCTTTCAACAAACAGTCAGAAGTTATATCAACCCTGAGCTCTTTACAACAGGAGAAAAATATAGACTTGTCCAAACTTGAAGCATTTGCAGACGGCAATTTAAAGTTACTATGATGATGTCTGTCTTTGTGGTTACCAGCATTTCCTCCTTTGCACAAAATGTTTTCAAAAGCCTCTTTTTGGGGGTTGTTAAAACTTGGAAATATGTTGTGAAGAGTTAAGAGAAAGACTTGTGAAAACAATCTGGGAAAAGGAGAAAGTGTTTTTCACTCTTCAAAAAAATAAATGTCAATTTTCAGGTGAATTTTATTTTGTTGTTGGCAAATACTTTGAATTTAGACTAGTCTAAATTTTGACATCTGGTATAGAGTTAACTGTGTGTTGATTACCAGGTCTATGTCATGTCCATTTGGGAACAATTGCACATGACAAAGTACACGGTATAAAACACTGCAAAAAAAGAAGAAAATACTTTCAACATGCATTTTGTTTTCCTCCTACAATGTTTTCAAAACCTTAATTGTAAAAGTTGGGAAAACATTGGATTAGTTAGTGTATGCTAATAACAAAACTCATTACATCTTAAAACAAATTTTCTGTAAACCAATGCATTTTTTCTCTTAGAGTATTGAATAAATGAACATAAAAAATAAACATGAAAAAAAAAACCAAAATGTTAAAAATATGGTTGCCAAAAGGAAATTGCTAATTACAAACCATATATACATGTTCCACAATGTTTCCCAAAGTTGTATGGTGCAAGTTGAAAATGTTCTATCTAGGTGGTAACATGTTTATTCTGTACCAAATGACACAACTATAGACTTGTCCGAAGTGAAAAGCAATTGTAGGCATCAAATGAAATGTACGTTAGACAGTTGGAACTGTCTCAAAGAGAATAAAAAGCAGAAAAGCATTGTGGGAAAAAGGGAGAATGCTTTATACCAGCATTTTCTCCTTTTTCCACATTGTTTTCATGTAGGGTCCTCTTCAGAGTTGTTGAAACATGGGAGTCAGAGTGTTTGGTAAATACTTAATAGTTAAAGCATTGAGTGTTAATTCCTGTATTTCTTGGAAAAATGTCAGTAGAGTGTTTATTAAAGATAAGATTTGTATCCTCTTTGTAAATTGTGCTCTCTAATATTTTGAATACGGCTTAGTTAACTCATTACCAAATGACAAAATTTTAGGTTTGTCCAAATTGAAAGCATTTTCAGATGACAAAATATGAAATTTGTTTTGTGAAGGGTAGAAAACACTGTTGGAAAAGGAGAAAATGCTGGTAACCAGCATTTTCACCTTTTCCGACAATGTTTTCTAAAGGCTTCTATCTCAGGGTCGTCCAAAGTAGGGATTGGTTGGTAATGGGTTAACAAATGAGTGTAATATCTTTTCATCAGGATTCAAGAATTACAGCATTGGAAAAGGAGCTACAAAATCTGGAGGATAAACTCCATAAATTGGGAGAAGAAGGGGTACATGATAGAGATGCCAGCCTTAAAAAGGATATGGGCCCTAGCAGAGAAGAAAGGAACCTTAGAGTTGAGGTAGGCATGTACCTTTTGAATGATTTGAATATTTGAAGCTGTTTTTAACCCTTAACTCTTTACCAAACAACAAAATTTCAGACGAGTCCAAATTGAAAGCATTTGCAGACGAAAAAATAAAAGTGAATGAAAAAGTGACTGAAAATTTGAATTTTGTTTTGGGAAGGAGAGAGAAAACACTGTGGGAAAAGGAGAAAATGCTGGCTACCAGCATTTTCTTCTTTTCCTTCAGTGTTTTCAGGTTTCTTTCTCAGGGTCGTTAAAAGTCGGGATTGTTTGGTAAAGGGTTAACCCATTCCCTAATGACATATTTTTCATGTCCTCTAAGCAGAAAGCATCTGCAAAAAACAAATGTGAAATTTATACAAATAAACTCATTTTCTGTGATAGGAAAAATCACTGTGGGATAAGGAGAAACTCTGGTTACAAGTATTTTCTCCTCCTTTCTCATTTATGTTTTCTACTACAGTATTTCAAAGTTAAATCTCATAATTTCAGTCCAGTTGTTTTATCATCTTAAATGCTTTCAATTTGGGCTAGTATTTTATCATCTGGTAAAGATTTAAGTTACTCTTTCTGTTTCATGTATAGCTATTCCAGTAATTGAATAAATATCATTGTAACGGAAGCTAAGCTCATATTTCATCTTCTTAGTATAGAAGAAAAGTACTTGGTAGAGAACTTTTCAAAACTTATATTTTCAGGTAGAGTCACTGAAGACTGAAGTCTCAACTAAAGACAATGAAATAATTGGATTGAAAATGAAAGTAGACACCCTGGCCAATCAGCAGTCAGAACATCAACATTATATTAACGTCCTGAAAGATCAAATAAAATCCAAAGAAGAACAGTCTTCCATGTTTCAAGCAGATGTAAGTTGTGCTGAAAAGGATTTTTGATATCTATGCAAAGTCATTAAAAGAAATTTAACACACTACTTAAACAATTCTTGAAGCAAATGACTGTTTAAATGACCTTGTAAAAAGGGGTTATTGCTGTAAATGAAGGTTTGATGTATGACAACATAAAAAGCATGCAGTAAAGTAAAAATTACACATGTGGAGCCCAAAATGGTCCACTGTTAGGTAAGCAAAGCTGTCTGCAAGGGGAATGAGTGAAAATAGATTGATATTATTTGTGTTGAGTTAGGCTTTTGAAACATCAGTTTCCAGTGCATATATATGTTATTGGCTCTGGTGTAGCTGTACACACAGTGCTTTTTGATCTGTAGTTCAACTTGTTACGTAAAGATAGACATGTTAGGCAGTCAGGGAAGAATGGTTTATGTTGAATTGTAGGCATTTATAATTAAAAGAGTTACATGTGCCTTGTGATCCTGGATGTATATGCATGCTAAAACAACACTCATTCATACGGTATATATGTAGAAAAAAAAAGATCTGTGGAATAAAGTAAGCTGTCACTATAGTTTTCAACAGATTTCACTCTGTCATGACCTTTTTACACAGATTAAAGATAAAAACTTGAAACATTTCCAACCATTATATAGCAACTTCATTTCTTTTAATTTTTTCAATAGATTGATGATTTAAGAGAAAGAATTAGAGAGAAAGACAGTGCCATTGACAAGAAATCACAGCAGGTGCAAGCCTTAACTGTAGACAAACGTAAACTTGAACTTGAGACTGCAGAACTGAAAGACAACTTAGATATCAAGGAGAGGAAGATAAATGTTTTACAACGCAAGGTATGTCCTTTAATACTTTTCAGATTTAACCCTTTTAAAGTGCTGAGTTAATACAAGAGACATTTTTAAAAAGGAAAAACATCTGAAATATTGCTGTACCAAGGTTTTTTTGGCCAGACTATATAACAAAATAGTGGACAGAGTAGATCCAAGATCAGACTGCATGTTCTGTGCAGTCTGATCTTGATCTACATTGTCCACAAAAACAAGTTAAGTTGGTTCCAGCGCTTTAAGGGTTAACATTTAGAAAAATTACCAGACTTACTGACTTTGAGTAGACAATCTTGCTCTTTTAACCCAAACTCTTTACCAAATAGCAAAATTTTGAACTTGAATAAATTGAAAGCAATTGCAGAGGACAAATGTCGCTCAAATAATGGTTTCTCTCTTTGTTAGGGTATGTGGGAAAGGAGAAAATGCTGATTTTCTCCTTTTCCCTCAATGTTTTCAAAAGCCATCTCTTTCAAGGTCATTAAAACATAGCATTATGTGATAAAGAGTGAAAGGAATTTCCTTTTTTCATGTATAGTTGCCTATTTTGCCAGTGCAGATCAAAATCAGACTCCACAATACTTGCCGGCTGATCTTAAAACTACTCTGTCCAGTTTGTTGAAACCTTTGGGACAAACACAACTACTGTATTGCAATTTATCTTTATCTATTTTCTAGAAAATCAAATTTATATATGTGTAGGCTTATTTTTTTTTATAATAAAAAGTGTTGTATTGTCCAATTACAACTCTTTTCCTAACCCTTTCCTTTTATGATGATGCCAACCTATCATTGAAATCTTGGACACAAAACTGATCTTCTTAGTTATGCTGAATAAGCTGAAATTATTTCTTTTACAGGAACAGATTTCGATTACGGGTTTGTTTTCATTATTTTGAATTATAGATTGATAATTTGGAGGAGCTACTTACAGAGAAAGAAGATCAGCTGTTACAAGCTAAAACACTGACAGTCACATGTACAAAATCTTCAGATAGTGCAATATCTTTGATGGAGGAATCCATTAGTGAAAAGGAAAGACAGATTGAGAGGTAGGATAGCATTTACATGTTCTCTTATTATGAATACAACTTGCTTTTCATTTATACTGGTTCAGGTTTCAGGAGGTACAAATTATAACCTCTAACCCTTTACCACACATCAAAATTTTAGAGCTATTCAAATTGAAAGCATTTGCTGATGATAATTTCATAGTGGCTCAAGTGACACATTTACTTTCTGATGGAGTAGAAAACTTTGTGAGAAAAGGAGAAAATGCTGGTTACCAGCATTTTCTCCTTTTCCCACAAAGTTTTCTAAGGCTTTCTTTCTCCGGGTTGTTAAAAGTCTGGATTGTGTGGTAAAGAGTCAAGGTGTTTATTAAATTTATCAGTGCAAGGAAATTTTTTTCTTACCTTACTTCGAAAAAAATCCTCATAAAATAGGAAGACTCAGCATGATAATCAACATGGAAACATGATAAGGTGTACCTCTTAAACAAACAACATAACTGTAGACCTAACAAAATTAAAACCACTTTTAACAGCAAATGAAATTTGTATGGCAGTGATAGAGTTTGTCTCAGATACAGCAGAAATCAATGTGGGGATGGTAAAAATGCTTGTTAGCACAATGTTTTAAAAAGCTGTCTCCCTTAAAAAATAGTGGAATTGTTTGTAAGTCTTAAATTTTTGTTTCCTTTGTCTTTATGATTCAGACTAAAAGAGGAAAGAGATCTAATGGAGCTTGAACATCAACAGGAATACGAACATTTAAGCTCATCCAATCAACAACTGAAATCCCAGTTAGACTCTGTACAGTTAGAGGTCACAGATAAACAAGTAAGTGGACACAGTGGTGTATAATGGATATTGGGACATTAACCCATTACCACACAATCCCTACTTTTGATGATCCTGAGAAAGAAGCCTTTAGAAAACATTGTGGGAAAAGAAGAAAATGCTGGTAACCAGCATTGTCTCCTTTTCCCACAATGTTTTCTACCCTTCACAAAACAAATTTCAAATTTTCAGTTAATTTTATTTGGTCGTCTGCAAATGCTTTCAATTTTGGACAAGCCAAAAAGTTTGTCGTTTGGTAATGAGTTAAATGATCGTGAACAAACCACAAATTAATTACTGGCTGTTTGGCATGCAAAAACCAAATGTAATTGGTAATCAAAAGAACCGTTCAAATTTATTGGTAATATGAATTAAAAGAAGCAACTGTTTGTTGAAAGTAGTTAAATTATTTCCTACAATAGTCTCAACAGCTTTCCACTGCAAGGGTCTCCAAAAGATTTAGTTTCTAACTGGAAAGGCAAAGATTGTAGCAAACATCATACTGTCTTTTGCAGATAATGTAAATCAAGCTTAGACTGAACAGACTGCACAGGTTGATCTTTGATCTTCACTGCTTATTGTCTTGTGAGGTATCCTTGTTAACACAGCATAGAATCTCAGTGGATTTTTATTTGTTATCAGAAGTCTTTTTCATTTGTATAGCTCTCAAAGGGTTGAACAGATTAATAATATGTCAGTACAGTGGATTCCACTTAATCGCAACCCTGTTTATCGGGATTTTCGGTTAATTGCAAGATTTGGTCCAGCACCGATCCATTTCCTATTCAGACAACGTAAATTTCAACGTTTAATCGGGATGTACCACCTTTTAAGTTAATTAATAGAAGAAGAAATAGTAGGAAAAAGTCTGTAAAAGCATAGATTGAGGTTTAATGCATGAATGATAACTAAAACATTGTGACTAGAGGAAAAAAACCTTGTTCTAAGCAATATTTCCTTTTGCCACAATAATTTCAAAGCTGATCGATGTTTGACTAAAACTTCCTCAGCCATTGGTAACTTGTTAAGGATTATAGCATTTTTATAGTCATGGGTTTGAACTTGAACAAAAACTTTAATCAGCTTTTATTCTGCCTCAGACAGAGCTGTGTGAGCTTAGAGAGGAAGTTTCGGAACTGAAATCTTCAAGATTCAAATCAGAGACACGCTTGCGTCAGCTGGAATTAAGTATTTGTGATAAAGACTCTGAGATTACCAGAATGAAGGGAGAAATTGAGGAAGTGAGTTTGAACAGTACATTTAGCTCTTGCTGTGTATACATATTTCCCATGAAAAGGAGGGGTGTCCATAAGGCCCTTTTCATGGCCACTACCGATTTTTTTAAAATTTTGTACACTGAAACCTATACATATTGGCTGTAATTTTATGCAATATTGAATCAATTGGTAAAAGTTTATAAGATGTGTGCATGTTCAAAGTGGGTGGGGTAATTCTGACACAAAGAGGGGTCTGTTAGGAAATCGATGATATTTTCATTGTTATTTAGAGCTCAAAGTTAACAATTTCACGCTTTCTTAAACAATATCAGATGTAACAGCTTATGCTAAAACTTTTGTAAAATTCTTTTTATAAAAGTGTTTTTACACAATTGACTGACATGCCTAAATTTTAGCTTTTTTCAGTTCTCCAACTTTACGAAAAACCACAACATCATTTTATATATGGAGGGATTCCAGTGATATTTTGCATATGTACAGTATATTAAATGGTTATTGTAAAATTATGACGAAAGTTTTCTATAGCCAGCGGTTTTTGAGTTATCTCCCCTTTACTTTACCTCTTTTTTTAAACATTATTTTATCAGAGTTACAGAGTTATTTTTTCTATGTCTACATTTTTTCCTCTCTAAACAAAGTCTTCAGAGTAGTCCGAGTCATCACAATACTTTACTTCTTCAATTTAAATTTGCCCTTCCTAAATTATTTACTGTTCTTAACCCGCAGCTTACATAACAACTTTTTTGAAATTTCAAACAGATGAACTTTGAAAATCAATCAGATGGTGCTTTTATATTACTTAGTCTCTAGTGTCTTAAACATTTCATTCATTTCTTTCCCCGATTGTTTCCGTCCTGAAATGTGTTTTGAAATTAAAGGCAGATATGACTCTGATTTTTTACCTTTTTTGTTTTGTTTCGACAGCAATGAATTCAATACATGTATATATAACTCATTTCAGACATTTTCATGGAATTAATTTCTGATTTTATTTTTTATCAATTTTCTTTTGGTATTATATTTGAAAAAAAATGTTTATTGGAATATGGTTGATTCTGCTGCTAGGGCTGAAAGCCCCAATAGTGTCTAAAAGCATACAATGTGAGTGTTCAAGTATATTTGAATATAGACCATACCTTAAATTATAAAATTATTCTGAAGATGACAATCTGTTATCTGGCATACAGTTTTCCAATTGTTCATCGCCGGCAGCAAAATGAGTTTTAAAACCTGGTAAAAAGTAAACGAAAATGAAGTGACCTGGCATCTTTTGACCTACCCTCAAAATTAATTTTTCTGCCAGAGAAAAACACTTAGACTGACTGTACAAGAGCAGGCTGTTATCTTCACAATAGTTTCTATTCTTTTTAATTTCACTAATTAAATATAAATGCATTTTAACAACCACACTTTTACTTTTGGGTCACTTTTGGACTTTAAGCCTTCTCTCTGATGCCTTTACTTTTCTCGTTGGTCCCCAGGGGGTAACGGTTTTTGATTTTTGTTTTACTGTATAGAATAGGACCTCGGCCTTTCTCTAAGGTGACTAAAATTAGAGATGAATGGCTGCTTTCCTCGTAATTCATAGGATTGCAGCAGGCTGGGTAGTCCTTGTTCCAAATCCTACATTTTTTTTCTCAATGTAAATATGGTTTGCAATGGGAATCAGTTGGCCTGTGGGACCTTGTGCGGTTTAATCAGGGGTATAAGAATAAACCACTGCAGTCCCGCAATCGTCATATCTGCCATTTCATTTGGCGGAACAAACGTGACAGCATGCATGTCATAAAAGGCGACAAAAGGGGCATTATTTTGTGTTTTGTCCATTCCTCATTTATCATGTTTGTCTTATGTTATTGCACATGTAGGTTACTTTCACTTCGCATTATTGTTTACTAAGTAATAAGTGCGCCCAATATGACCTAAGTTGTCGACAGGCCTTAAAATGCTATTCATTCTATTCTTTTGCTCTTTGAATTCAATAAAAATATCAAGAGGCTTTCCTTCATTCATTAATTCTTATCACATGTACTGCGAGTGTCTTATCTTGAAACCTTTTTAAGGTTATACTTCCGCAATACCTCATTTGTCATCTCACAGCTCTTGACTTTTCGCCAAAATAATATTGTAAGATAAGACAACTTTACAATAGCCCACATATTTTTAAGGATTTTCTATGTTTTGTGCTTCCCTCAATACTTCAAATTGTATTGCATATCTTAACTAAAAATTCAGGAGGCCCTACGTTTGTTTGTAACTCGGATGCAAACTGCAGATCATGTTTCAAAAGTGTGCTTTATGTCCAACCACTATCAAAGCAAGCTCAATCTATGTGGAAGCCCATTCTTTTTAATTTACAAATGTTCATGTAATAAAGTATGTTGCCATTCCCTGTTAACTGATATGTACAAATAACTACTAATGACAAACTTGAAAACTGTCAGACAAACCATGTTTGTTCCACACTTCTGTAGAGAGTTTCACATTTACAACATGGGCACATTCAAAACAAGTGACACAAAAATTACGAATGGGGGTATATTACCCCAGAAAAGGTCGGTCTTATATGTATAAAAACACTTTGATTAAAATATAGTCCATTGAATCATGGCTCACAAAAAAAGAAGTTGTCATTTTTAGAGCACCCCCCTACACACACACACAATAGTTGTTTGTTGTGCACATATAGCTTTGGTACGTAGGTTGCAATTATCACCAGTCAGAAAATACTGACATCAAAAGTAAACATATCTCATATGAGTTTTAAAGCCTATGAGATGCCATTATCAACACCTACACTTCCTCAAGTTATTCAAAAGTAGGGGAATGATATCTGTTAAAATGATTAGTTGTTTGGCAAAGCAACTCTTCTTGCCTTAGAGATTGAACATTAGTCCTATAAACTACAGATAAGTCAATATCCACAGGCTCATGTATAATGAAAGTACTTCCTAACAGAGAAACAGATTGATATTTAGATTATGCCTAGCCTGACATTGGACACTAGGGGATTGTTGTTTGAATCCCTGGATTGGTCATTTTTTTCACAGGATTAGTGGGGAAACAATCTAGGAAAGCATTAATAGATACACTGGTTGCCGTGACATAACTGAAATGTTGTTGGACACCTTGATGAGCACCATAGAAACAACCATTCAAGATCTGCTCCTAGAAGGAAACGTTCTTGTTATCAATTTAAGGCTGAATTAGTTAAAGTTCGAAGTGAATAGTTGAAATCACCCAAAAAGTCACTGAAGCACTGAACCTGTTTGTCCAAATCAAATGGGGATAAATCTGTAATCAGAAATCTACATATAGGTAATAGAATAAGTTACTCTGCATTTAATAACTTTATCTTCATGGTGGCCAACTGAAAAATGAAAACCTTAAACATTTGTAAAAAAATTAAGAAAATTCAAGGGGAGATAACTCAAAAACCCTTAGCTAGAGAAAACTTTCGTCATAATTTTACAATAACCATTTAATATACTGTACATATACAAAATATCATTGGAATCCCTCCATATATGAAACGATGTTGTGGTTTTTGGTAAAGTTCGAGAACTGAAAAAGCTAAAATTTTTGCATGTCAGTCAATTGTGTAAAAACACTTTTATAAAAAGAATTTTACAAAAGTTTTAGCATAAGCTGTTATATCTGATATTGTTTAAAAATGCATAAAATTGTTAAGTTTGAGCTCTAAATAACAATGAAAATATCATCGATTTCCTAACGGACCCCTCTTTGGGTCAGAATTACCCCACCCACTTTGAACCTGCACACATCTTATAAACTTTTACCAATTGATTCAATATTGCATAAAATTACAGCCAATATGTATAGGTTTCAGTGTACAAAATTTAAAAAAAATCGGTAGTGGCCATGAAAAGGGCCTTATGGACACCCCTCCTTTGGTCAGTTTTTCATAACTTTCTAAAAAATGTTCTTTTAGTTTCTTAACCCTATACTAGAAAAGAGAACTTTAGAATTGTACATGTACTTGTTGTAAGCATTTGCAGACAACAAATTAAAAGTGGCTCCAGTGATTGGATTTTAAGTAAATACATATGACCCATTCTCTGGCAAAAGGGTGCTTAACTCTTTACCAAACAACAATTTTTTAGACTGCTCCAAATTGAAAGCATTTTGCAGTCAAAATAAAAGTGACTGAATTTTTTAAATTTGTATTGGGATGGGAAGAAAACACCATGGGAAAGAGAGAAAATGCTGGTAACCAGCATTTTCTCCTTTTCCCTCAATGTTTTGAAAAGGCTTCTTTCTCAGGGTTGTTAAAAGTCCGGATTGTGTGGTAAAGGGTTAATCGATCTCAGTTATACATGATACTAGCCCAAGTCATCACATTATTAAAGATCCATAGGTTCCATTTTTTTCTATAACGGACTTAATCATGAGATAGATTGGTGTTTTGACAAACAGAAAATTGACCAGTAGTGAAAAGTGAAAAAGTTTCCTCATAGGTCAGCTTGCATAGATTGCACAAGTTAACCTGGGTCAATACTTTTCGCAAATGCATTAAGTCTCCTTTTCACAGGGCATGGTTCATATATATATTCCATATTAATTCCTTTAGATTGAGGCTTCCGAAATATGTCATTCTATGTTATGAGCGTCTTCAAAGATCATGATAAAGTTTTATAAATACTATCTATTTCAGCTTCGCACTTCAAAAAATAATGTGAAAACAGAAGAGCAGTTGTCAGACTTGCGAAGTCAGATGGAACAAAGTCAGACAGAAGTTAAGTCTGCACAGACTGAAGTTGATAGACTGTTGGAGCTTCTGAAAGACACAGAGAATGAGAAAAATGAAAAAGACAATCAGTTGAAGGAGCTTCAAGAGTTAGTATAGCTTTATAGTAATGAAAAAGTAAACATTGCTGGTGTGTAAATACTCAAAGTTTGAATAGTATCATTATACCCCCGCAAAACAAATGTTTTCGGATATACTGGAATCAGCCTGTCTGTCCTTGTGTCATCCTGTGCGCCCGTGTGTCACCGTCCATGTATCCATCTGTGTACAAAATACTAATAGTAATTTTGTGTCACGAAGTCCTACAGTTTTCCTTCAATTGTATTGAAACTTTGCACATATATTGATCATATATTGAAGATTTACAAGACGCAATTTTCAAGTGTCAACTCTGCCTGATTGAGGAATTAATTTCGCTTGAACATGACATTTTTTTCTGTCAAAGTGCTGGCGGGGCAAATAAGTCATATTCAGTGACAGCTCTAGTTTAATATATAGAAATTAATGTAAAGATATCAACAGCCTGTTATTGTGCAGTCAGTCAAAGCATTCCTTGCTGACAGAAAAATTAATGTTCAAAGTAGGTAAAAAGTTGCCAGGTCTTTTGTAAACTTTGTACTTGGAAAAAAAAAATACACAACAACAGATTGTCATCTTCACAGAAATTTCCATTAATTTTCATGGATTTTAACCCTTACTGGTCCCAATTGAAAGCAATTGCACAAGACAAAATAAATGTGACTGAAAAATGGAAATTTGATTTTGGAAGGATAGAAAACATTGTGGTAAAAGGAGAAAATGCTGGTAACCAGCATTTTCTCCTTTTACCACAATGTTTTCTAAAGGCCTCTTTCTCAGGGTCGTCAAATGTAGGGAATGTGTGGTAATGGGTTAAAATTCATTTAATTATTATGTATGGTATAGAGTTATTAAACATTGAATTTCAGAATGATGTTTTTGTGGTGAGAAAATTTTAAAATTCTTGTCTTTCTCTTTACCTGTTCAGTATTGTGAAAGAGTACAAGCAAAAATTTGGTACATTAAAAAGACAACAACAGAAGGAGAAAACAAAGAATGCACATCTGTTAGAAGAAGCTAGAAGAAGGGAAGAAGATGTCAGCGCAGATGCACTGCAGTTACAGGTGAAGGGTTATTGTATATATTGTTTAAACACGGTTTCCTTTTCTCTCTGTGTGTCTTGTGATGCCTGAAAATACAATCCTCTGAACGATAGTTCTTGGACCCTTTAGGCTTGACTGCACAAGTTGTTTTAGATGTTATGGCTTGTCACATTTGTGCTAAATATTGTATGAATGATTGGTGTTTGACACTGTGTTTTTTTAACATTATATCAGTTATTTCACTCCAGCCAGTGCACCTATCCATGCTTTCCTGGAGTCTCTTTTTCCATTACTTGACACAAATTCTTTCCAAGCCACTGGCTGCTCATCCACATAAGCATCATTGAAACAGTGATCAGTGGTGGGAGAGGAATGAATCCTGTCACAAATGAAAAAACGGAGTTCAATACATCTATGTTGCTTCCGAGTACGAAAATGCGTAAAACAGTTTTATTAGGTACAAAAGTATTTTGTTACGAAACGACTGTATTTACACCTGTTCCCTGCTTTATGTTGCTATCCCTACTTTATATCATAATCGACCTGGGTTTAGTTTATACAGTATTGTAAGCATTATCTCCCATTGCGTGATTTATCTTTTCATAAAGTTATTGTCTGCAAGGTTTATTGATTTACTTTCGTTTTAATTCCGGATTTCTTAAAATTTGAATAAGGAAATGCATTTTCCATCGGGATTAGTCCAGAAAATACCCTTAGGTCAAGGAAACAAACGGTAAATGTAAAGCCCTTTGTCATAGTTGCAGAAAAGAAATCGATAATGCTTGCATGTGTGAAAGCGTGCTCCGGTCTCATTCCAAAAGCGAGTTGCATTAAGAAAGTGGAAAGTGCATGAGTGGAATGTTTTCAGACTATTTTGTAAAATATTCAGTCATAAAAACGAGTCTGAGTGTAAAAAAGAAAATGAAAGTACAACTATGGCGTCACCGTCAGGGGCAGAACTGACCATTCCCAATCTCATTTGTGTTTAAGAAAATTAAGGAAAACCTGTCTTTGGCTTAAAAAAGGTAGGTATTATGTTAAAAAAAAAGTTCCTTGAAAATGAGTTTTATGTACTTGAAAAGTCCTTGAATTTAGTCAGCACTTGCCTGTATTAACCCTGTAGTAGGAGTCCTTCTCTTGTAGGTGATTCGGAAGTAATGAATACCAAATAAAAAGAGCAAAACCTTGCAAAAAAACTAAAATGCTTTCTCATGTCTTTTTCTTCTGTCCTTTTCTTCAGGGATCAGTAAGAGAGAAAGAAGGTAGAATAGAGGAACTAGAAGAAGCACTAAGGGAAAGTGTAAAGATAACAGCCGAGAGAGAAATGCTGCTAATGGAACAAAAGATGCAGATAGACGCCTTGCAGAACAAGGTAATTGTGGTTGGTGACGTTAAAACTTGTGCTGTTTTTAAATTTAAAAGTAAACTGCCTCAAACAATGCAGTGTTATAATGAGCCTTTGGAAGAAAACATTGTGGATAGAGGAGATAATGCTGGCAAAGAGCAACTTGCAATTGTTAACCTTCCAAAAACAAATTCTGGCATTTGAAACATATGTGTATATATTAAAAACTAAATTACATTTCATGAACTTGAGAACATTGTGGCAAAAGTGGATACTTGTTTGGTTTAATAAAAACTTTTTTCTACAAACTGAGCCCCAGATAAGAGGAAGTGATGGTTTTTCTAAATCCGTTATTTCTCTTCGAACCCTTACGTCGTGAGTACTCATTAGAATCGTCTTATTCAGACGATTCTAATGAGTACCCACAACATAGAGTTTAGTGGAGAATAATCAATATTTTCAATTTTGAAATCAAAATCACTCACCCTATCTGGAGCTCTGGTCTTATATACTGAGGGGGGTTGAATGCTGAAAATGAGGGTGAGATTTCAACCACAGTTATCGGTAATTTACTTCATATCTAAATTTTGTCCAGGTAGAGGAAGTGACCTCAGAGTTGATGAAGTCTCAAGTTGCCACCAAGGACTACACAACTAAACTGTCATCATATGTTAAACAACTGGAAGAGAAGGACAGTAAGCTGAAAAAACTGAGAGAGGAAAGGCATAAACATTTAGAGGAGGTGTTTGATATGAAGTAGGTACATGTATATAGATATGTACAGGTATTGATTATCTGTTTAACTCATTACCAAACGACAATATTTTGGGCTTGTCCAAATAGAAAGCATTTGCAGACGACAAAATAAAAGTGACTGAAATTTAAAAATTTGTTTTGTGAAGAGTAGAAAACTCCGTGGGAAAAGGAGAAAATGCTGGTTTCCAGCATTTTCTCCTTTTTCCACAATGTTTTCGTTAGGCTTCGTTAGGCTTCGTTAGGCTTCTTTCTCAGAGTCGTCAAAAGAAGGGATTGAGTGGTAATGGGTTAAATACCTTACTACTTATTAACAAGCCATGCCCTGTAATATTATGAGTATTATGTAAAAGATCTTAAAGATCTTCTGTCTAATATCCCATTACTTCCTTTATCTTTACAACTCATTTTAGTTTGAGTGGAATAGAATTTCTAATGATTGCCTAGAAAAACTCAGATTTATTGCACTAACTGCTTGTTTGTCAGTTAATGAAAACACTAAATATGTGTACTCATTTGTTTAAGCATGTCTGTAGTGTGTTTAAAAATCTTACTCTAGACATGCACATTAAAAGTGAGAAATGGTTACCTAGCAAGAAGTCAGGTTTGATAGAAAAAAAATATGAAGGAAAACATCAGTGCCAAAGAAATTCTTCAGTATTAAAAACTTCTTTTTTTGTCACAATGTTTTCAAAAAAGGTTCTGCTGAAAGACTCAAAAAATTCTTAGCAGAAGGTAGTGTATTTACTCTTTTCCAAATAGTCCCAAGTTTTAATGACCTCCATAGTAAAGGCCTTTGAAAACATTAAGGAAAAGGAGAAATGTTTTTCCATTCTAAGATGAATTCCATCATCCTGTCTACATTTAAGCCATTACCACACAACCCCTATTTTGGCGCCCCTGAGAAAGAAGCCTTTTGAAAACACTGTGGGAAAAGGAGAAAATGCTGGTAACCAGCATTTTCTCCTTTTCCCACAGTGTTTTCTACCCTTCCCAGAACAAATTTTAATTTTTCAGTTACCTTTATATTGTCGTCTGCAAATACAATTCTAAATTAGCTATTCTCTGGCAAAAGGGGGCTTATTGCAACACCATGATATAGAATTATGATACAGGCTCAAATCATCATATGATTTTGAATTTATGAAAGTCCCTTCTTTTTATAATAACAGACTTTATCATCTAGTAGACTGGTTCTTTGACAAACAGAAAATTGATCTAGAGCAAAAAGATTCCGCCCAGGTCAGCCTGCGCGGACTGCATCGGCTGACATTAGTCCATACTTCTGGCAAAAGCATTGAGCACCCTTTTCACAGAGCACAGCTCAAATATTTGTCCTTTGGTAAAGACTTCGGAAAGGCACTATATTTGATTTGTAATTTTTCAACAGACAAGAGGCCTTACAAGCTGCTATATGTGAGAAGGATGCTAACATTGCCCTATTGGAGATGACAAGCACAAAGAAACAGAGAAATGTGGAGGAGATAGACAAGTTAAACAAGGAAAAAGAGAAGTTAAATCAGCAGATGAAAGAACTGGTAAAAAAGCTGTTTGTGTAACCCTTAACCAGGCCATAAGGTTTTAAGAGTTGAAAGCATTTTCAGACATTGGATTAAAAATGTGCAAGGTTTGTGGGTGCGAAATGATAATGAACAGATTACAACTTGTAGTTCACCTCTTAAGGCTTTACTGTATGACAAAATTGTAGACTTGTCAAAATTTAAAGCATTTGCAGATGACAAAATAACGTAAAACAAAAATTGAAATTTGTTTCCAACAGGGTAGAAAACACTGTGGGAAAAGGAGAAAATGCTGGTTACCAGCATTTTCTCCTTTTCCCACAGTGTTTTCAAAAGGCTTCTATCTAAGGGTTGTAAAAGCCAGGGATTGCTTGGTAAAGGGTTAAAAGATGTGGCATGTGTAAAAAGTTTACCAAGTGTTTATGTACCTGACTTAAAAAATATTCCTTCTTATTGTTGATATTTATAAGCTAATGTTAACTGTAATGATAAAATGATGGGATATTGAAAATGCGCTCTCACTGTAAGAAAATTTCGAAAACTATTGTGAATTCCACAACACTTCTGGTAGTTTTAAATCAGCCCAAAGTTACTATATTTTGTACTGAGTAGTAACACACTAATTATTGAGAACCAATTAGATTCGAGTACAGTTTGCTGCCTGTAACCTCACTCATCTCAAATGTGTGCAAGATATCAAAATTTGTATTTGCTACATTGGTATGGAAACAAGAGTAGATGTGTGATTATAAAGTTTATTGCTATCTATGCTGGAAGTTTATCTGTTAACCCTTTCCCAAACAACAAATTTTGGACTCTTCCAAACTGAAAGAGTTTGCAGACAACAATTTTAGATTATGAGAAAATGGCAGAAATTTCTCAAAAAGGGTAGAAAACAGTGTGGGAAAAGGAGAAATTGCTCGTTACGAGCAATTTCTGCTTTTCCCACAGTGTTTTCAAAAGACTGTTACTGCAGACACGTTAAAACCAGGGCTTGTTTGGGAAAGGATTAATCACTTTTCTGATGTCCTTCAATAGATAAGTGACATTAGAAAGCTACACTTTTTATGTTGTTGAATGGGTATTATTCGTCACACTTTACATAAACGAGTAGTAATAAACCCCATGTTGCAGTAAGGTTAATTTTGCTATTTGACTTTTGTTTAACTCTTTACCAAATGACAAAATTTTAGACTGATCCAACTTGAAAGCACTTGCGGACGACAAAATAAATGTAACTAAAAAATTGAAATTTTTTTCCAGCAGGGTCGAAAACATTGTGGGAAAAGGAGAAAATGCTTGTTAACTGGCATTTTCTCCTTTTCCCACAATATTTATGCCCCCCTTTCGAAGAAATGGGGGTATATTGCTTTGCACTTGTCGGTCGGTCCGTCGGTCGGTCGGTCCGTAGACCAAGTTTGTCCGGAGCATAACTCAAAAACTATTTCAGGTATCATCTTGAAACTTCATAGGTGGATAGATCTCATTAAGGAGAAGTGCAGTGCACAAGAACCATAGCTCTGCCCATCATATTTTTGGAGTTATTGCCCTTTGTTGATTTTCATACTTAATTTTTGTCCGGAGCATAACTCAAAAACTATTTCAGGTGTCATCTTGAAACTACATAGGTGGATAGATCTCATTAAGGAGAATTGCAGTGTATAAGAACCATAACTCTGCCCATCATATTTTTGGAGTTATTGCCCTTTGTTGATTTTCATACTTAATTTTTGTCCATAGCATAACTCAAAAAGTATTTTAGGTATTACCTTGAAACTTCATAGGTGGATAGATCTCATTAAGGAGAAGTGCAGTGCACAAGTACCATAACTCTGCCCATCATATTTTTGGAGTTATTGCCCTTTGTTGATTTTCATTTTTAATTTTTGTCCGTAGCATAACTCTAAAAGTATTTCAAGTATCAACTTGAAACCTTATAGGTGAAAAGACTTTATTAAGGAGAAGTGCATTGCACAAGAACCATAACTCTGCCTATCATATTCTTGGAGTTATTGCTCTTTGTTGATTTTCAGACTTAATTTTTGTCAAAGGCATAACTCAAAAAGTATTTCAGGTATCATCTTGAAACTACATAGGTGGATAGATCTCATTAAGGAGAAGCGCAGTGTACAAGAACCATAACTCTGCCCATCATATTTATGGAGTTATTGCCCTTTGTTGATTTTCATACTTAATTTTTGTCCGGGGCATAACTCTAAAAGTATTTCAGGTATTATCTTAAAACCTTATAGGTGGATAGATCTTACTAAGGAGAAGTGCAGTGCACAAGTACCATAACTCTGCCCATCATATTTTTGGAGTTATTGCCCTTTGTTGATTTTCATAGTTAATTTTTGTCTGGAGCATAACTCAAAAAGTATTTCAGGTATCACCTTGAAACCTCATAGGTGGATTAACCTTATTAAGGAGAAGTGCAGTGCACAAGAACCATAACTCTGCCCATTATATTTTTGGAGCTTTTACCCTTTGGTGATTTTCATACTTAATTTTTGTCCAGAGCATAACTCAAAAGGTTTTTCAGGTATCATCGTGAAACTTTATATGTGGATGGATCTTATTCAGGAGAAGTGCATTGCACAAGAACCATAACTCTGCCCATTATATTTTTGCAATTACTGCCCTTTGTTGATTTTCGTACTAATTTTTTTTCCGGAGCATAACTCAAAAAGTATGTGAGGTAAAATCATGAAACTTTAAAAGTTGATAGTTCACATAAATGGGAAGTACAGTGCCCAAGAAATGTTAATTTATCATTAATAATTTTTTAGTAATTACTCTTTGTTCGTTTTTACACTTTGAACGCAAGAGTTTATAATCACATTGGATGCCATTAGGGGGGGCATACATGTTTTACAAACATCTCTTGTTTCAAAAGGCTTTTATCTCAGGGTTGTTATAAAGTCAGTTTGTGTGGTAAAGAGTTAAAGGTGCTTCAGTGCTTTAGCAATATTCAAAACTTGGGATTGTGTGGTAAAAGATTAAATTGAATCCATTTGGTATCTTCTATACAGGCACAAAACAGAACCCGATATAACCAAGAGAGAAACAAGGGAACTTTGAAGAGATCGAAACCCAAGTCATCTGACATGAAGAAAGATGATCAAAGAGAGTCAAGTCCAAAAAAGGTAGATCAGATTGACAAATCTGAGGAAATGGTGAAGGAACAGTTAGAAAAAAGTGAGGAACAAGGACAACCTTCAACCCAGACAGAAACGGAAAACACTGATACAGTTGAGGATGATGGGAAAACGTGACACACACCCAGTCAACTAGATCTTTTATATTGATATTCCTTAATGTGTTCATTTTTATAAAGTTGTATTAACTTTTTAAAATTAAGGGAGATATTCACCAACCATTTCTAAATTCAGTTGTAATTGGAACATCTAAACTAATCTCATGGCTAAATCTTAGAATTTAGATAAATTTTATTTAGATGACCCAGATAAGTGATGGATAGTCACTTTTTTATTTTTGCTTTAACTCAGAAAAAGTGTTGTGAATACATGTACTTGAAGGATTAAGATGATCAGAATCCTTCAGGGGTTGAACATGAAATATGGTACTCATGAATGCACCTGTCCCAATATGAAATCGTATCAAGTATCTGTAATATCAAGATTGAAAGTGATAATCATGTTTATTATTCACAAATAAAGACTTTTCATACATGTTGCTGTTTGGAAAGTTTTACACCCTGAAGATATTGGAAGAAAACTTATTTATCGTCATTGTGTGTAAATTTTGTTTTCCAGTCGAGAATATGTTCAGACAAATGGAGTAATTGTTTATGAAGAGCTTACTCATATTTTAACATCAGAGTTGCTAGTACTCTAATCTGCATCTACGGCAATAGAAATAAAGCTCAGTAATGGTTCAGCTACCTACTGTGTTTAAGAAGTGATTTTCAATTCAGTTTCCAAGATTTTATGATGCTGTATGACCATCAACACCATAAAAAGAATGATTAATTAAATTAACCCTTTCCCAAACGACAAACTTTTGGACTAGACCAAATTGAAAGCATTTGCAGACAACAATTCAACTCTTGCTGAAAAGATAATTTCTGTCTATTATAGGGTAGAAAACATTGTGGGAAAAGGAGAAAATGCTGGTTACCAGCATTTTCTCCTTTTCCCACAATGTTTTCAAAAGGCTTCTATTCTAGACCCGTAAAAACCAGGGATTGTTTGGGAAAGGGTTAAGTTAATGCACATTATGCAAAGAATTGAGTTAACTTCTAGTCATTGAGAGAATGAAAAAGAAGTTGATTACCAGATATTGAAGATACTGATATGTATAGATTACTTTTTTATCAACTTTAAAAATAAAATGCAGTTTTTAGGAACAAAATCTCTACATTATCATGTACCCATGTGAGAATTATTATAAATCTTATCAATTTTTAGAGCTCTGAATTAAACTAACATACATTTTCAGTCTTGAAATAAGACCAAAGCAATTGAGATTTCAAATTTCTTACCTACAAAATGCATCAACCAATTAGACTGTGTAGATCAAGATCAACTTGCACATGATGTGCTGTCTAAATTGTTTCTACACTTGCTAAAAAAAAAAAAAAGAAAACCCTTAACTCTTTACCAAACAACAAATTTTTAGATTTGTCCAAACTGAAAGCATTTGCAGACAACATAAATGTGATTAACCCATTACGACACAATCTATACTTTTGCTGACTTCGAGTAAGAAGCCTTTAGAAAACATTGTGGGAAAAGGAGAAAATGCTGGTTACTAGCATTTTCTCCTTTTCCCATGATGTGTTCTACTTTTCCTAAACAAATATCAAATTTTCAGTCACTTTCATTTTGTGCTCTGCAAATCCTTTCAATTTGGACAAACCTAAAATTTTGTCATTTGGTAACGAGTTAAGATTGAAATTTGTTTTGGGAAAGGTAGAAAACATTGTTGGAAAAGGAGAAAATGTTGTTTACCAGCATTTTTTCCTATTCCTACAATGTTTTCAAAAGGCGTCTTTTTCAGGGTTGTTAAAAGTCGGGATTGTGTGGTAAGGAGTTATAGCTGTAAAAGTCATTTAGAATGCTATGTTAAATACTTTGTAAAGATTTATCCCTACCAAATTAGATACAGAAGAAGTCTTTTGATGTCTTTCCATCCTGTTTCGTGCAATTAATTTTATAATTAGTATTTTTTTTAGTCAAGTAAAATGTTTAATGTATATTGACACTTTCGTATTATGTTAAATTAGTTCCTTGATCACAATTATTATTATTGTAGCAATTTTATCATATAACTTATAGCTCAAAGCTTCCATACAGGAAAATTTAAATGTAGGAAAATTTTAAATGTAGGAGATACAGAATAGGGCTATCAACAATTTTCCATACAATCCAGCACCATAATCACCTTGAAGAAGATGGCTTTTGAAAACCATTGTGGAAAATAGAAAATGTGGATAACTAGCATTTTATACTTTTTCTTCAATATAGATTATGCTCTGGAACAAAAAGAAATTCCATTGTTTTAGACATACATGTATTCATAATTCGAGCTATATTTATTTTATGTTTGGCAAGTCCAAAATTTGCTATCTTGTTCATGTTACAAGTAAGGCACTAACCGGTTATATATGGATGTGGGTCTGAATCATTTAGACTGTTGTACTATGTTCCTTTTTTCTGTTAAATTTTTTGGCAAACTAAGACTGATTAAAGTTATCTAGTTATATACTGGTATTCCATTTAGCATTTCATGATTTATGCGTTTTTATTTGTTAACTGAGGCAATATTTCTTGAATATCATATTTTCATACAAATATTTTAAATTATATTGCATTTTGTTGATCATTGCTTTTTTGTATCAAAATGCATTGAAATTATATTCCAGCAACAGATCCGTCACATAAATTGGTGGAAGAAAAGGGATCTAACTCCAAGCTAGATGGAAGAAATTGATCTAATTAAGGAGATTTGACAGCTTATTAGTATTTTTAGTTTGTATCAAAAAGTAATGTGCAATATTCTTTTTTCTTTGTGTATGGAAGGTCATGCTATATTGCTGAAATCATTCTTTTTCAAGGCTAGAACAACACTGACACTGATTCATTAGTATATGAAAATGGGCTTAGACCTGAACTTTTGTAAAGAACTGTTTAAACCTTTCCCAAATGACAAAATTTTAGGCTTGTCCAAATTGAAAGCACTTGCAGATGACAAAATGAACGTAACACAAAAATTGAAAATGGTTTCTAGCAGGGTAGAAAACGTTCTGGGAAAAGGAGAAACTTGCTGGTTCCCAGCATTTTCTCCTTTTCCCACAATGTTTTGAAAAAGCTTCTATCTCTGTGCCTGATTAGGGTTACTAGATGGCACACCAAGTCATTCTCAATCTACTCTAAAAACTTTGACCTGAATGTCGAAAGGAGAAACATCATGGATCTAGTATATTGATGAATAGTACAATGGAATAAGTATCGTTGTCTACAATTCAGAAAGGTTTTAAACTTGCAGAATTGAAGTTAAAATTCTTAGTTCTGGAACTATCAGTGTGACTGGCTAACACAAAAGGTCTTAGCAAGAGAACATGTTTTGGAAACTTATGTCCTGATTTGAATGTTTTTTTACTGGTATCTTTGACAGTTTCACTGCAGCCAGTGCTTTCATTTCTCTCTAGGTATTCCTGGTTTTCAACCACTTTTAATGAATCTTAGATTGGATCATATTCAAACCATTTGTAGGCGTCCGATTTCATCTAGATCAAATATTGAATTGAGTTTAAAAGGGTATAAAATATTGTTGGTAAAGGAGAAAATGCTGGTTTTTTTCCCTACAGTGTCTCAGAAGCAATTTTCCCAAAGTATTCAGAAACACAGAATTGTTCAGTAAAGAGAAAAACAGTCTGAATTGCCTCATACGGAGTTCTCCATAAGGAAAAGAAGGATTCCTGTTATCCTGCCATTAAGGTTGGAAAAGATGTTGGAATTTTAAAATGACAATGTCGGATACATTTTATATACAAATTAGTGAGCATTCATGCAAAACTGCTTTCTTTTGAAGTTTCATATAGATCATTTTGTATTCTAAAGTCTTTATTCAGTCAAGTTTTGTTTTTTAAATTGATGTTACTTTCATCCATTGATTTAATAATAAATTATTTGATACTCAGATTTGCTTTGTAATCCTTGAATGGGTTCTTGCTTTTGTTTTTGCCTGTGATATTCAACTTTACCATAAAATTGCTGAATGGAACTTTGTGTACTGTTCATCAAGATCAGGCTGTGCTTAACCCTGTACTCCATAAATACTCATTTCTACGCATTGCTTGTAGGAGCCTCTGGAAAACATTGTGGCAAAAGGTGAAATTGCTTGTGACAAGCAATTTCACCTTTTGCCACAATGTTTTCTATGCTATCAAAAGGTGTCATATACACATAAGAAACAGCTTCATCCTTGCTGTTATTTAGGGTCAATAAGAGATACCATAGAAATGCCTTATGGGGTAAAAGGTTAAGGTATCAAGACAGTTCCTGGACAGATATGAAGATACTACTCCAACACTTTTTATCCATGTCATTTAACCTGTTACTGATGTTTAGGGTTAAAACAATGAGAAATTAGAAATACATGTACCTATTTGTGGATAACTGATGCATTGTGATTGATTTTGTACATTGTACTGAAGAATTATATGATGCATCGAAAGATGCTTATTCTCTCACCCATAGGTGAAATCAACTATTCACAACTGCTAAAAAGATAACAGACTTTTAAAAGACTGTTCACCAGTGAATCCTTTTGATAATTTGTAAGTTTTGAGGTTATTTTGTGTGTTGCGGAATTACATTAGGAAGTGCATTCATGATCACCGGAAAAAGCAAGAAAAGGGGGGGGGGGGGGTTTCACGTCCCATTTACATTATGAACTCTATCCATAATACCCGGTACTCCTATCTTTACATACATGTATATTGAGGGAAGTGTAGTTTATTTCAACAAGTGTTTAGTATTTGGCAACAAAAGTTAATCAAACTGTCAGGTCAAACAAAAGTGTGACATTATAGAAAATTACAGACATGTACTTTTTACTCACAGGTACAAATGTTTCAATCAATCACAAAACATCACTTATTCGTACAATCCTTTATGAACCATTTTTATCAACCTTATTTGCCACTCAGCATAGAAAAGAAAAGGTCTGGGAACTGACTCGAAAATTTGTGTCTGGGAAGTGTCTTGTTTCGAAATAAATGCCATGTCTAATCTAGGCTGTGTAAGGCCCAAAATTTAGCATGATATACATGTATTAACTTGTTACCAAACAACTCAATTTTGGACTTGTCCAAATTAAAAGCAACTGTTGTTGACCAATTAGGATAATGCAAAGCTCAAGAGTTTTTCTTAATAAGAAAACATTATGGGAAAAGGAGAAAATGCTGGCTGAGGCTTAGATCGCTCATCTTTGAAATGGTTCAAAACATGCTAGACAAGGAGAAAATGCTTGCTATCAGAAACTTTTCCTTTCCACAATATGTTCGAAAAGCCGTCTTTCTCTGTATCATTTAAACTTTCTTACGTAAGTTTAAATACATGTACGTGTATTGTAAAACCTCAGTCTTCTCAGTTGGCCCACATTACTTCCAGACAAAAGGTTGCAGCAGACGTCGGAAAACATCTTTGTAAAGTTAACAGTATATCAGCCATACTGTGGTAAATAGGGGCTTAATAAATCCATGTGATCCATGATGTCAAGCAAGTCATCACATGATCAATAAAATCATTTTTGTCTAACAAACTTAACTCATTACCAGATGGCAATATTTTAGGCTTGTCCAAACTGATAGAATTTGCAGACGACAAAATGAAAGTGGCTGAAAATTTGAACTTTGTTTAGTGAAGGGTAGAAAATATTGTGGAAAAAGGAGAAAATGCTGGTTACCAGCATTTTCTCTTTCTCTCACTATGTTTTCTAAAAGGTTCTTTCTCAGGGAAAGAAAAGGCCTTGAGTGAACTATGTGGGAACTTGGAGAATGTAATCGTACCATTTTACTCCTTTTCCCACAATGTTTTTCATAAAATCAAATGCCATTTCCACCAAATGAGCCATATTAAAATTATCTTTTGCAAATGCTTTTACTTTGATTAACCCTTTACCAAACAACAAATTTTAGACTGGTCCAAATTGAAAGCATTTGCAGACGACATAATAAATGTGGCTGAAAATTTGAAATTTGTACTTGGAAGGGTAGAAAACATTGTGGGAAAAGGAGAAAATGCTGGTAACCGACATTTTCGCCTTTTCCCAAAATGTTTTCCAAAGGTTTCTTTCTCAGGGTCGCCAAAAGTAGGGATGGTGTAATGATTTATGTCTGCATTTTTTCATCAATAGAAAATTTAAAAGAATAAGACATGTGTAACAGTAAGTATAGAGGCAAAAACACTCATTAAAATTCTAATGCATATTGTCGCTAAGGCAAAGGGAACTGTCTGTTTGGAAATGGTATGTCAGCTCTGAATAAATACATCTTCGGACAACTTGGCAACTTTCTTCCAATGGTGGATTTCGTCCCTGCTTTATATGTGGTCACTATTCCGCAAACACCGACTTGAAAGTCAATGATAAACACAAATGCAAGATATCTTCACTTTTATCTTGTTTTTATAACATTTAATTTGAACAAAAAGTAAAATTATGCATAAATGCCCTATTGAGAATGTTTTGATAGTATGATCAGTTTATGATCAAACCAAGGCATTTTTATACCCGTGAAGCTATTGAAGTATATTAAATGCTTCTTTGTACTTCCCCTGCTAAGCCAAGAAAATGGGCAGTGTAGATCAGGCTACACCCTATGCTGTCTGATCATGATCTGTTTCATGTAGGGAAGAAAACATTATCGGAAATGGAGAAAATGCTGGTTACCAGCATTTTCTCCTTTTCCCACAATGTCTTCAATAGGCTTCTTTCAAAAGGGTGCTAAACGTCAGGGTTGTGTGGTAAAGGGTTAATATAAACAAATGGTGTCAATAGCCACATCACCATTCCAAATACAATAATAACCAAGAGGGCCAAGATGGCCCTGGATCGCTCACCTGAATTTTCGAGAGGATCATAGCCTTTTTTTTTTTCTTTTTGGAGGTATTGAAACACTGGACACAAAATCCCTTTTTTGCCAAGCAATTTTCAAAAGGTCACCTGTAAAATTCCTTTCAAAATCTGACCAGCAGTATCAAAAAAGAATTTTTAGGAGTTTCTTAATTTCCCTACAGTGCAGGTAGCCCCCATTCACCAGAACCATGTTTCTTGACCTATCAAAACTTCGCAAACGATTTTTGCAAAGGGCCATTCAAAGAACATTTCTGTGAAATTATTTAAAAATCTGACCAGATGTTTCAGAGAAGAATAATTTTCAATAATTTCTTCATGTCAGTATAGTGCAAGTAGCCCCCATTCACCAGAGCCGTGTTTTTCAATGGATCAAAATTTCACTTACACCTTTTGAAAATGGTCACCCAAGGAACATTGCTGTGAAATTATTTTAAAATCTGACAGCAGGTTTCAGAGAAGAAGAATTTTCAAGAATTTATTCATTTCCCTATAGTTCAAGTAGCCCCATCCAACAGAGCCATGTTTCTAGATGAATCAAAATTTCATGAACAATTTTTAAAAAGGGTCACCCAAGGAACATCTCTGTGAAATTATTTCAAAATCTGACCAGTGGTTTCTGAGAAGAAGACAGCAACTTCCTCAACCAAGTTGTCTTGCACAATTTTCCTAACTCAAGGGAAATCACTCTCGTCAAATTTGAACAAGAAAGACAACCCAAATTATAAATCCTTTTTTTAAAACATGACAAAGTAGTAAATGATACAGACAAGAGTAGAGAGAAAATCAAATGTAAAGAAAACTGTCAACAGAGATTTTGATGGAATAAAATTCTGTGATAAATTTTTGAAAGAGGACCTCCAAAGGAACATTCCAGCCAGGTTTGGTCCATATTACTGCAGCAGTTTAGGGAGATGATGTTTAAAGGGAATTTCTTCATGTCATTACAGTGCAGAAAGCCCCCCCCCACCAGCAGAGCCATGTTTTTTGACGAATCAACATTTCGCGAACATTTTTTTGAAAAGGGGCACCCAAGGAACATTTCTGTGAAATTATTTCAAAATCTGACCAGCGGTTTCAGAGGAGAAGATTTTTGAAGAATTTCTTTACGTCCATACAGAGCAAAAAGCCTCCCCCCCCCCATGTTTTTCAACGTATCAAAATTTCAGAGGAGAAGATTTTTAAAGAATTTCTTTTAGTCCATACAGTGCAAAAAGCCTTCCCCCCCCCCCACCATGGCCATGTTTTTCAACGGATCAATTTTTTTTTACAAACACTTTTTGAAAAGGGTCATCCAAGGAACATTCCTGTGAAATTATTTCAAATTCTGATCAGCGGTTTCAGAGGCGAAGATTTTTAAAGAATTTCTTTAAAAAATTCCATTTTGTTGCCATGGCAACCAGAATTTTCAATGGAATCAAATTCTGTGAACAATTTTTAAAGATGACCACCTAAGGAAAATTCCAGCCAAGTTTGGTTCAAATCCGCCTATTGGTTTAGGAGGAGAAGATGTTTAAAGGTGGCCCTTCAGATTTTGGGACGAAAATTTAACAAAAGTGCAAAAAAATCATCCTTATATTCCAAAGCCTTTTAATTTTCATTAATAAAACCCCAGTAGTCGAAAACCGTCCGACAACACGAGAAATTAGAAATTTACTACGGCCCAGGTTGACACCACTAGGAGACACATTCTATTTTTAGATGATCAATTCACTCATTTACTTACAGGAATACACAGAAGAAGCTTCAAACAAAGTGTCCGAAGAAGACATTATGGAAAATAATTATTACATGTTTGTTATGACAGGGAATTTAAGCGTTATGAATCACGTGCCAGTCACTTGACATTCCCACAATGCTTTATTGATTTTTGGCGCGAGATCTATCTAGAGGTGCTTGAGCGCCTGTATCGCTCCACAGGCCTGATTTTTCTGTAACGGTGAAGAGAAGTTTTTAACAATTACCATTCATTCCTGCATTTTAGGTCACTAAAGAAAAAAAGCTATGAAAAACATTGTGAGAAAAGAAGAAAATAATAGTAACCTGCATTTTCCTAGTTTAACCCATTACCACACAATCCCTACTTTTGACGCGCCTGAGAGAAAAGCCTTTTGTAAACATTGTGGGAAAAGGAGAAAATGCTGGTAACCAGCATTTTCTCCTTTTGCCACAATGTTTTCTACCCTTCACAAACCAAATTTCAAATTTTCAGTCACTTTTATTTTGTCGTCTGCAAATGCTTTCAATTTGGACAAGTCTAAAATATTGTCGTTTGGTAATGGGTTAACAATAATTTCTACCCTTTTTGATACAAGTTTTACTAATTTGAAGATTTATCATGCTGTCTGCAACATCTTTCAATTATGACCAGTTATAAAAATTTTGTCTTCTGGTTATAGTTAACTCATTACCAAATGACAACATTTTAGGGTTGTCCAAATGGAAAGCATTTGCAGATGAAAAAATAAAAGTGACTGAAAATTTGAAAGTTTTGTGAAGGGTAGATAACATTGTTGGAAAAGGAGAAAATGCTGGTTACCAGCATTTTCTCTTTTTCCCACAATGTTTTCTAAAGTCTTCTTTGTCACGGATGTCAAAAGTAGGGACTGAGTGGTAATGGGTTAAAAAGGGTCTTGTTACAAACCATTTTGGGTGGGGAAACATCAAAATATAGAAAATATGTATACATGGATCCGTGGAAATCGATATTTGACCAATCAGGACTTCGCATTTATTCTACCCGATGTCCTACCTTGGTTTCTGCTATTTCGGCTCACAAATAAACGACTGTTAACGTTAGAAGAATGCAATCCTCTTTATTTATGTTGTGTTTTTGACGTTTGAATTTAAAAAAAAAAACTTACAAAATGTGCTTTGCGAACGTGTACCGATGACGTGAGATCACGCAGAGGCTATAGAAAAGTTTAAATTGTGATGATTACTGAAAATTTGAACTTGTGCAAAGAGCTAATCAGCACTGCATAATAGATTAATTTAAAGTATTCTGTAATTTTTCCTCTCTGAAAGAGAAAACTGGAAAACAAACGTAAAAGCAGACCTATATGAAGTATTAATAAAAAGAAAATACTTTTACTTGAATATTAACCTTGTTCAATAACCTATGCACATCCAAAAAGTGGCCGCGTTACTTGTTACCAATGTTTCAATTTGACATTAATTTTAACCCATGGTGCATGAAAAATATGCTGAATGTGTACTGGGATCGTATATACGATCTCTGATGTGTAGATATAGATCAGATTGCAAATTACATGATGTTTATTCATGGATTTAAAGTACCTACTGATTACAATAAGCACTTTGACGCGTAGTTCTTCCTCACTAGGAGTATATTTCAATTTTTAAAAAAAGTGTAACTTCTGACCTGGTGGAACATGGAAATTTTTCTCTTGACTTATCTGTTTTAACCGTTTACCACATAACGGGTTTTAACGACCCGTAGAAAGCTTTTAAAAGCAATGCCGAGAAAGGAGAAAATGCTTGTAACATTCATTTTATCCTTTTCTCACTGTGTTTTGCGCTCTTTCAAAAACAAATTTCAATTTTTTAATCATTTATTTTGTTGTCTGCAAATATTTGAATTTGGATTGCTCTAAAAATTTTGTCATTTGGTGACGAGTTAAAATGGATTAGCACATTAGCACAAAGGGTGTGTTGGTAAACTGTTAATTTGATAAGAAGTGTGTTTGATTGCAACACAATTTGCCGCTCCAATCAACTTGACCACCCGTTGTCATAAGTATATCATATACTACCGTCAATGATATTAACAATTTTCTTAATTGACAACAAACTAAACGCATTTTATAATCTATCAGACAACGCTTTTCCCCTTAACCTGATATTAAAATTTTTCATTAACTTAAACCTCTCTGTACATTCAGACATTCTATAAACTTTTCAAAAGGTTTCTTTAATTTGATTTGATGCTGAGATGACTTTACTAGCCCAACGAAAGCAATAAGTATCGTTAATTCTATTATTCTGTGGCAAAACGGAGATTTGTTGATGTTTTTTATATGTTCAAATTTTTGTTTAAACATGTAAATCTGTTACATTGTACGTCGCCCCCGTAATTCGCCCTTTTAATACATCTCCGTATGTAAATTAGTAAAGCATTTTTAAATTTCTTACTGAGAATTTATCATCGATAGAAATATATGATTAAAATACTTTTTCCGGAATTTTATTGAGAGAAACAGTCATGAAAGCATGATTTAAGTAGCCTATCTGCTTTACTGTATATCTATTGACTACGTTTGTTTGTGAGACCTTGGCAACAGTAACTAAGGTAGTCGGTTTATCTTTTCGCCACGGATCCATGTATTGTGGCAATTGTTTTATTGAAGTTGCAGGTTCAGTTTGATTGGATAACAAAATGCTTTATCACAACAGTAAAGCCCTTTCCCTCTCTGTATAAGGTCACCAGTAGGTCAACAAACCTGTACAAAAACTAATCAAAGTGCAGAGGTTCTCTTGTTTTATATGAAAAGGATTATAGATTATGTAAAGCAACCATCTTTAACTCTTTACCAAATGACAAAATTTGGGATGTGACCAAACTGAAAGCATTTGCAGACAACAAATTAAACATTGATGAAATGGTGATTTCTGTCTTTGATAGGGTAGAAAACACTGAGGGAAAAGGAGAAAATGCAGCATTTTCTCCTTTTCCACGAGTGTTTTCCAAAGACTTCTTCTTTAGGGTCGCTAAAAGTCAGGACTGTATGGTAAAGACTTACCACCATAGGAACTAACCTGCAATACAACAATGAAATCAAAACGAATAGTTTGAGAGATGAAAATTTTTCAAAGATTTTACTTTATACCATAAAAGGATAATGAGTCTCCCATAAAAGCCATGTTTTTTTACGGATCTTTTTTTATTAAGGAATTCTGTGGACCTCTATCTAAGGAACATTCCTGCAAAAAAATAATGCTATCCAATTAGCGGTTTGGGAGGAGAAGATTTTTAAAGGTTTTTAGCTCCACTGGCCGAAGGCCAGCGGGCTTATGTCATGGCCCGTTGTCCGTCGTGCGTCCGTCCGTCCGTCCGTCCGTCCGTCCGTGCGTTAACTTTTTCTTTAAACATCTTCTTCTCTGAAACTACCCATCCAATTTTGATGAAACTTCACAGAAATGATCCTGCCATGGTCCTCTTCAGAATTTCTTGAAAGAATTTAATTCCTTCAAAAACTCTCGTTGCCATGGCAACAAAACCGAAAAATTTTGAAAATCTTTGAAAATCTTCTTGTCTGAAACCGTAAGGCCTAGAGCTACCAAATTTGGCATGTAGCTTTATCTAGTGGACCTCTACCAAGTTTCTTCAAATTATAGCCCTGGGGTCAAAATTGGCCCCGCCCCGGGGGTCACAAGTTTTACATGGGCTTATTTAGGGAGAACTTTAAAACTCCTCTTCTACCTAGGCATAGGGCCTAGGGCTACCGAATTTGGGATGTTGTTTTATTTAGTGGACCTCCACCAAGAGTGTCTAAATTATAGCCCTGGGGTCAAAATTGGCCCCGCCCCGGGGGTAACAAGTTTTACATGGGCTTATATAGGGAGAACTTCAAAATTCTTCTTCCACCTAGCCATAGGGCCTAGGACTACCAAATTTGGCATGTAGCTTTATCTAGTGGACCTCTACCAAGGGTTTCCAACTTATAGCCCAGGGGTCAAACTTGGCCCTGCCCCCGGGGGGTAACAAATTTTACATGGGCTTATATAGGGAAAACTTTCAAAATCTTGTTGCACCTAGCTATAAGGGCTAGGGCTATCAAATTTTGCATGTAGCTTTATCTAGGGGGTCTCTACCAAGGGTGTCCAAAAGTATAGCCCTGGGGTTGAATTTAGCCCCCGTCACAGGGGATCACAAGTTTTGCATTTGCTTATATAGGGAAACTTTAATAATCTACTTGTACATAGCCATAAAACCTAGGGCTACCAAATTTTGCATGTAGCTTTATCTAATGGGCTTCTACCAAGAGGGCCAAAATTTTAACTTTGGGGGTCAAGTTTGACCCCATCCCAGGGGTCACAAGTTGTACATTGGCTTTATAAACCTGTCTCATGGGTCACATATTTTACAGGGCCTTTTATTGAGCAAACTTGTTTTACAGGGCTTTTTATTGGGCAAGATTCAAAAATCTTCGTGTTTATAACCACACATTCTAGTTTCATATTGTAGGTCTGGGGTCAAAATTGGCTCCATCCAGGGATCACAAGTTTAACATGGGCCTCAAGATATAGTCACTTTAATTTATACATTAATCAAGGGAAATAACTCTTTTTATGAAAGATAAAGTTTGGTACTATTTACCTCCCTTGATTATCAAAACTGCATTGATACATGATTGATGCTAGACATTAAGTATTTTGATAGAAAATATTCTGTTTTCAAGTGTTATTCATTTTTTTGATGCTAATATTTATGCTCACATGAGGTGAATAATAAATTCAGAGTAAGGTTTCTATCATTCAGCTTATTTTTCCAAGGATTTTACCTTTCATGCTAATGAGTGAACCTGCTTGTACTGCCTGACAGCGTTCATTGTTTTTGAAGGCCCTCTTTTTCATGGTCATGAACACTTCATTTTGTGTGGTAGAGGGTTAAAAAGCCAGTGGAGCGATACAGGGCCATCATGGCCCTCTTGTTTACTTTGGTTGCCATGGCAACCAGAATTATTCATGGAACACAATTATTTGAAGGAATCTGAAAGAGGACCACCTAAGGAACATTCCTGTGAAATTTGGTAAAAATCCAGTCAATAGTTTCCGAGGAGACGTTTTTTAAAGAAAAAGTTTACGGACGCACGCACGGAAGAACGGACGGACGGAAGCACGACGGACACAACGCCATGACAATAGCTCGCTGGCCTTCAGCCAGTGGAGCTAAAAATAGCTTAAGATGCTACGTAGCCTTTTAACCCATTACCACACAATCCCTACTTTTGACGCCCCTATGAAAGAAGCCTTTTGAAAAAACTGGGGGAAAAGGAGAAAATGCTGGTAACCAGCATTTTCTCCTTTTACCACAGTGTTTTCTACCCTTCCCAGAACAAATTTCTATTTTTTAA
Organism: Tridacna crocea; assembly: GCA_943736015.1. Taxonomy (NCBI): domain Eukaryota; kingdom Metazoa; phylum Mollusca; class Bivalvia; order Cardiida; family Cardiidae; genus Tridacna; species Tridacna crocea. The sequence continues at coordinate 25,674,719 of OX031062.1, forward strand.
GTCACCTTTCTTTTGTCATCTGCAAATGCTTTCAATTTGGACCAGTCTAAAATTTTCTTGTGTGGTAATGAGTTAAGGGAATACCATCAAAAAAAAATTATGTAATTTTTGAATCTTAAATATTGATGATATATATATTATTTTTTCATATGAATTTCAGTGATATATATATATTTTTTAATTTGGTGAGATGTAAAAATTCTAAATACCCACCTTTAAAGAAAAAGTTGACGATGGACGACAGACACAGAGTGATCCTAAAAGCTCCCCTTGAGCATGTTGTGCTCAGGTGAGCTAAAAATATGGGTATTTTTGCATTTCACTGGTATTTCAGTGATTTGCTGGACATCAGTTGAAGGCAATTTTTTTCCAAATGGAATATTTAAAATCCTCCAAAATAAATGTTTGAGATTCCAAGTCTGATATACATGTAGATCAACAATACCCGATTACATATACCTGCAACATTTTTGGACTCCATCGAAATTCAATCAATAGTGTAGCAAGCAAGTTCTGCTTTACCTCTGTAAATACATGTAGAAGCTATTCTTTGTTTTGTAGTAAGAAAGAAATTACCAGCATTTCCGACTTCCACAAGATTTTCAGGCTTGTGAATACATCGGGCCTGTGATTGAGTATTAAATATCCTCATTTTATAAATTATGTCATGAATGTCTGTTGCTGAAAGAATTGCTCATGGAGATTCCATTCTTATAACAGATACTGATTGCTGAACACATTTGCTAATTTTGGCAAAATAGGGCAATTGGTAGTAATAGGGGAATTTTCAAATTGGCCTGAAGACTCGAAATTACATTTGATGGTCATATCACTAGTGTGTCCTGTTTGTTGGCTAGAGTTCAAGTCAAGTTCCACACATACAAACTACAATGTGAAAGGCTGGCATTGTATTCTAAAATGAATATGACAATTTATCAAGTGAAACAAAACTGGTTTTTAAATTATCTGTACATGTAAAATTATCTACCGTACTTCACAGGAAAAATATCTGAACTCTTAAGCTGCCTTGAAGAACAATTGACTAGTTTCTGCAAATTCTATCACTGTTCCTTTTTTTACCTTTCCCATACATATTACAGAATTGGGAAAAACGTGTGTAAAAGCCAGTGTTTATTTCTTTCCTCCGCAAAGCTGACCAAAATATTCTTGGTGCTATATTCCACTCTCACTGGCTAATGTTCTGTTTCATTCCTTTTCTCAAACTACATCAGTATCTTATAGTTCCAATGTAAAATGAGTTGCTATTATTGTTGAATATAGGTCATGAATCTATTCATTGCTCGCATAAAAATGTATGAGGAACAAGCCATATTATATGGTTCCAATTAATATCACAGTTGGGAATAATCATTCATTATTACTGTATGTGTATCATGAACTGCTGACACTTGACCATGACGTATCTGCAAAGCTCGGGAACTGCTCATAAACAAAAGTACTTTTGATTCTATGCTTTCAGAAAAAGCAAGCTACTGTAACTACAGTAGTTTCCTTGAAAGCAGGAGGCTCCTAGCGAACATCACACTGGTTTTCCACAAATTACGAAACGTTAAAAAAATGGAAAAACCACAGTTCAGTGACTGCTGGCAGTATGAACCTGATATGAGCTGTATGTTGAGGCTTTGTTCAGGAATTGTACATGTTGAAACAATTCAGCAACTTTTTACACAAATACTTTTGGTATTCTAAACATATCACAGGCATCTTTTCCACACATTCATGAAAAAAATCAATATAACCGTATTAAAATGGCACTGAAATGAACACAATGTTAAAACACAAATCTGAACACAATTATGAGAATATGGCACTGGAATACACACAGTCAAACACATTATTTGATTTTTTTTCTTGCAGGTTTATTACAGCAATCTATCTGATCTCATTCCACAGAGCAACATCACTAAATGTACAAACAAGCAGGTTTTTACACAGTAAGATATAAAGATGAAAAGTAAAACCATTGTAAGATGTATTCATATCAAATTACTATTCATAAGAGATGAAAATTGTTGTAAAATTTCACAAACATTGACCAAAATAATAGAAACTTCAAACTGATGGATATCTTTACTGCTCACTTCTTCCAGTGTAAAAAATGAAAAGTGAAACATGTTTTATTTAACACTGTAAGCACAAAATTCACAAACTGTTAGGTAATTCCTCTATGATCACACCCTAACTAATATTTTACTACTCGTATTTTCCATAAAACATGTATCACTTTTTTATTGAATTACAAATTTCTATCATTGCTTTCATGAACCAAATTTGAATCCTACTATGCAAATTTATCTGATCTGTTTCACTTCCAATAAAACCTTGTCCTTTTCCATAAGGACTGACCAAAATATTAAACACTTTGATCTCAGTTGGCATACAATAACACTAAACAACACACTACACAGTTATTTACACTATCATTTGATCAGGACTTCTGCTTCAAAAACGTTGGTTTTCTTTTTAAAAAACACTGAAGTATGCAAACTATCAAGATCTTTCTGCAGTAATTTTCACATGATATTCACAACAATAATAAAAACATTTTAAGTACAACATTTAAAAGCATTTCTACTTCGTATATCAAGCCTAGTCAAGGAAAGTAAAAAAAGACACATTTTTTTCCCTAAGCTTAACTTCAAGTTTCCACACACCACCTATATGCCCAATTAATTTCTTTTGGATATAAGTGAAAACATGAAATACACTGCCTATATGTCTTTCTTATTTTTTTTCTTCTTTAACAGTTCCACCCCACAAACAGCATGCAATAGTATGACCTCACTACTAGAACTGAGGAACTAAATTACACAAAGCACACTTCCTGTCCAAAAGTCACTTTTCCGCTTATATAGCTCCACTCTAATCGACACTGGCACAATTTCAAAACAGAACATGTCAATACACATTAATGGCAAAATGGCACATCTCTCACAGTCAACACAGCACAAAGCAAAACCGTGTACACAACTGTCAAAGTATGAAACACTTGAAACCACTGCACTGGATCGACTATAACATTCTGAAATGAAAAATAGAAAGGAAGATTTAGCTTTTTTCACTAAAAATTGTGCTTTTACTCTTAACCACACAATCCCGACTTTTAACATCCCTGTGAAAGAGGCCTTTTGAAAACATTGTGGGAAAAGGAGAAAATGCTAGTAACGAGCATTTTTCTCCTTTTCCCACCATTATTTTGTTGTCTTCGATTGTTTTCAGTTTGAACCAGTCTAAAATTTTATCATTCGGTAAAGATTTAATCAAAACTAGAGCTACATGTATCACTAAACGTGATTATACCCCCCCCACCAGCTCCATGACACAAAAACAGCTCTGTCATAGAATGCAGAATGGTTTAGTACAAAAGTAAGAGTTGAAAAAAGTTCAATGGGAGATAGTTCTATAATTTGCAGCAGGGTCATGAAAATTACACAAACACAACTTCATATAATTATCAGGTGGCTCAAAAAAAAAGTTACTAATTTCAAAGTTCAATAACTTCAATAGTTGACGATCTTTTGAACTGGAATTTTGCACAGATTTTTGATACATCATTATTAGTCAACCCTGAAAATTTCAAGTGTTACAAAGAATAGTTTTGATATTATCACCAATTCAAAAACACATGTTGAAAAATGCCATGACAGAGAAATGATGCTCGAGTTACCAGCATTTTTTCCTTTTCCCACACTGTTTTCTAAAGGCTTTTTTCTCAGGGTTGTCAAAAGTAGGGATTGTGTTGTAATAGGATAAATCAACATAAAAAATTCTGATGGGATGTTGTATAAAAGGAATAATATTCACTTGTCAGATTTTGTTCCTTTTTAATTGAGGCATGCTCTGAACAAATGGGGCCTAATGCAATTGCAGAGCTCCAGATAGAGGGAGTGATTTACATTTCAAAATTGAAAATAGTAATTATTTTTCACTAAACCTTACTGTATGTTGTGCATGGTTGGCAAAAAGCCAGTCAATATGATTATTGACCAGGCCGGCGGTTTTAACCAGTTAAAACCGCTCAATACTGGTCGATTGATGGTCAATTGAAGTGGTTGATTGGGTCGATTGAATCGCTGACTTTAGATACCTGCCCTGTTTCTAAGCTAGTCTTAAAAGCTCTCCTAAATCCTGTACTGAAGATATATTACATATTCATCATCAGTATCATACTTTTTATCAGTAAGGCCCCTTTTTTATTTGATCATAATTCAAAAGACATTACTGCTGGTCTACTGAAGAGGTTGTTTGGATTGACCTTCCTCTTTGAACTTACATGCAGGTCAGTTCTTTTCAGCCAAAGAACTTTAGAAGTTTTATATATCATCATTCCTTATAGGTTAGATATCTATTTATAGTACTGCATCTTTTCTCTTTTTCTCTTCCCCACTACCACCACAAATATACTTAGGTCTTAGATTATTTAAAAGTTTAAAGATAGCATAAAAAAGCAAGATAATTTGAAACTTTCATGTAAAATTGAAGACAAACATATCACCCATGTGTAAACCATTGTGAAATTTACCTGTCTCTAGTCTATAGGCATATTGGATACCCATTAAGAGGCTGTGACTGATTAACTAAACAATAGTTAGGGATACATTAATGTCTGAAGCATATTCAAGGTTCTACCTACACCTTTACATTGTTGTCAAAACACATTAAAAGGTGTAAAAGTTGCCCCTTTCTATCCCAATGGGTGTGGCTTAAATTACAAAAACGACCAATCATGTATCCCTATTAGGGCTAGAATACTTGACACCAGGCCTTATTCCTAAAGTGTGAAATACTGACTTATATGCAACAAAGTTATTATCTTTTCATCACACAGTTACATAAGGCGTCAAAAGTGAAATCTAAGGAACTTATACAGAGAAGAGTTTTGGAAAACTGGCAAAAGCCAGCTGAAAAGTAGCCTTTGCAGGGACAAAACATTCTTTCCACTAAAGTCAACTCTCATATTGGTGAATTCAACCAACCTTGGAACCAAAATAGGAAAAAAACCCACAATAAATATCCCCTAATAGCATCACTATCCACTAAAAATGCATCTGACCAGTAAAATTTCCAAATGACCAATACAAATATCCAATCGACCAGTATTGACCACTTTGGGAGTATTGACCGTGGCAGTTTTAACCAGTTAAAACCACCCCTGGTTTCGACCGCCTAACCTTGATGTTGTGGGTACTCATTAGAATCTTCTCATCGAGACGATTCTAATGAGTACCCGCAACATACATGTAGGGTTTGGAAGAGAAATAATGGATTTAAAATACCATCACTCCCTCTTATCTGGAGCTCTGCATTTATACATGTACCGTATCACAGGTTTTTTTACTGCTGTTAAAGTTTACGAATTTGAGCTAAAATCATGTGATTTAAATTTTTACGATTTTATTTTTTACTTATTCTAAACATGCATAAAAAATTACAGCATTAAAAATATCAGTGCATTGTCCACTCTTTCATTTAAGATTATAAGTGTATTGTTTGTTTTAAATACCGGTTGAAAGAAAAGTGTCACTCTTTGTTTGGCGTGCGAATAGTGGTACTTTTTTTGACGTGCGAATAACTGTTTAAACAGATAATTGTATGGTCATAATTGATAACTAACTGTGGAGGCACATTGTCATCTGTCATTATTTTTTTCACTCTGTTTAGAAAGCCCTCCTTTAGCTCATCGAAATTCTAAAACCTCTGGTTTTGCAGTTGTACAGCCACGTCTTTTCACAAGATCCATTCATGACATTTTTGAAGCTGCCCAATGCCGGGTCAAATTCTCATCACCGCCATAATCAACGTGTCGAGTATCATGAAGGTGCCTTCCTTACGTGGTGTAAAAGCATTTTTAACCTGAATATTCACTTCATGTATAGTATGGATTGGAATTCTCTATTAGTTTTCTATTTGGGCACTGAAGCCGTGGCTTAAAATATCCAAATAGAGATGACTGATTGAGAGAAGTCATATCACACATAATCAGAACACAAGTGAAAAAGTTCTTATATTGCGTGTATTTAGTTTACATACTGATGACCCTTTATTTCATATCGATACAATACTACGGTTTACGCTGTAATTATTTACACGTCGAATTTTTACAAATCTTTTTGATGCGTAAAAATTAGTAAAAATTGGCAGCACGTAAAAAAACCCGTTACGGTATGTACTAGATGGTAAAATTTTAGAATTACATGTACTTAAAGCGCTTGCAGATGAAAAACTGAGCATGGCTTAAATTAATTACGGTGAAGGGTAGAAAAATTTAAGACTGATCCAAATTGAAAGCACTTGCAGAAGACAAATTAACATAAACTCAAAACTGAATTTGTTTCCAGCAGGGTAGAAAACAATGAGGGAAAAGTAGAAAATGCTGCCTACCAGCATTTTCTCCTCCCAACATGTTTTTAGAAAGCTCCTTTCTTAGGGTCGTGAAAACCCTAGATCATTTGGTAAAGAGTTAAAACATGTCTTTACCACGCAAAGAAAAGTAAAAATTCTCACATCATAGGCCTTAAGCAGAACACAAACTCCGCTCATATGATGGTATTTAACTTCACAAAAAATTAGCAGATATATTGCGAACCAATTGAATTCTTTTCTTAAAACAAACACTCCTTATTTTATGAAGGTGTCAAAAATCAAACAAAAATTTAATGTTTGAAAACAAACCTCGCAATGATGTGATGCTAGTCTTGCTCTTTGTGCCAGTTAGCCAGCTGTGATTGTACTTGTTCTTGTATATCCATCCAGCATATCAAATACAGTGTACCAATCTGGTTAGTGGAGCACAGCTGGAAAAGGCTTACAACTCACAATTAAAATAGATACAGCAAATACAAACATGTACAGTAAATCTATACAATTTGTCAATTATATCTTACAACTAACAAAAATGCCGTCTCATTACAAAACTTAACCGCTTAGCTCACAATTCCTAGATTTAAGGACCTTAGCACAATAGCCTTTTGAAAAGAATGTTGAAAACCGAGAAAATGATGGTTACCACCATCTTCTCTTTTTCCGCATATTTTCTACTCTTTCAAAGAAAAAAATATTACCAACATTTAAGTTGATGTCTGTAAACACTTTCCATTTGAACCAGTTCAAAATAGTGCATTGTGGCAAAGAGTTAATTCATTACCATCTGAAACAAATTTGCAGCATGCATATTTCAAAATATCCTTGCAAAAATATGGATAATAAACATGAAATCAACATGGTATCATATCAAACAATGTTCTCAAAAGCCTCCTTTCTCGTGGTCATAAAAAAGACACTCTGAGTGAGAGTTTCTTGAAAATTGATCCATCAAACAGACAATTTCATGAAATACAAAAGCAACTTGGGTGTGGCTATGTGAAAACTGTCTTGCCAAAAACTGTCAAGCCAAAACCTCTAAAAAAGTGTTTGACTGATTTGATTGCAGATCAAACTGCAGATTTTGTGAAGTCTGACCTTGATCTATAATGTCTGCAACATGAAATGGTGTCATTCTGTAGTTTGAAACAAAAATGTAATTTATAAAATCTTTGAAAGACAACACCATTTTATAATTGTCTACAATGGAACAATTTTTGCAAAACAAAATACAGTGACATAATTACATTGACTTGTATTTCAACCTTTTCACAGATAATGCCAAGCTTTAACGACTGTGAGAAAGACAGCTTTTGAAAACATTGTGGGAAGGAGAGAAATGAAAATGAGAACTGCTGGTAAGCAGCATTTTCCCTTTTTTTCTGCAATGTTTTCTAAACTTTCAGAGAAAAATCCAATCATTTGATACTTGTTTTATGTGTCCCCTGTAAATGCTTTCAATACATGCAAGTCTGAAACTCTGCCATGTGGTAAAGGCTGAAATGATATAAAACGCTGCAAGAAAAAGTAGACAATGCTTATTACAAGCAATTTCTCTATTGTTTCCCACTTTGTATATAAAAGCTTACTTCATAGGGAAAATCAAACACAAGATATTTTAGAAAAAAGTTTAACGAAACGCAATTTGGGCATTCTATGCTTAATTCACAAGCATAAACCCCATTCCATTTCAATAGTTCACACTAATTTTGAAACATTCAAATGAAAATGTCAAGAATAATACATATAGCTAAAGGGCTGAGAAAAGAAGATCCTCTAACATCTTTGTTACTGACACATACAATACCCCTTCTTAAAACAAAATTATAGACCAGGCCCGTCGGAAGGAAATTTCATTTGGTCCGGCCAGTATGGCGAGCGACGGAGTCGTCAAGCCATGCTTGGAGGGTCCGGGGCATGCTTCCCCGAAAAAACATTACGCTTTTAAGCCATTACCACACAATCCCTACTTTTGATGTCCCTGAGAAAGAAGCCTTTAGAAAACATTGTGGGAAAAGGAGAAAATGCTGGTAACCAGCATTTTCTCCTTTTCCCACAATGTTTTCTACCCTTCACAAAACAATTTTCAGATTTTGAGTCACTTTTATTTCGTCGTCTGCAAATGCTTACAAATTGGACCAGTCTAAAATATTGTCGTTTGGTAATGGGTTAAGCCATGCTAGGGGGGGTCCGTGGGCATGCTCCCCGGAAATTGTTTTGAAAATAAGACGCTCTCTGGTGCATTCTGGCGCATTTTTTTGAGGTTTATATTGCACATTTTTTTTTTTTCGAAAATTGGTCTGGCCATTTTTCATTTTCGGCCGAAAATTTGGTCCGGCCATGGCCGGACCGGCCGGACCGCTTCCGACGGCCTTGTAGACTGGTTCAAATTGAAAGCATTTGCAACTGACAAACTAAATGTGGCTGAAAAATTGAAATCTGGTTTGTGAAAAGTAATAAAAACATTAAAGGAAAAGGAGAAAATGCTGGTTACCAGTATCTTCTCCTTTTCCTACAATGTTTTCAAAACGCCTTTTCCCAAGGATTGGCAAAAGTCGGAATTGTGTGGTAAAGAGTTAACCAGCATTTGCTCCTTTTCAAAATTTGATTTTCCTCCTTTACACACAGACATACATGTACCGGTAATTAGTTGAGACACTCTAAATTTGTTTGTCGTCTGTGTTGCATGCATTTTGTTTTTGGATAAGTCTATAGGTCTAAAATTTCCTTAAATCTGGTTAAGGATCAGTGCTTACAAAACAGTTATCTGCTGTCTGTGTTTCAGCTGTAGCCTTTTTAAGTCTCTTCTGTCAGAATAAATTGAAAAAGAAAAATCTGTTTATATTCCAACAAGACCAGCCTTATAATACTCTTATAATACTGCACTACACAAGTGGAACTTTTACTACGTTGTCTACACCACAGTATGTTAAACTTTCAAACATTAAAAACATTAGTGGACAACAAATGAAATGTTTTTTTACCTTATTACCTCACAATCCCAACTTTAACTCCCAGTTTAGGTAATTTTTGGTCTGCTGAAATTGAAACAATTTGCAGATGCCAAATTCGTATAGTCCAAAAAGGTAGTACTTTCATTTGACAGGGAAGAAAACACTGCAGAAAATTTTAAAAAAGCTTCTTATGAGCATTTTCTCCATTTTTCCATGGTATTTTCAAACACCTTCTTCCTCAGAGCCGTAAAAACCAGAACTTATGTGGAAAAGAGTTAAATGACACTGAGAAAGAAAGCTTTCGAAAACATGCGAAACAAAGATAATTATGCTGATAAGCAGTATTTTCACCTTTTCACACATTGTTTTTATTTCCTTCCCAAGAACAAATTTCAAGTTTTGAGTCTGTTACGGGTGACCACTCCTTCCTGCATGGCATACTCCCGATTTAAATACAATACCTGGCAACTGCGTCAGGGAGATATCTCTTTGGCTCAGTGGTTAGGGTATTGGCTTTGCGTCCGGGAGTTCGGAGTTCGAATCCCGCTCCGACCCTTATTTCTGCCATGCATTTATTCATTTGTTTCTTTGTTACGGACTTCGTTCGTAAGATGGGGGCTCGTCCGGGATTGGCCATTGAGCCATTAATCCCATTTGTTGTCCAAAATCGGACTTCCTGCCTAATAAGGCTTTGAGTCATCAATAAATGATGACTTTAAGAGGGGGTGTGTTACGGGTGACCACTCCTTCCTGCATGGCATACTCCCGATTTAAATACAATACCTGGCAACTGCGTCAGGGAGATATCTCTTTGGCTCAGTGGTTAGGGTATTGGCTTTGCGTCCGGGAGTTCGGAGTTCGAATCCCGCTCCGACCCTTATTTCTGCCATGCATTTATTCATTTGTTTCTTTGTTACGGACTTCGTTCGTAAGAAGTCATGTTTACTTTGTTGTCTGCAAATGCTCTCAACTTGGCCCAATTTGTGCTGTTAAATCTAGTTGTTTGGTGAAAAGTGAAATGAACAGGATTTGTCTTGGTAAGATACAAATTACGGTGTGGGAAAAGGTGAAAATGCTTCATACCAGTGCTTTCTCCTTTATCAACTCTTTAACATTAAATAATTGCTACATTCAAACCTCAATTTATCATTGTATAAATAATTAATTGAATGTCAATATTTAACAATGAACAATCCAAGATCTTTTTATCCCTCAGAGCAAAGCCTTTAGAAAATATTGTGGGAAAGGGAAAAGATGCATGTAACCAGCCTTTTCCCCACAATCTTCTCTACATGTATCCTATCAAAGACAAATTCCATCATTGAACTATGTTTGAAGTTTTGACTGTAAATTGCTGGACAACCACGAATTTTTTCCATCTTTTAAAGGGGTCAGACGAATCGCCGAAAATCACCAATCAAAAGCCAATGTCGGGAGATTCCAAAAGTAGGGTTCCTGAATCACCTGATATACTGTATGGAGAGGATATTTTAGTAGACATTACAGTACAGTACAGCTATTCAGGTGCACAAATCTCACAGCAAGTCAAAACTGCATGTCGTTTTTTTAATACTAGGTTTTAATTGGTTGTATTGGAGTTTATCGCCACTTTAACAGTTACGGTCATATAATGGCGATTGGTGATGCACATGTGTATCCTGGCTTTTTCACACCAGTACTAACACAACTTTCTTTCCAAAGCCACAGACTACTTTTCTCACCCACATGTTGGTTTTAAACCAACCCTCCTTCATCAATATGATAGTAATTTGTTTCAAAAACCAAAACTTCTGTTAACTTATGGACACACAAATTATACAAGAACTGTATACTGAGGTTTGAACTAAGAACTTTTGGAGTATGAATCCAACACTTGCTATTATATAGCAAAAAATCGCTACAGATTTCAGCAATTTTACCATAGTGGCACAAAGTTTATGGTACCTTATCTGCTTCAGAATTTTTACAATAAAAAGCATTATGCAGACAATAAATTGCATTATTTGATGCAAAATTGCATACACCTTTGAAAGGAAAGAGAGCATTGTGGGAGAAAAAGGAAAACCCAGTTTTGCAAACCCTTTTTTTCTTACGGTCATAAAGAAATGGGTTTTTTAAGTTAAATGGTTAATTCTATCTTCGTTGAAAAATTGTTCTTAAGCTAATTTAGGTTTCTAAGAGAAATACATGTAATACACAATTCTTAATTTGTGATATATTGTTAAGTAAAACTTAACCCTTTGCCACACAGCAGAATTTTAGACTGGTCCAAATTGAAAGCATTTGCAGACGACAAAATAAAAAGGACTGAAAATTTGGAATTTGTTCTGGAAAGGGTAGAAAACACTGTGGGAAAAGGAGAAAATGCTGGTTACCAGCATTTTCTCCTTTTCCCACAGTGTTTTCAAAAGGCTTCTTTCTCAGGGGCGTCAAAAGTAGGGAATGTGTGGTAATGGGTTAACTGTTAAGTAAAACTTAACTGTAGAGTTAATTTCATTAAATTGTACTAAAAAAAATGACAACATGAAAAGTCAAGACAGTTCTTTTAGCTGGTATACAACAAAAGTGCCTAGTTGAGTGAAAGTATTCATCGTTAACAAAGTTTTCTGTACATACTGGTCTAAGCTGTTAACAACACTATTTTTTGTGAATTATGTCAATAAAAAAGAGGGATAAAAAATCTAAAAATTAAGCTGCACCCCTGACAACAACAACAACAATATAGTCATCCAGCATACAATCAGCAGGTAATTTTGGTGCTCTGTGTAGCAGAAACTCATAGCCAAACTGACAAGGAGGGAAAGCATGCAGCAGCCCCACATTGTCTTTGTCTTTAGTTGGGTAGGGTGGCAAACTTATAACTCCAGCTGCTTCCTTCTGTTTCAAATATGACACAAGATTCTTCAGTGGCCTGTTTTGGATGTTGCGCCCAGGATCATCGAAATTTTGTAATGTGCTAGGAAGAGCTAACAAGATGCAGTGATTCCTTGGACCAGCTTGATCAACACGCTTTTGAACATCATCAGTTTTACTTGGGTCAAGACGCAAGCGCTGCTTGATTGTAAGAGCTGGTGTTTCAGTACTACACGGGTCACGCATCAAGGTGTCAACGATTGTAACATTACCACTAACAACATGCATCCTTGCAGGGAATGCACTAGATTTCAGTATCAATGCACCATTCCAAGCAACTGGGAGACGTTTTGATAGATCTGAAAGAGACATAACATTATCTAACGGAGACTGATCATCTGGAGATCGTGATCTGTTACGCCTATAACCATCACGGTCTGGAGAATAAACATCTCTTGGCCTGTCCATTCCTCTATCATAGCCACGACCAGGTGACCTTGACATTCTTCTAGGATCAGGTGACCTTCTAAATTCATCAAAATCACCCCTGGGCCCGTCAGAATGTCTGAATCCATTTCCAGCACCTTCACGTCTGTCCCATTCTTCCCGCCTTCTATCACCTCCGCCTCGCTCAAAATGATCAGGAGGGGGTATCCATTCTCCACGTGGAGGACCTTCATATCTTGGTTTATCTGGCAAATCACGTCGAGGAGGAGGTGTGTCATTAATCACTACTCCAACATGGGCAGGATCAGCGAAATCAACTCTTATCCTCCTATCTTTTCCACCTAAAGGAAAACCTCGCATTTCATTCAAAGCTGCCTGTGCTGCGTCAACATTATCATACACAACATATGCATAATTTTTGCCATGAGGCCATTCTATCCTATGTATAACACCAAACCTATCAAATTCTCTTTCAAGTGTCTGATGACTGACCCATGGTCCAAGACCACCTACCCACACACAGTTTGTGGTATTTATTTTACCATACCCTATTTTACACTGAAAACGACCAATATATTTACCAGACATTTCCACCTTTGCTTTATGGGCCATATCTAAGTTAAAATATTTTAAAAAGGCATAAGCATTACCCTGGCCCCTTTGAGGGCGCTTAATGTCAATCTCATCAATTGGGCCAAATGCCTCAAAAATACTCCTAATTTCTGGTTCTGTAATATTATAATCTAGATTTCCAATAAATAATGTCCTTGTTGCCTTATCATCATCCTCAGGTGCTATGTGGTCAAGATGGTATGGAAATTTTTCACTTCCTGGTGCTCTTCTAGGAACAAATCCTCCTTCTCTTGGTTGAGGACGAAATTCTGCATGATGTGGTGGGGGTGCAAATTCACGAGGAGGAGGGGGCATTCCAACATGAAATTCCCTACCAGGAGCATGTATGGGTGGGCCTGGTGGGGGACCTGGATAGCCTCTTCCCATACCATTTCCAGCTGGATAAGCTGTATGAACTGGCGGTCCACTCACAGCATAATGTTCTCGGAAAGCAGTGCTTGGTGGTGGAGGGCTGGAACTACGAATCTTGTTGTAAACTGATTCAATTCTAACCAATCTATCAAATACCACTAACTTTCCAATTTTGTCATGCTTTGCCACTCTAGCATCTTCAGGGTATTTGAAGTTGATGTAGGCAACCCTAGAATCACCATTATATGTGACATTCACATTCATTTCACCGTACTTTTCGAACTCGCGGTACATTTGATCTTTAAGAATGCGATCTGGCACTTTACTACTTACACCACTGACACACAGAGATCTATATTCTGAGCTACGATTTTCAGCACGAGGCATAGGCGCTGGTGAATACTCTGGTTCGTATCTATCATCTCTATATTTTGCACGGGGACGATCCATTTCTTCTTCGAATTCGCGATAAGACTTCATGCGACTACTACCACGCCTTTCCATATCGGGTGAAAGCCTCAATCTATCTCGACCGCTGTCATGTTCTAGTCCAGGATATGCAGGTCGGGATCGTTTGCTTGTCGGCGAACCATCCCTGCTTTGTGATCGCTTCATAATTTGGAAAACCGCACAACAAAGAGTTATTTGCTTGTATTCGAGTGCCTTTTAGCAGTCAGTCGCCATAATTATTTGCACATTATTTCAGATTACTACGACTTTAAGGGAAAAAGCCTGTGTAGTCAGGATAACGATTTATTATTTATCTTTTCGCTTAAATCAATAATAAGATGACAGAAACATTGAAGTTATATTATCATTTGTGTTCACAAAATTTGTTAAATCTGTGCATTGTAGCAGAACTACTTGTTCTCAAGTGACGCGATAAGAAATTGGCAAATGCAAAATTCGGTCTTCCGGGGAAAAGTGTTGTCTTCAGATGGCCTAAGTAGCCTATATTCTGTGACAAATTCTTTTTTAACCTGTATAAATTTAATAAAAAGATTTATAAATGAATTTAGAATATAAATTAACTCAAATTAACACCAACTTATTTTGAAAGCTTTTTTTTATGTTTATCTTTAATAACCTATATTTGATTAAACCACATTTTCTGTGGTAATTAAGTACTAAGAGAGGCTTCGTTTTCGGTCGTTTCGCTATCGGGAGGTTTCGCTACTGAATATGATTCTCCTCTGAGAGGATGTTACCTCACAAGCATATTGACATCTAATATCAGTATGAATATAATGCTATCAAGGCTTGATAGATTTTTGCTTTAGGTCTCTGGAAAAAGCGTTATGCGTGGTAGAGCTGTACCTGTCGTTCATTCATGTCGAATTTTGCATTTTTAATTGTAATAGCACTTAAACCCCCCTTTCTCCCACTCTCTCTCTCTCTCTCTCTCTCTCTCTCTCTCTCTCTCTCTCTCTCTCTCCCTCCCACACACACAATCATGAAGAGAATCCAGCATCCTTTTGGGAGCTGACGATGCACGTTTTGTGTGCAATATCTGCGTAGCAGAGCTAGAGAAGAGAGCTAGCTAGTGGTGTCCGTGGTCGTGAGTTAGAGCGTCGGCCTCATAACCTAAAGGTCCTGATGTAGTTCCCAGGAAGCAGAATCGAGAGAGATTATTATAAGTTGTAAGAACTTGTTTCTCAATGGATGTAAAATAAATAAATACAAAATTAAACTAAACTAAGAGAAGAGAGCTCTGTACTTGAAAAAAAAAAATCTTTCCTACCAAATAATTTCGGAATATAACAATTTAATAAATTAAGTATTCTCTATTTCTCGGGACAGCGTATGGCCTATTAGTTGAAACAACCTTTATCTCGCTGTATATAAAACGTTAAGAGAAAATAGGAGGAAAACAAGGTTTTGTGGATATATCTGTACATGAAATTATTATACTTTTAAGGCACACCCTCTACTTTTCTTAACCCTTTCAACGCCATATAACATGAAAAACTCGATCTCGGCTACGGCTATGAATACAATTCATTGAATTTTACTTAAATTGTATATGCTTGACTAAACAAACTTTCGGTATATTTCTAAGATCAGACTGCACGTTCTGTGCAGTCTGATCTTCATCTACGGCGTCCATAAAGCTCATCGTTTACACCCATGGCGCCAAAAAGGTTAAAGACTTGGAAGTTTAAATGTGTATAAAAAAGATGAACATATTTTTAAAAAGACCATGCTGAAAGAGAATTTTCCATTTAAGCGAATTTCCGAGTTGACAAATTCTTAAGTATAACTTGTCATACTGAGTGAACATTAGGCATGGTGTCGACTACCCGCATTAACCTTTAGGCTGCTATGCCCGACTCGCTGACCTATTGCGGACAGTGTAGATCAAGATCATACTGCACAGAACGTGCAGTCTGATCTTGTATCTACATTGTCCGGTACGGAGATATTATTCCCCACAGCTTAACTTTGAAATAGCTATAGTTGGGTTCTTACTATCGAGTTGAAAATTTCACTTCAGTTATTTAGCAGGATAAGGCTAAACTAGATTGGAGTTTTCATGTAAATCCGGAAGGAAGTGTAGCAGTGCTTCTTCCATCTCACCCTCCGCCTAGGACAGACGGGAAATAAGTATTACATGAAAAACTGTTTTCTTTTTCTGGTTATCTTCCTTAGTAAAATCGTAATTGAAGACCGTGGGGACGACAACATTTTTTAAATGTAAATGGAGTGAAGGGATTTGTCTCAGAAAGAACAGAAAATACCGTGGGAAGAAAGAGAAAACGTTGTATGCCTGCATTTTCCCATTTTGTCACAATGATTTCACAGGCCTTCTTCTCCGGCCATGTTAGTTTAACCCGCGATTTTTTTTTGAAAAAAAAAACGGTTGATGCTACGGCTTTTTAATAGTCAACGGAACCAACCATAGCCGAAGTTCGGTATTCACATGTTGGTTTTCAAATTATATGTATAATGTTTACCTCTCCCAAAACAGAAAAAAAAAATGGTTGTCAAACAGTACAGATTTTTTTTTTTTCCGAGATTTCCAAATTGTAAAAGACTTCTAAAAGCCATTGTAGGTACTGAAACATTTAATGATTTGTCCTTGTCATGTGAGTCACTAAAAATTATTGCTTTTTACCGCAATAAACATTACACCGACGAAAGAAAAAGTGCGCATTAGCTTTTCAGTCGATAAATTCACGAGGACCAAAGATGGCACAATAAATGTCTAAATATGAAAATAAGCATCGTGTCTTATGACTGAGACAAATACTAACGATACGGGCAGATGGTTACGAGTTGCCAACTTTTCATCTACAAACAAATGGTTTGGTTTGTGTCGGAGTTTAACGCCATTTTAACGGCTTAGGTCATATCATAGCGATCAGTGACACACCAATGTGTTTTCTGGCTATCTCGCACCAGTGCTGACAAAACTTTCTTTCCAAAGCCAATGACTATACTTTTCTTACAAACAAGTTGAAAAGGTTGTACTTATAGCAAAGCTGCTTTTCCCCATTAAATAATTGGAACAAGTAGATAGCTGTTAGAAGGCAACAGCATGTCCACTCCATTACAATTTTATATGGGTCATCGTCTGTGAAAAGCGAGCTTAATTTATCTGCGAACAATGACGACCAGGTCAGCCTGCGCAGTTCTCGCAAGTTGACCCGGGCCGAAACTCTTCTCTTTGGTCAATTTTCTATATGTCCAAGGCCCAGTCTACCTCATGGTTAAGTTAATTCTTAAAAAATGTGACTGTTGTGGATCTATGAGTATGTGATAGCTGGCTTGATGTTACGGAGGCACATTTAGCCCCCTTTTGCCAGAGCATGGCTCGTTTGCTGACTCTTGATCTCGGTTTAACCCTTTACCAATCGACAAACTCTAACACTGGTCCACATTGAAAGCACTGGCAGACAACAAAATAAACAAACGTACGTAACTCAAAATTTGAACTTTGTTTCCAGCAGGGTAGAAAACATTGTGGGAAAAGGAGAAAATGCTGGTTACCAGCATTTTCTCCTTTTCCCACAATGCTTTCAAAGGGCTTCTTTGTTCAGGGTCGTGAAAAACAGGGATTGTTTGGGAAAGGGTTAAGCGATAAAAGGGGTCGTATCTTTTTTAAGATCTAATATCTCCGATTGAAATCACTACATAATCTATTATTCAACATTAGTTCAGTTAATCCTTAACGCTTTTAAACCAACGATCCGGATTGTTTACGAACCCGAAGAAGTTCAAAGTCAATCAACAATGAAAACATTGTGAAGTATAGGACAGTCTGTACATTTTGTACAGTCTGATCTTTATCGAACCTGTCTGCAAGTGTACTTAATGGAGCTTAATGATGACACAGGTGTTGAATGAAACTCGCTTCTCAAAGAGTAAGGTTCCTGGATACGTGACGTGATCGAGTACAAAGAGATTCCCGGATATGTTTTCTTCATTCGTCATAACTCGACCGATTCCGTAACTACATCTAACTAGATCACCGGATCACCCGAGGATTGCCGGATGCTGTTTTCGTTTGTCAACGACCTGTTGCACTTGAGATATTATTCAATAGAATTCAATAGATCTTGCTATGATATAATTCTTCAAACGGCTTACCTTGTCAAATGATCTAATTTGTTCATGAATGGAGATAAAAATTGTGTTTAAAGGAAGAAATCAGCTTCCTAGCGATTTCTCACAATGTTTTCAAACGCATTTGACTCAAATTATCAGGCGTATAACAGTGGTTACAGGGCTAAGCTATTTTGTGCGAAGCCCAGAAATGGCGAAAAAAAGTCAAGATTTCGTTGTTTTGTGACTAACACTGTAAAAAGGGATGTCATGCCCCATAAAAAAGTCCACGTTTAAATGACTCTGGGGAAAAAAGCTTTCGAAAACATAATAGGAAAAGGAAAAAAATGCCGGTTACCGGCATTTTCTCCTTTTCATTTAGATCTAGTGTCTTCTTCCCTTTCTGATACACAACCAATCATTTGTATACTGCATATAACATCTTGTCTGGAAATACCCTTAAAAAGGGTTCATCTTACATTATGTTGTTTAGTAACGAGTCAGCACAAACCTGCAGCTGTTTCGAAAGTATTCGATAAACATACCTTTGCAGCAAACTCCTAGGGGGACCACGCGAACCTCTTCGCCCAAATCAATTCTTCAGCGCTGATCTGCTTTTTGATGTTGAAAAAGAATGATAGGAACAATTATATATTATGGCATGCAAAATCATTTTGCACACATCATATCATATCATATCAGGCCCCATCCTCGGATACCCCGGGGTCTCCCTATTTGCTACGCTACATCGACGTAGCGTAGCAAATAGGGAGACCCCGGGGTATCCGAGGATGATCAGGCCCACTGGGGTATCGTTAGGCAATGGTGGATCATTTATTTGTCATGGGGTCGGACCCAGGTTCCCCTATCCCGTTCGTCTCCGTTGGATCCGCCCCAGTGGGTACATGTATAGACACTTTTCTTGATGGGAATTGTTATTGTACGAAACTACTTTAGTCGTGCAATGTTGAAAGGAAGTTAAATGCATCTGCATAATGTATCGGCCTATGTAAGCCAGAGCAGTCCGTGCAGGTGTAATGCAGAGAAATGACCCTCCCCTACAAAATGACCCATGGGTCATTTCTCTACGCAAAAAAATGATCCGGGTCATCATTCTACGTAAAGAAATGACCCTCTCAGGCCATTTCTTTACTTAGTGTAATTACACGGGTTATTCCTCTACGTAGTAAAATGACTGAATACATGTATATTCGATTGTATATACGTGATCTAAAAGAGGGTTTCTTTTGTCATACAAGATGACTTTTTTTGGTCATATTTAATCCATTACCAAACGACAATATTTTATACTGGTTCAAATTGAAAGCACTTGCAGACAACAAAATATATGTGACTGAAAAATTGAAATTTGTTCTGGGAAGGGTAGAAAACACTGTGGGAAAAGGAGAAAATGCTGGTTACCAGCATTTTCTCCTTTTGCTATCAAGCTTCTTTCTCAGCAGCGTCAAAAGTAGGGATTGTGTGGTCATGGGTTAAGTTATTTATATAGCAGGACAAAGGTTTCAAACATGCAATCGTTTGTTACGTATAAGTTATTGATCATATATTTCATTTGTATGAAATTAAATCGGAGGGAGGCGAAGCCGACCGACGATTTAGTTTCATACAAATGAAATATATGATCAATAACTAACTTACAGTTTGCCCTACTTTCTAAACCAATGAAAACGCCGGATTTCGTTCAAAACTGCTCGATTTAATTCCGTACAGACTCAATATGTTGCAATATGTGACCACTTAATCATTAAATGGTTGACCTATATACAGTTGTATCCCGGTTAACGAAAAGCTCCGCCCACAGTATTTTAGCTGGTCTTTGTAGGGTAAATACCAATCTAATGCATACACTGTAGTAAAAGGGGTGGGGACTATTCTAACTAATTGCATCATCACCAAAAAAGTGACGTAATTTCCACGTGAATATCGGGACTAAACAACTCGTACTTGACCACGTGGTATTTAACCCTTTACCAAATAACCTCTGGTTTTAACGACCCTGGTAAGGAAGTCCTTACCAGGCTGGGAATTTTGGCTTGGGTCCAATGTGAAACCGTTTGCAGACAACAATTTGGTACTTGCTCAAATTAGAGGATTTGTCTGTGGAAAGAAAAAAAAGAAACATACCAGGAAAGGATAAAATGCTCCTTACAAGCAATTTCTCCTCTACCCGCAATGTTTTCACGCGCCTTCTGCCTCAAAGCAGTAAAAAAGAGGGCTTATCTGGTATGGGTTAAAAATGAAACAGATCATGGGAAGTGAGCCACTTTAGAGGGATATGTACACAGTTGTGTTGGCGAGACGTCGCCTGTGTCGGGGAAAATATTTTTTTTTATAAAATTTCTCGTCGTCAACCGGCTCAAAGCATGCATCCATTGCTGAATCTATCGCTTCAAAGGCCGATTCCGTACCTACATCTAACCTCGTCCGTATAACGGTCGTTTACATTTAAACTGCGAGTCACATGGTCCTATACATGGCAGGCCAATGTGATTCGTTTAGCAACGACATAAAAGACCTCGATGAAGTTATTCACATGTCTATCTGTCGGTTAAACCTTCAATCGGAATCGATAAAAAATTAATGTAGATCTATGAATTGTTTGTCGCCTGAAATATGGTTCGAAAGATTCCGATAGAAAATTAAAACCCAAGTTTTCTTTTGGAAGAGTGCCTGACAATTTTCAGAACGGTATACCGGCGTATTTCCGGGTGTACCGATCTGCTGCATATCAATCCACTCGATACAGACGAGGGATATGATGGCTACCATCACCCGTGATACGCCGAATGAGCCTGACTGCAGACAATTGTCCTGAAACTAGTTCAAGGACAACCTGAGTAACAGTGTTAACGCCGTACGACAGAAAACGCACGTACGTACAACCGTCAATCAAAAGAGGCGTGTCGAACCGAGCTTTCTGTCGTTCTTGTATGGCTCTTTCCACCCATCCTTAGATGTCAGTCAATTAGAAAGTAGGGCAAACTGTAAACACTTTTCTCAGTATAATTAAATTACAACCAAATGAGAACCCATGAGACAAAATATAATCTTTCTTAAACGATTTGTAAAACGTTACGGGAGGAAGAGCGCTGTTTATTTCACCGTGCTTCCAAAATGTTACGTGACTTATTTCGTTTTACTATATAATAATATAGTTTAGAAAAGAGTTTAAAAAAAAGACCTAAATATGCATTTTAAAGACATTGTTGGAGAATTTGGGAGTAACTGATTTTTATAAGAATTAACTATTTTTCTCACAATGTTTTCAAAAGCCATTGGCATAGAAACATATAAATGCAAAAGAAACATATTAGTTCAAAAGCCATTGGCATAGAAACATATAAATGTAAAAGAAACATATTAGTTCAAAAGCCATTGGCATAGAAACATATTAGTGCAGGTTTTAACATAGAATTTTAGGAAAGCGGTGCAAAACACGGACTGTTTATCCTATAAGAATAAAGCCTGTCGTTCATAGATCTACATATTAGACAGAATTATATGGTAGAAAAGTGGTGTTGCATTGCTTTAGGTTCATCAATATTAATTGTTTCTTCAGTATTGAAAGACAGGGAACAATTAAAACCTTTACCTCATGATTGGAACCGTATTTGTACAGCGCTGAGAAAGAAGGCGTCTGAAAACGTAATAAGAAAAGGAGAAAATCGTTGTAAATAGCCCCCTCTCGGTTTCCAACATGTTTTTTATCCTTTCATCTACAAATCCAAACATTTGAGCTAGAGTAAAGTTCTCTTCTGCAAATGCTGTTCTTAACATTGAGTCTAAAACTTTGTCGTCAAGTAAAGAGTTACCTCGAAAGAGCACAATCAACATAAAACTAATCACGTGTTATTTACTTTGGGAAGCTTCGGTTTTGTTTCAACAATAAGTGAGAACTTTGTAAGTGAATAGACGGGTACATACTCTATACAGCACGATCAAATTTCTAAGCAACATAATTTTTTAAGTAAATTGGTTTAAGTTGATCAGTTTCTGTGAAAAATTGAATTCGGACCACAAACACATAAAAATGAAGAAGGTACATCTATCTGTTTGTCAATAAATGTTGTAACAGTATTTTTTGTAACTATTGCTGCATGTATGTAAATTTCTTGCCAACAATACAAAGATAAATTGACAGATAGATAAACATATAGATAGATAAATAGATAAATAAATAAATAAACTGAAAATTCGTTTTACAGGAAACCATTTCAACATAAAAAAATGTTGTGAATAGTTTTCTATGAATAATGTGCCTTTTATATAAGTTAATAAAGACAGCAGTTTCCATTAAATATGATCTTAGATCTACAGTGTCAGCTATACTTTAGTAATCCTAGATGGAATGTCCATGAACTTTCATCATTTAATCCTGCTCTACAGATCCAGAATTCGTATATTCCTCATGCATTTTTCTTTTTTTTTCTTTAGGGGAGGGGGGGGGGGAACAAAATATATGTAAATTTTGACATCATGGGTGACCAAACATGATGTATGAGAGGTTTTGTAAACACGTCTTCCGCGACCATAGATGTATTTTAAGGAGACCGTAAAGTAAGATCAGCTTGCATATATTTGTAGCCTAATACTGTTCATCAATCTCCACTCCACTGCTCCACCAGTAATTCCGGTCATATCAATCAAATACAAATCTTCATCTGAAAGACTTCTAGAAATCTACTTTTGTGATAATTATCAAATTAACCCTGTCAGCTCCCTTGTTAAAAACCGGTGCTTTTGCCGACTGCATAGGTTAAGATCAGACTGCACATAATGTGCGTCTATTCCGTCAGCTTGTAATGTCAAGAACGAAAATTTAAGTTCTCTCTGGGTTTTACTGGCTTGTATTTCCTGCTTTTAACCCTTTCCCAAACAACAAATTTTGGACTCTTCCAAAACAAAAGAGTTTGCAGCCAACAATTTTAGATTTTGAGAAAATGGCAGAAAGTTCTCAATAAGGGTAGAAAACACTGTGGGAAAAGAAATTGCTCGTTACGAGCAATTTCTCCTTTTCCCACAGTGTTTTCAAAAGACTTTTACTGCAGACACGTAAAAACCAGGGCTTGTTTGGGAAAGGGTTGAATGACGCAGAGTTTATTTATAGGGTCAAGAAGAAATTGTGCATTTGACTGTAGGGAATTCGTATAGTATATTTCATGAAAGCAAAATATAGGCAAACTTTGCATGAAAGCCTGTAAAGATGTATTAGCTACATGATGTTCTAACGTAGTTGAAATTTGACAGATATCATAACCTTTTGACGTTTGAACAAAGTAGGAATGAACTGGAAGAAGTCGAAGATCTGTTATATGGTGTTACTGCTTTTTTTTATCGACGGATATTTGTCAAGTAATGATTAGTTACTATCTGTTGTGGCCTCCTCGTCAATATATCAAAATTTCATTTCATTATTGGCATTATCGACATATCACATTTTTTTGACCATTTACGAATAAACGAAATTACGACCAAGGCAAATGAAAACTACAATATAAGTATAGTTACTAAATGAAATGTGTGAATAAGAACGAATAAGCTCAATGGAAATTTAAGAAGTGCATATTTAAATATAGAAAAAGTAGGGGCTATTTTCTGCGCGTAAGCATGTGCATATGTTATCATTTGCCCGAACTGTAGACCTTTCAGTGTAAATCAAAGAAGGTTGGACATATACTTGGAAATCCTAAAAATTATCTTCTACTATCCCGTGACATTAAGTATATGAAGTTAGGTTGGATTGTCCAGCATTTCTTACCAAAATGAATCTGCTAAAAGTTCTTCAACGATGAGAGCGGGAAACGAAAAGAAATGCATCTGGATTACCAATGGCGGTGAAAAGGCAAAAACTTTCTTGTTGCAGAGTGGTCTGATCTTAATCTACACTGTCTGCAAAAGGTCAGTCAGTGAGTCACATTTTGCAGCCCAAGGGTTAACATGGTAGGAAACTAAAGATTTTAACATGGGTAGCAATTCCCCTGTGGTTAGAGATTCTGCTTCAGTTGCATATTAACGTCTGCAAGATGAAAGCATTATCGTCTTTAGATTTAAATAATTAAGAACAAATTTCCTGCAAACCAAAGTGAGGGATTCTAGAAAGAGAAAATGCGTTCTTGCGTTATATTACAAGTTCAAGTTGTTTAGATCTATCAAACACACTCGAACGAATGACCACGGAACAAACAATTGAGGGGCATGATTTTTCTTCTAACAATACTGACAATGTTGATGGAAAAAGAAGCAATGCTTGTGAACATTTATGAACAGTTAATAGTCACAATCAACTACTATTTTTGCCACATAGTTTTCAAAAGATGTCAATGACGGGAGAGTAAAGAGCTGTAATTGCAAACAAACTGGTCAATTCTGACTTAGTATGAGTTTTAGTGAGCCACGACAGCAAGAGAATTTGATCTTTTGAACTCGTTACAAATCTGTCATTTGGAAGAATTTTTTATCGAATTATTCAATCGTACTTTTTTAACACTGGTCTATTAAAGTCTATTAAAATTGGTCTTAATGCATCTCCGTGATGCACTGACCAGCCTGCATAGCTCTGTTGATGGACTGTAGGACTCGCGATCATGAGGGTGTGGGTTCGATCACCACTTCTTTCGGATGAGACGTTAAACAGATGTCCCGTGTGACGGTGCTATACACCGAGCACGTTAAAGAACCCGGGGCGAAAGTTCTAAGGATGGGTTTCGTCCTGTATCTGCACTAACCCGTAACAGCACTAACAGCCTTTAGGGGGCATATCCCATATGGGCAACCAGTGGCGACAAATTCAATAAATCTGTGATGCATGATACCTAGCAAGACATCACACAATTATCGTCGGTTTACCTTAAAAATCTCGTAACTACAGCTTGAGCAAGCTGTAGTTACGAGGTTTTTGAAGTAAAACCGACGATATATCCACAAAAAAAAACATTTTGTCTACCAAACGACTGAATCATGTAGTGACATATCCTTGAACACGCAGAAAATCGACCAATAACAAAAACTTTCGATCAAGATCAGCCTGTGCAGGCTGATCTGGGTCGATACTTTTTGCAGATGGTAAGCCTCCTTTTCACAGGGCATAGATTATGTATCATTGTGTTTATTTCTAGAGCAGAAACTTTGATCTCTTTGTCTGCGCATGTCATATTCTTCGAAGATTAGGCCTGTCTGCTATAACGAATCACTGCCCCAGTTTTGGGGGATTGTAGTAATGCGCACTATAAAGTAGCTATGGAAAAATGGCTTTTATCAATACGTTTGAGGAGAAATTAGGCCTGTTTTAGCCCCAGATTTCTCTAAACAGCGGAATGAATTGCATCAGATAGCGTTTTATTGAGTAAACGTTTATTTTAGTTTGAAAATAAAAGTTACGGCTGTCACGTGGAAAAGTAGTCAGGTTCCGTACCAGAATGCCCAAAGTAGATAGATGCGTATTTGTAGAATGCCATCTAGCGGGAGATAATGACTTTGATGCGAATTACGGCCAGAACTCTGGGCAAATACATAATATTAAACAGTCATTTGCAAAGTAACAGTAACGATCGCTTTGATAAAAACACATATAAAAGGAATGAATAGATATGTGACCCGACACGCGAAAAAGGACAATCTGGAAATTCCGTACATCAGTTATATGAAAACTGATCTCAAACGTAGTTCAGAAATAATTGTATAGCAAGGTAGAATGACCACTTTTCATAACGAAAATATCATAACGGCGAAAAGTGTCGACTCTGGTCAGCCTGCGCATCCGCGCAGTCTGACCATGGTCGACACTTTTCGCAGTTCACAGGTGGTCCCGTTTTGCGTGACGGGTCAAATATGTCTGTGATCAAATATAATATACATATAAATTGATACTGTGACGTCATTCTCTGTGAATAATATTTTCATGAATACTAAAAGCATGCTGGTGTTAAAAATCGTCTAGGGAAAAGGAAAAACAGTTCTCCAAATGGTTATATATCATTATCTGTCTGTCCGCCCGTCCGTTCACCTGCACTTTTTTAGTCCGTCTGTCTGTCTGTCGTAAGTATGAAATATCGAAGAATATTTCACCGATATTTCTCGATAACCTACCGTAAAGCATGAAATAGAATTTAAAGATTCATTAAATAAATTTACTTCACGGATAGGTCAGAGTAGTTTTCATTCTCCTTTCACTCAGCCTTGATTAGAGGGCCGAATTTCGTATCGCAGTTCCTTGATAACAATACTTCATTTCGCCTCTGACCGCTTTATGCGGACTTGTTCACCCATTTTAAGATGCTTCAAATCAATGAGTAATAAACCCCATGTAACCTACATGTAAGAAAATGAACACGTAAGAAAGACAGTTACTATTGATTCGATTGGTTTGTTGTCATGGTACATAGAAACCATTGCTATAAACAAGCGTGCCACAATATACTTATGCTTTAAATGTCCTAATCTGCTTCCGTTTGATCTCTGGGTCAATCTTCAGACTTAACCATTTTGGCGCCATTGGCGAAAACCATTTTTTTTGCGGACGGTATGGATCAAGATCAGACTCCACAAAACATAGTCTGATCTTGGATCTATACCGCCCGCTTGTTCAGTCAAGTCTATAAAGTGAAAATTTTGCAGGGTTTCAGAGGACAATACTTTCACCTGTCGAAAAAGGTCGAGTTAACATTAACATATTTGACATTGAAAGAGTTAACCTTATTTAACCCTTATCTTGCGAAATAAATGAAATGAAACGTTTTAGCCGATTGTAAAAAAAACCCCAAATTTTGCAATTTCAAAGATATTTTTTGTAGGATATATGCCATTATCGGATAGTTTAGATCAAATATCAGAGTGCACGTTCTGTGCAGTTCTGATGTTGATCTACGTTGTCCCCAAGAGGTCAGTGAGTCGCGTTTACCAGGCAAAGGGCTAACTATGGGGGAGCCCCAACCCCCTAGTCAGTCTTCCTATTTTGTCTTCGTCTTTGTTCTTGGGATACTTTGACCTTTGCCACATTCTTACCTAAGCAAGTTATATTGAAAAGAAAACAACAAATATCTGTAAAAAAATACACGGCGAAAGAGATACTGGAATATGAATATTGAAAATCTCTGGTGGTTCAATATGGAGTCAAATAATGAACATTAATCTCTTTTCTTTTGTCGTTTTTCATTTTGTTGAAAAGGAGTACCGGTACTGAGTTATGGAAAGACCTTTATGAAATATATCTAGAATTTCCAAATAGATCAAAAAAGGACCATTCCCTATCATATAAATATGCCATGGTATGAATCAAAGCCCCGGGGTACCAAAGCTTGTAAGTAGTAGTGTCGTGAATGTGCGAGCAAATGCGGCAGCAGGGGCCCTCGGAATAAGCATTATAATATTTTTGACCTATCACAAATTGCTATCTTTTCATTTTTTTCATCTGTACCAAAAAATAGGCCAAAAGCCGGCGCATTCAGCAAGGCCAAAAAATGACGCCAGACTATTGGCAAATATATTGATATAGCGATGTTACCACGTGGTACTCAACTACGCCCTACAGGGCCTGTATTCTGTATTCACCAAATATTCTTGAGAGTAATCTTAGTTTAATCTCCAAGATTTTCTAAATTTGTAAGTAACGTATCTTCTGATTGGCTAAACCGAATGGTTTAGCCAATCAGAAGTTGTGTTATTTTCAAATATAGAAAATTTTGGAGAATAAGACAAAGAATGTTCTTGAGATTGGTTGGTGAATACAAGTCATAATTCTCTTTCTTTGAGATTGACTGTTTTACTAAATAATCCCATGTTTTAATGATCCTTATAAATTAAGCGTCGAAGGACATCGTGGGAAAAGGAGAAAATGCTCTTAACCAGCATATGACCTTTCCTAAAATGTTTTCTGTCATTTCTAAGACAAATCACGTTCTTCTAGCCAAGTATGATTAAACTTCTGCAAATCTTTCCATTTCGTAAGATTCTAAAATGTTGTCGGACTGCTTGCTCTATACCAAACGACATGTCCAAATTGAAGGATTTTGCAGACAACAAATTTAATGTTACTCAAAGATTGAGTTTGATTTGAGTGGGATAGAAAACATTATGGGAAAAGGAGAAATTGCTGGTTACCAGCATTTACTCCTTTTCCCATAATGTTTTCATAAGGCTTCTTCCAAAGGCTCGTGAAAACCAGGGATTTTTTTGTGCTGAGTTAAAGGTGGGTATTTAGAATTTTAACACCTCACCAATTTCAAAAATATATATCTCAGTGAAATTTATATGAAAAAACAATACAAATCATAAATAGTTAAGAATCATAAGATTCCCAAAAAAATTTTTTTTGGATGGTATTCCCTTAAAAGACTACGTAGCCTCTTAAGCTATTTTTAGATTTCGCGCAAAAAATCAATAAAGCATTGTGGGAATGTCAAGTGACTGGCACGTGACTAATACCGCTTAAATTCCATTACATAACAAACATGTAATAATTATTTTCCATAATGTCCTCTTTAGACAGATGTTTGAAACTTCGTCTGTGTTTTCCTGTATTTAAATGAGAGAATTGATAAGCTAAAAATAGAACGTGTTTCCCGTTGGTGTCAACCTGGTCCGTAATAAATCTCTAATTTCTCTTGTTATTGGATGGTTTTCGACTATTGGGGTTTAATGAACGCAAATTAAAAGGCTTTGGGAGTATAAGGATATTTTTTTTGCATTTTTGTAAAATTTTCGTCCCAAAATCTGAAGGGCCACCTTTAAAGAAGGAACAAATACGAGCAACTTTTTAACAATGACCCGGGCCGTTGTCACCAATCATCCTAAATTTGAAAATAGCACAACGTCTGATTGGCTAAACCAACTGGTTTAGCCAAATAGACGTTGTGTTACTATCTTAAATCTAGAGTAGAGAATGAAAATTAGAATGGTTGGTACATGTAGACTATGATTAAACTCAGATGTTAAAAAAGCAAACGGCTAAATAACTCTATTTCAAGGGAAAAACCCCATTCCATACACGTGAAACGTTCGTTTAGCTCTTTACCAAACGAACAATATTTCAGACTGGTCCAAATTGAAAGCATGTGCATACGACGATAATAAAACTGATTCAAAAATTGAAATTTGTGTTCAGCAGGGTAGAAAACATGGTGGGAAATGGATAAAATGCTGGTTACCAGCATTTTCTCCTTTTCCCAAAATGTTTTCAAAAGGCTCCAATCATAGGGTCTTAAAAACCAGGAATTGTTTGGTAAAGGGTTAATTTTCTATTACTGGCGACTTATCTCATATTTGAGTAATTTTCAGTGGTAGGGTAGTCCTTGAACATGCAGAAAAACAACCAATATCAAAAGGTTTCGACACACGTCAGCCTGTCGGAATTGCTCCGACTGATCTAAGTTGATATTTTTTGATAGTGCACTTCACCACATTTTCAGAGTGTATTATCATTTAACCCTTTACTCCATAGATACTCATTTCTACACATTGCTTGTGGGAGCCTTTGGAAAACATTGTGGCAAAAGGTGAAATTGCTCGTGACGAGCGATTTCACCTTTTGCCACAATGTTTTCTACATTATCAAAGATGTAATATACATATAAGAAACGGCTTCATCCTCGCTGTAATTTAGGGTCAATCAGAGATACCATAGAAATGCCTTATTGAGTAAAGGGTTAAATCAGATAGCATTGTTATGGTAAATTTTAGGTCATAAGTCTTTCTACTTTCTAGATATTTTCAAGAGGATGTGTAACATTTTATTTGTTCACTGTGCAACAAGTTGGTCTTCTTGGAATAGCGACATCTTCAACCTCGTCAACAGTAACAACTAGTACACAAGGACAAACCTCCTCTGCCACACAAGGCATGACCTCGACCACAACGCAAGCTCCGGTCACAAGTAGTACCCAAGGACCAACCTCCACTACGATACACAGCATGACCTCGACATCTACACAAGGTCCGACTTCAACTACCACACACGGACCAGCCTCAACTAGTACACAGAAACCAGTTTCCACTACGACACAAAACATGGCCTCGACAACAACACAAGCTCCGATCTCAACTACTACACACGGACAAGCCACAACAAGTACCCAGGGACCAACCTCCACAAAGACACAAGGCATGACCTCATCTTCTACACAAGGTCCGACTTCAACTATCACCCACGGACCCATCACAACTAGTACACAAGGATCAACCTCTACTTTGACAAATGGCATGACCTCGACAACAACAAAAGCCCCGACGTCTACTACTACACACGGACCAGCCACAACAAGTATCGAAGGACCAACATCCACTACGACACAAGGAATGACCTCAACGACAACACAAGGTCAAATTTCAACTACCACCCTTGTGCCAGGCACAACAAGTACCCAAAGACCAACGTCCACTACAACACAAGGCCTGACTTCACCTACTACACAAGGTCCGACTTCAACTACCAACCACGGACCTGTCACAACAAGTACACAAGGACCAACGTCCACTACGACACATGGCATGACACCGACAACTACACAAGGTCAAACCTCAACTACCATCCAAGGACCAGTAACAACAAGTACCCAAAGAGCAACCTCCACTACGACACAAGGCATTGCCTCGACAACAACACAAGCTCCAACTTTAAGTACCACACACGGACTGGTCACAACCAGTACCGAAGGAGCAACCTCAACTACGACACAAGGCATGACCTCAACAACTACTCATGGTCCGACGTCAAGTACTAACCATGGACTAGCCTTAACTAGTACAGAAGGACCAGCCTTCACTACGACACAAACTATGACCTCAACAACACAAGGTCAGACTTTAAGTACCACACACGGACTGGTCACAACCAGTACCCAAGGAGCAACCTCCACTACGACACAAGGCATGACCTCAACAACTACTCATGGTCCGACTTCAAGTACTAACCATGGGCTAGCCTTAACTAGTACACAAGGACCAGCCTCCACGACGACACATGGCATGACCTCAACAACACAAGGTCAGACTTTAACTACCACCCACGGGTCAGCCACAACAAGTACCCAAGGACAAGCCTCTACAACGACACAAGGCACGATGTCACCTACTACACAAGGTGCGACCTCAACCACCACCCACGGACCAGCCACAACAAGTACCATAGGTTTAACCTCCACTGCAACACATGGCATGGCCTCGACAACTACACAAGGTTCGACTTCAACTTCCAATCACGGACCAGCAGCAACTAGTACCCTAGGACCAGCCTCTACGACGACACATGGCATGACCTCAACAACTACACGAAATCCGACCTCAACTACCACCCACAGCCAAGCCTCAGCAACCTCAACTACGACACAAGGCATGACATCACCTACTTCACAAAATCCAATATCAACTACAACCCAAGGACCAACCACAACAAGTAGGCAAGGACCAACCTCTACTTCGATACAAGCAATGACCACAACAACTTCACATGGTCCGACTTCAACTACCATCCACGGACCAGCCACAACTAGTACACAAGGACCAGCTTTAACTACGACACACGGTATGATCTCAACTACCACACACGGACCAGCCACAACAAGTATCCAAGGACCAACCTCCACTTCGACACATGGAATGACATCAACGATTATACAAGGTCCGATTTCAACTACCACCCTCGCGCCAAGCACAACAAGAACCCAAGGACCAACCTCCACTACGACACAAGGCATGACCGCACCTACTACACAAGGTCCGACTTCAACTTCCATTCAAGGATCTGTCACAACTAGTACACAAGGACCAACCTCCACTATGACACATGACATGACACCGTTAACGACACTAGGTCAAACTTCAACCACAACCCAAGGACCGGTAACTAGTACCCCAGGACCAACTACGACACAAGGCGTGACCTCTACAACTACACAAGGTCAGATCTCAACTACAACCGAAGGACCGGCCACAACTAGTACAATACTATCTGCTTTAACTTCGACACAAGCCATGACCTCAACTACCACCCACGGACCAGCCTCAACAGGGACGACCTCTACAGTTTTGTCACAAGAGTCTACTACACTTTCAGCACAGAGGGCAACTACTACGACACAGGGATCAACCTCAACAACACAAGGACCAACCACAATTACGTCACAGGGGTCAGGCCCAACATCTACTTTAACACCAGGAACTATCACTACAAACACAGCAACAACTGGGCCAACCACAACAATAACCCATGGGCCAACTACAACACCAGGGCCAATAACAACAAGCTCGGAGGGGCAAAGCACAACTACCACACAGAGGTCATCTACAACAACCATGCATGTGCCAACAACTATTATCCAGGGTCTAACAACAACCATAGCGGGATCAACTTCACCGAGACCAACATCAACTACATCACAGGGATCAACTGCAACTACTGCACAAGAGACAACTTCTACTTCAACACCGGGAACTTCAACAACATCAACTGGGCCAACAACAACACACAGGCAAACAACAACACAGGGGTCAACATCAATAATCACGGCAGGACAAACAACAACTATAATACATAGGCCGACTACAACTACAACACAGGGACCAGCATCAACAACCGCAGTGGGGTCAACTACAACTAATTCACTCGGGCAAACGTCAACTTCACAGGAATCAACCATATCTACCACACAAGGGTCATCTTCTACTTCTACACCGGCAACTACCACCACAACAATAACTGGTCCAACTACAACAACAACACAAGGGCATACTATCACACAGGGCCCAACTACAACAACGACGTCTGGGCAAATCACAACTACCACGCAGGTACCAACTACAACTACCACCCTTGGTGTAACAACAACTACTGAAGAGGGGTCAACTACAACTATAACAGAGGGGCCAACTTCTACTTCAACACAAGGAACTACCACAACAGCAACACCTGGGCCAACCGCTACGACAACACTTGGGCCTACAACAACAACCACTGCAGGGCAAACCACAACGACTACCCAGGGGCCAACTACAACTACAACACAGGGGCCAACTACAACTACAACACAGGGGCTAACCACAACTACGACACTGGGGTCAACCACAACTATTACACAGGGGCAAACCTCAACTAGCACTTCCGGATCAACCACAACTACGGCACCGGCTTCAACCATAACTACCACGACCACCACTCAGGGGCCAACCACAACTTCCACAGAGGGACAAACAACAACAACAACACAGGGTTTAACGACAAGCACAACTCCCGGGCCTACTACAACGACAACACAGGGGCCAACCACAACAACCACTCTTGGATCTACAACCTCACCTGGTAATATCACTTCAACTCCAAATATATAGGAAATATAATTAAATAAGAATGATAGTGTTAATCCGCCTTGTCCCTCCGACTTTTTCAGCCAGTTACGTCGAGTACTGACGATTTTTAGGTTATTTCCGGAACAATTGGTTTTCCTTCAATCTTTACTAAATACTTTGAAATTTGCCAAGTAAATATGGTAGGTTATATCTTATTTTCTTTACAAGCTTATACCGGTCGACATTTATCCGAACAAACTAAATTTAAGTCAAATGATAGGCATTGTCCAAAAAAAGAAAGTGTTAAAAAGATAGTGGGAAGGAGAAAAAATATATTGGTTATCAGCATCTTTATTACATTTTCCACAATAGCCCCTTTTCCTGGCGTTGTAAACACAAGATTGTTTGGTTGACTGTTTACCAAATGACAAAATTATAGACTTGTCCAAATTGAAAGTATTTGCAGAAAACAATATAAATGTGACTCAAAGATTGAAAATTGACTCTAAAAGAGTAGAAAATTTTGAGGGAAAGGAAGAAAATGCTGGCAACCAGCATTTTCTCCTTCTCCCACAGTGTTTTCAGAATTCCTCCTCCAGACCAAACAAAAAGAAAAATCAGAAATTGTTTGGTAAAGGGTTAAAATGTTGGCCTGTCATTATTCAGACCGTTTGTTTTACAGGCGACGTAGATGGTGGTCTGTCGCAGTGGTCAGCGTTTTCTTCCTGTTCTGTCACCTGCGGAACAGGAGTTCAAATACGAACGAGAACATGTACCAACCCGGCGCCACAAGGCAATGGCGCCAACTGTACAGGGGATACCACGGAGACAATCGCTTGCGTTCAAGAAGACTGTCCAGGTGAGTTTATTTACGTTCCAATTGAATCCAAGTTGCTTTTTGTTACATCGACTGTTGCCTAATGGAGCTGGTGCCATCACTTAAAGTTGTAGACCCGTAATACTTCTAGTACAACATGGAATGAAATTTCTACTTTGAAATTATTTGTTGATACTTTTGTTAGTTTCCCGAAAAGGGAGGCAATTATTATCTCCCTTTGTAATAAGAATATAGTGGTTTTAGATATATAAATGATTATTCCAAGAAAGAAAAAAAAAAAGGAAAAAAAGTTGCTCGGTTTAAATAGTACAATAATACTCATCGTTAATCGTAGCAAATGTTCTGGGATAATAATTATTATGGTGGAAATAGCTGTCTTCTATTACGGATCCACTACCTTAACTCTTTACCACACAATCCCGACTTTTAACACCCCTGTAAAAGAAGCCTTTTGAAAACATTATGGGAAAAGGAGAAAATGCTGGTAACCAGCATTTTCTCCTTTTCCCACAATGTTTTCTTCCCGTCCTAAAACAAATTTCAATAATTGAGTTACGTTTATTTTGTCGTCTGCAAATGCTTTCAATTTGGACCAGTCTAAAATTTTGTCGTTTGGTAAAGAGTTAAAGAGCTAGTGGAGCGATACAAGACCATCATGGCCCTCTTTTTATATGTACAGACCTCCGTCAACGAATAACTGTATAGGAGTATAAATCAGTATCAGACTGCACATAGCTTATAGTCTGATTTCTTTGAACAACAAAATTTTAGAATGGTCCAAATTGAAACCACATGCAGACGACAAGATAAATGCGACTGAAATATTAAAATTTGTTTCGGGACGGGTAGAAAACTTTTTGGGAAAAGGAGAAAATGCAGGTTACCAGTATTTTCTTCTTTTCCCACAATGTTTTCAAAAGGTTTCTTCCTCCTTGGTTTTAAAAGTCGTCATTGTGTGGTAACGAATTAAACCCCTCCGTCCTCTTTTCAAAAACATTCTGGACAAGGGTAACCCATCTTTGCGAGCGAAGGTTACGATCACTACGTGGATCTTACCTTGGCTGATTGAGCCCGATTTCGAGATTTCCTTCGATGCGTCCTCTATTGGATGGTGGTTTTTACCCCCCCTTTACATCATATTTCTAAAAGCCAATTAAATATCGTTTAACAAACCGCTTACGAATACACATGAAGCGATAGGCAGACATCCACGTGGGTTTCCATGTTTACCTTCAATTCGAAAGGTAGCGACCATGTTCTATTTTTATCAAAGATGAAATGCTACAAGCGATTTAATTCGTTGCAGCTAGAGCTGGCTGCATCCAATGAAAAAGCGTATCGGGGTAATGTAAAAATCAAGCTCGATCCGCCAAGGGTAGAGTAGCGTAGTGAATCGTCAGCCTTGGCTTGCGAAGATGAGGGCAACCTTGGAATTGCTTACAGTGGGAGTTTTATTTATAGAAAATAGACGCCTGTTGGGCTTATTCTGCTTCAAAAGGAATCATGTTCGTATCTGATCGTTTCAGTAACGCAACAAGAGAGTGATAATGGCGTGGAACTATTCCTATCTGGTATAACGGTAGCACAGGTGAGTCGTTTCAACATGCAGTCGACCTTTAGAGTCCAACCTTTTAGCACAATTTTTCTGGCATTTTTCTTTTTTAATCTTACTTCATGTCACTTCTGGTATAACGGTAACACAGGTGAGTTGTTTCAACGCGCAATCGACTTTTAGCGTCGGAACTTTTAGCACAATTTTTCTGGCATTTTACTTTTTTAATCTTAGTTCATGTCACTTCTGGTATTTCAAAAAGGTTTTGTTATATGAGACACGTTTACTTTGTGATCTACAAATCGTCTGTTTACTTCAAAAACCTCGTAACTACAACTTGTTTCAAGCTGTAGATACAAGTTTTTTGAAATAAACCGACGAAATACTCTGAATTCGGATGATTCTGTTATTTCTGCGAAGATTTAAAACTATGGCTTTCTGTCTTACCTTACAGTTTCAGTCGGTAGAAGCAGAATTTAGATCAAGTGTAGCCTCGAGTATTAACGCGTTTTGTCGTCTAAATGAAGCGAATGCCAGACTGTGTTGTAATGACAACCAAAACTACAGGTAAATCTTACTTTTTCTCTTAAAGGTGGGTATCTAGAACTTTCACATCCCATCAAATTGAAAAAAAATATATATCGCTGAAATTTATATGAAAAAACAATACAAATCATCAACAATCAAGAATCATAAAATTACAAAAAAAATTTTTTTTTTTTTTATGGTATTCCCTTAAAAGGCTACGTAGCATCTTAGGCTATTTTTAGATTTCCCGCAAAAAAAAAAAAAAGCATTGTGGAATGTTAAGTGACTAATGATGCTGAAATTCCATAACATAACAAACACGTAATTATTTTCCGTAATGTCTTCTTCGGGCGCTATGTTTGACGCTTTGTCTGTATATTTCCGGTATGTAGATGAGCAAGTTGCTCATGTAAAAATAGATTGTACTTCCCGTCGGTGTCGACCTGGGCCATAGTAAATCTCTAATTTCTCTTGTTGTTGGATGGTTTTCGACTACTAGGATTTTATGAATGAAAATTATAAGACTTTTGGAGTATAAGGATGATATTTTTGTATTCTTGTAAAATTTTCGTCCAAAAATCTGAAGGGCCACCTTTAAAGTACTGGAACCAGTTTCAGTTGCTTTTGCGGACAGTGTAGATTAAGATCAGACTGCACAGAACGTGCAGTCTGATCTTAGATCTATACTGCCCGTTAGTTTTGTACCTACTTTGAAAACAACCTTATCTCCTTACCAACCGACAAAATTATGGAGCGTTTCGAATTTCAAGCATTTGCAGAAGACAAAATAAAAGCGAGTGAAAATCTGAAATTGGTTTTGTGAAGGGAAGAAAACCTTGTGGGAAAAGGAGAAAATGCTGGTTACCAGCATTTTCTCCTTTTCCCACAATGTTTTCTAAAGGCTTCTTTCTAAAGGTCGTCAAAAGTAGGGATTGTGTGGTAATGGGTTAAGATAGCAATACTTGGCATTTTTTTTTCTATTTGAAAAAGTCTATTCATTAACTTCGGTACTGTAAGGGCTAATTCCTCTACTGCCACTGTCATTGTTTCGACAGTGGATATGTGGGAAAGCAGCCAGTGATCTGGAAAGAATATTGTGCGGTACACTGGTCGCCGCGATATGATCGATCAATCAATCAATCTATCAACCTATCAATCAATTAATTAATCAATCAATCAATCTAACACGCATGGTTTCCTTATTTTTGTTTTGTCTCGCAGTCCAACCTCCGACGTAGTCTTTGTCACTGTGAACCAAGTGTCACTGGTAGATGGGTATCCAACCCTGGCAGGTGACGGAAGTTTGAGAGTTCTACTTGCTCTGATTTACAGTCCATCTAGTCCATTGTGCTCTTCTGGAACGTCGCGGAAAAGGAAGAAGAGAGCTATAGTACTAACAGGGGATGAAACATTGTTTTCTCAGGCACTTTTGATATCAGTCCT
Organism: Tridacna crocea; assembly: GCA_943736015.1. NCBI lineage: Eukaryota > Metazoa > Mollusca > Bivalvia > Cardiida > Cardiidae > Tridacna > Tridacna crocea. The sequence goes on from OX031062.1 coordinate 25,712,538, forward strand.
GCAGCAGCAGTATGTTACAATTCATTTCTTGTTCCTGTTCTTGTTTGATCGTCTTTGTAAACCGTTGTCCTGCTGGATAAAAGACATGAAACTTTACAGCTGATTGTAAAAACTCAAATAGTTCTTTTTGAAAAGTATATTTCGAGGAAATTCATCTCTCTCTCGGAAAGTGTAGATTCAAGATCAGATTGCACATTCTGTCCGCAGTAGGTCATTGAGTTGCGCAAAGCAGCCTAAGGGTTGGAATAATGAAAACGAGAATTTATTTGGGGTCCGTATTCACCAACAATTCTCAAACATTCTTGATCTTTATATGCATATATATATCAACGGTTTACTTCAAAGACCTCGTAAACATTCAGATAAATATATACTAGTATATATTTAGTTAAAATTTGAAAGTAACTCAACCTCCGATTGGCTAAATCATTGTGTTTAGCCAGTCAGCAGAAGTTTTGTTATTTTCATATTTAGAAAATTCTAGAGATTCAGACTTTTATACAATTTCCTTTTCTTCGCAAGTCTAATGAAGACTAAGATCTAATCTTTTTTATCAGCATCATTTCCCATACTTTCCTTCGTGTAAATAGTTGGTACTCTTTTGGGTGCTTTTGAAATAGTCTGTAAAGTATAGAAAGATTTTACATATTAAATCCGAAAAGCAAAGGTCTTGGTTCTACTATTATTCAGGCAAACAGACATAGTGGCTACTTTTACGACTGAGGTACAAACAGCACTAGGACAAACTTTACCAATAGCTATATCTGCTGTGATTCAGATCGGGGCCACGACCCCAAATCCGGTGAGTCGATTATAATCTTAGAAGCTGGTATATCCGGGTTTTGGTGTTTTTTTTTTTTTTTGTTTTGTTTTAAGACTTTTGACCTTGCACAGAATGTGCAACTTCTGATCCAGGATCTACATTGATCAAAAGGGAGATATCAAACCCTCTACCCCGCCCCCACCCCCAAAAAAATGTGCACTTGCAACTTTTCGAGTTTAATTATCGTCCAAACCCTTTTACCACACAATTCCGACTTTTGACGAACCTGGAAAAGAAGCCCTTTGAAAACATTGTGGGAAAAGGAGAAAATGCTGGTAACCAGCATTTTCTCCTTTTCCCACAATGTTTTCTACCCTTTCCAAATCAGATTTGACATTTTGATTCGCATTTATTTTGTTGCCTGCAAATGCTTTCAGTTTGGACTCGTCTATCATTTTGTCCTTTGGTAAAGATTTAATAAACGAGATTGTATGATAAAACATTGACCAATTACATGTATGTGTTCTAACACACGGACTGATTTCCCTTCCTTTTACAGAATGTTGATGACGACGATGATGATACCCCGGCCTGGGTGATAGCTGTTGCTGTAGTGGGTGCTGTCCTTGGCGTATTACTTATTGTTGCCATCATTTTACTGGTGATGTACAGCATGTAAGTATTCCAGGTCACGTGATCTGTAAAGTCAATCTGCATTTTGATTTGCTCAGCAGGCTTTCTCTAGTCCATACTTCCATACTAGATTCGTACTCTGTCGCCATACTTATAGATCAGTCGAAAAATACAGGGCTTAAAATCGGGAGTCGCTGGTTCTTTCAGACATTTGATGACAGTCATTGCGACAGTACTCATTCATCTGTCACCGCTGATCGTTGTTTCGACGATGTGTATGTGGGAAGGCAGCCAATGGGTTGTGAAGAATACTAGAGAACATGTTAAATCTCCAAGAAAGCATGGGAGATGCATGTGACTGCGACAGAGCAAATATAATACGACGTCTAACTGGGTTTGCTTTGACGTTAGTGGAAACTTGGTTTAGTGTGACTGGGGTCCAAGTTGAAAGCATTTACAGACGAGGTATCAAATATGACTTGTGTGATCGAAGTTGTCTGCAATTGAGGAGAAAACTTTGTGGAAAAAGGGGAAAAATGGTTAACAGTAATCTTTCCGAAAGCTTTTTCTTTGGGGTTGTTTAACCCTTTACCAAACAATCCCTGGTTTTAACGACCCTGAGATATAGGCCTTTTGAAAACATTGTGGGGGAAAAAGGAGAAAATGCTGCTAGCCAGCATTTTCTCCTTTTCCCCTACAATATTTTCTACCCTGCTGGAAACAAATTTCGGTGTTTGATTTACGTGTATTTTGTCGTCTGCAAGTGCTTTCAATTGGGACCAGTCTAAAATTTTGTCGTTTGGTAAAGGGTTAAACAGGTTAATGTTTGGTTATGGATTAAATGTATCACAATTTGGGTGTCATCGATGTCCCTGATTAGGGTTTTGCTATCGCAGATTGTGAAAAGGTTTGGTAATGAGCTATGCTGTGTGAAAAGGGGGTTTAATGAATCCGCGCAGGCTGACTCGGAACGAACTCTTTTGCTATTGGTCAATTTCATGCGTGTCAAGGACCAGTCTACCTCATGATTCAGTTGATTGGTAGACAAATCTTTTTTCCCCATAATTATGTAATGATGCACTGAACACTGCATTGAACTCCCCTCTCCAGAGCATGGCTCATATTTTCTGTTTGATTTATCTAATTTCAGGAAAAACAACAGAGTTGGAGCTATAAATAGTTCATAGGAGAGACAGAGAAGTTACTGTAAACAGCCTGTAAATTATTAAAACAAATTTTCCCACTGTTCTCCCGTTAATATAAAAGTCATTACCAAACGACAAAATTAAAGGTATGTTCAAATCGAAAGCATTCGCAGACGACAAAATAAAAAGTGACTGAAAATTTAGAATTTGTTTTGTGTAGGGTAGAAAACAATGTAGGAAAAGGAGAAAATGCTGGTTACCAGATTATGTGGTAATGGATTAAGCATCGAGATATACGGAGCAATTGCTTCTGACAGACAGTTGCTCCTATTGCTGCATTGTTTTCCCGATATTCCAGTCGCTTCAGATATTATGCCTTTCTGTATCTTTTTACAAACAAGTGGCAGGGATTAAACAGTCTATTGTAGAATAGGTTTAATTCAAACGGACAAAAGACTGGCAAGTTCCGACATTCTACGACTGCTACACTCGGCATAACCGAACTCTACAGAGACGATCGACTTGTGTCGGGGAATTTCGGATATGACCGCCACTTCATACAATACTAAGTAATTGGCGGGTTATAGTTCGAAAGCAGACGATGCAGACTGAAGAATATCCGTAAAGGTTCCCCTTGACAAGTTTACTGTAAAAGTGTTTTATGTTAGATTTGACATGAACCAGTGTGTTTCTCTGGTTTGAAATTTTTCTAACATGTATTTTTTGGATAGAAAGATTTTTTTTCTCTCCTCTACCCTTTGTTGTTTTTAAAGCATGATGCACGCATGGCTCTTAACAAACAAATAGTCGGTTTACTTCAAAAACCTGGTAACTACAGCTTGTAACAATCTGTAGTTACGAGGTTTTCGAAGTAAACCGACGAAATATTTAAGTACGAGATAAACCTAGATTTGTGTAGAGCACTTTAAATCGTGAAACAATTTGTTGCTGACTTAACACATCCTTTCGAAATATGAATAATGGATACAATTTAAAGCTTCTGTTAGTTATTTGTATATAATTGCACTCATGGTGTAAAATCGTTTTTTGATTGGTCAGAATCGGGTCATGTGATGAAAAAACCTGCATGTTATTTTTCGATGAAACGCAATAGCACTACTTTCGGTTTTTCCAATTTTTTGTTGGAATCTAATTTTAGATTTCATGCAAACTGTTTATGGGCTATATTTAGAGTTCCATCGCTGAATCAGTAACATGCAAAAAGACCGATTTCTTTCTCTGTAAAAAACTTGCAAAAAGGAAAATAACAAAATAAACCTTGACAAAATGATGCGTGTTTAACTTTATTTGCACCCTTAAAAAAAATACACTATGCCAACTGTGAATAAAGAGTCTGAATGGTCGACGTCATCAGTTACATCATTCAATACGTCAGCGATCCATTTCTATGAAGCCAGGGTTGCGGAGTTAAATTTAGTACACTGTGTAAACGGAAAAATCACTCAAAGAATTTGATTTGTTTCATGACGGAGTTAAACTTTTTCATTGCGGGGATTAGGTTAAAAAAATGCTATTGACCAGAAAAAAGTTATCGTGGATTTCATCGAGAACAGATCTGCCGACGGTACGTACGCATATTCTTTACAAATCATCTATGAAAAGGTCACTCGAAAGAACACATCGTCCACCTAGCCTCAAGTTTAGATAGTTGATTGTATTGTTCATATGAATCTACATAATTATTTTATTCTTAAATTTTGTTCGATGAATCATCGAAAGTATGATTTCAATGACAGCAAAATGGCCGCCTTCGACTAAGAAAAATGTTGAAAAGCTAAAAATAGATTGTGTATTCATGCCCGTTCTACCAAATATCCGCGAAGGAAATCAACTCGTATTTACTGTCGTATTTGTCCGTGATTTTTTTCTGTCTATCATTTTCGAAAAGTGATTTAAGTGAACAGCGAGTGCAATTATAAGGGTTGAGTGCATATTTTTGTGTTTTCATCGAGATATAAAATGCAATTGCCTTATTACATGGCTTAACATAACGCCCTTCGGGCGTTATTTGCCATGTAATAAGGCAATTGCATTTTATATCTCGATGAAAACACAAAAATATGCACTCAACCCTATAATAATTATTGTGACAAAAAGAGAAATACCGGTTACAAATATGTTTTATATGCAACAATGTTTTTGGTTGTAAACTTTAAGACTGTGATATGATGTTATTATTGATTATGTATATGAAATTGTTTGCAAGATGCTAAAAGGGGTGTCCGATTATGCCCCAAAAGTGTCGTTTCGGATCAGCCTATGCGGACTGCGCAGGCTAACCCAAAACGACAGTTTCCATCCTTATGCAATATTCTGTTTTGCGCAAGTCTACTGTCGCTGAAAATCCAATTTAGTCGTAAAGTGTCATCTCTGATTAGCCTACGCGGACTGTGCACCTTTTCGCATGTTGCAAGAAGTATCATGTTATTATTTATTGAGCACAGGTCATTGTGATAAAATGTTATTATTTATTGTGTATGGGTTATTGTAATACAATGCTATCATTTATTGTGTATCTAAACTTTTCTAAATCGTTAATTCTTGTTAAGAGTAATTTAGCATAAATTGATCAGGAACAGAACATGAGGTCTGATCGTGGTTCTTAAATGTTTGCTATTTTGTAAAATACTCTTACAAAATGGCCTCAAATTCGCACTATCTGCATGTTATCTCATCTCACAATTTGCATGTTATCTCATTTCACTTATTTAGCTCGGCGAATGTTAAGAACGATTACTCTTTGTCTGTACTCGTTTAAAGTAGGCGAGTAGCGACCCTTTCCCCCTCTCGAAATATAGAATCATTCTAATATTATGCCTCAATTTCGGCGGTGCTTTGCAAACAGTGTAGCTTAAGATTAGACGAAACATAACAAGCTGTCTGAACATAGATTTACATTTACTGATATTTTACCTAATATTAAATTAATTTTCTGAATAAAATTCAATCGAAAAACTGCGACATAATTTTACCATATAACTTGATTGGCTATAATCATTCAATTGATTTAACAGCTACCAGAGAACAGAATTTTAGTCCTGAACAACTTTATAAGCGTTAGCAAACAAATAAAACTTGTCTCAAATGATAGGCCTTCTCTTTTACTACACAGAAAATATTGCAGGAAAAGAAGAAAATATGCAGGTCAGTGTCCATTCTTTCCTGTTCCCAAAATGTTTCAAGAGTTTTTTTTTTCTTTTGGGCCGTAGATATCCAAGATCCATTGGTTAACATTATTTTTTACGTGATTTGTAAATATGAGAGCCGAGCTCTGTGAAAAGGGGATACAATTCATTAGCAAAAAGTATCGACTCAGATCAGCCTGCGCGATCCGCGCAGGCTGATCTGAGTCGATCTTTTTTGCTAATAAATTATACTCCCTGAATGTTCTGCAGGACTACTCTACCTCACGATTCAGTTGGTTATTCGACAAAATGGGTTTTATGAACCTTTATTTAGCAGGCCATTTGCTTGGTACAATATGGAGTGCAACACGCGAAAAGGGTCATTCGGACATTTGCGTAAAGTGTCGTCTCTAATCAGCGTTTGCAGTCCGCACAGGCTAATCCAAAACGATACTTTCCGAATTTATGTGATTTTCTGTTTTACGCAAGTCTACTGTAACACAAAATCTAATGTAGTCGTAAAGTGCCGTCTCGGATTAGCCTGCGCGGACTGCGCAGGCTAATCCGAGACGACACTTTACGCAAATGTCCGAATGCACCTTTTCGCGTGTTGCACTCCATATATCATGAAGATGATTTACGTACGTCCCGTTTTGCCTGGCATGGCTCTATCTTTGTTGTACTATATGTAAGTAAGCTCTTTTAGTATAAAGGCGTCTATATTTCTTAATAAAACTTTCCTACACGTTGAAAACTTGTCTTCTGATTTTTGATTTTGTATCCGACCACAGGAAAAACAGTAAATTGAAAATCTTTGCAAAGGATTCCGATCAAAATAATACTAGATTCAGTACGCATGTGCCTTTTTTTTCTCACTGTCACCATTTAATCATCTTCGCAAGCCAAGGTTACGATCTTACCTTGTCGGATTGAGCCCGATTTCGAGATTCCTGCAATGCGCCCTCTATTGGATGCTGGTCATTATCCCCCTTTACATCATATTTCTTATTTTAGCCAATGTAATATCGTTTTACAAACCGCTTACGAATACACATGAAGCGATAAGCAGACATCCACGTGGGTTTCCATGTTTACCTTCAATTCGAAAGGTAACGACCTTGTTCTATTTTTATCAAAGATGAAACGCTACGAGCGATTTCATTCGTTGCAGTTAGAGCTGGCTGCATCCAATGAAAAGGCGTATCGGGTGAATCTAAAAATTAAGCTCGATCCGCCAAGGGTAGAGTAACGGTAGTGAATCGTCAGCCTTGGCCTGCGAAGATGCCATTTAATGTAAACAAACGTTTGACATTGAATCAGCATATTTGAAAACGGCTTTTGTCAAAAAAAAATGTGGCATTTGCCCGGATACATTTTTTAGTTTTGATTGGAACTGATGTGTACTATCATTTTCCACAGCTGTAGGGTCATATCAAGACAAGAGTGTCTTTGGCAAATTTTCGGACAATCCTTTACCAAAGCGCATTTCCATTACAACTGACGGGGCCTGGTACAATACGGACATATTCATATGGCCGTGGAGACAACAGGTCTTTTTAATCTTCATGATAGGACAACTTTTATATTTGATCACACTGAAATGTGAACTGCACATAAAGCCTTTTGCAAATAGTGTAGATCAAGAACAGCCTGCACAGAATGTGCTGTCTGATCTTGGATCTACACTGTCGGTCGACAAGATATCCTCCATGCATGCCTTTGAAGTACACGCAGCTTGAAAGTTCCGTTTTACGTATCTAGCAGGATAAGGGTTAAATGTAATTCTAAAGATGGTATTTGTCACCGAAACGGAAGAAATCATTCTTGGCAAAAGAAAGAAAAATGCCGGTTACCGTCATTTATTTGTTTTGTTCCTTTAAAGCTTTCTTCATCAGGGTCATGAGACCTCGAGATGGCTTAACTCATTACCAAACGACAATATCTTAGGCTTGTCTAAATCCGGAAAGCATTTGCAGACGACAAGGTAAAAGTGACTGAAAATTTGAAATTTATGTTTTGTGAAGGCTAGAAAATAATGTGGGAAAAGGAGAAAATGCTGGTTACCAGCATTTTCTCCTTTTCCCACAATGTTTTCTAGAGGCTTCTTTCTCAGGGTCGTCAAAAATAGGGATTGTGTGGTAATGGGTTAATCAAATGTAAAAATGCAAAACTGTGACAACAGCAGCATTAGCATGTGCAACGACAACAAATCAACGACATTACAAACATGTATTGAGAGTATACATGTACACTGAAATGAACTTCTAAAAGGCCACTTTGATTTCTCCTATAAATTGGAGCAAGTATAAAAACTGTCAATAAAAACAAATTGTGACGTATATCTGGACGTCAACCATAGTATTGTGGTGAAAAGATTCCTGATTTTGCCAACAGAAGAACTCCCTTTTTCGAAAAAAGGAAAACTAGTTGCTTGCACATGCGTGGTGTCTACCAGCCAAAACAGTTCAAAAAAGAGAAGCATAAAATACTGAACTTCTGTAAGCAATAAGAAAAAACACGAAAATTATTCTCTGTGACAGAAATGTCATCCGAAAAAACCAGCATGAAGTTTTCAAAAATTGATATTTCAATTTACAATGTTGAGTGAATGGACGACGAATAAGTTTCTTCCGCGATGAAATTGAATGAATTCTCTTCAGAATTTGGCTCAAGCATGTTTTCAGGCCGGTCAATTAATCTGCAAAAAATGAAACCAAATAACCCCTCCCTTTTACAGGCAGCGGACGCGAAAAAATGTCAATGGGAAGTTACAGCTTAAAAGTGGCCGTTTAGAAGTTCGTTTCAGTGCATTGGTTAAATCCTGCTGCCAAGAGAGAGTCAATGCCTTTTGAAGACCAAGATCAGAGTTCACAAAATGAGGTCAAAAGTGCTTCTCTTTGTCCCATAATCTTTGAAAAAAAACTTTCTCTTCATGGTCATTTAGCTCTTTATCACACGAGAAAATTTTAGACTGGTCCAAATTGAAAGCATTTGCAGAAAACAGAAATACATGTGACTGAAAATTTTAAATTTTCCATGGGAAAGGTAAAAAAAAACATTGCTGGAAAAGGAGAAAATGCTTGTTACCAGCATATTCTCCTTTTCTCACAATGTTTTAGAAAGGTTTCTTTCTCAGGGTCGACAAAAGTCAGGATTGTGTGGTAAAAGGTTAACCCGGGTATGTTTTACGTAAAGGGCTTAAAGATAACCTTTCGAAAGCCCAGTATATATTTCTCATTGAGGAGATCTACTTTCCATGCTGCAATATACATTTCGTTGAGGTCAACAGCGGTGTGTATTACTTCCGGTTCAATACCATAGAAATACCTAGAAATCTCTAATTGCCTTGGGGTAAAATTATTAGGCATTATCTCCAGCATTCAACAAATACTCATCTATCTTGGCATCCTAGGCACACAACCGGACTACTTTCCTACGCCACAACCGATACTTTGAATTTCAAACTAAAATAAACGTTTACTCAATAAAACGCTACTTGGTGCGATTCATTCAGCTATAATCTGCATTTTGGAGAAATCTGGAGCTAAAACAGGCCTGATTTTTTGTCAAACGTATTGATAAAAGCCATTTTCTCCATTGCTACCTTATAGCGCATATTACTACAGTCTCCCCGATATCGGGGAGAGTGATGCCTCATATAAGACAGATTGAATTTTCGAAGAATATGACATGCGCAGACAACGAAGTATTAGGTGTGTCATCTGGAAATGTCCAATCCCCATCGGTGGTGGTGGTCACGTATTTAGTAATTTTGTGCACAGCACTGTCAAAAATATAGAAGAAGAGGTAAGAGTGCGGACGAAAACCATGTAAAACAGTGTTCAAACAAATAAATTAACAAACAAAATACCAGGCTAAAGTTTTGCTAGAAACCATCACTAAGTATCGCCAAGGGCACATCACACGAATATTTGATAAGTTTTCAGATCAAACAATTAACCTTTATTTTGCTGAGTTTAAAACAATCGATAAATAGGCCAGTCAATCTACCCTATTTTGGGGGTCAACCTAGAAGTAATTGCAACAGTTTTGAAAGTCTGTTTTTCTGTTACTACTATGTATGTACAAGTATCCATAAAAAGTCCCGAACTTTTGCAGTTGCACTTTTTGAAAAATAGACATCCAAAGAACATTGGTGTTTTAGATTCAATAAAATTACAAGAAACACTATTATTTGACCGTAAAGCGAGATTTATTAAAACATAGGAGATTTAGTTAATCCTTTAACAATACTTATGACTAAAAAGGCAAACCATGCTCTTTGAATCAATTGAATGTCCTTATTATTATTATACAGCTAATAAAACCCATAAAATTATATGTAAAATTACCCCACCCACTGATTTTTATCCTCGAAAATTTATCAATGCATGATCACTCTTGCCATGTCAAATATTGCCATTTTTGCATGTAAGTATTTTGGGTAATGCACTTTATGATATATGTATGAATGTAGATGATCCCTACCGATTTTTGGATCAATTGGTCAAAGGTCAAGGTCACAGTGACTTTCAACAATGTAATGGCTCGGTCCAGCTTACACCTTGTCCTGATGATAACTAGACACAGGTTTTACGGAGTTTTTTCATATCTGGTACATAAATGTACCATGGAAAGCAGATTATCCCTACTTATTTTGAGGTCAAATAGTAGAAAAATACAAAGGTCACGGTAACCTTCAACAATGTGGCGTGAAAATAACATTCATGATTATCCTTTAAAGTAGTTGTTAAACTACTGGGTATCTAGAATTTTAACATCCCACTAAATTAGAAAATATTTATATCACTGAAATTTATATGAAAAAACAATACAAATCATCAATAATTAAGAACCATAAAATTACAAAAAAAAAAGACTTGAGGGTATTCCCTTAAACGGTTACGAAGCCTCTTAGGCTATTTTTAGCCAAAAATTAAAAAAAAAAAAAAAAGCATTGTGGGAATATTAAGTGACTAGAAAGTGACTAATGATGCTGAAATGCCATAACATAACAAACATGTAATTATTTTCCAACATTTCTTCTTCGGACGCGACGTTTGAAGCTTCGACTGTATATTTCCAGTGTGTAAATCAGCTAGCTGCTCATGTAAAAATAGACCTTGTTTCCCCTCGGTGTCGCCCTGGGCCGTAGTAAATATCTAATTTCTCTTGTTGTCTGATGGGTTTTGACTACTGGGCTTTTATAAATGAAAATTATTAGGCTTTTGAAGTATAAGGATGATTTTTTTGTATTCTTGTAAAATTTTTGTCTCACAATCTGAAAGGCCACCTTTAACCCCTAGGCTGCTAAGTGCGACTTACTGACCTTTTGCAAACAGTGTAGATCAAGATCAGATTGCACAGAACGCGCAGTCTGATCTTGGGTATACAGTGTCCGACAATATATTTTCATCCCTGAAATGAAATTGAAATATATACTTATTCAGGTATTTACGTATCCTAAATGTCATCATCATCTCGTTTATCATTTCTTATATTTTTTGCATAAATTACAAGTATGGATGGTAAACCAAAGTTGCCAACTATTTTGAAAATACTCGATGTTTGCTATTCAAGCATCGGCAATTTTTTTAAAGCAAAATCAGCATTACAGTGTTCTATTTTTAGCAGTCTATTTAAAGAATGGCTATGCAGTAGTACACTACTCCATCAGTAGGCCTGCCTACACATTTTGTAATTCTTTCTATGTAATATTTTTTTTTAAATCAAAATTATTGTCATTTCTTAAAACAGCTGAGAAGAAGGGGTTTTTTTTAATAATTACCCTGCACATTTTTTGTTATCTGACGAGAAGTTAGGTAGTGGACCTGTAATAGAAAACAGCTATTTCCACAATATTATTATCCTACAAAATTTGCTAAAATGAGTATTATTGTACTACTTTAACCGAGCCGATTTTTCCTTCCTAGAATTATTATTTATAAATCCAAATCCATTGTATTCTCATTACAAAGCAAATTAATAATTACCTCCCTTTTCTGAAAACTAACAAAAGTATCAACAATTGTTTTCAAGAGACATCAAAGGCATTTCCAGTCGGTCAAAAATATGCATAAGTATTTTATATGTATAAATTGGTATTTATCAACTATCAAGAACTTTTATTCCATGCTACACCAGAAGTGTTACGGGTCTACTACATTAAAGCTATGTGTGACAGTGCATCATGGGATCATAAATTACACGGCAATCAAAACCTGTATAGTCAGATTGTGTTGCTTTGAGTCTATGAGTTGATAAGAATCTTTTCTTATTCTTTTCTTTAATATGCAATTCATATCCAAAGTTATAGTTAGAACTTGTTTCGAAAAGAGTGAAGGACACTGATTTGCCTTTATCTGATATGAGAAGTCATTCAACAAGGCAATGTTCCTCCCTGCCCCCCTTTTCCTGCCTCCCTGCCCCTTTTTCCTGCCTCCCTGCCCTTTTGCCTGGTCTAGAATAATCACTAACCATGGTATAATCCTGAAATGAAATAATTATGATAGTTTTTTTTTGGAAACTTTTTGCAATTACTATGCAGTTTTTAGGAAGAAAAAAATGTTGTTGTTTTTTTAAATTGATTACAGGTAAAGTTTCAAAATGAATAACCTTCAAATTATATCGAACTAGGATGGTGCCTCCACAGATTAAATGATCACTAAAATACGAATGATTGTTCCATTATATACGACTTCCATTGTATACAACAACATAAATTTTTTTTTTTTTACTTTTTAAAGACAAAAATCGTTCACATTTTTGCCTTTATGTAGTGAAAAAAAAAATTACCTGATTAAGACATTTTGTTTTTCATTCTCTACCATTCTTTTCTGAGCCGATATATAAGATAAAAGCAAGCCTGGGCTCTTTGTAAATACCCTTAAATTAACCGAGAAGGTTGATATTAGTACTTTTGGATGTTGAAGTAACATTAAGAATAAGAAATATTTCCTCTAACAACAAGTATAGTATTTGACTAAATATCTATCAAAATTGCGTCCTATACGCGCTTCCGTAGAGAAATTTTTTGACAAGATCTCGTACATATTTTCTCAACTTCCGGTTTTTTGTCACGATGGAAATTCGCAAAAATACAATACTTTTATTGAATTTATTACGTTAAAATGATGTATAATCATAGTTGAACAGGTTTGGCGATTTTAGCTGATTAAATATGCAGTGAGGTAGGCGTAAAGAAATTGCCAGTGTTGACATTATCAAAATTTTATTGTTGGCCGATCGGGGAGTACTACTGAAATAATTATTGTCTCAATGTGTGCTTGCAATTTTTATGTAAACGTATTAAATAATTTAACTTACCTAAAGCATTTCTTAATTTTCTAACACAATGTGTTTACGTCTCTGTTTCAAAATCGTATTGATACCACCATTACACTTTATGTGACGTCACTTTATAAAGCGCGTGACATCAGCGATTTCCACTGGTACGGTAGCACAATCGGGCCATTTCCGAAAATGTTCAAAATTGCTAACTTTGGTAATTAATTTCTCCTAAACTGCAAAAGCAAAACTTGGGGATTTTATAGGGTAAACACATATCACTCAATACTATCGTCGGGTAAACTTAAAAATTCTGTTGCAATTACTTCTAGGTCTATTGCTTTATTGACTGGCCTAAAAACTTACCAATTTTTTTTAACTCTTTACCAGACAATCCCAAGTTTTGACAACCCTCACTAAAAGGGCGTTTGGAAATATTGTCAGAAATGGTGAAAATGCTGGTAACCAGTATTTCCTGTTGTTGCTACTTACTTTTCGTCCATTTTAAAGGAACCACATTTAAATTGTCTTCTGTATATATTTTGGGCTTAACCCTCACCAACTTATCCCTGGATAGAAACCGTTTGAAAACATTGTGGGAAAAGGAGAAGATGCTGGTAAACAACATTTTCTCCTTTTCCAACAATGTTTTCGACCGTTCACAAAACAAATTTCAATTTTTTCAGTCACTTTTTCATTTGCAGTCTGGAAACGTTTTCAATTTGGAGAAGTCTAAAATTTTGTCGTTTGGTAAAGACTTAAAAAATAATTGTGGTCTGGTAAAAAGTGAAGGGCCAACTTATTGATTTTTATAATGGTACATCTAAAGTAAAGCTCAGCTGCGTAAATGAGTATCTGAAAATGTGAATCAAGATCAGACTGCAGGAATGTGCAGGTTAATCCTTGCTTTACTCATTTTTCTTCCAATGGAAGCCACGATAGGCAATATTTGGCTTCAAAACAAACAAGCTTTTCGACACCGTAAATATTTTAGTAGTTAAATTCTCATTTTGCAAAATGACAATGTCTGCATCACTTTGATCCTCTACCACACAATCACGTGTTTTAACTACCTTTCAGAAGAATTCTTCCAAAAATATTGTGGTAAAAGTGAAAAAGACTTGGTTACCAACATTTCGTCCGTCTGCTACAGTGTTTTCTGCCTTTTAAACGAAACATAACACCATTTACTCCACATTTAATTCGTCGTCTGCAATTGTTTTCAATTTGGAAAAATCTAAAATTTTGTCGTCTGGTAAAGAGTTGATGGTTTTATTGGCTGGATACGTTATTGATGACAAGATAAAAAAAAATTGTTGCTATTGGCAACCTTGTCAAACATGACACTATATGGCGTTAACCTCATTTCCTCTTCAATATTTTCCCAGACGAGAAAATTTCCAACTTGTCCAAAATGAAAAGCATTTGACGGCAATCTAAATGTGGCTTAAATTATGAGACATGTTTTAATGAATACGTAGAAAACAATTTTAGAAAAGGAGAAAATGCTGGTTACCAGCATTTTCTCCTTTTCCAACACTGTTTTTCTCCAACCTCAAGGTTGTTCAAACACAGGTTTAACCCTTTGTCATATATTAAGATTTTAGATCTATCGTAATTGAAAGCATTTGCAGATGACAATTTTAAAGTGGCTATAATGGTGTAATTTTGCTTTGACAGGGTAGAAAACTTTGTGGTAAAAGGAGAAAATGCTGGTTACCAGCATTTTCTCCTTTTCCCACAATGTTTTCCAAAGGTTTCTCCCTCAAGGGCGTTAACAGTCGTCATTGTGTGGTAAAGGGTTAAAACTTTATGCAGCAGACATCTTCGAAAATATTAACTTTGCAATGTGGATAATCCTTATCGATGAAGATTACATAAATATGATGAAAACAATATTTTCGAGGAAGACATCGCACATGAAGTAAGAGCAATTTCTCCTTTTCCAGCAATGTTTTTTTTTTTTTTAAACGAAGCTTATTCCAAGATACTAATCAGTGTCTGCAAATAGCAGTGCTTTAGCATGTAACAGGTGAATAAACAGGCGCATTAATCTTTTACAGAACAATCTCGTGTTGGTGCGATCCCGCTCTACCCAGAACTCCTTGTAACTCTGTGAGAAAATGAAACATTGCTGGAAAGAAGAGTTTTCCCTTTTTTTTCCACAATGTTCCAACCATTTTAGAAACAAATATGATAATTTGGAATATAGATGATTTGTCGTTTCCAACACATATGAATTTAGGTCTAACTTTTTGTTTGATAAGGAGTTAACCTTTAAGTTTCTAAGAGCTGTTCAGTAGCCTTTTCCTGACAGTTTGAATACAAGTTCAGACTGCACAGAACGTGCAGTCTGATCATGTATACATACTGTCCGAATTTAAGGGATTTTTCATGCGAAAAGATGTTTTAAATTGCAATTACTAGTACTCTGTTTATTTCACTATGAACTTGATTTTTTTGACTTTCTAGAATATTGCAGTTAAGTGTTGACCTCGGGACGAAAATGTACAAACCTTTTCCTTCAATGCTTGTTGTTGTTTTCAAGACTAAGTAATTACAAAAATGTTTAAGTTGCCATGACATCGGTAGGTTTTGAACAGCGTAGCTTCAAGATATGACAACATGTTTTACATGGTCTGATCTCAGACATTACAATATCTGCAAAACTTGCAAACATGTAGCTCTTAAGTTACTCTGCAACATACAGTTGATCTTTTTTTAAATCGTACTTTTTAAAAGTATTTGCCAACGCCAGATCAAATTTGACTGAAATAACGGGAATTGTCTTTAAACTGGTAGATCTTAAAACATTGTGGTAAAAAGAAAAAAATGCTGGTACCAACATTTTTTTCTTTAATGACAATATTCTCAAAAATCTTCTTCCTAAATGTCATCAAAACACCAGATTTTTTGATAAAGGGTTTAGAATTGCGTCATTGTATTCCGTTTTACATTTCAATGAGCTCACACTGTTACTTCCAATATCAGCAGTGAATAACAATTTAATGAAACGATCACAATGACGAGAGGTAGTGCAATGCTTAGAAATAATTGCTAGTAATTGGGAGAGAATGAACAAGTAGATGAAACTTAACTCTCCTACCAGTTCCTGATAGGCCTCTACAAGGTAGATATGTTGGTATCCGGAATAACGGAAAAGAACTGTACTGGATTTTGATAAAGCTCCTCCCATAAAGGGTTAAAAGCATGAAATAATTAGAATATTTATTTTTTTCGGTGAAAGATCGAAATTTATTTCATCTCGTGAACACCATCGGTAATATTTCCACGAGTGGCACAGCCACTCGTGAAAATATTACCGATGATGTCCACTCGATGAAATTAATTTCGATCTTTCAACGAAAAAAAACCCCAAATATCCTCTATTTATTACCCTGGGAAATTCCAGGATGTCACTGCTAGGTATATAATAATTTGCGATATATCTTGGCAAGAACAGTTTTAAAATGCAAACGAGCGACGCTTTCGGGGAAAAGGCTTACTCCTAATGCGTCATTCGTAATGCACGATATCGAGGAAGTTTTCGCATACTACACGAGCCATGGTCTGGCAAAAGGGGGCTTAACTTTTTACCAAATGACAGAATTTCAGACCAGTCCAAATTGAAAGCATTTTCAGACGACAAAATAAACGTGAATCTATCTAATTTGGGCATCATGGGTACGGAACCGGAATACTTTTCTACGCGGCAACTGTTACTTTGAATTTCAAACTAAAATAAACTTTTACTCAATAAAACTCTACCTGCTGCGATTCATTCAGCTATGATCAGCAGTCTAAAAAAATCTGGAGCTAAAACAAGCCTGGTTTTTCCTTAAACATATTGGTTGATATTGATTAAAGCCGTTTTCTTTATTGCTAGATCTACTTTATAGTGCGTATTACTACAATCTCCCCAATATCAGGGAGAGTGATGCATCATATCAGAGAGGTCGAATCTTCGAGGAATATGACATGCGCAGACAACGGACCAGTACATGCATATTAATACTGATGTCTTTTACCCGCTTTTCAAACTTTCCGCAGTGATTAAGACCTTGAGAAAGCAGGGTTTTGAAAACATGGAGCAAAAAGGACTTAATGCCAATCATCAGATTTTTTCCTTTGCTATAATTTCAGTTACAAATTACATCATTTTAGGCGCATCTAATCTGGACTCTGTAAATGAATACGTGCAAGTCGGAGATTATATTGTCATAGTGTTAGATGTGGAATTCCCTGTTCCCCGTTATCTTTTTAAAAAATAAATTTTATCGGCGCTGGATTTAGTCCTGTTTTATCCATTTTGAATGAGATAAAGGTCAAGGTCATAGCTTACACAACATTCTTGGAAAATTTCCATGTCTCTTGTGACATGATCTACGTGTTCACCCTTTTTGTCCAGACCCATTAGGTCTTCACAGTGAATGCTTTGCCACTTCTGTCACTGATGTTCTCTCTTACCTTTGTGATCGAACGAATTGTTTAAGAATTGAGGTTTAACCCTTTACCAGACGACAAAATGTTAACCTTGTTAAGAGGAATTTGCAGACAACAATCCAATTTAGATGGTGCATTATTTTATCATGGATAGGGTTGAAAACATTGTAGGAAAAAGAGAAAATGCTGGTTACGAGCATTTTCTCCTTTTCCTACAATGTTTTCAAAAAGGTTTTTTTTTTCTTGGGTCGTCAAAACTCGGAATCCCAAGTTTTTAATGGCCATGGGGTACAAGGGTTTGGAAAAGCAAGTGCGAGAAAAGGAGAAAATCCTGGTAGCAATGTTTTCTACCTTTTTAAAGGTAAAAATTTAGCCCCATTTAATTTTTCTTCTAAAATGCTTTGAATTTGAATAAGTCCAATAGGCTAAGGCCCAGATCGAAAAAGGGCTCTATTTTTAATTTTTTTTCAATCCATCTGGTAGAAAAATTCAAATGGTACAGTGAGTTAGGGTAGCCTATTAGAGTCACTTTAAGCATGGATGCCAAATCTGAAAGTGGTGCAGATTTTTTTTTATATGCTAATAAACGCGCCTACCCCAAATTTGCCTATAACAAAAATTAAATTTTTCCTCTGTTCACAATAATGGAAAAAACAATGAAACAATGCAATCTTTTTGACAAATCTTTTGAATTTAAGATGCTCATAAAAATCCACATTTACCTGTATGTAAGACTTTTATTAAATCAAGTCTGACCAATTTCACATACCGTAAAATACCTAATAAATGTTCCTAGCAGAAATGAATTGAAAACAGTCTCTGAATTTCAGTCTTCACATTGAATGTGTTAATATTTCTGGCTAGATTTTTTCACAGTTTTGGCTAGAGCTACTAGGACAGACATAGAGGACCAGAATTAAGAACAGTTATGGAGTTTTAGCATTTAGCACCTCAAAAACGATCTATTTATGAGTGCAACAGTATAATTTGTTGTTGCACACTAACCTTTGATTTCGTTATTTCATTATATATTCACAACTGTAACCATAAGTATGCCAGCACTAAGATTTGGCTATTTTCATTAAGCTGCTTTATTTCCTTTGTTATTCTTAGTCTCCTACTCTGTTAATCTATTTCACTGATACAATAGGGGATATGACTTGAAGCAATAGGGTCATGATGGCCCTGTATCGCTCCACTGGCTAATAAGTGAAAAAACTACAAGCCAAACAGTATAGGCTAAGGCCCAGATCAAAAAAGAGCCCTATTTCTAATTTTTTACAATCCATCTGGTGAATTAGGATAGCCTATTAGAGTCACTTTAAGCATGGATGCCAGATCTGAAAAAGGTGCAGATTTTTTTTATATGCTAATAAACGCGCCTACCCAAAATTTGCCTATAACGTAAATTAGACTTTTCCTCTGTTCACAAAAATGAAGCAGACAA
The DNA here is from genome assembly GCA_943736015.1 of Tridacna crocea. Classification (NCBI taxonomy): domain Eukaryota; kingdom Metazoa; phylum Mollusca; class Bivalvia; order Cardiida; family Cardiidae; genus Tridacna; species Tridacna crocea. Next base: position 25,731,402 of record OX031062.1, read on the forward strand.
TGATACAATGCAATCTTTTTCACAAATCTTTTTAATCTAAGGTGCTCATAAAAATCCACATTTCTGTAAGACTTACAATTAATATTAAATCAAGTCTGACTAATTTCACATACCATAATTCACCTAATAAATGTTCCTTGCAGAATTAATTTGAACCAATCTCTGAATTTTCAGTCTTCACATTCAATCTGTTTATATTTCTGGCTAGATTTATTCACAATTTTGACTAGACCTACTAGGACAGACAAACAGGACAAAAATCAAGAAAACTTACTGAGTTATAGCATTTAGTACCTCAAAAATGATCCATTTATGAGTGCCACAGTATAATTTATTGTTGCACACTAACCTTTGATTTCTTTATTTCATTATATATTCATGTCCAACCATAAGTATGCCAATACTAAGATTTGGATATTTTCATTACATGTATTTAAGTTTCTTTATTTCCTTTGTTATTTTTACTCTTCTATTCTGTTACTCTATTTCACTGATGGGGATATGACTTGAAACAAGAGGGCCATGATGGCCCTGTATCGCTCCAGAGGCTAATGAGTGAAAACACAACAAGCCAAACATTACAAATCCGGCCAACATGTTTCAAACTTGAAGACATACAACAGGGTAAGGCCCAGGTCAAAAAAGGCCCTACTTTTTCATCCATCTGTTACTTTAGTTCACTGATTCAATAGGGGATCTAACTTAAAACAAGAAGGCCATAATGGCCCTGTATCGCTCCACTGGCTAGTGAAAACACTACAAGCCAAACATTACAACTCTGGCCAATTGGTTTTAAACTTGAAGGCATACATTTTTTTCCTATGAAGTTCTACGAGAATGTTATGACCCCTTGACCCCTGGGCAAAGCCATTTTTACCGCAAAGCTATAATTACTTGAAACTTGGTGGAGATCCGTAAGATAAACTTCCATATTACATAATATAGGTATGTGGTATACCAGAAGGTTTTCAAAGTTTCCTAAAATAAATGCCATGTAAAACATGAGACCCATGAAACAGGGCTAAATTTGGTAGCCCTAGGCCTTACTATGGTTCGTAAAAAGATCATTAAAAAAGTTTTCACCACAAAAGCCCAGGTAAAACTTGTGACCCCTGGTGTGGGGACAAACTTAACCCCAAGGCTATAATTTGGGCCCTCCTAGTAGAGGCCCACTATATAAAGCTACATGCAACATTTGGTAGTCCAAGGCTTTGTGGTTATGTACAAGTAGAGGTTTTCCCAATATAAGCCAATATAAAAATTGTGATCCCCGGGGCCGTGCCAAATTTGACCCCAGGGCTATAAGTCGGGTACCCTTGGTACACGCCCACTTGATAAAGATACATGCCAAATTTGGTGGCCCAAGGCCCTGTGGCCCGCCCTGGTGGCTCAGTGGTGATCGTGTCGGACTCATGACCTGATGGTTGTGAGTTCGATACCCGGTTGAGGTGAACTTTCTTTCCGACGTATTTTCCCCTCTCACGTCTGCTGAAGCATGTGAGAAAAGTAGTCGGTGGCTATGGAAAGAAAGCTTAGTACTGGTGTGAGAAAACCAGGAAACACATGTGCGTCACCGACCCCCATGATATGACCTTAGCTGTTGAAGTAGTGTTAAACCCCAATGCAACCAACCAATCAACCAACCAAGCAAGGCCCTATGGCTAGGGATCAGAAGGATTTTAAAATTTTGCCTATATAACCCCATATAAAACTTGTGACCTCCCCGGAAAGGGATCAATTTTGACTCCATACCTATTATTTGAAGGAACACTGTAGAGGTTCGCTACATAAAACTACAAGCCAAGTTTGGTAGCCCTGGGCCTTATGGTTTCGGATAAGAAGATTTTCGAAGGTTTTCAATATTTTTCAGTTTTGTTGTCATGGCAACCAGAGTTTTTAAAGGAATCAAATTCTTTCAAGAAATTCTGAAGAAGGCCACGGCAGGATCATTTCTGTAAAGTTTCATCAAAATTGGATGGGTGGTGTCAGAGAAGATGTTTGAAATATAAGTTAATGCACGCATGGACAGACGCACAACGGACACCGGGCTATGACATAAGCGCGCTTGCCTTCAACCAGTGGAGCTAAATACCTCTTGATGACTTAAAGTAAACAAATGCGCAGTTCATTGAGCGTAATTGTGACGTGTGATCAATCATCAGCTTCTTTGTTTGCTGCATTAACAGTACAGCTGCTTTGTGTGTGTATATATATTTGTTTGTGTGGGGTGTGGAAGAGGGTGAATTTCTGTTTTATTATGAAATGTCATGATGTAACGGATTTATTTCCTACATAGCAAATCTTAACTAGTCAACAAGACAGTATTTTGGTGCAAATGACTTTTCTTCATTTGATGTATAACTATTCAATAATTGTTTAGTTTATTTTTTCTCAAATAAAGGCACTAAGTCCAAAACTTTTTTTTAACACTTTTATGTGTCTGCACTGTAACATTTTGTGTCATTGCTGTAACACTTGTGTCGTTTATTATATAACAATGATAAAAACTGCTCATAAAATGAAGCCACGCCATTTAATTTAATAATTTTATTGGAAACAAAACGGAAAATACAGTTACATTTTCATTACAAACAGCTATTTACTAAATCTATATAACTTTCTCAAGGAATTAAAATAGTTGCAAAAAACTGATTTTCTCCGACATATAATGTGCCAAAATTCTGTTCCAAAATACTCAATTCAAACAAAACAAATATGCGTTATACAGATGGTTCGAAGTGCAATCTGACCTAAAAAATATCTAATTTTCTTAATTAGAATGGGATTTCTTTTACTTTACAATTTCGTTACATGAAGGACATGTCAATGTGTTATGACTGGCATTGCATCACCGTAAACAATATTCAAGTGTGGAATATGCATTTTTTCGTGTGCAGTACATTCTATTTGTACATATAAGAAACCTAATCAAATAAAAAAAAATCCAACTTCATTTTCAAAAATCATGTCTCCTACAATCTGCCATAACTATATATTAGCTTATAGTGGGTGGGGTAAAGGATAAGCAAGACCAAAACATAAATACAATGCAGCAATTTAGTACAATAGTAAGCATTTAGTTCTCATCAAACCCTTCTACAAGAATCTGAAATCCAAAGGTCTTAAATGATATTAAGTTGCTCATGATTTTCAGTAAATGTATGCAAATTTGGTGGGTGGGGTAACACCAAGGCGCCCAATCTATATTTTCTCCTCCTGTAACTTAATTTTACCATTACTTATGCGCTTCACTGCCAATTAGAACTATTTGCAATCATTATACTCTGGCAGATATCGAAATTTTGTCGTTTGTACACATAAGCTTAATTCAATGCATTTTCAGTGGGTGGGGTAACAAAATGTCGTCTGAAAAAAATCTGCACCACTTTTGTTTCTGGCATCCACCCTAATTTGACTTCTATATAGCTGTACTATCACCTGGTACCAATGAAATTTTTCTACCAGATGGATTGAAAAAAAAATGAATCCAGCTGGCCAGGCCTTAGACTACAAGATCTATATTTTCGCTCGATAAAGAGTTAAAAGCAGTAAAATGTGGAATGAAAACAGGATTGAATGACTTAGCCAATGCGTCCTTGACCATTTCTGTCGAAGTAGCTATTGATTGAAAATAATGACTTAATCAAACCGTTCTTGGCCATTTCTGTTGAAGTAGCTTTTGATTGAAAATAATGACTTAAACAAACCGTTCTTGGCCATTTCTGTTGAAGTAGCTTTTGATTGTAAATAATGACTTTATCAAAACGTCTTTGGCCATTTCTGTTGAAGTAGCTTTTGATTGAAAATAATGACTTACTCTAGGCGTCCTTGACCAATGCTGTCGAAGTAGCTTTTGCATTAAAAGAGAATCTTAGTTAATGCCTCTTTTATCATTTCTGTCGGAGTAGCTTTTGATTGAAAACATAGACTTACTCAAGGCGACCTTGACCATTTCTGTCGAAGTAGCTTTTGATTAAAAGTTGTGACTTACTCAAGGCGTCCTTTAACATTTTTGTCGAAGAAACTTTTGATTGAAAACAACGACTTAGCCAAGGCACCTTTAAAAAATTCTGTCGAAGTAGCTTTTGACTGTAAAGAAATTATTTAACCAAGGCAACCTTTATCATTTCTATCGAAGTAGACTTTGATTGAAAACAATGACTTTGCCAAGGCGTCCTTTACCATTTCTGTCAAAGTAGCTTTTGATTGAAAACAACGACTTAACCAAAGCATCTTTAACAATTTCTGTCGAAGTAGCTTTTGATTGTAAAAAAAAAAAAGATTTAACCAAGGCGGCCTTTATCATTTCTGTCAAAGTAGCTTTTGAAATTCGAAATGTCAGACTTCATATTTTGAATACCGGAACTCAGTCTTACTTGGTTTCGAAAGCTTATTTACCAATAATTATAGAAATTTTGAAATAGCATAAAATAAATAAAATAAGATTAAGCCAGATTTCAAAGTGTTTCAGAGAATTATCAGTATGATTGTCATCTTTTTTTATATTTTGTAGCTAAGAATGAATTTGATAAATTTTGTTTTTTTGAATTTTTTTCAGTGTTAAGCTACTATCTTAACATCTATATCGCTGGTTACAAGCCAAGTTCTTCCCTTCTCCTTTGTATAATACTATCAACCCTTACATTACTGACAACTCCGAGAGCTCACGAGGTCATGGGACTCTACAGAAAGAGTCTCAGTTCATTGGACTATTCAAGTCCAAATTCACCAACCATTATTTAAACATTCTCCTTATTAATTGCAGTAACAAGCTTTGTTTCTAATTTGAATGTGTGATTGGAACTTTGGATTGTGTGGTAATGGGTTAAGATATGAAGTTCATCTCTTTATGAGTGGCCCAATGTTTAACGTAACTGTGCATTCAGCTGTAGTCACATGCTGCTATAAAAATTGTATAATGATTGATGTGGTTGTCACGAGGACATTTTTGAAAAGTTAAATGACATATAAAAAAGTAAGAAATAAAATATGAATTGACACCTACGCGGACTGATCCGAGACGACACTTTATGCAAATTTCTGAATGCCCCTTTTTGCATGTTGCAGGCTGTATGCATGGTAATGGGCTTTAAAATCGTTCAACGACGTTGGGAGTTCTCCAGAAGTGTTTTAGGATATTGTTCATCAAAGTCAAGACTGTGCTTTAGAATCGGGTAGCGTGCTGTTTGCATCCAAACTGTCCGAATGATCCAACATTCATGGCATCAAAATCACACTGTTAAAAACTTTCATTTTTCAAGTCGGATACCTAGAGGCGGCTTTAACCATCACTATACAAATGAGGACCTTATATTTAATATCGCTTTGGACTGGACCAAACCTTTACTTAGAGTATTGATGCTTGTGTGTACACATAGGAATTGACACTTAGTTTTGAATAACAGCTTCTTTTGACATTGGAAAGGGGGGAGGGGTTTAATTGTATCTGCAAAAGGTATGGACTCATTTTAGCCTGCACAATCCGCGCAGGCTGAACTGAACTGAATCGGAACTATTTGCTTGTAGTCCATTTTCTTAATCTCAGAGGGCCCGTCTATCCCCATAATTCAAACTGTTGTGAGAGAAAATAGATTTTATGGATTCATAACTGGCCTGCTTCACGCTAAAAGGGGCATTCGGACATTTGCGTAAAGTGTTATTTCGGATCAGCACGCGCACTCCGCGGAGGCTGATCCGATACGAAACTTTCCGTTTTTATGTAATTTTCTGTTATGCCCAAGTATACTGTAGAGCAAAATCTAATGAAGTCGTAATGTGCCGTGTCGGATCAGCCTGCGCGGACTGCGCAGGCTGATCCGAGACGACAATTTACGCAATTGTCCGAATGCCTCTTTTCGCGTATTGCACGCCAAGTATGAGATGGTTTCCTAGGTATAATGTATCAATGAGATGCATTAAGGTGCACTATACTCGTTTTGCCACAAAGCCGTCCAAGTGTAAAAAGTATCTTAATTGATTTTGAATAACTGAAAAATAAAAGCTTTGCAAACTGTCTACAGTGTTGTTACATAGCCAGTATATTATCTAACATTCATTATTGAACAGACATGCTTGAGATAAAAAAACAACCTGTAACAGATCAAAGTATTAACACTTATCTTGCCGAATAAGAATTGTCAAAGATAACACAAAAATCATTTTGCTAAATGTACGGGTATTAGGCTAGGCTTGTGTGACCCAAACTATCGTATAAAGCAGCGGAGGGTGTATGGCAAGATCAGACTGCACGTATGGCTGATCTAGCCACAAACTCTTCGCAAAAATCATCCATGGTTAAGAACGGATAGACAAGGGTTAATAAACCTGGTCGATATTGGTGATTGAAGCGGAGCTATCAGCACATTTCGTAATTCAAATTTAAAAATCTTATGAGCCATTTCATTGGTTGTTGCCAGGTTGCAACGAAGTCCCATGGTGCTTACGTGCGCTTTATTACAAAACCAGTAAATGAACCCCAGCCACGTAGAGATTCTGGAAACTGAGGCGCACATCATTCTATTAAAGGAAAATATTCAATGACATAAAATATAAGAGATTTGTCTTTTGATTTGATATCTGGTAAACATGCCAATTCAACGCTTCCTTGAGGTAGGTACTTTCATGATACTTGTTATCTACTATTTAACAGTTTTTAATACTGACAAAGTAAAATTGATTGAGGCTTTTAGCACCTCACCAGACATGAAAAAAAAAACTGTCCGTTTCACAAACGTTTGTAGACGACAGATCAAATGCGGATGAAAGGATAGATTGGTCCATGATAAGGTAGAAAACATTGAGAGAATGGGAGAAAATTGTGGTTACCAGTATCTTTCTTTTTTGTCAGTGCTGTCAAAATCTTCCTGTCTCAGGTTCATTAAAACTAGGAGCTATTTATTACACGGTTAACTATTTACTATATGACAAAATTTTAGACTCGTTCATGTTGAAGCTTTCAAATGCTTTCAATTTGGACAAGTCTAAAATTTTGTCGTTTGGTAAAGAGTAAAGCAACCTGAAGGTTAATACCTGAATTGCTGAATAAATTAGACCGAAAAAAAAAGAAATAACTCAACCAATAAGTAAACGAGAAATAATACGAGTTCAACTCTCATTTTGCTAGTGTAATGCAGAGAAATAACCCTACCTTACAAAATGACCCATAGGTCACTTCTCTACGTAGAATAATGACCCAGGTCATTATTCTACGTAGAGAAATGACCCCAGAGGGTCATTTCTCTACGTAGAATAGTGACCCGGGTTATTCCTCTACGTAGTGAAATGACTTCTGGTGTCATTGCCCTTTGTAGAATAATAACCCGGGTCATTCTGTAGGGGAGGGTCATTTCTCTGCATTACACCGGAAAGAATGTAATTATACCTTACAGTTTCGATCCAAGATCAAACTGCTCGAGCCCATCATTCTTGGATTTTCAGCCCGGCGCATTGACATTCAGCGACCTAGAACGTTTGTTTCTGAAAAGATCGTATGAAACCATTCTAACTACAGGTTAATCAACATCCCATGATGAACCAGCTGTTCCTGGGTTTGTCGATAACACTCCTGGTCGGCACGTTAACCCCAGTTATTGAAGCCATGACTGCATCTACTTCTAGTACCAGCACATCTAGTACCAGCACTTCTACATCCACCACTTCTACATCCACCACTTCTACATCTAGCACATCCTCAACTACGACTGGCACAACCACGACTGGTACAACCACGACAACAGCAGAAGCAACGACAACACGTACAGTGTTCTTTCGCATTCGTACTTCTAGCTTTCTTTAAGAAATCTAATAACATTAATAACAAAATATAACTCAAAAGATTTAAGGGGACATTGGCATAATGTTCATTCTGAATTTTAACTATTATCAAAAAGTATTTTATGAGTAGTCTGATTTGATTTACATGTAATCGCATTTTGTATTGTATTGTATTGTATTGTATTGTATGCTTTAGATATACTTTTATCAGCAAACAAGATTTCTCCGTATTGAAAGCATTGCAGACGGTTTTAATCTGACTTAAATAATAAAGGGCACCCTAATGGGACTGATGTAACATCGCATGCCATCGCAAAAGAACAAAAAAACGTACGGATTCTTCCGTTGCAGGAAGAGGAGAAAAGAACTAGTTACCAGCATTTTCTCCGTTTCCTACTATATATTTTCCAGACAACCTTTTCATCAGGTCGTTAACAATTAAATTATTTGGTAAAGAGCTAGCAGTACCATTATTAGTCGTACAGTCAGGTGGCAGGGGATTTGGAAACTTGTTCACGGCTGTGGTGAATCATGTCGCCCAGAGACGATGGCGAGGTGGCGACATGATTCACCACAGCCGTGAACACGTTTCCAAGTCCCCTGCCACCTGACCGTACAACGAATTTATTATACTGCAAAGTTTTACCCTTTCAAAGTGCGTTAAGCGAATTTTTCCTGTTTTATAATTTCACGAATCGAGTATGCTGAAGAAATAGAAATTCCCTTCTGCGTGCCCCTATTCAATGAAAACTGATGTCACTAGAAACTGTCGTCACTAAAACTTGCAGTTTGGTGCATAAATGTGCAATCTTGTGATCGATCGACGCCGCCATTTTGGATGTTGTGATACACGTGTAGTGATGTTTACGGGGCACTCAAAAGCGAAACTGGCTTTTCGTAGTTTTTGCCAGGGAAGATGATATATAATTTCCCGGCATGTTAACCAATCAGATCACGAGAAATTTCTTTGCAGTATAATAACAATCCTTATCCTGCTAGACTATATAAAGTTATTTTCTGTAGAAATATATCTTCATCGGACAGTGTAGATCCAACATTAGGCTGCACGTTCTGTGCAGTCTGATCTTGAATCTACACCGTCCACAAAAGGTCAGCGAGTCAAATTTAGCAGCCTAGGGGGCTAAGACTGTTTTCCACTCTTACATTGTAGTTTCCTTGGAAATAGTGTTTACGACATACGCGATTGAGATTACCCTTTCCGGAATTACTGCGGCAGAGGTATGTCCTATTGTTTATTTGTCGTCTTTTTGTCATTTTCTCCCGCTAGATGGAATTCTACAAACACCCATATATCTATAAAAACAACCCTTATGAGCTTGGGTAATGGCTTCGGTACAAGCCTTCCTTTTCCCCCAGTAGATGGAGTCGGTGATACGTCATAGCAGACAGGTCGAATCTTCAAAGAATATCACATGCTCAGACAATGCTCTTTTTGTAGAGCAGGATCGTTATGAATTTTTGTAGAACAGGACAATAATAATAATAATAATTATTATTATTATTATTTATTCAGAGAAGGTATCATGTTAACCCATTACCACACAATCCCTACTTTTGACGACCCTGAGAAAGAAGCCTGTAGAAAACATTGTGGGAAAAGGAGGAAATGCTGGTAACCAGCATTTTCTCCTTTTCCCACGATGTTTTCTACCCTTCACAAAACAAATTTTAAATTTTCAGTCCCTTTTATTTTGTCGTCTGCAAATGCTTTCGATATGAACAAACCTAAAATTTTGTCGTTTGGTAATGAGATTAGACATAATCTTATTTTCATTGATGCTGTATATAAAACCTTTTTCGTGCTAGACTGTTGTGAGCACCAAATTTTAAAGTACGGTCCGACCTATGTTGACCCTCAGGCCAATTAGCGCGACTCAAGGACTCATTTTGGACAGTAAAGATCAAGATCAGATTACAAAGAAATAGAAAAAAAATCCGTGTTTTACCCATCGTCTTGAAAGTTTCATTCTACTTCTTTTATAGGAAGTGCGTATAACAGGTACCCAAGGTGCACTCGTAATGTATTTGTTTCTTGTTTAAGCCTGCCTGAAAACATATTTTGGACCAGTCGAAATCCGAAGCATTTGCAGACGACAAATTAAATGTGGCTCAAATGATGAAATTACTAGGCTTATGAAAGATAAGAAAACGTTGTGGGAAAAGGAGAACATACTGTTCTAAGGGCCGTTAATGCCCGGTGAATGAGGTGCCCACTCGATGTCACACTTCCTGCTAATCAGCCTCTCCTGAAATCGCTCTCTCAGCCAGTCAAAGTTGTGATATGATGTTTTGAGGTCGCCCTGTCTGGCCACTCGTCATCTCGATCAGTCCCCTCTGCGTACTCAGAGTGATGTCCAGAAATTCCTCAGCACTGCCACATAACGTTCGGTTCTTAGATACTGATCAGCAGGAAGTGTGATTTCTAATGGGCACATCATTCACTTGACTTGAACTCTTAGATTTTTTATCAATGTTTATCAGAACTGTTGAACTCACGGCTGCAATTCGTCGGTTTACTTAAAAAAGCTCGTAACTACAGCTTGAAACAAGTTTTTGAAGTAAACTGACAATTTCAGGAAAACGCTAGAGAGGAGTATGTGCGGGTGATGAGATTTTTGCGCACCAGATGCAAACCTGTCGCTAACGCTTACAGGTCATTTGGAACATATTTTGGAGAGATCAAAACTTTTGTGCAAAGCATCCTAGATAAAAGAAGTTTTTGGCATAATCATACATAGAGAGAAGTTCAAGTGTTCAAGATAGGTGCACTTGCCTTGCCATTTCTAAAATACATGTACTGTTAAATAACATCAAACTAACAACAGAGTGCCCCCTGCAGTGCGAAAGAAGATGAATTTATTGGTTTTGTTTAAAATTTAGTTTACGACAGCCACGGACGATTTCAAGAGCGCAGTGGCTACAAGCGTGAATGTTTACTGTAATGAGAGTCAGACCACAGCTCGAAAGTGCTGTAACGACATGAAAAACTACAGGTAGGTCTCTCTCTCTCTCAATTTCTCTATCATGTTTGTCTCTGTCTTTCACATACTGTTTTAACCCATTATTACACAATCCCTACTTGTGACGCCCCTGAGAAAGAAGCCTTTAGAAAACATTGTGGGTAAAGGAGAAAATGTGTGTGTAAATTGTGTGAGAAAATTGTGGGTAAAGGAGAAAATGCTGGTAACCAGCATTTTCTCCTTTTCCCACAATGTTTTCTACCCTTCACAAAACAAATTTGAAATTTTCAGTCACTTTTATTTTGTCGTCTGCAATTGCTTTAGATTTGGACATGCCAAAAATAGTGTAATAAAATAGGTAATGAGTTAAATGTACCCTTCTCTGTTTCGCTCTCTAATTGTATATCCACTCACCTGTTTAAACCAATATGTCTTCTTTTAACCTTGTGTTTCTGTTTGTCATTTTTAGGTTGTCTCCCTCTGTCTCTCCCTTCTTCGTGTTATTTCTTCTGTTTATCACAGTCTCTTTTTCTGTAGTAAAAACTTATGTGAGGCTAGTTACTAGTGTTATGCGGGCAAGTTTCATATATTCAATTGTGCAAGTTTCACCTAGCCTCAATATTTTCTTAACTCTTTACCAAACGACATAATTTTAGGTTTGTCCAAATCGAAAGCATTGGCAGACGACAAAATAAAAGTGGCTAAAATTTGAAATTTGTTTTGTAAAGGGTAGAAAAAATTGTGGAAAAAGGGGAAAATGCCGGTTACCAGCATTTTCTCCTTTTTCCACAATGTTTTCTAAAGGCTTCTTTCTGAGGGTCGTCAAAAGTAGGGATTTTGTGGTAATGGTTTAAAAGGCTCACTTTCAATGATGAAAAAAGAAATGTCTGATTCCTACATAACTAATTCAGCCAATACCTGTTCTACCTGGGGCCGTATTTACCAATCGTCCCTAAGAATATTCTTATTTTTCTTATGTCTACTTTTGATTGGCTAACCATTTGGTTTAGCCAATCACAAGTTCTGTTACATTCAAATATAGAAATTTCTGGAGAATATGACTAAGATATTATCAATGGTTTGTTTATACGGACACTTTTTACTGTCTTTGCCTAGTTTATATTAATTCAAAGAAACATAAAAACTATACTTATTATACTGCAAAGAAATTTCTCGTGATCTGATTGGTTAACATGCCGGGAACATATCGTTGTCTGCGCATGTCATATTCTTCGAAGATTCCACTGTCTCATATGACGCACCACTATAGCCCCGAAAGCGGGCAGACTGTAATATTACGTTCTGTAAAGTAGCAATGTAGAAAATAGCTTTTATCAATAAGTTTGAGGAGAAATGAGACCTGCTTTAGCTCCAGATTTCTCTAAACTGCTGATCATAGCTGAGTGAATTGCACGAGGTAGCGTTTTATTGAGTAAACGTTTAATTTAGTTTGAAATTCAAAGTATCGGTTGTCGCATAGGAAAGTGGTTCGGTTCTGTACCCAGGATGCCAAAATTAGATAGACGAGTATTTATAGAATGCCATCTAGCGGGAGACAATGGGGAACATATATATCATGTTCCCTGGGAAAAACCACGTAAAGCCAGTTTCCCTTTTGAGTGCCCCATAAACATCTCCACATGTGCAACACAACATCCAAAATGGGGACGTCGACCGATCACAAGATTGCACATCTATGCACCAAACTGCACGTTTTAAAAGTGACGTCATTTTCAAGTGGCGTCAGTTCTCATTGATTCGGGGCACTCAGGAGGGAATTTCTATTTCGTCAGCATACTCGATTCGTGAGATTATAATACAGGAAAATTTCGCTTAACGCGCTTTGAAAGGGTAAAAATTTGCAGTATAATAAATTCTTCGTACGGTCAGATGGCAGGAGACTTGGAAACTTGTTCACGGAGCCCTGTGGTGAATCATGTCGCTACCACGCCTTCGTACAACTAATAATGTACCTTTACTTTCAGCCCAACAAACGAAATGTACACCATGGCCTCAAAAGTGATGATTGCTACAAACTACCCGATGATGGTAACCGGAACAAGTAACATAGTAGTAAAATTTGTTCTGGAATACTATACAGGTAATGCCCTCTGTGCATCGGGCACGATGGCCCGTCGCAAACGTTCAGTGACCGGCGGCTATGTCAGCGCAGAAACTGTCAAATACATCATGATGTATCCGTAAGTTCTTTCTGATTTCGGCTCTGACGCCCGTAACTTCTGTGTGGAACAGTTATACCTTTTGTGGATGCCGTACATTAACCCATTACCACACAATCCCTACTTTTGACGACCCTGAGAAAGAAGCCTTTAGAAAACATTGAAGGAAAAGGAGAAAATCCTGGTAACCAGCATTTTCTCTTTTTCCCACAATGTTTTCTACCCTTCACAAAACAAAGTTCAAATTTTCAGTCACTTTTATTTTGTCGTCTGCAAATGCCTTCGATTTGGACAAGCCTAAAATATTGTCGTTTGGTAATGAGTTAAGACGATGTTGCACACAACGTGCAGTCTGATGTTTGATCTACATCGTCCCCCTTTCTGTCGCCTATTTTCAATCAAATGTCTCTTAGTTTACAGTTGAAATTGTACCTGCTGTGAGTATCTTATGGCAGATTTAAAGACTCGAAATTCTCATGTGTGTTAATGTTTATTCGGTGTGGAATAACTTTACTATATTCTAGAGAAGTTTTATAATTTCATAATGGTCAGTGCACCTATCCAGGAATTTGTCTCTGCACCAACTTCGTGACTGACTCTGTATACCTATCAGCCACTGTCCCACGTTTCCATGTTTTAATGTACGTATGTATTATTTTGTCTATATGAAAATTTCTTGAGAAGAAAAGGTCTCAAATAGTGATGTATACAAAACTTTGGCAGCCCACTGGGCAAACTCGCTTATATAAAATAGAGGAACTATATCATGAATGATTTTCTTGTGACATTTGACATTTAATCGGTTTACTTCAAAAACCTCTTAACTACAGCTTGTAACAAGCTGTAGTTACAAGGTTTTCGAAGTTAACCGACTACAGGATTTTTTTAGTTTTTCTTAGTTCTTACTGCTCGTCAAAACTAACGCAATTTTTCAACGGTGTTTCATTTATCTTGCCTGAGGCATCAAACCATGCATTTCTGGTGTAAAACACAAGTACTAATCCGGAACTTAGATCAGATACATAGAAACTTATTATACTGCAAAGAAATTTCTCGTAATCTGATTGGTTAACATGCCTAGAACATATACATCATGTTCCCTGGCAAAAAACACGTAAAGCCAGTTTCCCTTTTCAGTGCCCCGTAAACATCACTAGACGTGCAACACAGCATCCAAAATGGCGACGTCGATCGATCACCAGACTGCACATTTATGCTCCAAACTGCACGTTTTAGTGACGTCAGTTTCCAATGAATTAGGGCACTCAGAGGGGAATTTCTATTTCGCCAGCATACTCGATTCGTCAACTTATAAAATAGGAAAATTTCGCTTAACGAGCTTTGAAAGGGTAAACTTTTCAGTTTAACAAATTCGTTGTACGGCTCGGGGCGACATGATTAACCACAGCCGTGAACAAGTTTCCAAGTCCACTGCCACCTGACCGTACAACTAATAAAGTTAATGCATGGTGGAAAATTGAGAGACAGCTATAGTTTTAAGTACTTTCTTGTTCGGCCAAAATATTTCGAAAAGTGACCTACTGTATAATGAAGATACTCCGTCTGGAAGAAATTACATGTACAGTATTAAACACCCTATAAAACATTAGTAAATAACCGAACCAATTTTTACCCTTTGCCAAACAATCACGATTTTTAACGACCGCAAAGAGTCATTTTGAAAACTGGGGGAAAAATAGAAAATCCTGAAAGGCAGCCGATGATTTTCTGTTTTTCCCATAATGTTTTCAACCTTGTTAAAGAAGTTCAGTTCATTTGTATCACCTTCAGACTTTTCGTGTGCAGATAATTTCGATTTGGAAAAGTCTAAGTCTTATGATTTTGGAACGTGCTTTAAAAAAACACCTTCCTTGATTTTTACAGACAGTCAACGTTTGCCTCGGAATTCGGCAGTGCGGCTTCATCAACTCTAGGTCGGTCTGTTACAATTTCAGTAGAGGCAGTAACTGTCACCGGAAGTGGCGTAAGTATACCAATAATGGCGTTGAATTTAAGTTTCCATAATAAACATAATGATAAATACAAATAATTATACATGAATACGCTAATGTTTTGGACACCCTGTAATTATTTATGTAATCATTTTGTGTGTGTGGCTATGAGATATCCTCTAGGTGGTTTATCTAATTACCAAAAGACAATATTTTGGTCTAGTCAAAACTGAAATCATTTGCAGACGACAAAATAAAAATGACTGAAAATTTAAAATTTGTTTTATGAAGAGTAGAAAACATTGTGGAAACAGGAGAAAATACTGGTTACCAGCATTTTCTCCGTTTCACACTATGTTTTTTAAAGGCTTCTTTCTCAAGGTCGTCAAACGTAGGGATTGTGTGGTAATGGATTAAAAAAGTCCATGGGTACAGGAAGTATAATGTACATCATTTTCGCTAAGATTGATGTCGAGTGGACGCGATTAATCCTTTCCCAAACAATCCCTGGTTTTTAAGACCCAGAGGTAGAAGCCTTTTGAAAACATTGTGGGAAAAGGAGAAAATGTTGGTAATCAGCATTTTCTTCTTTTCCCACAATATTTTCTACCCTGCTGGAAACAAATTTCAGCTTTTGACTTACGTGTATTTTGTCGTCTGCAAGTGCTTTTAATTTGGACCAGTGTAAAATTTTGTGGTTTGGTAAAGGGTTGAATGGAGTGTTTGAGTAAATACAGCCCTCTAGAGCTTAACGTTTTTACCAGAATGTGGAATACAATAAAACGCCAGCCGTGACAAAGTTTATTTATCAAGAAATTCTTTCACATTTCAAAGGTCGGTACAATTTGGTAGCATAGTTAAAACATTAGAGAAGTTTGAAACTTGTCGTTTGGCCAATGGTTAGCCCTTTATCACACGATACCGAGTTTTAATGACATTGAAAACATTTTGGGAAAAGGAGAAAATGCTGGTATCCATTTTCTCATTTTATCCTTTTCCATGTTTTTTTTTCTAGACTATCATATTCAAATCCCATCATTTGTGCTATATAAATTTGTCTTCTGTACGTGCTTTCAAACTGGACAAATCTAGAATAAGGTCGTTTGGTCAACAAGAGTTCAAGAAAGAATGACAAAGCCCGCATTTTTCTCTGGATTCCATTATTTTCAGAATGTTGGGATCAAGCTTGTCTCCAGTTGGGCTGCTACTGTGGCGACGTTATCGTTGTCAGTCCTCATCTTGCTACAACGAGATTTTCAACAACTGTTTTAGGTGACCGACTCTCCCCATTGTTTATTTTTTTTTTTTTAAAGAAAAGTCGCTTCTGCATTCCAACGAATACAATACAAGTATCTTAATGATTACATGTATGTACATATCTTACAAATTCAGTTTGTACCGTTATCATTTTATTGTAAGAGATACTACTAGCCTCTACTTGCTAAGCATATCGTCGATTTACTTAAAAAAACCTCGTAACTACAGCTTGAAACAAGCTGTAGTTACTAAGTTTTTGAAGAAAACCGCCTTTCTAAATTAAATTCTAAATCTGTTCTATCCAAGCTAATAAAGTGGCTTGTACCAGAATTTAGAATTGAAAGTTTATTTAAGTTTTGGCGCATTTTTTTTCAGTGAAAGTATCGACGGGGAAGATACGAGAAAAGCAATACAATCTGTGTGTCACAGCAAAGATGCTCCAGGAACTGTGTGCATATTTTTTTATTCGACCAATCATTCATTAGTTTGATAGTAGTCACTATTCGTTCTTTTTCAATCAAAATGGTCACAAATTCCTTGCAATGTCATGTATTTACTTTCCTTTCCTCAATTACTTATTGTCCAAATAACAATAACTAGAGAAAGAATTATAAACCCCTCAACAGTGGACTTATCTTAGAGTTAGTTTTGAATGAATACAATGAACAGAGAGGCGTACCTGTATCACAGATACGAGAAAGGGCACAAAAAGGAACACGCTTGTTTCATGCGTTAGGTCTTTGCATAATCAATAATCTTAATGATAATTATCTACTCACTCATAGAGAAGTCTATAAAGACATTTCGCTGTAAATTAAAATTTCTCATAAAACATCGTCAGTACGACTGCTTTTTTTTTACAAGCTTAAAAAACTGAACAGATAAACTATATGCAATCCGTAACTCCCTTTCTGTAATGTCAGATATGACGTCATCACATCTATTCAGTAACAATAATGGAAGCTTGTTGTTGATTATTTGACATTCGAAATTCTGCTACAAATCTAAATACAGCAAATTACCACTGTGTAATGTGCTGGATCTACTTCTCTTTCTTATTCATTGATGATATGCAAGCTGTTGCCCTAACACAGTATATCTAATGAAACTTTTTGAAGTTCATCACGATTTTAAAAATCTATAAAAGCCCCTCCCACTCCAAAGATAAACTAGAGCTATTCACTTTATTTCAAAATTACAAAGGTGAACTAGATCGAAAATGTTTTCTTTGCTATTAGAGTCGTCTCTCAGGTATCACGATCATTGAATTACAATTAACAAATCTCTTTTGTAAATATGCAATCTCTCATAATACATGCTTTATGTTTCATTGTTGCTATATGGTAGAAAAGAAAACCACAATTTGTTGTGAGATAACTGGTAATAATACATGTACTGTTTGTCTTAATTTATTTCAAGCACCAAATAAAGATAGAAATTCCAAGACACATGACTTATTTCCCTTGGAAAGGGTTTAATTCATAAATACGCGAGTAAACATTAAGACAAATAGAAAAAATGCCTCATGTTTTCTTTCTGTCATAAGATGTTAAAAATGACAGGCAGAAATATAAAGATAAAACATAGACCTATTGTAATAAAGAAGCCTAAAACACAGCTTATGTGTTTGTTGCAACCAATAGTTTACATGCATGCAGGGGTTAAATTGTCGATAATTCCTTCCACTGCACTAAGAACGATAACAACGATCCTCTACTTATCTATATTTTTCATGGAGTTAAGCACCTTAGATTCTTTCATCTTTTGAAATCTTTATCAGTCTATAAAATATCCTACTCGGACACGAAATTCAGAGAGGCTGCAGACGACAACTAATGAGATTTGTTTTTGATGGTGTCTAAAATCAATGTGATAAATAATGATTGAATAAAAAAAACAAAAATGGTGGTCACTAGTATTTTCTCTGTCATACAATGTTTTCAAAAGCTTTTTTTTATCAGGATCGTTTAGACTTGTGTTTAAAATAAACGGATTAATCCATTACCACACAATTCCTATTTTTGACGACCCGGAGAAAGAAGACTTAAGAAAACATTGTGGGAAAAGGAGAAAATGCTGGTAACCAGCATTTTCTCTTCTTCCCATAATGTTTTCTACCCTTCACAAAGTGAATTTCAAATTTTCGGTCTCTTTTATTTTGATGTCTGTAGATGCTTTCGATTTGGACAAGCCTAAAATATTGTCTTTTAGTAATGAGTTAAGGTGTTGTGTACATGTTGTGTATAGATATTTGCTACCTTTACACTTTTTCTATATCTACATTTACTGATGACTAAGTAAGGACAGTCACAGAGATAATGGAAATACTAAATTTTAGTTGATGAAGTTGTCTCCCTTTAGTGACGTCATAAACTGTACAATAGGCTCCAAATTTTAGTTTAATTTTCAATGTCTAGATCTAGCAAAAAAGAGCATGTTATCTATAACTTTGGGGTGTTTCATTGTAACTTTAACCCTTTACCAAACGTCAATAGGCTACTTTACATTTGTCAAATTAAAAAGTTTTAGAAGAAGACAAAACAATTGTGTCTCTAAAACAGACATTCGCCTGTGAAAGGGTATGAAACACTGTGAGAAAGGAAGAAAATGCAGCATTTTCTTCCTTCCCCTACTACGTTTCATAGGGCCTTATCACTATGGTTGGTTAAACTTGGAGTTGTGTGGTGAAAGCATAAATCTACTGTCCGTCTAAACTTGGGGCACTTATAGTGCTATATGCGAACCGTTCAGAGCATGCAACCCTTATAGTGCTATATGCGAAAGCAAAGGGGCGTTTACAGTTTGCACGGTTCAAAATCAGACTGCACAGATATAGCATCAATTCTTAACACAAACAAAAACGGTTTCACTTATTTGCATAAGAGTAATATATCACGTTTTCTTTCATAGGCTGTCAGAAATTGTTATCTATTACAAATATTCCTGAACTAATAATTGACAAAATTGTACAACTATGTGTACTTTTACCACTATTAAGAATTAAAATTTCTGATTTCAGTTTTTACTTTTTACTTATAACTTTTTTTGTTATGTTGTGGTTCAAAATTTATAAATACATTGTTTTTATTGTGTTAATTGTCCATTTTTATTATTGGTTACTAATATTACATGGGTGTGGAGAGAGAGAGAGGGCAGAGGAAGTAGTGGTAGAGACAAATTATAATTATACATTACTTATATCTTGATGTCATCTCTGAATGAT
Organism: Tridacna crocea; assembly: GCA_943736015.1. Classification (NCBI taxonomy): domain Eukaryota; kingdom Metazoa; phylum Mollusca; class Bivalvia; order Cardiida; family Cardiidae; genus Tridacna; species Tridacna crocea. Next base: position 25,750,768 of record OX031062.1, read on the forward strand.
TTTGCTGTGCTGTTTCTTATTTTACTGTTTCGCATTATATACTCTCTCTCTCTCTCTCTCTCTCTCTCTCTCTCTCTCTCCCCTCCCCCCCCCCCCTCCCAATTTGATTCATCATTAATTCATACAGAATGAAAAATTACTTGATACATTTTCATACCCTGGAATAGAGGTGACAATTCCATGATACCACATATAAACATACATACCTACAAACTGTTTTGGTCGATGGATTGTCTTCACTTCACCTTTCGACGAAATGTCATTAACGGTCAAAAGATTGTCTTCACTTCACATTAATCGACAATATTTCATTTACACGGCGGCAAGTATGACGGTATGTAAGTACGATTCTCTAAATCCCTTGTAGATGCTAAAAGTAAGCAGAGCTGCACGGCTGAGAGGAATGACTCTAGAGGAACGAGTGTTGCTGTAAAGTTCTATCTACGTTCTAGATACCAAGTATGATCCTGCCTGTGATCTAGATGGCTCGGGAGGAAACATTGCATTTGCACATACTTTCAATTTCGATAAGTCTAAAACCCTATCAGAAGGAGGTAATGACTTTCGTCAACTCTCCGAAAAACTGCTGTGGCTATGCTCTGTGAATCGCGTTTTAATAAAATGTATCGATATGTGATGTGTTGCTCGGTCTGATGGATCACAAAGATGCATTAAACCCCCTTCTTCCAGAGAATCGAGATAGCATTCAACCCTCAGGTATATACCCATAGTATATTTGTTCAAGAACCGTGCTGACCGACTACACTGGTGGTGGCTCAGTCGCTCTGCAATCTACTGTTGTAGGTAGGGTTGGGATGCTGCGACTAATGGCCCATCGTTTAAGAACTTGGAGAAGACTTGTTTGAGAGTTGTCATGGTAAGAGGAACAATTTCTTGTAACTAAATGAGCTGCTTTTCAACAATAGCTTCCAAAGGATTCTAATGCTGTGTAACCTGCTGTCGATATACCATATACCCTTAGGCTGCCTAGCAGGACTCAATCTTTTGCAGACAGTGTAGACCACAGGATGAGACTATATAGAGTTGGTGCAATGCAGATAAATGACCCTCCCCTACAAAATGACCCATGGGTCATTTCCCTACGGAGAGGAATGACCAGGACCATTATTCTACGTAGAGAAATAACCCTCTGGGTCAAAATGACCCAGAGGGTTATTTCTCTACGTAGAATAATGACCCGGGTCAAAATGACGCAGAGGGTTATTTCTCTACGTAGAACAATGACCCGGGTCATAATGACCCGGAGAGTTATTTCTCTACGTAGAATAATGACCCGGGTCATAATGACCCGGAGAGTTATTTCTCTACGTAGAACAATGACCCGGGTCAAAATGACCCAGAGGGTTATTTCTCTACGTAGAATAATGACCCGGGTCAAAATGACCCAGAGGGTTATTTCTCTACGTAGAACAATGACCCGGGTCATAATGACCCGGAGAGTTATTTCTCTACGTAGAATAATGACCCGGGTCAAAATGACGCAGAGGGTTATTTCTCTACGTAGAACAATGACCCGGGTAAAAATGACCCAGAGGGTTTTTTCTCTACGTAGAACAATGACCCGGGTCAAAATGACGCAGAGGGTTATTTCTCTACGTAGAATAATGACCCGGGTCATAATGACCCAGAGGGTTATTTCTCTACGTAGAATAATGACACGGGTCATAATGACCCAGAGGGTTATTTCTCCACGCAGAATAATGACCCAGATCATTCCTCTACGTAGAGAAATGGCCCGTGGGTCACTTTGTAAGAGAGGGACATTTCTATGCATTACACCGGCATCTTGCATGAACACAATGCTTTAAGATGATATTTTCATTCAAAAAAAAAAAAAAGGTTTGAGATAGAATTATTCTTGATTTTACTGTTGGTTTGAAAGTTTTAATTCACTTTTCACCATATTCAAGATAAATCTTATTCCCCGTAAAAGAATCTAGCAGTTTGACTCATTACTATGCGTAAATGAGTCTCTCCGTTTATGCTGTACTCCTCCTTGAAAAGTTTGAGAAAAAAAGTATATGTACTAGCTCGTTCAAGCTATTGCTCCTTTGCCTAAGATATTCCTGTCCAGTCCCTTCTTTTTTTGTTAGTGGTAAATGACTATGAATGTTGTTCTCGGTACAAGGGCAGTGCGGTTTGACCATTTCCTGAACAATAAAGACTGTTGTGGCTTCTCGTGTAAACACTGTGTTAAAGCAAAAACTGTTTCTTACAAGCACTCTTCCCTTGTCCAGAGGTGGTTTCCGCTTTATTTAAGACATTTTCCTTGCTTTCCATATTTTTCGTCTTTATTACTTATTCCGTGCAGTGTCTTAAAATATGCTAGCAATGGATTTATCCTATACCACAAAGCAAAACTTTAGACTCATTGATATTAAAAGTATTTGTAGAGAAGAAATTAAACAAGATTAAAATGACAACGAGATTCCTCTTTGACAAAATAGACAACATTGTGGGAAAAGGAGAAAATGCTGATTATCAGCATTTTCTCCTTTTCTCACAATGTTTTCTAAAGCCATCTCCTTAGAATATTTAACCCGTTGATTGTGTGGTAAAGGGTTAAAGGAAAGGAAAACTAAGAAAAAATGTGCTACTTATTTTGTATGTTATTCGATCACGCTACCCGAGTGAGCTGCAATAAATAATAAATGTCCTTCCGTTTAAAGTGTTCTATACTTACATGGTAAACTGGGATATGTTGCGTGATAAGTTTGTTCGCCCAGTATTTTTTACGTACTCATGAAGGTGAACAGCGACACAAAAGACTCTAGACAGACGGAAAGAATGAAAATAGAGATAGACAAAAAATAACTGAGATGAAGATGAAAGGAGTTCAATGGTAATCAGGTAAAGAAAATGTTCTTACATAAAACGAAGAGTTAAAAATGTTGAATCATTATAAATGATGAAGATAAGCTGGTACAAAAATGTAAAAGGGCAAACGGGAATAACCCATTACCACTCAATCCCTACTTTTGACGACCCCGAGAAAGAAGCCTTCGGAAAACATTGTTGGAAAAGGAAAATATGTTGGTAACCAGCATTTTCCCCTTTTCCCACAATGTTTTATACCCTTCAGAAAAAAAATCAAATTTTAAGTCAGTTTTATTTTCTCGTCTGTAAATGCTTTGGATTTGGACAAACCTAACATTTTGTCGTTTGGTGCTGAGTTAACCCTTTACTCCACAGATACTCATTTTGACACATCAACAACAGACAGTTTTTGAAAACATTGTGGGAAAAGGAGAAATTGCTCGTAACGAGCAATTTCTCCTTTTCCCACAATGTTTTCCACTCAGTCAGATATTTGTACCCTCACTTGTCTATATTTTTTACATCATATCTTTATTTGCTGCTGAAATGGAAGAGCCTCAAATTGGCATATCAGGTAAAGGGTTAAGAGAAAAACGATATGAAGAAACCCGATGAATAGTATGGTACCAGTGCCAGATGATGTTGTACATTTCCCAACTTTTTTCTGTTAAGCATGATGACTATTCATTAAAATGAGAATCCGTTACCTTTTATTTCCACAGAGACCTCATCTCGTGTCCGTGGCTGGTTTATATTTCATGCCTCGTACAACTTATCATACCTTAACCCTTTACTCCATAGATACTCATTTCTACACATTGCTTGTAGGAGCCTTTGGAAAACATTGTGGCAAAAGGTGAAATTGCTCGTGACGAGCAATTTCACCTTTTGTCACAATGTTTTCTATGCTATCAAAAGGTGTCATTTACACATAAGAAACAGCTTCATCTTTGCTGTTATTTAGGGTCAATTAGAGATGCCATAGGAATGCCTTATGGAGTAAAGGGTTAAATCAGACCACTACTCGCTTGGGCTTTTTCTGTAGACAAAGAATAAAAGTAATCAAAAAGATAGTCATATTGACACAAGGCTGGGATACAGTAACTTATTGTTGTATGACCTTCTTATCAGATCTTAGGTTACAATGCGCAGGTCAATGTCTTCTTATTGTTTTTAAGATTTCTCGGATTGAAAGATTCACCATACCCGTCGAGTCACACTTATATAATTCCTACAAAAGGCAACTTCCGGTTTCGAACAACTTAATTGGCATGCGTAAAAAAATCGACTACATGATAAATTCGAAAGTGAATTTCGACTGGTTACTTCGATCAGTCACAGGAATCGGCTGAATGGGAGTGTATAGAAGACCTGTTAATTTGAGTGAAAATAGATATATATATATTCTTTATTGACAAGTACGATGTACATAGTCACAAACTTCACATGTCATATATAATACAACATCAAGGTCATTTTAAACAAACCACGAAACACAAATGTAGCTGTGGATTACATAAGTTAAAATAATAATTCCTGGAAATCTTGATATACAAATAAGGTTGTCTAAGCCCCGTCAATAAACCGCTTTTAAACTGTTGTTATTATAGCTTATTGCAATCAATTTTCTCTTTTATCGACACACCTTTCTATATATTACAGCAAAAACATGTCATTCACTAACACCTACAGATTATATCTTTTGGTCTTAGAAAGCCAGTTTTGTATTGGATTCGTGTTAGACCAATGGCTGCAAATAATGGGCGATTTAATTCCAATGTTACCGGGTCTGGAATGTTCATTGTTTACCCGCGGTCACCTTCATGTAATTTGATTACTTTGTCATTACACATCACTTCCGGTTTGGGAAAATGGCACTATAGGTACTTTCATGGTGTTGTCCTTCGCCAATCTAACGTTACTTCAGTCAGTAATAATCTCGAGTTAAAATTCGATTGAATAAGATATCTTCTCAACAAAAAAGGAAGGAAACGGAGGTTAAAAAGAAATAGAATTATCAGTATGTTGTCATATGGCTACTGGTTTTTTGTTGTTTTTTTTTACGGTACTGAAAATACCTTTGTTACACAGAGAAACCCAACATAAGTAAAAGAATGATACATTTCTGCCATACTCTATGGGGAAAATATGAGCCATGCTCTTACAAAAAGGGGCTTATTATTATACTGCAAAGAAATTTCTCTTGATCTGATTGGTTGACATGCCGGGAACACATATATCATGTACACTGGCAAAAACCACGTAAAGCCAATTTCCCCTTTGAGTGCCCCGTAAACATCACTACACGAGCAACACAACATTCAAAATGGTGGCGTCGATCGATCACCAAACTGCACATTTATTCACCAAACTGCACGTTACAGTGACGCCAGTTTTCATTGAATTGGGACATTCAGAAGGGAATTTCTATTTCGTCAGCAAACTCGATTCGTGACATTATAATACAGGAAAATTTCGCTTAACGCGCTTTGAAAGGGTAAAACTTTGCAGTAAAATAAATTCGTTGTACGGTCAGGTGGCAGGGGACTTGGAAACTTGTTCACGGCTGCGTGACTTGTTCACGGCTGCGTCGAATCATGTCGCCCCGAGCTTTCTGCTCGGGGCGACATGATTCGACACAGCCGTGAACAAGTCTCCAAGTTCCCTGCCACCTGACTGTACAACTAATACTGTATCTCCATGATGCAACATACCTAGCAAGTCATCACCTAGCTTTGATTCCATAACAATATATTTTGTCCAAAAAAAAATGTATCGGCCCATGTCAGTCTGCACAGCCCTCTTGTTGTTATTTGTAACTTTCTGCATGTTTAAGGGCCATTCTACCTAATTATTGAGAAAGATGGTTAGACAAAACGGATTTTTGGATCTTTAATTTTGACAGGACTTGCTTGGTGCATGTAATACATCATGCAGGTGAATGAAACCCCCTTTCCACTTACCCATCATTTGTAAACATTGTTCTAAGAGGCACAGGAAAAATGGCGAATGATACAGTTTTGAAATTAAGGTCATCGTGGAACAAGAAGCAAAAAAATCATTGTTAAATCTATCATTATGATTCATACATGACGTTTTCATTTTCGTCGGGTATTCCGTATTTGTACAAATAAGTATATCATGTTAAAACGGGTGGTATGTAAACAGATTCATAATAATAACTAAGTTTTGGCTGAAGCTCTTGCCGACTCATGAATTTATCTTTATAAAAAGTAAATAAGAACTCTTATTTCAAAGAATAGACCCTATAAGGTATGTAAAAATAGGTTGCTGTGAAGATATTCACTGTCAGATATAGGACAAGGGGTCCTGCCATTATAAGAGGCAGCAAACCCGGATTTCCCACGAGTTGTAAGTAAAATAACACACATTTACATGCAAGTTTTTGTTCAGCATAAATGGTAATAGGTTTCCTGTCGTTTATTGCATAAGAGTTCGTTTGCAAATCTATAACAGGATTGAAGTATCTGTTGACAAGCGGTCAAATGTTAATTAATATTAATCTCCATGGCAACATGGATAAATAGACACCAATCATTTTTATGACTATTATATAGTATACCTGTATTGAGAATCATTAACTGGTTACGGACAACACCGAAAATAATCAATTATTCACGCACAAAATTGTTTTTATCGCTTTTTTTGGTAAAAATCTTTCCCCCTTTGCATATTTGTCGATATGTTTCAGCCTAGCGAGCATACCTTGTTTTTCAACATACGAGGCGTGACCAAAAAGTTCTCGGCCCCAAGTGCTTCCGATCATCAGGGAATGAAAATCTGGTCATTACTTTTCAATATAATCCCCCTTCGAGGCAATTCATTTAGTCCATCTCTATTCGATCTTGCTTATCCCTTCCAAATAGAAGTCTTTTTCCAGGTCCCCCAAGTACTCGTTCACTGCCTCTATGACGCCTTAATTACTTCCAAACTGTGTTCCACGAAGGTTAGATTTCAATTTTTGGAACAGATAGAAGTCAGAAGGTCCCATATCAGGAGAATATTGGGAGGGGGGGGGTTAAGGACTTCGAATCCGCATTCAGGGTCAGCAGTCATGCCAACTTGCGACGTGTGAGCGGGAGCAATGTCCTGCAAGAGCAGAACACCTGGAGTCAATTTTGCAAGTTTGACGCACTGTCCTCTCTAAATACTGTCATACAAAAGCAATCAAGTGAATGATTGTTACTCTCCAAATGACTTTCAATTAGACAGAATGACAGACTGAACAAGATTTTTGTGTCCAATGAAATGCCTCGAGGCGTATCAGGCCGAGAACATTCTGATCACACGTCGTACATATATCACTTGCCACAAAGGAAATTATTTGAAAGATTTAAAAAAGGAGCGTTTTAAAGAAGCAATATAACTTAGAGCAATAGACTGTCTAATATTACGCGATTTCAAGTTGAAAATAAGGGAACCGATAGCAAGATCCTTGTAATAATAAGTAATTTTTCACTTAAGCTTATAACTCTTTACAAAACGGCACAATTTTTGGCCGGTACAAATTGAAAGCATTTGCAGACAACAAATCAAAGGTAGCTCAAATGATGAAATTTGTCTTTGATAGGGTAGAAAATACTGTTGGAAAAGGAGAAAATGCTGGTGACCAGCATTTTCTCCTTTTAACGTTTTCAAAAGCTGTCTTCTTCATATAAAGGTTAATGATAAGGGAATTGGGCAGCAGGGGTAAGCCAATCCTCTCCCCCCACTCCCCATAGAAAAAGAATGGTTTGATTTAGATAAGGTTCTTACTGAACTATTTAACATTTTCTCATACATTATCGAAAATGTCATTTTATGGAGGAAATAAAATGCCCCTGGCCTTCCAACATCGTAAACATTTCTTTACCTGTTTCATTGTGGTAGTAGAAAAAGATGACCATAAATAATAATAGGATGAAGCAACAGTCTTTTCTTACTCTTATAAATAAATTTTGTTTTAAGGAGTACGCTGATCACATTATGTCGTACAATAAACACATGCATGCTTACAATGGTTGGACGTCGAAAAATTGACGGATTACCGGTCAGCTGAACTGAGTTGGAATTGCTGCTAGGTTTTAGTATTTCCCAAAGTGTAATTCGTGGTTCATAACAAATGTATCACATCGAGAAAAATAGCTTGAAACGGTATGGACGAAGAGAATAGAACTGAGGAGCTACAGCTTGGCTATACATGGAGTTAGAGCCAGGAGGCAGATGAAGGCAAACAGCTGACACCGTACACTGACGGACTAGAACCCATCTCATATGGAACCAAGGGCTCTGCACCAGTGCTCTGTACTTAAACCAGCGATACGTAACATACGTTTTAAAGGTATTCCTCAGGTTGACACTTTCGTGTTCAGCGCAAGCTAATACTAGACGGCACTTTACAATTACATTAGATTTCGTGCTACAGTAGACTTGCGAAAAATAGAAAATTACATTAAGAAGGAAAATGTCGTTTCTTTTAGCGTGTTGCTGGCCGTATCAGGTATCGTACCAAGGAGATGAATTATGTAAGCTTTCATGCTTCTGTTCCAATCCCTTTACAGTGATTTGCTGCATTTTATATGATACATACAGGTGCTTAAATAAAATATGTTTTAAAACCGAGACAATTAGAAATATGTATGAAAAGGTCGGGAAAACATGATAAATCTGTTATACAAGATACTTTATTCATGTATTTACAGTTAAATCACACCAAACGAACATCAGACTTCCTCAAAAATGAAAAAAAAATACATTTGCAGAAAACCATATGCAAAGTCGTTGATGTGACGCGAAAAATATCTTAAAACAAAAGCTGTGATTGGAGAGGTCATCAGACATCTCCAACAGTGGTGAGTTTGAAAGGCAGACTGCCCTAAAAATTGCTGTCTACATCATTATTTTTGTGAAATTGTTTTGGTATACAGCCTGTTTCGTTATGGTTTTATAAATAAGCCAAAATCAAAAATCAAAAACTGAAACAGGAAACAGGGATGGTTTGAATTTATATGACGGATTTCAAGGAAGATTTGTTATATTGAAATGACTGTAAAACACCTTCCCAAAAATTGCAATTGTCCATTAAGCAAACCGACTAAATATAAAGGGAAAAAAGAATTTCGTTAAAAAAGACAATAGGACACCACAGGAATAGATCACGCGACTTAAAAACGCGGGAAGAAAGTCACGTGACAGTCATGTAATTTACATGAGAGGTTTCTATACGCGGTTTTTTTCCTCATTCATTTAGTGTGCCTTGCTTGTTTGTTTACATGTACCCAGACTGAAATTAAAAGCAAATAAACTGTTTTAAAACACTGATGTTGATCTGTCCTAGCTTCTTTTTCTTAAAGAAGCCAACTAGTTCAAGATATTGCTCATTAATGGCACATGTGAAGCTAAAGAGAACCTAGAAGCACGGGCCTCGGCGTTAGCCATCGAAAGCATCAAATAAACAAAATGCACTTTGTTAATCAGGAATACAGACCAATAACCCTAGTTTCAAAATTGCTTTTATGCAGTCTGATTGATATTAATCTACATTGTCCGCAAAATGCAGTCTTATATTGAATTACTCGGTTGGTTGTATTACAGTTTAACGCCACTTTAACAGCTAAGGTCATATCATGGCGGTCGGTGACGCACATGTGTTTCCTGGCTTGCTCAAACCGGTACTTACACTACTTTATTTCCAAAGCCACCGACTACTTTTCTCACATGCTTCAGCAGAGGTGAGAGGTGAAAATATGCCGGAAAGAAAGTTCGCCTCAACTGGGTATTGAACTCACAACCACCAGGTCATGAGTCCAACACACTCACCACTGAGCCACCCTGGCGGGCATATTGAATTACAGTTTCAAAACAAGGTTTGGCTCTATGAGGTGCTAACATCTTTTTTGGTAGAAGAAAAACGAAAAAAAAAAGAGAAGAAAAGTTAATTTGGAACAAATTTGACCTCAATCTTCACTATATTCCTGGCTACGCATCTGGATGTTTTTTTTTCCCCATTTCTGTCAAGATTACCAAAGAGCCGTCCACTCCAGATGACGACGGGCATTGAAAAGAAGTAAAGGATGTAACAGTGATTGATTTTTGGGCGCACTGGCTCTATCCAATGATACCTTTAACGTAACAATAGAACATTATTACAGAGTTCCAATCTGTGAATAAGACATGCAATTCCCAGTGAAGCTAGGGTCCATTTGTTATGTTTGTTTAACTCAAATGGCATTCCAAACGTGCATTTTATATTATGAATAAAGCAAATTCAGAAAACACATATCGTTTTCCAGAATTACGTAGGGAATAAAAATATCTAAACTTCGCCGAAATTACGGTTATAAAGAAGAAGAAAACCTGGATTAAAATACGATCGGTGTTGATTTTTTCGAGTTCTTTGTTTTAAATATGGAATATAACGAAAAGACTAGAAAAGAAAACTAACAAAATTGTGGAAAAATAGCAGCAATTTCATGAATTTGGAAAAAAAAAGGCAGAGTTATTTTATCATTAACTGTTGAGTGTTAAAATAATTTTCAAACGCCAAAGAGTAGCCATAGTTATCAAATAACACTATTTTTCCTCTATTAAGGGTAAAACCAAAATTTAAAAACAAAGCAGAGGCTTTGTCTCTCTGTTGCTTTACAACTGTGATATTCGTGTGATATTGTGTTATAATATTTTCAAATTATATTTTCATAATAAGTATGAATAAACATTCAAGAACAATGAAAATGACGAGAAAGGAACCGAGAAAGGTAAATTTATTATATTCTCCTTTTTTTCTTTTATCATTATTACTTTTTTTCCACTGTGCAAGAAAATCAAATTAAAAATAAAGGTGTCTTGAGTCCAGATACATAAATCGTGGAAAATCGTAAACGTTTTATTGATTGTTTCGTGTAGAAATTCATTTTAAGATTAACTCTTTACCAAACGACAAAATTTTAGACTTGTCCGAATTGAAAGCATTTGCAGATGAAGAAATAAATGTATCTCAGAAATTGAAACTTGACTTTAGAAGATTAGAAAACATTGTGGGAAAAGGAGGAAATGTTGGTTACCAACATTTTCTCCTTTCCCATAATGTTTTCAAAAGGCCCTTTTCCTAAGGGTCGTAAAACAAGGGATTGTTTGGTAAAGAGTTAAGAGGTCAACATTTAACCCTTTGGCTGCTTATCGCGTCTCTCACTGACCTTTTGCGGGCAGTGTAGATCAAGATCAGACTGCACAGAACGTGCAGTCTGATCTTGATCTACACTGTCCGATGAGGAGATATTATTCCCAAAATCATAACTTTGAAATGACAGTATTTTGGGTTATACTATCGAAATGAAAAATTTCATTTTAGTTATTTAGCAGGATAAGAGTTAAATTTGGCATGAAGATACAAGAACGGTTATAGCTTGGTAAAAGAAGGTTGAAATTGGTTAAAAACTGGCTGAAAATTGACCAAAAACGAGTACAGATGTACCTGTAATTTACCTCTTTACCAAACGACAAAATTTTTGGTTGCAGCGTCTGGGTCAAAAATTATCCAGCTCTTTTATACTTCGGCATAGTACTGGTGGATCAACAAGGAAATATAAAGTGGTGGACTCTCACCCAGATATAAAAAAGTTTTCTGTCATATGCCTTAGGAAGGGTCCAAAGCAGCCAAAATGGATTTTATGTTTTCGTGATATTATAATGTAGTGTTACTTCAGCCTAGCGCTGGATTTCCAAGCAAGAATTGGTACTCTGTAGTTATACAACAAACTGTCAAGATAAAGCCACAAAATGCGATGACGTCTGCGCTTAATTGTTTGAGAAATAAGCAGCAACTGGCATTGATAGGAAGAGCATGTACACGAATCTGTCCTCAAGTGACAAACGTGGGAGTAGTCTTTCGTTCAACCGTTTAGTTTGATACAACTACAATAATGTTGCAAAGCATGGGATTAGGCAGGATTTGTAGTCAAATTGTTCATAGGAAATGTTGGATCTGAAGATATCTGGTAGGGCTATGGGGAGAAAAAAGAATCGTACTTTGCTTTCATTCCTCTAGCAAGACCCCTCTTCCGCATAATACTGGAAAACGCACCGCCATAAATCACGAAAAGACATGAAAAATCGAAATTACAAGTAAAAAAAATTGAAACTTTTTTTTTCGGATTCACCCCGTATATTTATTACTTTCTTTTAACTAAAAAACCATGCCACATGTATAAATTGACTGTATAGATGCAGAGCGTTTGCTGGTATTCTGCCTATTCTTCAAAAATTCCGTTTCTGAAAACCTTTTAATTTGTTTCTCTATTGAATTTCTGACCTGCAGTCATCAAAGTCGTATTTAAGGTTTCAGGGGTTAGAGAGAGAATAAATAAACCGTTTAGGTTTGACATTTCGCGCAGCCCCACGTTGAATATGGCATCCTTTGTTTACTTTACGGTGTCTTACTGCGCGACGCAGTAATATCACAGTTGTTTCAAAAAACTGTAAAATAATTTAATTGTTAGTATCAGATAAAGATCACTGTATGGAAACTCTGTACGGGAAATTTCTTCGGTGAATTCAAGATGGCGGACACGTGTTATTGACAAAGTAAGTGTCGTTTAATTTTGGTCCAAACTTGTTTCAAATTGCATCCCCTACAACGAGTAAGGTACCAATCAAAAGAGCTTTGATTGAAAAATCAAGCGATAGTAGCTGATGAGAAAACGGGAGTGCCTCTCGTCCGTAATCCCGCGCTGAACATGATGTTTTGATGAAGTTGAAAAACTAAGCGGGAGACCGGAAGAAAACTGGCTTTATTTCATCGAATAGAAAGCTAATGATAAAAAAATGTACCTCGATCGGTGGGGAAATGTCATATCCTTACAACTGTACCAAAATATGTTGCTTATATTTACTGATTTAGCTGTTATAAAGTTTTGAAATTTTGCATGGTGTACTCTTCGGTGCAAACCGAAACTAAACTACTGTAGGGTTGGGTGATCGGAATTTCTGTACGCTTCGGTAACAAATATGAAGTCAAAAATCTGTACGCTTCGGTGAAAACGATTAAGGGAGGAAAAAGGGAAATGTACGAACAACCTACATGGGTCATTTACTTGATGTTTTTATGTTGACCTCAAAGAAACGTGATGTATAAATCCGCAACTTCGTACACTAAATTGGCTCCTTATTGAGAAGCGCTGAGCAACATGAACAGAAGCATCTTGTATACATGTGTATATCTATATGGGCCTTTAACATAAAAATAATAAACTTAAGGTTTTTGTCTTGGCCTGACACCAAAAATGTTGAAGCCATTCATAGTATAAACTTTAAAGACGCATTATGTGAAAAGCGAAATATAGAACCGTACCTCCTCTATCATCATTTATTGATCAGGGGTCCTCCGGGGCGCAGTAGATAATTTAGATTTCTGGTAACTTTTTGTGGATGGTGTTGGTTAGAATTCCAAAACGGACACTGGTTATGTTTGTATGTCTGTTGGCGACGCATTTTTAGAGCCCAAGCCCAGTGCTGGTGAACACGTGAAGCACTTTCAGAGCAAACTTTGTGTTTATCGGACCAGAACCAGTTGGAAAGCCATATAAAGCCCGAATCAAACAATGACACATCTCTGAGCTTTGGCTTGACTTTTCAAATACTAAGGATCGGCAGTGAAAAATGCAGTACAAAACTCCTTTGTGCACTGCCTTGTAGCTATAGCCCATTTTTAATTTACATTGATATCGCCTTAGTGATCATCTGTTATTCTTCATACCTTAAGATACCTTTAAAAAAAGATAATCGTATGCATGTTGTTAAATTCACACTTAAGAGTTTTGCTTTAGCATAAATTATGCATTTTTTCATTAATTAAAACCGTCAATTTTCATACATTGATAGAACTGAGAAATTCAGCCTAGAAGAACCATAGCTCTCTTTTTATTTAGGGAAAAAAACACTAATTTCGACCTTAATTTTCAAAGTATCAAATCCTTTGACTAGAAACAAATCCCTTCATATCATCCTTTTGTAAGCATTTCCTAAGGACATTGTCCTTATTCTGTAGCTTTCCTTTTAAAGCTTTTGTAAACTCCAACTTTTATGTTTCAGTTACACGGATGAGGAACTACTTTAGTGATATTTTTTTCTTCTACTTTCAGTGTTCTGCTATAGAATTATATACATGGAACTTAATTTTTTTTTGTTACATTCTGTTAATAACATATTTTTTTTTTTTTTAGACTCTGGTATATAGTATACCCAAATAAAAGGTCTTGAAGGAGGTCATCTGAATACGTTGATACATTGTAGTTTTATCTGGGGATAAGTTTTTTTTTTTTTTTAAATTCACACTAATTCTAAACACTACTTAAAATGACTCGTACTTTTCCTTTAGAAAATAGGAATAACAAAGAATTCTCTATCAAATCCTTAAAAAGCCAGGAAACCCTGGCGTGACTCATTTTTGAGGCATTACACGCCTTTACATAATAAACAAGATGTAGAGTAAATGACACAAATTGGTTTCATGTACTTGTATAACTCGCTGTGCAGGAAAATACATGTAGACTGTTCTAGCATTTTTCTCCTTTAATCTTTTTCACCGAAGCGTACAGATTTTTGACTTCATATTTGTTACCGAAGCGTACAGAAATTCCGATCACCCAACCCTACAGCAGTTTAGTTTCGGTTTGCACCGAAGAGTACACCATGCAAAATTTCAAAACTTTATAACAGCTAAATCAGTAAATATAAGCAACATATTTTGGTACAGTTGTAAGGATATGACATTTCCCCACCGATCGAGGTACATTTTTTTATCATTAGCTTTCTATTCGATGAAATAAAGCCAGTTTTCTTCCGGTCTCCCGCTTAGTTTTTCAACTTCATCAAAACATCATGTTCAGCGCGGGATTACGGACGAGAGGCACTCCCGTTTTCTCATCAGCTACTATCACTTGCTTTTTCAACCAAAGCTCTTTAGATTGGTACCTTACTCGTTGTAGGGGATGCAATTTGAAACAAGTTTGGACCAAAATTAAACGACACTTACTTTGTCAATAACACGTGTCCGCCATCTTGAATTCACCGAAGAAATTTCCCGTACAGAGTTTCCATACAGTGAAGATAATACTTTCACTGTTTTCGCGCTTAATATCAGAACACCTGATTGTTACCATGTCATACCTAGGCCATTTCGCGCAATTTTGGTCATTTCGTACCCACCTATTCTTTTTATTTTGGTTATTTCGTCCTCACTTCGATCATTTCATACCCACTTTGATCAGTTCATATCCAGTTTTTAATATCAATTTAGTAATTTGGAACCTAGTGTTAATACTATGTTCGTATGTTGTTTCTCGAATGATAACTGCTTTTGTACATTAGCTCCAATTGATATTATGTTAAATTTCGCCGAAGAATGAATATGATTGTGTCTTACTATTATGGTTTCTTTTTCTTCTAAGTTCCAAGTTGCATTCTAAGAATATTTAGGAGTTCTAGTTTCATTTCTAACCGAGTTCTGCAAAAATTTACTTTGGACAATTTAAAATGCTGTAATGTGCATGGATGCCTTTCTCCCTTTTTTGAAACAACCAATGTGCGGAGCCATTGATGTTATGCATTAATATACTCTTGTTTTCTCCTTTTGTTTTAGTGACAAAACACTTTATCTGATCCGTATCCACAATATATGAGCCATGCTCTAGCAAAAGGGAGCTTACTGCATCTCAGTGATGCATGGTGCGAATCAAGTCATCACAATATTAAACACTCCTGAACTCTGTTTTATATAAAATCTACTGAATCATAAGGTACACTGGTCATTTGACATACAGAAAATTGACCAATAGCGAAAAGTTTCAACCCAGGTCAGCCTGCGCGGACTGCGCAGGCTGACCTGGGTTGAAACTTTTCGCAGATGCATTTAGCACCGTCTTCTCAGATTATAGCCCGTATGTATTTGCCCTCATGAACAATATTTGTTCGTAGCATGAACTTGATATAGATCTACTGAGGAAAGTTGATGCCAATGCACCAATCTGCATAAGAAACAGCAGACATATTGATTTGAAATGGGCGTAGCAAAGCCAGCCAGCAAAATAATTGTGTAAATGTATGGACAAAGATCAGATTGTACTTGCTCGCAGACTGATTTATCTCCTTACCAAAACGACACATTTATAGACTGGTCCAAATTGTTAGCATTTGCAGGCGAGAAAATAAACGTAACTGAAGAATCGAAATTTGATTTGGGAAGGGTAGAGAACATTGTTGGAAAAGGAGAAAATGATGGTTACCAGCATTTTCTTGCTGGTTACCAGCATTTTCTCCTTTTCCGACAATGTTTTCAAAAGACTTCTACCTTGGGATCGTCAAAAGTCGTCATTGTGTGATAAATGGTTAAGTCTGTTCCTGTAGAATTGGACATTTATCCGGAGAGGGAGAGAGGTAATCGTCCAATAGACATTCCAAGCGCACTGCTGAATAAGCCCGACTCTCAATCCCCCTGCCCATAGCGCCTTTAGCACTTGGCCTGCACCATCGGCATTGTCTTTTCTATATTTCTGGCAAGAGCCCTTGAGCCAGTGAATCACAATTCCTGGACCCATTATACCTTATCTGTGGTGTTGTTTTGAACTGTTTGTGTATGCTAAGTGCCATTACTTGACGTTTAGGTATACTAATGAACAAGTTGGCTTCCTTAAAAAAGAAGCCAGGAAAGGTCAGCATTAATGTTTTCAAATAGTTCATCGGCTTTCAATTTCAATATATTTTGATACATGTAAACAAACGTGTAAAAAAGCCGACACGTAGAAACCTCATATGCTGTACATGACGGTAATTTGACCTTCTTGTCAATTTTCTTGTTGTATGTTCTTGTCCAGCGCTCTTCTTTCTATTTTTTGACGAAATTTTTCTTATTCATTCTTCTGCTTGGAATATTAATTTTGCTTAATAAAAAAAACTATAATTATTAGAGAGGTTATTTGCAGCCATGGCAAATTACTATATTAAATCTTTTATGAAATTCGTCATTTATAGAAATAAACCACGTCTATTTCCTGTTTCGGTTTTTTTTATTTCGCTTTGTTTACAAAACCATGACGAAAAGGACTGAGTATCAGAACAATTACGCTAGAAGAAATAGAATTAGACAGCAAATTCTGTGGCAGTCTGCCTTTTAAACTCACCACTGTTGGAGAGGTCTGATGACCTCTCCAATTGCAACCTCTCTTCATAGCTGTTTGGTCTACAATGCTCCCCCCTCTCCGAAAGAAAATATATATCAAACATCAAGACAACAGTTTTCTGATCTATTACTTGCTACTAACTAGTCAACTTGGTAAAAAGAAAAAGGGCAATTAACCAATCCAGTATTCGACAGATAGCTTTTTAAACCATCGGCTGGGCAGATAATTCCGTGTACATAACTCTCCAATTCTAATCTTGTCCACAGACCAATAATTGATAGGTTTTATTTTGCGCGTGTATTTAGATAATAGTAACGAGCATTTTCTCCTTTTCCCACAATGTTTTCTACCCTGCTGAAAACAAATTTCAATTTTTGAGTTACTTTTATTTTGTCGTCTGCAACTGTTTTGTATTTGGACCAGTCTAAAATTTTGTTGTTTGGTAAAGACTTAGATTCATTCCCCCCTCCCACCGCCGCCCGTGCCTTATGCATACAACTTTAAACAAAGGGAGTGGTGAGTGGGCGGGAGACCCAGGACCGCGTATATAGGTCTAGGACCGGTTTAATTGAAGCTTTTTGGTGTCCGGTCTTCTCCCTGACTGCCTTATGAACATTTGAAGGCGCGCCCGATATTTGAGTATTTGCAGAATAAAGGTTTAGACCGAGATGAAGGATAGTTGATTATTACGGTACGAGACTTTTAAACATCGCTTCCATATTAGGAACAGCGTTTAATGTTTCCAGGGTTCAATGCACCGTGCACCACCATTTCCTCTGTACTACGAATCGTTAATGACGATATTGTTGTCAGTTTCATCACCATGGATAGCAGGAGTACCGTTTTTTTTCAAGGACAGCGAAGATCAAGGTCTCAGACCGAAAGATTTGGAAAGATTTTCAGACTACTTGTTGGTTACAGTATATGGATATCGAAACTGCCCCCATATTTAGAACAGCGTTAACCCTTTCCCAGACGACAAACTTTTGGACTAGACCAAATTAAAAGCATTTGCAGACGACAATTCAACTCTTGCTGAAAAGATGAATTCTGTCTATGATTGGGTAGAAAACATTGTGGCAAAAGGAGAAAATGCTGGTTACCAGCATTTTTTCCTTTTCCTACAATGTTTTCAAAAGGCTACTATTCCAGACCCGTAAAAGCCAAGGGATTGTTTGCAAAAGGGTTAAATGTTTCCAGTTTTCAATGCAGCGTGTACGACCATTTCCGCTGTCCGACAAGTTCTTAATTTGAACGAAATTATTTATCCCCTTAATTGTGATGGTTGACAAAAATACCTTTCTGTTTTGTTTTTTTTTTCGGACGGCGTAGATCAAGATAAGACTGTACAGACAGTGTTGTATCAGATCTTAGATCTGAGCTAGCGGCTACTTTTCAAAATAATGACGAAAAGGCATCTGTATTGCAGTAGCCTTGTGTTGCAAGACTTCGAAAAAGGGCGAATTGGATTTATTGAGTTGTACAAGGCATGTCGCCGCAAGTTACGACACTTATACAAAGCAAATGTTGAGATCAAACATCACAGGTTTTGTTATTTAACCCTTTACAAAACAGTCCCTTGTTTTTTACGGCCCAGAAGAGCCCTCTGAAAACATTGTGGGAAAAGGAGAAAATGCTGGTAACCAGCATTTTCTCCTATTCCAACAATGTTTTCTACCCTACTAAAGTCAACTTTTAATTTTGTGTCGCGCTTATTTTGTCGTCTGCAAATGTTTTTGATTTGGACAAGTCTAAAATGTTGTTGTTTGGTATGGATTTCTACGGTGGCACAAAAGTGACATGGAAGATATATTTTATACTACGTGCGCACGTAATAGTTATTACGTGCCCACGTAATAGTTAATACGTGCGCACGCAATAGTATTACGTGCGCACGTATTAGTTAATACGTGTGCACGTATTAGCTACTGCGTGCGCACGTAATACTATTGCGTGCGCACGTATTAGTTATTACGTGCCCACGTATTAGTTAATACGTGCGCACGCAATAGTATTACGTGCGCACGTATTAGTTATTACGTGCGCACGTAATAATCCACCAATCAGAATCATGAACGGAAGCCATTGTTTCAAGATGGAAGTAGACATTTATTGATTCGTGAATATGGTGGACAGAATAGTGAAACTATGAGAAGAAGATATAAAAGGCGCCGTACTACCTGATCCAGTTGTTGAGGACAACGATGCAAAGGATCTCGCAAGAAGGCTGAATTGTTGAGGCTTTGCGGCGAACACAAGTTGTTCAAAAAAGAGATTTATTAACAGGTAAATTAAGAGAAATATCTTGCCCACTTGCGCGACGAGCTGTGACTCTGAGCGAGTTTGAATCGCCGTCCGAATGTTTTTCAGACATCGCCCATATAGACTGATTATACACTAAACTGTTTATCATGCATCCAAAGCCTAAGTTGTGGATATTCTTTTGAAAGGGAATTCCAATGGTTACGGGTCCGTAACTTTGATGTTTTGGCCTACGATTCGGGGTTCCCCTAAGATCCATTTCCTTCTATGTGCTGGCGGTTTTTAGCTCCACTTGCCGAAGGCCAGCGAGCTATTGTCATGGCGTTGTGTCCGTCATGCGTCCGTCCGTTCGTCCGTCCGTTCGTTCGTCCGTGCGTGCGTCCGTAAACTTTTTCTTTAAAAAACTTCTCCTCAGAAACTATTGACTGGATTTTTTACCAAATTTCACAGGAATGTTCCTTAGGTGGTCCTCTTTCAAATTTCTTCAAATAACTGTGTTCCATGAATAATTCTGGTTTCCATGGCAACCAAAGTAAAAAACCTTTAAAAATCTTCTCCTCCCAAACCACTAATTGGACAGCATCACTATTTTGCAGGAATGTTCCTTAGATAGAGGTCTACAGAATTCCTTAAAAAAAAAGATCCATCAAAAAACATGGCTTTTATGGGAGACTCATTTTCCTTTTATGGTATAAAGTAAAATCTTTGAAAAATTTCTTCTCTCAAACTGTTCGTTTTGATTTCATTGTTGTATTGCAGGTTAGTTCCTATGGTGGTAAGTCTTTACCATACAATCCTGACTTTTAACGACCCTAAAGAAGAAGTCTTTGGAAAACACTCTTGGAAAAGGAGAAAATGCTGGTAATCAGCATTTTCTCCTTTTCCCTCAGTGTTTTCTACTCCATCAAAGAGAGAAATAATCATTTCATCAATGTTTAATTTGTTGTCTGCAAATGCTTTCAGTTTGGTCACATCCCAAATTTTGTCGTTTGGTAAAGAGTTAAAGATGGTTGCTTTACATAATCTATAATCCTTTTCATATAAAACAAGAGAACCTCTGCACTTTGATTAGTTCTGGTAAAGGTTTGTTGACCTACTGGTGACCTAGTACAAAGAGGGACAGGGCTTTACTGTTGTGATAAGGCATTTTGTTATCCAATCAAACTGATCCCTGACAAAGAAGACTTTAGAAAAGATTGTGGGAAAAGGAGAAAATGCTGGTAACCTTTTCCCACAATGTTATCTACCCTACACAGAACAACTTTCAAATTTTCAGTCACTTTTATTTTTTCATCTACAAATGCTTTCCATTTGGGCAACCCTAAAATGTTGTCGTTTGGTAATGAGTTAACTATAACCAGACGACAAAATCTTTATAACTGGCCATAATTGAAAGATGTTGCAGACAACATAAATCTTCAAATTAGTAAAACTTGTATCAAAAAGGGTAGAAATTATTGTGTAAAACTAAGAAAATGCAGGTTACTTTTATTTTCTTCTTTTCTCACAATGTTTTTCATAGCCTTTTTTCTTAAAATGCAGTAATGAATGGTAATTGTTAAAAACTTCTCTTCACCGTTACAGAAAAATCAGGCCTGTGGAGCGATACAGGTGCTCAAGCGCCTCTAGTTATTTTCCACAAGAATATTTTCTGTATTTGGTCTAAACCAATGTGGAAAAAGATGACTTCAGCATATGCAAACTTAAGCAATATGCACTAGATTCCCATTCAGCTGTTATTAATAAATTTAACACCTGTAAACGGCATTTATTAATGATTTATTTATTTATAAATATATCTAACTATAGGCTAGCATACTTATAACTTGAAAAGCCTATCACATAGAAGCTAGGACTAGTAACATTCTACACTTGATGTACAGAATAACTTTTAAAATATTGTGCATTGTTTGATATTTCAGGGTGAAAGATCTTCAAGAGAATGGACTTTCAAAGTTTGTTGTTGACCTGGATGGATCAGAATGTAGTCAGAATGTGTTAACTGAGGCAGACTGCGGAATCCGTAAAGATATTAATTTTCCACTTCCATTACTGAGAAACTGGACAACAAATATGGGTTCTATTCCAAGAGGTTTCAACTATGCTTGCATAGTTGACTATCTAGTTAAAAGAAAATTAATGATAGTTCATGCTGCAGACTCTGACAATGAAGACTCTGTTACAATCACAGATTTGCCTGTTGCCCAGAAACCACTGAGGAAAGGTTTTAACTTTTTTAAATCTGGTCATGTAAGTGATGTAAAATTTAATAAACTGGAAGACTACACACATGTCAGTGGAATGGTGTTGTCATCATACAAGAGCAAGACATTTCAAACAGATTTAGTTTTAAAAAACAGCACTGGTGAAGTTATGAAAGGAAAGTACAGATTTATGTGCAGCAGGACTTGGAGGAAAGTGCAATCATATAGCCATTGTACTTTTTGGCCTATTGGACTTTCAAGAATCTTTAAATGATGCACCAGAAAGCTGCACTTCCAAGGAACAGAAATAGCACCTGCCTTCAAGAAAAGCAAAGAAGCTAACCAAACCCATAAAAACAGGTATTTTTTTTTACATTGTCCAGTTGTGATAAAAAATCTATAAAATGTCTTTGATAGGGTAGAAAACAATGCGGGAAATGGAGAAAATGCTGGTTATCAGCATTTTCTCCTTTTCCCACAATGTTTTCATAATGCTTCTTTGTTTGGGTTGTTTAAAGTCAGGATTGTGTGGTAGAGTTAAAATAGAGGTCTTGTGCATTTTCATTATACAATGTACAGTACTACAACAAACATCAGAAGCTTTCCCCATTTGTTCTGAAAATTTGTGACATTTGTGTGATGCTTTGCATCGCTTTCGAAGTGTATTTATAATGTTTGCTGTCGCTTTCGACAATTTTTTTTTCATTTTATATTTCTCATGTGACCAGAAGGTCTGTTGTTGGGACTTGAAACTTTGAACCACAATCAGTGTGACCACAATACCTCACAGGTCTGAGATTACAAGCTTTAACCACTCAGCCTCACTAACCCTGTTATGCATTTGGAAATAAACTTGGACTAAGAATGGAAACCAAAATGTTTGGTGAACAAAAGATCCATGCTAATCAAACTGTGTTCTTTTAACATTTTTACAAAAAATCTGATTCTCCCATTTCAGGTGTTCGTGTTGTCCAAAAACATGTATTTGGACGCTCTGTATGACGAAAAAGACCTCTTGAAAACTATGATGGGTACAGTGTACGAATGAAAAAGGCCATCTTAGATACCACTGCCTTAAAAGAAGACTTGAAGCAATTACTTCATGAAAAAGGCTTGCTGATGGTAAGCACTAAAATTTCAACATTGATGAAAACCATTCTTGGAGCTTCTTTGAAATAAGTAACATTTACATGCAGTGTCTTTTTCATTGTTGAAAATAATCACAGGGACAGCACTGTGCCAATCTTTCAGGTGGTTGACAAATGTATTCTTTAACATTTACGTTGACTTTTGTCAACATTTACAATGCTGAGTAAACATGATGAACTTTTTTCAAACATTGTGCAAGGTTGTTTCAACCATAACCTGTAGTAAGGTATTGGACAATATAGATCAAAGATTAGTCTGCATGCTCTGTGTAGTCTGATCTTGATCTGCACTGATGGTAAAAGCAAGTTTACTTGAATTTAGCATTGTGAAGGTTAGAATGAAAAGCAAAGGATAAAAAGGATAAAAAATAACCCAACATACATGAAAAACTATTTAATTCATTTTCTTCAGATTCTTAACTCAAGCACTGATACTGCTAGTGAAGGTGAAGAAGAGAGGATTAATACTCATCAACTTCCAGAGGAAATAGTTTGTCAAAAACTTAAGATATTTACATATAAGACTTTATCTTATAATTTTTTATCAACAACCTCAGTTTAACTCATCACAAAAGGACAATATTTTAGGCTGGTCCAAATCGATAGCAATTGCAGACAACAAAATAATAATGACTGAAAATTTGAAATATGTGTTGTGAAGGGTAGAAAACATTGTGGGAAAAGGAGAAAATGCTGGTAACCAGCATTTTCTCCTTTTCGCACAATGTTTTCTAAAGGCTTCTTTCTCAGGATCGTCGAAAGTAGGGATAGTGTGGCAATGGATTAAATTACCTCAGTAAGAAAGTTAACATAAAGTTCTGTTAACTCCTTACGGAACAACAAAGTTTTAGACTTGTCCAAATTGAAAGCTTTTGCAGATGACAAAATTAATGTGACACAAAAAATGAAATTTAATTTGTGAAGGGTAGAAAACATTGTGGGAAAAGGAGAAAATGCTGGTTACCATGTTTTCAAACAACTTCTGTCTCTGGAGTCCTGAAAACCAGGGATTGTTTGGTAAAGGGTTAAAGACATCAAATCTTTAAGCAAGCAACATTTTTCATCTGCAATATTTTACATTAGGTTTAGTAAAGAAAGAAAAAGGTTGATTTTTTTCCCAGCAGGGTCAAAGACAATGTGTGAAAAGGATGAAATGCTGGTTACCAGCATTTTCTCCTTTTCCCATAGGGTTTTCTAAAAGGTTTTTTTCTCAGGGTCATTAAAAGTCGGGATTGTGTGATAAAGAGTTAACTTGAAAGCAGTCGATAAATGATAACAGCTAATTTATTGCCTTTATAGGTCACAGAGGCACGACAGAAAGAAATCAAAAAGCAAACTCATGGACAAGCAAATAACCCATTGTGGTTCAGGCACAAGAAAGGCAGGATTACAGCAAGCAAGGCGAAAAAGTTTGTCGGAAAGGGAAATATTGGAACCCTAGTTAAAGATATTATTCAGATAAGAAAACCAAAATTGACATCCATTCCAGCTGTCAAATATGGGATAGATAATGAAGTTGTTGTCGTTAAATACAAGCAGCAGAAAGCAGCACAAGGTGTAAATATAACAGTCTGTGGGTGTGGTTTGTTTGTTGATTTGGAATTTGGGCAGCTTGCTGCTAGTCCTGATGGCCTGATTACAGATCCTTCAGAGAAAGATCCACATGGATTGGTTGAAATTAAGTACATTTATTCTTGTAGAGATATTTCTCCTAAAGAAGCCATTGAAAGAAAAAGGTCTTCTAGCCAGTTTTCACTTAAAGCATTTGGAGAAACAATCATTATGAAAGAAAGCCATTCTCAAAAAGTTGTTGGACTTCCACACAATGAACATTGTACCTACTTTGGTAGCTCAGGGGTTTTATAAAAAAAGGATAAAAATAGGTCTTGAGTGGTAGAAAACATTGTGGGAAAAGGAGAAAATGTTTCCATTACTTTTTCCTTTTCCTACAATTTTTTCGAAAAGCCTTCTTTCTAAGGAGTGTTAAAAGATGGGATTGTATGCTATGTGTTAGAACAAAGAATTTGCATTTAACCCTCTACCAAACAATCCCTGGTTTTTACGACCCAGAGGAAGCAGCCTTCTGAAAACATCGCAGGAAAAGGAGAAAATGCTGGTAACCAGCATTTTCTCCTTTTCCCAAAATTTTTTCTACACATCTAAAGTAAAGTTTCAGTTTTTGAATCACGTTTATATTGTCGTCTGCCGAATTTGGACAAATCTAAAAATTTGTCATTAGGTAAAACCTAGAGCACTTGTGAGAAAATAGAAACTACTGGTAACCAGCATTTCCTCCTTTTCTCACGAAGTTTTCTAGAGCTTTCTTTCTTATGATAATCAAAACTCAAGGTTGTTTGGTAATGTGTTAATTTAAGATGTCCACAATGTCTACAATTATGCATTTTTTCTTCCATTTAAGACTTTCACTGATAAACATAATATATATTATGTAAAAAAGACTAAGGAAAGTTGACACATAATTTATTTTACTAGATGACAGAATTGTAGACTTACTCACTTTGAAAGCATTAGCAGATCACAAATAAAATGTCAATGAAATATGAAATTTGTCTCTCATCTAAAGAAAGGAAACTTGGAAAGGGAGAAAATGCTGGTTACCAGCACTTTTTCTATCTTTCCACAATGTTTTCAAAAGTTTTTTTATAGTGAAATGCTTAATTCAGGACTGTGTGGTAATAGATTGAAATTCACAACACTTACTCACCATGTTTATAAAATGTGCCATTTTAATAAAAATTTTTGAAATTTAGTAATTGTTACTTCTTCAAAACATTTGTCCTGATGAAAATGGAAATAAAATGTAAGTGAAAAATTTAGACTCTGGTTAGCCTGCAGTCAGATTTATGAAAGTGGATGCTTTTCCCTTTTCCAGAGAAACCTTTAATAGCTAACATTTGTTTTACCGACAAGTAATACGTGGGTAAAAATGGAACACATTTGCACAGAAAGATTAATTATTAACCCTGTCCCAAACGACAAATTTTAGACTCTTCTCAATTGAAAGGGCTTGCAGACGATAATTTTAAGTTTCACTCATTACAAGCAATTTCTCCTTTCCCACAGTATTTTCAAAAGATTTGTATGGCAGACAAGTAAAAACCAGAGCTTGTTTGGGAAAGGGTTAATTAAAACTTAAAAGTTTTCAAATGCATTATTTCCAAGAGGAGTTGACAGTTGGCATTGCAGGATAAAGGTTCAAATCTTTACCAGACGACAAAATTTCAGACCTTTGTCAAAATTGTATCTGCAGATGACAAGTTCACTTTGTTAAATAATGACTGCTCTGCATTCATAATTCTGTTGAAAAGTACGTGTATCATCACCATTTTGTTGGATGAGTTCAATACCATTCTAAGTGCCTATACAATGTACATGTATAGGCACTTAGAATGGTTCTGCACTCACTCATCAATTTACTCAGAGTCCTTATCTACTAATGGGGGCCAAAATAAAACCAACATTACACACAACTGGAAGATGTGATTAATGTGCTTCCAAAAAGTGATAGGCACTTTAGAAGACAAAATGACCCACTGCTTCAAGCGCCCCGTGAGCCTTTCAACATGAATTCTGACACGAGCAATAGAAACAGATTCAACAAGATTCTGTATTTGCATTTGGTCTTTATTGCTCAAGAAATGTGGCGTTACAAGTCTAATTTTATGTTTTGCAAGAGACTCCCGTCCTGTAAATCCACGGTCTGCCATGATGGCATCTCCCTCCTGAAGTTTTTCAACCAATCCACTATCAAAAATTATCTGATTGTCAGAAATAATCCCTTCGAAAAGATCTGAAATCAATGTCGGAATTCCATTTGGACTTATACCAATGAGGTCTTTCAACGTGTTGCAACTCTTGTACGTGGAGTAAGTTGCTGCCTGTACTTCAAAGTCAGATGGTCTTTCCAGTGATATTTCTGTACAGTCAATTATAATCTGTACATCCTGGTAAATTTCCTTGAATATATTTGGACTGTTACGCCTTATTTTTCCCCTTGACATCCAAATGTCTAAACTACACAAGACACTGTGCATAAAGTTCACCCATGTAATAAATATGCGTGACACATGGATTTCACTAATACCAAACCTCTCTGCCAGATCCAAGTTGGCAGAGCCTTGCCTTAGTTTCACTAGGGTCATGAACATTTCATCCATTGGAATAAGTGTTCTCTTTCTGCCACATTTCAAACTGTCTCCATCTTTAGTGGTTGAGTTATTTGCGCCCCAGTACTGTAAACATTTTGCCTCCTGCTCCAGCATATTATGATAGAATGTCATCAAAGCCTGGTAGGAGTAAAATCCTGTCCAAAAACCTAATGTCCGAATCACTTCCCTCAAACCTTTTTAGGAAAAATCTGTCATAATGTCTTAACTCAACCACACAGTCCAACTGCTCTTCCACATTCATAAGCAATTTGGTCACAACAATCAGCAGGGCTTGTAATTCCCTTATACTGTTTGGATCGGGGTCAGAATCTTGGGAGGATAATTTGTTTAGAATATTTTGGAGCAGCTGTTGAAGTTTGTCTTTTACTATTACCGTACTACCCTTTTGGTTTTTGCAGGCTTTTTCCTGAAATACAAAATTATGATTTGGAATATAATAGTCTTAAAGGCACAAGTCTTTTTGACTTGATTTTGTTCCTTAACCCTTTACTCCATAGATACTCATTTCTACTCATTGCTTGCAGGAGCCTATGGAAAACATTGTGGCAAAAGGTGAAATTGCTCGTGACAAGCAATTTCACCTTTTGTCACAATGTTTTCTATGCTGTCAAAAGGTAACATATACACATAAGAAACGGCTTCATCCTTGTTGTTATTTAGGGTCAATTAGAGATACCACAGAAATGCCTTATGGGGTAAAGGGTTAACCAGCTGTTTTTTTAGGTATTTGTTCATCTTGCCAAAGCAAAGAATGCAGGTCTTTTATGAACCTATCAAAAACTGAGGAGTGAAAAAGGGAGAAAATGCTTGTGTTCTGTATTTCCTCCTTTTTCCATACTTCTTTCTCCTGTAGGAGAAACAAACTTCATACTTTTGATAACATTTGTAATCTGCAACCAAAACTAAAACTTTGTACGATGCTAGGGCTCTGAAATGCTATGCTACAGTCTTGCCAGTTTTTCTCAACCACAATGCAAGATAACATCATGGGTTATAAATGTTACAAAATTTATTCTAAATCTTAAAACATTGACAATTTAAAGTTAACTTTGGGAAAAGACAAAAATACTTGTACCAGTAACCACAAAGTTTTCAACCCTACAAGATGCATATTTTGTGTAACATTTTAACTGTTATTTACAGACTCTTTCATAAAAATTTCTTGCCTGGTAAAGAGTTAAGAAAAAGACAATATTATAACCTGAGCATTTGGCTGTCCGACTGTCTCTAACAACAAATGATTTTCATCTGCGATTGTAGATTCATCCAAGCTTACTGTATATGATGTTCTCTCCACATTTAAGGTACTGATATTTGCCTGAAATAGACAATACAGTATGAAAAGAAAAAATTACACCTTCATGTGGACCAAAAGATAGTGGAGGCTCCGAGTTAAAGCGTCACTGGATACACTATGTTTTTTATTGGAGTGTCCTGGGCAAGACACTTCAGGGCACCAGCCTTGTACTACAGAAACCCAGGAAATACATGAATATGTGATACCAGTTAAACAATCCTTCAATCAAGTAAACTACACCATCAAGATCAAGGGTAATATTTTAGACAAAATATTGTGAAATAGCAAAAGACAGACTGAATCCTTTCAATGTTAGGCCAGTGGACTACCCTCTTTAAACTAGTCCTAATTCAAAGCACTTGCAGATGACAAATTAAAGGTAACTAAAAAATCAAAATTGTTTTGGGAAAGGTGGAAAACCTTTTGGGAAAAGGAGAATAATTATGCCGGTAACCAGCATTCAAAATCTTTCGACAACACCCCCTTCCAAGCGCGGATCCATATATCTTTCTCAGGGGGGGTCCCACCGAAAACACACTTGTCTTATTATATGATACTTTGGTTTACGGATTTCAGTGGATGTAAGCCGTTTACAAGAAAAGTCAACGTTTCCAGTTCTAACCATGAGGAAGTCTCCACATTTAGAACCTTTCTTTTTTAAAGTTATGGCTGTATTTTACATAAATGCTGTGCAATATCAAACCAGTACCATTTCACGAATCCGGCAACCGCATTATTGCCAAAATTCCAGGGGTGTCCGGACCCCCAGTCCCCCCCTCTGGAGCCGCCCATGCCTTCGTTGGGTCATTACAAGGTAGGATTGTGTGGTAAAGAGTTAAGCCAATACCAGCTCTTAACAACCATATGGAAGAAGCATTTTGAAAACCAGATGGGAAAAGGAGAAATGCTGTTAAACAGCATTTTCTCCTTTTCTCACAATGTTTTCTATAGGAGTGGCAACATAAATCATCATTTGGTATGATGTGTTGTCTGCAAATGCTTTGAATGTGGTCCATTTAAAAACTTTGTTGTTTGGTAAAGAACTAAGCTGATTTGCTGTTAGTTTGTTTGATTGAACTTTAATCTTAGCAAGTTACGGGTTGTGATTTTAACCCTTGACCAAACAACAGACAATATTTGACACATCCAACTTTGCCGATGACATATTTGTCACTGACAGGTATGAAAACATTGTGGGTTAAGGAAAAATTGTTGGTTACTATAATCTTTTCAAAATGTTTCTTTCACATGGTCGTTTTAAAGTCGGGCTCGTTTGGTAAAAAAAAAAATGATTGGTTGGTTATTGTCCAAAATATGCATCCATTTGCATCTATTGATTTAAAAGAATATGGTATACCTGTGTATCAAAAAGTCTTTTTCTCATCCTCTTTTCTCTTGCTGTACTTCCGTCTTCACCAGTTTTCTGTCTTTTCCTGTAAGACTGAGGCTGAACCATTTTGAATGATCTGAATTTCGGTCTTGCAGGGTCAGATCTGTTGTTATACGTGTAAATTACTTTCTCCCAATCTTGCGACCTTGGAAAGATTGTAGGACAAGAGTCATCATATGTCTTGCGTCCATTAACAAAGTGGAGACTGCACACGCTGGTCCATTGAGACTCAGTTCGCAAGTTTTCGTTCCGAAGCAGCCTTATCCAAGTCTGTCTTTCACCCGTTCCTTTCTTGGGAAGCCGATAAAAAGGTAGGTTACCTTTAGATTCGGCAGTACACAAAGGAACACAATAATTTACTCGAGGCATGGTGAAAATGCAGCGCGACTGATATTTGTTTACCAGAGTGACATCATAGGGGTAGAGGTCTGATTGGTCGATTAATACGTGCGCACGTAATAGTTATTACGTGCGCACGTATTAGTTAATACGTGCGCACGTATTAGCTAATACGTGCGCACGCAATAGTATTACGTGCGCACGTATTAGTTAATACGTGCGCACGTATTAGCTACTGCGTGCGCACGTAATACTATTGCGTGCGCACGTATTAACTAATACGTGGGCACGTAATAACTAATACGTGCGCACGCAATAGTATTACGTGCGCACGCAGTAGCTAATACGTGCGCACGTATTAACTAATACGTGCGCACGTAATACTATTGCGTGCGCACGTATTAACTATTACGTGGGCACGTAATAACTATTACGTGCGCACGTAGTATAAAATATATCTTCCATGTCACTTTTGTGCCACCGTAGATTTCAACCCTTTTCAAAACAATCCCTGGTTTTTTTACGACCCTGAGATAGAAGCCTTTTGAAAACATTGCTGGAAAATGTTCCCCTTTCCCACAATGTTTGCTTCCCTTCTGGTAACAAATTTCGATTTTTGAGTTACGTTTATTTTGTCGTCTGCAAATGTTTTTAATTTGGACAAGTCTTAAAATGTTGTTGTTTTGTAAAAAGTCAATTCTGTACTTGACAACAGAATATTAGACCTGTCCAAATTTGAAACATTTTGCAGTCACAAAATAAATATGACACAAAAAATGAGACTTAGTATTGAAAGGATATATAGGAAGCAATGTGGAAATTGACAAAATACTGGTTACTAACATTTTCTCCTCTTCCCACCTTGCTTTCGAAAGCCTTCTATAGGTTCGTTAAGATCAGGGGGCGAATTGTGCAAGGTTGAACAAGAAAGAAACATTTTATACAAAATTAATACAGTATTATAATGGCCATTGACGGGTTTCCAATGTAATTTCCAGACAACTGCTTCATTTAATAGACGTGTGTTTTGTTGTTTATATGGTGTTTTCATCACCGCTTCATATATACTGGTATCCAGCATTTTCTCTTTTTCCCACAATATTTTTTCCCATCCTAAATCAAATTCGAATTCTTTGGTCACATTTATTTTGTCGTCTGCATATGCTTTCAACTTGGACCATTCTAAAATTTTGTCGTTTGGTAAAGAGTTAATTCTGTGATGGTCACGGAGATCAATTAAAGGTGGATATCTAGATTTTTCACAACTCAACAAATTAGAAAATAAATATATCACTTAAATTTTTATGAAAAAAAACAGAAAAATTCAACAATAATTTAGAAGCATAAAATCAAAAAAAAAAATGATGGTGTTCCCTTAAAAGGCTACGTAACCTCTTAAGCTATTTTTTAGATTGCGAGCCAGAAATTAAAAAAAAAAGCATTGTGGGAATGTTAAGTGACTGGCACGTGACTAATGACGCTTAAATTCCATCACATAACAAACATGTAATTATTTTCTATAATGTTTTCTTCGGACGCTATATTTAAAGCTTTGTTTGTGAATTTCCAGTATGTATTATGTACATAAAAAAGATGCTCATGTAAAACAGAACATGTTTCCCTTCGATGCCGACCTGGGCCGTATTAGATCTTTAATTCTCTTGTTGTTGGATAGTTTTTGACTACTGGGGTTTTATGAATGAAATTCAAAAGGCTTTGGGAGTATAAAGATGATTTTTTTTTTTTGTATTTTTGTAAAATTTTCGTCCCAAGATCTGAAGGGCCACCTTTAAGCTCCCTTTTGCTAGACCATGGTTCATACTGTTTGTATACCTTACTTTCGAAAGGACAGATTCCGATGAATGCCTTTTGAAGTACTTAACCCTTTACCCCATAGATGCTCATTTCTACGCATTGCTTGTACCAGCCTTCGGAAAATATTGTGGCAAAAGGTGAAACTGCTCGTCACGAGCAATTTCACCTTTTGTCACAATGTTTTCTATGCTATCAAAAGGTGTCATATACACATAAAAAACGGCTTCATCCTTGCTGTGGTTTAGGATCAATTAGAGATACCATAGAAATGCCTTATGGGGTAAAGGGTTAATCCATTCTCCTTTAACCATCCTCTAGGTTAAAGCTTTTGAAAATCATTATAGAAAAAGGTGAATATTCTTGTAACCAGCATTTTCTTTCTTTGCACACGTTGTCTTCTTCAATTATATTCTGCGCAGGTTGTCCTGGGTTGATACTTTTCGCAGGTTCAGTAAGTCCACTTTTCACAAGGCATGCTTCCTATGTACATTGTCATTAAATGCAAATCCAGAATTATTCTACAAATACAGGTTGTTATAAAGCGGATATACGGATTTTCTCCTTACCGCCGGAAACTTTCCAGTTGTTATCCTGCTACTTTGAAGACATCGTTGTAAAATATGGGTTAACAAAACGAATCAGTGCCAAAGAAATAATAATAATAATAAAAAAACCAATTTTAGAATTATGAAAAGATGTGCAAATATAACTACGAGCAATATCTCCCTTTGTCTTAATGTTCACAAAACAGGTTTGATGCAAATACAAAAACAATAGTCGTTGAGCTGCAGGAGGTGATGATTAATTCATGCTTATATTATACCAGATTAACCTTTTACAGCACGATCCCGCATTTTCGAATAAGGGAGAAGTAAGCTTTTGAATATAGTGTTGAAGAAGGAGAAATGTTGGTAATCTGCATATTTCTTTTTTCATTCTCCGTCAATGTTTAACATAATCAAACTCTAGACAAATGCTATTGACAAAACCAGATTGAATTCGTTGTATGCAAACGGTTTCAATATGATCGAAGTCTTACACATATCCTGACAAATAAATGAAATGAAACTTTTAACTCTAAGGTAAAAACCCAAATTTTACCATTTCAGAGTAAATTTTAGGAGGATATATATCTTCTTACCGGACATTGTAGATCCAAGATCAGACTGTACATTCTGTGCAGACTGATCTTGATCTGCACTGTCTGCAAAGGGTCAGTAGGTCGGGCTTAGCAGCCTAATGATTAACATGTCGTCAAGTAAATACTAGCAGCTAACCCTTTACCACGCAATCCCGAATTTTAATGACCCCCGGAAAAAAAATGTGTGAAAAGAAGTATATGCTGGTAACCAGCATTTTTTCCTTTTCCCACAACGTTTTCTGCTCATCGAAAAAGAAATTACCATTATAACAACGTTCAATTTGTCGTCTGCAAATGCTTTCAATTTCGACCAGTGTAAAACTTTTGTCGTTTGGTAAAGAGGTAAACATTAGTAGTTAAACAGAGATCAAGAGATCGTTGTCCGATTCTTTATCATGATACTGTACTGTTTTGATTATGAATGTCTCCTAGGAAAAAAAAGTCGCACTTCAATAACCTGAAGGCCTAAACTGTCGAGAGAGACAGACAGACAGACAGACAGACAAACAGACAAAGAGGCTGACAGACATATCAGATAAAATAGAGAGAGGCTGACAAGACAGAGTGATAGAGAGGGAGGGAGAGAGACATACAGACAGACAAACAGAGAGAAAGAGACAGACACGCAGAGACAGAGAAAGACAGGAAGACAAACAGAGAGACAGAGAGAGAGAGAGAGAGAGAGTGTGTGATTTATATCAACTCTTTTTATTAAATCAATGGGTTGTCTTCAGCAACATGGGATTTAAAAAATTCAAGCATCGATTTATATGATACATTAAGATAGCAGCGGAGCTCCCTGAAAAATATACGTTATCATTTCGTGTCGTACTGGACATTTGTTTAATGTTAACAATGACTATTTTTTCGCCGGGGAATTCATCGACATTATACATGAAAAGTGAAAATACTATTATCTTGGGATATCTTGTTTGATCGGAAAACGTTTGCTAATAATAGAGCCATGTTATGCGAAAAGGGGCTTAGTTACATTTGCATAAAACATCATCTCAGATCAGCCTGTGTAGTCCGCGAAGGCTGATCTGATTCGAACTTTTTGCTTGTGGTCAGTTTCCTGCATATCAAAGAATTATTCCAGCCCATGAGTAAGTGTTTCAGACAAAATGGGGTTCATGTATCAATAATTATGTGAGAATGAGAGAGAGGATGCTTGGGATGATGAATCATGGAGCTGTGTTTAAACCATTACCACACAATCCCTAATTTTGACGACACCCCCCCCCCCCGAGAAAGAAACCCTCAGAAAACATTGTGGGAAAAGGAGAAAATGCTGGTAACCAGCATTTTCTCCTTTTCCCACGATGTTTTCTACCCTTCCCAAATCAATTTTCAGTTTTTGAGTCACTTTTATTTTGTCGTCTGCATATGCTTTCGATTTGGACAAGCCTAAAATATTGTCGTTTGGTACTGAGTTAACCCCGTTTCGCCAGAGCACCGCTCAATTATTTTTAAGTATTTAACCCTTTGCCACATGATGCCCAGTTTTGACGACCCTGAGGTAGAAGCCTTTTGAACACATTTTGGGAAAAGGAGAAAATGCTGGTAGCATTTTCTCCTTTTCCCACAATGTTTTTTAACCTTCCCATAGCAAATTTTAACTTTTCATTCACATTTATTTTGTCGTCTGCAATGCTTTCAATTTGGACAGGTCTAAAATTATGTCGTTTGGTAAAGAATTAAGCAAGTTATAAAACCACTCTGACCTACCTATATTTCGTGTAGAAACCTGTCCAAGATAAGCTTTTGTCTACTGCCCACGAACCCTTATGATTAGATCCTGTTTTTTGACCGAAGTTTTTTCCCGGAATCCTGTTAATACTCTGTATATCGACAGTTTTAAAACAAAAGAAAATCAAGACCTTGAGTACTAGCCCTACTCTCAGCGGCCTGAGGGTTGAACTTTTTCGTCTTATTGTAATTTCATGATAGGATTATTAGCTTCACTGGCCGAAGGCCAGTGGCTTATGTCATGGTCTGGTGTCCGTCGTGCGTCCGTCCGTCCGTGCGTGCGTTAACTTTTATTCCAAACATCTTCTTCTCTGAAACTACCCATCCAATTTTGATGAAACTTCACAAAAATGATCCTGCTATGGTCTTCTTTAAAATTCCTTGAAAGAATTTGATTCCTTCAAAAACTCTAGTTGCCATGGCAACAAAACCGAAAAAAAAAAGAAAATCTTTAAAAATCTTCTTTTCTGAAACGATAAGGTCTAGGGCTACCAAATTTTGCATGTAGCTTTATGTAGTGGACCTTTACCAAGTTCCTTCAAATAATAGCCCTGGGGTCAAAATTGGCCCTGCCTCAGGGGTCACAAATTTATAAGGGCTTACATAGGGAAAATTTTAGAATCCCTTTGGTACGTAGCCATGGGATCTAGGGCTACTAAATTTGACATGTATCTTTATCAAGTGGGTGTCTACCAAGAATACCGAAACTATAGACCTGGGGTCAAATTTGACTTGGCCCCGGGGGTCACAAGTTTTTTTATGGGCTTATATAGGGAAAATTATGTATTATGTATTATTTGGTTTTAGAACAATTGCACCCCCCCGACAATCCCCCCGGACTGTTGCGCCCTGAAGACAATTCCGCCCCGGACGATTCCCCCATGACAATTCTCCCCCCCCCCCGGACCATTGCCCCCCAGGACAATCCCCACCGGGACCATTGCTCCCGAGGACAATCCCCTCCCCCGGACTATTGCCCCCCGAGGACAATTCCCCTCCTTACCAATGCCCCCCGAGGATACATGCAATTGCCCCCGAAGCGGGACTTTTGCCCCTGGAAACAACAGGAAAGCAAATGTTTTAGTTGTTGTTACTCGCTGGACTGGATCTTCCATACAACGTACATAATTTGAAATGATAAAAAATGGAAAACTGCGACCGGCGTTGACTTACTGACAACAATCAAGGTCTGCACTGAGCAATATTCTATATTATTGTAGTTTCACTTGCCATAGATAATGCTCGAAATTAATGAACCACGCTGCCTCTCACGTTGCCTATTCCAAGTGCCTGGAGGGCAATAGTCGGGGAGGGGGGGAATTGTCCTGGGGGGGGGGAATAGTCCGGGGGGATTGTCCTGGGGGGGGGGGGGGCAATTGTCCGGGGGATTTTCCTCGGGGGCAATCGTCCGGCGGCGGGATTGTCCTCGGGGGCAATAGTCCAGGGGCGGGATTTTTCCGGGGGGGGGGGGGGGCAATTGTCCGGGGGGAATTGTTTTCAGGGGGCAATTGTCCGGAGAGAATTGTCCGAGGGGCAATTGTCCTGATACGAGATAAGGCAGTAAAATTGAAAGAGATACTTGTACCTGGGCTATGTACTTTCAGAGTCATTTTAATGAAAACACCTTTTAAAATACGGAACAACTTTGAGTTGAGAATACATTTATGTTCCGTTCAATCTGATCTTGGTCTACAATGACCGCTAAAAGAAATTAAGATGTACATGGTGCATCAAGGGACGAACATACGCGTTAATGTCACACGGGAAGTCCGTATCGGGTATCATTCCATTAACTCTTTACCAAACGACCAGTTTTAACTCATTACCAGACGACAATATTTCAGACTGGTCCAAATTAAAAGCATTTGCAGACGACAAGATAAAAGTGACTGCAAATTTGAAATTTGTTTTGTGAAGGGTAGAAAACATTGTGAGAAAAGGAGAAAATGCTGGTTACCAGAATTTTCTCCTTTTCCCACAATGTTTTCCAAAGCCTTCTTTATCAGGGGCGTCAAAAGTAGGGATTGTGTGGTAATGGGTTAAACTGGTCCAAATTCAAAGCACTTGCAGACGACAACATAAACAGACGTCAAAAATCAATACGTGTTTTCATCAAGGTAGAAAACATTGTAAGAAAAGGAGAAAATGCTGGTTACCAGCATTTTCTCCTTTTCCCACAATGTTTTCAAAAGGCTTCTATCTCAGTGTGGTAAAAACCAGGGATTATTTGGTAAAGGGTAAAATACGTCAACTGCCAACTCGGCGTTGTTATGATTAACTTTAACCCTTTTATTAATGAATAAATAAATTTCATTTTCTCAACGGCTACAAATACACTTTCATTGCAAGACAGTTCGGTCATAATCTGGAATAATGCAGTGGACAGTGTAGATCAGAGATCAAACTACACGTTCTGTGCAGTCTGATCTTTATCTACACTGTCCACAAAAGCTTAATGTGTCGTCTATAGAATGGAAAGAGTTAAGAGCGTTTACTAAATTCAACAGACATTTTCAGCGCAGAAATACGACTAACATGAGGTCTAAAAAAAATCCTATGTTTAGGGTTTCCCTAGGAAATGCTTCCGATTCTGAACTTTTTACGCTGCGGCTGAAAAAAGAATGATCTGTCGGGTATAATTTCAGTACATGGTCCATGAAAAAGTTTCTGAAAAATAAAAAAGATAACTACCTACAGGATCTCGGGCCAAAACCCTAAACACAGATATTTTTTTGGTATGTCTAATTAGAATTTTAAGACTCAGCGCGGCGTTTTGTCGTTAATAATGAAACAAGGCGGAAAGTGTAAATTAAGGATAAGACTACATGTTTTATGTAGTATGGTCTTGATCGCAGTGACCATAAATGCAACTATTAAGTGTAAACAGGGCTTTTAAGGATAGATTTCCAGATGGGATACTTGAATCGTCGCCTTTCATCGACAAAAAACGTACGGAATCGGCTAAGATTCGAGTAATCCGTAATCGATCGGCCGATACAAGCTGGTTCCCCGCATCAATTACGAATTATCCGAGTCTTGGTCGAATCCGTACGATTTATGGCGATGTTACCCGAATCTGGTCGATACAAGCTGATTCCTCGCACCGACTACAAATAACACGAGTCTTGACCGAATCTGTGCGATTTTTGCGATGAAATGCGATGTTACCCGAATCCCATTAGGGTGCTAATTAACCTTTAAGAATAACCAAGTATAAAAACTAGGCGATCAAATAGTTATCTGACATTGCGTTGAAGTCAGTTCAAATGAAAACCAAGAAAAAAAGACAAAGATTTTAATTAAAGAAGCAAAATCGAACTTCTCAAGAGCTACTGAACATTGAGTTTCCGTTTTCAAAGGAAAATATCGAGATTTGTGTCAAAACATGGCGTTTCCTGCTTTTTGATATGAACCATGCTCTGTAAAGAGGGGACTTAACGCGTCTGCAAAACTGGGTCGATACTTTTTGCTGTTCGTTGACTTTTTGCATGTCCAAGAAAGCATTTTACCCATGATTCAGTAGCTTGTTACACAATACGGATATTATGAATCCGTGCCTATGAGATGACTTGCTTGGTATCATCCATCACGGGGATGCCTTAACTCTTTACCAAACGACAATATTTTAGGCTTATCCAAATTGAAAGCATTTGCAGACGACACAATAAAAAGGACTGAAAAATTTGAAATTTATGTTGTGAAGAGTAGAAAACATTGTGAGAAAAGGAGAAAATGCTGGTTACCTAAAGGCTTCTTTCTTTAAAAGTAGGGATTGTGTGGTAATTGTTTAACCCATAACCACACAATCCCTACTTTTGACGACCTTGAGAAAGAAACCTGTGTAGAAAACATTGTTGGAAAAGGAGAAAATGCTGATTATCAGCATTTTCTCCTTTTTTCCCACAAAGTTTTCCTACCCTTCACAAAAACAAATTTCAAATTTTCAGTCACTTTTATTGTGTTGTTTGCAAATGCATTCGATTCGGACATACCTAAAATTTTGTCGTTTGGTAATGAGTTAACAAGAAAGCGAACGGTGTAGGTTCAGGATCAGACAGCACGTTCTCTGCATTCTGATTTTGATCTATGCCGTCAGCCAAAGTCCCTGCTTTTATCCATGGCTCAGCATTAGCTTCTCTATATTATTTGCCACGTAGCTATTCAGGTCTTCGATATCTAGAGCTTTTGGACTCCTTCGAAAGCGAATCATTGCAGGAAATTAGTGAAAACCTGGGAGACATACAAAGAAGAAAATACGAGCATTAGGACAGAGAAAATTACCACGAGTGATAAATTTGTTATAAGCAGCCATTTCTTAACCCTTTACCAGACGACAAAATTTCAGCCGTGTCAAAATCGAAAGCATTTGCAGACGACAATTTCAATGTGGCTCAAAGAGTGCAACCGTGTTTTATTGGAATAGAAAACATTTTGGGAAAAGGAGAAAATGCTGGTTACCAGCATTTTCTCCTTTTCCCAAAATGTTTTCAAAAGGTTTCTTTCCAAGGGTCGTCATTGTGTGGTAAAGGGTTAATTTAACCAATTCTTTCATATGGTTCTGAAAGGGCACCAACTCAAAGATTTACCCAAATAAGAAATCGTTGACTCTGAATATATCATATAATGATAATTTCGACGTCGTCATAATTACACTGCATATTTGTTTC
This sequence comes from Tridacna crocea, assembly GCA_943736015.1. Classification (NCBI taxonomy): domain Eukaryota; kingdom Metazoa; phylum Mollusca; class Bivalvia; order Cardiida; family Cardiidae; genus Tridacna; species Tridacna crocea. The sequence goes on from OX031062.1 coordinate 25,789,982, forward strand.
ACAATCAGTACTTTTGTACATTCTTCAATTATATATGTAAAGGAATTGTCGTCGAATAGAATGACCGCACATGTATAAATATAAATGAAAAGTGAATTATAAAACTTCCGATTTAATATTTACGTTATTTCCGATAATCAAATCAACGTAAATCAAAAGAAATCCCACAAATTAAGATAAACCATATTAAAACAAGAGCTACGTATAGCGGCGCTTATATACCCGAAGGGGCTTGTCATTGAAATGGGTTAAAATTCAGAACGCCTACAGATATCCAAATTGTAAGACTCACAAGCACAACAACACAGTCATGATAGGGATTCATAGTGGGTAAGTTTGAACTTATTCCATCGGAAACTGTAGAAGGAGTTGCGCACACAAAAAAAATGCTAATGGACGAACGGACAAACGGACGAACGGACGACCGGGGCCGTAACATAATTCGACACTTTGGGCGTATAAAAGTCTATGGTGCTTTTCTGGTTTAATATAACATTGTTGTGTGTAGGCCTATGCTATGTTGCTTTTTGTATGTAACGATAAACTGCTACTGTATGTCATTCAAATTGAGGTAATGAATGTTCTATTCTGCTCTATATTGTACAGGCCATTTTAGACCATTTTAAAAAAAATTTGCTGATCACTAAAAGACAAAGAATAAACATTTGAAGGCAATGAAATGGCATTTTCCCGATCGCTTTGAAAACTACGGTATGCAATGAAAAGGTTTAGCAATTGTTTGTTACAAGCAATTGCTTCTTTTTCTACAAATTTTCCACGGGTGTCAGGTGCAGAGTCGTAAAAAGATTATCTTTGTAGAGTGATGGGTTGAAGTCCTCCGTAAATAATTGATAGCTTTTCCTCCCAATTACCTATCACCAATCCACCCGGTTGATTATTGCCTTATGTAGGCCAATTGGGTTCGCAAGCAATTGGTAATTCAGAGCTCTTATCTGTTATTCCCTGAACCATTTTCCTATCTAGTGTTACCACCGTTCCCTGTAGGCTTTCTTTTATCCCCTGAAAGAGTGGAAACAAATCTCCACGTTCTGAAGTTGTCATTTTGCGAAGGTGTTTGTTTTTCAGCTATCTGTCCTCTCTCTCTCTCTTCTCTCCTTCACCATTGTCTGTCTCTATCTGTATCTCCTTCTCTCCCTCATTTTCACATAAGCATTTACAATTGGTATCAAATTGAGTGAGGGGGCCTTGTTTTCAATGTGAGAAAATAGCAACCTGTCATATATTTTATAAATGCTGTCAAGAGGCAAATTCATATTGTATTTTGGAGAGAGAGTTTTATGTTGGGCAATTTACTTCTTTTGCTTATATCATAATCAAACGTAGTTTTGCCTTGTATGCGTCACACAAGTAACTATTTGGTACGTGAAAATTGAGTGAAATTCCCTTTCTTCGACTCTCTGTTGCTCATTCTCGGACAAAGCGAGAATTTTGATGTTTATTTTTCCGAAAAATAAGCCTGGTGGCCTCCGAAAAAGCGACACCACAGGCGATAAACACTCGGTTCTTTCTCAAACACAAAATCATCTGAAAATCATGGTAAAGAGAGGTCCTTACTGGTTGTATACCATGTTTTAAAAAGTAGTTCAAGACCTCAAATTGTTCCACAACAAATAGCACTGTTACTCTCACTTTCTCGGGAAATCATCAGATCAACGCCAGATGGACATCAGACCTATCCTTTCATCCTTTGACAAAACAGTGAAGTAGAAGTGTTTGATATAGTTTCTTTTTCAATTACATTTGACAACTACAAAGTATTCAGTTACGCTGATACAACAGTTGTCAAGTCCAATATGTAACCTATTTCTCTCAAATCTTTAAAGAACGACAGAATGTCTTACACGACTAAATGAAAAGCATTTGCAGACAACAATTAATACATGCAGTTTAAATGGTAACAGATCTGTCTTTGATAGGATAAAAACATGGCTGCAAAAAGAGGAAATGTTCGGAATTGTTTGATAAAAGTTAGATAGAAAGCCTCTTGATGAATGGCCGTTATAATCTAAATGTCTGTGAATTCTATTTTCTGTGATAGTCTTCGAACACAGCTCTAGGCGTTGGTCTAGGCGAAGAAATAATTAGTGCAACTGAGAAATCGAAACATCCAATGGTATATGTGAAAGTGTTTTCATTGGCATTCAAATTGTGTCAAAATGGACGAGAAAAGGAATTTGAAGCCTGTTTTGATTCTAGGTTTTCGTGACCTTGCTATATTACTACCCTGACCGGAAGTGACCCTCATGTTTGACTTGTCACTCATATCCGGTAACACCAAGACATCAGTTTCAGTGTGATCATTGTCTATTTATTGTTATTTTAAATTAGTTTATAGTTGAGTGGGTACATAAAACTGTTTACATAAGTACCTATTTTGATGTGCTTATTTTCTTTCACTTTTTATAGACAAACAGACGCACAGACAGACAGAAAGATAGATAGATGGGTTGATGTATGAATTGTATGTATGTATGTATGTATGTATGTACGTATGTATGGATAGATAGACAGACGGACGGGCGGACAGACCGTACCTCCACTCGTGAAGAAATAATGATGAACAATGGCAATATGTGAAATATTAATTAGTTTGTTATGATGATGACGATATTGATGATCATGATTTACAGTAAATAAAGGGCAATGACAGAAAGTTATTGATTTAGAATTTCGTGCATGACAGACTCTGACAATTGAAAATCCTGCGGAAGATGTCCGTCAATCTATCCAATGTTGTTTTCATTTGACTCTTTACCAAAAGACAAAATTTTAGACTTGTCCTAACTGAAAATATTTGCAGACTACAAATTTAATTTTACTCAAACGATGTGATTTGCCTTTATAAGGGTTGAAAACATTGTGGGATAGAGAGAAAATGCTGGTTACCAGCATTTTCTCCTTTTCCCACAATGTTTACTAAAGTTTTTTTTTTATTTCATACGGATCGTTAAGACTCAGGAATTGTGTGGTAAAGGCTTTTATGAATAACTCAGGCAGTGGTAGCTCGGAACCAATCTAGACACGAAGATTTCATAAACAAGAACAACAACACCAAATGTAACGTCAACAGGTATTGGATGGTCCTTGTCAATAATTTTTTTGTCTCAGTGCAGCCTAACTTAGAATGAAATTTCAAAGTTATATAAATATAACTTGATAATATCCTTTGTCCGAAAAGATTGCTGTTGGTATTTGAAGTTACTGTGAAGATAACTTTTATTGTACTGTCGGTCCTAGTGTATGTGTTATGCGCTATCTATGGATTTGCGCGATCGATCGATTGTTGCGCTATCGACGGATCCATCGATCGAGGAAGATCGATCGATCGCGCAAATCCATCGATAGCGAATAACGTATATACATCCATACCTATAGGGAAAAGTTAAGCATATTTTATATTCCTTGAAAAAGAGGTAAACAAAGACCAACATAACATGACATATGACTTCATTTTGTCTGATTTATTTCCTCCATTCATTTAAATATAATTAAACAATTAAACGCTAAACAGAGATATTACAAAAAAAAAATAATTCTTGGTGAAAGGAATTATTTTAACTATATGAGATGGAATATGTCTAACTTTTTTCCATAGGTACATATTTTCAAGATTTGAAAGTGCCAACACTTCTGATTGGCTGAACCATTTGGTTAAACCAATCAGAAGTTGTGTTACTTCCAATATCAGAAAATTCTGGATAATAAGAAGTTTCAAGTTGTTTGTGAAAGCAGACCCTGGACTCCCATTTACATAAGCATTCTTAGTAACAGTTTTAGTCTTATTTTCGGGAATTTTTTATATTTAGAAAGTAACCCAACTTCTGATTGGCTAAAACATATGATCCGTGCTCTGTGAAAAGGGGGCTTAATACTTCTGCGAAAAGTATCGACTCAGGTCAGCCTGAGCCGTCCACGCAGGCTGACCTTGGTCGAAACTTTTCACTGTCGGTAAATTTTCTGTATGTAAAATGATTAATCTACCTCACGATTAAGTCGGTTATTGAAAACAGTGACTCCTACTGATCTATAATTATATGATAACGGAAATAAATTAAGCCCCCTTTTGCCAGAGCATGGTTCGTCTGGTTTAACCCTTTACTGCATAGATATTCATAGGAGCCTTTGGAAAACATTGTGGCAAAAGGTGAAATTGCTCGTGACGAGCAATTTCACCTTTTGTCACAATGTTTTCTATGCTATCAAAAGGTATCATTTACACATAAGAAACGGCTTCATCTTTGCTGTTATTTAGGGTCAATAAGAGATGCCAAAGAAATGCCTTATGGGGTAAAGGGTAAAACAACCAGAAATTGCGTTGCTTTCCAAAGTCAGAATGAGTCTAAGAAGGCAATTTCGAATCGTTGAAAAATACGGGTTTGGATCGACTGCAATTTTGAAAGATCCGCGGAAAACAATTGCAACAATGAAACTATTAAGTTAATTGGCGGGAACGTCGGCGTTGTTATAGATACATTGGAATTGTTGTTTATACGACGGATGATCTAATTACAGACAAGTAGAGCTGTCCGTACAGTTAACGATAAATATTTAATCTGGTCACGAAAAGTATACGATACGTTTTCTGGGTTCATTAAATATGCAGGAAGTCGGTGTACCCAAAATCCAGCAAGAAAATATAGGTACTTGAAAAAGGCCAACACTTTGAACAATTAACTTTCCAAAGTTTGAAAACGTTTTAACCCTTTACCAAACGACAAAATTTTAGACCAGCCAAATTGGTAGCACTTGCAGACTACAAATTAGACGTTACTCAAAAATTGATTTTTTTCCAGCAGGGTAGTAAACATTGTTGGAAAGTAGAAAATGCCGGTTACAAGCATTTTCTCCTTTTTCCACCATGTTTTCAAAAGACTTCTATCTTAGGGTCGTAACAACCAGGGATTGTTTGGTAAAGGGTTAACTCTTTACCAAACAACAAAATGTCCAAATTGAGAGCATTTGCAGACGACATTTTCAGAGGGGCTCAGATGGTGCAATTTTTCTTTGACGGGGTAAAAAGCATTGTGGGAAAAGGAGAAATGCCGATGGAGATGCTGATAACCACCATTTTCTCCTGTTCGGACGGATTTTTTTTTGCCATTTGAACGCAAAAATTCTATCATTTTAATCGTAACCGTTCACTTGATGCAGTTTTCAAATGCTTCAACTCTTCACCAAAGGACAAAATTGTAGCCTTGTCCAAATTGAAAGAGTTTGCAGACGACGATTTCAGTGTGGCTCAAATGGTACAATTGTTTTTTTCTGATAGGGTAGAAAACATTGTGGGAAAAAGGAGAAAATGCTGGTTACCAGCATTTTCTCCTTTTCCCACAAGTTTTCAAAAGGCTACTTTCTCAGTGGTGTTAAAAGTCGTTCTTGTGTGGTAAAGGGTTAAACATACATCTTCACTCGGGTTCATCCGGTTTTTTCACCATTTCTTTTTTCTTTCTTTTATGAAACCTATAATTACACCAGTATCTTCGCGCCAAATATTGATCCTGATGGTTGCAAGGTTGCACAGATTACGGCAGACAGAAAATGCAGTTTATTCTATCGCGGCTAACCATAGACAGAAACAATCACACTGTCTGGTTTAAATCGAATACAGGTCCCTACAGTTTCTGTACCCCCATACACCTTATATTGATTTTTTAATCTACCTTTACACAGCTGACTAGATTATAACACCGTCAAGTTTTAACAGAGTTTGTTTACTTTTCGGCTGTACAGAAGTCTCTTTGAAATTCAAGAAGTCAAAAAATTCAACAAGTCTTAACCCATTACCACACAATCCCTACTTTTGACGCCCCTGAGAATAAGCCTTTTAGAAAACATTGTGGGAAAAGGAGAAAATGCTGGTTACCAGCATTTTCTCCTTTTCCCACATTGTTTTCTACCCTTCACAAAACAAATTTCAAGTTTTCAGTCACTTTTATTATGTCGTCTGCAAATGCTTTCAATTTGGACTAGTCTAAAATATTGTCGTTTGGTAATGGGTTAAAAAAGAAAGACCGTCTAGTGAACATTTTAAGATTTTCAAGCATTACATAATTGAGCCATACTCTGGAAAAAAGGGGGCTTAAGGTAGTGCATCCGTAATGGATGTCAACTGAACATTATTGCAGGCATTGTATCACAGGATCACACTAGAAGGCGGTTGTACCGCCGAAAGCTCGTGTACATTATTATAATAAAAAGTTACACTGGGTGTGAAGTAAGATTCCAAGTGCGTTACAATACAAATCTCACCTACGAACTGTTTTCAGCTTAATTTTGATTTAATCCTTTACCACACAATTGACGACTTTTAACGTCCCTGAGAAAGAAAGCCTTTGGAAACACTGTGAGAAATGGAGAAAATGCTGGTAACCAGCATTTTCTCCTTTTCCAACAATGTTTTCTGCCCTGCTGGAAACAAATTTCAATTCTTTTAGTTGCATCTATTTTGTCGTCTTCAAGCACTTTCAATTTGAAACCATCTAAAATTTTGCCGTTTGGTAAGGAGTTAAGTAGTCGAAATGTTTGGGGAGGGGTGTTATTTATTAGTTTCATCCGCCATCCATAAAAATACGTGTCACCGCCAAACCGGTAATTATATTAAAGTTTCCACCATTATCAAATGAAATTGTACATATTGTAGTATTTTAACCCTTTCCCAAACGACAAAGTTTTGGACTAGACCAAACTGAAAGCATTTGCAGACGACAATTCAACTCTTGCTGAAAAAATGATTCCTGTCTATGATAGGGTAGAAAACATTGTGGGAAAAGGAGAAAATGCTGGTTACCAGCATTTTCTCCTTTTCCCACAATGTTTTCAAAAGGCTACTATTCCAGACCCGTAAAGACCAGGGATTGTTTGGGAAAGGGTTAATATCAAAATTTGAAGGTAGATTTATGTTGTAGTACTTTTCTTAACCCTTTTCCTGCTGTGTAACTAAAATTAGATTTTCAATGCCGTATTTATAAACCCAAATATTGTCGTTACAAAGTTATGTCTCGGGGAATAACATCTCCTTATCGGACAGTGTAGATCAAAGATCAGACTGCATGGTCTGTGCAGTCTGATCTTGATCCACACTGTCCGCAAAAGGTCAGCTAGTCGCGCTCAGCAGCCAAATGGTTAATTAATGACAGTTTATTAAATTCAGTTTTGTTCCTATTTCCTTTGAATCAGGGTTATTCCCCTTCCTCAAGGCTGAATTTAATGTGCAGGCACAGATATTATCATTGACTGACTGATTGTATGGTGTTTAATGCCTTTTCCAACATTAATTCAATTATATCGGGGCGGCCAGTGCACCTATCCATGCTTTTCTGAAATTTAGACAATATACCACACAATATTTTTTCCAAGCCCATGGCTGCCTTCCCACATAAGTATTATCGAAACACTGGTCATCGGTGAGAGAGGAATGATTCCTGTCGCTATGACTATTATCAATCCTCGGAAAGGAATTTGCCGAGCCTGGGATCGAACCAGCGACTCCCTATTCTCAAGTCCTGTATGCTAACGACTGAGCTATCGGGCCTCGGCAATTTATCATGTGAAGAACTGTTCTTCGGGCCTGTATATATAACTGGACACTTTTGATGTATCTCTCTTCCAGGCATCCAAAATAAGACGATTGCAACTATTTTTATGGCTAACACTTCACGTTTTCCAAGGAGTTACGTGTTCATCTACCTCAATGACATCTCCGTCAGGGATGACAAGCACTGGATCATCAGCTCAAAGTACAACATCACAAACAAGTCCAAGAGCCACATCGACTACAACGAGTCCTACCACAACATCTACTTTAACTGAAATGCCAACATCCTCCACCACCACTCCAACAACAAAATCTACAACTTCAGCTCCCACTACTACATCTACCACTACAACTCCAACAACAACATCTACGACTCCAACTCCAACAACAACATCCACTACTACAACTCCAACTACAACATCCACCACTACAGCTCCAACTGCAACATCTACTACTCCAACTACAACATCCACCACTACAACTGCCACTACCACATCTACTGCTACAACTTCAACTACAACATCTACCACTACAGCTCCCATTACAACATCTACCACAACAACTCCAACTACCACATCCACTAGTACAACTCCAACTACAACATCTACCACTACAGCTCCCACTACAACATCTACCACAACAACTCCAACTACAACATCTACCACTACAACTCCAACAACAACATCCACCACTACAACTCCCACTACAACATCTTCCACTACAACTCCAACAACTACAACTACAATTCCCACTACAACATCAACTACTACAACTCCAACTACAACATCCACCACTACAACTCCCACTACAACATCCACTACTACAACTACAACTACAACATCTACCACTACAACTCCCACTACAACATCTACCACTACCACTCCAACAACCACATCTACTACTCCAACTCCAACGACAACATCCACTACTACAACTCCAACTACAACATCTACCACTACAATTCCCACTACAACATCCACTACTACAACTACAACTCCAACAACAACATCTACCACTACAACACCAACAACATCTACCGCTACAACTCCAACTACAACATCTACCACTACAACTCCAACAACATCTGCCACTACAACTCCAACTACAACATCTACCACTACAACTCCCACTACAACATCCACTACTACAACTCCAACTACAACATCTACCACTTCAACTCCAACAACAACAACTACGACTACAACTCCAACAACAACATCTACTACTACAACTCCCACTACAACATCCACTTCTACAACTCCAACTGTAACATCCACCACTACAGCTCCAACTGCAACATCTACTACTTTAACTACAACATCCACCACTACAACTGCCACTACCACATCCACTACTACAACTCCAACTACAACATCTACCACTACAACTCCAACAACATCTGCCACTTCAACTCCAACTACAACATCTACCACTACAACTCCCACTACAACATCCACTACTACAACTCCAACTACAATATCTACCACAACAACTCCAACAACAACATCTACGACTACAACTCCAACAACAACATCTACTACTACAATTCCCACTACCACATCCACTACTACAACTCCAACTACAACATCCACCACTACAACTGCCACTACCACATCCACTACTACAACTCCAACTACAACATCTACCACTACAACTCCAACAACATCTGCCACTTCAACTCCAACTACAACATCTACCACTACAACTCCCACTACAACATCCACTACTACAACTCCAACAACAACATCTACCACTACAACTCCAACAACAACATCTACTACAACAACTCCTACTACAACATCCACTACTACAACTCCAACAACAACATCCACCACTACAGCTCCAACTGCAACATCTACTACTCCAACTAAAACATCCACCACTACAACTTCCACTACCACATCCACTACTACAACTCCAAATACAACATCTAACACTACAGGTCCCACTACAACATCTACCACAACAACTCCAATAACAACATCTACCACTACAACCCCCACTACAACATCTAACACTACAACTCTAACATCCACCACTACAACTCCCACTACAACATCCACTACTACAACTCCAACTACATTATCCATCACTACAACTCCCACTACAACATCCACCACTACAACTCCCACTACAACATCCACTACTACAACTACAACTACAACATCTACCACTACAATTCCCACTACAACATCTACCACTACCACTGCAACAACCACATCTACTACTCCAATTCCAACTACAGCATCCACTACTACAACTACAACTCCAACAACAACATCTACCAGTACAACACCAACAACATCTACCGCTACAACTCCCACTACAACATCTACCACTATAACTGCCACTACGACATCCACCACTACAACTCCAACAACATCTACCGCTACAACTCCAACTACAACATCCACTACTACATTTCCCACTACAACATCTACCACTTCAACTCCCACTACAACATCCACTACTCCAACTACAACATCCACCACTACAGCTCCCACTACCACATCCACTACTATAACTCCAAATACAACATCTACCACTACAGGTCCCACTACAACATCTACCACAACAACTCCAACAACAACATCTACCTCTACAATTCCCACTACAACATCTACCACTACAACTCCAACGTCTACCACTACAACTCCCACTACAACATCCACTACTACAACTCCAACTACAACATCCATCACTACAACTCCCACTACAACATCCACTACTACAACTACAACTACAACATCTACCACTACAACTCCCACTACAAAATCTACCACTCCAACAACCACATCTACTACTCCAACTCCAACAACCACATCTACCACTACAACTCCAACTACAACATCTACCACTACAAATCCAACTACAACATCCACTACTAAAACTACAACTCCGACAACAACATCTACCACTACAACTCCAACTACAACATCTACCACTACAACTCCAACAACATCTGCCACTTCAACTCCAACTACAACATCTACCACTACAACTCCCACTACAACATCCACTACTACAACTCCAACTACAACATCCACCATTACAACTCCCACTACAACATCCACCACTACAACTCCCACTACAACATCCACTACTACAACTCCCACTACAACATCTACCACTACAACTCCCACTACAACATCTACCACAACAACTCCAACAACGACATCTACCACTACAACTCCCACTACAACATCCACCACTAAAGCTCCAACAACATCTGCCACTTCAACTCCAACTACAACATCTACCACTACATCTCCAACAACAACATCCACTGCTACAATTCCAACTACAACATCCACCATTACAACTCCAACTACAACATCCACCAATACAACTCCCACTACAACATCCACCACTACAACTGCCACTACCACATCCACTACTACAACTCCAACTACAACATCTACCACTACAACTCCCACTACAACATCTACCACAACAACTCCAACAACAACATCTACCACTACAACTCCAACGATATCTACCGCTACAACTCCCACTACAACATCCACCACTAAAGCTCCAACAACATCTACCACTACAACTCCCACTTCAACATTCACTACTTCAACTCCAACTGCAACATCCACCATTACAACTCCCACTACAACATCCACCACTACAACTCTCACTACCACATCCACTACTACAACTCCAACTACAACATCCACCACTACAACTCCAACAACATCTACCACTACAACTCCAACTACAACATCCACCACTACAATTCCAACTACAAGATATACCACTTCAACTCCGACTACAACATCTACCACTACAACTCCTACTACAACATTTACAACAACAACATCTACCACTACAACTCCCACTACAACATCTACCACTACAACTCCTACTACAACATTTACAACAACAACATCTACCACTACAACTCCCACTACAACATCTACCACTACAACTCCAACATCTACCACTACTACTCCCACTACAACTTCCACAACTATAACTCCGACTACAACATCTACTACTTCAATTCCGACTACATCATCTACTACTCCAACTACAACATCCACCACTACAGCTTCCACTACCACATCCACTACTACAACTCCAAATACTACATCTACCACTACAGGTCCCACTACAACATCTATCACAACAACTCCAACAACATCTACCACAACAACTCCCACTACAACATCTACCACTACAACTCCAACATCTACCACTACAACTCCAACTACAACATCCACTACTACAACTCCAACTACAACATCCATCACTACAACTCCCACTACAACATCCACTACTACAACTACAACTACAAAATTTACCACTACAACTCCCACTACAACATCTACCACTACCACTTCAACAACCACATCTACTACTCCAACTCCAACTACAACGTCCATTACTACAACTCCGACTTCAACATCTACCACTACAACTCCCACTACAACATCCACCATAACAACTCCCACTACAACATCCACCACTACAACTCCCACTACAACATCCACCACTACAACTCCAACTACAACATCTACCACTACAACTCCCACTACAACATCTACCACAACAACTCCAACAACAACATCTACAACTACAACTCCAACGACATCTACCACTACAACTTACACTACAACATCCACCACTAAAGCTCCATCAACATCTGCCACTTCAACTCCAACTACAACATCTACCACTACAACTCCCACTACAACATCCACTACTGCAATTCCAACTACAACATCCACCATCACAACTCCCACTACAACATCCACCACTACAACTGCCACTACCATTTCCACTACTACAACTCCAACTACAACATCTACCACTACAACTCCCACTACAACATCTACCACAACAACTCCAACAACAACATCTACCACTACAACTCCAACATCTACCACTACTACTCCCACTACAACTTCCACAACTATAACTCCGACTACAACATCTACTACTTCAATTCCGACTACATCATCTACTACTCCAACTACAACATCCACCACTACAGCTTCCACTACCACATCCACTACTACAACTCCAAATACTACATCTACCACTACAGGTCCCACTACAACATCTATCACAACAACTCCAACAACATCTACCACAACAACTCCCACTACAACATCTACCACTACAACTCCAACATCTACCACTACAACTCCAACTACAACATCCACTACTACAACTCCAACTACAACATCCATCACTACAACTCCCACTACAACATCCACTACTACAACTACAACTACAAAATTTACCACTACAACTCCCACTACAACATCTACCACTACCACTTCAACAACCACATCTACTACTCCAACTCCAACTACAACGTCCATTACTACAACTCCGACTTCAACATCTACCACTACAACTCCCACTACAACATCCACCATAACAACTCCCACTACAACATCCACCACTACAACTCCCACTACAACATCCACCACTACAACTCCAACTACAACATCTACCACTACAACTCCCACTACAACATCTACCACAACAACTCCAACAACAACATCTACAACTACAACTCCAACGACATCTACCACTACAACTTACACTACAACATCCACCACTAAAGCTCCATCAACATCTGCCACTTCAACTCCAACTACAACATCTACCACTACAACTCCCACTACAACATCCACTACTGCAATTCCAACTACAACATCCACCATCACAACTCCCACTACAACATCCACCACTACAACTGCCACTACCATTTCCACTACTACAACTCCAACTACAACATCTACCACTACAACTCCCACTACAACATCTACCACAACAACTCCAACAACAACATCTACCACTACAACTCCAACGACATCTACCACTATAACTGCCACTACGACATCCACCACTACAACTCCAACAACATCTACTACTACAACTCCAACAACATCTACCACTACAACTCCAACTACGACATCCACCACTACAACTCCCATTACATTATCTACCACTTCAACTCCGACTACAACATCTACCACTACAACTCCAACAACAACATCTACCACTACAACTTCCACCACTATAACTCCGACTACAACATCTACTACTTCAATTCCGACTACATCATCTACCACTACAACTCCAACTACAATATCTACGACTACAACTCCAACATCTACGACTACAACTCTAACGACAACAACATCTTCCACTACAACTCCAACATCTACCAATTCATCCCCAACCACAACATCTTCCACTTCAACTGAATCATCTACCACTACAACAAAAATGACTACCACTTCAACAACCACATCTACTACTCCAACTCCTACAACAACATATACCACTACAACACCAACTACAACATCAACTACTACAACTCCAACTTCAACATCTACTACTACAACTCAAACTACAACATCCGGTACTACAACTCCAACTTCAACATCTACTACTACAACTCCCACTACACCATCCACCACTACAACTCAAACTACAAATTCAACTCCGACTACAGCATATACCACTACAACTCCCTCTACAACATCTACCACAACAACTCCAACAAACACATCTACCACTACAACTCCCACTATAACATCCACCACTATAACTCCGACTACAACATCTACCACTTCAACTCCGACTACATCATCGACTACTTCAACTCCAACTACAACATCTACGACTACAACTCCAACGACATCTACCACTTCAACTGCCACTACGACATCCACCACTACAACTCCAACAACATCTACTACTACAACTCCAACAACATCTACCACTACAACTCCAACTACGACATCCACCACTACAACTCCCATTACATTATCTACCACTTCAACTCCGACTACAACATCTACCACTACAACTCCAACAACAACATCTACCACTACAACTTCCACCACTATAACTCCGACTACAACATCTACTACTTCAATTCCGACTACATCATCTACCACTACAACTCCAACTACAATATCTACGACTACAACTCCAACATCTACGACTACAACTCTAACGACAACAACATCTTCCACTACAACTCCAACATCTACCAATTCATCCCCAACCACAACATCTTCCACTTCAACTGAATCATCTACCACTACAACAAAAATGACTACCACTTCAACAACCACATCTACTACTCCAACTCCTACAACAACATATACCACTACAACACCAACTACAACATCAACTACTACAACTCCAACTTCAACATCTACTACTACAACTCAAACTACAACATCCGGTACTACAACTCCAACTTCAACATCTACTACTACAACTCCCACTACACCATCCACCACTACAACTCAAACTACAAATTCAACTCCGACTACAGCATATACCACTACAACTCCCTCTACAACATCTACCACAACAACTCCAACAAACACATCTACCACTACAACTCCCACTATAACATCCACCACTATAACTCCGACTACAACATCTACCACTTCAACTCCGACTACATCATCGACTACTTCAACTCCAACTACAACATCTACGACTACAACTACAACATCTACGACTACAACTCCAACTACAACATCTTCCACTCCAACTGAACCATCTACCACTACAACAAAAATGACTACCACTCAAACAACCACATCTACTACTCCAACTCCAACTACAACATTCACTACTACAACTCCAACTACAACATCTACCACTACAACTCCAACTTCAACATCGACGACTACAACTCCAACTACAACATCTACGACTATCACTTCAACAACATCTATCACTACGACTCCAACTACAACACCTACCACTACGACTCCAACTACAACATCAACCACTACGACTCCAACAACATCTACCACTACGACTCCAACTACAACATCTACCACTACAACTCCCACAATTACATCCACCACCACAACTCCAACAACATCTACCACTACAACTCCAACATCATCTACGACTACAACTCCAACAACAACATCTACCACTACAACATCTACGACTACAACTCCAACTACAACACCTACCACTACAACTCCAACTACATCTACCACTACAACAACAACAACATCTACCACTACAACTCCTACTGCAACATCTACCACCACAACTCCAACTTCAACATCTACTACCACAACTTCAACATCTACTACCACAACTCCAACTACAACATCCACCACTACAACTCCAACAGCAACATCTACTACTCCAACTACAACATCCACCACTACAACTCCAACTGCAACATCTACCATTACAACTCCGACTACAACATCCACTACTGCAACTCCAACTTCAACATCTACTACTACAACTCCAACTACAACATCCACCACTACAGCCCCAACTACAACACCAACTACAACATCTACCACTACAACTCCAACTACAACACCAACTACTACAACTCCAACTACAACATCCACCACTACAGCTCCAACATCTACCACTACAACTCCAACTACAACATCCACCACTACAACACCAACTACAACATCCACAACTACAGCTCCAACTGCAACATCTACTACTCCAACTACAACATCCACCACTACACCTCCTACTACAACATCTACCACTACAGCTCCAACTACAACATCCACCACTACAACACCAACTACAACATCCACAACTATAATTCCAACTGCATCATCTACTACTCCCACTATAACATCAATCACTACAACTCCCACTACAACATCTACCACTACAACTCCCACTACAACATCTACCACTACAAGTCCAACCGTGACGGGAAGAACAAGTCAAGGTACAACCCCGACGGGAAGAACAAGTCAAGGTATAACTGCGACAGCAACAACAAGTCAAGGTACAACCGCGACAGCAACAAAAGCTCAAGGCTCAACCGCGACCGCAACAGCAACAACAAGTCAAAGTACAACCGCGACGGGAACAACAAGTCAAGGCACAACTTCGACAGCAACAACCAGTCAAGGTACAACCGCGACTGGAACAACAAGTCAAGGTACAACTGCGACGGGAACAACAAGTCAAGGTACAACCACAACGGGAACAACTGTGACAGCAACAACAAGTCAAGGTACCACTGCGACGGGAACAACAAGTCAAGGTACAACCGCTACAGCAACAACTAGGCAAGGTACAACCGCGACGGGAACAACAAGTCAAGGTACAACCGCGACGGGAACAACCACGACAACAACAACAAGTCAAGGTACAACCACGACGGGAACAACTGCGACAGCAACAACAAGTCAAGGTACAACCACGACGGGAACAATAGCAACAGCAACAACAAGTCAAGTTACAACCACGACGGGAACAACAAGTCAAGGAACAATAACTACAGGAACAACAAGTCAAGGTACAACAGCAACGGAAACAACAAGTCAAGGTACAACCACAACAGAATCAACAAGTCAAGGAACCACTGCAACGGAAACTACAAGTCAAGGTACAACAGCAACGGGAACAACAAATCAAGCTACAACCACGACGGGAACAACAAGTCAAGGTACAACAGCAACGGGAACAACAAATCAAGCTACAACCACGACGGGAACAACAAGTCAAGGTACAACAGCAACGGAAACAACAAATCAAGCTACAACCACGACGGGAACAACAAGTCAAGGCACAATAGCAACGGAAACAACAAGTCAAGGTACAACCACAACGGAAACAACAAATCAAGCTACAACCACGACGGGAACAACAAGTCAAGGCACAACAGCAACGGGAACAACAAATCAAGCTACAACCACGACGGGAACAACGAGTCAAGCTACAACCACGACGGAAACGACGAGTCAAGGTACAACCACGACGGAAACGACGAGTCAAGGTACAACTCCGACGGAAACGACGAGTCAAGGTACAACTCCGACGGAAACGACGAGT
Source organism: Tridacna crocea (assembly GCA_943736015.1). Taxonomy (NCBI): domain Eukaryota; kingdom Metazoa; phylum Mollusca; class Bivalvia; order Cardiida; family Cardiidae; genus Tridacna; species Tridacna crocea. The sequence goes on from OX031062.1 coordinate 25,807,371, forward strand.
CAAGGTACAACCACGACGGGGACAACGAGTCAAGGTACAACAGCAACGGAAACAACGAGTCAAGGTACAACAGTAACAGGAACAACCAGTCAAGGTACAACCGCGACGGGAACAACAAGTCAAGGTACAACCGGGTCGGAAACAACTGCGACAGCAACAACAGGTCTAGGTACAACCACAACAGGAATAACTGCGACAGCAACAACAAGTCAAGTTACAACCACGACGGGAACAACAAGTCAAGGAACAATAACTACAGGAACAACAAGTCAAGGTACAACAGCAACGGAAACAACAAGTCAAGGTACAACTACGACAAAATCAACAAGTCAAGAAACCACTGCAACGGAAACTACAAGTCAAGGTACAACAGCAATGGAAACAACAAATCAAGCTTCAACCACGACGGGAACAACAAGTCAAGGTACAACCACAACGGAAACGACAAGTCAAGGTACAACCACGACGGAAACGACAAGTCAAGGTACAACCACGACGGGGACAACGAGTCAAGGTACAACCCCGACGGAAACAACGAGTCAAGGTACAACCCCGACGGGGACAACGAGTCAAGGTACAACAGCAACGGAAACAACAAGTCAACATACAACAGTAACAGGAACAACAAGTCAAGGTACAACCACGACGGGAACAACAAGTCAAGGTACAACCACGACTGGAACAACAAGTCAAGGTACAACAGTAACAGGAACAACAAGTCAAGGTACAACCACGACTGGAACAACAAGTCAAGGTACAACAGTAACAGGAACAACAAGTCAAGGTACAACCACGACTGGAACAACAAGTCAAGGTACAACAGCAACGGAAACAACAAGTCAATATACAACAGTAACAGGAACAACAAGTCAAGGTACAACCACGACGGGAACAACAAGTCAAGGTACAACCACGACTGGAACAACAAGTCAAGGTACAACAGCAACGGAAACAACAAGTCAATATACAACAGTAACAGGAACAACAAGTCAAGGTACAACCACGACGGGAACAACAAGTCAAGGTACAACCACGACTGGAACAACAAGTCAAGGTACAACAGTAACAGGAACAACAAGTCAAGGTACAACCACGACTGGAACAACAAGTCAAGGTACAACAGCAACGGAAACAACAAGTCAAGGTACAACAGCAACGGAAACAACAAGTCAAGCTACCACAGCAACGGAAACAACAAGTCAAGGTACAACAGTAACAGAAACAATAAGTCAAGGTATAACTACTACAGGTACAACAAGTCAAGATACAACCACGACGGAAACAACAAGTCAAGCTACAACAACTCAAACAAGTACAATTTCAACGACGTTAAATCAGGATACTACAACGTCAATAAATCAAGGTCATGCTTCTCTTTATCTTTCATTTCCTTGTATTCATTGTCTGTTGAACAATTAGTTTTCCTTTTGAACAACTTTATAGTCTATTATATTTAAAAAGAAGAAGGAAAGGCTGTTCATTTTCTTAACATAGCAAAGGTAAAGTCTGGACTGACCGATTTAGCAGATGATATTGATCTGAACTGAAATTATCAAGAGCGCGTATAGTGTAAATTCGTTTTCCATTTTCTTTATAGAAGACAGATTCCACGATTTCAGCGCAACAAGTAATTATGTTCATGTGTCTGGGAAATTCTCTGAGTTTTTCGTTCCTGACATTTCGTTGCCGGTCCTGACTCCAAGTGGCAATGTGGTGACGACATACGCTCACACAATATATGTAAGTTTAGGAAAGAAATGATCTATTCGGTCAAAGGTAGTGTTATTCAGTTTAGCAAAGTTTACATTGGCATCATAACTATGCTTTTATCTGAGCATCATATTTTCACGACTGACATAAACGTAATGGAAGGGATGCAATAGGTTGTGGTAACTTCTGTTTCCCAACGCCAGAAAGGTATTAAGTAATATTTCAATATATCGCCTTAATTCAAATTACAGAATAAGCCATATGATTGGTTGGGACGTTCTGTCTCTGCCAATAAGGTGGCTTGTCTTGAATTTAAGAAATAGAAAAATTATATGTGGAATTATTGAATCGAGAATATGGTCCAAGTCTCCCAGACAAAGGTCTGTCGCTATAGGCTATATTACAAGCTCTGTGCGCCAGGGCCCGTACGTGTTCACCAACCATTCTTAAGAACGTTCTTCAGTCTTATTCTCCAAGGTTTTCTACATTTGTAAGTAACACAACTTTTGATTGGCTAAACCGAATGGTTTAGCCAATCAGAAGTTGTGTTACTTACAAATTTAGAAAACCTTGGAGAATAAGACAACGAAGGTTCTTAAGAATGGTTGCGAATACGGGCCTTGGTCTACTCTGTACCAAATCGAACAGAACTTCGCTATAGCTGGGAAAGTGGCCTGAAAGGTTTGCTAAGTTGAGAACACGAATACTGAGACGACAGGTATCATGAGAAATTCCTTTGTTACATTCAGATGACAAGAAAAGGATATTGCAGAAGCCGATACTCTTTCACAATTCGATTTTTCATTTATAAGCAAAATTCCGGGCATACATGTAACAATTTACACTTTATAGTGTCTGAGCGTGCTTTCTACAGTTACCACAAGCACTTTCCTGGCAATAAAGGAAATAGTATAAAATTCTCCATGCTACCTGGAAAAGCAAATTTGCATTAGAAGGTAGAATGGTCGTTTGATATGTAAAAAAATTACCAAACGCATAACGTTTGGACCAAGGTCAGCCTTCGCGGACTGCGCAGGTTGACATGGTCGATATTTGTTGAAGATGCATAAAACCACCTCTTTCAAGACAAAGACTCAAATGTGTTGTTTTACATTCAAGGCTACTCGATCTGGAAATCTCGTACTGACAAATGTCAAGAATGAACAGGTGACCTCTGGAGGTCAGAGGTCACATTCAAATCCACCGGAAGCTGGGACAGACGTCATCTTTAGTGCACAAGAAGTTTGCATTCTCTCTCCGTACTGGACAAATATGGAACCCTCATCTCTAACGGTGACTAAAAACTTTTCTTTTCTTTTCAATCCATGTTTAACCAAACTAAATGTTTATGAGTTTTAACTAGACCTAGATTCAAATTAAGCCTTAGGCTGCCAAGCGCAACTCAAGTACTTTCTGCGGACAATGTTGATTCAAGATCAGACTGCACAGAACGTGCAGTCTGATCTTGAATCAACACTGTCCGATAAGGAGATATTCTTTTCTCCAAAATAACTTTGAAATAGAAGCATTTCGGTTTTTACTATCGACTTAAATGTATCATTTAATCTATTCAGCATGATAAAGGTTAATATTCTAATAATAAGGCATTTCAATCGTATCTCTAATTGACCCTAAATAACAACAAGGATGAAGCCGTTTCTTATGTGTATATGACACCTTTTGATAGCGTAGAAAACATTGTGGCTAAAGGTGAAATTGCTCGTCACGAGCAATTTCACCTTTTGCCACAATTTTTTCCAAAGGCTCGCACAAGCAATGCGTAGAAATGAGAATCTATGGAGTAGAGGGTTAATGCGGTTAAAGTGGTAAAAAGCATGTAAATGTTCACCCAGAAAGGAGTTTAACACTTTGCCTGCAAAGCGCGGCTTGCTGACCTTTTGCGGACGGTTTAGATCAAGGATCAGACTGCACAAAAAGTGCATTCTGATCTTTGATTTACACTGTCCGGTGAGGGGATATTTTTTCCCCAAAACATAACGTGGGGAAAGGAGAGACCAATAAAGTTAATAACTTGAAAGTTCTTTATTGTAGGATTCTGGTTTATTCGTGAAGGAAGTAAAGAGAAGCACGGATCAGGCTGCATTAGATGACATCATTGCCAAAGCTCTACCTAATTTTGCACCGTCAGCTTTCACACCTGAGTACGCTTTTGTAGCAGTATGGAACAAGATGAAGAAAACGTCTGATACACAGGTACGAAAAGAACTATCATGACGATTTTGATCACGTGACTGTTTTCTTTGATTGCTTTGCTTTACGAGATTTTGGATAAGGAGGTAACAGGTCAGAATCAGAGGCAGGTATATAACTGTCCTGGCTTCTATAATTGACCTGCAACACGCTAAAAGTGGCATTCGGACGTTAGCGTAAAGTGTCGTCTCAGATCAGCCTGCGAAGTCTGCCCAGGCAAAACCGAAACGACGCTTTCCGTTTTTATGTAATTTTCTGTTTTGCATAAGTCTACTTTTGTATAAAAATCTAAAGTAGTCGTGAAGTGCCATCTCGGATCAGCCTGCGCGAACTGTGCAGGCTGATCCGAGACGACACTTTACGCAAATGTCGGAATGTAGTTTATTCATTGAGTATGTCGTTGATATTCATAAGAATTGTATCTTTGGGATCTTTCTAACGAGTACTCACAACATTGGTTTATATAAAGAACTTGTGATATTACTGTTAGAGTACCCCTACTTATCAGAAAGCCCTACTAAATGATTCATTATTCATGTCATATAGCAGATTTCCATCTCAAAGCTTGTTGTTAAGACTAATTCATAAAATATGAAAGGCGATTTTGATCCCGATTTAGACTTACCAAGAGAAGGCGTTGTTGACAATGCTCTCCAATAGCAACGGTTAACGTAATTTCTTTCTAGTCGCAAGGGATGCCATGTTAAATAACTACATATTAGGACCGCGAATACGCGAAAGAGGAAGTGGAAGAGATAGGACAGAAGGATTGGGGAAGATGGAGAGAGGAAGGACAAATGGATACGGACAAACAGATAGACAGATAGACGGATAAAACATGCAAAGAATAGCCTTCTAATCGAAAAAATATGAGAATGAAAACTGAAAAAAAAAGTCTGTTTACAGACATTCTCAATATAGATCTAAATCTTTTTTTTTTTTCGTTGTCTGCAGATGTCATATTCTCCGAAGATAAGATTTTTTTTGCTGTGAAGCATCATTATCCTGTACACAGAGGATGAATTTTAATACGCGGTGCGAAAACTAAAACTCTGTCGCTAAAAACTAAAAACAAGTAGCAATGGAGAAAATGGCTAGAATTGGGGCTGTGTTTGTAAATGACTATATAGTGCTTAACTTATAAGCTAGCAAACCATGGTTAGGTACGAGGTAGTGTTATTGAGTAAATTTTTATTCTTCTTTGAAGTCTGGGCCCGTATTCACCAACCAGTTTTAGAGCGTTCTTTGTCTTATCTTCCAAAATTTCTACATTTGTAAGTAGCTGTGTTACTTACAAATTTAGAAAACCTTTGAGAATAAGACTAAGAATATTCTCAAAAATGGTTGGAGAATTAGGGCCCTGCTGTATCGATTGCTTTCTTGGTAAGTAGTTCGATAGGTCTGTATTTGTAAAATGCAATCTAACGGAAGAACACAACATTTTCTCTGTTTCAGACTGTTTCCTTTCAATCGATCGTGATAACGGACTACCTTACCACGTATTATGTGACAATTCACCAAGATGGCAGCGGATTTTCAATTCCTCTGAACAAAATTGTAGACAGATATCCGGTACGGGTCGGTTTCGCCTGCGCATCCGGAAGTACATACCAGTATGACTATTCGCAGTTGAGTTATGATGATATTGCCAACAAAGACTTTATTGAAAATATAGCAAATGTGTATCCGGTTTACAACAACTTTGTTACTAACGCCGAAACTTTAGAATCAAGATGGAAAACCAGTGGGCAAATAACATATAGCAACAATTCAGACACGTCAATACCGACACACGCACAGAGAGGCGTTTTTCCATATGTTCTTCACAGCGTAACGTCACATCCGGTAAAGGAATGCAGAAGCTGGATAAATGGAACAGCGGTGTTGAGTAATACAAACAAAACAAAGGAATGTCCGACAGCAGAGTCACAAGCTTTTGTCATTAGTACTGATGTTCGCACCGACGGCGATTATAAAATACTTACTATTAAACCAACAGATTTCAGTGGCGGAGAACGATTGCAATGTATGTACAGTAGAGGAACGTCAAGTGTTCAAGCTGGAACCTTTATTGGAACTAATGCGCATACGTCAGTAGATGGTCTCAATATATACAGGTGATTTGCTCTCGACTTTTGCTGATATGCTTGTTGAACTCATTACCAAACGACAAAAAATTCGTTTGGTCCAAATTGAAAACATTTGCAGATGACAATAACAGTGACTGAAAAATTGAAATTTGTTTTGTGAAGGGTAGAAAACATTGTGGGAAAAGGAGAAAATGCTGGTAACCAGCATTTTCTCCTTTTCTCACAATGTTTTCTAAAGGTTTCTTTCTCATGGTCGTCAAAAGTAGGGATTGTGTGGTAATGGGTTAAATGGCTACAAACCACAGCATGACCTCCACGGGTAAACGAGTTTCACATCTACGTGTTTCACTATTTTCTGTTTTGTTTAACCTTTTACCAGACAATCCCCAGTTTAAACGACTCTGATGAAACAGGCTTTTGAAAGCATTTTGTGAAAAAGGAAAAATTACTGTTTACTGGCAGTTCCTCGTTTGCCCAGAATGTCTTTTACCTTATCCAAGACAAAAACCATTAACAGCCGCCTTATATATCGTCTGCAAGTGTTTTAAATAATATGGCCGAGTCTAAAATTTATCATCTGATAAAGAGCTAAGCCGGGCTTTGGACTGCTACTCTGCTTATACGAACTTCAACCGGAAGTCTGAGGCACATTGAAGTTTTAAAGAATTGGGGTGCGCGAATATTTTTTTATAATTAAGGTGTTTTATTATCGAAAAATCAGCGATCCTTTTCTTCTGGTTATACTTTTTCCTACGTGAAAAAAAACTAGAGTTTCGCCTTAGTGGGTTGGACGTTTACTAAAAAAATGTTGGCTGGCCTAGGTCGTTTTCTCTAAAGAACAATCATATAAACCAGGTGTGCAAAATTTGATTTAGAACACGAGTAAGCTTTTCAGATTTATTGAACCATGTCTTCCCTCAGAGATTTTTTTACCTTCCATTTTTCCCCAATTTTTGTATGCTTTTTTGATGATACCGCAATACAATTTGATGGGTCAGAGACGTGGGGCTCCTCGAATATGCTAAAGATGACATCCAACCTTCGTTTCTTTCACTCGTTTTGTTTACTCACTGAAAATGTGAAAAAAATAAAACCTAGGCTTCCACGTTTCTACATGGCTATGGACCTGCGGGTACACCGCATCTTGATTGGATCTGTTGGTATAAATACCTGTGATAGGTCATGAATTCGATCAGTCTCTCCGTCCATCTGCCTGTTTATCCAGGCTTTCACTAGATATTTTTAGCAACGAGCTTCTTCCCTGATTCTCTCCAATTTCATTCAAACTATATGTACATATATGTTCATTTGAATGGTATCAAGGAATGATTATCTTGTAAGACGTAAAGCTAATGTTCAATCTTTTACTTATAATCTTATTCAAAAGCTGGTTTAAACTGTTGTCTTCTCTACCACGACCGAGAGGAAAGTTTTGACCTTTTTAAAAAATCTGAAATGTAGTAAAATCTATATTTTGTTTTGTAGCTTATACATCGGTAACGGCCTGTCAGATGCAGATTACCTAGCAGAAAGGAACGCATACACCCAATGCTGTACAACTGGAAACGACCTAACGATCTCAAATCTTTGTGGCGAGTTTCTTGCAGTCAGGCCGGAATGTTCTTCCACACTCTTCCAGTCCGGAACTTCAGGTTATGCATCATATGTGTGACGAGATACTTTCTTATGACATTCCAATATCACATAGTTATTTTATCAGCATTTTAATATCCATATTTTTTCAAAAAAAGCAGAACGTTCTTGTCCCTTCTTTTTTTCAAATTATTATTATCATTATGTGCATAAATAAATTCAGGTAAAATAATCATATAGATTAATAACCTTATCTTTAATTAAATTTGTCATATGACAAATAGAAATTTCAAGCTCTTCATTTCCATAATTACAGGTGGGGCCGAAGGCGATCCTCATTTCGTAACTCTGGATGGGCTTAAATTTACATTTAATGGCCTCGGCGAATATGTTCTGTTGAAAACATCCAGCTTTGAGTTGCAAGGTCGAACTGCTAGAGTCACAGTTGACGGAGTTTTAAGTGGTGCCACAGTCTTTGTGTCGGTGGTTGCACGGCAAAAATCACCGGCTGGAGATATTATAGAGATGAGACTAAGCAACAATGATGTTGGTAAGACATTAATTCATTATCACCTGCAGGCGACTGCACTATGGTCCTGGAGATTTTGCAAATGGCAGTCATATTGAAAATATGATTGCCATTGGAGACATTAGTTGAAAAATGTGATGAGAAAAAGAGTTCAGGGACTGTAGATCCACTTTTTATGTACAGGTTCGAACAGGTAAGAATTCTTCAGTCTACAAGCTTCGTACCGAAGAAAGGCTTTCGGGAAACACGTAGTCATAAACAGAAAAGTTCCGGTTTATTTTGTCACTAAGTTTTGAAAGCAAATGACGAAAACTGGATTCCGTTCATTGACAGGGAAAAAAAACTGCTCCGTTGAATTGCTGCTGCGAGTCGATGTCATACACGTCTGAAATTGCCTAGTCCTTTGATTGTATATTGTTCTGTGTTGTAAATCTTATTCTTGTAACATAACTTGGCAATAAAATATGTTCAAACTAAACTACTAAACAAGTGTACGTCTTTGTGGTATTTAGGGTGTCTTTGCTGTATTTAGTCACTCTCTTGCACTCCGGATCATTCACATACAAGTATGGTGAGAGTAACGAACGACAACTCTGCTCGGAGATTGGTATTTAGTAGGACCCGAGGTGGACAGTGAATCTTTGTCGCCAGGGGATGCTTATCAAAAGGGGGCATCGAAAGAAAAAACAAACAGTTCAAAACCAATAATTATCGTATAAATTTCATTATCTCCCGCTAGATGGCATTCTATAAATACTCATCTATCTAATATGGGCATCCTGGGTACAGAACCGAACCCCTTTCCTACGCGACAACCGTTACTTTGAATTTAAAACTAAAATAAAGGTTTATTCTATAAAACCCTACGTCGTGCAATTCACTCAGCTATGATCAGCAGTTTAGAGAAATCTGGAGCTAAAGCAGGTCTCATTCTCCTCAAACGTATTGATAAAATCTATTTTCAACATTCCCAGTCAGCAAAATTTATGGGACCGATATGGGCCCCATGTGGGATTTTATATGGGTCCAAAATGGGCTGCCCATGTGGGATTGAGCTGGTTTTTGCAACAGGAATCCATGCAGGACCCACATGGGCAAACATATATGGGTCATACATGGGAACTATATGGGTCCAATAAGGGTAATTTGTAAATACCCACACTGGACCCGTATGGTTCCCAGATCTCCATTATAAGGGCACTATATGGGAATCCTGTAGGTCCTATGTTACTACTTGGGTCCCATTTTAGTCCTGCTTTTCATAAAATTGGCTGCATACGGGAATCAAGTCGGTCCAGTTTTGGTGTACTGTGTGAGGTTGACCTGGTTATCCATATGGTTTGGCAGAAACATCCTTGAACTTCACAAATAGAAAGTACACATAGCCAAGCAATCAGACGTGCTTGCCTTTAGCAATTCATACATGAGTGAGGTAATATTCTAAAGTCCTTTGTCCACGAAGTAAGTTGGTTGACTTATAAGCACTGAAGACTAGAATGCATATCAGCTTGCTGTAAAATCATCTAATATTTAGGTCAAACTACCATAAACTACAGTAAAATAAGAAATAAATGTATTTTCAAGCCATCTCTTTATTTCGTTTTAGTATATTGCTTTCATTCAAAATTACAATTGCAAAAGTGTAGAAAAAATATGGTAGTTAACATTCACAGATATATAAAACAAAACAATTGTGTTACTGCTTTGAAATAACATAATTATGGTATGATATATCTTTAACCAGCAAGGAGTTTTATCTAATAAATGCGAAAAAGAAAAATGCAAAATATTAGATTTGTCAAAAATCAAGGCATCTGCAGGTGACAGCAATTTAGCTTAACTCAAAAGATGTAATTTTTGTCCATAGAAAATTTTGGTTATCAGCATTGTATATGTTTCCCAAAGTGAAACCAACTTCCTATGGGTCATTATTCCTTAGATTGTTAAGCTCATCTCAAGTACCTTTTGCAGACAATGTAGATCAAGATCAAACTGCAGAAAATGTGCACTCTGATCTTGGATGCACACTGTCCATAAAATGATATTTTCCCTAAAAGATCACTGAAATTAACAACAAAATCTGGAACTTACTGTTGGCTTGAAAGTTTCATTTCAGTTACTTGATTTAATTAGCATGTTAAGGGTTAAAACATGTAACTTTACAATGTAAGGGTAAATGTTTATATTCACTGTTGTTTACACAGATCAGGAATCAGGAGCTACATGTCAGTAAAAATCAATCAAAGTCCTCATTTGCAGGATTTTTAGGCACTGTCCTAAACATCTCCCTTTTCTGCCCTCGATCTCTGTGTTGAGCACTAGTCCACTTTATATTGTAGGTCTTAGCTTGCAGAGTGTCGTGTTTAAGGCTTCTTACACAGTCATCCTGTAAATTAATAAAATTCAGTTTTAATGATGCCATTAACTACTTTCAGCAATACTGCAGTGATATCTCAACAAAACTTTGGACATAGCCATACTGAAAGCATTTCTAGACGACAAAATAAACGGGAATGAAAAATTGGAATGTTTTCAGAAGGGTTGAACACATTGTGCAAAAGAAGAAAATACTGGTTAGCAGTGTTTTCTTCTTTTCCAATAATTTTTTCAAAAGCTTCCTTTGTTGAGGTTGTAGACTCTTTACCAAACAACAAAATTTAAGAATGGTCCAATTTCAAAGCACTTGCAGACTACAAAATAAACCTAGCTCGAATATTAAAATTTATTTCCAGCAGGGAAGAAAAATTTGTGGGAAAAAGGAGAAAATACTGGTTACCAGCATTTTCTCCTTTTCACACAATGTTTTCAAAAGGCCTCTATCTCAGGATCATAAAAACCAGGGATTGTTTGGTAAAGGGTTAAAACTTGTAAATGTGTGGTAAAGAGTTAAACTACAATTCAGTTGAAATCATCATGACCATAGGCCTACCAAAGAAATCATAATTTCCTGTAAAACTGCTGTGAAAAATGAGACAATTCTATAGATACATAATGCATGTACACATGATACACATACTGTTGAATTGGGTGCAAAAAAAAAAGAAAAACAGTCAAACTCACCAAATATCATAACTGTAAATCCAAGGTTTTCGAATTACAGCTTTCCCGTAGTTCCCATGAGTTTGTATTTTCTTGCATGTTCAGTTACAAGTGCTGCATCTCACCTATGTGTAAATAGTACAATGTTATTAAAAGTCACTTCATACCCTGAACTGATAAAAACTAAACTATTGAAAGTCGAAATATACCTCCAGCCACTTTAAGCTGACTCTGATACTGCGCCTAATAAATATCTAGTTCTCAATTTTCTGAACAACATTTTTAATTCTCCAGACAGTAAGTATTAGATGTGTTAGTATTCTATTTATGACAGAAGTACGGGCTTGAACACCAGCAGAAATTCTTCTAAAGGTAAGAATTCCAATAGTAGGTACTGTATTTGTACGATCTGCCATCCAAAACAAGAAATATCTTCAAAAAAAAAAGATAGAACGCGTAAATCTGCCCACAAATAGCCGTGGGCCCCTTAAAATAAACATGTCTACATTTTTTATCAATCATAAATTTCCATTTCTTAAAATTTATCAGTAGACTTAGCAAATATATAGGCCAAAAGCCAGCACATTCAGTAACATGCTGAAAAAGAAAAAAAAAAATGACATGCGTAAGCGTTTCGCTCATGACTTTTGAATAGGAGCTCATCAAAATCCAGAACCTTGATTTAATATGGGCAGAGGGATAATGCCATGTGTACAGATAAAACTTTAACAAAACAGGCGCGACGCGAATTCATGTGACAATACGAAATTTGACTCCAATTTTACGATTACCAGCTGACCGATTTACAAAAAAAGTGTAGTGAGTAAAAATTGAAATACATACCATATATATGTCTACAACGAGGAGTAGATTTCATGAGTAGAGCTTAATCCATTTTGAATATGATTCAAACCGCTTACTTCTTGCTCTCAACGGATATTTCTGTTTACATCACGTGATCGCGCGCAATTTGTTTTTGGATATAATCAGTTCAATCCGTAAATGTGTTTTCTTCATATTTGGTATCAGATAAAATATGTTTGAAGGTTAAAAAAATGTAAAATGGCACAATTAAACAGTAGAGAAATAGAATTAACGATAATTGTTGAAAAAAACTCTCATACCGAAGTTTATCGGTAATTTCCGTCTCCGCTCGTCACTGCTGATCGATAAATGGGACCCAAATGGGACCCGTGTGAATACCTTGTTACAGGTTTTGGAGTTTAATCATCGCTAAACTTCTACTATAACAGACAAAAATAGTGTACGGTGAGAGTGAACTTGTTTGGATTTATTTTATCTTACATTGTAAAGGTTTATGAGTATATAAATAACATGGGCTCTATGTGGGTTCCAGAAGGGCTAAAATTCCTGCAAAGGACCCACATAGGTCCCATATAGATATTTAGCCCAGGATTTGCCCATATAGGACCCAGTTTATCATGTTTGCTGGGTTGTTACTTTATAGAGCGTAATATTACAGTCAGCCCCCTTTCGGGGCTAGTGATGCGTCATATAAGACAGTCGTTGTCTGCGCATATCATATTCTTCGAGTATTTAAAGAATGGCATCTAGCGGGAGATAATGATAAGACAGTCGAATCTTCGAAGAACATGACATGCGCAGACAACGGTATAAATTTAGGAGTAGATCTAGAGTAGGCCTATTCGATTCAAGTCTTTGGACGGGCTAAAGAACATACGGAATATCGGCATAAAATGAAATGCATGCTCGCAGAAAAAAGTAGACCCACTGTGCAAAGATACACATCGTGGTGTGCTTTGGTTTCGTTTCATCATACAGCGCTCGTCTGCAATACTTAAACTGACAGGAAACACTGACAATTTTTTTAGCATATTGATAAAGGTAAATGAAGTGGGAAAAGCTAAATTTGTTATCTCTATTTTAGATTAAATTTGCTAATTTCAATATTGCACTTGAACATGCATAATGTAGAAAGCAACGACTATTATAGTAAAGAGGAACAAGGTAGAATATAAATCGGATAGGCAAGTATTCGGACGGCAGTAGAATCTGATAATTCTGACCCCAGGCCTGTGGTACTTAATTTCGCCGAAAGTTTACAACAAGAGAGAGAGAGACTCAATTCTATTGTTTTCTAACACCGTGGCAGTATGGTACCGCGTTCACTCTGTAATTTGGAAAGTCAAAAACATGGAGGAAAATTGTGCTTTATTGTAGCGATTTGTGAATATTGAAAATAACTTGTCATTTATGAAGATATATTTATCTTTTTTTTAAGCGATGTGATACCAAAACACACCTGCTTTCGATTTGATAGAGTAAACAGTGGTTACCGGTAGGTGGCGCTACATATGCAAATTAGGTGATTTTCGGATTACCGCGGTATCATAAAAATGTCACGGTACCAGCGAGGACAACCATATAGGTGTTGGCTACGTTGTCTGCGCATGTCATTTACTTCGAAGATTCGACTGTCTTATATGACGCATCACTGGCCCCGAAAGCGGGCTGACTGTAATATTACGCACTATAAAGTAGCAATGTAGACAATAGCTTTTATCAGTACGTTTGAGGAGAAATGAGACCTGCTTTAGCTCCAGATTTCTCTAAACTGCTGATCATAGCTGATTGAGTTGCACGAGGTAACGTTTTATTGAGTAAAACTGTATTTTAATTTTAAATTCAAAATAACGGTTGTCGTGTGGGAAAGTGGTTCGGTTTTGTACCCAGGATGCCCAAATTAGATAGATGAGTATTTATAGAATGCCATCTAGCGGGAGATAATGGTGTTGGCTAATATCCTATCCATATTTTTTGCTCACTTTTTTTTGTGGCTCCTATGAAACCTTTACATTCATAAACATTCCAGAGAAGCTCTCTGCACCAATGAATTAGGTCAAAAACAGAATGACTTTTTTAAAAAATCGTCACATTTTTATAGAAAGACCCATCTTTCCCTCTCCCCCTCATTATTATTCAGTTGTTTGTCCATTACAACATTTATTTATTCTTAATGCCCATAATTTTAAAGTAATATGACAACATTCATATTATTCACATGTTTTGTTTGCAGAAATTTTTGTAAATGGAGCCTTGGAAACAATTGACTTCACCAGTTTTCCAGATGGAAAGCCATTCAATGAAGTCATACTTCAAAAGGTTACAGATAACAGTACAGTGTACAGAATGGTATTCCTCTCAGGCATAGCAATAAATGTATCGCCTGTATCACCCCTGTTGTCTGTGTCTTTGGCTCTTACTTCAGTATGGAAAGGAGCTGTTACAGGTACAGTTCTTCATTTTAACCCCCTTATCAAACAACAAAATTTTAGACTGGTCCAACCTGAAAGCGCTTGCAGACGACAAAATAAATGTAACTTAAAAATTGAAAACAGGGTGGAAAACATTGTGGGAAAAAGAGAAAATGCTGCTTACCAGCATTTTCCCCTTTTCTTGCAATATTTTCAAAAGGTTTCAATCTCTGGTTAGTAAAACCCAGGGATTGTTTTTGGTAAAGGGTTAATAGTTCAAGTCCCTTGCTCAATGAAACTTTGAGGATTCAAAATGCCAGTGTGACAAGATACATTCCTCTCTCTCTGCTGATCATTGTTTGAACGATGGTTACGAATCATGGATAGGTGCACTGCCCACCATGCTATAACTCAAGTAATGTTGAAAACTTCATGAACTCTTTCCCAAACAACAAAATCTTAGATTGGTCCAAATGGAGGCGCTTGCAGATGACAAAATAACGTAACTCAAAAATTGAAATTTGTTCTGTGAAGGGTAGAAAACATTGTGGGAAAAGGAAAAAATGCTGGTTACCAGCATTTTGTCCTTTTCCCACAAGCTTTTCAAAAGGCTTATATCACGGGATCGTAAAAACCAGGGATTGTTTGGGAAAGGGTTAAACATCATACAAACTTTGATCCTTCAGCTTGCAGACCCTAGTTTTAAAAATGATCTTGAGATGATGCAGGTAACCAGCATTTTCTTCTTTTCTTTACTTTTTTTTTTCTACCCTTAACAGATCAAACCTCGATTTGAGCCAGTTTTAATGTTGATTGTTAAAGCTTTCATTTTGAAGTAAAAAATTTTGTCATGCAATAAGAGTTTGAATTCTTTTCAAACCAAACTATTTATTTTTACCATGTGACATATGAATGGCCACATAAAATGAGATGGTAAGAGATGTAAACTTTACATGTGAACATGTTTAGCATTTTTGATTGCTGAAAGAAGGCAAAAAAGACATGATCCAACAAGTGAGGGAGTGCACCATTTCTTATGTTAAAATTAACAGGACCTGCTAGTCTAGCTTTATACTTTTTATGTGTTTAAATCAATTTGCACATGATTCACATACATATGTATGTGAATGGAAACATTGATATATCTTATCACATTGTTTTCATTGGTATTTATGCAATTACATGTATGATCAAATGACTTGATGAATAGTGTTATATAAGAAGGATTTTTTTTCTTTTTTAAATTGTTATACAAATCTTTTTTCCAAAAGGAAATGAATATGAAAGACCAGTTAATCTTGTCTATCAGATAAACACTTTTATATATTCACAGTATATTGTAAATTTTTACCTCAGACGATTATTTTTTTCAAACATGTGTTTGTGTGTTTAAGGGCTGCTGGGAAACTTCAATGATGATATCACAGATGAGTTCATAACACCTGATGGAACAAACCTTGGTGATTCCGCAACATTTACGGAGGAGCAAATTTTTAACAGCTATGGAAATTTGTGTTAGTGTTCTTTTATAAAAGTAATCATAAATAAAAAACTGACATTGGTCTCACATGCATAGTTGTGCAGTTGTTTAATGTGTCAAATCAATTCATTTGTAAGTTTTCTATCCAGTCGTCTGTCAAGGTAGAGATTCTGCAAAAGTGTCCCATGTAATCTGAAAATTTTCACTGGTGGTACTTAACATCTGTCAGAGTTATTCAGTAATTGGTCTTTAGTACATTTTTCTCAATGATATCCCTTATTTCTCCAAGGTTATAGACAATTGTCACTTCTCTGTGGATTATCTTGGCTAGAACATTATCTAACTAAAACGAACAGAACTATATTATTAAGAATAATGCTTCATTTATAATATGTATAATATGTTTCTTGCCCATGCTTCTTTTGAATGGTAGAGCGGTGCTTTGGTGGAGTGATTAATCCTTAACCACACACAATACATGTACTGAGTTTAAAGACTCAGAGAGAGACTTCAGAAAACATTTTGGGAAAAGAAGAAAATGATGGTAACCAGCATTTTCTCCCTTTTCTACAATTTTTCTATCCTATCAAACACAAATTCATCCTATTGAGAAACATTTAATTTGTTGTCTGTTAATTCTGTCTGTTTTGATAAGTCTAAAATTTTGTAGTTTGTTAACCCTTTACCACACAATGACATCTTTTGACGACCCTGAGGAAGAAGCCTTTTGAAAACTCTTAAACATTGTGGGAAAAAGAGAAAATGCTGGTAACCACCATTTTCTCCTTTTCCCACAAAGTTTTTTACCCTATCAAGGAAAATTGCATCATGTGAGCCACTATGAAATTGTTTTCTGCAAATGCTTCCAATTTGGATAGATCTAAACTTTTGCAATGTAGAAGAGGGTTAAAGAGTAAAGTGATGAAGTGTTTACATTAGTAGCAAGCAGAAAGAAAATGCATTTGGCAGCTAGTATTAGAATTCTTTTGTCAGTTCAAGTTTTGGACCAAGGCTTATATAATCTGTCTAAAACAAAAATAACCCTCCAAAATCAAATATTGCACTCACAAATATGTAGTGAATGAAATGAAATTTATTTTCCACACGAAAATCAGTATAAGTTCTGAGTTAACTTTTTACCAAATGATTGAATTAGAGAATTGTCCAAATTCGAAGCATTTGCAGACAACAAACAAAACAGGACTCAGAAATTTAAATTTGTTTTTGGAAAGTTAGAAAACACTGGGTAAATGAGAAAATGCTAATCCCATAATGTTTTCAAAAGCCTTCTCTCTCAGGGTCTTAAATAGTTGAGACTGTGTGGTAAAGACGGAAGGAAATTCTGTTTAATATGTAGAAAGCGTAGCATTGCCTCGGCAGAATAAGCAGTTGGCTATTGGTCCTATTCTCATATAGGCCAAATAAAATATCAAAGCATTTGTTATGATACATTTGAATTTAAATCATACCATTTGAAAGTATGGAAATATTGTGGAGATGACAGTCTGTTATCATGTGGTTGGGCCATATATTAGTCGCTAATGGAAAAAAAAAAGAATTTCAAAATTAGGCAAAATGTAAAGAAGATGGCTGCCTGGTAGGTTTAAACCTAGCTTTGAAATTAATTCTCTGTCAGCAACTAACACCTTTACAGACCGTACAATAACAGATTGTCATCTTCACAATAATTTCCATACTTTTGAATGGTACATGTATGAAAGAATTCAAATTTGTTTAAACACTGGCTTGCTTATATTGTTACTTTAACTCCTTACCAGAAGACAGCATTTTAGATTTGTTCAAATCAAAAGCATTTGCAGACAACAAAGTAAACAGAACTCGAATTGAAATTGTTTTTTGGAGGGGTAGGAAACGTGATTGGAAAAGGAGAAACTGCTAGTTACTACCATTTTCTCGTTTTTCCCGCACTGTTATCAAAAGACTTTTTCTCCAGGGTTGTTAAGGATCATGGGTTATGAAAGGTTTAATAAGCTTGAAATATATTTTTATCACAGGGCGTGTTTCAGAATCAGAATCTCTGTTCACATACACAGGGGGAGATTCTTACCAGTCAGTAAATGATGATGCCTTCACCCCTATTTTCTTTGATGCTAATTTAACAGTCATGTTTCCCAATGCGACTAAAAGAGCCCAGGCAATAAGTATCTGTCTGCCAGGTCAAACCGAAGACCCAAATCCAGCTGAACGAAGTCAGTGTTACTTTGACTTTGCTGTGTTGAATAGTGAAACCTTGGCGCAGAGTACTGTTGACAACTTGCAGAAAGTTGATGAGAGTAAAGCAGCTTTGAGTGAGTACTGATTTGGGAATTACATTATTATTTTTTTTATGATTTCAAAAAGCTAGAGCTGGCTGTGGTTACTTAGTTGGCAAGGCACACAGCTTGAAACCAGAGGATTGCTTTGCAAATTTCTTTTAACCCTTTCCCACACATCGACGACTTTTGACGACTGCTGGAAAGACGCCTTTTGAAAACAATGTGGCAAAAGGAGAAAATGCTGGTAACCAGCATTTTCTCCTTTTCTCACAATGTTTTCTACCCCATCAATAAACAATTGCACCATTTGAGCCAAATTGAAATTATTGTCTGCAAATGCTTTCAATTTGGAAAGGGCTAGAATTTTGTCTTCTGGTAAAGGGTTAAGGATTGATAATAGTCATTGTAAAAGGATTCATTCCACCTTTCAATCAACAATTCATCCTTAGTTTTGTTTGAAAGCAGTCAGTGGGTTCAGAAGAATATTGTACGAAGTTCTGGTAAAAGAAACGCCAGGAAAGCATGGATAGGTAGTGCTGACAGTAACATTATAACTGAAATGTTGATAGAGGTGTTTAACACTGGTTGCCACCATTTTCTTCTTTTCACACAATGTTTTCAAAAGGCTTCTTCTTGAGGATTGCTAAAACATGAGATTGTATGGTAAAGGGATTACTTCTTCCAATCTTTCACCAGTATAAGGTAGTTGTACAGGTTCTTGTAATTTCACTCGTACAAGGCAATGGTAATTTAAAAATAATTTACATTCACTTTTATTTATGATATGCATTTATAGTACAACTCGAACATTTGTAGGTATACAGTATTTTCTGTTAACAGGTAACTTCGCACCAGTCATTTCAAACAGCAACACAACCTTAGAGCTTATTGGAGGAAGTTCCTACTCATCATTGTATACTTTAGAAGCTAGTGATCCTAACGGGGACTCAATCACCTTTGCCATTGTGACAGGAACACCATCTGGAGTGACAGTACAGCCAAATGGAGATGTCTCATTTATCGCTGTTCCCACAACAACTCCATTTACAATTCAGATTGCTGTGTCTGATGGAAGTATTGCAACAATTTGGGAGCCACATATAAAATACTGTTTCTGTCAGGTATAAAATTGGATTTGTAAAGAAAAATTTGACATGGAAAATTTATATGCCTGTACTTAGTAACCAATGCAAGAAATCATACCAATCAGAATTTTGGTTTTGATGTTTTACTAAACGACAAATTTTTAGATTTAGATTTCTCTAGATTTAGATTCAGACTAAAAGCGTTTTCAAATGAAATGTGGGCAGATAATGCTATTTATCTTTAACCCTTTCCCAAACAACAAATTTTAGACTCTTCGAAACTGAAAGAGTTTGCAGATGACAATTTCAAATTTGATAAAAATGGTAGAAAGTTCTCCAAATGGGTAGAAAACACTGTGGGAAAAGGAGAAATTGCTCGTTACGAGCAATTTCTCCTTTTCCCATAGTGTTTTCAAAAAACTTGTACTGCAGACACGTAAAAACAAGGGCTTGTTTGGGAAAGGGTTAAACAGATTGGTCCTAGTAAAATTCAGATATGAAACGAAAACTTAACAGTTGATAATAAAATAAAAACTCTCTTACAGAACAGTGGTGTATGTAACTTTGGAACTGATCCAGTTGTAGAACAGTTCACTGTTGTACCTTGTCAGTGTCCTGCTGGATGGGAAGGGACATCATGTGATACAGATATTGATGGATGTGCTGACAGCCCCTGTTTTCCAGGTAATTATGGAGATATAGATATTTTACTCTTTGCCACATGCAAGCACCACTATATGCCACAGAAGAAGATGGCTTTTGTAAAATATTTTCGAAAAATTTGCTCAGAATGAGTAATCCGCAAATACAGTATTCACAGGAAAAGTCTACAAGTCACAGTGAGGAATTGTTTATTTTTTTCTCTTTTACACTGTCACATTTTGAAGTAAATTTGGTTGTTATGTGCTTGGCTAGCCTTACTGAAAGCACAATGAAGTTTAACTCTTTACCACACAAGAAAATTTTAGACCGGTCCAAACTGAAAGCATTTGCAGACCACATAATGTTGACAGAAAAATTAAAATTTGGTTTAGGAAGGGTAGAAAACACTGTGGGAAAAGGAGAAAATGCTGGTTACCAGCATTTTCACCTTTTCCCACAATGTTTTCCAAAGGCTTCTTTCTCAGGGTTGTCAAAAGTAGGGATTGTGTGATAATGGGTTAAACAAGACTGACAACTAATGTGTAAATAAAATTCCAGTGAGTTGAAAATTAGTTCCAAAGTAAATAGTTAGTTTTATTTTAAAGGTGTCATATGCTCAGATGTACCTGCAGCTCAGATCACAACTTTTCCAGCTGGCTTCAAGTGTGATGTGTGTCCAATTGGACTGCAAGGAGACGGACAGAGTTGCAATGGTAATTTTATGTCTGTTACTTCTTATCTAATGTTAAGTACAGCAAAATTTCTTTTAACTTCGTGAGACATTTTTTTTTCTTCAGTTGTTCATTTAAGGAGTGTTAGTTAGGTGTTTGAAGCCCATCTCAGCTGAAACTCTTTGGCAAACAATCCCAAGCAGTGGACCTTGGAAGAAGGTATCTGAAAACACTGTGGGAAAAGGAGAAAATGCTAGTAAACAGCATTTTCTCCTTTTCCTACTATATTTCCTCTTTTAAAGGTAAAAACTATAAGATTTGGTATCATTCCACAGGGAGCCATATTTGCCATCGATTCCAAATACTGTTTTTTGTCTCAATTCCAAGAAAAGCAGGCTGATTGATATAGTACATTGTAATTGACCCCAGAAATGTATGATTGTTAACTCTTTGCCACACAACAAAATTTTAGGCCCATACAGACTTTCTCATAGTCTGTGACATTGGTTATTGTGTCGTATAAAGATAGAGCAATATTGTCTCTCTTCTTTTAGATGTTGATGAATGTACAAGTTCACCCTGTTCACAGATATGCACTAACGAGGTTGGTGGGTTTACATGCTCATGTAATAGCGGATACCTGTTAGCTAAGGACTTGACATCATGCACAGGTGAGTTACTGTGTGTCAAGTATTACTTAAATAATTTTCTATTTTCATCCATGGTCTATTAGCCCTTTACCAAACAATCCCTGGTTTTTACAACCTTTAGGAAGAAGCCCTCTGAAAACATTGTGAAAAAGGAGAAAATACTGGTAACCAGCATTTTCTCCTTTTCCCACTTTTTCTACTTTTTTAAGTTAAGTTTCACCTTGTGAGTCGCATTTATTTTGTTGTCTGCGAATGCTTTCAATGTCGACAAGTTAAATTTTTTTTTTCGTTTAGTAAAGACTCAAAAAAGGGACTTTTGAAGAGTTCCTCTGTGGTGCAATGCTTAGCTTTTTACCAAGTGACAAAATTTTAGATTGATTTGTTGATTATATTGTGTTTAATGCCATTTTCATCACTATTTCAGTTATATCACTTCAGCCAGTGCACCTGTCCATGCTTTCCTCGAGTCTCTTTTACCAATACTTCACAAAATTGACTTTCCAAGCCACAGACAGCTTTCCCACATAAGCATCACTGACACAATGGTCAGCCGTGAGAGAGTCATAGTGACATATCATCAGTCCTCAGAAAAAAATTGGTTAGGTCAGGAAGCGAATCCACAACCCCCCTGTTCTCAAGTCTTCCACCCTACCACTGAGCCACTGGGGCTTGGTACAAAATTTTAGACTGGTCCAAATTCAAATCATTTGCATGTGACAGATATGATAATATTCGAATGATGGGATTAATATCAGAGATGGTAGAAAACATTGTCAGAAAGTGGAAATACTGGTAATCCAGCATTTTCTCCTTTTCCCACAATGTTTTCTAATACCTTTTGCATCCTAGCCATTTAACTCTTTACTATACAACAAATTTTTTTATTGAACTAAGTTCTGCAGACAACAAATCAAATCTTGTTAATATGATGGTTTTAGACTTTGATAGGGTAGCAAATATTATGGGAAAAGGAGAAAATGCTGATTACCAGCATTCTGTCCTTTTCCCACACTGTTTTCTATAAGCTTCTTTCCCAGGATCGTTAAAAGTCGGGATCATTATGTGGTGAAGAGTTTAAGTTGACACAGATGATGAGATTTGTCTTTGTAAGGGTAGAAATGGGAGAAAAGGAGAACATGCTAGTTTCCAGCATTTCTGCTTTTCCCAGTAAGTGTTCAAAAGCTTTTTCCTGTTTTGGAAAAGTTTATTTTTTAACTATTTACCAAACTACAAAATTTTTGACTTGCCCAAGTTGAAAGCATTTGCAGATACCAAAATGAATATGACTTAAAAATTGAAATTTGTCTTTGGAAGGGTAGAAAACATTGTGGGAAAAGGAGAAAATGCTTGTTACCTTCACTTTTAATTACCCTGAACTTTTTGGAAAACATTGTGGGAAAAGGAGAAAATGCTGGTTACCAGCATTTTCTCCTTTTCCCACTATGTTTTCAAAAGTCCTCTTCTTCACAGTTGTCAAAAGTCGGGATTTTTTTTGGTAAAGAGTGAATGGGTCAATGATGTTTATTTTCTGTTACATATGCATGCAGATATTGATGAATGTACAGTGGGGACAGATGACTGCGATACAGTAGCCACATGTAATAATACAGTGGGAGGATTCACCTGTAGTTGTATGTCTGGTTACACAGACACAGGATCGGGAAAAGATGGACAATGTCAAGGTATGCCTAGCTGAATATTACACCTTCAGATGTATTTTTTTTTTAATAAACAGTGATATAAGCCCTTTAGGAGATGATAAAATTTTAGCCTCGTCCAAATTGAAAACATTTGCAGATGACAATTTCAGTGTGCCTCAGATGGTGTAATTTACCCCATAAGACATTTCTATGGTATCTCTAATTGACCCTAAATAATAACAAGGATGAAGCCGTTTCTTATGTGTATATGACACCTTTTGATAGCATAGAAAACATTGTGACAAATGGTTACGAGCAATTTCACCTTTTGCCACAATGTTTTCCAAATGCTCCTGCAAGCAATGCGTATAAATGAGTATCTATGGAGTAAAAGGTTAAGGAGGGTATGGCAAAATTCAATTTCACCTTCTTTGCCCATAGATTAACCCTTTACCACCCAATGCCTATTTTTAACAACCTCAAGGAAGAATCCTTTTGAAAACAAAGTGGGATTCTTCTTCAAAACAAAAGGATTCTTCTTCAGGGTTGCAAAGATCAGGATTTTATGGTAAAGATTTTTGGACTTCTCTTGTTTAAAAGCATTTTGCAGACAACAAATAGAATGCTATTCAAATGATGGAGTTTGTCTGAAAAAGGGATGAAAAGATGAAAGTCTAACCAGCAGTTTCTCCTACTACCACAGTGTTTTCAAAGGTATTCTTGTTGAGGGTTGTTAAAAGACAATATTGTATGGTAAAGGATTAACATGATATTGTAGATTTGCAAGACATTATTTTCAGATGTCTTTGCTGCAGTGTTGATTAACTGCCCTCAAACAAACATAAACATTTTCATGTAATACATATAAGGTGTTATCATTGTCTTCTTTATGGAAGCACTTTGTGAGGTTGGTAAATCACCTGTAGTGACAGTTCTAATCAAGTTTTATTGTATTTCAGATATCAATGAGTGCACAGAGCTCACAGAACCTTGTCCTTCCAACAGCACATGCCAGAATACAGCTGGTTCCTTCACATGTACTTGTGATGCAGGGTACCAGCTGGACCCATCATCTAATACTTGCAATGGTAATAGTTCCCAAAGTGTTAATGTTGTTTTCCAGTACATTTCCTGTGAATATTCATACAGCAAAGTGCTTCAAGGGTTGCTTGTGTAATTAGGTTAAATCTTGGGGGTTACGTGCAAACTGTTTACTGAACTACAAAATCTTAGTGAAATGAAAACATATGCAAAGGACAAACTTAGTGCAGCTGGAATCTTGTGATTTTCTGTTGAAAGTGTATAAAACTTTTTTGGAAAATGGGAAATGCTAGTAACCAGCATTTTCTCCTTTTCCTTTCCTATTATGTTTTCAAAAGCCTTATTTGTACTTGAAGTTTAAACATGGATTTGCCTCATGACAATTCAAAACAATCTTTTGTTGAGAAATTTGTACAAGATCAAAGTCAATTGGTTGTATGTACCAAGGTGAAGTAACAATTAATGTTTTTGAGTTAGCACTAGCAGTAATATGCTAGAGTGTTCACTTCCTGATGTCAAGGTTGAGGATTTCTTTGTTGTCACATGCAGGGTTGTTTTTTTTTTTGAATTTCTTGAAAGCATATCTATAGTGTAGATATAGCTGTATATGTAATTTAATTCAGTTCTTGATCTGCACTGTCTGTAAAACTCATGAACTTATTACAAGTCAAGTTCAAGATGTGACTTAATGTCTTCCAGATGGTGGAAAACTTAGTGAAAAAAGGAGAAAATGCAGGTTATTAGCATTTTCTCCTATTCCCACAATGTTTTCAAAAGTTTTTTTGTTTTTTCTTCAGGATTGTCATACTGAATTGTTTAATAAGGGTTTTTTATCTGCTTCCAGATATAGATGACTGTGCTCTTCAGGATTCATGTGAACAGCTATGTGTGGATGGTGTCAATACATTCACATGTGCTTGTGAAACAGGATTTATTGTGGACTCCTCAGATAATAGACAGTGTGTTGGTGAGTTGTGTATCATTTTGTCCAAGAAATACATAATAGAATATTTGGTTTGACTCATTTAAGTACGCTGCTGGGTGTATTCAAACATTCAAGAAACATTGAGCAGAAAAGTGGCACTATGATTGGTGAAGAAAGTTTTGATGAGAGGAAAATCACAATTTTGAACTATTTTGAATGCATTTTATGTGGGCTTTTAGCAAGCAATTGCTTGTTTGCCACAATGTTTACAAATGCTACGTACACCTGAGATGTAAAAAATTGAAGTAAAGATGGAAAAGTGTATGGCCCTAGGATGGTAAAGATTGAATCTTGAAAACTCACTTGAGTATGGATACCCATTTAGTGTTGACTATATGGCTATTGTTAAGAGATTTTGATGTTTTTTTTGTACAGTCTGCAGTTTCTTAAAGTTTTGAAATATTGTATAATTGAATACTTGCCCATTACAGTAATGGCTGACTTTACAATGCTTCTGCTGATTTTTTTTTTGTAGAGGTCAAACTATTCCCTTTTGCTTCATTTTTTCAGCTAATGTTGACTGTAACAGTACACAGCGTGCAGATTGCAGTGCAGGAAATACCACAACTTCCACATGTGCCTTAGATTCTAGAGGAAATATTATATGTCTCTGTAAAAGTGGTTATGGAAAGGGAGGGTCTGATATCTGTGTAGGTTAGTCTGCTGATTATCACTCATATTTCAATGGTACCTTTAAAAACTAGAAGCTAGCAATAGTAAGACAAGGAAGATTCATTCAGGAACAAGGTAAAAGAAAGAGGGTCATACTAAAATTGTCTGACTTTGTTGAAAGGGTGTAAGATGGTGAAAAATATTTTGGCTTGAGTTAAAGTCCAGTCATGAAAACAACAAAGTATTAACAAAGTTTACAGACAATACTGAAATCACTGTTCTGTAGCTATTTTGAAATTGTATCTTATGACCTCACAGATATTTTGAAAAAACTATGGTAATATACTAGTTTTAGTGCTAGCTTGTAGTCATATGAATGAAAAAAATAAATAAAAAGAAATTATCATTTGAAAGCAGAAGATCTGAATACAACATCATATCAATTTGATATCTAGTATGGCAATATTGGTCTGTGTATTACCAAGAAAAATTCTACATTGCCTCATGTTTGTGCATTTAAGTCTCACAGTTGAATCTATTTGTGGCTGTTTATTCACAGATATTGATGAATGTCAGACAGGGGTGGATGCTTGTGAGGAAGCAACTTGCACCAATACAGATGGTGGTTATACCTGTACCTGTAACCAGGGTTATACATTCAAAAGTGGATCACAGCTCATCTGTGAAGGTAATTAGTATAGCAGTTTACTGCAATATGAGTCACAGAGCATTTAGAGGCACAATTACAGTTGCCCCTGCAGAGACTGCAGATCAAAGTCCAAATCAGACATACACTGTAATCCTGTGTTAACATTGCCCAGTATTGATATACGCTGGCCAAATCAACTTTCAGGCTGTTTTCATATGACTGAATTTTAGACCCATTCATTTGAGAAAAAAAAATGCAGTTAAAATGTGGCTCAATTTATTGTAGGAAAAGTAGAAAATACTAGTTGCCTGTATTTTCTCCCTTCATCACATTTTTTCCACAACCTTTCTAAGCTGGAGTCATTTAAGCACTATATTAACATTATATTACAGACATAGATGAATGTTTATCCACACACCAGTGTGTAAGTCCTGCCACATGTGTGAACAGTCCTTGGAGTTATGTATGTAGCTGTCCAAATGGTTATACAAGATCTAATGATGGATTACAGTGTAACAGTAAGTAGTAATTTTACAGCAAGATTTCATGTTTTGAACTTTTTATACCTTTTCCTATCTGTTATTTACAAAAATTATCAGTGCATCTGTTTTCATTGCCAATCATCATGATTTTGACAGTTTATGTATAAATATCTTAAAATGCTTTGATCCTATATAATACAACAAAATTTTAGACCTGTCCAAGCCCAAAACATATGTAGATGCCAAACTAAATGAGGTAAAACCTGAAGTTGTCTGTGCTAGGCTTGAGAACAATGTAGGAAAAGGAGGTTAACAATATTTTCTTTTTTCCCCACAATATTTTCAAAAGTTTTCTTTCTCTATATCGTTAAACGTTGGAATATTGTGGTAAAGAGGTAAAAAGGATATACAGATTTCTTGCATCTAAAAATTCCCATTTGATATGGTTAGTAATGCTAAATCTGTGCAAAATACCTTTAGTGAATATAAAGGATGAATAATTCCCAAGGCAAAAAAACTCAGGTGTTTTGAATTTAAAAACCACCACTCCTTGAATACATTTTTTCAGTAACTTTAGTAAACTTCGCTTTTCAACATTTGTCTTCTCTATAAATACCTGTAACATGGGTAGGCAGTAACTTAAAGTAACAGTGCTAGTCACATTTATTCACATTTTATTTCATGCTTTCAGGTGGGATATCGAGAAATAGCAGTGAAAATATTTTTCGATCTTACACTGGTTCCACCAGTGAAAATACCGATTTTCACATTCTTGTTGCCTTGGTAAATTGCGCGTACATAACAACCAGATGGGAAATATGACATCATATACCTTACATTTCTCGCGCTTGACGTAGCTATGCGGGAGGGGTACGCCACGGGGAATAACGGAAAAGAACTGTACTGGATTTTGATAAAGCTCCTCCTAAAAAGGGTTAAAAGCATGAAATAAATAGAATATTTGTATTTTTTAGTGAAAGATCGTAATTTATTTCATCTCGTGAACACCATCGGTAATATTTTCACTCGTGGCTCTGCCACTCGTGAAAATATTACCGATGGTGTCCACTCAATGAAATAAATTTCTATCTTTCACCGAAAAAAACAAATATCCTCTATCTACATGTATTTATTTGCATAGACACTGACGAATGTGCAGATCCTGCCACCAATCCATGTGACACGGAAGATGCAACATGCACAGACACTGTGGGCAGTTTTACATGTGCTTGCAATTCTGGTTTTACTGGGGATGGATTCTTATGTTCTGGTATGTTACCAAAGATTTGTTGTTATAAAATGAAGGAAGTTATGTCTATGGCTCTATGAACATTGTTGTAGAATAAAAAGATCTATTGCATATGCTCGAGAATTTATGACTAAGGCTCTATGTTCATTGTTGTAGAATAAAAAGATCTATTGCATATGCTCGAGAATTTATGACTATGATTCTGTGTTCATTGTTGTAGAATAAAAAGATCTATTGCATATGCTCAAGAATTTATGACTATGGCTCTATGGTCATTGTTGTAGAATAAAAAGATCTATTGCATATGCTCGAGAATTTATCCTGTTTCCATATACGGGGAAAAAAATAATATGACAATTCAACTGATTAGTGTATGCTCACCCTTCATAAACTTTTACCCAACAATCCCCTACTTAAATGATCCTGAAGAAAAAGTCTTTTGAAATTATTGTAGGAAAAGGAGAAAATGCTGGATACTAGAATTTTCTTATTTTTATACAATGTTTTCCACCCTTTCAACTTCTTTAGTCCCTATATTTGTGCTATACATATATAAGGAGTGATCAGAAAGAATGTGGACCAGTGCCAGTATCAGAATATTGTTATAAAAAGCAACTTGAAGTGTTCCTTATTGTTGAAAGTAGCCCCCTCTGAGTTCTATGCACTTATTCATTCTTGATTTGCATGAGCGAAGCACATCTGGGAGCGCGTCAGAAAATGTTACCATCAAGGACCCTTGTAGCAAGAGTTAGCTCCTCTCTGCTCTTATAGTGCATGCCACATAGAGAATCTTTCAAAACAGGAGCTAGTCAAAGGACACACGGAGTCAGGACTAAATTATATGGAGCATTGGCAAGTGTTTCCATGTTTAGTTTTTTGCAAAGTTTCCAGTTCAAGTATGAAATTTTATACACTGAAGGACTTTGAAAACGCAAAAATTGAAATTTATGTAATAATTCAATTTTTTGTTTATCATTTCATTTGAAAATATGCAAAATAAGAACAACTACTTGTTAACAAACCTTGTTCTAAATTTCATCCCAAAATATTGAATAATGTAAGAGTAACAGTCTATCAAATAGCAATACCCTTACATTCAAAAGTAGTAATTAATAGCGAGTGTAACTGCCATTTGCCCCTATGCATGCAGTACATCTCCGCCTCATCGAAAGAACAAGGTTTGCTAGCACTTGCTGAGGAATGTTATTCCATTCATTGATCATGCTCAATCGGAGACATGTCTGGAGAAAAAGACGGCCAGTCTAGCACTGGAATCCTATTTGTTGCCAGAAAATTGACAGTGAGGCGGGCACTATGAGCTGGGGCATTGTCATGTTGGTATATAAAGTTTCCTCTCCTATAATTTTGCCGTAAAAAGGGTAATGCCACAGGACGAAGAACGTTGTCAATGTAACGCATAGCATTTACATTTCCATTTAAAATAACAAGATCTGTTTTGTTAAACTGGGTTATACCAGCCCACACGTGAACACTGCTACCACCACCATGGTTACGTTTCTGAACACAGTTCTCCAAAAACCGCTGACCGCGTTCACGGTACACTCTTGTACGGCCGTCGCAATTTTGCACATTAAACTTGGATTCATCAGTAAAAAAACTGATCTCCTCTGCCTGCAATTCCATCGTAAGTGAGCCCAAGCCCAGTTTAACCTCGCCGCCTTATGTCTGTCGGTCAAAATGCAATCTTTGTTCGGTCTGTGGCAACGGAGCCCAACTTCTCAAATTCTCCGCCGAACTGTACGAGCATGGATTGGGAGTCTGCAATTAAACAATTTAAAAATTTATCTAGAAATTGGGTCGTAATTTAAAGCAATTGTAATCAGATGGTTTATTACAAAGATGAAAGAACTTACCCTTGGAATCCAATTGTTTGTCTGGCACCGATGGTAGCCGGTCTGAATGGAAATGTTTGATGCAATCGACGTAAGTTGGCGTCTTGATGGTGGGTTGTTATTTTTCGCTCACCAGGCGGGGGTCGATCTTTAACTGTCCCAGTGGCCTGGTAACGATCTCTTAGGCGAAGAATAGTTGACGGATAGCAGTTATAGTGTCTCGCGACGTCAGAAACACATACCCCGGCTTGTAGCATTCCAATTGCGCCAGATCGTTCATGTTCGGACAAACATGGCATGATTAATAAAGTAAAAGATATTATGCCAACTTGTTTTTTATACATGTAAGACTACAAGCTACATGTGGAATGGTAAAATATTTTGCTTCAACGATTCATGGGGTATGCTACGTGCTAAACCTGGTAAAACAGCGATCACGTAGATCATGGTGGCCAGTGCCTAAAAACGCTGGTATCTAATGTAGATAAAAGCAGACAGCCGTTACCACTCAGAGTTTTTACCTATTAAAGAAGACTAAAAATATTAGTGGCGCAAAAAATAAATTTTCATTTTTTGCATTTTCAAAGTCCTTCAGTGTAGTTTGATAAGAGTCTGACCCTGTATCTAACAAAATTCTTACTGAGGACAGATGAAAATGATATCAGCCAAAGTCATTCCTTTTTTACTGAAAAGTATTGTTGAAACTTTGACAATGAAGAAAAGCAATTTAAATACCTTCTTGAATAGAGGCTTTTTGAGTAGTGTTGATAAAGAAACTGCAAGAATACATGGATTGATGCACTGGCAACCATTGAATGACGAAAACTGAGGAAAGTTTTACCCTTTCTCAAAACCTCTGTGTTTTAAAGATAGTGAGGGAGAAAGCTATTGAATCATTGAGGAAAGGTTTTCTATCTTCATTTGAAACATACCGTATTTAATTTATTGTATTAAGCAGTATGTCTCAAAATATTTGCTTGGTAACAAGTGAATAAGAAAAAAGATAATGATGTTCCTTTTTGTTTCCAAAACATAGATCTGAATGAATGCACACAAGCAGATCATGGAGGATGTGCACAAGGTTGTCAGAACAGCATAGGCGGATTTCAGTGTTTCTGTGGAGAGGGTTTTACACTGAATGCCGATAACAGAACCTGTGATGGTACACACAATTTTATAATTTTGAATCTGAACATGAAAACTATGTTGAAAAGTATTTGTTTTGTTTGCTTGTGTGATGTTTGTTTTTAATATTATTCAGTTTTATCATAGCAGCCATTTTGCATATCCATGCTTTCCTGGTATTTCTTTTCCCAGTACTTTGCTCAATATTTTTTCCAAGCCACTGGCCACCTACACATAACCGTCCTTGAAACAAGCATCAGCAGTTAGAGGAGAATCCTGCCACTGTGACTATCATAAGTTCTCAAATAGAAATTTGCCAAGCTGAGGATTCTAACCAGAGAACCTTAGGTCTCAACTCCTGTACATACGAACTATGTTTATTTAACTGTTTATTTGCCTTCCTATCGTTTTTTAGCTTTACTGGCTGAAGAGCTTATGTCATGGCGTGGTTTCCGTCGTCCGTCTGTCTGTCCGTCTGTCAGTCCATTAGTCTTTTTCTTGTTTACGCGATAAAGTCTTCATTTTTGGTCAGATTTTCGTTTTAACTTACACAGTTTGTTTATCTTATCAATAGCTTCAACCCTATTGATTTTGAAAAAATTCCTACAAACAGTATGGGAAAAGTAGCCATTTCAAGTTGAAAACTTTCATTTCTTGTTTACGAGATAAAGTCTTCATTTTTGGTCAGATTTCCGTAAAACGTACTTAGTTTTTTTTATCTCATCAATAGCTTTAATCCTATCGACTTTGAAAAAAATCCGACAAACAGTATGGGAAAAGTATCCATTTCAAGTTTAAAATTTCCATTCTTGTTTACGCGATAAATTCTGTAATTTTGGTCAGATTTCCATGAAACTTAGAGAGTGTGTTTATCTAATCAATAGCTTGAACCCGATTGATTTTGAAAAAAATTCCAACAAACAGTATGGGAAAAGTAGCCATTTCAAGTTGAAAACTTTCATTTCATGTTTACGCAATAAAGTCTTCGTTTTTGGTCAGATTTCCATGAAATTTACAAAGTTTGTTTATCTCATCAATAGCTTTAACCCTAATGATTTTGAAAAAAATCCAACAAACAGTATGGGAAAAAATAGCCATTTCAAATTGAACAATTTCATTGCTTGTTTACATGATAAAGTATTCGTGATCAGATTTTTGAGAATTTTTCAGCTTGTTTATCCCATCAATAGCTTTTTAACCCTGTTAAGTTAAGAAAAAAATTAAAAAACAGTAATGGAAAAGTAGCCATTTTTGAGTTGAAAATGTCAATTTTTGTTATCTTTTTGCCTAATGAATTCCTATGTATGCTTTATTTAAAAGCAAAATTTCTGCCAGTAGAGCATATTCAGGCCCTTCAGGGCCTTCTAGTTTTGCTTTGACATACATGTATTTGTCACACAAATACTACAAGTCACAACAGACAGTTTTTGAAAACTGTTGTTGAAAGAATAGCTAATTGATAAAATTAGTTGCCTCTTTTCCTCAGTATTTTCCATACAATTCACAATCAAGATTGGTGGTTGCTTAATACAAGTGGCTGCTGAACACAAATAGCTATCACAGATTTGACCATGATATTATGTCTGTGTGCCTAAAACTACATTTTGGACTTCATGTATTTACAGATGTGAATGAGTGCACATCCAGCACAACAAACCTGTGTTTTAACAACACATTCTGTACAAATACTGTTGGAGGATTCACTTGTTCTTGTCCCTCTGGATTTGTCCTTAAAGCAGATGGATATACCTGTCAATGTAAGTATGATTTTCAAACTAAAGCCGATGTTATAATATGTGTATTTGAACATTTATCAAATGCTGTTATTGTTCTTGTTGCTTGAACACATCACCTCTTATAGAAGACCACTCTTAAATACATTTAGGCAGAATGATGTAAATAACTTTTTCTTTTGCTACAAGTTTTCACATGTATTCAGCATTGATTTGTGTTAACCCTTTACCAAACAGTCCCTGGTTTTTACGACAGTGAGATAGAAACTTTTTGAAAAGTTTATGGGAAAAGGAGAAAATGTTGGTTACCAGCATTTTCTCCTTTTCCCAAAATTTTTTCTACCCTTCTGGAAACATATTTTAATTTTTGAGTAACATTTATTTTGTTGTCTGCAAGTGCTTTGAATTTGGAACAGTCGAAAATTTTGTTGTTTGGTAAAAGGTTAATTATCAAAATTTTGCTAGTATGTTTTCATAGCAATCAGCAATAGGAAATGATATGTACTAATTAATAAAATTGGTTTAAAATCGGGGTAGTAGACCATGTTTCATTTTAGGATATCTTCCAGTATGAGCACTTTCCATCATTCTCAATGTTACTCATGAGGCTGTAAAATAGTTATGCCTCATTTTGAGTGACTGAAGAAAAATTGCTCTTCTTTTGTCAGACAATTGTTGGATGGGTCTGTTAATGGCCATGTTTGAAAACCAACTCTTGTCTATACAGCAAAAAGATACTACTTTGTATATTTTTTCACCATGAAATGAAAATAACCTTTGATGACCTAAAGGTCAAGGTCACATGTAGATCATATTTATCAATGTCTATGTCATATTTATCAACAAGGCATTTGAGAGGAAGGCATATATTTGTTGAGGAAATATGTTACTTACCTTTTGTAGCAACTTCAGTCTGTGCTGATAATCATGGCTGTGAGTTTACCTGTGATGTTATTGATGGTCAGGACACATGTACCTGTGAAAGGGGAAATGAGCTTAATGCAGATGGACTCACCTGTTCAGGTAAAGTGTTTGCCACATAAAAATGTGCTATATGATATGGCAGTGCAATGATTATACATTTTACTGGAAACTCAAATTTTGAGTCTTATTCATATTGAAAGTGTTCGCAGAGTACAAAGTAAATGTGATTCATATGATGGGGTTCGTCTTTCAAAGAAAGAATATAAAGTTTTGCGGGTGAGGCAAAAATGCTTGTTGCAACATTTTTTTTTTCAAATTTTCACAGTGTTTTCTTAAGCTGACTTGACTAAGGTTGTTAGAAACATAGGAATATTTGGTAAAGAGTCTCTCCATTTCAGCCTGAATGATAAATTTTATCTTAAATCACATGATTCCTTTTCCTCTTATCTGTGCCTCATCCTCTTGTCATTACTGTTATATTTAGTTTATATGATAGAAAAATATCTCTTTCTTACTGCAAAGACTTTGAACAAGGTTCAGATGCCAGGTCCACAGTATTTGTTATTGTTTTCTATGATAGACAACAGGCATGACATAAATGGGCAAACAATTATTTTCATTGTGATTGTAAAACAAATTCTTACAGATTACATTAATCATTTAAGATAATTGCTATCTAGAAAACTTATCTGCTAGTCACCCAGTGAACAAAGTTTTGCCAAGTTCCAAAGGTTTGCCAAGCCTATCATGGAATTTTAAACTGGAACTTTGGATGATGAGAAGTTGATGCTTTACTCCTACATCACTGCCATCCATAGTATGAATAGGAAACTGTCCAAATCAGTGTGAGAATTAAGAGGAAATTAGATGAATATTTCTTCTTTTTTTCCTGTTGTAGATATAAATGAGTGCACCACAGATGGAGCCACGCTATGTTTGTCATCAAACAATGTTATATGTAACAACCTACCAGGAAGCTATAGCTGTGTGTGTACTAATACCAGCCTGTACACACAGGTGGAAGAGGACAGATGTATAGGTTAGCTGTTTTAATACCAATTTCATAATGATCTCTTTCCAAAATGACAGTGTTGCATCCAGGACATGCAACTGTGCAAATCTCTCTCTCTCCATACCTTCAGTTTTTCAATTTTCTTGGATGTAAACTCTTGAGGAAACAAAGATAATACTCGCCCAACAATATAGCCTGTGTGCAATAAAATCACATTTTGACAATAGAATTACTGTAAACATTCTGATTATTCAATTCAAGCTACATGTATATATAA
The DNA here is from genome assembly GCA_943736015.1 of Tridacna crocea. Classification (NCBI taxonomy): domain Eukaryota; kingdom Metazoa; phylum Mollusca; class Bivalvia; order Cardiida; family Cardiidae; genus Tridacna; species Tridacna crocea. The sequence goes on from OX031062.1 coordinate 25,842,165, forward strand.
ATAACCCCCTTTTCTAACAATACTAATGCACAAATATAGCTTTGGAAATACCTCTTTGAATATAAGAGACCTAAACTGTTTGCCTGTTATCAATCTGCATTCTATCGAATGTTTATGGCAGATATAATGGGTATCAATTTAATAAGAATATCATCAGGTCCTGGGGTATAAATGTTATTGTGGAATGCCTGGGCTGTAATTTCAACACATGTGTTGTTAAGCAAATTTGTCAAGCTGTGTTAACTTGTAAAATTTCTATCGCGGGTTGAATTTGAAATATCCGGAAAACTATGGCACCTATATGCATGGACTTTTTGAGGAGCAGGACATTTAGTCCATGTAAGCCATATAATGCTCATTCAAATGGAAGGAAGGCAATCTGCATCTTTTGCCGGTGAAGAGGCAGTGGCATTGTGAAGACAGAAAGACATTTGCTTCTAATTAGTTAACCTGCTACCAATCAACAAAATTTTAGAATGGTCCAGATTGAAAGCACTTGCAGACAACAAAATAAACGTAACTCAATAAAATGAAATTTGTTTCCAGCAGGGTAGAAAACATGGTGGAAGAAGGAGAAAATGCTGGTTACCAGCATTTTCTTCTTTTCCCACAATGTTTTCAAAAGACGTCTCTCCCAGGGTCGTAGAACCCAGTGATTGTTCGGTAAGAGGTTAATGTGAGTATCTTTATGGTCAGGACTGATGTTTCTTAAAATGTTTGCTACATCAAGGTTATTGAGATATGTTTCATCGGCAGTACCCTCAAACTCACTTTCCCTCCTTTTTGATTCTGTGATGGGGATCTCCCTCTCTCTAAGGTCATCCTGGGTGCAACACTGAACGAGTTAAAGAAGTATCTATATTGATAGCATTTCAATGTGAATGTGAAAATGATAGAACTTTTCTTTGAAAGGGTGGAAATCATTAAGAGTAGGGGAAAAATGCTGGTAACTGTTTGTTAAGACATGACCCATTTTTTATGACAATATTCTAGACTTGTCCACATGGACAGCATGTACAGATGAGAAAATAAATGCAGGCAGAGTGAAAAGGATTTGTCTAAGAAATGGTAGAAAATTTAGAAGAAGAGAGAATCCTGGTCACCATCATTTTTTTTCCTTTTCCCACAGTTTTTCAAAAACCCTCTGTCCCTTGGGTCCTAAAATGTCTGGATAGTTCGGTAAAGTGTTTAAAAGATGAAGCCATTTTACTGAATCACACTTTTCAGCTTTAATCCTGATTTTTTTTTTTTATTTTTCAGGTTTTGAAACTTAACCTTAATTTTATTGCTCTTTTCAGATATAGATGAATGTTTGAATAACTCATGTCAGGCCAATGCTCAATGTCAGAATACAGTTCCGGGTTTTACATGTACATGTTTGTCAGGGTTTACTGACCTGGATGGTGTTTGCACAGGTAAACAAATTTACTCGTACTGTACTTGTATGACTTAGTGGAGTATGGTACATTGGAAAATGGTTTGGGTATAGGAAAGAAATTTTTTAATTAGCAATTGCTTCTTTAACCACGAAATATTTTGTATTAATAAAAAGAATTTGGCCAAACCACTGTAGCTCAGTCAGTAGAGTGCAAGAAGGTGGGAAGGGGGAGTGCAAGAAGGTGGGGGGGGGGGGGGGCTCCCTGGTTTGATCTATGGTTTGGCCAATTTCTTTCTGAGGATTGATGATAGTCATTGCAATAGGATTCATTTCTCTGTCACAGCTAACTATTGCTTCCACATTGGTTTTGTTAGAAAGCAGCCAGTGACTTGGAAAGAATATTGTACAAAGAACTGGTATAAGAAAAACTCAAGAAAAGCACGGATAGGTGCACTGGCAGCTGCAATATAATTGAAATAATGTTGAAAACTGCCTTAAACATGTTACAATCAATCAAACAAAAATACTTACAATATTTTTATGTGTACGGATTCTCATATTGAACAACATTAACCCTTTGCCACGCAATGATGATTTTTGACAACCCTGTGATAGAAGCTTTTTGAAAACATTGTGGGAAAAGGAGAAAATGCTGGGAACCAGCATTTTCTCCTTTTCCCTCAATGTTTCCTACTTTTCCCAAATCCAGTCTCAATTTTTCAGTCACATTTATTCTGTTGTCTGCAAATGCTTTCAATTTGGAACACTCTATAAATTTGTCATTTGGTAGAGAGTTAAAAGGCACCATATTGCCTTGAGGTTCCATACCAGTTTAAATATGTACCAAATGACAAAATTGAAAACTTGTCCAAAATGAGAGAACTTGCAGACGACAAGGCAAATGTGACTGAAAAATTGCCAATGTTCTTTGTAAAGATGTAAAACATTGTGGTTACACCCTTTTTCTTCTTATCCCTCAATGTTTTCAAAAGGCCTTTTTCCAAGAAAAGTCAGCATTGTGTGGTAAAGGGTTAAGTAAAAAACTGAAAATTTTCAGTCAGTAACAAATAAGTCCTGAATATTGCAATGTCTAGGCTGTTATACATGTAACTAAAAGATTAAAAGATATTTGTGGTGACTATAATTTCTGAATTCTCAGTCTGTTCTTGATAGTTTTATCCTCACAAGATGTGAACCCAGTCAATTAAGGTTAAACCATGAACACAAAAATTTACTTTACATATTGGCATGCAAACATACTAAGGAAATGGCATATATTGCAGTAAAGTGATTTTTCAGGATTATTCACCTTTCAATTCTTTAAAAGAAAAATTGAGAAGTATTTTTGATAATAATGTTGAAAAGGAGAGAATCTATTTCATGCAGGAGAAAACTTACCTGAACATCCTTGTTATACATGTATATACATGTATTAATAATGAACATGAATTAAGGTTTGATGCTTATAAACATGTGAAAACTTTGTTGCAGAAGGAGAAATCGCTGTTTATGAGATTTCTAAGTTATTCAAAAAAGCATGTAAAGTTGTCCTCAGCTTGTTCAGAGCTCGTTCATAGTTTGCTGTTTCTTTGATAATATAGTGTGTATAATTGTGTATTACATAATAATGATTATCATTCGAAGGAAATCATGATAAAACTACTGGACAGTGCTTTTTAAAATTCTTAAAAATGGTTTACAGCCATTTACTAAACCCAAGTTCCTGCAACCTGAGAAAGAAAGGTCTTAACCCTTTACCACACAATCCCTACTTTTGACGACCCTTAAGCCTTTAGAAAACATTGTGGGAAAAAGAGAAAATGCTGGTAACCAGCATTTTCTCCTTTTACCACAATGTTTTCTACGCTTCACAAACAAATTTCAAATTTTCAGTCACTTTTATTTTGTCATCTGCAAATGCTTTTGATTTAGACTAAAATATTGTCGTTTGGTAATGAGTTAAGATTAATGTCTGGTAAAAAGTTAAAGATTTTTGTTTTAGATATTAATGAATGTGGATCTGGGGCACACAACTGCCATGCAACCCTAGCAACATGTACAAACACTGATGGGGCCTACACTTGTGCTTGTAATACAGGCTACAGTGGGAATGGAATTCAATGTGAAGGTAATATCCTTTTTTGGTCATATGTCTGTCAAATATTTTTGTTGCCTTTTGCCACTCCTTGCTCCTTGTTTACCCTACCTATGATCATGTGTTATGTATAAAAAAAAATGAAGTGTTAAATATTTAATACAATTTTTGTAACTTGGTGAAAAAGATGTTAATACAAGTGGCTTATAAGGAGATTAGCCCATTACTAAACAATCCAGTGTTTTAACTATTCAGAGGAAGGAGGCTTTCGAAAACATTGGTAAAAGAGAAAATGCTGCTTTTTCAGCATTTCTTAATGTTTTTAAATAAAATGTTAAGAGCCACATTTAATTTTTTAGCAGAATATATGTCCAATATGGACCAGCTTTAAATCGTGTAATGTGGTATAGACTTAAACAGAGTAGAATTCTTCTGTACCTAGGAAATGCTTGGCTATCCATGTACCTGTACAGCTTCACATATATATTAACTATCTTGCAAGAATCCAACTTTTTTATTTAGTTTGAGGTACCATTTTTTATTTGGTTTGAGGTGCCGTAGATGAAAGCAACAGCTTTTGCAATAACACAGATCAAGATTAGAATCCACAGAACATGCAGTCTGATCTTGAAACTATACTGCTGTTTATTTAGTCATGGCTATGGGATGAAACTGGATGGATTTAGTTAAATTTCCGCCATGGAAAAAAGTCAATTCGAAACATTTAAAAAGTGTTCTAGCAGACATATTGTAATTGTTCATATCAATTTTTTCATGTTCTAAGATTTGAATTTACTGTCAAGCAAATATCACACAGTTGTAGGTTCTGACATGCTTGCAGTTGCTTTTGGGAAAAAAAAAATTTGGCTAAAGGATAAGTAATTACTTGCTACTAGCAAGGACTGTGATTCCACAATTTTTTTTACTATAATCAGTCAAAAAAAAAGAGGTTTGCTTTCTTTCGAAATTAATGTTCTTCTTTCTTTCAATCTCTTTACCATTTTCACCCCTTCCCACCTAACCCCACCTTTTTGAAGGCTTTATTTAACTTCCAACTGATTACTATTAAAAGCCTTGTCAAATATAAAGATGCATTTCATCAACTGCTTTTTTCTTTACATGTATCCATTTACTGAATCCTCTATTGCACAATCTGGAGATGTATTGACCCTGACGGAGAAGGCATTTGAAAACATTTTGGGAAAAGAGAAAATGCTGGTAACCAGCATCTTCTTTTCCACGATATTTTCAGGCAGAAGACTTTCTCTTTCTTTGAAAGGATAGAAAACATTGTGGGAAAAGGAGAAATGCTGGTAATCAGCATCATCTTCTTTTCCACTATATTTTCAGGAAGGAGACTTCGTCTTTCACGGTCGTTTTATTTATAGATTGTTTGGTAAAGGATTAAAATCATTCTAGTTGTCACCGTGTTTCAGACATTGATGAGTGTATACAGGGTACAAGTGGCTGTGATGCTATAGGTAGCTGTGTTAACTCTGAAGGTAGCTTCACCTGTACTTGTCCCAGTGGCTATAACTTGGCTGCCAATGGAAAGAACTGTAATGGTAAGATAATTATGCTTCTAGTAAAATCTGCCACTGAGTTCTTTGACATAAATTGAAACTCTACATGGCAGGTTGCTTACAAAAAGTTTATAAATGTTATTGAAATGAAAAGTTTTGACTCTGAAAAGGTAGAAAGCAATGAGGAAAAGGCGAAAATGCTGGTAGTCAGTATTTTCTCCTTCAACATTTTCAAAAGCTGCCTTCTTGAGGGCATTAAAAGTCAGGACCTCTTGATAAAGGGAAAACAGATTCTTTATTTTTTAATATTTTGATTGTCAGTGCACATATGCATATCCCCAATTACACTTATATACAGACTATATGATTATTACTATCAGTAATGAATTCCTATGAAATAATGGAACCAGAAACAGAAAATCCATGTTTAAACATTGTACATTTGGGTACAGAAAGATTCTTGGCCTTAAGTATAGTGGAAAGTATGTATTTTTGACGCCTTACTATATTTACAATTTCAACATACTGAAATGGCTTTTCCTGTATATTCTTTTTGATCTTTTTTCAGATATAGATGAATGTGCACTGAATGCAACTCTCTGTTCTGATATTTGCACCAACACAGACGGTGGATTTGAATGCAGTTGTCAGTCTGGCACTTCACTGGGTGCAGACCAGAGAACTTGTACAGGTAAACTTTAACCTTTCACCACATGATCCCAAAATTTAAACAGCCCTGACCGAGATAGCTTTAAAATGTTTGAGGGTAAAGGAGAAAACACTGATAACTCCTTTTTTCCCCACAATGCTTTCTATTTTTTTCCAGACAACTTTCCCAATTTGACTTAAGTTTTCTGTCTGTAAATGCTCTTAATGTGGACAAGTCTCAAGTTTTGTGATCTGATAAAGAATTTATTAATCTCTGTAAGTGTAATCTTTTGATTTGCCAAAAACAAATACTTATGACAGTTAATATGGAGGGAAATGACTTTTATGGATTGTATAGAAGATATGGTAGTTTATGGCAAAAAACCATTGTTCCATTCATTTCTAAAATGTTCACTTAAAGAACATTAAAAAAAAAATCAAGGCTGAGGTTGATTATTGTCATAATTCCTTGATACACTTTTGATGATGTTTTGGTAATTGCATACATACAAAAATTCTAAAACAACAACACTGATCATGTATTCTGAATATCGGGAATCTTTTATATGAGGAGGCAACTTTGCAACTTATGATCTTATGCATTTATTAATCATAGCTTTGCAATCAAGTTTAATGTATTCTCTCAAAATACCCTCCATTTGACATTATGCATATCTTCAACCTTTAAACCGAGCTTTGGAAACATTTCCATAGTCCACATTTTTTGTATGTTGAAATTACTGACATACAGCAGATCTCAGGGCATCACATGCAGCTTAAACCAATTTTAGAGGAGGAAACAGAAAAAATAGTCACATGGTGCCAAATCTGGTGAATAGGCTGGATGGTGCGATATTCAACATTGTCCTTTTCTGAGAAAGTCACATACAGATAGTGCTTTATGGGAGGACACATTGTCATCCTTGTAGGAAGAGGAGAAAATGCTTAAAACTGCTATTTCCTCCTTTTGCCTCCACAAGGTCATAGAACATCGGATCGGTTGGTAAAAAATTTAGACTTGGATTTTGCCTTTCAGTTAATAGCGAGTGTGAAACTAGCTACCAGAATCAGTGTGATCAGACATGTGCCAAAACTAATGGTACAGATACATGTCTTTGTAGTGAGGGATTTGAGCTGGCATCCAACGGTTTCAATTGTGATGGTAATTATCAGATTCATCTGAACCCTTAAAGCAGTAAATAAACCCTAAGGACTTTTTCAATGTAGAATAAGGCCAAGATAATTATAATTTTGTGGTTGCTATTTGTCTGTAGTGTTCCAGTAAAGAGGAAGCACAATGTAGTTCAAAGATCTGACCACTCATTTTGTTATGTTTAATCTTGAACTACATTTGCTGCAAAGGCAACCATAGTTGTGAAAGATGCTGTAAGGTTCAGCTTCATATTGTCATTATTTGATGTATCTTCCACAGATGACTTTTGAAAACATACGGTAGTTTTCTTTGAATGAGAAATATTTTGATTTAGCAGAAAATTTTTCTTGTATTCTTAAATCATCTGTTTTCTCTTTCAAAAATTTATGTTGTCAGTTGTCAATTGTATCATAGAAATGATTCTTTAACCCTTTACCACACAGTACAGACTTTTGAAGACCCTGAAAAAGATGCCCTAGAAAACAATTTTTTGGTCACTTTTATATTGTTGTCTGCAAATGCTTTTGATTTGGACCAGTCTAAAACTTTATCGTTTGGTAAAGAGTTAAGACAAGAAATTAAATGTGACTTCAAAAACTAGATTTCTTGTGGAAATGTTGGAAAACATTGTGAGGGAAAGATAATTAAATTACTGGTCACCTCAATGTATCCAGAAGCCTTCATAATTTCATTCATTAAAAAAACAATACAATACATGAACACATGTGAAGGCATTTTGTTTGAAGGAGAAATTGATTGTTACTGCATTGTCTCTTTAAAACCATTATGTTTTCAAATGTATTCATAAGCAAACCATTCCACATAAATATCTGCACTGTTCTTTTTATAGATATAAATGAATGTTCTACATCACCACCCTGTGATTCTACCAGAGGAATCTGTAGCAACACTGTTGGAGGATTTACATGTGCTTGTTCTGATGGCTACACCCTTGGAGAAAATAATGCATGCACAGGTAATCTTAACTCTTTACAACATGAGAAAGAAGTGAACTTGCCCAAATTTAAGGCATTTGCAAACAGCAATTTTAATGCAGCTCACATAATGCAATTTTCCTTTGATAGAGTTGAAAACATTGTGGGAAAAGGAGAAAATGCTGGTAACCAGCATTTTCTCCTTTTCCCACAATGTTTTCAAAAGGCTTCTTTCCCAGGTTCGTTAAAAGTGGACAAAAGTGTGAAAAGGGTAAATTTTATGAGCTGTGCTTCATGAAGACAGTGTAAAGTGCATTTGCAAAAGGTATCAACCTAACTAATCCTTTACAGTCCTTGCAGGATGACTTGGATCGAAACTTGCTGATGCTAAATTTTCTGCATATCAAAGGGCATATCAGTTGGCAAGTTTTAGAATTTAGATCAAAATTTGTGAAAATAGTCCCTGATATCATGTTACTGTCACCTGTGGTTTAGGGTTTATAGCTGGAACAGCACATACATGCATATACACTTATAAATTGTCAGTTCATACAAAATAAGCAAGGACTGTTGTGTGCAACATCAACAAAATTCATATATCGTGGGCCTGATGCAGAAAGGAGTCAAGTGACATTTTGACCAAAATTGAGTTAAATGCATTTTCTTGTTTGTTTTAATGGCTACTACAAACCTGCAAAAGACCAGCTCCCTAGGTAGATAAATAAAAAAATTATTGACCAATAACTAAAGGGTACAAGTGATTTTTATCCAAATCTTGCATGCAGTAAGGAGTCAAGTCCTTTACCAATTATGCAGAAGGGGGTCAAGTGGCAGATGACTCCATTTTGCACAAACGTACACCTGCAGTCTTACCAATGTTTTATGATTCATTAAGGGTACAAGTGAAGCACTACAATACCAGATATGTGAGATATGATCAGGAATATGGAAGGAATTTCTACCGTAATCAGTACTTTTGTTATCATTACTTAGACTTTGTTTACACCACCACTCTCAAGTTATGTGACTTTATTTCAGATAAGTATCTCATTTTGATCTGATTTTAGGCTGATTGTATTCCTACTTATCCCTAGCCTCTATAGCAAGAGCTATTAATTACAGATTGAGATGTTTCAGGGAAGAAATGAAAGGATAAAAGATTAAAATTCTTTATCCTATTCAAATGGTTAAGTAAATTGTCATTCAGTGATTTCACTCTGAATATTTTACTACATGTATATAGTCATTCAGATTTTAAACAAATCATATCGGTTATTTAAGAAAGGAATTATAATTTTGCTTACATTTTGATTTAATGAAGATGGGGGTTCTAATGGAGAAGTATGCACATTTCTTGATAATACTTGCAATCTTAATATGTTGTTTATTTGCGCCTTTAAATGACAATAAGTGTAATAATTTGAATACTAATTATAGCCTTGTGTTTCCACCCTGTAAATTACAGGCGATTGATCATGTGTCGTAAATACAGGCTTGACAAGGCACTGAGGAAAAAGTATCTCAAAAAGTAAGCTACAATTAGAAGGCAAAATGAACTAAAAGCTCTTGTCAAAAGTTACATCTTGTTAGAACCTAAACAATCAAGGAGTAAGAAGTAGAACAACCTACACTAATGAAAGAGTGTGGTCAATGACAATGATTGACAATTGCCATATACACCTTTCTTGCAAGTTATGAACTAAGTGATGAGAATCATTGTAAATGTAATACAGCAAAGACTGAATGTTCTTGATTGATTGATGATATGGTGCTTTTTGCCATTTTTAACATTATTTCGGTTATATCATGAAGGCCAGTGCATGTATCCAGGCTTTCCTGGAGTTTTTTTTACCAGTACGTGGCACAATATTCTTTTCAAGCCACTGATGCTTTTCCATACAGCCATCGTGGAAGCAAGAGTCCGCAGTGAGAGAAGATAAATTCTGTCTCAATGACTATCATCAATCCTTTGAAGGAAATTGGCTGAACCCGGAATCAAACCAGCTACCTCCTGTTCTCAAGCCATGTTCGATACCCACTGAGCTACCAGGACTCAGCTACAAGTTCTTGAATCTCAAAAACAAATAATTTCTCAACAAATAACACATGTATATGCAGACTAAACCTTCCCAATTACCCAATCTCATATCGGAGGCGTCATCATAATGTAGAAATAATCAACGGTAAAATAATCTTCAACCTGTTACTAAATGACTCTATATGTTCTTTTCAAACATGAAAGATCGGAAGTTATTACTCATCTAATTTGTTCAAATAATTTATAATATCTATCATTCGTATATCAGGTTGTATAAATATAAGGAAAGTACCAGAAATTGTATGTCAAAACAATCATTATAGTTTCTCTGTGGCTTGAATATAGAAAATTAATCACTAACACCAATATAGACTTACAAATTGAAGGTTATATTAATTGCTCAAAATGTATTTCTTTCTGGGTCTTTTGTCCCATGGGGCAGTTATCCTAGGGTATTTTGTCTGATGGCACTTTCATCCTGAGGGGCTTTCGTCCTTCACCAAAGTGTGTATTATATGTAATCTTGTAATTATAAAGCTATGTTAGCAAGCAAAAATAGTGTTTGTGTTATTTAAGTAGCCTACTTTATCATTTAAATTTTGAATTATTTTTAAATCTAGGAGAGAGACAAAAGTCTTACCAATCTCAATGTTTTAATACATTTGAAATGAATGTTTGCTGGATAACTTGATTTCAAAAGTCAATTTGTCATCATGTAGCTCATCTACATCCAGAACTGGTAATGAAGAGTTTACAATGCATATACCAAGCATGGCCAAGGTCTTTTCAAAGATCTGTGACAGTTACTACTTCACGATTCATTTTTCCAGCACTAATGAACATTTTCTGACAATATTGATTTACATGAGATAGAAGCAAGTGGCTTGAAATGAGTACGGTGTTAAGGAAACTGCAGAAACTTGTACATAAGCAGGTACACTGATTGATGCCCTATGACTAAAATTATGTCAGAAATGATTATAACTATTTACCAAACAACAAAATTTATAACTTGTACAAATTGAAAGCATTTGCAGACAACAAAATGAATGGGACATAAATATTTAAACATCACACTGGAAGTCTAGAAAACATTGTGGGAATAGGTGTAAATGCAGGCCACCAGCATTTTCTTCTTTTCGCGCAATGTTTTCAGAAGGCCTATTCCTAAGGGTTGTTAAAACAAGAGATTAGTAAAGAGTTAGGAAAGAAAACAAAAAGATTATCCTATCAAACAAAATATTAAAAGGCAGCAGTACCAGATGAGACTATGAAAATTCAGGCATTGATTTGATTGATTTTACAGACTAATTTGGAACTCCAGCATGTTGCTTAACTCATTACCAAATGACAAAATTTCAGACTGGTCCAAGTGACTGAGAATTTGAAATTTGTTTTGTGAAGAGTAAAAAACATTGTGGGAAAAGAAGAAAATGCAAGTTACCGGCATTTTCTCCCTTTCCCACATTGTTTTCTCAAGGCTTCTCTCTCAAGGTTGTCAAAAGTAAGGTTGTGTGATAATGGGTTAACATGAGCATCTGTTTGAGACGAGATTTACACAACTGAATTGTAGTTTTTATTAATTTTTTGACTCATTTTGTACTCATTTCTGAACACATACAATGCACTTGACACCTTTTGGCAAAACAAAACAGAGCAAAAACGTCCGTGCAGAAAGGTGTCATGTGCAAAAATCATCAAAATACAAAAAATGCAACAACTTATTTTCAAAACACTTATGTATGAATAATCCTCATTAATATGTTTATCTTCAGCACCAAAAAGTTTTGAGGCAGAGGAGCTTTCTGATTTATACTAAAGAGTCAAACCTTTAACCTCGTTTTTCTCAAAATGTTAAAAATGTCACTTGACTCCTTTCTGCATCAAGCCCACGATATATATTTAGACAGGGATGGTGGATATACTGCCTGGAGTGCCTGGTCTACATGCAGTGCCACTTGTGGTGTAGGGATTACAACTAGAACAAGAACATGTACAAATCCAACTGTACAGGGTAATGGGGCCCCATGTAGTGGACCGGACACAGACACAGAGACGCAATCTTGTACCCAGGATCCTTGTCCAAGTAAGTTGTTTTTAATAAAAAGGTGTTTATATTACCATCTTAGGATTGAGTGGTTTTTTGACACATTTACATATAATTGTAACTGATCATACAGGTTCAAAACAATATTGACTCCTTCACAGACAAATATGTAACATTTACACTTTTAGTAACAGTAAGGAAAGAGTTAATAGGAGTGATAAGCTTTTTAGGACACAGACTTTTTGTGCATATAACAGCTTTTGAAAAAAAGAATGTGGAAAAGGGAGTAATTACTTAACCCTTTCCTAAACAATCCCTGGTTTTCACAACTCTGAAAAAGAAACCTTTTGAAAACATTGTGGGAAAAGAAGAAAATGCTGGTAACCAGCATTTTCTCCTTTTCTAACAATGTTTTCTACCACACCGGAACAAATTTCAATTTTTGACTCATGTGAATTTTGTTGTCTGCAAATGCTTTCAATTTGGACCGTTCTAAAGATTTGTTGTTTGGTAAAGAGTTAAGAGGGCTGTTTGATAAATTTGTGGAATTTGTTGTAAAAACCATATTTCTTGGTATTTAGAGCTAACCTTTTGCCTATAATAGAATGAATGTATTGTAAATTTGATGTAAAAATTTTAAAACATTTGTAACGAAATATCTGTGTAACAGTAGGAACCTATGTTACGCACATTGCTGGGCTTCAAATTTTTTTTTTCTGATTTCAAACATACCGTTTTGTTTGAAAGAAACATTTGAAAGAGTCTGAAAATGGCACCATTTATACAAACATGCTACCAGGAGTGTGATTTGAACCTTCAACAGTGATTGGTATAAAGTCACATTTAACATGTGGGTCTCAAAACAGAAAATGTATGAACATTCAAGGGGATTATGTTGAAAAAGTACTCTTATCGCTTAAATTGTAATGATGTTGACGTTATTTATTCATATCTAGAGCCCAGCAATGTACGTTCACATGTCTTTTGTAATTGATTGTTAAAAATGTTTCTTTATATATATTTAAATGAAATATACAGGAGTTTTCAGATATAGATAAATGAATATGTATACCAAATATGGCCCCTTAGTTCCATTTATACATTAGAATTCCATGAATTTATCGAACAGCCCTCATATAAAAACAGTGTCATAATTGTGGTACCTTTTCCTACTATTTTATCAGTACTGTTTGAAAAAAAAAACGTAAGAAAATGAGAAATTACTTATACAAACAGTAACTGTCTGAAAAATTATCAAAATTATGGAAACTTTTCTCTCTATGTTTTACGACTGTTCAAAATAACATAATTGTCTGAAAAATTATCGTAATTATGGCACCTTTTCCCCCTTTTCCTGCTTTATTTCATTATTTTTTTAAACGACATGATGGCGCTTAACTTTTCATTATTCATTTGTTTTCTTGCAGTAACAACTGAAGAAGTTGATAATGGAATCAATATGACATTGTCAGGATTAACGATTTCACAGGTCTGTGATAGTTTTGCAATATCCTGTTATAATAATCCAAACTATGATTTCTATGTAAAAACACAGTGATTCTTGGTTTCAATGTAATAGGGATGGCAAACATGTTCTTTCCTATTGCATGTTTGAGAGATGTCCTATATGATGTCAGAAAAGCATAAAATGACCTCATAGATTAACCTTTTATTACATTTCACAACTGAATTTTGGAATTTTCTTTATTGAGAGCACTTGTTGAGAACAATTGAAAAGCATGGCTCATATTATGAGACTTGTGTGTAATAGGATAGAAAACATTGAAGAAAAAGGAGACTATGCTGGATAACAGCATTTTCTCATTTTCCAACAATGTTCTCAAAACCTCAAAAGTCTTTAACCCCCAGGATTATGTGGAAAGGGGCAAGTTCACTCCATTCCTATGATTACTAGAGATAGCTCGCCTCATCTACATATCCCTGTTGAGTCTGTTGTTAATAAAATGTGAAGTGGCAAAGCTAAATATGCTTTTGAATCAAATCAAATTTTATCCTAGATATGGATTCCTATTGAGAAGTTGGTTGTATGTAATTTTTTGTCATCTACAAATGGTGCCTGTCTGGAAAAGTGTATAATTTTGATATTTGATAAAGAGTTAAAACCTTTTGTGCAAGTCGTCAGAATCTTTTCTTTCACACCTGTTTAAAAAAAGTGGATGGTTCAAATGTAGAGTAATGTAACCTGAAAAATAATGACTTTTTTAACTAGGGCTCAAATTCCATTCTTCATCTTTACTAGCTCTGGTGTCTTTAGGGTAATGTTGCATTGTTTTAGCAGTATAAATGTTGACTGTAAAGTAACAACAATCATAGAACAAGAAATAGGGTATGATATACAGAGCAGTATTTATTGACAATGATATGTTTTGTGTCATGTATTTTTATTATATGTGTTTCTTTATTTCAGTTCGAGTCAATAGTCTCTCAGTTTAAATCAAGTGTGGCATCAAGTATTAATGGTTATTGTAGTTTGAACCAAGCCAATGCTAGAGCTTGTTGTAATAATCAGCTGAATTACAGGTATTTGAACTTTGCCTTGTATTAACTCTACCAAACGGCATAATTTAGGACTAGTCCAAATTGGAAGCATTTGCAGACACCAAAATTAAGGTGACTCAAAATTTGGTTTTTGTTTTGGGAACAATAGCACTGTCGGACAAGGAGAAAATGCTGATTACCACCATTTTCTCCTTTTCCCACAATGCGCTTAGAAGTCTTCTTTCTCAAGGTCATGAAAACCTGGGCCTATTTTAATTTTATCCTTTACCTTCAACTCGTTCAAAAGCCTTGCCTATAACGGTTTTCAAAACTCAGGATTATGTGGTTAAGGATTAAAGCATATGGCTTGTAGTTGGTAATTCCTGGTTCATAACGCTCTTTTAGGGCTGGTCTTCCTTACTTCGGCAATGCATTGCAGACCCATAGCCTTATGCTGTTGAAACCCATACAAGATATCAAATATTGCTACTTTATGACTTTGAATAAGGCATGTCATATTCAAACAAACAAGTAGATCTGCCTGAAAAACTGTTATCAAGCTTTTATTTTGTTTTTATCTGTTCATTTTATCCCCCCTGATTTCTTAATTGTCAGTTTCAGCTGGTCATTTGAAAACATTCAGAAAGTATCTATTTGATACTACATTTAACCTATACCTAAGGGAAAGTTGGAGCTATAATTAGTGTGCCATTTGCAAATTCTTTCAAATTGGTTGAGTCTAAAATTTTGATGTTTGGAAAAGAGTGATTTAACTTTGAGATAAAAGGCTGTTGAAAACACTGTTGGAAAATGGGAAAAATACTGGTAACTAGGAAATTTGTCTTTTCCTACAGTATTTTCTACCCTTTCAAAGACATATCCCATTATTATAGCCACGTTTCATTTGTTGTCTGTAAATGCTTTTAATTTGTGCAAATTTGAAATTTTGTAGTCTGGTAAATAGTTGTTAAACTCTTTACCACACAATCCGACTTTTAACGAGCCCTGAGAAAGAAGCCTTTTGAAAATATTGTGGAAAAAGGAGAAAATGCTGGTAACCAGCATTTTCTCCTCTTCCCACAATGTTTTCTACCCTTCTCAATCCAAATTTCAATTTTTCAGTCAGATTTATTTTGATTGTTGGCAAATGCTTTCAATTTGGACCAGTCTAAACTTTTCTTGTGTGGTAAAGAGTTAATTCTTTACCACCTGACAAATTTTGGACTTATCCAATTTCAAAATACCTGCAAACCACAGCAATAATTTCGCTACAGAAATGCTTCAATTCTGTGATAGGATAGAAAAAAATTATGGCAAACGGAAAAAATGCTGGTTACCAGCATTTTCTCCTTTTCTCACAGTGTTTTCAAAAGCTGTCCCTCTCAGGGTCTTTAAAAGTTTGGGTTGTTTAAGGGCTTGAAAAAAGGTTCATTCTTTATTTAAATCATTTTATTTTCAGTCCAACATCATCACTAACATTTACAAGTGCAGATAATGTGCTTATATCATCTGGATATCCTACACTGAACACAGATGATACTTTACAAGTTTTGTTTGTTGTAAAGTATGACCCAACTAACAGTCTCTGTGCATCAGGGACAGCCAGACGGAGAAAGAAAAGATCATTGTTGACTGGAAATGAAGCCTTTATAACACAAGATACTTTGTTGCTGATCATACAGACACAGTAAGTTAACTGATTTCTCAAGGTGGGTAAAAAGTCTGTAAAACATTACCACTTACAGGTGAGTTTTTTATGCTCCCAGAAACATTTCGGGTGAGCATATAGTTACCACACTGTGCGTACATCCCTGTGTCGGTGCGTCCGTTTGTCCGAAGCCATTTCTCCACAACCCGTGGACCAAATTTTATGAAACTTCATACCTGAACTCCTTGGAACAATGCACAAATACATTTTTCCCAGTTTTTCAATTTGAGACTGCATCATGGAAAAAGGGGGCTTCATGTAAAAAATTGTTTTCACTAATATCTCCTACATCAGTGCTCAAAACTTTGTGAAATTTCAAATTTTAAATTGTTGGAACATTGCCCAGATACCTCTTTCCGGATTTCTCAAGTACAGGCTGCATTGCAAAAAATGGGGGCTTCATGTAAAAATTGTTTTCCTCTAATACCTCCGACATTAGTGCTCAAAAGTTCATGAAATTTCAAATCTAAATTCGTCGGAACATTGCCCAGATACCTTCACCTGGTTTCTCAATTTCAGGCTGCGTCACAGAAAAAGGGGGCTTCATGTAAAAAATAAAATCATATTATGATACCTCTTTCCTGGTTTCTCAATTACAGGCTGGGCCGCAGAAAAAGGAGGCTTCATGTAAAAAAATGTTTTTCTCTAATACATGTATTGGGAATATCTCCAAGATAGTAATTGCTTTTTCACTTCAATTTTTCGGGACATTAATAGATCGTTTTATGATAAAGGAATTGAAATTTATATTAATTTCATACATTTTATGACAAGCACTTGTTCGGGGAACATAACCCATCTCTGACGGCTCTTGTTACATCTGACACTGGTTTTCATAGGCAAAGTGAAGCTTTTGTCATCACCATGTTCTTGTCTGCACCATTTTATATGCCCATAGGGTCATATTATGTTATGGCCCCAGTTGTCCATTTGTCCATTAGCAGTTTCTGGTGGACACATATCCTCCTGCAGATTTGACTGAAGTAAGTTCAAACTTACCACAATGAATCTCTCTAATGTGTAGTTGTGCATGTGACTTTCATAATTTGGATATCTGCAGGCATTTCTAGATTTCTTATACCTCCTCAAATAAAGATTCAGTGGGAACACTGATCATGTGTGTATTATACAGGGTGTTTCATAATATCTGCCACTGTTACAAAGTTTTATATCTTTACTAAAATATATATTAAAATTCTATTTGACTAATCAAGTACGGGAAAATGTCAACGTCATAAGGTCATTTATGATGTCATTTCCTGTGGTCAGTTTTCCAAGATGGCCCCAAGTAAGGATCACTGCAAAGAAATTGTTAAAATATATTATGAAACTAAATCACCTATTACAGTGATTAGAACTATGCAGAAAAGGTATCCAGAAGTAGGTAAACTTGATAAAAAACAGATACATAGAATTGTAAAGCGATTTGAAGTTATGGGCTCAATTGAAGATGGGAGACACAGTAATCTGGGTCGCCCCAAGTCCGTGCGGAATGAAGCAACAATTGAACAGGTTAAAGCGGTGATCACAGAAACACCAAGAAAATCTGTTAGAATGGTATTTGGAGATATTACTAACATTGCCAGCCATTCAAGTGTTTACAGAATGCTAAAATATGATTTAAAACTGACTCCATATAAAATTTCTATTATGCAACACCTCAAACCAACAGATATCGAAAGCAGATTGTCATTTGCAAGATGGGTTACAGAAAATGATGATATCATTGGACAGATATGGTTCTCGGATGAAGCCCACTTTTATCTAAATGCACAAGTGAACAAGAAGAATTCCCATATTTTGGGGAACTGAAAAGCCACAATTTTATATTGAAAAACCTCTCCACTCTGAAAAGGTTACAGTGTGGGTGGCATTAAGTGCCGAGGGCATAATTGGCCCGTTCTTTTTTTAGGATGAGGATGGAATTGTGGAGACTGTAAATCAAGACTGCTATTTAAATATTCTTAAAAACTAATTTCTACCAGCTTTGAGACGTAAGGGAATTGATGTAAATACCACATGGTTTCAGCAGGATGGTGCAACTCCTCATACAGCTAGAAATGTGATTGACTTGATACAAAGACTTTTGGTGATAACTTCATTTCATTGAAAACGGATATTGAGTGGCCACCACACTCCCCAGATTTCAGCCCACTTGAATTTTTCCAGTGGGGATACCTTAAAGACAGGGTCTATAAGCACTCCCCACAGACCACAGCTGAACTCAAAACTGCAATCAAGAGAGAAATGAAGATCATAAGCAATGAGACATGTGCAAATGTAATCCGAAATTTTCGGCACAGAGTCGACGTTGTTATTGGCCAGAATGGACGTCATTTAAAACATATTCTATAAAATTGACATTTTAAAGAATTTTGAAACTGCGTGTATTTACAAGGGTAATACCTACATGTTACATATCAAATAAAATTTTAATCTATGTACAATAACATAGTTAAATGTAAAAACATAATTTCTTTTTTATGTTAAAGTTTTTGATGTTTAAAATGGTGGCAGATATTATGAAACACCCTGTACCTTAAATTTATACATCTCCATTTTACTGGAATGCTTTGTTAGTCTTTGTTGCAAATCATTCTCAGGATTATAATGAATTATCAGAACTGCAAGAAGGATATTAGTTAGATCATTATTTTTTATCAGTGATTGCAACACTTTCATTTTAATCCATTTAAACACAGAAAATAGTTGTATATTTTCCTAGTGCTGAAAACTTTTGAAGCATGTAAGAAATTGAGTAATTACTTATATATATTGCTGGCAGTTTGCCTCACTTACCTACAAAGTTTTTCCATAGAATTCAGGAAAGATTTTCTTCGCTTTTGATATTCTTTCTCTCTTAGCCACATGCAGTTACAGGTAAAAGAATAATTAGCCCTTTACCCCTTAAGGCATTTCTATGGATCTCTAATTGACCCTAAATGACAGCAAGGATGAAGCCGTTTCTTATGTGTAAATGACACCTTTTAATAGCATAGAAAACATTGTGACAAAAGGTGAAATTGCTCATCACGAGCAATTTCACCTTTTGCCACAATGTTTTCCAAAGGCTCCAACAAGCAATGCGTAGAAATGAGTATCTATGGAGTAAAGGGTTAAGCCAGAAACAAAAGCAATTTATCATTTTTTCACAGTACTTTAAAAGTTGACAGTTGATCAAGATGAGGAAGGCTTTTTAAGATACACTAAGAAACAGAAAAACACAATTTGCTCCTCTATCAAAAATGCTTATTGCCCTTTGCAAAGGCATACCCCATCATTTAACCCTTTCCCAAACGACAAGTTTTTGGACTAGACCAAATTGAAAGCATTTGCAGACGACACAATTCAACTCTTGCTGAAAAGATGATTTCTGTCTATGAAAGGGTAGAAAATATTGTGGGAAAAGGAGAAAATGCTGGTTACCAGCATTTTCTCCTTTTCCCACAATGTTTTCAAAAGGCTACTATTCCAGACCCGTAAAAAGCAGGGATTGTTTGGGAAAGGGTTAACTCTTTACTAAACGACAAAATGTTAAACTGGTCCAAATTGAAAGAACTTTCAGACAACAAAACAAATTTTAACTCAAAAATTGGAAATTATTTCCAGTCGGATTTAAAACATTGTGGAAAAATGAGACCAGCATACCAGCATTTTCTCCTTTTCTCACAAAGTTTTCAGGGCTTTAAGAACTAGGTATTGTTTGGTAAAGGTTTAAGCCATATTTACTTTGTCCTCTGCACATGTTCTAAATATGGACGAATGTAAAGGTTTGTTGTCTGGTAAATAGTTAAAATGCCATAAATTGCTTGTACCATTGTAGGCAAAACTCCTTGGTAACCACAATTGTCAATCAAGGGGAAGTAGTTCTGGGTATAACGCTGCCCCTCACCATTGAAACTTTGTCAAGAACAAGCAATACTGGACTTACAAATTCAAATGTGAGTATCTTGAGATTTCTTACTTACTTACTTTATCATATTTTGTTTGTTGTTTACTTTAGCCTTTTGGAATTGAAAGTCATGTCAACCAACTTGAGCTTAATTGCTGGTGTTTTATTCTATTTGAAATTGTTTGCAATATATATACAGATACCTTTGTCTTGCAGTCAATGACTTTAAATTTTCAGAAGAAGACTTGCAGCTTCCCACTTTATAACATTATAGCAAAAGAAGAAATAACTTTTGAGTGGTTTCTGCTTTTGCCCCAATATCCTACATATCTCTACATGCATAGATCTGTAATTTATGTTTATTAGGCACATTTTACGTGGAAAGTGTATAGATACATGTATCTGTTTATCTAAATTTTTTTTTTCAAACTGTGGATGGCTCTGAACTCTTTATCAAACAACAAAATTTTTATACCAGTCCAAATTGAAAGCATTTGCAGAGAACAAAATAAATGTAAATCAGAAATTGAAATTCAATTTTGGGAAGGGTAGAAAACATTGTGGGAAAAGGAGAAAATGCTGGTTACCAGCTTTTTTAGCTCACCTGAGCACATAGTGCTCAGGGTGAGCTATTGTGATTGATCGTTGTCCGGCGTCCGTCCGTCCGTGAACAATTACTTAAAAATTCTTCTCCTCTGAAACCGCCCAACAGATTTCAGTGAAACTTCACAGAAATGATTCTTAGGTGATGCACTTTCAAAATACTTCAAAGATTTGAATTCCATGGAGAACTCTGGTTGCCATGGCAACAGAGAGAAAAAACTTTAAAAATCTTCTTGTCCCAAACCGTAAGGGCTAGAGCTCTCATATTTTGCATGTAGCATCATCTAGTGACCCTCTACCAAAATACTTCAAATTATGGCCCTAGTGTTGAAAATGGCCCTATGTTGTGGGTTCTTGGATTTCACATGGAGATAAAGAAGGAAATCTTTAAAAATTTTCTTGTCCCAAACCATAAAGGCTAGAGCTCTCATATATGGCATGTAGTATCATCTAGTGGCCCTCTATTAAAATACTTCAAATAATGGTCCTAGTGTAGAAATTGGCCCTATGTTGTGGGTTCTCGGATTTCACATAGAGATAAAGAAGGAAATCTTTAAAAATCTTCTTGTCCCAAACCGTAAGGGCTAGAGCTTTCATATTTGGCATGTAGCATCATCTAGTGACCCTCTACCAAAATACTTCAAATTATGGCCCTACTTTGAAAATGGCCCTATGTTGTGGGTTCTTGGATTTCACATAGAGATAAAGAAGGAAATCTTTAAAAATCTTCTGGTCCCAAACCATAAGGGCTAGAGCTCTCATATATGGCATGTAGTATCATCTAGTGGCCCTGTACCAAAATACTTCAAATAATGGCCCTAGTGTGGAAATTGGCCCTATGTTGTGGGTTCTCCGATTCCACATAGAGATAAAGAAGGAAATCTGTAAAAAACTTTATGTCCCAAACCTTAAGGGCTAGAGCTTTCATATTTGGCATGCAGTATCATCTAGTGGCCCTCTACCAAATAAGTTTATGACGACCCCCCCCCCCCCCAAAAAAAAAAAAAAAAAAAAAGATTTTGGGCATATACTCCACCATGAAATGAAGTACCATTTGAAAGATCTGTTCAGGTAGGGCCAAGGTCAGTGTCACACTTGAAGGGCAAATTTTTGTAAGCTGGACGCATTGAAAGGTTGGTGCAAGACTATTGCAAGTGTAAATACATTGTTGATGTGTTTACAATAGCCATTACCCATGAACATGTCCCTGGACAACCACTGTAGTTGTTGGTGTATTTAACAACATTATAATACTAACTTGTATAGAAAGTCTTGAATCGGCAAACATTCTCTACTAAGTTTGCTCAAATCAGGCAACTTTTTGCCACACACCAAAAGGCCTAGGGCTTTGTTATTATACCTTCAAAACTCTGTTCTGGAGGTATATAGGAGTCAGCTTGTTGGTCCGTCCGTCCATCCATCCATCCATCAGTCTTTCTGTAGCATTTTCTTGTCAGAGCTTGTTCTCAACAACTACAGGACAGATTTCATTCAAATTTTAGAGAGACTCGGTGCCAAGCAAGAATGTGCATATTATATTTTGGTGACGGTTCATTGAATTTTTACAAAGTCATTTTCCTTTGATGAAATTTCTTGTTCTCCCTATTTTTCAACAACTATTGGACAAATATCATTCAAACTTCTCTTAAATATTTATATAACCGGGTTTGGGTTAAGAAAGATTATCTTCTTATCTAAACCAAGAAGACCTAAAGCTTTGGCCTTGCACTTCGATATTTGGTATTTATCTTCATTGTAAATCTTTACTGCTTGGTACTCAGGTGAGCGATATAGGACCATCATGGTCCTCTTGTTTCTCTCAGGGTTGTGAAAATTTGGGATTGTGTGCTAAAGAGTCAATAGAATAGAGTAAGATTTAAAAATGTTTTCTGTTTCAGGTTGAGGATGATGATGATACACCGGGATGGGTGATTGCTGTGGCAGTCATTGGTTCTGTAGTGGCTGTTGTGATTATAGTATTGATCATATATGTACTAGTTAAACTGTAAGTAAACAGTCTAATCTGATCTACTTTTTTACTATCATCTTTTGGCTCTGTGATTCCAAAATTATGATTTAACCCTCAACCAAACAAATGCAAGTTTCAGTAACTTCAACTGAAAAGTTTTTGTCATCAGCGAATGATTTCAATGTGGACAAGTCTAACATTGTAGTTACTGTCATCTTGGAAAGAGTTCAACATTTTTTGTAAGGGATTTGAACAAAAGTGGTGAAGCCTATACTTAGTTTCTCTTAGTTAAGTACATTGATGTAAATTTCATACTACAGAAGCTTGCACAAAGTAAGAAATGAATTCATTAGTAAATGAAGTACTTTTCAAACAAAGACATTTATTTTAAAAGAAAGATTATGTTCTTGCCCTATTGTTGGTTGAAATGTCTCAGAATGAAACGAAGTAAACATTCTACTTTTATTTTACTATATTATGTGATTTTTTTTTTCAGAAAAAGTAATAAAGTTGAGGCTTTTAGAGAAAGTCAGGAAGATGTAGGTCAAGGGGGAAGTCAAGGTCACAGACAAGTAGGTCAGAGTAGGGGCCAAAGTCAAAGACATCAACAGAGCAGAGGCATTGAACCAAATCTTCAACAGCAGAAACACGCTCAAGGACAGACTCACCAAATTTCTGTTGTACCAGTGGAAGAAGTAGAAATATAGAAAACTTTTGGTGGGCAATGTTTATGTGCAATAAATATGTGTACTTGTGATATATATGTTGATCCTCTGGTACAAAGTTGAAGTTATCCAGTTCACCAGTTTATGTTTGTTTAACTCATTACCAGATGATATAACTTTATCTTTGTGGAAGTGTATGATTAACATGAAGTAAGATTTAATACATAAAAACATTGTCACAAGGAGAAATTACTGTGGTAGGTGAAAGCACTGATAAAGTACATGTACAGTCAAGCATGTCATAACCAGCCAATGGCACAAACAGCACTGTCATCTGAAGGCAAGTTTAACATGGAAGAAGTGGCTACTTCTACAGGTTTGATTGTTTATAATTTCCAGTGGATACTTTACTGTGAAAATATAGTTTGGTGCCTTCTTGATTGAATGCTGTCCTTTTGCTTTATTCTGAATTTTATAAAACTATGTGATATGTTATATTTTATATTGTTAATAATTTATCAATAACATTTTATTGAATTCTATTCTACACTTTAATACACAAAATGTCTTAAACAGAAGAAAATTGTGTGACTACTTTTAAGACAAAGCCTTAATCTTATGAAGTAATACCTTTGTAAAATAGCTTGAAAATTTTGGGAGATTCTGTTTTAAACAAGCTGAGCTGTTCAGAATCCATTATGTAAACATGGAGTACTTCCAATTCACTCGTCAGTAATTGCATGAATTAAAAAAATAAAAAAGACTGTAGGAAGGCGTTCCATTTCTAATTGTTCATATACAATTCTTTTTAGAATGCCCATTCGCTTTTGTTGAGTCTAAATTATCTACTATATATACTTACAGGCATATACCATTATCATTTCTAACAAATTCGCAATATAGTGACATTGAAACATACTTTTTTTGAACACTTTTCTAAAGTCCTTAGCTTTGACTGCTCTAAGGAAAAAGGCTTCTCAAAACATTGTTTGAACAGGAGAAAATGCTTGTAATAATTATGTCAAGATACTGGTATACTGGTAATGTAATAATGTACTGGTATTGGTAACCAGCATTTTCTCCTTTCACACAGTTCTACCATTCAAAAGACAAATCTTATCATGACATTTGAAAGGTGATCAAATGATGACAGTTGTCCTTGATAGGATAAAAAACATTGTGTCAATACGAAAAAATGCATTTTCTCCTTTTCCTACAATGTTTTCAAAAGGCTTCTTCTTCAAGGTCTTTAAAAGTAGGGATTGTATGGTGAAGGATCAAGTATGTGTACTATTATAACATTTACTTCTCTGTTTATCTTTACTTCTTCTGATTATAAATGCGGTCATATTTCATAAGATATGCATGTATATAGATAGGTAAAAGATTCCGTCCTTTATTCATTTTCAGGTACATGTATTATCATAGACTTATCCTATGTCTTTCATGCTTGCATATTTTTTCTCCTCTTCATCCATAGTTTTTATATATTTCTGATTTACCATGGGATGTTCAGAATAAACTATTAAAGCATGCCTGAATGTAAGATAGATTGCATTAACTCATTACCAAACGACAAAATTTTAGGCTTGTCAAAATTGAAAGCATTTGCAGACGACAAAATAAAAGTGACTGAAAATTAAAAATTTGCTTTGTAGAAAACATTGTGGGAAAAGGAGAAAATGCTGGTTACCAGCATTTTTTTCCTTTTCCCACAATGTTTTCTAAAGGCTTCTTTTCTCAGGGGCGTCAAAAGTAGGGATTGTGTGGTAATGGGTTGAAAATAGAAAACTCAAGTACAAGATCTGTATTTCCTACTTATTTAACCTGATCCTTACCTTTATGCTGAATATATAAGTATGTATATAAATAGAATTCAGAATGTTATTTGGGAAGTAATATAGACATAGGAAGGTACAGGTAAGCAATTCTTTTTGTGCATATTGTACAGAATATTTCTGCGACCATTCAGGACAAAAACAAAGGCAGCCCTGACTGATGCCAAGGATAGAAATAGGAATTAACTTATATAAATGATATTGACCTTGGTCAGGTTAAATAAAGGAAGTAATACTAAGAATCAGACAGTAAAAGTCAAAATACACAGAGTATGCTGGCTTACCCTGATATGTAATATTTTCCTTAGCTTGCTAACCATAATTTTTTTGTAGCAGTTTATGGAATAAAATTTATTTTTGTGCCTTACACTGACGAGAAATTTTCAGAACTTGGCCAGAGTTTTCTATGATCTTTGTTTTTTCTTAATGCTTTATCAGACAACAGAATTTTAACTGTTCCATTTTAAAAGCACTTGTGAACAGCAAGACAAATGTAGCTCAATAGATTACAGAAGAAAACATGTGTGGTATGATATGAAAACGCTGGTTACCAATATTTTCTCCTGTTTTCCACAATGTTTTCCAAAGGCCTCCCGTTTAGGTTGTCAAAATGGGATAATTTAGTAAAGTGTTGCTGTATGAAATAAATTTTATTTGTTGGACTGAAGTGTGTAAAGTAAACTTGAGCTGTTTAGACTGAATTGTCACATGAAGTAGTCAACATACATAAGCCTTCACCAAAAGACAGAAGTCAAGATTTGTCAATTTTGAGAGCAATTTCGGCCTACAAAGTAAATGTGATTCAGTATATAGGAATTTGGCTGTCAAGATACAGAGAGCATTTTGGGTAAGAATGACAATGCTGCTTACCAGCATTTCTGCCTTTACCACCATTCAAAGCATTCCGCTACAGGTTCATAAATGCATGGGATTATTTTGTAAAACATTTATCATTTACTGTATTGTGTGAAGAAATTTCACATGTACTTGTGTTTGCTACAAAATGATAGCAGTTGCATGGTTCTCAAGTGACTTACACTTCAAATCTACTTTATTTAGGGAATTACCACTACAATAAACAATTTCAGACACCATTCCTTGGCACTGTTTAACTACATGTATTAGGCATTTGTTTTGTTTAACCCTTTACTCCATAGATACTTATTTCTACGCATTGCTTGTAGGAGCCTTTGGAAAACATTGTGGCAAAAGGTGAAATTGCTTGTGACGAGCAATTTCACCTTTTGCCACAATATTTTCTATGCTACCAAAAGGTGTCATATACACATAAGAAACAGCTTCATCCTTGCTGTTATTTAGTGGCAATTAGGGATACCATAGAAATGTCTTATGGGGTAAAGAGTTAACACTTACAGTGCTGAATTAACATAATGGACAGTTTCAAATATGAAAAATATCCCAAATAACAGATTTTCATTGTTATGGCCAGAGCGTATAATAAAGTGCAATAGAGTGTATGTTCAAGATCAGACTTCACTTTCTGTACAGTCTGATCTAGATCTACACTATCCAAAAAAATCAATATAAATCAGGTCCAAGCCTTTAGAAAACATTGTGGGAAAGGGAGAAAATGCTGGTAACCAGCATTTTCTCCCTTTCCCACAATGTTTTCTACCCTACCCAAAGTTAATTTTAGATTTTCAGTCAATTTTATTTTGTCGCCTGCAAATGCTTTCCATTTGGACAAGCCTAAAATTTTGTTGTATGGTAAAGAGTTAATGCTTTATCAGACAACAGAAATTTAGACTATTCCATTTTAAAAGTACTTGTGAACAGCACTTGTGAACAGCAACACAGATGTGCTTAATGTGTTAACTACATGTATTAGGCTTTTGTTTTTGCACATAACCCAATACATCTTTTTCTTAATATGCAATTTATTGATGTTGCAAGCAATGACACATATTTTTATGTTTCCATATTTCAAGAAAGATACTTTCTTTATCTTCAAATGTAAAGTAAATTCAAAGTATTTTCTACATGTCTTTGGTACTTCTTCAATGCACATCTTTTGTTTGACACTGCTGTAATGTAAATAAAGAGAGGTATGTGTTGTGCAGCAAAATCTCATCATTTGGGCCTTAGTTTCAATAGATTAGCCAATGAGTGCTCAGTGTGTGATCTGTACATTTCACATATACAGCATTGACTTCCCTTATGATCTCTGTGGGATAGACAAAACCTTGTGGGTTTGTCTATTTGATATTCATATACTCTCTGACGATTGTGTTTGAATCAGCTAGACAACCTCACCTTTGTCTTTCCAACATTTTTTTTTTAACTCTGCGCTAAAAAGAAAAATATAGAAACTGATCAATATTGAAAGAGTATTAAAAGTGACAAATTATAACTGGCTGAAATAGTTCGGTTCTTTTCTAGAAATAGATGAATTAATTTGTTCATAAAGAACAATATATTTCGCTTTATGTTTTCAAAAGTCATGACACTCAGGGTTGTTCAAACTAGGCATTCTGTGTAAAGGGTCAAGGTTGTTTCAATAAAATGTGAAAAAAAAAAACCCCACACACACAGGAGTAGTTTTTTTTAGCTCACCTGAGCACAAAGTGCTCATGGTGAGCTATTGTGATCGTGCTGTGTCCGGCGTCCGTCATCCGTCGTCCGTCGTCAACTTTTTACCTTGTGTACGCTCTACAGGCCACAGTTTTGGTCGGATACTCATGAAAGTTGGTCAGGATGTTTGTCTTGATGAAATCTCGGATAAGTTCGAAAATGGGTATGTGGGGTCAAAAACTAGGTCACTAGGTCAAATCTTAGAAAAACCTTGTGTACGCTCTAAGAGGCCACATTTTGAGTCAGATACTCATGAAAGTTGGTCAGGATGTTTGTCTCGATGATATCTCGGACGAGTTTGAAAGTGGGTCATGTGGGGTCAAAAACAAGGTCACTAGGTCAAATCTTAGAAAAACCTTGTGTACGCTCTAGAGGCCGCATTTTGAGTCGGATACTCATGAAAGTTGGTCAGGATGTTTGTCTCGATGATATCTCAGACGAGTTCGAAAATGGGTCACGTGGGGTCAAAAACTAGGTCACTAGGTCAAATCTTAGAAAAACCTTGTGTACGCTCTAGAGGCCGCATTTTCAGTCGGATACTCATGAAAGTTGGTCAGGATGTTTGTCTGGATGATAGCTCGGACGAGTTCGAAAATGGGTCACGTGGGGTCAAAAACTAGGTCACCAGGTCAAATCTTAGAAAAACCTTGTGTACGCTCTAGAGGCCGCATTTTCAGTCGGATACTCATGAAAGCTGGTCAGGATGTTTGTCTGGATGATATCTCGGACGAGTTCGAAAGTGGGTCACGTGGGGTCAAAAACTAGGTCACCAGGTCAAATCTTAGAAAAACCTTGTGTACGCTCTAGAGGCCGCCTTTTCAGTCGGATACTCATGAAAGTTGGTCAGGATGTTTGTCTGGATGATATCTCGGACGAGTTCGAAAATGGGTCATGTGGGGTCAAAAACTAGGTCACCAGGTCAAATCTTAGAAAAACCTTGTGTACGCTCTAGAGGCCACATTTTCAGTTGGATACTCATGTAAGTTGGTCAGGATGTTTGTCTGGATGATATCTCGGACGAGTTTGAAAGTGGGTCACGTGGGGTCAAAAACTAGGTCACTAGGTCAAATCTTAGAAAAACCTTTTGTACTCTCTAGAGACCACATTTTCAGTCGGATACTCATTAAAAATGGTCAGGATGTTTGTCTCGATGATATCTCGGACGAGGTTGAAAGTGGGTCACATGGGGTCAAAAACTAGGTCACCAGGTCAAATCTTAGAAAAACCTTTTGTACGCTGTAGAGGCCACATTTTCAGTCTGATACTCATGAAAGTTGGTCAGGATGTTTGTCTGGATGATATCTCGGACGAGTTCGAAAATGGGTCACGTGGGGTCAAAAACTAGGTCACCAGGTCGAATCTTAGAAAAACCTTTTGTACGCTCTAGAGGCCACATTTTTAGTCGGATACTCATGAAAGTTGGTCAGGATGTTTGTCTGGATGATATCTCGGATGAGTTTGAAAATGGGTCACGTGGGGTCAAAAACTAGGTCACTAGGTCAAATCTTAGAAAAACCTTTTGTACGCTCTAGAGGCCACATTTTCAGTTGGATACTCATGAAAGTTGGTCAGGATGTTTGCCTGGATGATATCTCAGACAAGAACGAAAATAGGTCATGTGGGGTCAAAAACTAGGTCACTAGGTCAAATGTTAGAAAAACCTTTTGTAGGCTCTAGAGGCCACATTTTCAGTCCAAAACTCTTGTAAGTTGGTCAGAATGTTTGTCTTGATGATATCTCAGACAGGTTTGAAAATGGGTCATTGGGGGTTAAAAACTAGGTCACCAGGTCAAATCTTAGAAAAACCTTGTATATGCTCTGGATGCCACATTTTAAGTCCAACACTCTTGAAAATTAGTCAGAATGTTTGCCTTTATAATATCGTGGATGAGTTTGAAAATGGGTCATGTTGGGTCAAAAACTGGGTCAATAGGTCAAATGTTATAAACACCTTTTGTATGCTCTGGAGGACACATTTTCAGTCTGATACTCCTAAAACTTGTTCATAATATTTGTCCTGGTGATACCTTGAATGAGTTTGAAAATGGGTCATGTGGAGTCAAAAACTAGGTCAATGGGTCAAATATTAGAAAAACCTTGTGTACACTCCAGAGGCTACATTTTCTGCCTGATACTCTTCAGACTTGGTCAGAATGTTTGTTTTGATGATGTCTCAAAAGAGTTTGATAATGGGTATTTGTCGGGTCCAAAACTAGGTCACTTGATGAAATCTTAGAAAAACCTTTTGTACACTGTAGAGGCCACATTTTCAGTCCAATACTCATGAAACTTGGCCAGAATGTTTGTCTTATTGATATCTCAAAAGTGTTTGATGATGGGTAATGTCTGATAAAAAACTAGGTCACTGGGAAACTAGATGGTGCATGTTTGGTCAATAAACTCAGGTGAGCGATTTCAGGGCCATCATGGCCCTCTTGTTTACATTTTTTTTCCATCTTATATGATTTATTTATGAGTCCGATATTTTTTTGTGTTTTGTAAGGTTTTCTTATTTAAGTCATTAAATTGTTGCATTTACAAAAGAAGTTGCTGCAGACAATTTCGAAGATACATGGATGATCAGCGAGACTTTAGATTTAACCCTTCACCACACAATCCCGACTTTTAATGACCCCGAAAAAGAAAGCTTTTGTCAACATTGTGGAAAAAGGAGAAAATGCTGGTAACCAGCATTCTCTCCTTTTCCACCAATGTTTCCTTCCCATTCTAAAGCAAAGTTCAGCATTTGATCTACATGTCTTGTGGTCTGCAAATGTGTTTAAATTTGAACTAGTCTAAAATATTGCTGTGCTGTAAAGGGTTAATTCGCGAGAATTGCGAAAAGTAGCCAAAGGCTGCTTGTTACGAACAGTTTCTCTTTTTTTATTTTCAAAAAACAAATTCGTCACCAAGAGGTGATAATCTAACTGTCTGACATATCAATAGACTGTGAAACTCACATAGATACATATCAAAAGTTGTTTATGTGTACAAAATGTTTGTCTATATTGAATGTTGCTATTTGTAAAGTTACTATTAATATATTTTGTTTCCTATTAAAACAGTGTTATCAAACACTTTGCTTTGGTCTTCTTTTGTCTGCTATGTGGAAATTATATACCCGTTATCACGGTGTGTAGTTTTCGACCAAGGCTGTCTGTCAGAATTTCTTGCAAATGCAAATCTTCTCCCTGCACTTGTCTGAAATACTTGTGAAACACAGCAAACAAAAGCAGAGAGAAACTGATTATCGCATGTCTGGAGAACAGATGAGATTTATAAAGTGAGCGCGCCGGTGTAATGCAGAGATATGACCCCCATTACAAAATGACCCACGGTCATTTCCCGACGTAGAGGAATGACGCATGGGTCAAATGAGCCATGCTCTGGCAAAAGAGGGCTTATGTATCTCTGTGATGCATGGTAACATGTGAGCAATCACATATTCAGGATTCATAATAGCCTTAACTCTTTTCCAAACGACAAACATTTGGACTAGACCAAATTGAAAGCATTAGCATACGACAATTCAACTCTTGCTGAAAAGATTATTTCTGTCTATGATAGGGTAGAAAACATTGTGGGAAAAAGAGAAAATGCTGATTACCAGAATTTTCTCCTTTTCCCACAATGTTTTCAAAGGGCTACTATTCCAGACCTGTAAAATCCAGGGATTGTTTGGGAAAGGATTAATTTCTAATAACCAACTTAGTCATTTAGTAAACTTGGACTCGTATAATACGGAAAATTGACCAAAAGCTAAAAGTTTCGGCCCAAGTAACCCTGCGCAGGCTGTCCTGGTTGATACTTTTGCAGCTTCGTTTTCATAGAGCACTACCCAAATGCTTCAGTCAATCATAAGTTATGTTACTTTCATATTGACAAAATTCTGAAAAAATAAGACAAAGAATGTTCTTCATAATGGTTGGTGATTACAGACCTTTATGATCCGTATTCGCCAACCATTCATAAGAACATTCTCAGTCTTTTTCTCCAAGTTTGTCCAAACTTGAAAGTAACACAACTTCTGATTGGCTAAACCAAATGGTTTAGCCAATCAAAAGTTGTGTTTCTTTCCTAGTTAGAAAATTATGGAGAATAATACTATGAATGTTCTTTAGAATGGTTGGTGAATACAACTGATTTTGCTATATAATCTGATATACTGTTTGGAGTGACAAAAATAAACATACAAGGAAAAAGTAATCTAACTGATTGCTTGACTTTTAGCAAACTTTTCACAGCCATGTCTCAAGGGCTCTGGACTCTTAACCCTTGGAATTTAGACAAAGACAAGCTTGCCTTTTGCAGATGGTGTAGATCAAGATCAGACTGCATTTTGTGTAATCCTGTGTAATCTGATCTTTGATATCCATTGTGTTTTTGAAATACTCTCGCAAAACACTATTGAAGCTGCAGTGCTTTGATCTGCTTGAAAATCATTTATGAAAACATCCCATTTTATTTATACAGTGCAATCATGGAAAACTAAAGGTTGCTAGTTTGGTTCCTGGGTCAGGGTGAAGTTTTTCGGAAGTTTCTTAAAATGTCATTGCGAAATGTTTAGATCTTACCAAAGTCCTGCACATGGTTTCGGCACCTTGTATCAGAAATCGGACAGTGGTTTCCAATAAACGTATGGTCAGCAGATGAAGAAACAGTAGGAAAGCAGGTATAGGTGCACTTCATGCCAAGACGTTGTCAAAAAGCTGAATTCTGTTGAAAACGGTGTAAAACGTCAAAGGGACTTTTTTTCACAAATATAATCCTATTTGACATTTTACTTCAAGTACCTTTTTTTAATGTTGCGTGTTGCAAAGTTTTTGCTAAAAAAATCCTTGACTTCAAGCAAATTTATCGCATCACCACAAAAGGGGCCAGAAACTTTAACTGTTCATTTCTGCTATTTTAAATCTATTTTTGTGCTCCAAAAGCTTTTCACGACTTCTGCAATTCCAATTAAGTTTTCATACCTTCAAATAAAGGTATTTGTGTGCTGTGCACCAACAAATTAAAGATTTTGTACATGGTATATGCTAAAATGCTGCAAAAGCTTTTGTTCCAAATAGCAGGATTTCAGATTAAACTTTTGCAGCATCACAAAATGGGGTTTTTCTTGTTATGCACTTGCTCTTTATGCCTAGTACCTTTGCCATGTTGAGAAAATTCTCTCTATCTCCCATTTCTTCTGTCTCTCTCATTTTTCTTTCTCTCCGTTTTCACCTATCTCTCTCTTCTTTCTCTTTTCTCCCCTTTTTTCTTCTCTGTCCTTGCTCTCTTAACTTTCTTCCCCTCTTCTTTCTCTTTTCTCCCCTTTTTCTTCTCTCTCCTTTCTCTTAACTTTCTTTATAATTATAATGTGAGAAAGCGGCCAGTCGCTTGGATGCAATGTTGCTTGCAATACTCAACAATAAACAAATGGATAGGACTGGACTCTGAAGGATGAAACACAATCTAAAAATAAGCTCGCAATACGCGGGTAGTGACGTTCGGAAATTTGTATTAAAAAAATGGTGTCGTCTCGGATCAGCCTGCGCAGTCCGTGAAGGCTAATTCGAAACGACAGTTTCCGTGTAATTTTCTGTTTTGTGCAGGTCTACTGAAGAACACAATCTATTGTAATCGTAAAGTGGCATCTCGGATTAGCCTGCGCAGACTATACAGGCTGATCTGAGACAACACTTTGCACAAATGTCAAAATGTCCCTCTTCGTGTGATGCAGCCCATATAAAGCTGAGAACAGCACTTAACATCAGGCAAACACATTAAAACGTCATTTTCTCATCTTTGAAAAATAAAGGGTAAAAATGTATTTGAAGGAAAAAAAGCAGAACAACATTTATTAATACGTGGGAATTATATACAAATAGTCGTAAATAGGTCATGAGCTCGTGAATCGAATACATGCACGTATTGAAAAATGACGACTTTTCAAATATCCTTTAATCTTTTACAAAACCTCTTTTAACAATCCTTGGATGAAAGGCTTTAAAGACATTTTGGAAAAAGAGATAATACTGGTTACCAGCATTTTCAGCTCTTTCTGCCTTTTCATTGATACATGATATCAGTCGAACAACATTTACTTTGTTGTCTATCAAATTCTTTCAGTCCAGAGGAATAAGAAATATCGTTATCTGGTAGCCTTACGTCGTTGGCTAATGACCATGAATTAAGATCATATACAATGATGTGTTTGAAAACATTAGGACACATGAGGAGGTAAAATCCTGTCTAGCATGCACCTTTTCTCCTTTTCTAAAATTTTGGTCAAAAGTTCAACGCTTCAACAGTTAGGCGAAAGCAGAAGCTTTTAAGGATGCTGCAGATTAATCCTTATCTTGCTAAATAAATAAACAGAATTTTTCAATTCATTATTTCAAACCCTAACATTGCTATTTCAAAGTATTGTTTTGGTTCTCATCAGACAGTGTAGATCCAAGATCAGACTGCATGCTCCATGCAGTCTGATCTTGATCTACACTGTTTGCTAAAGGTCACTGAGTTAGGTTTAGCAGCCTTTGGGTTAAAATTAGACTACAGAGAACAGCTGCTTGTCTTGCTAGACTTACAAGACACAAAATCTTTTGAATCTTAGTCAATTGTACTCTCAGCAGTCGAGAAAGGTCAAGTTGATATGTCTGGTGCTGAAGGAGTTGCAGTTCATCAGAGTAAAAAGTTCAATTCTCGCAGACACTGACTGATTGAAAATTACAAAAAAAAAAAATTATCAACATTCTAGAATAACAAAGAAACAAGTTTTTTTTTTAAACCGATTATAACAAAATAGATAGAAGCACAAAGAATACTGCCAAGGGAGAACTTGTAGCAGCAGTTTGTACATCAGTCTTAGGAGCAATCAGAAGTGTTGCCCTACTCTTTTCTCAAGACAGGTTCTAGCAAATGCTAAGAATAAGTACGTGCTAAAACAATGAAAGCCTATTTTGGTGAGTTCGGGTTTTTAAATAATTTGTTTTCTCCATCGACGGACTCAATCTGAATAGATGGTACATCTTTAAGAGGAACTGGTCCGTTCCGAGAGCTTGTCTGTGGTGCTTCTACTGATCTCATAATGAAACTGTTAATTTCATGGTCTTCGACGTTAGAGACAGCGTATCCATTTTGTCTGCGAGACCTCCTGTACCATAAATAAACAAGAATAACGATACATGCTACAGATAACGTGCTTATACAGGCAACAGTAATATAATAACTGTTATCTGATGGCTTTGTTTCTTCGAAACCATACGAAGTTTCAGCCACTCCAGTCTCTATGCTTTTCGCCAGTTTGTCATTTGAACTAGTTATAGTATTATACTGTTCATCTGTAAATCCGTTGATATGACCTTTTGTTGTAAACGTACCTGACTGACTGTTTGAATGAGTTGAGATGTCAGATATTCCATAAACAGGTGAGGGCGTCACTGTAGATGATAAAGGAGATTTTGATGATGGCGATGAAGATGATGTTGATGGTGGCTGTGGTGTGGCTGGTGATACTGTTGAGGATGATGATACTGGAGGTGATGACGGTGAAGTTGATGACAATCTGGACTCTGATTGTAGGGTTGTCAGGGACAATCTGAATGAAAAAGACTCTGAAGCTGATGATAGCGACAGTTCTGGTGGTGACGATATTTTTGACTGTGACTGTAGGGAAGTCGATGCCAACGTGGAAGATGATGACACTAGTGTCGACAGTGTTGAACGTGATGTTGAAGTTGGTGGTATAAGTGTATGTAGGTTAGCCTGTGTCAACATGGAAGCCGGTGAAACTTGTGATGAATGTGCTGATGAAAACAAAAATTTGGACCTTGACTGTTTTGTAGTCCGTAATGATACTGAAGACAGCAATGATGACGATTGAAATGGTTGTGCTGGTGATGATGACATTAGTGTTGATGACTTTTTTAAGGTTGTTGATGATGAAATAGACGATGACATAGGTGGTGATGGTGATGATAGTGATGACGCCAATAACGATGACTGACGTTGCTTGGTGGTAGGCACGGATTGCAGGGATGACTTTTCTTGTTGTGTTGACATTGATAGATATCCTGAAATTAATTCAGATGATCTCAATGATGATGAATGATTATCCGATGGTGTAGAAAGCGTAATTGGTGCTGACGATGACTTTACATAGAGTGTTGGTGTTGACGTGGATGATTTCGTTGATGATGTCGACTGAAGTGTTGATGGGAAACATTGTATGGAGTAAATGAATGTCTCCACTGGGATTTGCTGATTAGACATCTTACAGTATCCAAGTATCTGTGCACCAGTTAGAATTTCAATATGTTCCCTGGAAACACATTCACATGACAGATTGTTAAAACTCAAATCAAGAATTCTTAATGCCATTGATACAGATTTCAATACATTTGTCATTGACATAAGCTGATTATTA
Organism: Tridacna crocea; assembly: GCA_943736015.1. Lineage (NCBI taxonomy): Eukaryota > Metazoa > Mollusca > Bivalvia > Cardiida > Cardiidae > Tridacna > Tridacna crocea. The sequence goes on from OX031062.1 coordinate 25,878,158, forward strand.
GAAATATTTAAAATGCGTAAAGATTCCAAATACCTAAATGTATTCAGTTTGATTTGGTCAATTTTATTTGAGCTCAAGTCCAGCACCTCCAGTCTGACATTCTGGCGGAACAATATATCAGGCAGAAAACTGATATTATTATCACGAAGATTCAGAATCTGTAGTTTATATAAAGAACTAAAAGCTTCGCCATCTATTGAGCGGATTACATTGGAGTGTAAGTCCAGTGTCTTGAGCTTTGATAGTCCATAAAATGTATTCTTATTGACATGTTTCAGAAAATTTCTACCTAATCCAATATACTTAATTGTTGACTGAATAGGCCTGAAAGAAATGGGTTCAAGAGTTTGAAGTAGATTTTCCTCCATCTTTATTACTATCAATGATTTTAATCCAATAAGGTCTTCATTCCTTATTGATTTTAATCCAACATTTGCAATATTCAGTATTTTAACGTTCCACAAATCATTAAACCACCCATCTGGTATTTTCGAAATTGCACATTCAGATAGATCCAAATATTCTAATTGTAACTGTCCTCTAAATAAGCTGGATGGCAAGTCCTCAGCGCCATGTAATTCCAAAATCAATAACTTATTGAGATCCTCAAATAGTTTACGTGGTAAACCAAGGATACCTGTCATACAAATTTGGCTCAATGCTGGAGATGAACGAAAGAGTGTGTTTGGAATGGAGTGCAAATTGGTTGCTATCAATTTGAACATTTTGAGCGCTTTACAAACCTCAAGAAGAGATTCTTTAATGATAGGAAGCGACTTTGTAATAAAAGTTAATCTGGTCAATGAAGATGACATCGGGTGAAAAATGTCCTCAGGAACCTCAAATGCATTTCTGATGTCAATAGTCAATGTCTCAACCTGACTAAGATTCTTGAACAGCTCTCTTGGCAGCCTGGCTTGATGCAGTATAACTGAAAGTTCCCGAAGAGACGGTATGACAGACAATGCTTTTTGATGAAAGAATCGAGACTCTAAATTCGAGATGGTTCTTATATCCTGTAAACCTGCTAGGGAATTTTCATTAATATGATCTACTATATTATCACTGAAGTCAATTTTCCGCGTAATGTTACATCCCCTAAACTTGTTCGACGATAATGATGTTAGATAATTCCCAGTCAAATCTACTTCTATGAAACTGTAATTACACAAACTGTGTAGATTCTCTGGCGCAAGCCGGTTGCCAGAAAAATTCAGAAATTGTGTTGAAGTTGGCAAATCATCCGGAACTGCCACTAATTGTCTATGAGCACAGTCAGCAAGAGTCATGTTGTGCCTATCTCTGGTGCATATACAAGGACCACAGTCGGCACACAGAACAATGCCAATACAATTCAAAATCCACAAAAGTTGCAAAATTGGAGCTCCTCGGTCCATGATCAATGTCTGTGTGCAGTGAAAACTGGAGATTAGGCAAACTGAAATGAAAATACAAAAGCAGCAATCAGGCTTGAAAAGAGTTCTGTAATTAAGTTTACATCTACAAATCCCATATAACAAGCACATATAATAAATTATGTCAATGTGGCCTGACATTCACTCTTAATCAGACCTTTTCATGTTTTATTGCTTATTTCGACACTTTTTTTCCAATTTAAGGTAGTACCATTCTAATGGACAACTGCTATTTCCACTAAAATATTATCCTAAAAAAGTTGCTATGATTGAAAATGAGCATCATTGTACTACTTTGATCACGCCATTTTTTCCTTCATAGAATTATCATTTATAAATCAAGGGCCACTCTATTGTCGTTAAAAAGGGAGATAATAATTACCTCCCTTTTCAGAAAACTAACAAAAATATCAACAAATAACTTCAAGATGGACATCAAAGGAATTTCTGGTCGGTTACAAATGTGCATCAATATTGCATCAGTATCCTTATTTATCCCATGTTGCACTAGAAAGCGTTAGGATGGTAATACCTTAACTACTGTAGATCTACCATAAAAAAAAAAACAGATTACAGTAGCGATTATTGAAAAAAAATGTTTGCAATGGATATGATAAACAAGTAATGCAAAGAATAGGTTTCGACCTGCACAAGAAACCGGATATTAAACAACTCGTTTACTGATTAAGATATATGTAAGTAGAGAAGTGATCTCAACCTAAGCCTTGAAACCATATCTTTCCGATGGCAAAGGCATTTCGATTTACATATATCTTTCTCAAGAATTACCTGTTTTTTAATAAGTTTTAAAGGAAATTTTCGAACAGCAGTTGATATGATCAGTGTAACTAACCGCTCGACAAAAATGAAAACGTTTTACGATTCAGATGACCGGTCCTACTAAAACACGCCGTACCAGAAAAATACGCCGTACCATACTAGTCGTTTTACGATTCTGATATTTTTTATGCTGGTCTTTCAGCAAAACTTTTCGATAAAATAAGCCAGGCACAGGCATTACGTAGCTTGCATATGGGTAAGTACGGAAAAAGAAGTTACTAGATCTACTCTGGTTTGCTCTGATATTGAAATAAAATCTCAAGTGTTTCCTCGTGATAGATCTATCTAAGACTAAGGAGAAAGTCCGACTCGATCGCTGAAGTTTTAAGAAAGGGCTTTATTTAAAGGTAGGAAGCAGCTACTGCAACAGAATAGAAAATAAACAGTGGAATATATCGCATATATTTATAAATCGCACACATATATATAAAAAGAGGGCTATGGTGGCCTTGTATGGCTCTACTTGTTTTTCAACAAGAGCACCGCATGCGGGTGCCAATATTCGACAGCAGCTGCTTGATTTTTAGTGAAAATTCAAAGTTAAAAAAGCGGCATAACTGCACCAATAGTTACCTGCACATATAGAATTTGTTTGCATGTTAGTAGTTAACGATCTGTCCAAGCTTGAAGTAAATATCTTTCGTAATAAAAGAAATATTGTGAAGTGTCAGTGTTAGCAGAAATACTACACAGACGACAACAAAGATGGCGTTAGGGCTATGACAATACCTGGGCGTTTTCTCGAAACTCAGCTGTGCTATTTAAAAATGTTATATGCACTTCATCGACATTGACAGAGACAAATCATAGTCTGTTAGGCATCAACCTTACAGAGTAAATAGTGCCCCCCCCCCCCCCCCCCCCCCGAAAAAAAGGCATGTATTTTTTCACACGCAAAGCTCATGTCAATGAATATTCATGTATGGCGGTCTAATAAAGAATCATAATTAATATCAAATATCAATGAACTGGAACAGAGATTGCATTGACAAGAAAATTTCTGATAGAAACCTTAATTTAAGTTGGATATCCCACTCATTTGAGCAAAACGATTAAAATAAAAAAAATCACACTTTCTGAGAGCTGTACATTTTCTTTAAAAAAAAATATATAAAAAATACCCAACACCAATCATGTAGCATTTGGTTCAGTCTGATAATAAAGGGTGGTAAATGGTTCAGTCTGATAATAAAGGGTGGTAAATGGTAACAAACTATATATACTTAACAGGAGTTATATAATATACCTTGATAAGTAGATAAATTTAAGTCATATTGACTCCATGTTCTACCAGAAGATATTTAAAGGTTCCTTTATTTTAAAACACCTTTGTAAAACCCACTATCCCTAGGGGTATATAGGCCTATAGATCTAACAAGGTCTACTAGATGACGCTACATTAAAAATTTGGTAAACCTAGTCCTTATGCTAAGGAACCAGAAAAAATCTTTTAGATTTCTGTTAGTAAGCCAATCTGAACCTCCAGGGTGGGACCATTTGCTAGAGGTCTACCATATTAAGCTGCATGCAAAATGTAGTTGTCCTAGGCATACAATTAGGATCAAAAGATTTTTTATTGTGTTATTTGTATATTTGTCATATACAGGTCATTCTTACAGTTAGTAATCAGAAGATCTAACTGTGAGTGCTTTTAACTCCATACACTTTACTTTGTCCATACACTTTACTTTGATGTTTTACTGTATATAAACTAGCTAGGGCTTTTGCACCCAACAGTACTCTACTTATAACTCATTACATATACTCGATAAAATACAAAATTTATATGAAGATGGAGGCCTATCTACACTTACGGTCTCAAATCAGTAGCGTCTGAATGTACAAAGGTTTTTTCATGGTGACCTAGTTATAGATATGTAATCAAGATGTACTTGTAACACCCTCATTATGGATGCCAGTTTTTGTTGTGATGTTACTGCACTACTGCTGAAAACAGTGATTTACACCATTTAAATAAAGAAAGACTCAAACTTTAGGAATAGTACTGTTACAGTATTTTTGATATAGTTACCTCTTTATCAACTGACAGTGTTTTAATAGACAAGTCTAGTTTAAAAGCACTGACAGACAAAAACTTGTAAAATTAAGACTCAAGTGATAGAATTTGTCTATGAAAGGACAGCAAATATTTTTGGAAACAGTGAAAATGCTGCTAATCAGCATTTTCTCCTGTTCCCTAGATGCTTTCTTTATCAGAATCATTAAATACCCAGATTGTCTAGTTGTAGTGTTTACCCTTTACCACACAACAAAATTTTAGCCTTGCCCAAATTGAAAGCATTTGCAGACAACAATTTCAATGTGTCTCAAATGGTTCAAGTTTTCTTTGATAGGTTAGAAAACATTGTGGGAAAAGGATAAAAAGCTGTTAACCAGCATTTTCTCCTTTTCCCACAACGTTTTAAAAAGGCTTCTTTATTAAAGTCGTTAAAAGTCGGCATTGTGTAGTAAAGGATTAAAAGTGTGTACCTTTTCTATTTTCAGGTCATAAGATTAGTAATATGTTGACCATTTATGAAGAGAGTTGTCATGATCAACAACAGACATGTAATTTTTTCCAGGAACAGTAAAATATATGAAGTATTTAAAAAAATTGATGTCAACAGGTGAGAAGCCATGTTCCGTTCCAACATCCTGGTAAAATCCATGTATTAGGATATTCAATGCTATTTCAGGGAACAATATAAGAGAAGGTAACTACTTTCTTTTTTTACAGTTAGATCTATGTCAACTCTGGAAATATTCAAACCAAAATGCTATGAAAATGCAAAATGCTTGGCAGTTACCTTATTTTAGCTGTCTTAGTACTTGCCACAGTGTTCTTTCCATCCCTCGATTCAAACCTTGTTATCCCTTATTTCAATTCATGGGTTAATTTTTTACAAAACCACATAGTTTCATACTTGACTAAATTGAAATTACGTAGACAACAACTTTGATGTTGCTCAGAGGATGATTTCTATCTGTGAAATGATTAATCTTTTACCAAACAATCCATGATTTTAGACATAAAAAGGCTTTTGAAAACATTGTAGGATAAGGAGAAAATGCTTGTAATCAGCATTTTCTCCTTTTCCCACAATGTTTTCTACCTTGATGATAAGAAATTTCAAGGGTTTAGCTACATTTATTTTGTTGTCTGCAAGTGCTTTCAGTTTGGACCAGTATAAAGTTTTGTTGTTTGTGAAACAGTTAAAAAAATTGTGGGATCAGGAAAAGCTGCTGGTAACCAGTATTTTCTTCTTTTCCTACTGCTTTCAAAAACTTTTTCTGTCAGGGTCATTAACACTCAGGATTTTGTGACAAAGGGCTACCAGCATATCAATGTTTGTGGCAAAGAGAGACAGTGATAGTTACAAGCTATGCTTGTTTCGTCATAACTGTGTTGGTCATCTGTTGCAAAACACCAAAAGCCACCAACAGGAGGACATGTGTAAACCCTTCACCAAATCAATCCCTGGTTTTTACAACTCGGGGGAAGAATCCTTCTAAGAGCATTGTGGAAAATGGAGAAATGCTGGTATGTATTATTCTGCTTTTCCAAGAATGATTTCTACTCTTCTAAAGTCAAGTTTTAATTTTTGAGTCATGTTTATTTTGTCATCTGCAAATGCTGTCATTTTAAACAAGTCTAACATATTGTTGTTTGGTAAATAATTAAGTCTTTACCAGATTGCAAAATTTTAACCCTATACAAAGCAACTAAAATTATTCTTATCCAAATTGAAAGCATTTGCAGAGGACAACTTATATGTAACTCAAAACATAAAATTTGTTTATGATGGGTTAGAAACAGTGTGGGAAGAGGTGAAATGCTGGTTACCAGCAGTTCTCCTTTTCCCACAGTTTCCTAAAGCTGTCTTTGTCAGGAAGATGGAAAAGTCATCATTGTACTGTAAAGGGTTAAGCTCATTCAAACTAAAACATTATTTGCAGACTACTAACTAAATTTTACTTACTGATAAATAAAAGGACGGAACACATTGTGCTAAACAGAGAAAATGCTAGTTACCAGCATTTTCTCACAATGTTTTAAGAGCTTTCTTTCTCTGGGTTGTTATGAATTGAGGTTGTTTGGCAAATGGTTATGCAAGACAGGCGTTGAGTACAATTTGGTATGGCAGTTGGCAAAACGTAAGTCTACTATACTCTTTTGTTTTGTTTGAAATGAGTTTAACGCCATTTTATGAACTTGGGTCATATCATAGCAGTCGGTGCACCTACGCATAATTATATTTCTGGCATTCTCACTTCAGTACCTACACAACTTTCTTTTCCAAGTTACTGAATGGTTTTTTCAGTCCTCACAGCTGAGAGGCCAAAAATCACCAAAACAAAAAAGTTAGCCACCAGGTATCCTTGACACTTTAGCCAAAATATACTGGGAAATACAGTGCCAAATAAACCCTGGGGGGACTTTCAATCTAGATATAAGGCTGATATGGTTGCAATTTCAATTAAGTTCTTTTTTTTTTCACAATTTCTCAGGAAAGCAGACAGCATAGATCAAAGATCAAACTGCATGTTTTTTTGCACTTTGATCTTGATCTAAAGTGGTTGAAATGGTAATTGTAGTGTTGTGAAAGGTGCAAGTACAAAACACCAAACACAACAGGAGGGCCAAGACAGCCCTTAAGTTGTTTACCTAAGCCTTCTGACCCTACATGGACCATTTCTAATCTCTTCTGTGATAACAAACATTCTAACAAACTTTCATAAGTATATGACAAGAAAGGTGGCCCCCCAGAGTGTAAACAAGCTTTTTTCTTGGATTTGTCCTACTTTTCTATTTAATATTAGCCATTTTCAAACTGATAGCAGATTTCATCAAGATCAACATTCTAACCAACATGATGAGATTTGGACTTAAAATGTGGTTTCAAAAATGCAAAGAAACGTGATTTATCACTGTGACCTACTCTTTGACCTGATGTGATCCATTTTCAAACTTACCAAAGACATTATCAAGAGAAACATTCTGACCAACTATTTGAGATTTGGATTGGAAATGTGGCCTCAAGAGTGTAAACAAGGTTTTTTAAAGTTTTGTCCTAATGACCTACTTTTTTTTAAAAACATGACCCATTTTCAAACATATCCAAAACATCAAGATGAACTTTCATAATAATTAGACTAATTATGGTAAGGTTTTTCATAAAGATTTCATGCACTGGCCTTAAAGGTTTCATGTACTGGCCTTAAAGATTTCATGTGCTGGCCTTGTTTTTAGATCTGATGTGACCAATTGTTTCCTCATACAAGATACTATCAAGACAAACACTCTGCATAATTTTCGTAAGTTTTAAACTGAAAAAGTGGCCTCTAGGATGTACACAAGGTTTTTCAAAAATTTCGTCTTGTGACCTACTTTTTTAGCCAACATGACCTATTTTTCAACTTCTAGATATCACCAAAGCAAACATTCTGACCTGCTTTTTTACCCACATGGCCTATTTCTGAACTTGTAACTTACCAAGACTGAAATTCTGACTAATCTTCATGAGTATTGGACTCAACAGAGTGTAAATATGACTTTTCAAAAGATTTGATCTGGCGACCTTGTTTATCACTTGATGTGATTCATTGCACATAGTCCAAGGTCCAAGCCAAACATTCTGACTAAGTTTCACAAGTATTGAACTGTGGCCTCTACAGCAAAGACAAGGTAAAGTTAGCAAAGCAAGACAGACAGTGTGTGATCATAAAAGCTCATCTTGAGCCCTTCATGCTCAAGTGAGCTTACAACTCAACCTTTTTGACAGCTGAAAATTCATTCCACTGAAACTATGAAAGGTTTTTGCTAGATTAAACAAGTGAATGCTATATCTTTAGGATTAGATAGTATATTCTGTGCAGCCTGGCCTTTATCTATGCCATCTGCAAAGGCTTTTGTATTGCTTTTAGCATTGGAAGGATGAAAATATAAGAAAAATTCGAATTTTCATTTTTACATAGTTATTTTACTGAAAAATACATCACATAATAGAGGCTGCTACAATTAAGACAGTACAAAATATGAGAATTTTTTAAAGGAAAAAAAGAAATGGTGAACAAATAACAGAAAGTACACAGATGGAAATTTGAAAAGTAGGATTTAATAAATCTTGTAAGGAATGATTTACATAAAGAAATACAGAAAACTAAGTGGCAATAATACCCAATAATTTGGAAATTTAGTTTCTTTTCCTCTATGAAGCCTCGGCTAATACTACAACACTTATTTTTGGAAAACATTCTACAAAGGAAAACGGTATTTTGAAATACTTGAATAATGTTATAAGCTCTTTCCCCTTACAAGAGAACATCAGGGAGAAAAATTAAGCACCTAGCAATATGTAGGAGTTTGAGAGACAGAAAAAGGCAAAAATTGATAGTTGGAAAGTCCATTCTCTACATCAGTAAATCATTCCAACCATTAGACAGCATGAATAAATTACTCAAATTCAGTCGAGGCAAAGAACCCAAGTGATGCATCTTTTATAAAAGATGTAAACCCCCCCCCTTAAAAAAACGCGCTATATGGGCCAAAGTAGACCCAGGTTCACAAGGCAAGCTCCATGTAGCCTCATCTTGTTTTCAACTTTCAAAAAAGAGCAATGAGCAGTACCGGTAAGTTGTATTTGGCTACCTATGGCTTAAAAGTGGGCATGTAAGGATTAAAATACAATATACTGTAAAAAGTGCTTGATTGCAACTTGTTGCTACAGGTGGTACAAGGCATAAATTGAAACTATGGCCATTATACTCTGAGAGTAAATTGTTCTATGGTGATCAAATACTCTAGAAAAAAAGTCTTACAGCTAATTGTTTATAAAAAGACTTAAAAGGAGCTTCTTTTTCTGACAGCATTCTAACATTCATTAGTACAACATGTGCAAATATTTAACATGATCTGTGGAACCCAAGTCCCATTCATTTGTAGGATAAATTCCTTAGGCTATTCTCTTGTTCATTCTGAATTCTGAGACCAACCACCTGATTGGGCAAGATAGAGCACCTTCAACAATCAGATAGCTTGTACATGAAATCAGAATCAACAATGTATAAAATGGTTAGTGAGGGCTGCCCCTAATCTCATACATAGTGAGGTTACAGAATTAACCCTCTACCAAACAATAAAATTTTAGACTGGTCTAAATTGCAAGCACTTGCAGACGACAAGATAAACCCAACTGAAAGATTGAATATTGTTTCCAGCAGGGTAGAAAACACTGTGGGAAAAGGAGAAAATGCTGGTTACCAGCATTTTCTCCTTTTCCCACAATGTTTTCAAAAGACTTCTATTTTAAGGTTGTAAAGACCAGGGATTGTTTGGTAAAGGGTTAAGGTGATTTTGATTTTGTGCCAATTTGTGTGAAATGTTGATGTGAACCCATGATAATCCATCAAACTACAGCATTCCTAAAACACTGTTTGCAATGTGAGTAAATTCTAGTACAACAATATTACATGCATTGAGCCTTTACCACACAACTCCGACTTTTATCCACACTGAGAGAAGCTTTTTAAAACATTTTGGGAAATGGAGAAAATCCTGATAAACAGCTTTTTTCTGTTTTTCCCGTAATGTTTTCTACCCTATAGATAGAAATTGACATTTTAGCAACGTTCAATTTGTTGTCCACCAATTCTTTCAATTTGTTTCAGTTCACAATTTTTGTAATTAAATGCTTGTTACCAGCATTTTCTCCTTTTCCCACAATGTTTTCTAAAGGCTTCTTTCTCAGGGTCATCAAGAGTAGGGATTGTGAGCTAAATACTATTTCTAGGAAATGCCTCTTATTTTTATTGTCCAAGCATAGATTTCAAAAGCTGTATGAGATGACTGTGGTCATGGTTTGGTGTGTTTGTAAGTGTTTCACACTATTTTCAACATTTTGTCAGTTACATCACTGCTACTAGTGCACCTAACAAAGCTTTCCTATAATTTCTTCTATCATTACTTTGCACAATATTCTTTCCAAGCCACTGGCTGCTTTTCCAAATAACCATTGTTGAACAATGACAAGCTCATGGTTTAGTATTTGGTAGCAGACAATAGAGATCCAAGATCAGACTGCTTGGTGTGAGCAGTCTGATCTTGATGAAACCATCCTGTATAGCCACTAAATGTTCTTTGGAGGGGAAGGAGTTAATTCATATATTCTTTCATTGTGCCAAGAAAGATTATTGTGGATCATTATTTTCTAAAAGACTAAGACCGAGTGTGTTTTCTGTGATTCATTTATCTATAAGGGCTAAATGGTTTTATTCATACTTTACTTAACTCTTTACCACACAATCTTGACTTTTAGCGACGCTGAGAAAAAAAGACTTTAAAAACACTGTAGAGAGAGGACAAAATGCTGGTAACCAGCGTTTTCCCCTTTTCCCACAATGCTTTATACCCTACCAAGCACAAATTTTATTGTGTGATCTGCAAATGCTTTCAATTTGAAGTAATCAAAAATTTTGATGTTTGATAAAGAGTTAATTACATAAACCCGATTCTTACATACAAATCTGGATGACCTAATGTCAGAAAACCTAGCAATACTAAAATAGGATGAGTACCAGTACTAAGAGAAAAAAAAAGAAACACAAAATAGAAAAAATGACAAGAGTTTGGCCATACAATACAAAGTCACTAAACCACAAAAATGATAAATGGAAACGAAGCTTTTAATTTTTCAACGAATACCAAATCAAAATCAGTTTTTTTCAAGTCAAATGTACTTCGTAGATTTTTTCTACCACCAAGTCATCTTTTCATAACAGCAAGTTCTTCAAGCTAGCTTTATTCGCCTGTGAGAAGTTATCAATTCTATTCACATTTTCTAGAAAAGCTTTTTCATTGGCTAGCATACATCTCCTCGGCCAATCTGAACTTCGCTTAACATCTACCAGCAAAATTTTGCAGCAGACAACTTTTTCAACCTTATCTACATAAATGGAACACTATTAGACCACTTTAAACTCTCAAGACAACCCTTTACCACACAATCCAAAAGCCTTTTGAAAAAATTGTGGGAAAAGAAGAAAATGCTGGTAACCAGCATTTTCTTCTGCTCCCACAATATTTTCTACTCAATCTTAAACAGAAATCATTACATTAAAATCATGTGCAAATGCTTCAAATTTGGACAAGTCCAAAACTGGTGTTTACTAAAGGGTTGAAGGTGTCTCTAGGTGATAAAGAATAAATATTACTGTCTCCAAATTGACAGAACAAAAACATCTAAAAAGCTACATACAAACAAGGAAATCTTAATTTTCTATGTAGTCTACTAATAGGCAGCTTTTGGCCTGTTTCAGTGGAAGAGCAATCCTTTAAGCCTTTTAATTTTGGCTTCTCTAAAACACTTAATGACAATGAGAAGACTAATTATATGTACTCACTCTGTAAGATAGTTTTGAAATATATCTTTTATATAATTGACTTTCCTCAGATTTAAAACAGTAGACCCCTAATACCTCTAGTGCTGCATTGCATAAAGTTTTCTAGATAGTTGATAAATACAGATTTATACAGGTAGAATACTTTTGCACATTTTTAACTGACCAGAAATTTCTTTATGGCTATCTTGAAATTATTTGTTGATACTTTTGTTAGTTTCTAGAAAAGGGAGGTAATTACTATCTCTCTTTGTAATGAAAATATAGCGGTTTTAAATTTATAAATGATAATTCTAGAAATTACAAAAAGGGAAAAGTGGCTTGGTTAAAGCAGTATAATAACACTCTTTTTTAATCATATTATTGTGGGAATAGCTGTTTTCTATTAGGGGTCTACTAAACTCAAACAGTTTCAACCTGCTATCAGTTTCACTGAAAGAACAAAGAAATTTCGTGTCCTAAAAATTGGACTTGTTTTACTTTTCTGTTTGTCTCAGATACAGCTAAAAAAATGACATAAAAAAAGTAAGAAAGACATAAAAATTTGAAGACATTCCCATTAACCTCTGTCAGGTACAAGGAAAAAGATAAGGATCATATAAAAGTTAAATTCTCAAGCACAAGCATGAAAACTTATCTTACAGACACTTAACTCATTACTGAACGACAAAATTTTAGACTGGTCCAAATTGAAAGCATTTGCAGATGACAAAAGTGACTGAAAATTTGAAATTTGTATCAAAGAGGCGAGAAAACATTGTGGGAAAAGGAGAAAGTGCTGGTTACCAGCATTTTCTTCTTTTCCCACAATGTTTTCAAAAAGCTTCTTTCTCAGGGTTGTCTAAGTTTGGCATAATGTGGTAAACAGTTAATGTATATTGCTTAACTCTCATATCTTTACCACATAACAAACTTTACGAATTTTCTGAATTCAAAGCAGGGGACAAATCAGTTGTATATCAAATAATGGGTATTGTCTGAAAAGATATGAAACATGGTGGGAAAGAAATATTTCCTCCTTTTACAATTATACTTTTACCTAGTCTTTACCCTAAGGGTCATACAAACATGAAATTGTGTAGTAATGGGTAAACAAAACAGCAGAATGTGAGACTTGTTCTTATCTATAGCATTTACATGAAATTTCGCTGAAATGAGCAGACAGGGATTTAACTTTTTACCAAATGACACTACTTTAGACTGTTCTAAATTGACAGCATTGCAAATAACAAATAAATGTGTCTAAAAAATAGAAACTTAAATTTGTGAAGGGTAGAAAACATTGTGGACAAAGGAGAAAGGGTGGTTACTAGTATTTCCTCCTTTCCTCACAATGTTGTCAAAAAGCTTCTTTCTTAGGGCTGGTAAGAATCAAGATTGTGTAGTATAGAGTTAACAGGTTGGAATACTTTGTAGGTATAGAAGTACTTTCTCCTTTTCTCTTATGTTTTTAAAAGCCCTCTACCTCGGTTGTTTAAACTCTAAAATGTGTGGTAAAGGACTAGGTTTTTTTTTTCAATTACCTGATTTAAAAAAAAAAAACAAGGTCAGCTAAGATATTCATTTCATTCTGCAGTTTAATATAACAGGAAGAACTTTGCCTATTGTTGGAATCTCTCTACAAATCTTGAATTTGCAATGAAATCAATCTTTTGCTATTCAAACTATGTTTAATTGCGTACTCCATCTTTACCAAATGTTAAAAATTTAGACTCAACCAAATTCAAAAGCATCAGCAGAGTACAAAATAAATCTTGTTCAAATAATGATTTTTGTCTTTAACTCTTTACCACACAACAAAATTTTAGACAGGTTCAGATTGAAAGCATTTGCAGACGACAAAATAAATGTGACTGAAAAATTGAAATTTGTTCTGGGAAGGGTAGAAAACACAGTGGGAAAAGGAGAAAATGCTGGTTACCAACATTTTCTCCTTTTCCCACAATGTTTTCTACCCTTCACAAAACGAATTTCAAATTTTCAGTCACTTTCACTTTGTATCCTGTAAATGCTTTCAATTTGTACAAGCCTGAAATATTGTCGTTTGGTAATGAGTTAACAGGGTAAAAAACATTGTTCCAAAAGGAGAAAATGCTGGATACGAGCATTTTCTCCTTTTTGAACAATGTTTTCTATCTTTCTTCAGGAGTTAAAACTCAGAATTGTTTGATACAGAATTAATAGCAATAAGCAGTTAGAAATTGAAGGAAGAATAATATATAATTATAGAGCAATCTCATTTAAATCAAAATAGCAATGACTGGAATATTATGAGGCAAAAGAAGCAACAGCTTGTATCCAGCAATTTTATGCTTCCCACAATATTTTCAAAAGGTATTAACTATAAGGGTGTAAAAAGGTGGTACTTTATAACGTAATTGGTTTTCTGCTTTTGATACAAATACAGTAACATCTAGCTGCTCTCATGTACAAACTGAAACATTTTTTATATAAATAGTAACATAATCCTTCCGCTTTCTATGCTCAGAAGCTTACATTTTGCAAGTGACACAATATTGATTGACATCTCCAATCTACTTAGCTCATGTTTCCCATAATTAACAGTAAATTAAAATCAATACAGTCCGAGACAGACAACACACTTAAGTTTCCTTGTCTAAGAGATATTTTCTCTCCTAAAAAAATTTTGTTGATTATAAACTTATAACCTCTCAACAGGAAATTTGCAATAGGAGATGTAATCCTTGTAAAAAATAAGTAATCATTCTGGATTAAGGTTCGATACAAGAATACAAGTAAAAAAGAAACAGTGGAAAAAGGAGAAATGGCTTATTACACACAATTTCTCCTTTTGTCATGATGTGTTCAAAACGAAGTCTGCTACAAGACCAACAATGTCATCTTAAGGAGACAATGGGTTATTGTGTGCCCTGAGACGGTCAATTCTACGTATTTAATGTAAATGCAACAGGACTCTAAGTTTGTGTGCTCAAACTTATACCAAATTTCAAACCTTCACTTGAACAAGAAAATTAAAGGCAGCACAATTTTTTTCCATAGATTAACTCTTTACCAGACAACAAAATTTAAGACAGGTCAAAATTCAAAACATCTGCGGACGTCAAAATAGATGAGACTGGAAAACTAAAATTTGCTATGAGAAAGGTTGAAAACATTGTGGGAAAATGAGAAAATGCTGGTTACCAGAATTTTCTCCTTTTTCCACAATGTTTCCAGAAGTCTTCTCTCGAAAAGTTGTTAAAACCCCAGATTGATTGGGGCAGAATTAATTTGATTGATGTTTTTAACAGCTTTCTACATTTTTTGAGTCATATCACGATGACAGCTTACATATTTTTAGATTCCTTCATCTCTGGAGTGTTTTGCTACAGGACACTTCCACATAAATCCCAGTGTTTCCAGTGAAGCAGAACTTTCTTTTCAAACAAAAGATATATCAAGCTGAGATACAAAAAATTAATTTATTTTATTTACATGAATTTCATGACTGTTTACATATGATTTTCTAATGCAAGCAAACTCATTTTACCCTGTTTAATTATTCATCAAATATCCACTTCAGGTGTGCATTACCACCAGACATTATTATCTGGCAGCAGACTACTTTTGGAAACATATAAGTAAAAGGAGAAATCCTTTGGATGTGAAAAATTTCATCTATTATAATAATGCTTTATCTTTTCATGTTTATCAATTCTAAATTAATTTTGAAAACATACTTTAACTTTCTAGCAGATAAGAATATCTTCTGACCTCCAGCTTGTCTTTTACTTTACTGCAACTATTAGTTCTTCCAAACAATGCAAAAAAAAGCAAATTGTATCTGTTGGCTTTACAACTTTACTCTTAAATGCAAAATTAATGGATGTTTTTCCTTTCAATAACAAAAAGCATAGCATTTTCAATGCTGATTTTGGTCTGGTTGTCATGACATACACAGCAGCAAAGAACAAAGACTTGACTGCACTCTTTGAACAGTCAGGAAAAGCCTTTTTAGTCATTGTTAGTATTTCCCTGGATAAAATTGCTAGGCACAACTTTAATTACTTTTGAAACAATATAGTTAAAGATATGACTGCACAATGTATGCAGCATAATCTTATCTTCATCATTTTGTATTGATTTTAGATATGCTGATATATCAAAATAGCATTGGAAATGCAATTTCATGGTGATTTTTTTCCTTCTCTGAAAAACCTACTTTTCTTACATACAGTACTTGATTTTGTCATCTTAACCCTTTACCACTTAGTAGAATTTTAGACCTATCCAACTCGAAAGCATTTGCAGACAATAATTTTATAGCGGCTCAAATGATGCAATTTTTTTTCAATAGAGTAGAAAACCTTGTGGGAAAAGCAGACAATGTTGGTTACCTGCAGTTTCACCTTTTCCCACAAAGTCTTCAAAAGGCCTCTTCCTCAGGGTCATTAAAAGTCTGGATTGTGTGGTAATGGGTTAAAACTTTCTGGTTACGTTACAGTGAGCTAACGAAGCATCTGGCTCATTTATCATATCTACTCTTGAAGACATTTTACCCAAAACAAAGTCTAGGTTGTACATTTTCCCATCATCATTACTTGACAAATCTATCAAAACTAATGGGGTGACATGATCCATGTTGTGTGTGTACACCAGGAAAAACATTTTCTTCACAAAACAACATGAGCAGCAAATATACCAATTGACCATTAACTCTTCCCAAAAGACATGAATTTAGGCTCGCCCAAAGTCAAGGCATTTGCAGATAACAAAATAAATGCAGCAACAAATGCAATTTTGTTACTGACAGGGAAGAAAGAAGTGTGGAAAAATGCAGGTTACCCGCATTCATTTTCTGCCTGTCTAACAATGATCTCAAGAGCCATATTTTTTCGAGTTGTTAAATTTCAGGGTTTGCTTGGTAACAGGTTTAGTTTACATTATAATTGAACAGTTTGTATGGAGGTACATAGTTTACCACAATATCATTCAAAGAAAAAGAAAAAAAAAAAAACAATAAAAGACTAATATAAATGTAAAGAATTGCACATTTAAAAGTTTATGTTCAAGATGATCGCCACAGAAGCATGCCTGAAAAGCTTTTAACCCTTTCCAATACAAATAGATTTTAGACTCAACCAAAATGAATGCAGATGCAGTTAAAATTAACCCATTACCACACAAGAAAATTTTAGACTGGTTCAAATTGAAAGCATTTGCAGACGACAAAATAAAGGTGACTAAAAAATTGAAATTTGTTCTGAGAAGGGTAGAAAACACTGTGGGAAAAGGAGAAAATGCTGGTTACCAGCATTTTCTCCTTTTCCCACAGTGTTTTCAAAAGGCTTCTTTCTCAGGGGCGTCAAAAGTAGGGATTGTGTGGTAATGGGTTAAGAAGTTCATTTAGTACAAATAAACTGAATTCTCGAAAGGAATAAAGCACAGTGAAAAGAAGGAGAAAATGTATTCCTCCTTTTCCAATAGTGCCTTTAAAGGTACTCTACCCAAGGATTATCAAAACATTGGATACTTTGGTAAAGGGTTAAAACAACTGAAAGTAACTGATACTGGTTTCCATGGACACATTCACTCTTCTTAAAGTTGTCTCAAATCCCCATAAAAATCTTCCTCAAACACAATCATGTTCATTTGTTACATGATTTTCAATTGGTCCCAAACAGTCTGGTCACATGGTGAAAGTCACATGACAGCTTAGTCACAAGATCAACAATTTGTACAGCTATCTACATTTTATGCACACTCTGCCATGTCCTAGAGAGAACTGAAAAGTAAAATATACAACATATATCAATTACCGACATCCATGCTCGTTTTCAGCCAGTTTTTAACCCATTTGATCTTTGTTTTATCAAACAATAACCATTCTTGTATCTTTCTGCAAAATGTTGACACTAGCAGTTGCAAGGTTCAATAGATAACGACCAACAGAAAATGTGTATCATTTTTTGGGGGATATGAAAGAAATCAGTTATGACATACCTGTGGCAAATGGACTGCCCTTAATAATCAATGTACATGTTGTCCCATCTTTGCACTATGCCATTTTTTAATGTAACTCTAAATATTATTTCAGTCTTTGAGATGGTATAAAACATTGTCGAAAAAATGATAAAATGCTGATTACCAGCATTTCCTCCTTTTCCACAGTGTCTTCCAACACATCTTTCATCAGGATCATTCAAACTTGGGATTGTTTGTGAAAATTGAACTAATTTGATCTGTTTGTCTTACAATTATGATTAAAAAATGGTCAATTATTAGAGGTTTCAGTTGACTGAATAAGGTTCCTAGTTCAAGTTTGTCTGCAGTTTTCATTGCTTACCGATTTAAAACAGTCCACAGTCCTTCAAATTGTTCTTAATGATGACATCTGTCACAGCGTCAAATACGAACTGAACATTATTTGTATCGGTGGCGCAGGTAAAGTGGGTATATACTTCCTTGGTATCTTTCTTCTTGTTCAAATTCTCAAACTGTACTTGGATGTAGGCAGCTGCTTCCTCAAAAGTATTTGTTCCTGAAATTACAAGCTTCACTTTTATAATAATACTATTAACCCTTTACCACACAATCCAGGGTTTAAACAATCCTAAAATAGAAAGCTTTTGACAAAAGATGTTGGAAAAGGAGAAAATGCTGGTTACCAGCATTTTCTCCTTTTCCCACAATGTTTTCTACCCTTTCTGACTATCCTCACCTGAACTACATTTTACTCTTTACCAAACAACAATATATTAGGCTTGTCCAAATCGAAAGCATTTGCAGATGACGAAATACATGCGACTCAAAAATTGAAATTTGTTTCCAGCAGGATAGTAAACATTGTAGGAAAAGGAGAAAATGCTGGTTACCAGCATTTTCTCTTTTTCCTACAATGCTTTCAGAAGGCTTCCTTCTCAGTGTCGTGAAAACCAGGGATTGTTTGGGAAAGGGTTAACTAGTGGTATGGAATTTCTTGTAGCTCAGACAAGTCCAAAATTTTGCTGTATGATAAAGAATTAGTAAACACATATGGTGCAAACTGCAAGTTGCTTTTTCTTAAATAGTAGATCAAGATCAGATGACAATGGACTTGCTGTCCAGTCTTGAATCTATGCAGCCTGATACAGTCAAACCTTGGTGGCTCGAATATTGGTAATTTCGAATACCACAGGCAGCTTGAACAAAAATGTTGGTCCAGGCTAAATTTTTATGAAATCATGTTGTTCTACCTCTGAAAGCTTCCACAACCGTTCACCCTTTACCAAACGTAAAAGAATTAAACTTGTCCAAATTGAAAGAACTTGCAGACGACAAGATTAAAGTAAATCAAAATTTGAAGTATGTTTCCAGCAGGGTAGAAACATTGTGGGAAAAGGAGAAAATGCTGGTTACCAGCATTTTCTCCTTTTCCCATTATTTTTTCAAAAGGCTTCTATCTCAGGGTCGTAAAAACCAGGGATTGTTTGGTAAAGGGTTAATTTGAACTTTAGAACAGAAAATTGAACAAAGGGTTAGTCAACAATCAATTTTCAGGTTTCATACCTCCAAAATCAGGCTGATAATATGGCTTCTAGTGCACACACAAGGTTGTTTATAAGATGTGGCCAAATTACCCACTTTTTTACTTGACATGTCACAATTTCAAACTTGTTTAAAATAACATCAAGATAAGCAATCTGACCTTGTTTCATGAGTACAGACTGATAATATGGCCTCTTGAGTGCACAAATAGTTTTTCTTAGATTTAGCCTAGTGGCCCACTTTTACATGTGACATGGCCCGAATTTGAACTTGTTGGAAAAATCATTAAGGCTAACATTTTGGCCATATTTTATGATATTTGGCTGAAAATTTAGCATATGAAGTGCATGCAATCAGGCTGAAAATGTGGCCTCTAGAATGCACACAAGGTTTTTCTAAGATTTGGCCTGGTAACCTATTCTTTGACTGGACTTGACCCACCTTCAAACACGTCCATGATGATGACTTTATCAAGATCAAAATTCCGACATACTTCATGAGTACCGAGCTGAAAATGTGGCCTCTAGAGTGTACACAAGGTTTTTTCCAAGAACTGGCCCAGTGATCTACTATTTGAACCAACATGACCAAATTTCGAGCTTTGAAATATTATCAAGACAAATATTCTGACCGAGTTTAAAGAGTACCTGACTGAAAATGTTGCCTCTAGAGTGCACACAAGGCAAATGTGGATAACCCCCATGTTGGATGCCAGACACAGCATGACCACAACAGCTCATATTGAGCATTTTGTGCTCAGGTGAACCAATATCGTGAAAATGCTGGTTACTAGTAACTTCTCCCTTTTCCACAATGTTTTTCTTAAGTCTTTCTTTTTAGATTATTAAGAACTCCAAACTGGTTTGTTTAACTTTTTACCACACAATCCCAACTTTTGACAACCCTGAGAAAGAAAGCCTTTTGAAAATTTTGTGAGAAAAGGAGAAAATGCTGGTAACCAGCATTTTCTCCTTTTTCCACAGAGTTTTCTACCCTATCAAAAGAAAATTGCATCATGTGAGCCAGTATGAAATTGTCGTCTGCAAATGCTTTCTATTTGGATAGGTCTAAAATTTTGCCATGTTGTAAAGGGTTAAGGGTTATAGCCTTCTACTACTTATATTGGGAGGAAATTAGTCCAGAATATCACTCCAGTATTTTACCTGTGTATTCTGGGAAACACACAGTTAAAGGAGACTTGTTTATCTTCTCCTGGAACAAGTCCTTTTTGTTCAAGAACAAAATAATGGAGGTCTCTGTGAACCACTTGTTGTTGCAGATGGAATCAAACAGTTTCATACTCTCCATCATACGATTCTGTAAATACAAAATCAAGAAAAAGTAATTCATCTGTAACATTAAAATTCAAAACAAACATTTCAGTCAGTGGGAAAAAAAACCATCCAAGTGTAGCAACATCTGAATCTCTTCAGCAAGACTAACTATTTAGAATACTAATTGATGAGTTAAATTCGTTACCAAACAATAAAATAAAAGACCGCTCAAAATTGAAAGCATTTGCAGACGACAAATAGAGGTGACTAAAAATCTTAAATTTTTATTGGGGAGGGTAGAAAACATTGTGGGAAAAGGAGAAAATGCTGGTTACCAGCATTTTCTCCTTTTCCCACAATGTTTTCAAAAGGCTTCTTTAACCCTTTACCCCAAAAGGCATTTCTATGGTATCTCTAACTGACCCTAAATAACAGCAAGGATGGAGCCGTTTCTTATGACACCTTTTGATAGTGTGAAAAACATTGTGACAAATGGTGAAATTGCTCATCACGAGCAATTTCACCTTTTGCCACAATGTTTTCCAAAGGCTCCTTCAAGCAATGATTAGAAATGAGTATCTATGGAGTAAAGGGTTAACAGGGTCATTAAAAGTCAGGATTGAGTGGTAATGGGTTAAAGCCAAGTACCGACTAAAATTTGTGCATTCAGATTTTGATTCACTCTGCAGGGTCCAAAAAAGTTCAGAATCCTCACTTGTCTGTCTGCCATTTTGAACTCGTCTTACAGTTAGACAAAGAAGGATAACCCACTTGACCTCTGTAAATTTTTACTAGTAAGGACAAGCGGACATGTGGACTTTTTGGACCCCTCTCTGTCAACAAAGTGCCTGCAGTATTCATTAATGTCCTTATACCCGATTTTTTCATGCAGAGGAAGGGGGTCTTTTCAATTAGAGCATACCTACTCGGAAACCGTTGACAAACTAGTATATGAGGAAAAGGATGTAAGAATTTTCATAGTGTTTTCAGACGAAAACAAACCAGAGATGTAATCACATGAAATAAATATGCCACATGGAAAGAAACTGTGCTACCTATTTACTCTAAGTTTTAATGTCTGTGAAAAAAAGGCTTTTGAAAACATTGTGGAAAAAGGAGAAAGTCCTTGACCAATATGAGCAACATTTCAATTTGTTGTCTGCATAAGTGCATATGCATTCAGTTATTTACACAATCATAATTTTGTTGTTTTTAACTTTTTACCAAATTTGTCCAAATTGAAAGCACTTGCAGATGACAAAATGATATGGGACTCAAAAAC
Source organism: Tridacna crocea (assembly GCA_943736015.1). Taxonomy (NCBI): domain Eukaryota; kingdom Metazoa; phylum Mollusca; class Bivalvia; order Cardiida; family Cardiidae; genus Tridacna; species Tridacna crocea. The sequence continues at coordinate 25,899,853 of OX031062.1, forward strand.
TGAAATCTGTTTTGGGAAGGGTAGAAAAATTGTCGGAAAATGAGAAAATGCTGTTTACCATCAAATTCTCTTATTCCCCCAATGTTTTCAAAGGGCTTTTTCTCAGGGTCGTAAAACCCAGGGATTGTTTGGGAAAGGGTTAAAAATAAAGTCAGTAGCTCTACAGTTCAGACGGTCAGTGTAAGAAACAAAATATCTGTAGACTCACCATTTCTTGGTCTTCTGCCAAAGTTAGATCATATTCACTCATAGCCACAATGAAGATAATGGCTGTCACCCCCTCAAAACAATGAATCCATTTCTTTCTTTCAGATCTCTGGCCACCCACATCAAACATTCTGGAACAAAAGATACAATAATTCTAACATGCCTTTTCCCCTTACGGCCAAGTGCAAATAAGAGTACATTTTCTTGTCTCCAACAATAAATCATTACTATTTCGAAGAGTAATAAATAAACAACTCTAAAATGTTTGTTTTCTGAAAGAATATACTGTAATGGTACTGTGTTGAAAATTTCAGGTAAATCGGATGAATGGTTCAAAAGTTACAGCAAATTGAAAATTGCAAAGAAGCCTAAAAATGCTGTTTTTCGTGTGACATACACTTTAACACCATTTTTTGTATTTTAATAAATAAAATTAAATAGCTTACTGAGTGGATTTAAACATGTATGTGTCATAGTTATCCATATATTTAGTAAAATCACCAAATGAGGTACATCCATAGTTGAAGGTTAGCTAATGATGGCAATTTTTAAAATATGTCAAAATGTCTCCATTTTCTACAATTTGGGGTCTGCCAAGTAAGAGTAAGTCAGGCATTGGGTAATAATAGGTTAGCATAAACTAAAAAGGCTGCAAATGATGCAGGTAAGATGTATCTTCATATTGTAACAATTTTCTTTGATTTGTTTGCATGTCACACAGCTTGCTTGTATCCTCTGCTTCTACCAAAAATGTGTCCCAACCATAACGGTTAACACCCTCCTTTGTTTATTGGTTCAATATACCTAACACTAATGCTTTGCATATCTCATTTGCCTTGCTTTAGTTTCCTTAATGCCTATCAGATCTTATGCATTTCAGGTGTTCTTTATGCTAACCAATTGGAAAGACCTATGAGGTCAAAATTTTAATGTCCCAACCATAACGGTTTTGTCCCAACCATAACGGTTATATTTTTCACCAGTGACATTTATGCAACATCTTTAAGAATGGAATGTGTATTTTATTTAGTTATTTTACAGTTGTGAAAGTTACACAGGACAGTCAGAATAATGAAATTGTTGAATAATTTTCACTTTTATTGCAATTCTTACATGTTTATTCAAGTAGACAACCTGTATTTTCAAAACTACCAGCCACTCACTTGATTAAAGCTTAGTTGATGTTATATTAACTAATTTTACATATGAAGTAGTAATTTTGTCCTACTGTCTATATTAAAATTGTGTTTTGAAAGACCTATAAAAGTACTCACAGCTACCGTTATGGTTGGGACATTTTCCACAAGCAAAACATGCTACTTGATTTGTGGTATTGGGTTGCTGTTTTAGACTAAGATGGAGAAATTAGTGATAAAATTGAACTTTGGGAGAGGTTTAAGGTCTGGTAATTCACAAAAACATGCTAGTGATCAAACCAAAAATATAAACTAGGATCCAACCAGAGCAAAGAGACAAAAAACATATGTGGGGTGATCAAAAAGATTGTGGACTTTCTTGTTATTTCGAAAACAACTACTAGAATTAAAAATTGTGCATAGATGAGCATCAATTATCTGGTAAATGACTCAAATTTTGAAATGTTGTCATATTCAAATAGGTAAAGTATGACATCATTTTAATGGTAATGGTCTAAAGTATCGGACAATGTTTTATTTGAGCCAAGAGTAATCTTAACGTCAATCTCCAAAAGTATTTATCAGAAAGCAAAGGCCATTTAGAACCAGTTAAAGGGGACTCTGCACTCATGAAATTTGATATTTGTACATGGATGGGACTGGTTTATACAAGGGTGCGATATTATTAAAGATGACCCTAAATCTGTCTTTCCATCAACATCAGTCACAGACAAAATCGTAACGGCTGTAGAGCAGCATGTAAAACAAGACCGCTGAGATACTGTCAGGAAAACAGCTTATAAATTTGACCTCTAAAACAGAATTGCCCAGGAGACTTTGACAGGAAATCTTGAAATGTCAAGTAATTGCACAATGTGGATACCTGGCAACTGACGCCCAAGAAAATTGGGGTTAGGATCAAAATCTTCAAAGAAATTTCTGAATGCATTAGGGTAGAGGGGTCAAACTTTACTGTTCGTATAGTAACATGCTATGAGAGATAGGCACACTTTGACGAGACAGAATCAAAACAACAAAGCAGTGTTTTGAAACATTCAACATCGCTTTCCGCTGGTAGAAGTTAACCTTTCTAAAACATTAAGTTATCTACGGTACATGAAGGCATTTTTCTGTTCTTCTGTTTTTCTTCTAAATTGTGTTGTATCTATATATACTACAGTCAATGCTGAATTTTATGCCAATATTGGCACATTATTCAAATGAATTTCATACACGGTATGAAGAACTTAGCCAGAAATCCTGCAAAGTGATGTCAATTTACATCAAAATGAAAAAACTAAAACATCATTTGACTTTTCGTCCCAACCATAACAGTAAAGCTTAATTATGTTAAGTTATGTCCTATTTCTGAGCATTTGCTTTGATCCAGGCATGACTTATTCAATACTGTAATGATTAATGAAGCCAGAATCAGATGTGTTATCAGATATTTGTTATTATTGTGAAGGGCGTCAGGCATAGTAAGGCAATTAACATCTGAAAGTAGTCCTGAGCCATAAACTTAGTTTTTTAGATTTTTTGGGGGTAGTTTCAGTGTTTTTTGAGAGTTTGTACATATTTTGTTAGATTGTTGTGGAAATATGTCAGAATGTTTCATTTTATTCAGTGATATTCAGTCTACATATAGAGGTGTGTGGGATGTCCCAACCATAACGGTTATCACTCTCCTTTAAAATATGAATTGTGCTGGAGTACCATCTTATTTCTAAGCATTAATTTTGATTCAGAAATTATCATGTTTAATGTGACAATGAAGTAGGTTAGGATTAATAAGTGTGACTCAAGCATTTTTTTGTCTTTATTAGTGATTTCTAAAATACATGTATTACAATAAACATATATACACAAAGACTTGCACTATAAAAAGCATAGTTGTTTTATATCAATATAGGTGATTTTTTAAGAGTTTAACCATCTTTTGTTAGATTAATGATAAAATCAAACACATACTGGTTGTTAGGATCTATTATTCAGCCTTAATATTAGGTATGTGTAATAAGTCCCAACCATAACGGTAAAATAAAAATTTCATTACATTTTTGGTTTGGGTACTGCTCGGTTATACATCTGAATAGAAAAGCCAGGTTGGTTTTATTTTGGAATAATTTGATTAAAGTTTGATTAAATTTGGTCAATTAAAGTGAATGTTTAATAACCTTTTAATAATAAAATTTATAAAAGGTATGTTTCTTTATAATGTTGCTTTTCCTGACATTAATTTGCCATATCTTTTCAAGAATACAAGGAATATGACTGAAATGTAGATTAAAAGTTTGCCACATGCTGCTGCCTAATGTATAAGGAACAAGTACTGACAGACCAAATGGTTTACCCAACCTTTTGCAACTTTAACATTACTATCTAAAGTTAAAAAAATGGCATTTTAACTTCATATAAAATCCAGATATTTTCAAGACAGGTGTATCTGTTTTGAAAATGGTATACTTTCTGCACTTTTCAATATATATCCTTTGAAATAGTACAAGTAAAACTTGTCTCAATAGAACTTTATTTTTGGACCCAATGTCACACTTTATTTGCACTTGGCCTTACATTGCAGTATCTTGTGGGGTGGGTACAGAACTCCTTGATCTCAACTCTTTACCACACAAGAAAATTTTAGACCAGTCTGAAGTGAAAGCATTTGCAGCTGACAAGATAAAAATTTAATGGGATTCAAAAATTGAAATTTGGTTTGGGAAGGTAGAAAACATTGTGGGAAAAGGACAAAATGCTGGTTACCAGCAATTTCTCCTTTTCCCGCAAGGTTTTCAAGTTAATGATCTACACTTCTTTAATTTCTTTAGCATAAGAGTACAGTGTCTATTCCTGTAACAATGGGAGATCCCCCCCCCCCCAAAACAACCTCTTCTTAGTTGATCATTAACTATATTACAATAAAAAAGGTTTATTCAAAATGCAGCAATGGACACTTATAGACTAAATGAAAACAATAAGAGAACACACATTTACTCCCTTACCCACATTCTTTCACTTAAAAAGACAATTTTGGTTTCCTTCAATTGTTTATCCCACGGCTAAAATAATGCTAAAGGGGATGTCCAAAAACAGCCAGTGATAATGATCTAAATACAACCTAGCAGTTGAATATAGTAATAGTAAATACATGTACGTAATGCATGTATAAATGTTAGATGGCTATATTTAACAATCTTCACAAGAACCATGATACTGAAATAAAATCAACATACCATTTGCTAATTAATTCTTCATTGATTTTTGATCTTCTTTGTAGGCAGAAAAAAGCTGACAACATAAAATCAGTTGACCTACTCTGCCTACTGAGTCATATGATCCTTTTACCAAAGCGTCAAATAACGCTGATAAACCAGTCTATATAAAACACTGTGAAAAAAAGAAAACTACTGGTAACCTGCATTTTTTTTCCACAATGCTCCCCCCCCCCTTTCAAAGTAATATGCTATTATGTGAGCCACATTTCATTAACGGTCTGCACATCCTGTGAAATATAGATTGTTTTTTTTGTCTGGTACAGAGGTACTAGTAAGTCTTATATCTATGAATAAAAGACAAGTATCAGATGCTAAAATGATTTATATATTTCAGAGATGCTACTGTGTGAAAAGGGACCTTAATTCTTTACCAAACGATAAAATTTTGGACTAGTCCAAATTGAAAGCATTTGCAGACCACAAAATAAAAGTGACTGAAAATTTGAAATTGTTTTGTGAAGGGTAGAAAATATTGTAGGAAAAGGAGAAAATGCTGGTTACCAGCATTTTCTCCTTTTCCTACAATGTTTTCTAAAGGCTCCTTTCTCAGGGTCATCAAAAGTAGGGATTGTGTGGTAAAGAGTTAAAGCATCTGCAAAAAGTGTTGATCTGTGTTGGCCTGCAAAGGCTGACATGGTTAGGACTTACAGCTGTTTGTAAGTTTTATACATGTCAAATGTGTTGTCTGCAAGTGCTGTCAATTTGAACCAGTCTAAAATTTTGTTGGATGGCAAAGAATTAAGAATCTATTGTAAGTTGTCTGCAAGTTTTCAAGAGATATAGAACAACCAGGTGGTTACCCACTTGAAAATACTGGTTGTTGTCATGGCAACATCTACTCTATCAAGAGTAACTTCTTTCGTTTTACTTGTGTACATCACACTTGAAATTAGCAGGACATTAAATACTTACTTGAAATGAAGGTCTTTAAATGTGAAGTGTGTTTCAACGATTCCTGTTGTCTTTACTCTTGTTCTCAAAACATCTTGTTCTGTTGGTATGTACGAGGCACAGGATATTCTATCTAATGCATTCAAGTAACTGTGAAGAGAAGAGACATGACATGACATAAGTACTTACTTCTCAAACCTTTTTGAGTAGATACATATTGTACTGGTAAGTGCTACACTGCTTTGCTTAGTTTAACTCAACTGTCAAACAACAAAATTTTAGACGTGTCTAAATTGAATGCATTTGCTGACGACAGAATAAACATTACTCATAAATTGAAACTTGGCTTTAGAAGAGTAGAAAACATTCTGAGAAAAGGAGAAAATGCTAGTGACCAGTATTTTCTCCTTTTCCCATAATGTTTTCAAAAGGCTGCTTCCACTGGGTCGTAAAAACCAGGGATTGTTTGGTAAAGGGTTAACTCTTTACTACACAATCCTGGGTTCTGATGATCCTGGTGAAGAAGCCTTTAGGAAACACAGTGAGAAAAGATGAACATGCTCGTAACCAGCATCTTCTAGAGCTATTTTCCACAATGTATACTATCCTTTCTGATACAACCAATATCATTTATGCCACACCATACATGCTGTCTGCAAAATCTTACAATATGGAGCAGTTTAATATTTTGCAACTTGGTACAGAGCTAAATGATATGGCTTTACAGTTATGTTTTCTTTTTAGTTAGTATTTTCATCTAGGTTTCTAAGCTCAAAATCATCATCTACTTTTACTACAGCAAAAATTTCATCAGAGACTGGTAATCTAAATACATATCTAGGCATGTTTAAAAGTTAGTACATGTATTATGGTTCTAGATATTCAAAACATGATAAACATTTAAACCGTTTACCACACAATCACACATTTTAACCCATTACCACACAATCCCTAATTTTGAAGCCCCTGAGAAAGAAGCCTTTTGAAAACACTGTAGGAAAAGGAGAAAATGCTGGTAACCAGCATTTTCTCCTTTTCCCACAGTGTTTTCTACCCTTCCCAGGACAAATTTCAATTTTTTAGTCACCTTTATTTTGTCGTCTGCTTTCAATTTGAACCAGTCTAAAATTTTGTTGTGTGGTAAAGAGTTAAAGACCCTGAGAAGTAGGTATTTTGAAAACAGTGTGGGAAAAGAAGAAAATGCTGGTAACAAGCATTTTCTTTTTCCTAAATGTTTCCTAGATTATGTGATATGTGCCAATATCTCAATATTGTTGTCTGCAATTGCTTTCAAATTGGACCCATCTAAAATACTGTCATTCCGGAAGGATTATAAGAGCATGAATCATTATGGAGAAAAAAAATTTAACCCTTTATAACATGACAAAATACATACTTGTTTAAACTAAAAGCATTAACAGACGAAAACAAGAGCTTTACAGAGCAACACATTATACCCCAAAAGGGGCTCTTCAGTGAGTAGCTGCACAATAAATTGGTTATTACAGAAATCAAGAGCAGATAACTCTAGTTTTCCTAAAGTGATTCAAATGTAAGGAGTTACATACACAACTACACATCATAGAGATTTATTGTGGTAAATTATGAGTTGCTCCGTTAGATGTTGCACACACCAGACAGACAGACGGACGGATGACCGTGGCTTGTGACACAAAAACTCTTAACTTGTCCTTGGCAGGATAGAAAACACTTGTGAAAAAGAGAAAATGCTGGTTGTAAGTATTTTCTTCTTTTCCCACAGTGTTTTTCTAAAGCTCCCTTCTATAAAACTGTTAAAACTAGGGGCTTTTTGGCAAGGCTTAGCTCTCTTCAGAAGGTATACAAGGTTATTGTGTCTTTTAGCTCATATTGCCTGAACTCTTTACCAAACACAATCCCAGGTTTTCATGACTTAAGAGAGAAGCCCATTAAAACCTTGGGGGAAAAGGACAAAATGCTGGTAACCAGCATTTTCTCCTTTTCTTGCAAATTTTCAAAAATATATCTTTTGCAGGGGCCAAGCCCCTCCCCTGTAGCAGACAGGACTTGAGAATGGGGGTCATGAGTTTGATCCCTGGCTCTTTCCCAGGATTGATGATAGACAGGATTCATTCCTCTCTCACTGCTGATCGTTTGTTCGACGCTCGTTATGTGGGGAAAGCAGCCAGTGGCTTGGAAAGAATATTGTGCGGGGTACTGGTAGCAGAAACTCCAGAAAAGCATGGATAGGTGCACTGGCCGCCATGATATAATTGATGTTGGAAACAGCATTAAACACCATACAATCAATTAATCTTTTGCAGGGTTGTTAAAACTAGGGGTTGTGTGATAAACGGTTAATCTGTGACAAGCCACGGGACGATACGAGCAGTTGTAAAGCAAGAATAGCCTAGAGTTTGTAGACTATTTTAATCAAATTAGTCTTGAAGTTCCTATTGGGTGGTTATTTCTTTCTACAAAAATACCAGGTGCTTCAGTTACTTAGTATTCCAGTTTGATAAGATCTATAACGAATATGATTTCAAAGATCTAAATATCATCTTACTATTCTGCCGAGTCATTCAGCTGGTACTCCCTTGATCTACTAACACAGTGCTGGACACCATCATCTTTCCATAATCTCTTCATGATACCAGCCAGTTCTGCTGAAAGATCCCCTTCATCTGCATTACCTGCCATAGCAAAGAACTGTCTAGCATCATCCTGAAAATACACAATTATAGATATCAGCAAATATTTTGACCCTTTACCACACAGTTCGCAAGTTTTAATGAGAAGGAAGAAGCCTTATGGAAACATTATAGAAAAAGGAGAAAATGCTGTTTTCTACTACATTTAACTCTTTACCAAACAACAAAATTTTGGACTAGTCCAAATTTAAAGCATTTGCTTTTCTCAGGGTCTTTAAAATTCAGGATTGTTTGGTAAAGAGTTACGGAAGAAATCATCATTTGAGCTTCATTATATTGTCTGCAAATGCTTTCAATTTGGTCTAGTCCAAAATTTTGTCATCTGGTAAATACTCCTAGGAACTTCTGCAGGAGGAAACATTGTACTGAGAGTAATGCCTAGGCTTTCATAGTCTTTTCTTGATTGTCTCTTCACAGAATGTCATGTAATATTTGTTCAGATTTCAAATTCTATCCTTCATCCTCTACCAAACAAGCTTGACTTTCAATGCCCAGTTAAGATTTTTATATGATAAATTTCTTTTGTGGCCCTAACTTCATGCTAAAAAGAATTAACTCTTTACAACACAAGAAAATTTTAGACTGGTCCAAATTGAAAGCATTTGCAGACGACAAAATAAATGTGACTGAAAAATTGAAATTTGTTCTGGGAAGGGTAGAAAACACTGTGGGAAAAGAAGAAAATGCTGATTACCAGCATTTTCTCCTTTTCCCACAGTGTTTTCAAAAGGCCTCTTTCACAGGGGTGTCAAAAGAAGGGATTGAGTGGTAATGGGTTAAACTGGGGCTTGCTGAAACAAGCAAAACAATCTATCAAAAGAAACATTGCCAAAACCTTTTCAAACTGGTGTAAAACAAAGCAAGAGGGCCATGATGGCCCTACACTTGCTAGAGCTGGGTATCGCCAAGAAAAATGTATCGCGATACTATCGCGATACCAGACAGGCGATACGATACAATATCACGATACTTAATTGGTCCAGATTAACTTAATGACAGTCTTTTAAAAGAGAGACTGTTTTCATGTGATATGCGCAAACAAGATTTTATAAATAGATCTACATGTTCACAGTTATAAGCTCTTCAAAGACTTTAGGAACCTTTTCTCAAACTGCGCAACCATTTTTGGCAAAATCAATCCAAATGTTTGCTAAAACAAGTAGGTATGTGAGATACCATCGAACTGGTCCAATTTCTGTACAAAATCTATCAGATCGGTAGTGCTGGGCAATCAGGTTGAAATCACAAATGATTATTGTTTTGTAATCTGAAGAGCACACCAACTAGTTATCTGTTGTACAATCGGTGTCTCCAATTAACTGAGAATGCCTTTTGGCTTTAAATACCATGACAGTTTGTCTACATGATATTAAGTTTATAAGGATGCTTTGTTTTGTACTTCAAAAATCAATGGTTTTGCAGTACCATTTCGAGTTTTTGCTTTATTCAGTATCATTCATTTTGGTCCTCTATTTTTAATTTTCAAAAGTTTAAAAAAAATTAGACATATTTCAAGCATTTGCAGACTCCCCCCACCACGTAGATCTGTATTTTCATTTCCTAAAACAACAATTTTTTCACTCATGAACAGCATTTTAGCCTCAACTTACTGTTGTATTCACAGATTTGTGTAAATCCACTGTTTAACTTCACTATTAAAAATGAGAAGATAGTTTTAAGTCCCTCTGATCGGACGATGCCATGCTGATCATTGTAGTGTCATGGGTTTTCACGGTTTTTTGGCGATCTATTTTTTCGTGACAAATAATTTTTGGAGAAGTATTACTACATGATTTGACATCAATTTGTCATTTTGAATAGCAGGAAACTTTAAAATTGGTCCTTTTACACTAGATCAGAGGATTAACACCTCTATTACATTGTCATAAATAACTCGCCAGCTTCATGATCATGCGCGTGTCTTTTGCATTTATACTGATCGTGTTAAGCCCATATTTCTGCCGGATGCATTAAAACTAGGTTATATGAATCTCTAGATCATAACTTAATGCGTCAGATTGACAATTAGGCAGATATTTTTCACCCTCAAAGACATCAATTCAATTTCCCAGCGTCAAAACCCGCGCTATAGTCAACTTCGGAAGACAGTTGCCGATCCGCATCTCATTCATTTGTTATTTAAAAAGAACAAAGACAATTCAAACTGTGCTATCTTTCGCTAGCAAATAATCAAATTGCAGCTTATATTCGTCCGCTAAATCAAATGACCTTGTTAATTAATGCTTTATTTTATTTTACAGTCCTTGTGACAAAACTGGTAAGGAGGCAAACCGATCAAAACGCAGCCGCAACTTTTTGGACACGAAGAAAATATGATAACCTTAGAACGTTCCGAATTAGCATCTATATTTAAAACCTGGAAAACCCTAAGCATGAGCGAGTGACTGTAAACATTTCGCTTCAAATTATTCCCCAAATTACAAAGTTTCATGAATTTCATTGTTTCTAGGGCGAGTTTTTTAACGTTCTTGTATGTATAGCAGAGACAAACTGTGCGTATTTTTTTCCCTATTTTATACATGAATCATTTACATTGATGCGTGATCTCACACTCTGCACACGACACGACGTAAATGTATCGCCAAGTATCGATACAACGAGTTAGTATCGCGATATACTATCGCCAGCAAAAATATCACGATGCACCGATGCATCGATGATATCGCCCCAGCTCTAACACTTGCTCACCTAAGCCTTTTGACCAAACATAATCCATTTCAACTCCCTTTTGAGGTGTGACAAACATACGAACAAGATTTCATAATTATTGGACTTAAAATTTAGTTGACTTGTACACAAGCTTTTTCTAGACTAATCTAAGATGCCATCAAGACAAACAGTTTGACCAAGTTGATGAGTATTAAACTCAAATTGTGGCCTCCAGAGTGTACAGAAGGTTTTTCAAAAAACTAGTGACCTACTTCTTGACTCAACACGACCCATTTTCAAACACGTACAACATATGATCAAGACATTACATTCTGACAAAATTTCATGAATATTGAACTGAAAATGTGGCCTCTAGAATGTTCACAAGGCTTTTCAAAGATATGACCAGTTGACCCAGTTATCAACCACACATGTCCCATTTTCAAACTCATCCAAAATGTTAATATCAAGAAAAACATTCCGACCAAGTTTCATGAGCAATGGACTGAAAATGCGCACTCAAAACGCATACACAAATTTTTTCAAATATTGGTCCAAGTTACCTAGTTTTTGACCAGACGTGACCAATTTTACAACATTTTTACTACTCCAAGATAAATATGAAGACAAGCATTCTGACAAACTTCCATGAGTATCCGACTAAAAATTTGGCCTCTTGAGCATTAACAAGGTTTTTACTAGGATTGGACCAAAAACGTGGCCTCTAGTGCTTACACAAGGTAAAAGTTGACAACGGATGGTGGACAGAGCACGATCACAAAACCTCAGCTCGAGCACTTCATGCTCAGCTAAAAAGGCTTGTCCAGGAAGCAACCTGTTCAACCTTTTTGTCCTTCCTGAATTTAACAAACCTTAGAATAAAAGCCTATGAAAAGTTTGGGTGAAATGGAGAAAATGTTGGTAACACCATTTTCTCCTTTTACTACAATGTTTTCTCACCTTACAATGACAAAGTCCATTATTTTTTGCCACATTAATTCTGTTGTATAGTAGTAGTCTGCAAATGTTTTGAATTTGGACCAGTCTAAAGTTTTGTCGATCAATGAAGACTTCAAGCCATAACCTTTCTCCAAATTTCCCAAACATTCTAAAGGATAGTGAATAATGTCTCATTCCTCAAAATATGATATGACTTGAAAGGGGGGTATTCGGATGTTTACATTCTATCCAAACTTCAAAGCCAATTCATCACTGAATTAGGTAAGCCTATATCCGGCAAACCATCAGAAAAGGAAAAGGCGAAAAATCCAAAAATATATTAGAAAAATATTTTTTGACAGTTAACTCTTTACCAAACAATCCCGACTTTTAACGACCCTAAGAAAGAAGCCTTTTGAAAACATTGTGGGAAAAGAAATAAATGCTGGTAACCAGCATTTTCTCCTTTTCCCACAATTTTTTCAACCATACCAATGAAACATTGCACCTTTTCAGCCACATTGAAAATGTCATCTGCAAATGCTTTCAATTTGGACCAATCTATAAATGTTTCGTTTGGTAAAGAGTTAAATTTCCTTTACGGGCTACAGCCTCTACACAGCTTCTTACAATATTTTTAGATTTCACAATGGTAAGAGTCACATGATTTTGGATTTTGGACATCAAGGAGCATTTAACAAACAAAACACTTTTACTTCGCACAAAAATATCTAAAACGACTTCTTTCATTAGCATTTAAGTTACCAGTATTTACTATTTTATCTCCCTCTCTAAACAGAAAAATAAGGTATAATAACTCATTACCAAACGACAAAATTTTAGGTTTGTCCAAATCGAAAGCATTTGCAGATGAAACAATAAATGTGACTGAAAATTTGAAATTTATTTTGCGAAGAGTAGAAAAAATTGTGGGAAAAGGAGAAAATGCTGGTTACCAGCATTTTCTCCTTTTCCCACAATGTTTTCTAAATGCTTCTTTCTCTGGGTTGTCAAAAGTAGGGATTGTGTGGTAATGGGATAAATGATTTATCTACTAGTCTTAACCCTACACTTGTAACAAATAAGACTCTCTCTGAAAATTTCATCATATCTGGATATCTCTGTGGAAAAATACCCAACATTCTTCTTAACAGCTGTATTCTATCCTACCATACTGAATACCTCAAAAAACTTTCTTTCTTGATGTCATTCAAAATAAACAAAAAATACCAACAGAATAGCTTTAGCTTTCTGACATAAATCTGGATGTTCTCTGTGAGTTTGAAAATCATTAAAAACATGACAGATTACAGGGAAAAACTAGCACATTTTCCAAGTCATAAAGTCTATTGCTGGTTCCAATTTTTCAAATTTGATATTCTGTACAAATGAACTTTGATAAGTATTATGATAAATACAGACATTCCAACACAATTGCACACTTGTTAAATATCTATTTTTTTTTTTCTTCAGAATTTTGTATCTTAACATGATAAATGATAACCATCATAACATGGAAACACAAAAGAAACATGGTATGTTCAACATAGTTACAGAGTCCAAGATCAGTTCTGGCTTCTCCACAGTCAATCATACTACAACTACTGTTTTCTCAACATTCTCCAACTGAAAGAGACATCTTAATCCAGAAAAGGGGCCAACAATGGGCCAAGCTCCATTTTTAGTTTTTACCTTTTTTTTCTTTGGGGATTATGTGGTAAAGAGTTAAAAAACTTCTGAATTGTTGTAATAAATTCATTAATATGGATGAGTCTCAAATTTTGCTGTGTGGTAAAGGGTAAACTTGAGCACAACTGATCAGACAAAGTGGTTGCTAAAAAAAAATTCTACAATTATCCAATTGTATATCTTCATCAGTAGTAAAATACTGCAAACCTTTCTATTCTACTTTTTGCCAATATTTTGCTGTTCACACAAAAATGTACTTGAACAGGGAATAAGCAATAGATATCAGATTGCTACATTCTGATTCTTCCATTTAACCCATTACCAAACGACAATATTTTAGACTGGCCCAAATTGAAAGTATATGCAGACGACAAAATAAAAGTCACTGAAAATTTGAAATTTGTTTTCTGAAGGGTAGAAAACATTGTGGGAAAAGGAGAAAATGCTGGTTACCAGCATTTTCTCCTTTTCCTACAATGTTTTCAAAGGCTTTCTTTCTAAGGGTCGTTAAAAGTCGGGATTGTGTGGTAAAGAGTTAATTCAAAGCTTACCCTTAAACATATAATGTGAACAAGAGGGCCAAGATGGCCCTGGATCGCTCACCTGAGTTTTGAGATGACCATAGCCTATATTTTTTTTTTGAGGTATTGAAACATTGGAACCAAATTTATAATTTTGCTAAGCAATTTTCAAAAGGTCACCTGTAAAATTCATTTCCAAATCTGACCATCAGTTTCAAAAAGAAGAATTTTTAAGAATTCTTCATTTCTGTATAAGAGCAAGTATCCCCCATCCACGAGAGCCATGTTTCTTGATGGATCAAAATTTACGAACAAGTTTTGAAAAGGGTCTTCCAAGGAACATTTCGAAAAATTTCTTTTAAAATCTGACCAGGGGTTTCAGAGAAAGAGAATTTTCAAGAATATCATCATGTCCATATAGTGCAAGTAGCTCCCATTCACAAGAGCAAGGATCACCCAAGGAACATCTCTGTCAAATTATTTTAAAATCTGACTAGGGGTTTCAGAGAAAAAGAATTTTCAAGAATTTCTTCATTTCCATATAGTGCAAGTAGCCCCCATTCACTAGAGCCATGTTTCTTCATGGATCAAAATTTTGTGAACAGTTTTTGAAAAGGGTCACCCAAGGATCATCACTGTGAAATCATTTTAAAATCTGTCCAGCCGTTTCAGAGAAGAAGAATTTTTAAAAATTTCTTTATTTCCCTATAGTGCAAGTAGCCCCCATTCACCAGAGCCATGTTTCTTGACGGATTAAAATTTTGTGAACACTTTTTGAAAAGGGTCACCCAAGGAATATCCCAGAGAAATTATTTCAAAATCTGACCAGTGGTTTCAGAAAAGAAAAAATTTTAAGAATTTCCTCATTTCCCAATAGTGCAAGAAGCCCCCATTCACCAGAGCCATGTTTCTTGACGGATCAAAATTTCGCGAACAATTTTTGAAAAGGGTCACCCAAGGAACATCTCTGTGAAATTATTTCAAAATCTGACCAGGGGTTTCAGAGGAGAAGATTTTTTAAGAATTCCTTCATTTCTATATAGTGCAAGTAGCCCCCGTTCACCAGAGCCACATTTTTTGACGGATCAAAATTTCACGAACAATTTTTGAAAAGGGTCACCCAAGGAACATATCTGTGAAATTATTTCAAAATCCAACCAGGGGTTTCAGAGGAGAAGATTTTTTAAGAATTCCTTCATTTCTGTATAGTGCAAGTAGCCCCCATTCACCAGAGCCACAATTTTTGACGGATCAAAATTTCACGAACAATTTTTGAAAAGGGTCACCCAAGGAACATATCTGTGAAATTATTTCAAAATCCGACCAGCGGTTTCAGAGGAGAAGATTTTTAAAGAATTTGCTAAAAAATTCCATTTCGTTGCCATGGCAACCAGAGTTTTTGACGGAATCAAATTCTGTGAACAATTTTTAAAGAGGGCCTCCCAAGGAACATTCCTGCCAAGTTTGGTCCAAATTGGCCCAGCGGTTTAGGAGGAGTTGATGTTTAAAGAATTGTTGACGACGCACGACGGACGACGGACGACGCACGACGCACGACGCACGACGGACGACGGACGACGGACACCCAGTGACCCTAAAAGCTCCCCTTGAGCACGTTGTGCTCAGGTGAGCTAAAAAGCACAGTGAAATGTTTTTGCCCTCATTCTCAGGCTCTCTGTACAATTTCAGGGAATACAGGGAAATGAGAACTAAACTTTTGGAAACAGTGACAAAATGAAGTAAAACATCCTGTTTCTTTACCCTTTACCGCATGCCAAATTTTTGGAGTTATCAAAATTATTAATACTTTGCAGTCATCAAAACTGGGGCTCAATGACTAGATCTACCTTAGAAAAGGTAGAAAACATTGTGGGAAAAAGGGACAAAGCACATTTTCAAAAGTCTTCTACCTAAGGACTATCTTATCTAGGGAGTTTTTCACATTTTCCTTTTACAGATCCACCCACACATTTTTTTGTCATGAATCCGAGAAAAGTACTTTCAGTACTTTCAATTTATTTTCTATCGTTACTAAGACTGGATGAGCCAAAACCAGTATACCCCCCTCCCCTACATTGTTATTGGGGATATAATAAACAATGACAAAGATGTGGTTATGAAACACAAGGAACCCCAGGGCCCTCACATGCTCATATTTAATCAATAACATCACATTAGTATTATGGTATTTAAAAATCCTTATATTACTACATATATTACACTCAAATTACTGTCAAAGCTTAGCTTAGGCTATTGTCTTCTGAATGTGGAACTAGTGCAAGAAAGATTTTCAACTCTTTATGCAGCTTATGGATTTATTGTATCAAAAAGAATACCACAATTACCTAAAATTAGCATGTCTTTGCTGGTTTAAATTGTAAATAATATTATGCTGGTAATGACATTGATCATCATTTTATGATGCACTTTCTGTGCAGTCCAATCTTGATCCATGGCATATACAGCAGCTCCTTATTTGGCTATGGCAATGAAAGGGTCAAGCCCGATATAGAATTTCAGTACTATCAGACTACCCGATGATGATAAAAAATATTCACTTTCTAATTATTCTTTGGATAGAGGTCAATTTTAGGTCAATTAAATACATAATTATAGGCTATTGGGTTTTTTTCCCTGGTGAAAGATCAAAAGTTATTTCGAGTGATCACTATTGGTAATATTTTCACTCATGGCTGCCCCACTTGTGAAAATATTACAGATGGTGTTCACTCAATTTCTTTTTTTTAATGTGGAGCAGTCTAAATTTTTCATGCGTGGTAGAGTTAAATTGCATGGCTAAAATTGAAATGCATTTTCACACTCACACTGTTTACTTATGGCTACCTCAAGGCCATAAGGTCTCATGTACATGCACTTGTATTGAATACTTTCTCTCCTGAAGCCTTCATCAGAGGGAAATTTGAATATGAAATTTAGGCTCAAGTAAACATGAGTTTAATTAAAATACCAGGAAATATCAATTTTTAAGTCTAGATCAAAAATGTTCTTAAAACAAGAGTGCCATGATGGCCCCGAAATCGCTCACCTGAGTCTATTGACCAAACATGAACCCTTTTCAATCTAGTTTCCCAGTGACGTAGTTTTCTATCAGACATTTCCCATTATCAAACATTTTTGAGATATCAATAAGACAAACATTCTGACCAAGTTTCATGAGTATTGGACTGAAAATGTGGCCTCTACAGCGTACAAAAGATTTTCTAAGATTTGACCAAGTGACCTAGTTTTCGAGCCGACAATTACCCATTATCAAACTCTTTTGAGACATCACCAAAACAAACATTCTGACCAAGTTTGAAGAGTATCAGGCAGAAAATGTGGCCTCTAGAGTGTGCACAAGGTTTTTCTAATATTTGACCCAGTGACCTTGTTTTTGATTCACTGACACATAACCCATTTTTAAACTCATTTAAGGTATCACCAAGACAAATATTATGAACAAATTTCAGGAGTATCAGACTGAAAATGTGTCCTTCAGAGCATAAACAAGGTTTTTATAACATATGACCTATTGACCAAGTTTTTGACCCAACATAACCCATTTTCAAATCCATCCAAGATATTATCAAGGCAAACATTCTGACCAATTTTCAAGAGTGTTGGACTGAAAATGTGGTAAAAAGTTGACAACGGACACAGCACTATCTAAACAGCTAAATCTGAGCACTTCATGCTCAGGTGAGCTAAAAAAAAAAAAAAAGAGCAGAATTTAGGCAAAATAATGATCCGAATCCTGCATCATATTAACATGCAGTCTGATCTTATCTACACTTCCACTGATAGCAGCTTAACTTGTTCTCAGCCTTCAAAACCCACCAGGCAGACCTTTCACTTTTTCATTCCAAATGAACTAAACTTTACTGGACTTGTGACAATAACTCTTTACCATACAATCCCGATTTTTAACGACCCCCAAGGAAGTAGCCTTTTGAAAACATTGTGGGAAAAGGAGAAAATGCTGGTAACCAGCATTTTCTCCTTTTCCCACAATGTTTTCTGCCCTTTCCAAAAAAATTTTCAATTTTTCAGCCATATATTATCTTGTCATCTGCAAATGCTTTCAATTTGGACAAGTCTACAATTTTGTCATTTGGTAATGAGTTAATTTGATTGAAACAACAGTGGCACAATTATGAGTAGACTAACCTTAAACTCATCTATATTGGAAATATTCACAGAAAACATGTTACATTAGGCTCAAACTTATGGAATCAGCAAGTAAAAGGCTTGAAAACATTGCGGAAAAAGGAGAAAACCTTAGTTATCAATAAAATCTCCTTTTTCCACAATGTTTTCAATAGCCTTTTTCCTTGGCATGTTTAAAACAACAGATTGTTTGGTAAAGTCTTTAAACAGCTCCACAACTTTTGTTTGTTGACCATAAATTATTCAAGGATGCAAAGGTTTCAGGATCTATTATCTGCATGCACATGGATGCTCACAAGAGAAATCAAAACTGTTTCAATAATTTATTCTAAAGTTATATCCCTTCAAACTGTTTCTTCCAATTTTCAAACCGTCGTCTCCAGATGACTTTTCTTTGTTTGAAAGGACTACTTTTGCAAACACTACGGTCAAGGTGCAATTTGCGTGTGTGTTTACATTATGCATTAAACCTACACAACACAAAATTTTAGACTGGTCCAAATTGAAAGCATTAGCAAATGACAATTTAGTGTGGTACAAAAAATTTGATGTTATAAAAGTAGAATGCAGGGCCGAAAAAGCTGGTAACCTGTAATTTCTCCTTATCCCACCATATTTTCAAAAGCTGTTTTGGTCAATGTTTGTAAAACTCCTGATTGTGTGGTAAAAAGTTAACCCTATTACAAACAATCCCTGGGATAGAAGACTTTTGAAAACAATGTGGGAAAAGGAGAAAATGCTGGTAACCAGCATTTTCTCCTTTTTCCACAGTGTTTTCTACCCTGCTGGAAACAAATTTCAAATATTTAGTTGCTTTTATTCTGTCGTCTGCAAATGGTTTTGCTTTGGACAAACCTGAAATTTTGTCGTTTGGTAAAGGGTTAAAACAATAAAATCATAGCGCCTGTTGCTTTCCCATTACAGTATGGATAATTGCAAAGTTATCTGATTTAAATTTATTTCAGGATTATAATGTGTTAATTCACAATAAAATACCACATGCAAGTAATGGGGATCTTGCAGCAGACATACCAAGTTCAATTTTAAAATACTGTGTACCGCTACATATATACCAATTACAAGATAAACGATACACATTAAAAACCACACATATAATTAATTATAAAGACCTCACAGTCATGCCAGCTGACATTTTCACATTATTGTCATGTGATTGTAATGTGCAACTGACTCGCATCACATCAAGGGACCAGTTTCTGGTCTCTCCACAATAACACTTTACTAAACAACCAAATTGTTTTTACCAATACTGTAGAAGATTATTTTGTAAAACATTGTGAGAAAGAGAGAAATGTAGCCCTTTGCTCATTTTCTTGTTTTTCCTACAATCTTTTCTACCATACAAAAGATAAATTTCAGCTTTTGAACATTACTTAATTTTTCTTCTGCAAACACTCAAGTTTGGACAGGTTTACCTGAAAACCAAAATATTCTCCTTTTCCCATGATGTTTTCTACCCTTCTGCAGACATTATCCAAATGTTTTTATCAAAATCTTTACAAGACAACAGGTTTTTAGATCAACCCAAGACAAAAGTATGTGCCGACAGCAAATCAAACATAGCTCGATTAATACAATCAGTATCTCCAAGGATGGGAAACAATGTGAGAAAAAGAGAAAATGCTGGTTACTAACATTTTCTCCTTTTCCCACAATGTTTTCAATAGGCTTTCAGGTTCATCAAAACTTGGGATTGTTTTTTATAGGGTTAATCCTTTGTCTGCAAATGCTCACAATTTGGATGTTTTTCAAAAAAAAAAATTCTCTGGTAAAGACCTTTACCACACAATCCCAACTTTTAACGACACTGAGAAAGAAGCCTTTTAAAAACATTGCAGGAAAAGGAGAAAATGCTTGTAACCAGCATTTTCTCCTTTTCCCACAATGTATTGTACGCTTCCAACATCTTCGCAAGCCAAGATTGACGATTCACTATGTAAACCTACCCTTGGCTGATCGAGCTTGATTTTTACATTCACCTGATATGCTTTTTCATTGGATGCAGCCAGCTCTAGCTGTAACGAATGAAATCACTCGTAGCATTTCATCTTTGATGAAAATAGAACAAGGTCTCTACCTTTCGAATACATGGTAACCCACATGGATGTCTGCTTATCGCTTCATGTGTATTGGTAAGCTACGATTATTTCATTTGCTTTTGGAAATATGATGTAAAGGGGGGTAATAACCAACATCCAATAGAGGGCGCATCGCAGGAATCTCAAAATCAGCCAAAGTAAAATCCACATAGTGATCGTAAACTTGGCTCGCGAAGATGCGCTTCCAAAGGCAAATTTCAATTTTTGAACTATACTTAGGTTGTCTTCTGCAAATGCTTTTAATTTGAAATGGTCTACAATTTTGTCATTTGGTGAAGGGTTAACCAGAGGGCTAGGTATGAATTTTATAAAAATTCGCAGACAACCAATCCAATTTGTCTTACATGCATCCTTCTCTTGTAAAGGGATGAAAATTTCATGGGGAAAATGCTGGATACCAATGTTTTCTCTTCTTCTACACTGCTTACAGAAGCCTTTCTTGGCGCATCATACAAACATGGAATCTCTCAGTAAAGTGTAAATTGATGGAACAGCTTTTTACACTGCTTTTAACACTATTTTGATAATATCATGGTGACAGCTCAAATATTAATGAATTCCCGGAGTTTCACCCATTAGGGTCTGAATTATCTTGCCAAAGGTCTTTCCTAGGAAAATTCCTGTAGATCCTGTGAGGCTCATACCTGGGGTATGGTCATAGGTGTAAGTCCTAAACTTTATCACTGAGCCATGTAGGACCTTGATAAAAGGTAAATGCAAACTTTTCACAGCAGTCACAAAAGCTTGCATAGATTAATGCTGTAACTAGGTCATACATGACATCCTGATGTTTTTACCAACAATTTATTGATGTACACATCAATATCCATAGAATGTAATAATTAATGCACAGCTCGCCCCCTATTAAGTTATGAATTGTTCACCATAGAATATCATAATTCTAGCAATAGCTGTATGTTTTATAAAAGGTTAGAAAGTCAAAAAGCATACAAAAATCACGAATTGCTATCATAGATGTGACCTATGCAAATTCAAAGCTTTTCACTATTCGCCTCCAGGTTTCAGTGCTAGATGACAAAGAATTTCCTGCAGCAATAGCAAAGCATGAAGTATGACTATTGCACATTTTGTTGCCTTACTGGTGGTTCAGATAGAATATTCTAACACCTAAAGGAAAGAATCTCCATATCAGAGCAGTCTAATCTTGAATTACAGGGTGTAGAATTTCCCCCTTATTCGTTTATGGAGAGGAGCAGCTTATGCTCCAGTTATATACAACAGTATATATAACAACTTCATAAAGCCTTTAATTTTGTCACAGAGCTTAGTTCATCTATCCATAGATTTCTGTTGTTCATCTACCAGTAGTGGTGGGCCCATGATCGACTATAGTCGAAAGTCAGTTGGTTTAGGCATCCGATTCCGATAATCGATTGAGAAATCCCAGAATCGATTGTAGTCGGTTGCTAAGCTGGCTTGGTGCCAAAACTTGAATTCTGGTTTTTAGCGCTTGGTTTTGTGACTATTATTAATCACAACCTTGGATTTTAAACATACTGAATAACAAACATGAAAATTGGCTGTAAAATGGGGAACAAATCTTTGTCCATGAATGTCTTGACAAAAGTTGACGACTCGGCAAGCTTTCCTGAGCCCGGGTTTTGACATTTGGAAATTTGAAATGGCCAGTCTTTGACGATGAAACATATCTGCCTAAATGTCAACCTGAGGCATGAAATTATCGTCTAGAACTAAATACAACCTAGCTTGCCTGCATCCGGTAGAAATATGGGTTAAACACGATCAGTATAGAATGCGAAGGACACCCAGATGATAATGAAGCTGGCGAGTCATTTATGACAGAGTAACGAAGGAGTTATTCCTATAATCTAGTGTAAAATGACAGCTTTTTAAGTTACTTGCAATTTAAACTGACTAAATGATGTCAAATCATGTAGTAATACTCTTCCAGAAACTAATTGTCAAGAAAAATTAGATCGCCAAAAAAACGCGAAAACCCATGACACTACAATGAGCAGCGTGGCATCGTCTGATCAGAGAGACTTCAAACTATCTTCTTATCTTTGATAATGAATTTTAAAAGTGAATTTACACAAATTTCTGAATAAAGCAGTAAGTGGAAGTTAAAATTCTGTTCTTGAGTGGAAAAAATATTTCATGAAATGAAAATATAGTCGTCTGCAAAAGTTTGAACTATTAGGTATATGTCTGATTCTTTTTTAACTCGTTTTGAAATTATAAGGAACAAAATACCGTATTGATTAAAGCAGAAAACTTAATTGCAATGTATGTAAACTGGTTAAAGTGCAGAATACAACATCTTTATGAATTTAATACATGAAGATTATCATGTTTACAATATTGTCACGGTGTTTTATGCAAAAAGACATTCTCAGCCAAATGAAGTCTAAACCGATTGTACTATTGATAGCTAGTTGGTTTGCTCTTCCGATTACAAAGCGATAATCGACTGAGATTTTAAACCGATTGCCCAGCACTATAATCTACCAATATTGAGCACTTCTCATTTGGCTTTTTCAAATCATAAGAGTTGAGATAGTGTTCCACCGTGAAAAAAGAAATGACTAACACTAACAACACACATCTGAGAAGTACCTGATG
Source organism: Tridacna crocea (assembly GCA_943736015.1). Classification (NCBI taxonomy): domain Eukaryota; kingdom Metazoa; phylum Mollusca; class Bivalvia; order Cardiida; family Cardiidae; genus Tridacna; species Tridacna crocea. Next base: position 25,922,762 of record OX031062.1, read on the forward strand.
AACCAAATTTGTTACCCTGGAACATACCTAAGTTATATACATGTATATGAATCTTGTGTGTCATGGCCTTACCATAACCACCTTGCTGCAGATGCCACAAACATTGCAGTGAGAGGTAAGTGTTAGTATTAAAATGTTTCATCCTTTTGTTTTTGATAAAAACCAGTCTCATCTTCAGACTTCATTTGACTTTCTTTTAATTTCCATAGCACTTATTGCCTGTCAAGTTTGGGAGAACACATTCAAACTACAGAAGGTGAGAGACCAATCACTGAACCCAAGAAAGCTGGATGAGAGTTTCCCCAACTGAAATATGTCTGTTTGAATTTGGGTGCTCAACACTCATAGTGTTACGTTACTGTAAAATATTAAACGGGCCACATTTCAAGTTCTGTATTCAGATACATGCTACTTGTGATTTGTCTCCCAGGAAGTAACCACTTATTGCACTTAGATAACTACACAACAAAACAATGCACTCTCAAGCTTTTCCAACAATATTGTAAGTCCTACAAAAATCTAATTTTACCATTTACAGTCACCTATATTTTGTCTTCTGCAAAATTAATGCTTTCAGTTTGTTAATCTTTGGTAAAGATTCAAACCATAACACAACTTGGGTTCCTAAACTCATTACCAACCAACAATATTTTAGAATTGTGCAAGTTATGCATTTGCAGTTGACAAAACTGTCAGCCTCTAAACATCCCAGTCCAAGGAATTATCAAAATTAATACTTGTTTGATAATGGGTTCAGAAGATGGTTTTCAAGGTTATAGCTCACAGACTTACAGACTACACTTAACCCTTTACCCCATAAGGCATTTCTATGGTATCTCTAATTGACCCTAAATAACAGCAAGGATGAAGCCGTTTCTCGTGACGAGCAATTTCACCTTTTGCCACAATGTTTTCCAAAGGCTCCTACAAGCAATGCATAGAAATGAGTATCTATGGAGTAAAGGGTTAAACTGTGCTGATCGCTGCAGAAGAGCTTGGATGGTCATGGCATACTGTAAATATATATTTTTCTGGCCCTTGAAGAAAACAAAATGGAAGATTTAAATTTGCACATTTTCTTCCTTTCCTGCAAACTTTAATGTATGTTCACTTTAGTCCCATGTTTAAGAATTTAACCCTTTACTCTATAGATACTCATTTCTACGCATTGCTTGTAGGTGCCTTCGGAAAACATTGTAGCAAAAGGTGAAATTGCTTGTGACAAGCAATTTCACCTTTTGCCACAATGTTTTCTATGCTATCAAAAGGTGTCATGTACACATGAGAAACAGCGTCATCCTTGCTGTTATTTAGGGTCAATTAGAGATACCATAAAAATGCCTAATAGGGTAAAGGGTTAAACTGTGCAGAGTGCTCCAGAAGAGCTTGGATGGTCATGGCATACTGTAAATACACATTTTTCTGGCCCCTGAAGAAAACAAAATGGAAAATTTAAATTTGCGCATTTTCTTCCTTTCCTGCAAACTTAAATGTATGTTCACTTTAGTCCCATGTTTAAGTATTTAAAGTGGATGTGTGGTCAGACAATTTCACATGAACAAAGGATACAGGAATTCATATCATGACACAAGTTTGGTGACAAATTTTCTTGGTTTGTGTATATACTGATGATCAAGATCAGACTGTACAAACAATGCAGTCCCTCTCTCAAATATTTCTAAGATATCTGACCAAATCAGCCTTCAAACCGTACCATCCATTCATCTAGCAATATCAAAAGTTGCTTCAACTCTTAATTTATCGAATTTTTAGACTTGATCAATATGAATTGATGTGCATTCAAAGAATTAAAATTGTATACATGTAGTTCAAATGGTGGGCCTCCTCTTCCAGACAATAGAAAACTTGCTAAAAGTGCATGTACTCTAAAGCACGAAGAATACTTTGTGGGAAAAGAGAAAATACTGGAACTTAAGTATGTTTTCCCAGAGCTCCAGATAAGAGGGAGTGATGGTATTCTAAATCCATTACCTTTCTTCCAAACCCTATGTTGTGGGTACTCATTAGAATTGTCTCGATTAAATGAGAGCATTCTAATGAGTACCCACAAAATTATAGGGTTTAGTGGAGAATCACTAATATTTTAAATTTTGAAATCAAAATCACTCCCTCTATCTGGAGCTCTATCTTCCTTTTCCCAAATTTTGTTCTCCATCCTATCCCTCAGAGTCATTAAGACTTTTGATAGTGTGATAAAGGGTTAAACAGTAATGTGTCACTTCAGTAGGATTCTTTTGTCAAAATTACCTTTGAGTTGGTAATCTGAACTGTTTACTCATACTGATGAACACAGTGAAGTTCATATAGGCACTTGTCACATTTTTTGGAACCCCCAATTGGTAGATAACATCCTTTAATATATTTTTGATAATGCCCAGTCAGAGAGGAGCCCAAGACCAACTTAATCTTTGGACTTCATCATCTGTACAGTCCAAGCATGATCTGAACCATCCTCTGATACCCCGGGGTCTCCCTGTTTGCTACACTAAATCGACCCCTGGGACAATTGACTAATAAAACTTTGAATCAGCCGCCGAAAATCGTTACGAAACGTCATAGCGTACAGTCCACTCGCCCATCACAAAATGATGATGGAACCAATGAAAAGCCAGCATTCGGCCAGTAAAGCGAGGGAAATTCAATTAATTGTCCCAGGGGTCGATGTAGCGTAGCAAATAGGGAGACCCCGGGGTATCCGAGGATGGATCTGAACTGTCTGCAATAACATTCAATGATATTCTAGGGCTTATAACCTTTATACAGTTAACATACTTGTCTCAGAGAACTGTCTACAAATAGCTGCTTAATGAATATATTACTCATACTTTACTTCCTATTTACCTTCACCCTTTCCCAAACGACAAAATTTTAGACTGGTCTAAATTGAAAGCACTTGCAGATGACAAAAAATTAATGTTACTCAAAAAGCAAGATTTGTTTCCAGCAGAGAAGAAAACATTGTGGGAAAAGGAAAAAATGCTGGTTACCAGCATTTTCTCCTTTTCCCACAATGTTTTCAAAAGGCTTCTCTCTCAGGACCGTAAAAGACAGGGATTGTTTGGTAAAGGGTTAACTACTGACAGACAAAGTTTCATACCTGACCAAATTGAACGCATTTGCAATCATCCAATTCATTCAAGCTTGACTGATAGCTTTGTCTTTGAAATCACAAAAAAAAAAAATTATTGTAGAGAAAAGGACAAAACGGTGGTCTACACAATTTCTTTCTTCCTTCAATGTTTTCAAATGCCCTTTTCTCAGCTGTTAGTCCTGAGTTTTATTTCATTTATAGGCCTTATGCATTTACTTTGAAAAAAAGAGGGTTACAAGATTACAAGTTAATTTGCAACAAAATGTCTACATGGATACTAGAGAATACCATAGCCTTGCTTTTCCAACCATTTTCAAATAATGAAACAAAACCAGATCCGACTCCTGCTGTTGAGAAAGAAACAGAAAGATTGAGAAAGTTTGGAACATGCATTATCAAGCTGTGCCAGACTATAATTCGATGGGTGAGAACAATACTGTTGTATGTGCCTATACAACGTATAGGCACTTACAACAGTATTACTCTAACCTATTGATATGGCTTTTATGTGTTTAACAAAAATCTCTGTCAGCAATCAATATTTTATAATTTAGTCCAGTGTAAGAGCCCAATGAATCTCATGGCTGATCCTATCAATTTTAGAAAGAACATATAAATTTAGACTTACCAAAGACTAAAGTGTATGAAACTAAGAACAGTAATGCAAATAAAATATCATTTTCAGAAAATAAAATAAACAAAGCAAAAAGCAGTAATTTAATTGCTTCTTTATCAAAAATGCTTTTAAAAGCTGTTACTGAAGGGTATGTCTGGCTAAGTAAAGTATAATCCTGAGTCTATGGCATTAAGTCAACGGAAATAATTGCGTAGAACCATGTCGAAAGAACAAGCAACCAATTTACCAACCAAATTACTTTTTGACCTGGCAACCAGAAATTTCTCCTTTTCCAACAATGTTTTCTTTCTTTCCTTCCTAAGGCAAATTTTAGTTTTCAAGTTAAATTATATTTTTCATCTGCAAATGCTTTCAATTTGGACCAACCTACATTTCTGTCTAAGTATAAAGAGCTAATGCAGACAAGTCTAACATGAAGTCTGGTAAAAGTTCATAAGTCTTTTTTGGTAAAAAAAGTTGGTAAGTCTAAAACTAGCCCCAGTTGTTTTTACAAAATTTTTTGACATGTCAAAATTCAGAACATTTGCAAACGACAAATAAAACGCAGTTCTGAAAATAGCATTTGTCTTCGAAAGAGTAGAAAACAATGTGGGGAAAGCAAAATTTGGGTTTCTTCTTTCCCATAATATTTCTAAAAGGGTCTTTTTAAGGATCATCAAATCACCACATTGTTTGGTAAAGGGTTAGTAAATCAATTCTGCAGACATGACACCAGGCTTCTCCAGATTCCATGGACACTGATTACATTTGAGAATTACCAAGATTACATTTCACACAACACAGCTCTCTCAGTTTGTATTGACACAATTCTTGTTTTGGTGTACAATTGAGAGTGGTCTCCAACTTTAAGCAATCTTTATACAGCTAAAGGATTGTCTATGTTGGAAATTTAACCCTTTACCACACAATGACGACTATAAACAACCCTGAGGAAGAAGCGTTTTGAAAACATTGTGGAAAAAGGAGAAAATCTGGTAACCGGCATTTTCTCCTATTCCCACAAAGTTTTCTACCCTATCAAAGCAAATTTGCATCATTTGAGCCAATTTGAAATTTTCGTCTGCAAATACTTTGAATTTGGTTAGGTCTAAAATTTTGCTGTGTGGTATCTTTTGTTTTCCAGTTTAATTAACTTTAAAATCAACTTGTCTGTGAGCAACTTATTCTTGCACCGACCATACACTTAACAGATTGTCATCTTCACAATGACTTCCAAACTTTTAACAGGTATAATTTACATTCAAATGCATTTTAACACCAGCTTTGTTTACCTTTTTTTGCCATACTTGACCTTTAACTCTTTACCACACATTCATGAGTTCTAACAATGCAAAAAAGAGGGAGCTTTTTCAATAAACTGCAAGCGATAGTTGAGCTCTAATAATTTGATTTCAAAGTCAGACCTCACAAAATGAGGTCCACTTTTAGTGGATATGCATTCAATCAAGGGATCTATTACTTTAAGATCCATTCTAGTCAAACAGAAGCCCTGGAAATTTTAACCCTTAACTCTTTCCCAAACAAGCCCTGGTTTTTACGTGTCTGCAGTAAAAGTCTTTTGAAAACAGTGTGGGAAAAGGAGAAATTGCTTGTAACGAGCAATTTCTCCTTTTCCCACAGTGTTTTCTACCCTTTTTGAGAACTTTCCGCCATTTTCTCCAAATCTTAAATTGTCGTCTGCAAACTCTTTTAGTTTGGAAGAGTCCAAAATTTGTTGTTTAGGAAAGAGTTAACTGACACTACCAAATGACAAAATTTTAGACTGGTCTCAATTCAAAGCATTTGCAGACGATAAAAGTGACTAAAAATTTGTAATTCTATTTGGGAAGGGTCGAAAACATTGTGGGAAAAGGAGAAAATGCTGGTTACCAGCATTTTCTCCTTTTTCTACAATGTTTTCAAAAGGTTTCTTTCTCAGGGTCATTAAAAGTCAGGATCGTGTGATAAAGGTTTAATGTGCTGAATTAATACAAGTCATTTCTAAATAGGAAAAACATCTGAAATATTGCTGTACCAAGGTTTCTTTGTCAGAATAATGGACTGTGTAGATCCAAGGTCTCACTGCACATTCTGTGCGGTCTGATTTTGATCTGCACTGTCCACAGAAAGAAGTTAAGTCGGTTCCATTGTTTTAAGGGTTAACAATGGATCCCTTTCACCTGGTTCCAAAAGGTTTATTCTATAACCATTATGGTAGTTCAAAGATTATGTAACTGATGACTCAATGATAAAAACTATCCACTTTAAACCTTTGAGCAGATTTATTCCATGGTGTTGTAGTGGACAACAATGGAGCAAAACACTATACTGTGACAAAATAAGGAAAATCTTACAACAGGACAAAGTTTACATTCCTCTTTTAACTTTATATTCATCTATTATTGAAAACATGCACAGCAGTCAAATCAAACTTGGCTCAAACAACACAAATTATCTTCAAAATAGTACAACTCATCCTAGGGTAATGGAAAAAAAAAACTGGTTTCCACAATTTTCTCCTTTTCCCATTATGTTTACTAAAGCCTTGCTCAAGAACATTATGCTACAGGATTGTGCAGTAAAAAGTTTAGGATCATCAATAATGGTAAAGCTTTGACTGAAATTATCAGGAATCAGTTCTGAACATTCAATATTTTGATTATCAAGTTTCAGTATTTTGATTACCGGTATCAAGTTTCAGCTACAGTTTCACAGACTGGTAACAAGTCTTATTCAGCAATAAATCTGTTGCTTAAGCTACCCATTATTCAAAACGAAAAAAAAAAGGGAAATTTATCGGTCAATAATGGTTATTGTTTAAAAGCCCAGCACAGTTGCTATAGAAACCTTTCGAGGGAGACCTCAAGAACAGATTTTATAATATCTATGATGTTTTCCTTCACAGTCGATCAGCAAACATTCTAATGACTTATCTGCCCCATTCTAAGAATTGTAGATCCTTCAAAGCAGGACGTAACATATACAGACTACAAATTCAAAATAACCATGCAGGACTACAAGTTTACTGATTGGTAGAAAACATTGTGGTAAAATATGAAAATGCTGTTTCCCAGCGAACCAGCATTTTCTTTTTTTCCAACAATGTTTTCAAAAGCCATCTTTCTTAGGGTTTATAAGACTTGGGATTATTTGGTAAGATTTAGCATACTTCGGGGCAACATCGAAGGATTTTTTGTTGTAAATCAAGACCTGAAGTTGGATCCTCAAAAATTTTGTTCTCAAAGCTCAGTCATCTGACTGAATTTAGTCTTTACTAAGTTTCAGATTCCTCAAAAATCAAACAATAGTAGCCTGATGACAGCTTAACTCTTTCCAAAACAATCCCTGGTTTTAAGACCCTGCGATAGAAGCCTTTTGAAAACATTGCTGGAAAAGGAGAAAACTGGTTACCAGAATTTTCTCCTTTTCCCACAGTGTTTTCTACCCTGCCGGAAATAGATTTCAATTTTCAATTTCGATTTTTTTGTCGTATGCAAGACCTTTTTAACTTGGACCAGTCTAACAAATTACTATTAGGTATAGAGTTAAACCTGGCTTCAACAAACTTTGTTATAAAACACAGACACCATTGTGATTAAAGGATAAAATGGTGGTAACCAGCAAGTTTTCCTTATCCAAAAACTGTTTTTATCCTATCATAAGCATGTATCAACTTTTGAGCTATATTTGTCATTTGGAAATCCTTTCAATTTGTTGTTTGGTAAAAAGTTCACCCATCACCACACATCCTTACTTTTGATGACCCTGAGAGAGAAGCCTTTCGAAAACATTGTGATAACCAGCATTTTCTCCTCTTCCCCTCATGTTTTCTACTCTTAACGTAACAAATTTCAAATTTTTGACACTTTTTTTGTCATTTGGAAAAAAATTTAAAGGTAGTTTATTGTGGAAGCATTCATTCTTTCCCACACAATCCCGACTTTTAATGACCCTGAGAAAGAAGCCTTTTAAAACATTGTGGGAAAAGGAGAAAATACAAATGTACTGGTAACCAGCATTTTCTCCTTTTCCCACAATGTTTTCTACCCTTTCCAAATCCAATTTCAATTTTTGATTCAAATTTATTTAGTTTTCTCCTTTTCCCACAATGTTTTCTACCCTTTCCAAATCCAATTTCAATTTCTGATTCAAATTTACATGTATTTAGTTTAGCTGTCTGCAAAATTTAATGCTTTCAATTTAGACTAGTCCAAAATTTTGTCATCTGGTTAAGAGTTTAAAAAAGTTACCCATGGTTAAAATGATGGCATATGGAGTGCAAATAAGGGTTTTTAAGAGGCTAGAAAATATTGCGGAAAAAAATGACTTGCTGGTTACCAACATTTTCTCCTTTTCCGTAACTTTCTTTAAAATTTGATGATTGAATTGTGTTATGTGCCACTTTCAATAGTAATTCACTCCGATAATGGGTATTCTCACATATTCATGTGTCTCCTTGGATTTTGCAGCACTAGGCTAGGGCTCTGATGTGTCTTGCCAAAGGACCCCCCCCCCCCCCAGGAAACTGAAAAACCTTCAAAAGCAGTCTTTCTCACTATCTGTAATACTCAGGATTTAGTGGTAAGGGGTTCATAACAAACAGGAAGTTAACACTACAACATCACTAGGAAGTTGGTATTTCATCACGGCTTCAGCAAGATCAACATACAAATCCTAATCAATGCCTGATAACACATATGACACAGTTTCTCTCTATCCACTTCTAGACATGTTTAGACACACTCCGATATATCTATCCCAAACGCCTTGCTAGAGGTGAAAATATGACTGCAACGAAGCAGATTCTTTGTTTTGAACTAAAATATTTAACCCTTTTCCCAACAAAAAACAATTTGGGCCAGACAAAATTGAAACAGTTTGCAGAGGACAAACTAAATGTAGTGTAAAAGAATAATTTTGTCTATGAAAGAGTAGAAAACATTGTGGGAAAAGGAGAAAATGCTGGTTACCAGCATTTTCTCCTTTTTCCACAGTGTTTTCAAAAGCCTTTTCTCCCAGCATCGTAAAAAAGCAGGGACTGTTTCAGAAAGGGTTAACCTACCTTATTCCACAAAGTTTTCGAGTCTTTTCCTACTTGTGTGGGTGGTTATGCTCATGAAAAATTGAGTCTAAATCTGATTTTTTTTTAGGATTTGTATTAAAGTTAATGATCAGAATGCTGGCTAAATGAAATGGCCATACTCAAGAGGAAAATAAAATAAAAATACAGGAAAACCTTGATATTTTGAGCCTCGGACATTTGAGAACCCTGCATTTTTCGAGGATTTCCAATAGTCCCTGGTGTTCATCGGCTTCATCCTCTTATATGGTGTAAAGTGACGGATGCAATTCAAAATGCATGTCAAAACATTTGGAAATAATTCCACAAAAACTAATTGACATGAAAAATAGATCCTCAAGTAAAGCCATGAAAACCAGTTACACTTTTCAGCTTGGCATTGTCTTATCAAAGGCACTCCAAACTATCTTTTTATCTTTCATAATGACTAATTTAAACATAGAATTTACAAAAATCTCTGAATAAAATAATAAGTGGAAGCTAAAGTCTTATTAATGAGAGGAAAAAAGTTGTCAGTCATCTGCAACTAGCAGTTTCTCCTTTTTCACCAGCGTTTTCAAAATGCTTTTCCCTTCAGGTTGTCGGCATTGTGCAGTAAAGGGCTAAAGTGGAAAGATTCTTATTACAATGACTGGTCTCAGCAATAGTACAAAGGACTTTTGCTATGAACTCTTCCAGAACTGCCATCACTGTAACGCAAGCCCTAAATCAGGAGGCTACTTGGCCTTGATCTGGTAATAAAGAATACTTACTGCTCTATCTGGATGTCCAAAGTCAATCTTTAGTTGCCCCATGGCCCTTATAATGGCTATCATAGACTGGATGGCGTTGCTGTACACAACTGGTCTGTACTGTAAGCACTCTTCTTCTGTGTAACCTTTCTCATGAATAATTCTGAAAAATATACAGCAACAGTGTTTTACGATCAAACAATCAAATGTCAGGGATTCAGCAGAAACTTCAGACTCACCCTTTCCCCTCTAAACACTTCCTCTGACACCTCTGCAACAGAGGGCTCTACCTGTGTTTTTTGTGAATTTTTTAAAACTCAGACTGGTCCAAACTGAAAGCATTGCAGATGGCAAACTAAATGTTACTACAAGTATGCACTTTGTTTTCGAAAAGTTTAAAAAATATTGTAGGAAAAGGAGAAAATGCTGGTTATCAGAGTTTTCTAAATTCCTTCTATGTTTCCTTAGGCCCTCTTCCTACATGTATGATTGTCTAAAATTCCGCTTAACCCTTTACTACATAGATATTCATTACTATGCATTAGTGCTGAAACGGTTTACCGATATACCGATTAACCGCGGTCTGTTCAAAGAAAAAACCGAAATCGGTACGAATTTTACCGTATCGGTATTTCTGCAATATGTCAACTTCTCTTAATTGTATAAGAAAGTCCGGTTTTCCCAAAAATTTTGTCAGAAATCGATCGTTTTTCAACTAACTGAAAGATTTACAAAAGCGAAAGTTGTTTATTTCCACAGGCGGTGTCACCGGTGTTAAGGTAAAATTATTACCGCCTCAAATTCGCGACACGAACTCCAAATAATAGTCAATCGTATTACTGATTTTGGACCAAAAGAGTTTGTTATTCCTGTTCTAGATATATAACTTTCCTCACACTTATTTTGCAGTTTTTCCTGGTAGATAAGCGGGAAAGTATTAGTAACAGAGTAAGTTAGTGCATCGCACTGTCTTCTCTGTTGAGCTCCCAAAGTTCGTAATAGTAGGACAGCTGAGCAAGTGTTCAGTACTCCTGGTGACTTTTTGTCGGCACAGAGGGCTTCCCTGGGTGCTGACAAGGTTGACATGCTAATATTTTTGAAAAAGAACATGACTTGACATGTCACTGAGTCATTATTTGTTTCTATGGACAATTCTTAATTTCTTTGTCATTTCAGTCAGGGATCTTATATATACATATGTATATATAAGATCCCTGTTTCAGTCTAGTCTGTGTCAAAGACTAGTCAAATTTTTTAGCATATGCTACTCTAACAGCGACTACAATTGGTCAGATATGCTAAATGTCAGCATATACAGCATATCCCAATACGTATTGCAATACAGGTCAGCCGTATTGCAATATATTGCGATACGCTTTTTACCGTATTGTTTCACCCCTACTATGCATTGCTTGTCGGAGCCTTTTGAAAACATTGTGTCAAAAGGTGAAATTGCTCGTGATGAGCAATTTCACCTTCTGCCACAATGTTTTCTCCACTATCAAAAGGTGTCATATACACATAACAAACTGCTTCATCCTTGCCGATATTTAGGGTCAATTAGAGATACCACAGAATTGCCTTATGAGGTAAAAGGTTAATGAGGCAAAAGGTTAATGTCTCATATGATAACCTTTTATTGGTGTTGTGCCTTTACTCAAGCAACTGCTCATATTTCCTCAGTGTTTTCAATAGAATTCAAATAAAGACAATTCCATTTCCTTACATGTTGCCTTTGCCTAAGAATGGCCTGTGTGGAAGTTGATTGAGTCCAGTTCATTTCTGGATGCTTTATTGTTGTTTCTACATGTGGATTAGCAATCCACATGTCTTGTGTTTAATTTTTACCTGCAGCTTTAACTTTTTTACTGGGAGTTTCCATGAGCAAGGAATTCAAAAGTATCAGCTTCCGACCTGGTAAACATAACAATTAGTGTTTTGTTGTCTCAATACATAACTAAGTGTTATTTTAAATATAATGTTAAAAGTGGTATTTAACCCTATCAATGAAATCCACATGCGCATGACCATAAATAATGTGATGTGTAGAAACGAAAAAGTAATGCAAATGAGTTATTACAATACTTCTCGTCATATCTGATTACTGAATGACCTTTCCAGATGCATAAATTCCTCTAATTACTGACACTGTATGCTTTTAACCCATTACCACTCAATCCCTACTTTTGACGCCCCTGAGAAATAAGCCTTTTGAAAACACTGTGGGAAAAGGAGAAAATGCTGGTAACCAGCATTTTCTCCTTTTCCCACAGTGTTTTCTACCCTTTCCAGAACAAATTTCTATTTTTCAATCACCTTTATTTTGTCATGTGCAAATGCTTTCAAATTGGACCAGTCCAAAATTTTCTCGTGTGGTAAAGAGTTAATTCTGCCTATTGCTCAATGGTAAAATGACCCATTATACTGTGGAAATTAAAGAGTAACCAAATTTCATCGGAGTTCCTACAATAAATACCATCCCTTTATGACAGTTCCCAGTTTTAACAAACCTGTGTTGCAGGCTTATGGAAACATTGCGGATAAAGGAAAAAATGCTGGTAACTGATGTTTTCTATCCCTTCAAAGATGAATCTTACCATTTAGGCAATAATAAATTTGTCTTCCTTTCAACTGGACCAGTCTAAACTTAGTAGTTTAGTTCAGAGCAAACATAACCATTGTGTCATTATGCCAGTGCAACAAAAGGAGCATAATTATGAAGAAAGTATTTTGCAATATCCAGAAATTTCTCACTTTGATCATGGCCTCTTTAACAGTCTTTGTCTGCATATGTTTGATGTTTTGATCTTCTTTCATAAGTATTCACAAGTACAATACATTTGAAATTTTTCACAGGATAAGTTCATTGAAGTGTGAAGACTTTAACAGTCATTCTGGGTTTTCTATATTTTCCCACAATGTTTACCAAAATTGTAATTCCTGGGACAAACGAAGTACCCAAAATATCTGTGCAGAAATGACTTAACTCTTTACCAAACAATATTTTAGACTTGCTGAATTGAAAGCTTTTCATTTTGCAGATGTTATATCAAATACAGCTGAAACCATTGTAATCGTCTGTGAAAGTGTACAAACCTTAACCCTTTACCACATGACAAAATTTTAGACTGGACCAAATTGAAAGCATTTGCAGACAACAAAATGAATGTGACTAAAGAATTGAAATTTGTTTTAGGAATGAAAGAAAACATTGTGGGAAAAGGAGAAAATGCTGGTTACCAGCATTTTCTCCTTTTCCCACAATGATTTCAAAAGGCCTCTTTCACAGGGGTGTTAAAAGTCTGGATTGTGTGGTAAAGGGTTAAGAAAAGCAGAAACTTCAGGTCTCCAGCATTTTTCCAAAACAATTTCCCAGGGTCATTAAAACTCCAGTTTGGTAAAGGGTTAAGAGATCACTCTGTTCAACAATTATTATACTGGCATAATCAATGAATTTACTACTGCCTAATACAGCATTACTAATCTTGGACAATGGACAGATTTGTCACAAATATAAACACAAAATGTATTGGCATTTTTCCACAAAGATAATGCTCATAAACACAAACACAAAACAAAATCACATACTAGACCTTTGTACATGTCCATCAACACACAAGAGTCTTTGTAAACTATTGTGAACTGAACTTTAGAAAATTTTTGGAAATTAGTCTTTTTGTTTTGTGATAGGCCACTTTTGCATGTTTAACCCTTTCCTAAACAATCCTGGATTTTCATGATACTGAAAAGGGAGCCTGTTAAAAACAGTGGGAAAAGGTGAAATGCTGTTATTAACCAGCATTTTCTCGTTTTCCAACAATATTTTCTGCATAAGAAATGTTTCCTACCCTCCCATAACAAATTTCAATTTTGAGTCAAATTAATTTTGTCTGCAATTGCTTTCAGTTTGGACCAGTCTAAAATTCAGTCATTTCCTAAAGCATTTTACCTGGTCCGACGAATCACCGAAATACCAAAATACCACCGAAACACCAAAATAGCCCTAATTTTTTATTACTGTGTTATGATCACTATTGAAGTTTAACAGATTTATCTTTTTTGTGGAATTTGACCCAAATAATGTCAATAGAGATGAAGGGCTGTTAGTTAAAATCATAATGACAAAATAACAATGTATCATGGGGCCCAACGTAAACAATGCACCGAGACAGGCGTATGTAAGTCCACCGAAATACCCACTCGACGCTGTAAATATTTGTTGATTTAGGGATTAAACCTCTGCAAGATTTGGCTCTTTTTCACATAAAACACGATTAGTTAAGGTAATGATCACTATAGAGAAGATTAATGTAGAAGATTGCAGAAAAATGTCGTTAGTATACATTGATAATTGATTCACGTGGAGAACAATCACCGAAATACTTGCATGTCAAGTCCTGACATACCGAAATACCTAACTTTTATTACACAAATTACAATTTTGAGAGTCATCAGATGGAATTATCACATATATTTCATTTCTTTAAATCATAAACACAAAGTATGCAAGTGCGTTCCATTTACGAACGAAGTAAATGTACCTAAATTAGCATTGTGTGATTTATCCATCGTCACGTGCGTGTCGCATTTGACATTTTCTGCTTTTTCACTGTTTACTGACCTTTTGGGGTGAACTGCAATTAAATCTATATTATTAGACCTGTATCATTTACGTGGAGTTCCGATATCCGATGTGGACTTCGGTTTAAACGGGGGAAAATCTCAAAATTAGTATTCATTTACCCGAGTAGGAATACGCATGTGAAAAGAAAGGACTTTGAAGGTTACAGACGATCCTTATTTCTTCTTTTCTACAACATAACCTTAGTTTAGTTCATAAGTTCTGTTCTTTCACCTGCACGAAAGGGATGCAAAATTTACGAAAGTTAAGTCCTATTTTATCTCCATTCCGCGATTTCACGGACAAACTTCAGATTCCAATTTGCTCAAAATATAAAACGTTACTTTTCCTCCTTAAAGAAGGTTCGTTATTTGAGAAGAATTTCAAGTAGCATAACGGGTTTAAGTGATATACTAATATCCTGTTTGTTTGTACGTTTTTTTTTCTTTCACGGCGGTCAGTGCACCTACGCATGTGTTTCCTGTCTTTGTTATACGAGTACTGACAAAACTTTCTTTCCGACCTTCTGGCTACTTTTTTCCAATGCATTAGAGGTGAGAGTGAAAAATTGCCGCCAGAAAGTTTGCCTCGAGCCGGTATCGAACACGCAACCAATTCAGATACACTAATCACTGAGTTACCAGGCCGTTTTTTTTTTTTTCAAATCTTGAGTTGGCAGACTGTTTAAGACTCAACTAAAAAATAAACAGACTTCAGATAAGAGGCAGTTAAAGGTGGGTATTTAGAATTTTCACATCACACCAAATTTAAGAATATATGTATCACTGAAATTTACATGAAAGAAAAAAAAAACAATACAATTCATCAATAATAAAGAATCATCAAATTTAAAAAGAAATATTTTTGGGGTGGTATTCCCTTAAAAGGCTACGTAGCCTCTTAACCCTTTACCAAACAACAAAATTTTAGACAGGTCCTAATTGGCAGCACTTGCAGACTACAAATTGAACATAACTCAAAAATTGAAGTGTGTTTCCAACAGGGTAAAAAACATTGTGGGAAAAGGAGAAAATGCTGGTTACCAGCATTTTCTCCTTTTCCCACAATGTTTTCAAAAGGCTTCTATCTCAGGGTCGTTAAAAGTCGGGATTGTGTGGTAAAGAGTTAAGCTACTTTAGATTTCCCGCCAAAAATAAAAAAAAGCATTGTGGGAAGGTTAAGTGAGTAGCACGTGACTAATCACTCTTAAATTCCATAACATAACAAAAATTATTTTCCAAATGTCTAGAACTATGAACGCTACGTTTGAAGCTTTGGCTATATATTTTCGGTATGTATATGAGCGAGTAGCTGATGTAAAAATAGACGGTGTTTCCCTTCAGTGTCAACCTGGGCTGTAGTAAATCTCTGATTTCTCTTGTTGTCGGATGGTTTTCGACTACTGGGTGTTATCAATGAAAATTATAAGGCTTTGGGAGTATAAGGATATTTTTTTTGTATTTTTGTAAAATTTTCTGAAGGGCCATCTTTAAGTGACAAATTCATTAATTTTGTGAGTTGAGTCTGAAACGTTGAACACAAGAACAAATCAACAGAGTAGTGCTGGGTTTGGCAAACTATACTCATGCTTCGTTTCCATGGATAAACGTAACACATTAACTTGTTTTCTTACGATGGTTGTTTACGCCGCTTTCAACATTACTATAGTTATGTAACGGCCACACTTCACTTATTCATATACATCATTAGTTTTTACCAGAACTAGGCTAGAGCTCCGAAGTTTCTTGTCAAAGGACATTCCCCGAATAACCCAGTGCTTCCAGTGAAGCTCAAATTCGGGCCGTCCAGAAGACAGCTGAAACACTAAACCCTGCCCTGAGAATATCTTGATTAAACCATGATATTTGAAAACGTCAAATAGGGGCGTAACCAAGCCTGATAAGGCAGTTATGAGATATTTTCTTACATTCATCTTTCACTGAGTGCGAGGGGATAAATTTTCGCGTTGTACGTCAGACTGTCCGTCCGGCCGGACAGATATCTTCTAAAATCCTTGACAAAAAATAATGAAACTTCATACATGTGTTCCTTAATGATATTCCGCCGACATACTTTTTGTTTTGTTTTATTTGACGCTGTGCCATGAAAAAGGGGGGTTTAATGTATATTTCCATTATAGAGGCAATATCTCTTTAACTACTGGACAAGATTCTATGAAACTTCATTCACGTGGTTTATCATAAGCCATCCATGTGTACTTTGTTACATTATACGTTTAAAGGTTTTTTTTTTTAAATCCCCTGCCGTAGGCAGACGAATAAAGTTTCAGAGTTGTCCATACGCCCGTCTGTCTATCTGTGTTTGGCCGTGTGTCCATCCGGGACAATATCTACGATCGCACGGAATTTTTCGAAAATTTATACGTGTATACAATAACCTATTCCGCCAATATATTTTTTTCTTAATTTGATGCATATTGGTCGATTAGGAGCGATTTTGAGTGACGCGGTCGCGTAAATTTTTGAAAAGGTCTTTTTCGACAGGGGATATCGTTTCAACGAAATCAGCGTAATTATTATTTTTATTTAATGAAATACAATATCATGGAAAAAAAGGGGTTAAGTGTATAATTTCATTATGGATCAATAACAGAAAGGCAACGTATACATGCAAAACACAATACCTCTTATATGGTTCTATCAAAAAAGTCCTTTTCTGTTGGGAATAACATTTCCACGAAATATAATCATCCCAGGGAATAAAGTGAATTTGAAATCGTATGCAATATGCAATAGTTTTTGGTGTACAAACAAGTTCAAAAGTATCCATTTGTACACTTATTTAGTCCATGTATTTTTCTTTTGACCAAAACTTCAAATTATACGTGCTGATAGATACAACCAAATGCGGATTGAATCGGGGGAAATGAGCACAAACCTACTCGTCAAATAATCACAGTTACGTTTCAAACATATACAGGGGTGTCCCCAAATAATTATCTGTTACCCATTTAAACTATTATGGTTTCAGTTGGGATGGAACGCACCATATATACCTAAAGGCTATCTCAAAACAATGTCTACACAATAAAGCTTGTTAATTTGTAAAAAAAAAACGCGTGTACACGAAAAATACATATTTATGATGTGCTGGAGAATGGCAGGACTTATTACTCTTGCAAATCATTTCAAATTGATGTTATAAATATCATAATACAAAGTCAGTATCTCACATTGATAGCTGTTGTTTAATCGGTGAGAGATTTAGAGATGCACCATGTCAGACCACAGCAAAGGCATATGTAGATCGATATACAGTAACCGAAAGAACGAACCCGAGATAGAATGGATAATTATTGCAACCGATTTATCCCGACCGGTCTACTTCTGCCGAGGGAATGAACCTAAGCGAGTAGATCGGCCAGGTCCAGTATAAGGGGGAAGGGGGGGAGATGAGGCAAAATGCTGATGAAACCTTTGGTGGTGCTCGAATCCACAGCCTTTGATACTAGGATCGGCGGCTTACCAAATTGGTTATTGGACCAACCGATACTCTGAAGCATTAGAAATGTATTTATCCCTTGTTAGACGTCAGACGCATTAAAATATTTTTTCTAAGTTACTGCAATTTCCTTCTTTATTACTTACCTGCCACAGTGGCTTTCTGACCACTTCTGACAGAAAATTGTGGAAAAAGGAAAAATAAATTATGAAGAGCAAGGTCTCCTTTGTTACGATGTTTTCAAGTATATTGATATATCAAACCTTAAAGGTGCAGTTTAGGTCAAATTATCAAAGCAGGTGTCAGAATACAATTAAATTTAAATCGAACCATTTAAAGGTAAAAAAAGTATTGTGGAGATGACAGTTTGTTCTCACGTGGTCAAACCATATGTTAGTCGCTGGCAACAAAAATAAAATAAAATCAGGCAAAATGTAAACAAACGACACAGCTACCTGGCAGGTTCTAACCGAGTTTTGTTATCAATTTCTCTGCCATCGACTAACTCCTGGACCGACAGTACAATGACAGATTATCATCCTCACAACAATAACAACAATACAACGATCCTGAGGAACAATGCTGAGGGAAAAGAAAAAAAATACTGGAAAGCAGAAGTTTCTTCTTGACGCACGTGCGCTTACTTGTCTTACACTTTCAAAGACAGATCCTGCACAAATTTAAAAGCAGTTAGCTTGTTGCCAGAACATGCTTCAAACACAAACTAAGATTTCTTTTTTGTCTGGTGAAGAGTCAAAACTTTAATCTATACTTAACGATTTGAAATGACTTAAATGGCTATCTTTGAATAAAGAGGATTTAGTTTGCTCAGTCTGAACTTCTCGGGTAAACGAAAATTAACTTTGAGATGGCCCCTTCTTGCCCGAAATCCACGTCCGATATCGGAGTCCACATAAATGATAAAGGTCTATTTAGATCGAATTCGATATTTGATTTATCGTCAGTAGATGTGGAATTTAGACAGACAGGTCTACAAATTAAGGCCGGGTAACATGTGTACCCGATTCAAAATGGCGGCCAGTTGTCTTTCTAGATCCGTTAATTTTCAATTTCATTCTTCAAATATCATGAAAGAAAACCATTTTTTCCGAGCATATTTATGGATATAGATCTGACACATAAACCTTGTAAAACAGCTACTGTAGTAGAAACATAAACTCTCTGAATCGATGCATTTTACTATGTTGTGTGGGTATTACGGTGGAGAACGGGCTCGTATTTCAGTGAACATCCATTAAGGCGGACGTCAATGGTATGTTGTTATTTTGTCATTTTGTTTTAAACTAACTACCTTTCATCAATATAAACATTAGTTTGTGTTAAAAACAAAAAAAAAAGACAACATTTTCGCACTTATATTAGTTATATGACTTAATTGTAAAAAAAAAAAGGGGGGGGGGGGGGTATTTCGGTGTTTCTGTGGTATTTCGGTGATTCGTTGGACCCCATTTTACCCATCACAAACTAAAATTCAGCTATTTTATCAGTAGTCTATTCAAACAACACGAAAACTTTGAACAGGAAATTTATTTCTTGAAAAAAATACCTGAACACCATTACAATGAGAATTCAAAAAGAAAGTATATGACAAGACACATTCATAAAACAAATAAAAATGTCCTTCAGTAGGTCTTCTATTCATTGAGCAAAAAATGAAAACAAGATGGCCAAGATAGGCTTGGATCACTCACCTAAATTTTTGAGAGGACCATACCCTATTTTGTTTTTAGGTATTAACACACTGGAAACAAAATCATCATTTTGCAAAGCAATTTTCAAAAGGTCACCTGTAAAAGTTATTTCAAAATGTGACCATCAGTTTCAGAACAGAAGAATTTTTAAGAATATCTTATTTTCCGTATAGTGCAAGTAGCCCCCATTCACCAGAGCCATGTTTCTTGACGGATCAAAATTTCAAACAATTTTTGAAATGGGTCACCCAAGGAACATTGCTGTGTATTATTTAACTCTTTACCACACGACAAAATTTTAGACTGGTTCAAATTGAAAGCATTTGCAGACGACAAAATGAAGGTGACTGAAATATTGAAATTTGTTCTGGGAAGGGTAGAAAACACTGTTGGAAAAGGAGAAAATGCTGGTTACCAGCATTTTCTCCTTTTCCTACAGTGTTTTCAAAAGGCTTCTTTCTCAGGGGCGTCAAAAGTAGGGATTGTGTGGTAATGGGTTAAAAATCTGACCAGGGGTTTCAGAGAAGAATGTTCAAGAATTTCTTTATGTCAGTATAGTGCAAGTAGCCCCCACTCACCAGAGCCATGTTCCTTGACGAATCAAAATTTCACGAACAAATTTTGAAAGGGGTCACCCGTAGAACAACCCTGAGAAATTACTTCAAATCTGACTTGTGGTTTCAGAACAGAAGCTTTTTTAAGAATTTCTTCATTTCTGTATAGTGCAAGTAGCCCCAATTCACTATGTGTCTTGACCGATCAAAATTTCGCGAACGGTTTTTGAAAAGGTTCACCCAAGGAACTTCTCTGTGAAATTATTTTAAAATCTGCCCAATGGTTTCAGAGAAGAAGATTTTTAAAGAATTTCTTAGAAAATTCCATTTGGTTGCCATGGCAACCAGAGTTTTTGACGGAATCAAATTCTGTGAACAACTATTAAAGAGGACCTTTCAAGGAATATTCAAGCCAAGTTTGGTCCAAATTGGCCCAGTGCTTTAGGAGGAGTTGATGTTCACAGAATTGTTGATGATGCATGATGGACACCGGGTGATCCTTAAAGGTGGCCCTTCAGATTTTGGGACAAAAATTTTACAAAAGTGCAAAAAAATCATCCTTATACTCCCAAAGCCTTTTAATTTGCGTTCATAAAACCCCAGTATCCCAAAACCATCCGACAACATGAGAAATTAGAGATTTACTACGACCCAGATTGACACCAACGGGAGACACATTCTATTTTTAGATGATCAATTCTCTCGTTTACATACAGGAATACACAGACAAAGTTTAAACATAGCGTCCGAAGAAGACATTATGTAAAACAATTATTACATGTTTGTTTTGTAATGGAATTTAAGTGTTATTAGTCACATGCCAGTCACTTGACATTCCCACAATGCTATTTTGATTTTTGGCGCGAAATCTAAAAATAGCTTAAGAGGCTACGTAGCCTTTTAAGGGAATACCATCAAAAAAAATTTTAGTGGTAATTTTATGATTCTTAATTATTGATGATTTGTATTATTTTTTCATATTAATTTCAGTGATATATATTGTTTTTAATTTGGTGAAATGTAAAAATTCTAAATACCTACCTTTAGAGCTCCTCTTGAGCATGTTGCAGTCAGGTGAGCTAAATAAGTGCATGTCATGGTGGGACGACATTTTATTTTTGTTTTGTTGGAAGATATGGCATAATGCTAGACAATATTTGATCAAATGTTGTTTTATGTTTTGTATCAGAATTAAATAGTGTTTTAACGACTTAAACCATATCACGTTGATCATCAGTTCATTGTGTTTCCTAGCTTCCTCACATCAGTACCAGCATATCTTAATTCCAGCCACTGACTACTCTTTCTCACATGCATCAGAGGTAAGAGGCAAAAAAACTGCCAAAAAGAAAGTTTATTGAAACCTGGTATCAAAACCAAAACAACTAGTTCATGATTTAGATATGCAACCTGAGAGCTACTTGAACCTATGGAAAGATAAAGCCGGAGTAGATCATTACAAAGACTTACAATTATCAAAGACATTTCCAAATTACAGAAAGAAACTTACTTCATCTGCTTGACAATGGTACTTTTCCCAGATTCTCCAGCCCCTGAAATTATAAAATTAATTATCATAAAACCAGTGCTCCTTTTAGAACACTCTATGGGTCTTGCAACTACTGTAGACCACTTTTTCAACTATTGTGGCAAATCTGCAAAAGGAGAATTTGCCCATACATGTAGCTATATAGTATTTTAGTCAATTGAAGGTTGTTTCTGTTAACTGTTTCAGGAGGCAATGAGGGGTCAATAGTAGTAATCAAGTCAGTCTCAAAGTCTGATCCCTGCTGGTAGAGCAATTTTCTCATAAAAATTTTCCTTGGGTAGGCTACACAGATTCACTAGTTCTAGTTCAAACCTTATTAAATCACGCAAAAACATGACTATTACAGAACTATTTTCTACTTTACACTGAAATGCTTACACTGAAATGCATGTGCTGTTGAAAGCTATTTGAGACATCATTCAAAAGGAATAATTACATGTATAATTATGCACATTGAAAGTCACGAACAACCTCAAATGGCAAAGTGAAGATAATTTCCTGAAGCAAAGGGCAAGCCCTTACTTTTACATGATTTTAGATACCTATAAAATAAGAAACAAAGGAAGAAACTACCCTATTCAGTAAACATTTGTTTGATTCCTTTACCCATGGTCACAAATACATGCCTAGACAGTTGACAGCAATTGAAAACATAGCTGGAAAATGAGCAAGTGCTTGTTATAAACAACTGCTCATAATCACACATTTTCCATAATTATACACATGTAGAAAAATGTGTATTAATTCTGTTTTCTACGCATGCCATATTCTTTGAAGATTTGGACTGCCTGCTATGACAAATCTATGACAAAAAGGCCTCTCTCTTCAGGTTCTTTATAACATAGGATTGTTTGGTTAACTCCTTACCACACAATCGCAAAGACCCTGAGAAAGAAGCCTTTTGAAATCGTAGTGGGAAAAGGAGAAAATGCTGGTAACCAGCATTTTCTCCTTTTTCCACAATGTTTTCTATCCTTCCAAAAACAAATTTCAATTTCTTATCCACATTCATTCTGTCGTCTGCAAATGCTTTCAATTTGGACCACTCTCAAATTTTGTTGTTTGGTAAAGAGTTAAGAGTCGGAGAAACTCATTCTGAAAAGAATGCCTGGAAAGAATGTCTACAAAAATCAATACCTTGATGTAATTAGTTGTGTTATCAGCATGCAAGGATCTTATTGGCATTCGAAACATCATAATCATGTTCATGTTTCAAGATCTTATCAGACCCATACTAGGACATGAGGGAAAGGCAAATTTTAAAATTCCTCAAATCTTAAAAATAGTGTTATGTTGTTATATTGTATCTCTTTCACTACTGAAAAAATAAAATGCAGTTTTCTCCAAGGATAAAAATTCATTTCTTCAGCAAGATCAATAGACGGTTTGTTCATAATCTAGAATTACAGCAGTATACAGTGTCGATCAGAGATCAGACTGCACATTTTGATCTACACTGTCCACTTAAACCTTTACCTCATAAGGCATTTCTATGGTAACTGTAATTGACCCTAAATACACACTGGAGAGACCTTACGAACTTGCTCCCGGGCAACGTTACTGTCCCTGTCAATTTTACGCACCTGTTCGAGTAAAAAACATGGCTGCGCCTATAAAATTACACAAGGTAAGCACAAAAACATACTTCTATTACAACCAGATGAGTAGATGTGCAGTAGACGGTTGTCGCACGGAATGTCTGGGATGTCATTGCATATTTATGTATAGTTCCTTTAGTGGTTTGTTATTTGTTAAAGACGTTTAATCCAACAAACTTCCGTCAGCGACTGCGATTTCTGAATAATCAACACATGGGAGTCAGCAAAAAGCTTTTTTAAACATATACACACAATAATCTGAAGTTTGTGTTGTGTCAGGTGAATCACATATGCTTTATTCACCACAGTTGAGAACAAAAACTATACGACATCCATTAAAAAAGCACTTTTCTGTCAATTTTTGTTGGCAACGCTCCACGCTCCAGAACACAATAAAACGATCCAGTTCCTGTATAGAAAAAGAGAACGATATCATAATGTGATTGTGTACTAATTTAATGATTGTTTTCCCTTTTTTCCCTTCTTTAATCAATATGTTTAATTGTCTACTCGTCCATCTTTCGGTTTTTCTTTCCGGCAAGTTTATTGTCCTTTTGATGCTTTTGAAATGAAATGCCATGATATAGATGAAGAGCTTGATGACAGACAGTATCATGCAAAGGATATCTATCATAACTATCGTGCAGAAGATCCATAACTTTTATAAATACCATCTTTGATATCGTCATCAAGAGACTCATTTTTGTGAATATAATTTAATGATAATGATCATCAACGATGATAATGATCATCAACGAACAACCATTCATATGCCTTGTAAGGAGCACACCTAAAAGTAACTAGTAATATCTAATACTATGCTTTAAATATTGATCAGCGATACTTTGTGCATTTGCGAAAGAATCTGCCCAGGTCAGCTTGTGTATTCCGCGCAGGCGGAACTGGACCGAGACTTTTCGCTTTAAGTCAATTTTCTGTCTACCTAAGGATTGAGTGGTGTTTGTTTTTTTTTTCGAAAAGGTGATTATTGTGGATCCATAAGTAGGCAAAGGGTTGTTTGGCACCACGAATGACGCAGATGCATTAAGTTCTCTTTCATAGAGCATGGCTCCAATATATATAAATCTTCTCACACCTTTGCAAAACAGTAGACCATATAGCTAATTAGACCTCAAAGTAGCTTACGAATCGCAAATTTGTTTCAAATTAAACAACCATTTTTGTGAAAAAAAAAGATGTTTATAAGGGTTGAGTCGTGTTCTGGACAGACACACAGTTCCGATATACCTGATTAATTCTGATCATGACTTACTAAAAAAAAGTTATCCACTGTCCCACGTAATTGAATACTAAATGTCTAACTATAGTTCACATTTCCCACCGATCTGAAGCGAACAAAACTACATGTATTTTCCCCTACAACTATTTAGAAAGTACGAAATGCTACAGTATGAAAGCCTACAAGGATCAAAATGAAGGAAAAAGGAAATGAATGTATTCAGCATTGACAACTTTCAAACAACTTAATATCGTTACTTTCTGAAACAAATTGAGAAGACATCAGTGCCTGTTAGACAAATCTGTTCACGCTCGCTCTCTCTCTCTCTCTCTCTCTCTCTCTTCTTCTTCTTCTTCTTCTTCTTCTTCCTACACCCCTCCCTTTCTCTCCCTTTCTTTCTCTTCTTCCTTCCCCCTTCCCCCCCTCTCTCTCTCTCTATTTTTCACGACGGGTGTCTGATTTTGCCACCTTAAAGGTGGGTATTTAGAATTTTTTACATCTCGCCAAATTAAAAAATATATATATCACGGAAATTCATATGATAAAATAATTCAATTCATCAACAATTAAGATTCATAAAATTAAAAAAAAAAAATTTTTTTTGTGGTATTCCCTTAAAAGGCTACATAGCCTCTTAAGTTATTTTTAGATTTCGCGCCAAAAATCAATAAAGCATTGTGGGAAT
This sequence comes from Tridacna crocea, assembly GCA_943736015.1. Lineage (NCBI taxonomy): Eukaryota > Metazoa > Mollusca > Bivalvia > Cardiida > Cardiidae > Tridacna > Tridacna crocea. The sequence goes on from OX031062.1 coordinate 25,947,722, forward strand.
GTCAAGTGACTGACACGTGACTCATAACGCTTAAATTCCCTATCATAACAAACATGTAATAATTATTTTCCATAATGTCTTCTTCGGACGCTATGTTTGAAGCTTCTTCTATGTATTCCTGTAAGTAAATGAGCGAATTGACCACCTAAAAATAGAACGTGTCTCCCGATGGTGTCAACCTGGGCCGTAGTAAATCTCTAATTTCTCGTGTTGTCGGACGGTTTTCGATTACTTGGGTTTTATGAACGAAAATTAAAAGGCTTTGGTAGTATAAGGATGATTTTTTTGCAACTTTGTAAAATTTTCGACCTAAAATCTGAAGGGCCACCTTTAAAGGTGGCCCTTCAGTTTTTGGGACGAAAATTTTACAAAAATGCAAAAAAATCATCCTTATACTCCCAAAGCCTTTTAATTTGCGTTCATAAAACCCCAATTTTCCAAAACCGTCCTACAACACGAGAAATTAGAAATTTACTACAGCCCAGACTGACACCAACGGGAGACACGTTGTATTTTTAGATGATCAATTCTCTCATTTACATACAGGAATACACAGACAAAGTTTAAACCTAGCGTCGGAAGAAGACATTATGGAAAATAATTATTACATGTTTGTTTTGTAATGGAATTTAAGTGTTATTAGACACGTGCCAGTCACTTGACATTCCCATAATACTATTTTGATTTTTGGCGCGAAATCTAAAAATAGCTTAAGAGGCTACGTAGCCTTTTAAGGGAATACCATCAAAAATTTTTTTATTTGTAATTTTATGATTCTTAATTATTGATGATTTCTATCATTTTTTCATATAAATTTCAGTAAAATATATATTTTTTAATTTGGCGAGATGTAAAAATTCTAAATACCCACCTTTAATAAAATTGGGGATAGAAACAGAGAACCCGAGATCGCCTGAATACATGCCCAGTAACATTAAGCCTATATTGATAGAAAAAGGAGTTCAACGTGTTTTAGAATTGTACTTCCATTCAAGTATTTATTTAACTATTTTACGACTGTGACTACGATAATTAATATAGAATCTTGACCAAAATAACAAAATTGTTCACTGTAACACAAACCTATACGCTTACCGTATTTTCAGCTCAGAAGCTGAATCGTTGTATTGAATTTAGGAGCATCTTACGTTGTAATGTAAAAATGGCAAAATATCCTTTAATAACTGCAATTTGATTTTTTATCAGTTTATAGCTCTGAGGATAATCACTGTATTGGTCATCTGACACGACACACACTTCAGAATATCGACTATATATGTTTTACAAAGGTTTTTGGAGACTCCATGTAGTGTTTTTGCAGAAATCGTAGTCGCCGACGAAACTTTGTTGGATTAAACGTCTTCAACAAACGATTAACCACCAAAAGAACTAAAGATTAACGTGCACTGACACCCCAGACATTCCGTGCGACAACCTGCAACTGCATATCTATTCAATAACATGTTTAAAAAAATATGTTTTTGTGCTTACCTTGTGTAATTTTATGGGCGCAGCCATGTTTTTTACTCGAACAGGTGCGTAAAATTGACAGGGACAGTAACGTTGCCCGGGAGCAAGTTCGTAAGGTCTCTCCAGTGTGAAATAACAGCAAGGATGAAGCAGTTTCTTATGTGTATATGACACCTTTTGATAGCATAAAAAACATTGTGACAAAAGGTGAAATTGCTCGTCACGAGCAATTTCACCTTTTGCCACAATGTTTTCCATAGGCTCCTACAAGCAATAAGCAGAATTGAGTATCTATGGAGGAAAGGGTTAAGGTTCTGGAGTCGTCTTTGGTATGGAAAGAGTAAAATAAGTATTAGTACCCATTCATTTTCTTCAAGATCAATAAACAGTTAGTTCATTCATGATCAAGAATTCAGCAGGGGACAATGTTCTGTGCAGTCTGATCTTGATCTACACTGTCCACAAAGGTTCTGGCGTCGTCTATGGTAAGGAAAGAGATAAATAAGTATTAGTACTCAAATGTGCTTGACTCCCAATCCCTTCCTTGGAAACAGCTGATTCAGATCATACTGACTCACTTTCTTGACTGTGTTCTGGAAAACCTATCACAATAGGTTTATTCAACATTCAGTAAGATTCAAATCTAGCTGGTTTAGTCATTTTGCTAAGAATACTTTACCACACAACATTTTGGACCTGCCCAAATCCAGATTAACTGTGGCTTAAATTGTAGACTTAATTCCTGATAGGGTAGAAAACATTGTGGAAAATGGAGAAAAATGCTAAGAACCAGCATTTTCTCCTTTTCCCACAATGTTTTCCAAAATCATCTTCCTCCAGTGAAAGTCATTACCGGTAAAAGTCAATATTGTTTGTAATGGATTGATTAAGAAATAATCTTCTTCCTATCGTGGTATATCGTTTAATAAACCACAGTTGTGAGTTATGAGGCACAATAAATAATCCATGAGAGTGATAGCAAGAGTGGTTTATTCATTGCACCTCATAACTCACACATGGTTTATTGAATGATAAACCATGATAGAAAGAAGATTATTTCGATTCTAACATGGCCAATTCTTAATGAAAGAAAAACAAGCACAACCTAGAGTAAAAATACAGATAAAGATTATGTTCCATTGAATAACGGTAATAAACCCACTCATTGAATGACGTCACTCGATAAAGAATGACGTCATTCTACGTGGATTGTCACAGGTTTTACCACATTTTCCTTGCACTGCGTTTATAGAGCCGAATTCGCATGTCATGTTAGAATCTACTTTTTTTTTCCTTTTCAAGAGTAAGCTATTGGTATCCTTTACCAGACAACAAAATTTAACACTTTACCAATTGACAAAATTACAGCTAGTCCAAATTCAGAGTATTTACTGATGTCAAAATAAATCAAAAACTGAAACTGAAATTGGGAAGGGCAGAATAAATTGTGGAAAAAGGAGAAAATGCTGCTTACCACCATTTCTCCTTCTTCCCACCATGTATTCAAAAGGCTTCTTCCTCAGGGTCATTAAACGGTGTTATTGTGTGGTAAAGGGTTAAGTTAGGTTTATACTGACATCATTTGCAGACAAAAAGCTAAATGATTGGTTTTAACCCTTTCCTAAACAAGCCCTTGTTTTTACATGTCTGCAGTACAAGTCATTTGAAAACACTGTGGGAAAAGGAGAAATTGCTCGTAACGAGCAATTTCTCCTTTTCCCACAGTGTTTTCTGCCCGTTTTCTACCCTATTTTTTTCCTACCATTGTTATGAAAGTTAAAATTGTCGTCTGCAAACTCTTTCAGTTTGGAAGAGTCTAAAATCTGTTGTTTGGGAAATGGTTAATGTAGGTTGATGCCTTTCTAACACTTTAGGTCATATCAGAGCAGTCAGTGCACCTACGCATGTCTTTCCTGACTTTCTCACATCAGTACTGACACAACTTTCTTTCCAAGTCTACTGTCACCAGTTGACCAATTTCACATGCATACATGGCGAAAAATTGTCCCAAAAAAGGTTCGCCTCAACCTGGTATCCAACTAATGACCACTAGGTCATGAGCCAGATATGCTAACCTCTAAGCTACCTGGGCGACACACAAAGGACCAAACAAAAAAATTAATGATGCTATTTGGCTGGTATTTGCCTGTAAAAGGGAGCAATGAAAGGATTTCAAGTTCTCTCAGCAAATAGGTGGATATCATTGTGTAGTAAAGATGCTAATACCAGCATTAATTTTGCTCTTTTTCCCACAATGTCTTAATTAGCCTATTTTTGTAAGAGTAATTGATCAAAGATTGTTTTTTGTGCACTTTGAATAATGGACCTAAGTAATTAATGAGCAATTTCTCCTTTTAGTACAGTGTTTCCAAAGACTTTTACATTGAACACATAAAAACACAGGTTTGTTTGGTAAATGGTTGGAATGACAGATTGGTTTGGTTAAAATTAAATGCAATGCGATGTAACATGTATTGTGTGATCTATCCACAACTGATGGTTTTACCTGTTATAAAATACCAGTCCTGAGGCTAATAAAAGGATCACCCAGAAATTTTCTATTTTCTGATAAAGTTATGTATATACAAAGTACATGTATGAGAGAAAAAAAATAGGGTAGAATACATATAAAAGCTGTGTTTACAGGAAGTCCTAATCAATTGATCTCAAAAGCATTTAGTAACAGTACATAACTGTGTACAACATAGTGTGACCAAAAATCATAGGTCATAGATTGACACAAATCTACAATGCATAATGTATGACCTGGCATAATCATGACATGCCCCTAAATAGTGATTATTCATGGTTTCTGATTGCATTTTTCTCTGACCATCGTTTATGTTAAACCATTATTGACAAACACAAAACAGATAGCATATACTGATTTGTGCTACTAGCTTTCAGGTGTTGAAAATGAGATAATTTCAGATTTATTTCCATCAAAACCTGAGATCCTAGGTCAAACAGAAGCAGTGTTTCAATCAAAATGCTGAAAGATAACTGTCTGTCAAAAGATGGATTGATTATGCATGCATGCAATGTAAAAACTTAAGGAGTCTTTTGACGACTGGTACCCAGGAGGGAGAAGTCACTTCTCCCTAAATTTCTGGGCTAGCTTGATCCCTCATCAACTGCGTTAAGTAGAAAATATTTGTATTTCAAACAAAGGATTATTAAATTAACAAGCAACCGGTATGTTTAAATCCTAGTTTTGTGCTCTATTTGCGAAATTATTAGAGTTCAAACTTGCGCACAAAATCTGTGTGGAACTTTAACTGGTTTTGTCTTGATCGTCTGTATCTAGAGGCGACCAGTCAGAAAGTAACATTGCTTTTGGGGAAATCATCTGTACTGGCCCAGGATTCAATCTAGAATTTTGCCAGAATGGGCCAGTAGCCCATCAATATTTCAAAAAGGGGCCACCTGTGTTTTGAGATTGGTCAGCATTTTTAACAACCAAATAACTGTAGGATCTTGGTATTTGAAAGATCAATCATTACTGACTTACCATATATAGGAAGTAAAATTAAATCCATATCATTTACTGCTCAATTGTGTATGGTTATAGTGACTGAGGTGTTAACTCTTTACCACACAACCCCGACTTTTAACGACCCTGAGAAAGAAGCCTTTTGAAAACATTGTGGGAAAAGGAGAAAATGCTGGTAACCAGCATCTTCTCCTTTTCCCACAATGTTTTCTACCCTTTCCGAATAAAATTTCAATTTTTGATTCACATTTATTTTGTCGTCTGCAAGTGCTTTAAATTTGGACCAGTAAAAAATTCTGTCGTGTGGTAAAGAGTACAGAGGTCAAATTATGTAACAACACTAAATATCATTTGTTTTAAATGATTGATGTATTATCATGTTATAGTTAATACGGAACTTGTATGTGTACTAAAATTTTTTGCAAAGTCGTAACGAAGCCAGTGGTATTGAGGCTGTTGCAGCCACTCAGTTTGAATTTTTTTGCATATGATTTCCCAGCTTTTCCATCAACTGATTGTTTTTCACCATTAGTTTCACCCGATTGCCGTGTTTTCGCCTGTTTGGCAGAATTTCCACCAGAAATCGCAGACTTATTTCTGTGTTTGCATTGCCAACATCCTTTCAAAAGCTGGTTTCCATCGCCTTTGTTCATGTGCCGTGAATAAGTGAATATCTGAATACCAGTAACGCTCTCCTTGTTGATGTGATGCTTTGCAGTCAAATTTTAATACTGTGGAAAGCGTCTTCTAACACTGAATGGCTAAAAACTACCCTAAAACAAGTTATGGTGGAACACAACCGAATGGGAAAAGGACCGATGCATTGGATTTTGTGCCGATCCCATGCACTGGAGTTTCAAAAATGGGCCAAGGACTTTAAAATCACGCCATTGACACAAAAACGCAGCCTATATTGAACCCTGCTAGCCAATGACTATAGATCACCCAAAAGTTTCATATGTGGAGTATCACATCTAGTGATATGGTCAGCTTTGTATGTATATCTAAAGGCTAAGGCAGAGGCATGCTTAGTCCCTAGTCTCAATAATGAGACGCCCCGGTGATCTTTTTCATATTTGGACATTTACTGTACACCGTACCGTCTCAAGTCCATCGTAAATTTTCCGGTAGCAAATATAGAGCGCTATACCGACTTTCGGTTTTGTCGGTTTTATCTGTATTGCAGTGAAATGCAATTAAATTTTAGTACTAATCATGACCAAAAACAAATTGTTAAATTATTCATTACATTAAAAGCTTGTAGAAGTCGTTTACAACATGTTTATCTCAGAAAAATCACAGACGAAATTTATCATGCGTTGCGGCCATTTTGAATGTTTTCGGGAACATGAACAGCTCGAGTCACTGATGAAATGCACCGTATTTTCTCACGATCAGCGATTGAATTGAAAATATTTGTATTTCAAATGAAAGAATATTGAATAAGCAAGCCACAGGTATGTTTAAATCTTAGTTTTGTGCTCTGTTTGGGAAATTATAAGAGTTCGAACTTGCGCACGAAATCTGTGCGGAACTTTCAACTGATTTTGTCCGGATTGTCTCTGTACCCAGAGGTGACCAGTTGAAAAGTAACATCGTCTTGGGAACAGTTATCTGTACTAGATTAGTCCCATGTTACATTTCAAGCAATTAAATTTCTCCTTCTTTGGTTCCGAATACATTGAACATGAAAACCATCATTAAAATTAAGACTTAGAAAAGGGAAGGGGGGGGGGCCGGGCAGCAGATGAAAAAACCTTAAAGAATAATAATTCACTGGAATTTGACATTCTATAACCAAAATAAATGATAAAACATGAAAACAAAATTTCCCCTATATAATATAAACACAAGGAACGCAACGTCTCGATTGCTGGTGCTAGCCCCCGACAGCCTTTCCCAACCAAAATCACCCACGAAACAAACATTGATCATAATCTCATTTAGCCTAGCGATAGACAAGACAATAATGTACCTGCGACATCCGGCGATACCTCAGTAGACACCTTTCAACCAGAGATATCCGTCATGTTTTACAGCTCTATCAGGACATTTTGATTTATCCGGGTAGCCATTCGCTGACGTCACAGAAAGTAGCAGGTAGCGTATTTTCGTATTACTTATTACTATTATTTCTTTCGTTTTTTAGATACTTATGGACATCACATGATACTAAAGATTTTTCTAGAATCTTTAGTATCATTTGATGTCCATAAATATCTTAAAAACAAAAAAAATAATAGTAATAAGTAATACGAAAATATGCTTCCTTGCCATTCATGTGACGTCAGCGAATGGCTACCCGGACAAAAAAAAGACAAAAAAAACTTTAAGAATAATAATCATGTCAAAATTGAATAAACCCCACCGATTTACGGATGTTTCGGTAACAGACGAGTTCGGTTACATAGACTTATAGAGTAAATCGATTGGATGTTTCGGTAACAAAGCAATTATATAGTGTTTATGTATCGTGATGTTGTTTACACCAAATGCATGGCTTTATTTCGTTATTTAAAACTTTAATTTGTAATTTCCGCTATGTTCCATAAATATTTTTTAGTTACGTACCTCATCTCATGCTGTATGTATTGACCATGTGGACTGCCTATCTTTCAAGTGAAAGAGGGTGGAAAGTGAAAAAATAAAAGGTTTGAACCTACCGTAATTTGCGTATGTTTTGGGACACCCAAAAAATTGGGACACCATCAAAAATCCCGAAAATAATTATTTTTCATGACCCAAAGATTTGGGACATACTAAAAATTGCGAAGCGAGATCTTTAATTCTTTGTTCCAAAGAATTGGGACAGTGAATATCTATTTAGAGAAAAAGAAAATCTTTCAATCCGTATGAAAATGTCTGTTTGCAAATATTTATTTCGGCTTTCGCGTAGTTTAATTTCTCCACACGTATATCATAAGCATGCTTCCCTAACCTCACGATTTCAATGGGAGTTACCCCCGATTCAAGACAAAAAATCAATCACCTGACAGTCTAATTCAAATCCTAAATCAAAAAGAAATCCGACGTAAGTGTAAAAAGGGTGTGATAAACTTCTTCTATCCAAGATCCATAACGCATGAACGTGTGTACATCCGAAGTTGATAGAGTTGACACGCGTGTAATTCATGGTCAATCGAGTTCAATGTTTATAAATAGAAATCAAGGTACACAGTTCTACCCAAGGTTTATTGATCGAAGATGACGAACCAATCAAATTTGAGATCGGTCCGAGTAGGTACTTGTCAGAGTGGAATTAACGTCACCTCACGTACATGTAAGGAGGTAAGATATGTTGTGAATTTATCTACAAACGTGCAATAACATCTTCATCGCAATCCAAAGACGCAGAATATAATGAGTGACAAGTTAACAATAATGAGAAAAAGCGAAGTTTTAAACTCTTAATGCTCAAATTGATCGGTGGAATTCCAATCTGTCTAAAAATAGATTACCTTGCAAACCTGACATCAGTGACGTTCCAATATTTCAACGTCGGCAATATTCGACGAGTGACTTTCAGTATGACAGACAGTCTTGTTTGACCACAAGTTTTGGGACAGCTGATAAAATAATTATTTTTTATAGACCAAAGTATTGGGACACAAAAAAAATTAATTATTTTTTACTGTCCCAAAATTTAAGCAAATTACGGTATCTATCAAAGGGGTAACTGGGTGAAAAGTGCAAAAATAAAAGGTTTGAACATAACAAAGCTATACATTAGGTGTCACAGAACATAAACACAATATAATTGCTTTGTTACCGAAACATCCAATCGATTTACTCTATAAGTCTATGTTACCGAACTCGTCTGTTACCGAAACATCCGTCACCCACCCCACCCACGTCAATAAACCGAATTTTTAATGACGGGGTGGGGTTTTTCTGCTCTGTGACCTTTTATATACGAAACATTGGAAACAAACCTAGCAAAAGTAATTTGACTTCTCTGGCAGCTTTCTCCCCATCCGCTCTCAGAGATTTGTCAATGGCTTTAGATCTTTCTTGAGCCGCTTTGTCGTCGGAGCTGACAGCACACCCCATGTTTACGGCGTCTCCTTAGTCAAATATTGAATCTAATTATCGGTCAGATCTGTAGGTCTAAAATTACACGAGTCCGTGTCTTCGGAAATTATAATGATAAATTAAATAATTAAAATGAATATATTAAATCCTTTTAGCATGTCAAAACTTTGAAATCCAATTTCGTTTCTGTAACACCATTCACAGCTTGTTTTTCGGACTAGTGTGTTTTGAATCGTTATTACCCGGATTGACGCGCACTTGCTCGTCCGAGATTTCGCGATAATATATATTAAGGTTGGTCGTAATATTGGTACTGTGTATTCCATTAAGGGTGATAGCTATATCATCGTTACTCGAGTACACTCGATTTTAATGCACAAAGTTTCAAATAAAGGTAACCGAATAAATAATCCTTGTAAAACTGCCATCTCCACTTTATCTTACTCGACTGTACTCTATTTTACTCAGCAAACTTGAAAAATTCTAAGAGAAGAAATGTATTGAATTCTGAAGGTTTCCACAAACAAGAAAAAAAAAATCATGACTTTAATTTTTCAATTTTTGAAAGTGCTTGGCAAAAGTGTACACTACCTTTAATGAAAAAATTATCTGTTGTATCTCACATAACTGTCGATAGAATGGTTTAGCCAATCAGAAGTTGTGTTACTTACAAATGTAGAAATTCTGGAGAATAAGACCAAGAACATTCATAAGAATGGTTGGTGAATACAGGCCCAGGCAACACCCACTTTATAAATGGCAGTAATTTGTTTTCATATGTACTAAATCCACCAATATGAGGTCAATTAATGAGCACCAGTAGGCAGCACTTGGGAATTGGTGACTAAACTGCTAATCATAGCTGAATGAATCGCACCAGGTAGTGTGTTATTGAGTGAATGTTTATTTTGGTTTGAAATTCGAAGTAATCGTTGTCATGAAGAAAAGCAGTCCGGTTCTGTACCCAGGATGCCCAAATTAGATAGATGTGTAGCTGTAGAATGCCAACTGGCAGGAGATAACGGTGTTCTGGAAGTCCCACATCTGGCACACTTTGCTCTTTGATTTACTATAATGCATTAATATCTGTCTAAAATGACCAAACAATAATCTATCACTGGCTTACTTAACTCTTTACCACACGATGACAACTTTTAACGTCCCTGAGGAAGAAGCCTTTCGAAACGATACATAAAATTCTAACCAAGGAAGATTTTTTTGTGGAAAAAAAAAAAATGAATGTTTCAGGAGCACTGTAATATGAATATTGAAAACTCTTACGGTATGTATTGTAATATTGAAAGAAATACATGTAATGGAAAAAAATCAAAAAATCTGTGTAGAAGTCATTTTGCATATAGCTGAAGACATAATCTGTTAACAATTTACGAAACAATCCCTGGATTTCATGACTTCTGAAAACATTGTGGGAAAGGAGAAAATGTGGATAACCAGTTGACAAAATTAATGTGACTGAAAAAATTGAAATTTGGTTTGGGAAGGGTAGAAAAAATTGTGGGAAAAGAAGAAAATGCTGATTTCTCCTTTTCCCACAATGTTTTCAAAAGGCTTCTTCCTATGGGTTGTTAAAAGTCGGGATTTGGTGATAGAAGTTAACTCTTTACCAAACAACAAATTTATAGACTAGTCCAAATTGAAAAAAATTTGCAGACGACAGAAATAAATGACTGAAAAATTTAAATTTGACTTTGGGAAGGGTAGAAAACATTGTGGGAAAAGGAGAAAATGCTGGTTTCCAGCATTTTCTCCTTTTCCCACAATGTTTTCAAAAGGCATTTTTCTCAGGGTCGGGATTGAGTGGTAAAGAGTTAACATGATTTTTGATATAGAAAGAGCCTAATCCTTATTTGCTGCATCCAGCTCATAGAAGGAATGAAGCAAATTGAAAAGCTCTTGAACATAGATGGAAAATTAATGAAAGTGTAGTAATGTTTTTACACAGTAAAACAGGATGAAAGAGTTTTAAAAGCTCATTAGATGTGAATGAAACACACATTGTTCTATATGCCTTCCCTTCAAATTGAAGTTTTGAGAACAAGTAACTATTTTTTTGGCATGATCCCTTTTTCAAAATTGTTTGAGATATCATCCAGACAAACATTTTGACATAAAAGTTTCATTAACTCTTCATTAGACTGAAAATATGCCCCTTTTTTCAACCTATTACCACATAATCCCTTTTTTTTGACGACCCTTAAAAGGGAGAAAGAAGCCTTTTGAAAACAATGTGGGAAAAGGAGAAAATGCTGGTAACCAGCATTTTCTCCTTTTCCTACAATGTTTACTACCCTTCACAAAACAAAGTTCAGATTTTCAGTCAGTTTTGTCGTCTGCAAATGCCTTCGATTTGGACAAGCCTAAAATATTGTCATTTGGTAAAAAGTTAAAGATTTGACCAAGTGACCAAGTTTTCAACCTGACATGGCTTATTTTCACACTCCTCTGAGATATTACTAGGATGAGCATCCCTACTAACTTTCATGAGCACTGGTAGTATAAGGAAACTGTGGCCTATAGATTCCAAACAAGCTTTTTCAAAGAATTGACATGGTGACCTAGTTTTTAAGCAAAGGTGGCCCATTGTTGTCTTTAAGATTTTACTAGACAAACACTCCTACTGATTTTTATGAGTACTGGACTGAAACTGTGGCCACAAGAGTGCTCACAAGGTTTTTCAAAGATCTTACCAAGTGACCTACTTTTTGATCCAACATGAACCGTTTTCAATCTTCTATGATATCATCAAGATAAAACAACCTGACCAGCTTTCAGAGTATCATACTGAAAATATTGGTCCAAGGATGTTCATAGCCAATTGAAAATATTGCTCCAAGGGTGTAAACAAGGTAAGAGTCGAAGACAAACAACAGATGATCCACATAAACACTGCACCAAAGACACTGTGTCATGACAAAAGCTCACACTGAGCACTATGTGCTCAGCTATGTTAAATAGAACAACTCAGTCAATCTTTATCTTCTATAATTTCAGAGCATGGTTAACAGCAATAACTAACAGCATTACAAAAAGAGCTTGAAACGCATGCCGATACATGGCAATGTTTCATAAATATTAACACCAAAACACAAATCATTTCTTCAGATATGTGAAAACTTTTTAAAGCTGAAAATAATTGCAGATGGCAATTTTGATATTGTTTACCCTTTTACCACACAATCCAGAGTTTTAACAACCGTGATGAAAAAGGCATTAAGAAAACATTGTGAGAAATGGAGAAAATGCTGGTAACCAGCATTTTCTCCATTTCCAACAATGTTTTCTACCATTCAAAAGAAAAAAAAATCAATTCTGGTGTCACACAAAAATTCTTGTCTGCAAATGCTTTCAATTTAAGTGTGAAATTCTGTTCTTTGGTAAAAAGTTAATTGATGGAAATTGTCTGAGAGGGCAGAAAATACATTTTCTCCTTCACCTGCATTAATTTCAAAGCCTTCTTTGTCAAGGCACAACCAATTATTATGCTGTCAAAAGTTACACAAAAACTTCCTCGTTACTTTATCTACCAATTCATTCACCTTTAGTGCTAAACCCTCTGCCAAACACCGAACTTTAGACCAGTCTAAAGTCTAAGCATTTCCACAAAGTAAATCAAGTATGTCTTGAATTGAAAGATATGTATTTGAAGTGGTAGAAAACATTTTGGGAAAAGGACAAAGTACTGAGAACCAGCTTTTTCTCTTGTTCCCATAATGTTTTCAAAAGCTGTCTTCCTCAGTCTAATTAAAAAATTGGATTGTTTCATAAAGGATTAATCAGCAATCTTTGCTTTATGGCCTGCAACATAAAAAAACGGCATTTGGACATGTGCTTAAAGTGTTGTCTCATGTCAGCCTGCCCAGTCCACCCATCTCTGACATGAGTTGGTTTTTGAGATAAAAAATTATCAAACAAGTTTAAAAAAATGTTATTAAGTGAGCCTTTGGCAAGCTTAATAACATTTTTTTTGTGCACAAGTTTAATAATTTTTTACCTCAAAAAAACCAATGAGTTTCAGATTCTTTATATCACATTACTCTATAGCATGAATTATAGTTTAAAAAGCATTTTCTTCTCCACAATGTCTTCAAAAGCTTTTGATTGCTTTATATAGAGTTACGGTAAACCACTTTAGCTATTTAGTTACTTTTGCAGGAGACTTGGGCTTTTGAACAATAGTCCAAGATCATGACTATACAAGTTATTTATGTATGTCTAATATACCAGCATATCACTCTTCACTCTTTATTATGGTAAAAGAATAACATAGAGCAATCAACAAATACTATTATAACAAAACAATTACACTGCATCCAATGCACTTTGATCTTGAATTTACTGTCACTTTGGGCAACACATGTTGTGATAAACCTGGTAAAGATGATATCCCTATGCACTAATCAATAAAGTAGAAATATATAGAACAAGACCCTTTCCAATGGTTTTTTTCCTTTAACTTCATGGTCATGTTACAGCCATTTTATGGCAGTCATCTGAAAATATATGTTCCTTTCTTCAATATGAAAGACTATTTCGAAGGTCATATAACAAATCATAATTAGGCAGTCTTATATTGATCTGCGCTGTCCGAAAAATCAACTTGAAGGGTACACAGTGCTTAACTCTTTACCAAATGACAAAATTTCAGACTGGTCCAAATTGAAAGCATTTGCAGATGACAAAATAAAAATTCCATGAAAGTTTTCTACTCTTTCAGAGGGAAATTCAGTCAAATGAGCAACATATAATCTGGTTCCGTATTCCACAACCATTCTTAAGTATATTCTTTTTCCTTATTCTACAAAATTTTCTAAATTTGATTTTTATATTTTAAACCATTTGGTTTAGCCAATCAAAAGTTTTTTTTTTTCAAATCTAGCAATCTCTGGAGAACAAGACCGAGGATATTCTTAAGAATGGTCAGTAAATATAGACCTGCTGTCTGAAATACTGTCAGTTTGGACCAGACTCAAATTTATATTTTGGTTTAGAGTTAAGACTGACACATTTCAACATGTTTGCTCTCTCTGGGATATAAATACAATACTATTAACCATGCTCCAGTAAAAGGGGGCTTAAGACATTTCCATGACACATGATACCAAGTAAGTCTTATCATAAATAGGGATCAATAAAATCCTTTACTTGTAACAACTGACTGATTCATGGGGTAGACTGGTCCTTGGACACACAGAAAACTTACAAAGGGCAAAAAGTTTTGATGTATGTCAGCCTGTGAGGACTGTGCAGGCTGGCATGGGTCAACACTTTTTTGCAATTGCATGAAGCCCCCTTTTCACAGAGCATGGCTCCATTATGTTTGCTTTACACAGGTTGTTTAACCTTTACCAAATGACAAAGTTCAAGACTTGTTCAAATACAAACATTTGCAGAAGACAAAAAAACAACAGTGAAAGGATAAAATTTGTATTAGAGGGGGCAGAAAACATTGTGGAAAAAGGAGAAATTGCTTGTATTCTCCTTTTTTCCCAATGTGTTCAATTGCCTTTTATTTAAGGGTTGTTACAAGTTAGGACTGTGTGGTAAAGGGTTAATGTGCGCAGTTTTGGCCACTTGGACTGGTATTACTGAACAATAAAAGGATAAAATATCACACTTTTTTTTTCTCTAAGCAGTGTCAGTTTACATCACTATTGGTGTCCCATCACTGTCTTGCTGCTCATCCGGATTGACCATTCCTGGTACAAGAGATGACCGACACAATCCCCAAAACTTCTGAGGAAGCAGGTCTTTCCGTTTGGTGGTAAACTTCCATCCCATGTGACAAGAGCAATGACTGCACTGGGCTATTGTCCAGGCGTAACTGTAAAGTAGTTGTACGTCTAAAAAATTTTGACAATTTACCAAACAAACTTTATTAACAATTCCAGTAAAAAAGGATTTTGTAAACATGATGGGAAAAGCAGTAAATACTGGTAAGCTGCTGGTATTTAAAACTCAGGATGGTGTGGTAAAAGATTAACCCTTTACCACACAATCCCGACTTTTAACAACCCAAAGGCAGAAGTCTTTTGAAAGTTTTGTGAGGAAGGCAAAAAATGCTGGTAATCAGCATTTTCTCCTTTTCCCACAAAGCTTTCTAATTTATCATCGAAAAAAAAAAATAATAATGGTGGTTTGCAGATGCTTTCAATTTGGACAAGACAATCATTCTGGTCTTGTTGTAAAGGGTTAAACCATAAATTGATTTTAAATGGCATTGCTGCAAATTAATTTTTTGGCACAATCAGCTAAATGTAAGCTTTATGCCAGTGTGCATTTTAACAACTTCAGCTTTACACAAACCTTGAAACTGATACAGTAGACATAATCTTTACAAACAATCCAATGTTTTAACAAACCTTGGGCAACTTTGTTTTGTCTGTTTGTATTAACTCTTTACCACACAATCCCTACTTTCAACGACTAAAAAAAAAAAAGCCTTTTGAAAACATTGTGGGAAAAGGAGAAAATGCTGGTAACCAGCATTTTCTCCTTTACCCACAGTGTTTTCCAAAGGCTTCTTTCTCTGGGGCGTCAAAAGTAGGGATTGTGTGGTAATGGTTTAATGTCCAAGCAAAACATTTTCAAATGCTTACAATTTCATAAAATGTAAATGAAAATGATTCCTAAGCGCATAACGCCTACAAATAATTTCTCACCCTGGAAACCAACTATGTTGGGTTGAAGGTCGCCCAATCAAAGTTAAGTTCTGTGCCTTATATACTGTCAAGGTCTCATGCACATGACCTCCAGGATTGACATAAGCACCTAAAGGACCCTCCACGGATAAACTGAAAACATCACTCATCTCTGCAACAGGCTGATTGCACTCCCGACAACACATAACAGAACACTGGAATAAAATGGAAGACAGTAGTTTAGTTTAGACCTGCGAAATTGCGAAACAAGTTCTTACAACATGGCAATCACTCTCAACAAATGATTCCTGGGTACCTTATATCTTTACTGAACAAAAAATAGTATAATTATTCCACCAAAATGAAAGCAAAGGCAGGAAATAAAATAACTGTAACTCAAGTGATAATCTCTTTCTTAATGAAGATAGAAAACATTGAGCAAAAAGAAGAAAATGCTGGTTACCAGCATTTTCTCCTTTTCCCACGATGTTTTCAAAAGCATTTTTTCTTCAGGGCCGTTAATACTCAGGACTGTTTGGTAAAGGGCTAATCAGCAATCAGGCTATGATGTAGGAAGTCCCAAAAGTTGAACCCTATCATCACAAGATTTGACAGTAATTCTAATGACCCCAACTGACACCTTCTTCCCCCCCCCCCCCTCCCCCTCTCCCCATTCAACATAAATCCCATTATTTATAACACTTTTGATTTTTTGCATACAAATCCTTTGATATGAATGTGTCTAATTTTTTTTCAACTAGTAAAGTGTTAACAGATATCAAACTAACATCTTCCACACATTAAGAGACCCATTACCTTAACAATGATATTTAGGGCACATCTTAATCTCTGCTGGGCTGTGTTTATACTAAGTAAATGTAACTTTAAACTGTCATCTAGTGGCAGGTTTTGTGTCATCCAGTAGGACAGTTTGGTGGCATCACTCGGCATCCTATCGCCAACTAAAGTCTCATTCCACTTTTGTAGTTCCATCTTCACTTTTTGTACCAAAAGTTCCTAAAAACACAATCCAAAGATATACATGTTGCTATTCCTGCATCTGAATGGCTTTATGGTCTTCTAGTAAGTTAAGTCAAGTTAACTCTTTACCAAATGAAAAAAATTTATACTTGTCCAAATTGAAAACATTTTGCAGATGACAAAATAATCATGACTCAAAATTTGAAACTAAACTTTAGAAGAGTAGAAAACATTGAGGTAATAGGAGGAAATGCTGGTTACCAGCAATTCCTCCTTTTTCCAAAATGTTTAAGAAAGCTTCTTCCTCTAGGTTGTAAAAATCAAGGATTGTTTGGTAAAGGGTTAACCTCTTCCTACACAGCCCTGGGTTTTTAACCATCCTGAGGTAAAAAGATTTGAAAATATTGTGGGGAAAGGTAATTAGTATTTTCTTCTTCAATATTCTTTACCCCTTCCAAGACAAGTATATAAATCTTTGAGCAAAACTTGATATCTGATCTGCAATTGCTTTCAATTTTAACAAGACTTAAATTCTGTCATTAAGTAAACAGTTTAAGTATTAGAATAGCTCAATGGGTTTTGGTCTAGGCATATTTTTCAATATGACTCATGCCTTTACATGTTAGTGAGTTTATTGTTCTAGCTAGACAATGTCTCCAAACACAAGTCATTTTTGAAAACACTGCAGTAAATTGACTTTTATCACAATTTCAGTGCACTGACAGATACAATAAGAAAATAAATACATGTTATATGTATAATAAGCCAAGAGAAATTATCATGGACAAAAATGAGATGTCTAGCAGCCAGCAGTTGCGTAAAAGCAGTCACCTGCATCAAGCAATCACCAAGCTCCTAAATCATACTTTTCATATGAAATGAGTCTTGTGTTCAACAACAGCTTGTTTTAACAAGCTTAGTTTTTTTTTTCTCTTCCAATGGATGACCATATACAAATACTTACACTGTCATACATTTTGTAGACCCAGGGAGGCCACCATGTGTAATAGGCTGCAGTAAATCTGTTAATCTACAAAACAGTATAATATTGAAACAGCGTATGTGGGTGCCAACACTCCGCTGTTGCTTTTTCTGTGAAAATCTTAAGTCCAAAAGGGGGCATAGCTGTGTCAAAAATATTTCAATGATTATCTGCCCCTGTTGTATGAGCTCCCTAGCCTGGTTTCAGTGTGTCCATTCTTTCCTTTTCTTTCATTTGGATGTTAATACATGTATGTCAAAAATGGAGGGTCAGTAATTGTAACAGGAGAAAACTAGAATAACTGTCACTAAAGATGATAAATACCCCCACCCCTATATTTCATGTCACAGGAGCGATAACTCATTAATTCTTCATAGAATTTTCATGAAAGTTGCGTCTTGCACATCTACAACTCCTAATGAACACTTCTGCCAAGTTTAAAGTGAATCAGACAGAAACTGTAGGAGGAGTTGTCCGGACAAGCATTTGTAAGTCAAATCAGGGGAATAACTCAGTAATTCTTGACGGAATTTTCACAAAATTTGCGTCTTGCGCATCTACAACTGCAAATGGACACTTCTGCCAAGTATAAAGCGAATCAGACTGAAATTGGAGGAGGAGTTGTCTGGACAAGCATTTTAAATGTGAATCAGGGGCAATAACTCATTAATTCTTCATAGAATTTTCATGAAAGTTGCATCTTGCACATCTACAACTCCTTTTGAACATTTCTGCCAAGTTTAAAGTGAATCAGTCAAAAAATGTTGGAGGAGTTGTCTGGACAAACATTTTTAAGTCAAATCAGGGGCAATAACTCAGTAATTCTTGATGAAATTTTCACAAAATTTGTGTCTTGCACATCTACAGCTCCTAATGAACAATTCTGCCAAGTATCAAGCCAATTGGACTGAAACTGTAGGAGGAGTCGTCCAGACAAGATTTTGTGGACAGACCGACCATCCTTTATCACACGACAGAATTTTAGCCCTGTCCCAATTAAAAACATCTGCAGACAATATCAAAGTGGCTAAAAAGTTCTTTGAAAGGGTAGAAAACATTGTGGGAAAAAGAGAAAATGCTGGTAACCAGCATTTTCTCCTTTTTCCACAATTTTTCAAAAGGTTTCTTTCCAAGAGTCATTCAAAGTCATCATCATGTGGTAAAGGGTTAAAAAATAAATATGCATACATGAATTCATTATCTTATAATTAGACCTCAGACAGATTTTACCATGGAAAACAGAGCAAAGGCAGTTTTCACTGCCTTTCTGAGCAAATCACAGCTGCTTCTACAAGTTTTTTCATAAAGACCTATATTTACTAGATGATAGCTTAAGCATAGTTTGTACTGCCTGATCTTGAGAAAATACGTCTTAAAAGCAGCTTCAGCTGAACGTACAACATACCTACCCACAAAACTGTTAAAGACTTAATCAAATACAGTCAAACTTGTTTATAACTTTTCATACAATTGCTGGCTGCATAGTGCAAGTCAGACCTAAAAAGCAACCCCCTCCCTCCCCACTGGAGCTTTCGGCATTACATTTAAGCTGCATTAAGTTCCCGTCTATCTTCAGAGGTAATTGTGCCCTTTAACATATTGTTCCTTAAAACAGTTTGGACTGTAAATTGACTTCTGATTTCACAATGTTTCTAACTCTACCTGCAGTTTGGGCTTCATTTGAACACAAGATAGGATTCTTCCTTGTCTGTCCATGGCCACTTTGACATCTTCAGCGCAGTCCTCTTGACAGCAAAATTTACAATGTATAGATGGTCGAGCTCCATCCAAGACATTATCAAGAACCACATCTGGAAGAATCTTGACTTTGCCTACCAGTGTCCTATTTTTTCAAATATATATGAGCCATGCTCTGTGAAAGGGGAACTTTATGCATCTTTGGAAAGTATCGACCAAAGTAAGCCTTTGTAGTCTGTGATGGCTGACCTGGTTCTAAACTTTTTGCTTTCGGTCAGTTTTCTGTATGTCAAAAGACCCACCTACCTCAAAATTCTGTCAATTGCGGGACAAAATGGGTTTTATGGATCCATGAATGATTATGTGATGACGTGTTAGGTATCCTGTGTCATGGAGATGCATTAAGCCCCCCTTTTTTCAGTGCATGGCTCAATTATCATGTTTAAACTTCTTACCAGGCAAAAAATTTAAAACTTGTATTTATTGAAAACATTTTTCCAAAATAAAACATAGCTTAAATGGTGAAACTTTAAGAAGGGTAAAATACACTTTGACAAAGGCAAAAATGCTGTTTAGTAGGATTTTTTCCCTTGGTCCACAATGCATGTATTTTAAAAGTCTTCCACCCCAGGGTTGTTAACCCTTTACCACACCAGAAAATTTTAGACTGGTCCAAATTGAAAGCATTTGCAGATGACAAAGGTGACTGAAAAATTGAAA
This sequence comes from Tridacna crocea, assembly GCA_943736015.1. NCBI lineage: Eukaryota > Metazoa > Mollusca > Bivalvia > Cardiida > Cardiidae > Tridacna > Tridacna crocea. Next base: position 25,967,757 of record OX031062.1, read on the forward strand.
TATGTTCTGGGAAGGGTAGAAAACACTGTGGGAAAAGGAGAAAATGCTGGTTACCAGCATTTTCTCCTTTTCCCACGGTGTTTTTAAAAGGCTTCTTTCTCAGGGGCATCAAAAGTAGGGATTGTGTGGTAATGGGTTAAGACTCAGGATTCTTTCAAATAAAGAAATAAAGATGAATATGCTTGTTATCCTCAATTTCTCCCTTTTCTCACAACATCTTTAAAAACTTGCTTTCTATGGAGCTGCTCAACTTGGGACTGTTTACACAGGGTTAACAATGCTAAGAAGCATGTACAATGCAGAGCAATACAGAACAACATCGTTCATTAACCAAAGAGAAAATTTATCTGTGCTCAACCCAGCTATTTTTGTAGGTAATCTTACTATAAATGTGCTTTCATTCCCTCCACAATACATGTTTGTACCAATATTTCTCTTGGTGTTAAGAATTAGTTTTAGAATTGTCAGTGGATATAGTCTAGCCATGTCAAATGTCCATAAGCTCAATGAAAATATCCAAGACTCAAATTAGAAATTCAAAGACTGTAAGTTTAAATTCAGGCTCCTTCCAATTTATGAAAGTCTATGAGACAGGATTCCTGCTTCTTTCAATACTTTATGTGTTCCAAGAAATAGTTAACCCATTACCACACAAGAAATATTTAGACTGGTCCAAATTCAAAGCATTTGCAGACGACAAAATAAATGTGACTGAAAAATTGAAATTTGTTTTGGGAAGGGTAGAAAACACTGTGGGAAAAGGAGAAAATGCTGGTTACCAGCATTTTCTCCTTTTCCCACAGGGTTTTCAAAAGGCTTCTTTCTCAGGGGCGTCAAAAGTAGGGATTGAGTGGTAATGGGTTAAAGCAGCCAGGAGTGTGTGTAAAATCTAGAGCAAAGTGTAGGCCTATTGATTAACCTTTTACCATAGAGTCCCATAGGGTGTTTCAATAACCCTGATAGAGTAGGCTTGAGCAAACACTTTGGGAAAAGGAGAAAATGCTGCTTACCTGTCAATGTTATGCCATTCTTTCAAAGACAAGTTCCATAATTCTAGCAACAATAAATCTATCAGATGCTTTGAATTTGGAAGACTCTTATATTTTGCCATTTGGAAAAGGTTTAGGACATATCAGAAATACATAAATAGTTTAGTGGTCTACCAAGGCAGGGATTCTGGGACAGTATTCTATAAAGTTATTGAAACTTCCCCTCCCAATATTCACATGTTGGACTTTGTCTCTATCAAATTCATTTCAGCATCAGTTTTATTTGAGCATTATTCTCACTTATTTGAAAAAAAAACCCTCTTTTTATGCATGTTGATGGGAAAATTGTCTCTCTCTTATTAATCCTTTCCCAGACAAGCCCTTGTCTTTATGGCTCTGAGGTTGAAGGCATTTGAAAACACTGTAAAAAAGGAGCAAATGCTCATAACAAGCATTTTCTCCATTTTCCTTAGTGTTTTATTTCTTTACAGATGAAAATATCACCTCTTCAGCCACGTTAATTTTGTCGTCTGCAAATTCTTTTAATTTCAACAGACCAAAATTAACTCATCTGGTAAAGAATTAATACTTGGCAGAACACAGAGAGCTACCTTGGCTGCCATAAAACAGTCGTATAAGTGAAAACTGTTGAAAAAAGGTAAAAACACTAAAGAATCATACCCGGTTATTGTTCTTTTGTATTCATTGAGTTGAAATCTCTGTCTCCCTTGTGCTAAAACTGTTATTGTTGAAATTCCAGAGGCTTCATCCATTTCATTTTTCACAGAGTATATTTCAGCTGTTGTGCCAATACCGGCAATAGAGTGGCTGATGCCAGTATGCCTGCAGACAAATGCATGAATAATGGTCAATATTTACTTCTAGTGCACTGTTCACAATTAAAATTGCCTTTGAAGCCAGTGTAGATCAAGATCAGCCAGCACAAAATATGCAGTCCAATCTTTAATCTACACTCTGCCTGCAGAGACATTCTACACAAATATGACCCTGAAATTACAATAACATGTATTTGAGGTTTTATTTCTAGACTGAAAATGTCTGGGTTTATTTGTTACTCTAAAGATAAACCTGCACCAATCCAGCAAAACATTTACCAAACCATTGTAAGTTTTTACACAAAATCAAAGTAATTGAAAATTTGGAATTTGCTTTGTGAAGGGTAGAAAACATTGTGGGAAAAGAAGAAAATGCTGATTACCATCATTTTCTCCTTTTCCCTCAATGTTTTCTAAAGGTTTCTTTTTCAGGGTTGTCAAAAGTAGGGATTGAGTGGTAATAGGTTAAAACAAGAGGGCCATTGGCCCTGGAACGCTCACCTTAGACTATAGCTTATGAGTGAAATTCAATTCTTTGAGCAACTTTGGTAAAGCTTCACCCAAGGAACATCCCTGCCATGTTTCATCAAGATTGGCCCAGTGGATTAGGAGAAGAAAATGTTGAAAGAAATTGTTGAAGGGCGACAGATGCCGGACATAGGGCAATCAGATGTCAAAGCTCTACACCTTCCAGTTTCAAAGAAGAATTTCAAATTTTCCTTCTTTGTCCTATATTCGAACTTGTGGTGCCCGGGGCTGGGTCAGCTTTAACCAAAGCAGCATCCTTGGAACAAACTTGGTAGACATCCACTCAAAGATGCTACATACCAAATATCAAAGCCCTACACCTTCCCGTTTAAGAGAAAAAGAAATTTAAAATGTTCCTTCTTTGTTTCTATGTTCCAACCTGTGACCTCCGGAGCATGGCCAGTTTTGACGCCAGGGACATCATATGACCAAACTTGGTAGAGGTCCACTCAAAGATTCTGCATACCAAATATCAAAGCTCTGCACCTTCAAGTTTCAGAGAGGATTTCTAAAGGTTTCCTTCTTTGTTGCTATGTTCGAACCTGTGACCCCCCGGGGCAGGGCCAGTTTTGACCCCAAGGGCATAATATGAACAAACTTGGTAGAGGTCCACTAGGAATTGCTACATGCCAAATATCATAGCTCTATGCCTTCTAGTTTTAGAGAAGAAGAATTTTAAAAATTTTCTTTCATTGTTCCTATGTTCTAACTTGTGACCCCCAGGGTGGGGCCAGTTTTGACCCCACGGGCATGATTTAAATAAACTTAGTAGAGGTCCACTAGGTGATGCCACATACCAAATATCAAAGCTCTACGCCATCTAGTTTCAGAGGAGAAGAATTTTAAAGTTTTCCTTCTTTGTTCCTATGCTCAAACTAGTGACCCCAGGGGTGGGGCCAGTTTTGACCCTAGGGACATCATTTGAATAAACTTGGTAGAGGTCCACTAAGAGATGCAACAGACCAAATATCAAAGCTCTAAGCTTTCTAGTTTCTGAGGAAAAGAATTTAAAGTTTTCCTTCTTTGTTCCTATGCTCAAACTTGTGACCCCTGGGGTGGGGCCAGTTTTGACCCCAGGGATATAATTTGAACAAACTTGGTAGAGCTCCACTAGGGGATGCTACATACCAAATATCAAAACTCTACGCATTTAAGTTTTAGAGGAGAAGATTTTTAAAGGTTTCCTTCTTTGTTCCTATGCTCAAACTCGTTACCCCCGGGGCGGGGCCAGTTTTGACCCTAGGGGCATAATTTGAACAATCTTGGTAGAGGTCCATTAGAAGATGCTACATACCAAATATCAAAGCTCTACGCCTTCTAGTTTCAGAGAAGATTTTCAAAGATTTTGGTTTTTTTTGTTTGTTTTTGTTTTTGTTTTTGTTTTGCTGCCATGGCAACCAGAGTTATGGGTGGAATTAAATCCTTTGAGCAATTTTGGTAGAGCTTCACCCAAGGAACATTCCTGCCAAGTTTCATAAAGATTGGCCCAGTGGTTTAGGAGAAGAAGATGTTTAAAGAAATTGTTGACAGACGCCGGATATTGGGCGATCACAGTAGCTCACCTTTAGCACTTTGTGCTAAGGTGAGCTAAAAAGTGTAAGAAAAGAAGAAAATGCTTTGAAAACCCTTCCAAAGACGAACCCATTATCTCAGCCACATCTGATTTATTCATGACAAAATGCTTTCAATATAGACTGATGTCTTAAATGCTTTGAGTCTGTACAAGTCTATAATTCTGTAATTTTGTAAACAGCTCAGTAATATTTAATATGTGCTATAAGACAACAGCTTTCCTATTACTTACTTCAAAGCTACAACACCAAATGTCTTATCTTGCGAGTCCACCACACTTTTTAACATGGCAACTTCTTGTGGGTGGTGTGAATAAAGGGGAATAATGTGTCCGGGAACCAAAATTGTACCAGGAAGCGTCACAAGAGGTAATGAAATCTCTGTGTCATCATCCAGAAATCTTCTTCCCCGAATCTCCTCTAAATCTGTCCCTAAATACTGTAAGGAATACAAAAGACAACCATACTAACTGACAGATTTGCATGGTGTTTTACACAGTGCTCAATAATGTCAATATTATGCATATCATACCAGGATGTACTTAGTTGTGTATTTCCTGGAATTTACTGAAGTCAGATTTAGATTGGCAGACACAAAGGAAAAAATAGTACATTGCCCTCAATACAAAATGACCAGATCCACAGAAAAACAGGTGATTTTTTGACACTGGTAAAAAAGACAATAATTATGGTAATTTACACTGGTCTGAGTCAAAAGCATTTGCTTCAGAAATATTGGAAACTGAGAAGTGGCTCATGGGACGGACATTTTTTTTTCTTTTTTGAAAGAACAGAGCTAGTGACTATCATTTTCTACAATAGTAGCTAATATAAGCAATAAATTATGAGCTAAGTACCTACAGTATGAGAGCTTGGAAGTGTTGAATCAAAGGAGATACTTCTTGAAGGTCCTGCTCCATTGTCTTTCTTTTTTTCTTTCTTTCTATTATCAACTTCCTCATTTTGTTCACCATTGTCTTCCACATCTGAATCTACACTGATATCATCTGCAACATGAAATAAAAATTGTGGTAGCAGTTAATGGCAAGACATAGCACATGAATTTGACATTCTATAACCAAAAATAAATGATAAAATATGAAAAAAAAATCTCCCCTATGTAACATAAACACAAGGAATGCAACATCTCGATTGCCTGCACTAGCACACAACAGCCTTTCCCACCCAAAATCACCAACGAAACAAACATTGATCATAATTTCCTTTAGCCTAGCGATAGACAACACAAAAATGTACCTGTGACATTCGGTAATTCCTCAGTAGACACTTTTTAACCGGAGATATCCGTCAAGTTTTACAATAATTTTGACCATTTTTGTCCATCGAGGAGGCCATTTGCTGATGTCACAGGATTCCCAGGAAGGGCCAGGAAGTGTATTTTCGGATTACGTATTAGAGTCAAATATCTTTTCTTTAAAGAGAATACGGTCAAATACTTTTGTTAGTTAATTCTAGAAAAATCTTAAAGGTGGGTATTTAGAATTTTTTCATCTAACCAAATTAAAAAACATATATATCACTAAAATTTATATGAAAAAATAATACAAATCATCAATAAGTAAGACTCATAAAATTACAAAAAAATTTTTTTTTGATGGTGTTCCCTTAAACGGCTACGTAGCCTCTTAAGGTATTTTTAGATTTCCCGCCAAAAATTAATAAAGCATTTTGGGAATGTCAAGTCACTGGCACGTGACTTATAACGCTTAAATTCCATTAGATAACAAACATGTAATAATTATTTTCCGTAATGTCTTCTTCGGACCCTATATTTGAAACTTTGTCTGTGTATTCAAGTATATAGATGAGCGAATTGATCATCTAAAAATAGAACATGTCTCCCGTTGGTGTCAACCTGGGCCATAGTAAATCTGTAATTTCTCGTGCTGTCGGATGGTTTTCAACTACTGGGGTTTTATCAAGGCAAATTAAAAGGCTTGGGGAGTATAAGGATAATTTCTTTGCACTTTTTTTTAAAATTTTCGTCCCAAGATCTGAAGGGCCACCTTTAAGTATCATGTGATGTCCATAAATATATCTTAAAAAACGAAAAAAATATATTAATACGTAATCCGAAAATATGCTTCCTGGCTCTTCCCGGGGAAAGGCTGTCTTGTGCAAGCTCCGGCAATCGAGACATTGCATTCGTTGTGTTTATATTATATAGTGGAGATTTTTTTGTTCATATCTTATCATTAATTTTTGGTTACAGAATGTCAAATTCCTGTGGACATAGCAATGATAAATGTACAATCAAAGGACATAATGAAAAGTAGATTTGTGCTGGATTATAAGCGGGGTGTTACCTAGCAACAAAATACAGAACTAAAAAAAAAAATATCAGGGCTTTAAATAAACCAAGAATTTCGCCTACAACAACAAAACAAACCTGTATCGAAAATTGGAACGAATGTGTAGTTGGACGAAACCTCTGTAACTCCTATCAAGTGTTGTCTGAAGTTACGTAAGAGCACACTTTGATTCATCGTGCATGTGCTAAATTTCACATTCACATATCAAAAATCTTACCACTGTCAGTGTCATCTTCGCCACCACCATCAACATTGAATCCGAGAAGTGGAAGGATATCCTCGTCAGCCATGTTTGTTTTTATTTTTTTGGCCTGTTTGATTCCTAATTTCACAGATACGTTAAGACTTTTTTTTTTTCGTTCCAAATTAATCGACTACCAAATAACATATTACTTTGTCCTTTTCAGCATAACTTTGGAATCCAAATGGGCTGATAAGGTATCATCCCGGGAACTCCCTACCATGAATTTTCCTTGAAAATACGGGTATATAATTTAAGAAAATTCCTTCAAGGATTGCTATCAGCAAACATAATTGGGTTGTAAAACATGGGATAAATTGTTTTGTAAAGGGTTAAGCTTTTAAGATATCTTTACCAAAAGAAAATAAATTCAGATTCGTGTTTGAAATCAAAGCATTTGCAAAAGACATATTATAAGAGAGTTGATAGAAGTTATTGTAAGATAAATCATCCCTCTCTCAGGACAACAAGGTTCATGGAGAGCACCTGTGGCCTGAGAAAATATTATTCCAAGCACTAATGAAGGATGCTCATAGCATGCACTGACAGGCACAATGGCTGTTACAATGTGACTGAAATAATGTTGAAAATGGTGGAAAACACTAAAACTAGGTAGCATCACAACAAATATTCTGACCAATATTCATGATTATCTGACTGACTGATCTCTAGAGTGCCCAAAAGGTATTTTTAAGATTTGAAATTAGCCCAGTGACCTAATTTTAGCCTCGACATAAATTAATTTCGCACTTGGTTGATATATCATTGAGACAAATACTTTAACCTACTTTTGGATCCAACGTTACCTAGTTTTCTATGTATCCGAGATATGATCGAGACAAACATTCTGACCAAGTTTCATGAGTATCAGACTGAAAATTTGGCACCTAGAGTGCATACAGAGTTTGTCTTGGTTACTTACTTATTGACATGACCCAATTTTAAACTTTTACTTGGATTGCAAATGTAGCCTCTAGATTGCATAAAAGTTTTTCTAAGAATTTTCCAAGTGACCTACTTTTTGACTCAATATGACCCAATTTCAAAACTTAACCCTTTACCAAACAACCTGAGATAAAGGCCTTTTGAAAATATTGTAGGAAAAGGAGAAAATGTTGGTAACCAGCATTTTCTCATTTTCCAACAATGTTTCTATCCCGCTGGAAACAAATTTCAATTTTTGAGTTCTGTTTATTTTGTTGTCTGCAAGTGCTTTCAATTTGCACAAGTCTAAAATTTTGTTGTTTGGGAAAATGTTAACTGATATATTATCAAGACAAAGATTCTGACAAGTTTCTATGAGTTGTGGATTAAAAATGTGGCCTCTAAGTTGGACACAAGTTCATTGTTGATAGAGGCACAACAGACAACAAACAAGGGATGAAAAACACAGACACTTGCTCAGTAGTTAGTGACTATCAGACCTGGGTCACTAATCTTTCTTTAGACTTTGTCGGTCTTATTCTTCAAGATTTTTTAAAATTTGAAAGTAACATAACTTCTGATTGGCTTAACCATTCAGTTTAGCCAATCAGAAGTTATGTTACTTTCAAAAATAGAAAAATCTCAAGAATAAGACTAGGAATTTTCTCGAGAATGGGTAGTAAATACAGACCCTAGTGGTTGCATTTTCAATACTCCATTGCACAAACTGTCTTTCCTGCAATATTTAACCTCTCACCTCTAACATACAAAAGAAAGTAGCATATGTAACTCATGACCTTGTGGTTCTGATTTCAATACTCCGTTGAACAAACTTTCTTTCCAATGATATTTTTCTTTCACCTCTGATGCATATGCGAAAAGTAGCTTGTAAAGGTGACTTGAAAAGAAAGCTATGTTGGTATTGGTGTGATAAAGTCAGGAAACACATGTAAAGGTGTACTGGCCTCTGTAGTAAGACCTTAGCTGTTCAAACAGCAATAAAGTTAATCATTCATTTGACCAGACTGCAAAGTTTGAACATTGCCTTAAGGTCCACATTAGCAAATAGAGAAAATTACCACTAATTCTCTTTTTTCTCTCCAATAGTGTATATACTGGTCTATCCCATAGAAAGATGTAAAGGTATAGCCTGTGTTGGTATAAGGGGACACTTGTGCTGCCTTGCGATAGAGCTAGCTTTTGTAGCAACATTGTGGAGTGTTCGGCTTCAGACCTGGAGGTCCAGGGTTCAAACCCAACCAATGACGGCTGTTTGTGAGAAGTTACATTGGAGCCAAACATAAAAAACCCACTTATTAGAGAGATAAAGTATCAGTAATGTAGACAAATCTTCAAGTAGTGGGGAAGTATGTAGTATACTGGTCTTTCCCACAGGTAGATGTAAAGGTATAGCTTATGTTCGTATAGGGCGACACATATACTGCCTTGTTATAGAGCTAGCTTTTGTAGCGACATGGTAGTGTTCGCCTAGAGACCCAGAGGTCCCTGCCAGGGACGGCTATTTCTTAGAAGTGTTACATTGGCGCCCAAAGTAAAAAACCAACTTATTAGAGAGATAAAGTAACAGTAATTGAAGAATTCCTGGACGAATCTTTATGTGGCGGAGGAGTATGTAGTATACTGGTCTATCCCACAGATAGATGTAAAGGTATAACTTGTGTTGGTATAAGGGGACACTTGTACTGCCTTGCTATAGAGCTAGCTTTTGTAGTGACATGGTAGAGTGTTCCCTTTGAGACCTGCAGGTCAAGGGTTCAAACCCCACCAGGAACGGCTATTTGTGAGAGTTGTTACAATAGTAAAAACCCAAATACTGCGATATCATAGTTATGTTTTTTGGGAATAATATCTCCTTATTGGGCAGTGTTGATGCAAGATCAGACTGCACAGATGTGCAGTCTGATCTTGATCTTCACTATCCGCAAAAGGTCTGCAAGTCGCGCTTAGCAGCCAAAGGGTTAATCCATTTCGATGATCCTATGTACCAAGCATGCCATCACAATCATAATCAAGGATCCACAACACCAACTTTTTTAACAAACTATTTAATCATGAGGTAGAATAGTCCTTGAGTACACAGAAAATTAACCAATAGCAAAATGTTTCAGCCCACCTGGGAAAAATATCAACCCAGGTTAGCCTGCGCAGCCTGCTCAGGCTGACCTGAGTTGGTACTTTTGCGAGATGCTTTAAGCTCCCTTTTCACAGACTATAGCTTAATGATATTTTTATCCCTCCTGTGACAACATACATTATTGCATAAAACGTGCCTTTTCGGGCCGTTATAAGCATGTATTAACGGGTAAAAATCGGGCGGTTAACGGGAGAAAACGTGTATTAATCAGTAAATTCACGCGCCGTTAACGCCCGGGTTTGTACTATCAATATCCTCGATTCGGGCCTACCTTGTAAACAACGTTTGTCCTTGTCAGATTTTCCCTAGACTCCGACCATCAAACTGTAGGAATTCTTACCATATTCGATCCTTTCCATGGCATGTCTTTGATGATTTTAGTACACCACAAACAAACCTTTGCACAGAATCTCAGTTTAGTCGAGATCTGAACAAAAATTCACCCGTGAAATGTACTCTAAACCAGCTACATCCCACCCACTTTTTAACGTGATCGGTCCGCCTCGCTTGATGTATGTCGAACCCTCTGTCGCCTTCAGTTACAGAAATTTATTTCCACGCATTCATCCTAGTTGTAATCGTCCAAATGTGGGCAAGTTTATTCCACATAAGTCCAGTGTGTATTAAAATCGATAAAAGTGTATTTACAGCGAGAGAATCACAACTGGCATACAGGACTAACGGCCCTTTCCTAATCGTAACAAAAACTTCTTCGCCGACTTCCGGTTTTGACCCATTTGCGTACAGTACATTTGAAATTCGCTTATTTGCATTTCTATGGAAATATTTTTGCTATCTGTGCAAATTATTGTTAGAATACCTTTACTTTATGCAATAATAGCGTTAATTCACGTTTTTTTCGGTCGTTAACATTCGCAGAGGCCCTCAAAATACTTAAACACCCTCGTGCTTCGCACTCGGGCGTTAAAGCATTTTTCGGGCCTCTGCGAATGTTAACGACCTCAAAAACGTGAATTAACCCTATATTGTAGGTCGAATAGGACCCAGTCATTGGGCAAGGAAGTGCAGAGCCCAAATCCAGTACTTGTAAAAACTTAGGGAAGGACACGCATAAGTAAGTTGTTGCTATGATATAACTGAAATATGCATGAGTCAAAGCAGCATAAACTGCATTTTAGATAATGATGTGAGTTTTTCAAATCATAGCTTAAGAAAAAAGAGGAAAAGAAGCAAAACAACATGTTATAGATCATGTTTAATCATATGAAAAATAAATTACATGCAAATTCAGATCGCTGTATATACACAATGAATGAAAATACACAGTTTGTTTATATAAGTCCCCCATCTGTTCCCATGATCTTTCTGTCAGTGGCCAAACACTCTGAAAAGATACATACATTATGAAGCTCAATACTTAACCCTTTACCAAAAAACTAAATTTTGGACTGAACCAAATTGAAAGTATTTGCAAAAGACAGATGAAATGAAATTCGAATGAAAGTTTCTGTCTTAAATATGATAGAAAATATTGTGGACCGGCATTTTCTCCTTTTCCAACAATGTTTTCAAAACTTTCCTTCTCAGACTAGCTTATCTTAAACATTTATCTTTATCTGATTGTCTCCACTAATTGAATGGGTAGCTTTGAAGTTGAAAATTTGACCTCAATCAGGAATGGTGTATAGTTTTTATATACAAACATACTGGCCAGTCCCACAACATATTGATGGCTTACCACTTGCTTTTTGACGAGCTTCATTCTCTTTGAATTAACCCTTTACCACACAATGCCTACTTTAACATCTCTTAGGATGAAGACTTTTGAAAACATTGTGGGAAAAGCAGAAAATGCTGGTAACCAGCATTTTCTCCTTTTCCTACAAAGTTTTCTACCCTTTCAAAGAAGAACTGTGTCGTTTTAGCCACTATGAAATTGTCGTCTGCAAATGGTTTCAATTTGGGTAGGTCTAACCTTTTGCTGTGTGGTAAAGTGTTAAGTCTTTACCAAGCGACTAAATTTAAGACATGATCAAGGTGAAACCATTTGCTGACAGCAAAATTAAATGATAATTTTGTCTTTGAAAGGGTAAAAAACAATGTGGGAAAAAGAGAAACTGCTGGTTACCAACATTTTCTACATTTTCCACAATGTTTTCAAAAGGCTTCTTTCCCCGTATTAAAGCTTGGGACTGTTTGGTAAACAGTTAAGATAACAGGAAAGCTTTGAAAGTGTTGAATTGCATTATCTGTCATACATCATCCAGAGTCATTTGTCGGCACTTTTCATATCTTTTTAAAAATTTGATGGAACAAGTCAATCCTATTGTTGTACTGTGTGATAATTCATCTAACTTTAGTAGACAGAACCTAACAAGGGGATTAATATTGAGAGGGTAACACAGGTTGAAATTTTGGGAGCTCACAAGTCTTAACCCTGAGGCTGCTAAGCAGGACTTGCTGACCTTTTGAACACTGTGTAGATCATGTGGTAATGGGTTAATATATATTAGTTTTGAATTAACAATTTGATGCTGAAAATAGTACTGACCAACCACTGAACCAGATTCGTCAAATATACAAGAATATTACAATTTAACCCATTACCACACAATCCCTACTTTTGACGCCCCTGAGAAAGGAGCCTTTAGAAAATATTGTGGGAAAAGGAGAAATTGCTGGTAACCAGCATTTTCTCCTTTTCCCACAATGTTTTCTACCCTTCACAAGACAAATTTCAATTTTTCAGCCACTTTTATTTTGTCGTCTGCAAATGCTTTCGATTTGGACAATCCTAAAATTTTGTCGTTTGGTAATGAGTTAAGACATGTTACAAAGCTGTAAGTGTACTCACAAAAGCATACAAATCATCACAAATATATTCCAAAGGCCAATGAATATCCGGAAATAGCGTAAACTTAGTAGAAATTCCCTCACTTTGTCACCTGTAGATAGTATGACAGAAAAACAAGGAATTAACATTATCAATAACAATCAATAATCCCTTTTTTTGTATAAAGCTATCAATTACCGGTATTACCTGATGCTTAACTCTTTCTTAAACGACAAATTTTAGACTCTTCCACAATCAAAGAGTTTGCAGACGACAATTTCAAATTTGATAAAAATGGCAAAAAGTTCTCCAAATGGGTAGAAAACACTGTGGGAAAAGGAGAAATTGCTCATTACGAAAGGCTTGTACCGCAGACACGTAAAAATAAGGGCTTCTTTGGGAAAGGGTTAAACTTTATTTTCAACAGGCTGCTAAAGTATGGTAAAAACTTAAACACTTTACCAGCAAACAAAATTCTACACTCGTCCATATCAATAACATTAGGAGACAAAAAATCAAATGTGGCTCAAATGAACTCTGAACAATAAAATATGTCTTTGAATGGAAAGAAAATGTTTTGAGAAAAGGAGAAAATGCTGGATACCAGCATTTTCTCCTTTTCTCATAATGTTTTCTGCTTGGACTTATACTTTTTGCTTACATTAAGTAATTTTTAATGGGGGTCCCAAAAATTTCAAGGACTTCTTCAGCAATATTAAGCATCTAAGTCTGCTATGTACATTCTATATAATTTGATTTAACCCTTTACCACACGACAAAATTTTAGACCTGTCTAAGTTGAAAGCATTTACTGATGACAGTTTCAATGTGGCTCATATGAAATGATTTTTCTATGAAAGGGAAGAAAACGTGGGAGAAGGAGAAAATCTGGTAACCAACAACAATGTTTTCTAAAGGCCTCTTCCTCAGGGTCATCAAAATTAAGGATTTTGTGGTAATGGTTTAAAAGATATTTAATTTATGAAATAATTCCTGTGACTGACCAAACCACTCGTTGAGAATGGAAAATGTCAGATTTTTTTGAAGACCCAGGAGAAGAAGCATTTATCATGTTTATCATTTGAGTATGATTTGACAGACTTTGTCAAAACATGCAATATACTTTTTACAATAAAACGAAATCAGATGTGCTTCACTCTTCACTAGACAAAAAAGCTTCCACTTTTCCATCTTAAAAGCATTTGCAGCTGACAAATCAAATGTAACTTAAACAATGGAAATCATCACTGGTATTTTTCTCCTTTTCCCACAACATTTTCAACAGACTTCTTTTTCAGGGATTGTTTGGTATACAATTAAAAGACTTGTAACCCTCACAGCACTGAATTCAAGAAATGGACATTTTCAGTCAGGAAGAAAGTTCAAATTACTCTTATTTCATGGTTGTTTTGGCCAGAATGTGAGTAAAAGCTGCAAACAATGTAGATTTAAGATCAGACTGCATATTCTGTGCAGTCTAATCTTAATGTAGACTGTCTGCAAATCTAGTCAACTCTCTACCACACGACAAATTCTGGTATCAACCAAATTGAAAGCTTTTCCACACAAAAAATTAAATTTACTTCTGATTTCTGTCTTTCATAGATGAGAAAACAGTATGGGGAAAAGAAGGAAATGCTGGTTACCAGCATTTTCAACTTTTTCAACCATGATTTTAGAAGTCTTTTCTTTCCGGGTTGTCAGAAATTGGGACTGTGTGGTAACAAGTTAACTCTTTCCCAAACAAGCCCGACTTTTAACGACCCTGAGAAAGAATCCTTTTGAAAATATTGTGGGAAAAAGAGAAAATGCTGGTAACCAACATTTTCTCCTTTCCCCACAAAGTTTTGTACCCTTTCCAATCGAATTTCAATTTTTTAATTAAATTCATTTAGTTGTCTGCAAATGCTGTCAATTTGGACTTGTCCAAATGTCTGTCGTTTGATAAAGAGTTAAGACCCTGCAAGCACTGTAGAAATCAAATTGCTATTTTCAGTCCCAGAGCAAATAAACACAATCATACAGACCAACACTGGGCTCAACATTAGGATCAAATGGTTCATCCTGCCTTGACCTCTTCCTACAATACAGACAGTACAAACATTAGCCATAGAGATATTTGTTACTTGATCCTAAAACTAAAAAGCTTAAAAAAAAAAAAACCTATCTTCGAATCATTAGATGAATCCACATTATGTAGATCTTACTGATAATTTCATCATTCTTGAATTTACCTGTCCATTTACCTTACTTCCATATCATTTTAATACAGGAAACATTCGGTAACAAAACTGATATTTTAATACAAATACTAGTTACCAATGCATGATTATTGTATAACTTACTCATTTCTCAAAAGATAAAATGAAAATCATCAATTCACCAAAATCTGAATGATATATACAAATTTATCCAAAAAACAAAAAATCTGTAGAGTACAAGTTCTCTGGAGAATTTGTACCCAGGGTACGAGTTCTCCAGAGAACTTGTACCCTTCAGATTGGGGTGTGAGTTCTCCAGGGTACGAGTTATCCAGGGTATGAGTTCTCTAGCAACCAATTGATGTAATGTTGAAAGGAGGTTAGACAACATAAAATCATTCAATCAATCCATTACATGTATAATGATCTTTGAAAACTTGGAAGGTGTGTTCTTCACCTGTAATTTTACAGAATTGATTTACTGGTAAATACTCATGCAAATATACCATTACCAAAAAAGAGAAAAGCATCATTTATGTTCTAAGTAGTGTGTGGCATATATTTTAGAACAGGAATCTGACATTCTATAACCAAAATAAATGATCAAAATGAAAAAAAGATCTCCCCTATATAATATAAACACAAGGAATGCAATGTCTCGATTGCCAGCGTCAGCATAAGACAGCCTTTCCCACCCAAAATCACCCACAAAACAAACCTTGATCATAATTTCCTTTAGCCTAGTGGTAGACAACACAAAAATGTACCTACGACATTCGGGGATACCTCAGTAGATGGACACCTTTTAACCAGAAATATCTGTCATGTTTTACATTTTTTATACAATTTCAATCCATCGAGGAGGCCATTCGCTGTCGTCACATGATTCCCAAGAAGTGTATCCCACGATATTTTCATTACTTATTACAGTACTATTATTTTTTTTGTTTTTCAGATATATTTATGGACATCACATGATACTTAAGATTTTTCTAGAAGTAACTAACAAAAAAACTATTTGACCGCAATCCTTTTGAAGAAAAGATATTTGACTCCTGTGAATAGAGAAATCCTCCATCAATCGAGGTAACTCTATAGACTTTAGCCGTATTGGATCGTTCATGGGAATCAAGTGAAGTCAGGGAATGGCCTCCTCGATGGATCACAATTATTGTCAAAAAAATTGTAAAACATGACAGATATCTCCTGTTAAAAGGTGTCTACTGAGGTATCACCGAATGTCACAGGTACATTTTCGTGTTGTCCATCGCTAGAGTAAAGGAGATTATGATCAGTGTTTGTTTCTAGGGTGATTTTGGGTGGGGAAGGCTGTCCTGTGCTGTTGCCAGCAATCAAAATGTTGCATTCCTTGTGTTTATATTATATAGGGGAGATTTTATTTTCATAGTTTTCATAGTTTATCATTTATCGAATTCCTGTGATTTTAGCAAAATATTAAATAAAAAAATGCTTACAATTTGAAATTCAAAACTGCACCTGCGTTCACGAGTAACGTCCTGAAATGGAGAGAACAAAACAAATTTAAAGTAAGCTCACACTTTCAAGATAAGTACAATAATTATGGTCCAACATTGTAATGGGCCGAAATTGTTATGGGCCGAAATGTTCCGGAATCCTTTCATCAGAGCCACACTATCAAGAAAGAACTTACCCGAATAAAATCAGGTCAGATATCATTCTGACTAGAGCTTTGAGATGTGCATAAGGCTAATATTTGTCCTAGTTACAAATTTCTTTTATTTTTCCTTGCGATGTAAATAAAATTGACGTGTGCTGAAGAAAAACTACAACAACAACAAAAACTAGGCTTGCTCGTTTGAGAATTTTTCGGTAGGAGAAATATTTAGATTCAAAATTCTCTTAAATCTAAGTCTTCTTTTTTCTTCTTAACCTCTATCAATTTTCCTTTTCGTCACCCCTGCATAAATTTTAATCGTTGCATCAAAAACACAACCACCTATCTTACATTAAATTGCATCCCTCAACCGATAATTTTTTTAATGGTCTAAGGGAGAAAACTCGTACAATACTCTGCCATATAAAATTCTAGAGTAGCCTCCCGTAGAAACCAGAAAATGTATAAAGACTAAGCACGAATAAATTATCGTCGTCTTTTGCCTATCTCTCAGGCGATCGATCATTTTATTTTTAGATAGAAAGAGATTTTGAAAACCAACCGTTATCTTTCAATCTATGAATGTCATTAAGCCGAAAGAGAATTAGACCTATACCGAAATAAATATTTATAGTATTAATAAAAGAAACCATGTTACCTGACGGTAGCCTCCCTTGTATTCTATCCGCTAAAAATTTAAATACGGTTACGGATGAATAAACCCATTAATTTTTGCAAATCGATTTACAATACTTTTACAATTATTAAAATAATGATAATGATAAAAATTAAGCAGCTAAGTAACATGTTATAACACAGATCATATAAAGTAAGAATATTCTCGGGCGTAAAACTCGCGACTCGTCCTCCAGATTTAGATCTAGATCCTTTCTGTGGCAAAACCTTGCCTATTTACTACATGCAAAGTCCAATGTAAAGTTACAACTGGACTTATCAATTTTAAGTCTGGATATGACAAATACGTTTATTTATCGTGATTAAAGTAATCTCTAAATTTCTTTGTCTATGTGCTTTGAAAAAGACCCTCCCCATTTGCAGAAAAAGGGGAGTGACTTGCTTTGCCTTAATTAGGAGCGTACGAGTTTTCTCCCTTTGACCATGAAGTATCGAAGGAAACACGTAACGCGTAAGGTGTATTCCAACCATTCATTTGTAACATTAATAGAATCTAGTGTAGGAATTTTTTTCAAATGTAAATTTGATTATCACACAAGTAAATATTTGTTTTTCGCAAAACTTTCCAGATATTGTCAAAATTGCCCAATAACGTTATGCAAAAGCCATGAAAAATAAATTTGTACATCCAGCATTTTAATCATGTTTCTATTATCTGATGCGCTAAGATTTTTTTTCCTTCATTTCATACTTCATAGTTGTACATGAGCCTTCGTTAAACAGTCTTAACATCAATAACACCCATGCACTGTGACAAAAGGGTTTAATGCCTCAGCATAGGGTACCAACCTTTGTCAGCAAGTGCAATCTGCACAGGCTGACCTGGCTGGACACTTTTTGCTATCAGGAGATTGTCCGCATCTCATTTTGTCAGTCGATTTTAAGACAAAATAGACTTTATAGATGCAAAATGATTGTAATGATTTACTTGATGTTATGCATCACAGCGCCGATCGTGTATAGATTATAATGCTAAGATCCCTTATCACAGAGATCTATGCTTTTTTTAAGACCCTTTTTGTCAGACCTAGATACTTGCCATGTTTTCTGATAATCGTCTCAATGACCGAGGAGCGTTAAAAATTGTATTAGATCGCCGTCAAAGAGAGTGTATGCAATACACCCATGTACATTCATGTTCCTTCAGAAAAAGTCTGGCTTTTGGAAAAATATGGGAGGTGACTCTTAACAAAGATATTTCTATCAGTAAGAGTTATTTCCCTTAGACCATAAATTAATCGTTAGATGGGACTTACCTTCCTATAAATCGCCATCAGCATTAATATTATGAATATGAATTGTTCGGGAGAAATCAATACTAAAATAATCTATTTTGTTCTGATTTGGAGGGTTTAGACCCTTTATAAATCTTTAGAAAGAAATATGGCAAATTGATGTCGTTGGACGAATTACCTTCGGGACGAAAGATACATCGCAAACATGGCGATCGTCATAGATGAACCCACAACTTTAGAAACTTTCCTTCACTATGGCCTCTTCGTAGGCGCAATATTTCAAATAGCCTGTATATTTGCCGTCATATTCATTCCTTACAGCGAAAACGAAGAGGTAGGTACACCAGAATAATCATCATTGGGCAGTTCACCGAGTAACTTAACTGTAGAACTAGAAGAATATTGAGCAAATCTGCTTTGAAAGGTTGTGTGTCTGTAGTCGCACACAGAGACCCAGACATAAAGATTGTCCTATTTTTCATCAAGTAGATAAGGTCCTGAATAGAAATATTTCTGCTGTAGATACTTACTGGAACTTTCTTTTCGAGACTGATAACAGATACCCTGAAGACAAATTTTGATTCCATCTACCAGCCCCTGTTGGTTACCAGCATTTTTTCCTTTATACACATTGGTTACCAGCATTTTTTCCATTTGATACAATGTTTCCAGAAGTATTCTGTATCAGGACTTAACCCAATACCCCACAATCCCTACTTTTGATGACCCTGAGAAAGAGGCCTTGAGAAAACTTTGTTGGAAAAGGAGGAAATGCTGGTAACCAGCATTTTCTCCTTTTTCCACAATGTTTTCTACCCTTCACAAAGAAAAAAAACTCAAATTCTCAGTCACTTCTGTATTGTCGTCTGCAAATGCTTTCGATTTCGACAAGCCTAAAATATTGTTGTTTGGTAATGAGTTAAGTAAGAAAGGATTGTTTGGCAATTGGTTAATGGTATATTTCATTTATGTTGCAGGAACTCCCAGAGGAACAGCATGTTGACAGCAAGTCCTCCCAGATTCAATCCCCAGGTGGCTTAAAGAAAGGCAGGAGAGAGAAGAAAAAGCACAGATGATCTCATTGGTAGTTTATCTTGGAGCAAATTCTTTATACTTTCTAAAAAAAAAGAACTTGCTTGGCTCAGCTTAACTTGGAAGACATCCCTTTGACCCTTTACTATACAATCCTGAGTTTTAACAAGCAAGAAGAGTATAGCCATTAAAACATTGTGGGAAAAGAAGAAAGTCTTGGTAACCAGCATTTCACCATTCCAAAGGCAACTTCAACAATTTGAACCACGTTTAATCCTTAACCACACAGCAGAATTGTAGACCTATCCAGCTCGAAAAGCATTTGCAGACTATAAATTATAATTTCATGTTGGCTAAAATGATGCATTTTTTCATTGATAAAGTAGAAAACATTATGGGAAAAGGAGAAAGTGCTGGTTACCAGCATTTTCTCATTTTCCCCAAAAGTTTTCAAAAGGTATCTTCCCTAGGGTTGTTAAAAATCTTCATTTGTAATAAAGAGTGAAGTGGTTGTGTGAAAATGATTTTGATTTGGACCAGTACAAAATTTCGGTTGGTAAAGAGTTATGGAAGAAATTATTAACCCTTTCCCAAGCAATCCCAGGAATAGAAGCCTTTTGAAAACATTGTGGGAAAAGCAGAAAATGCTGGTTCAGCATTTTCTCCTTTTCCCACAATGTTTTCTACCCTGTTATATAGAAAAATCATCTTTTTAGCAACTGTTAATATGTCACCTGCAAAATGCTTTCAATTTGGTCTGGTCCAAAATTTGCCATTTGGGAAAGGGTTAAATGGACATAAAAGGAGTTAAGGTTTAATGGATCTATATGGAAAGTATAGAAAAAAGATTTTTTTTCATATTGGAAATTTCTTTTTTTTTGCCACAATGTTTTCAAATTGGTATGCAGCAAAAAACAATTTCTTGTGTATGCTTTTTATCTAAACCCATTACCACACAATCCCTACTTTTGACGCCCCTGAAAAAGAAGCCTATAGAAAACATTATGGGAAAAGGAGAAAATGCTGGTAACCAGCATTTTCTCCTTTTCCCATAATAATTTCTACCCTTCATAAAACAAATTTCAAATTCTCAGTCACTTTTATTTTGTCGTCTGCAAATGTTTTCAATTTGGACAAACCTAAAATGTTGTTTGGTAATGAGTCAATCATTACTTTATTTGCTACCTTTCTAGTTGAAGATGTAGAAATGACACTGTTAGCCTTACCCCAATCCTGAGAAAAAAGCATTTTGAAATCATTGTCTAAAACCGAGAAAATGCTGGTTACCAGCTTTTTCTCTTTTTGCCATAAAGCTTTCTACTCTTCCCAAATCTTAGTTCAATTTTTGAGTCACCTCTACTTTATATTGTCGGCAAATGCTTTCATTTTTGTGCAAGTCTAAAATTTTGTTGTTTGGTAAGGACTAAAGATAGAGGCTAGTTCCATCATGGGTATCAACAACAACAGGTTGTATAGAGAAAAACTTATGAATCAGAATTGGATTTTTGCCGTATATTTCTGTTTTACTGCTTTGTGTAGACAGGCCAAAAATGTTACAAAGGTAAAACTTTTATAAGTTACAAAAAGTATCAGTTTTTGAAAGCTAGGAAAACATGAGGAAATGAGCAATGACATATCGTCAGTGTTTTTCTAAGCTTCAGGTGTAAGGGACATTAATTGAATATATACACCTAGTATAGTTCAATCAAGCAATATTTCTGGAAAACTGGACTAATTTATGGAAGTGTTTCCTTTTTTTCTGCTGAGCCCTGGTAGCCTACATGACTTGAGATCAGGGGGGTCACAAGTTCAATACCCAGCTCAGCCAGTGTTTTTTTTGATGATAGTCATTGTTAATGATTCATTCCTCTCCCACCACCTATCATTGTTTCGATGATGTTTATGTGGGAAAGCAGCCAGTAGCTTGGAAAGAATATTTTGCGGAGTACTGGTAGAAGAAACTCCAGAAAAGCATGGATAGGCACACTGGCCTCTGTTATATTAGATATATTAGTAATGTTCAAAAACAGCGTTAACCCTTTCCTAAACAATCCCTGGTTTTTACGGGTCTGGAATAGTAGCCTTTTGAAAACATTGTGCTAAAAGGAGAAAATGCTGGGAACCAGCATTTTCTCCTTTTCCCACAATGTTTTCTACCTTATCATAGACCAAAATCATCTTTTCAGCAAGAGTTGAATTGTCATCTGCAAATGCTTTCAATTTGGTCTAGTCCAAAAGTTTGTCGTTTGGGAAAGGGTTAAACACCATACAATCAATCAATCTTTTTTTTCCTTCTTTTATTTTCAGACAAACTGACCCATCAGCCCTCACACGCATCATTGAATAGAGGATTAAAGAGTAGTGTACATTTTGAATTTATTGTGTTACCATAGTGATGAAAGGAGAGAAATTTTACTTGACCCTTAACACCACCCCAAAACCAAACCACAAAAGGAGCAGTACTTACTTCATAATATGAATAAAGGGAATCAGAACTGGTGCTGCAGAGTTCTCTTGGGAAAAATATGACTTACAAAACTAAGGGATTAATGTTGCGGGATTCCTAGTACTTTTTTTCCTGATCCTGTAGAGAGCAAACCATGTGAAAAAGGGCGACATGTATTATTTCTTTACCCTGTCTCGGACAAAATTTTAGACCTGTCCTTGATTAGAGTATTTGAAGACAAAAAATTCATTGTGGCTTAACTCTTTTCCAGATACAGTAACTTTGGTCTGCTGATACTGTAAGAATTTGCAGATAACAAATAGGTATTTTTATCTGTAAAGAAAGAAAACACTTTGGAAAAAAGAGATAGGCCCATGAGCATTTTTCTCCTTTTCCAACATTGTTTTTACTACTCTAAAGTCAATTTTCAAGTCATGTTTGTTATCTGCAAATGCTCTGAATTTGGACTAGTCTAAAATTTTGTCATTCGGATAAGAGTTAAGACAGGTTTAAGACCCTAACAAACAACCCTTTAAAAGTCCCAGAGAAAGGAATGTTTCCAAGACATTGATGAAAAAAGGAGAATATCATGGTAACCAGTCTTTCCTCCTTTTCCCACAATGTTTTCTACTTATTCAGGGATATATATCATCATTTCAAAAATATTTGAATTGTCATTTGTAAAATCCTTCATTGTGGACAAGTCTAAAATTTTCCAATGAGGTAGATGGTTAATGAGCCAGCACAACAAACTGTATTTCTTAGAGTACTGCATATATGTCATTGCTTTTGAAGGCTCCATATGGCTTGTAACACTGGAAACAGACATTTGCAGGCTAATTCGCAAGGACTTTTTGTTTGTATATAATTTAATCTTTTGCCAAAGTCTACTGTAGCACAAAATCTGATGAAGTTTTAAAGTGTTGTCTCTGATTAGCCTGCACAAACTGCACAGACTTATCTGCGAGGAAAATTTATGAAAATGTCCAAATGTCCCTTTTTGCATGTTGAAGGGCATAATTATAGTACAATGTATACACGCAAATCAGAAGGCACAGAATTTATTTCTTACCAAAACAACAAAATTGCATTCTTTGTGTCTCTTTTGCCAATTATCTCTGTTTCATTTACTTTGCTGTTAAGGTATTATCACGCAGTCCCAAATTATGGCAACCTAGAAGAAAGCTTTTGAAGAAATTTTAGTCAAAGAAAATGCTGGTCACCAGTTTTTTCTCCTTTTACCACAATGTTTCTAACATTCTAGTAACAAATTCACTTCATTTGATTGACATTGTCATTTACAGTCACTTTTAACTTGGATGGGTCCTGTGTGGCTCAGTGGTAAAGTGGAGGACTTGTGACCTGGAGGTCCCAGGTTCGAGCTTTGCTGGCTCCACTGTTTTTTTTTTCACAGGAGTGTCCTTGGGAAAGACACTTCAGAGCCTAGTACTGGTGAAACCCAGGAAATATGAATGCGTGAACTGCGCTGTGATATGACTGAAATACTGTTGAAAGCTGCGTAAAACACCATTCAAATTCAACTTAGACAGGTAGCAAATTTGTTGTCTGCTAAAGAGCCAAGGGGTAAAAGTGTTTTGGCTATGCTATGTGAAGAGTTTTAATCCTTTACCACACAATGACAACTTTTAACATACCCTGAGGAAGAAGCCTTTTGAAAACATTGTGGGAAAAGGAGAAAATGCCGGTAACCAGCATTTTTTCCTTTTCCCACAAAGTTTTCTACCCTATCAAAGCAAATTGCACCATTTGAGCCAATTTGAAATTGTCCTCTACAAAATGCTTTCAATTTGGGTAGGTCTAAGATTTTGGTTAATGCTTCTAAAAAAAGTATTGACTGCAGGCAGACCTTGGTCAAAACTTTTTGCTTTCAGTCAAGTCTCTGCATGTCAAAGGACTGGTATACCTCAGGATTTAAGTCATTTATTAGAGAAAATAGACTTTCTTGATCTACAATTATATGATAACTTGCTTGGTATTATTAATTACTCAGATGCATTGACCCTTTACTAAACAATCCCTGCTTTTTACGAGTCAGAGGAACAAGCCTTCTGAAAATATTGCGGGAAAAGGAGAAAATGCTGGTAACCAGCATTTTCTCATTTTCCCACAATGTTTTCTACCCTTCTGGAGACAAATTTCAGTATTTGAGTTATGTTTATTTTGTCTTCTGCAAGTATTCTCAATTTTGTCATCTGCAAGTATTCTCAATTTGGACAAAGCCTTCTGAAAATATTGTGGGAAAAGGAGAAAAATGCTGGTAACCAGCATTTTTCTCTTTTTTGCACTATGTTTTCTACTCTTTGTAAAGTCAAGTTTCGATTTTTGAGCCACTTTTATTTTGGTGTCTGCAAATGCTTTCAACTTGGAAAATTGTGTGGTATAAAGTTGGCCTTTTCCCTAGAGCATGGTTTTATTATATGTCTGTCATGATTATCTTTTTGTTTTGCTTTAACCCTGTCCCAAACAACATACTTTAGTCTCTTCTAAACTGAAATAGCATGCCCATGACAATTTTACATTGATGAAAATGATGGAAAAATCTCCAGTAGCCTGTAGGGTAGAAAACACTGTGAGAAAACGAGAAATTGCTCATAACGAGCAATTTCTCGCTATGAACAATGTCTCCTTTTCCCACAGTGTTTGTAAAAGACCTTTACTTCAGACACATAGAAACACTGTTTGTTTGGGAAAGGGTTAAGTCTCCATTATACAATGAATACTTCAGGCATTCCAGATAAGTGAAATACAAATTTGATTCAGAGGTTAGGTGAGGGAATAATCATTGTTGCATATACAGAATTGCTTCATTTTACAAGTCTGGCGATATGGGAAGAAATTTATACAAAATTGATTTTGAACTAGAAAAAAATTCTAGAATTACAATGAAATAAATAAATAAATAAATCTTTATATTTATCAAATCATTTTCTGTGTTCCATTATATCGCATGTTACTATTTACATTCAATATGCAGAAAAAAAATTGGGCTGAATTACAATTACGCATAGCTTAGTCTCATGTTATCTTTTTTATACAATTTACAAAATTATCTTTAGTTACATAATAAATACTTTTTTATTAATTTTTGTTCTCTTTATTCACTAACTGGTAGTTTCCTTGCTACAGACTAATGGTGTGATAATTCTGGTTTATAAACAGATGGCAGTTAGAAGCCCTGCCAGTCTTTTGAAAATCTTTACTCTTAACCACACAAGAAAGATGTAGCCTTGTCAAAATTGAAAACATTTACAGACAACAATTTTATTGTGGCTCAAATGGTGCATTTTTCTTTGAAAGTATAGAAACCATTGTGGGGAAAGGAGAAAATGTTGGTTACCAGCATTTTCTCCTTATCCCACAGTGTTTTCAAAAGGCTTCTTTCCCAGGGGCGTTTCAAATTGAGATTGTATACTAAAGTGGCAAGTGAACATTTGACCAATAAAAATCTTTGAAAGAGCTCAGGAGTCACAAAGCTAAAGTGTTTAACTCTTTACCAAACGAAAAAATGTTGGACTTGTCCAAATTGAAAGCATTTGCAGACAACAATATAAAAGTGAATCAAAAATTGAAAACTGATTTGGAAAGGTAGGAAACATTGTGGAAAAAGGAGAAAATGCTGGTTACCAGCATTTTCTCCTTTTCCCACAATGTTTTCAAAGGCTGTCCTTCTCAGGATCGTCAAAAGTCGAGATTGTGTGGTAAAGAGTTAACTATTTATATGAAAGCATTTGCAGATGACAAAATACATGTATGCGTAACTAAAAAACGAAATTTGTTTCCAGCAGGGTAGAAAACATTGCTGGTTACCGGCATCTCTTTTTCCCACAGTTTCCTGTAGGCTTCTTTCTCGTGGTTGTTTAAAGTCTGGATTGTGTGGTAAAGAGGTATGAGAGACAGATAAACATAAAGACAGGGACAGTTGAATGCCACATTTACAATCCCCAAAATTTAACCCAAGGTACTACACTTGATTCTGCTTGGTTCATAGAACCCTTTGATTTCATGAATTTCTGAACAACATATTTTATCACAGAACCATAAGAATGACACTTCACATGCTAGGATTCTGTTAACTCTTTACCAACTGACAAAAATTTAGACCCTTCCAGATTGAAAGCATTTGCTGATGTAAAAATAAACGTGACTCAAAAATTTAAACTTGGCCTAAGAAGAGTAGAAAACATTGTGGGGAAAAGGAGAAAATGCTGGTTACCAGCATTTTCTCCTTTTCCCACAATGTTGTCAGAAGGCTTCTTTCTCTGGGTGGTAAAAACCAGGGATTGTGTGGTAATGGGTTAAAGTAACAGCATGTGCCTCTTTGAAAAAAGTTAAGCCACACAAATCACCAGGAGATGACCGAACCATAGAGTATGATCATCAGGTCTACACACCATCTGAGCCAAACATTTGACCAAATTTTATTGATAATCTTTCACAGAGTTGAGGGAGATAAGACATGAATAAAAGACTATAGCACTAGACCCACAAATAAGACCTCTATTATAACAATTTATAAGAATGTGTCCTTTTTTTCTTTCTGCTGTGACCGACCTCAGAATTTCGCATCAGAAATCACTACTTGGTACATTTTCTTATCAAGTTGAATACAGGTATGAAACACATGCACAGTGAAAATTTGACAAATGTTTTTTATAAATTTAAAGCTGAGAAAAAATTGCTTGGGACAGATAAACCTTTGAACAGGCTGATGACTGAAACTTCCATACATGGCATGTTACACGCAAAAAGGGATATTTGGACACTTGTATACAGTGTCGTCTCTGATCAGTCTGTTCAGTCTGATCTAACACAACACTTTCCGATCATGTCTAATTTTTCCGTTTCACAAATGTCTAATTCGGAATAAAATCTATAGTTGACAAAGTGCCAAAATACAAGTGAAATACATGTACACTAATGTTAAGAAAAAAGCAATAGACCAAGAAACAAAAACTAGAACGACAATATTTTAGGCTTGTCCAAATCAAAAGCATTTGCAGACAACAAAATAAAAGTGACTGAAAAGTTTAAATTTGTTTTGTGAAGGGTAGAAAACATTGTGGGAAAGGAGAAAATGCTGGTTACCAGCATTTTCTCCTTTTTCCACATTGTTTTCTAAAGGCTTCTTTCTCACGGTCGTCAAAAGTAGGGATCATGTGGTAATGGGTTAAAGGACATCCCAATCATTCTTGGCACATTGTTTTTGTCATCTTTTTTTCTTTCTTTTTGCATGATTCTTACAATACAAGAAAGTATGAAATCAAAAAACATTTTAGATAAAGAGCTATGAAGATTATCAGTACCTGTGAATATTCAGGAAGGACATAGATGACTTAAATTTTGCCAAGTGAAGACTAAA
This sequence comes from Tridacna crocea, assembly GCA_943736015.1. NCBI lineage: Eukaryota > Metazoa > Mollusca > Bivalvia > Cardiida > Cardiidae > Tridacna > Tridacna crocea. The sequence goes on from OX031062.1 coordinate 25,994,754, forward strand.
AATGTGTTGAAAGGAGCATTAAACACAATTCCCACAAATGAACAAGCAGCAGGTAAAAAGACTTAATATATACACAACAATTTTTCAAACAAATCAGTAGTAATTATAGTCTGCCTGTGGTGGTCTTGGGGCTCTTTGTTGTGACCCTGCAGGTGGAGGTCCTCTTGGTGGGGCCCCAGGTGGTCCACCTGGACCAGCCCTGGGAGGCCCTCCAGGGGGGCCACCTGGCCAAGGACCCCTTGGTGCTTGATTTTCAAAGAACCTTGGTGGTGGTCCCCCTGGAGGGGCTGTCATCCTTGCTGGAGGACCACGAACTTGGCCTCCTGACATGAGGGGTGGTGGACCATGCGGCATCCCAGCAGGCATTGACTGGGACATTGGACTGGAGTGAATGGGGTTAGGTAATGGTCCCCCTTGAATTGGCTGATTGGGAAACATCTGGGGTAGCCCTGGAGGAGGCTGGTGTAAATTAGGGCCAATATTGCCCACAGGAAATTGTCCCATGGCTGGGGGAGGAAAGTTGACAGGAGGCATAGCTCCACCCGGAGGCATACCATGGTAGCTTGGCGCCTGTTGCTGCTTAAATTCATCCTCTTGTATGGGGACACTTATTATAGTCTTGATTCTATTCCCAACAACAGGAATACTTGATGCGTAATTATCTGAGGAGAGAGATGTAGACAGGGTAGGCTGTGCCATGGCAGGCTGGGATACAGACATTGGGGGCATACTCTGCATGACAGTGCCAGGGTAGGAGTGAGGCATCATTTGTTGATGAGATGATAAGGGTGGAGGATGCTGCATGTGTGGCATTGGGTTCTGCTGATAAACCTCCTCTTGGTTTGATCTTTGTGGCATGGCTGCCACACTTGCAGTGGCTTGACGCACAGCTGCTGCAAACTGTTCCAATAGTTGTTGCTGGTTTTGTAATGTAGGCGCAGGTTGTGTTGGTTGTACAGTTTTTGACGGTGTCACGATTCCTGTTGTACGCTGTGATGTTGAAGTTGTTGCTTTAGAAGCTTGTTCAATCATCTCCTGTTTTAAATGTCTGTGACCAATATGTGCATTAAGGTCTCTCTGTGAGAGGTAAGTGCGCCGACAACCATTTACACCATGTTTGGAGCCACCATAGGTGCACAGGAAAACGGTTCCCAAAGCAGACTGCTCAATTCTTTGTACAGGATCACCACATCTATAAAAAGATATGAAATCCAAATATCAATTTTTCTAAGCTAGTAAAATAGAAAAAAAAATCTTTAACCCTTTACTCCATAGATACTCATTTCTATGCATTGCTTGTAGGAGCCTTTGGAAAACATTGTGGCAAAAGATGAAATGCTCGTGACGAGCAATTTCACCTTTTGCCACAATGTTTTTTATGCTATTAAAAAGTGTCATATAGACATAAGAAACAGGTTCATCCTTGCTGTTATTTAGGGTCAATTAGAGATACCACAGAAATGCCGTTTGGGTTAGGGTTAAATTGCAATAAAAAGCCAATTTGTTACAATATCAAAACATTTGTAATCTCTGATTGGAATATCTATTGTTATATCAAAGCCTTTGAGACAGAATACAAATTGCAATATCAAGCCGTTTCATTGAAAATATTTGTCACAATATCAAGGTTGTTTTGATAATAGTATCTTTATAACTATCAGCCTGTATTGGAAAGTTTATCTTTAATAGTATTGACTGACTGGATTTTTTTTACTCTGCTTTTACTCAGCTTTCAACTCTATTTCAGTCATATCACAGCCTTCATGTTCCAAGTATTTCCTCGGTTCCCAGGAATTGGCTGGGCTCTTAGGTATCTTGACCCTGAACTCCCACAAACAACATCAATACCAATTTTAAAAAAAAGCCCCAGATAAAGGGCGTGATTAAGATTTTAAAAGTTAAACTATAAATATTCTCCACCAAACCCTATGTTGTGGGTACTCGTTAGAATCATCTCATCAAGACCATTCTAATGAGTACCCACAACATAGGATTTGAAAAAGAAATAATGGATTTAGAATACAGGTACCATCATTCCCTCTAATCTGAAGCTCTGTTAAAACTAAGCAATGTTGGACCCCTACTGTGATATCAATGCCCTCTTTAACCCCAGAAAGAGGCCTTTAGAAAACACTGTGGAAAAAGAGAAAATGCTGGTAACCAGCATTTTCTCCTTTTCCCACAATGTTTTCTACTCTTCACAAAACAAATTTCAAATTTTCAGTCACTTTTATTTTGTCGTCTGCAAATACTTTCGATTTGGACAAACCTAAAATTTTGTCGTTTGGTAAAGAGTTAACCTTTATCGGATGCCTAGTCCAAATAGAAAGCAATTGCAAACAACAATTTCAGTGCTTTTCAAATGATGCAATCTTGCTTTGACAGGGCAGAAAAAAATGTGGAAAAAAAGGAGAAGATGGTTGCCAGCATTCTCTCCTTTTCCCACTATGTTTTTAAGAGGCCTCTTCTACAGGGTCATGAAAACCTGGGACTGTTAACAGTTTGGAAAAGGGTTAAAAGAGAATCTTTTCAAATATGAGCAAATCTCTGTGAAAAGGGGTTTTACACTTTACCACACAGAGTCCCGACTTTTAACGACCCTGAGAAAGCAGCCTTTTAAAAACATTGTGGGAAAAGCAGAAAATGCTGGTAACCAGCATTTTCTCCTTTTCCCACATTGTTTCTATTCTGATGCAAATTTCCAATTTTTGGTCCAAGTTATTTGGTTGTCTGCATATGGTTTCAAATTTGACTAGCCTAAAATTTTGTAATCTGGTTAACTCTTTACCACACAATCCCGACTTTTAACACCCCTGGGAAAGAGGCGTTTTGAAAAAATTGTGTGAAAAGGAGAAAATGCTGGTAACCAGCATTTTCTCCTTTTCCCACATTGTTTTCTACCCAATTTTAGAAAAATCATTTGATGTGAGCCATACTGAAACTGTCATCTGCAAATGCTTTCAATGCAGACAGGTCTGAAATTTTTAATGTGGTAAAGGGTTAAGAGTTAATGCATCTGCCAAAAGTATCGACCAAGGTCAGCCTGCTGTGTGGGCAGGCAGATTGCTCTGGCTGACCTAGAATAAGACTTTCTAGTATTCGTCAACCTACCTCATGATTCAGTTGATTATTGGACAAAATAAATTTTATGGATCCATTTTTTTATGGCCGAATGCCCATTTTCTCGTGTTGCATGCCATAATTATGTGGATTAACATGGTACATGATAAAATGTGCCATGAGGATTCATCAACCCCCCCCTTTGCTAGAACACAGCTTAATCAATTGATAAAATAGTTTCAAGGTGCCTTACAAATCACATTATCTCCTAAGATATTAATTGCTTTGGTTTTGCAGTAGAACAATTTTTAGTTCTTAACTCTTTACCCCATAAGGCATTTCTATGGTATCTCTAATAGACCCTAAATAACAGCAAGGATGAAGCTGTTTCTTATGTGTATACGACACCTTTTGATAGCATAGAAAACATTGTAACAAAAGGTGAAATTGCTCGTCACGAGCAATTTCACTTTTTATCACAATGTTTTCCAAAGACTCCTGCAAGCAATGTGTCAAAATGAGTATCTATGGAGTAAAGGGTTAATTAGACAACAAAAGTTTAAACTTGTCCAAATTGGAAGCATTTGCCTACATCAATTTTATTGTGGCTTAAGATGGAAGTAGTTTGTGTTTGTATGGGTAGCAAGCATTGTTGAAAACAAGAGGGCCATGATCCATTTTTGAACTCGTCCGAGATTTCATCGAGGCAAACATCCTGACAAATTTTCATGAGTATCGGACCGAAAATGTGCCCTCTAGAGCGTACACAAGGTAAAAAGTTGAAGACGGACGACGCACCACAGACACAGCACGATCACAATACCTCACCATGAGCACTTTGTGCTCAGGTGAGCTAAAAAAAAAGAGGATATGCTTTGTTTTCTTTTCTCAAAGTGTTCTCACAAGTCTTCTTTAACACGAATCAAATCTCATCCCATATTTGTTATATACAATTTACAATAATGTTTTCTGCTGTGAATTCATCAAAGGAGGTAAGGTGATTAAGAAGAATAAACCAGTATCTTACCTGGGACACTTTTTTTCTGTCTTTTTGGCACAAGTAAAGCAGAACACATGTTTACACTGAATCTGTAATCATATAATAGTGTATATTTCTTTAAAACATTTGAAAAAGACACCAAAACAAAACAGTTACAGAAAAGAAATGAGCACTACATCTGTTTAACTTATCACGTAACCAGATGACAATTTCAAAGTTCAAACCTAGCATAACATCTCATAATAGCAATACCATACTTCTGTTGATTGCTAGATATATTCATGAGGCAATACTACAAATTTGAAGCTGTTGTAATAAACACAAAATAAGAAACTGTAGATCACTGCAGTGTCACTTTTGTCAAGCACCTTTATTGCACTATGTAAATAGAAGTTTAAAACATGTTAGAATTCTAGATATACATTTTTTCATAAAGACAAAGTCCCTATTCACCAACCTTTTTAAATTAATCTTACCTAGATTTAGAAATTTACACATCTTCTGACTAAACCAACCCAATCAGAAAGTATGTTACTTTGATATTCAAAAAATGGTTGGTGGATAAAGGCCCAGGAATCTGACTGGCTTTGATGTCCTGTCTCAGCTCACCTTCAAATCAAGAATTCAACTCGGAAAAAGTAATTGATACTTTCACTACATGTATATCAAATCCAAATATTTTAGTGTGGGTATCACATAACCACGAATAGATACCACATCGGAATGCTGTTCTGAAAACTTACCATTCGACCATAGATCAGTATAGGCAGGGAACACTTCTCACAGCAATGAATGAGAGGATCAACAACTTTCTCTCCTATCAAGTTGACCTGTAAATAGATAAGTACTGAATTTATAAAAAATATCTTGTAAAATGACTTTCAACCACACTATTTAACTCTTTACCACAGACTGGTTCAAATTGAAAGCATTTGCAGGTGACTGAAAAATTGAAATTTGTTCTGGGAAATGTGGAAAACACTGTGGGAAAAGGAGAAAATGCTGGTCACCAGCATTTTCTCCTTTTCCCACAGTGTTTTCAAAAGGCTTCTTTCTCAGGGGCGTCAAAAGTAGGGATTGTGTGGTAATGGGTTAAAAGATACAGAAATTTATAAAAGTTAAAACTCTAGTATTTTCTGATTTTTTCTCCTTTTTCAATTTTCTACCATATTTTCTACCTTTTCAAAAACATATTTTAAGTCATAATATTGTTCTTTGCAATTGCTTTCAATTTAGACATAACATCTTGTCATCTGCTAAAGCCTAAAGGGTTTATAATTCATATTTTCTAGGAGTAAACAAGTCAATATTGTTGCAACCTCGAAACTTTCTGCAGAACTATCTCACAATTCACCCCACAATCTGGCTCTTTAATCTAACAGCAGAAATTTTTGCGCAGTGGCCACAACCCAACCTTGCTGTAAACTGCTGGCTAGGGCACAAAGTTGCCCACTTTATAATAAAATAACCCTACCAAATGACAAATTTTCAGGCTTGTCCAAAATTTAATTGAAAGCAATTACTGACAACAAGACAAGTGTGACGCAAAAATTGACATTTGCCTTTGGTAAGGATACAAGGTAAATATTGTGGGAAAACAAGAATATGCTTATTACCAGCATTTTATCTTTTTCCTGCAATGTTTTCAAAAGTCCTCTTCTTTAGGGTTGCTTAAACTCAAAATAGTTTGGTACAGGTTAATTTGTTATAACGTCTTGGAACAAATCTTGTGGTTGACAACTTCAAAAATATCCTTGTTATTTATCAGTAATCAATATGAAGTATGGATTAATGCATTATTACATGTACATGTGAAAAAATAACAAAAGGAGAGTTGGCTAAATGAGAGCTCATTTCATGCTTTCTTCACAATGTTTTCAAAAACTAGTCCAGGGCAAGATACTAACAAGAGCACCGCATGTGGGTGCCATCACTGAAATGCACATGCTTGACTTTCCGTGACTAAGCAAAAAATAATTTGTTGGTTATCTGGCCTTGTTATACGAGTTCCCTCCTTGGTAGTTTACACATTGTCTGACTTTGAAGTTAAATATCTTCAGTAAAAAGAAATATAGTATAAAGTGTCAAAGTTTTTGAAAATTCATTCTAAAAAAAAAAAAAAAAAGAAAATGAATAACTGTTTTAGAAATAGTTTGATGTTTGCCTACCCATATAATAATGGTATTGTATGGGTCTCCCTTTGATAGTTAATACATTGTCTGAGAATGATTTTCAGAAATAAAAGAGAAATTATTAAATGTCAAAGTATTTGTATGCCAACCTTGACAAAAAGGCTATATCTCTATGCTTTCTTCAAAAACAGCTAAGTCAAAAACCGTCTGATTGTGGTATAGAGTCAATGGCAATCATTTTTAAAAACAGTTCAAAATTCAAGCAAATCTGCCAATAACTCTACAACCATTGAGGTACAAGTGAACTCTAAGAACACTTACTTTATGATCCCAATGCAGCTTTTTGTTATGATGTAGAGGTTCCCCAGGCTCCATTGTCTTAAATATAGGTGCTTCAACCATTTCCTCCTCTGAAATTTATTAACCTTGGTAAATACTAATCATCCCTTCGATCTAAATTTCCATTTACCAAACCACAAAATTTTAAAAGGCATTTGCAAACCTCAGAGAAAAAGTGACTCAAAAATTGAAAATTGTGTAGAATAGGGTAGAAAAAGCGTGGTAAACGGAGAAAACGCTGATTACCACAATGTTGAGACACGTTTTCTTTTTTCGTGTATTTAAAACTTGAAAAATCTACAAGACCAGTAGATATCCAAATTTTAAGTCATATGCACTACTACACATCATAAAGATTCATTGTGGTAAATTTGAACTTATTCCAATGAAAACTGTAGGAAGGGTTGGGCACACAAGAAATTGCAAACAGATGGGCGGACAGACAACCAAGACCATAGCATAAGATGGCCCTCCGGGCACAGCTTAATAATATCAGAAAGAAAAAGTCAACAAATGGAAGGATGCCAGACAGAATGCTTGTAAATAAGCTTTTTTTTTCTAAAATGTAACAAATACTAGTATTCAGATATCAAACCTTAACTCATTACCACACAAGAAAAATTTAGACTGGTCCAAACTGAAAGCATCTGCAGACGACAAAATAAAGGTGACTGAAAAATTGAAATTTGTTCTGGGAAGGGTAGAAAACACTGTGAGAAAAGGAGAAAATGCTGGTTACCAGCATTTTCTTCTTTTCCCACAGTGTTTTCCAAAGGCTTCTTTCTCACGGGCGTCAAAAGTAGGGATTGTATGATAATGAGTAAAGTCATTTTGACCAACCAAAGTATGCGAGAACACAGCAGATATATTTCAGGAGTTGACATGATACTGTTGTATGAGGTTCGGCTCTTTGATTGGGTGGAAAACATTGTAGGAAAAGACACGAAAAAAGAAAATGCTGGTTTCCAGCATTTTCTCCTTTTCCTACAAATGTTTCAGTAGCCTTCTACTTTGGCTCATTAAAAGTAGGGACTGTGTGATACTTATACCTGAGTACAACATGTATCTACACATACACTCTAAAAATCTCCAGTTATCTTTTGATATGCAACTGAACAAATTAACAATTTCTTCAAACATTTCGACACTAAACCCTTTGAAAGGACTAGGCAAAAACTAGTCACTTGTTATATTTTGGGTACATCAAGATTAGACAGCAGTCACTGTAGGGAATCATTTGCTTAACCCTTAACCACACAATTCCGAGTCCAAAATCGTGTTAAATGGTAATGAGATACCATTAACTTGCGTGCATTCAATAAAGATGTCCTACAAAGATAACTTTACTTAAACCTTTACCAAACAATCCAAATGACCCTGTACGACAAGAGGCCTTTCAAATATATTGTGGGAAAAGGAGAAAATACAGGTAACCGGCATTTTCTCCTTTCTCCACAATGTTTTCACTGTAGGGAATCATTTGCTTAACCCTTAACCACACAATTCCGAGTCCAAAATCGTGTTAAATGGTAATGAGATACCATTAACTTGCGTGCATTCAATAAAGATGTCCTACAAAGATAACTTTACTTAAACCTTTACCAAACAATCCAAATGACCCTGTACGACAAGAGGCCTTTCAAATATATTGTGGGAAAAGGAGAAAATACAGGTAACCGGCATTTTCTCCTTTCTCCACAATGTTTTCTACTGTTCTAAAGTCAAGTTTCAATTTCTGAGTCACTTTTATTTTGTTGTCTGCTTTCAATTTGGACAAGTCTAAAATATTGTTGTTTGCTAAAGAATTAAGAGTTAATATTCACAAAAAAGAATTATGATGCCAGAAATTAATGAACACCCCCATTCCCCCTCCACATCCCCGCCTTTTCCCCCACATTCTAAACCCTTCAACAATCCCTTGTTGTTGGGTCCCTAAGAAAGAATGATTTTGAAAACTTGTTTGATGTAAAATAAAAAATGCTGGTTACCACAGACAGAATGAGATCATACCGGTATATGTTATTAGAAAATGCTATGAAAAGAAGTCACAAAGTTTGTCTTGTGGTAAAGAACTTTCTGGGCCTCTTATCAAACATCTGACAAATGGTACTGAAACTTTACAAACTTTTTTTGCTCCATGCTTTTTCTTATTTACCTGAAGGATACTGGTCCTGATCGTCTTTCTTTGAGGACTTTGTTGTTTTTCTGGGGCGACCCCTGCTGCTTGACGTTGAAGCCTTCTCTGATTTTAGTTTGAGAGTAATGTTTTTTCTTGCTGGTCTTGGGCTCGATGAAAGAGAGTTTTCTGACTCAAGTTCAACATCTGCAAAAGACAAAACACATGTAAAAAAATAAATGATATATACATGTACAATGATGTAGTGATACTAATGCTAAATAAAGGCGACTATGGATCATTTCAAGCCATAATGCATACCAGTACACTTGTTTAAATCTTTACCAAACAACAAAATTTTGGACTTGTCCAAATTGAAAGCATTTGCAGACGGCAATTTTGATGTACCTTAAACAATGCAAGCTTTCTTTGATAGAAAACAATGGTTACCAGCATTTTCTTCTTTTCCCACGTTTTCAAATTGCTTTTCTCTCTGGGAAGTCAAGAGTTACGATTCAGTCCAATTGTGTAGTAAAGAGTTAACTCATTACCAAACAACATTTTAGACTGGTTCAAAATAAAAGCATTTGCAGACAACAAAATAAAAGTGACTGAAAATTTGAAATCTGTTTTGTGAAGGGTAGAAAACATTGTGGAAAAAGTAGAAAATGCTGGTTACCAGCATTTCCTCCTTTTCCCACAATGTTTTCTCAAGGCTTTTTTGTCAGGGGCGTCTAAAGTAGGGATTGTGTGGTAACGGATTAAAGTCTGCAAAGTTTTCAAAACCTATTCATTCTGTCATGATTGTGTCAATCAAATATAAGGACATTTGGGATTTACCTTGATAATCAAACATGTGGATATTCATGAATTTAACCCAGCAGATCATTTATAGATTTTGTAGAGTCATCCATTTCAAAAGCTCAAAATAAATGATGGGCATATCAAATATAACAAATTGCTTCGTGTCATTATTTCATAAATCATTCAAATCTCAGCAATTTGTGTAACTCTACCAAATGACAAAATTTTAGACTTGTCCAAATTGAAAACATCTGCAGATGACAAACTAGACTCAAAAATTAAAATTTGTTTTGGGAAGGGTAGAAAACATTGTAGGAAAAGGAGAAAATGCTGGTAATTTTCTCCTTTTTCTACAATGTTTTCAAAAAGCTTCATTTGAGGGTTGTTAAAATCTGGGATTGTGTGGTAAAGAGTTGAGGCTCGTACATGAGCCATGCCATTAAAATTTTGAAGGCTTCTGCAAGATCTTTTCTCTTCATACGACACTCATAAAATGCAATTATTTCTTTCTTTCAATTTGCTAAGTGATTACGATTGTCATCAAACAATATTTATATAGCAAAATACCAACAAATTACGGAGTTTTTGTACCATTACTATTTCCTACCAGTCACCTAGTATCATCACCTGGTACCATAATCTGACCATTTCATATCATAATTTATACCATTTCATACCATAATTTTACCAGTTCATACTACAGGCATAGTCATACCATTTTGTAACAATATTTTTGGGACCTGTGACAAAGCTTTGACGGAGATAAACTATTATTGTGAAATTATTAAAAGAAGAAAATATAAACGCTATTTACACAAATTAAACATTTATGCAAGAAATTATGAGCAACAATACTTTCTGATTACTAGTATTTCTTTTTCCAATTTTGTTTTTCACAGCAGTTTCTCTAGAAACTTTAAAAAGTCTTTAAAAACCAATTACTTTATTTATTAAGCATGCAATTTAAAAAAAAAAAAACGAATATTGTGGGGAAAAGTTATTTTTTTCTAGGAATAAAATCACCACATTCACTTTGACGCTTTACCTTGTTCTTGTCTCTGCTTCATACAAGGCTTACTTAATTTCAAAACATACCAATAAGCAAACACACATAAAGGAAGACAAAAAGAGGAAAGACATTTTACGATCAAAGGTGATCAAACAATTATGGTTCCTTAATTAAATGTTCAGTTTGATGTTACAGGGTGTTCCCTCGGCCACAAAAAAAGGGGGTCACTGATCCCCTAGTCAAAAATAATGGGGGTCATTTTGGAATTTCTGGGGGTCACAACAAAATGTTATTCGCTAAATCGCTTAAACAAAAGCTACTATTTGTGAAAGTATTTTTTTTTTATATGTGTAGCCTCTCGCTATGGTTACAGGTTATTTTGTTTTTATCACAGGAATCGACCATTTCGTTGGCAAAGAAAGCTTGTTGTCGGCCAGAGTGGGAAGTCTCTGTTATTTTTCTTGATAAGGATTATCCGTTTCGGTCGAAAATAAACTATTTTCACCAATTAGATAAATGATTAATTCATGTGTTTTGACACGCGGGTTGCGATCATGCTGCTGTTTTCAACGAATAACAAAGTGTATCTCTAGCTAATTTACAGTAAACCCTCGAGACCTTGAAATGTTGTTCTTGGTGCTCTTACCAGCCGCAGTATTGTCTGATCTTTGTTTAAGGGCTCTTCTTCTTTGCAGACAGCAAGAATGACGATTTTGACAGAGCCGAATGTTTTCATTTGAGATCGACTGGTTTAGTTTAGACCCGTTTAAAGACTGACGGTATATTAGTAAAATCGATACCCAGTCGAGTATTTCGTCCCATTTTCCCTTCATACTCAAGATTTTTAATCTGCTCACGATGCAAAAGTGTCAGAAGTATATACAATAATTATTACCTCTTAATGTATTTGTGCGTCCACCATGACGCAATACTGAAAAAAATGTGGGTTATTGTCCTTAACTCTTTACCACACAATCCCTACTTTTAACGACCCTGAGGCAGAAAGCCTTTAAAAAAAATTTTGGGAAAAGGAGAAAATGCTAGTAACCAGCATTTTCTCCTTTTCCTATATTGTTTTCTACCTTTCCCAAACCAAATTTCAAATTTTCAGTCACATTTATTTTGTCGTCTGCAAATGCTTTCAATTTGGATCAGCCTAAAATTTTGTTGTTTGGTAAAGAGTTAAAAGTGTGTCAAAATGCACAAATTCGTGCATTGAGGAAAACCCTGATGTTATCAATTTGTTCCTAACTTTAATTACATGTGTAGATTTACCTGATTTGATTTGAAAGAAATACTACAGAAAAAAAGACCAATTAGATTCTCTGTTGTAAATGATGTTGGATGAAGTCATGACAAGATGCAGATAAATTTACATACATACCTGTATATTGTAGATCTGTATATACCATTTGGGAGCATGTCTCTTTTGACGTAATTTGATAATTTGTGACGACAGGCCGTCAAATTGTTCCGTCAAATTAAGCTTATAGACGTTACTACCAAATGTACTCGCCAGTCACATATACAAACACTTCAATTAGTCACAAAAGATCAAATCTATCCATAAAATCCTTTATCAAACATTTTTTTTACTCATGATAAGATTTATTTTGTTGTTTGATATCGAACAAAAATGTTGGGGAACTGTCTCCAAATCTGTAGGGGAACTCTCTAAAAAAAACTTGTGTCCGGGAACTGTCTTGTCAGGGAAATGCCTTGTTCCCAATTGTTATATTAGTGCTACCTTTGATCAAAGGAAGATATGGTATTATCATGGTTCGAAGTGGTAATGCTATGGTACAAGGTGATCAATTCTGGATATAAAGTAGCATACTGTAATGTCATATGCTCGCGGGTGTCCTATCCTCGCGTTAACGGTATTTTCCGATATAAACAAACACTAGCGGCACCTAACCGTTGTTTATGGATGCAAAACTGTCACGGGAGACTGTCAATCGAAAAAAGAAAACCCAAGAATGTTTCATTTATCGGTAACTAAACAATAAAAAAATCAATGTAGATATGCTAATTCAGTACCTTTATCACCCACAAACCCCATTTTCCCTTTGAAAAAAATAGAAGTCCCATTGAATTTTGACCGATATACGGCTCGGCTGCACAAAACTGTAAACAAATAAGTCACATGAACTGCCATGAAGTAAATAAATGATACATTCAGGCAACCATACACAAGTTTTCTCATTTACCGTGAATACACGAAGTCATCATCAAAGATGGCTGTTGTTTGGGTACAAACGTCCAGATGCCGAAAGAGACTGGAATGCACTTTCAAAACCGCTGTATAACGATTTATTTGAACAAACTTAATAAAATAGTAAGTTAATTCATGATAATAAGTGTGTCTTCTCTTCTTTGTAGTTTATATTGGTCACGTTAACCGTAAGTACCGCGAGCACATGACGAGGCAGTCTAAATCTATGAAAGGTATTGGTCATAAACGAAATACCGGTTCTGGTACGAAGTGACTGCGTAACATACTGGCAAACCCCACCACTATACAGTTCTTTGCATATAAGTGGCACTGTCTCATGAGAGAAATGATATAGAATAATGAAATTTTTAGCTGTGTTCCATTGCCAGATATTGTATTGGATGACTCTATGCGAAATAGAACCACCAAAGAAATCTGAAATGCAATTTTTTGACGCATAACTTTATTTTCATGCGTTTTCGCGCTGTAGTGGTGGGGAGATGCCAATATGATGTCATTTTAATGTGAAAATAAATACAGTTTGTACCATGAAATGTTTATTGCTAAGTACTAATATGCCTTTTCAAGACACACACACAAAAAGAATAGTTTTAGGCGTTTATTTGAAGCAACTTACCGGGATTGCCCTCCATGTTGACATATGAATGAATGAACAAATTTCATTGGTTGATAGCTTCTCAGGAAAAACCCGGGAACGTAAATATCCGGAATCTGTCGGGATCAAGAAATATCCCGGATGACAAATTAGGAAATTCAATCCGAATATAAACCAGACCAACATTTCCAGTAAAGAATAAAATTCAGTACCCTTATTCAATTCAATTATCAAAGGTGCCCTTGTCCGGTGTGTTCGATCAAAGTGAACAGTTTATCTTAAGGTTAGATGGGTAACCTAATTCAGCGCAGACTGATCTTGATCTAAAGTGGCTGTAAAGGCAACAATAGTATTGAAAAGCTTCTCGACGGATTATCATTCCAACACTAATCTGCTGTATTGAACTGACCAGTGAAATCAAAGTTTTGTTCCCTCGCTTCGATTATGAAGAAAAAATTCTGCAACGTGTCGCTTGTGAGAGAGAGTGTAGACTGCGGCAAGATCATACTACAAAGAAGCTTATAAATACTGGTCTTAATTTCCACATTTCGAAAGAGATTTTAGTCGTCCGGCTATTTCGCAGGAATGTTTGGGTTAAAGGTCAAACCCTGTCTTTAAAAAGTATGATAACGCAAGTGTGAGTCAACACTTATGACTGTATTAGACCTAAATTAAATTATGACTGCATGAGAACATCCTGTCTAACTGATAAGGCCTTGTCATATCTAGAAGTTAACTAACTGGCCTGTGATAGCGGATAGACTTTTGCATGTGAACGGTCTAGAGTAGGAAGAAAAACATTCATTCTAAATTCTTTCTAAATTCATTCAATTTATATTCATAATTTTTTATCGATAATTATTTTTTAGATGAATTGTTTCATTTAAAGGCCTCTAGTTAAAAATGTGTACATTCATAAAACTCTTTAGATAGAATGTATTGCCTGATGATAGGGCTTTTAATAGATCTAGGCTGAATATTCGACAAGAAAACCAGACTTTTATTATATGTGCCTCTTAGGGCTTTTACATCGAAATTGTCCAATCCGTTCCCATCACCCTCAGCTGACTATCATTACTAGATCCGCATTTTCTGAAGACTTTTCGTTTCCGGTAGGAGTTCTTATCTTGATTTTTTGTAACGCGCTAGATGGGGCATTTAGACATATGCGTAAAGTGTCGACTCGGATCAGCCTAAGCAGTCCGTGCATCCTAATCCGAGTCGACAGTTTCCGTTTTCATGTAATTTTCTGTTTTGCGCAAGTGTATTGTAGCACAAAATCTAATACAGTCGTAAAGCGCCGTTTCGGATAAGCCTGCGCGAAATGCGCAGGCTGATCCGAGACGACACTTTACGCAAATGTTTGAATGCCCTTTTTCGCCTGCTACAAGCTATACTGCATTCATAATATCCTATAATGTCTTAAAATGGTGATGCTCACATTTCTCTCACTACAGCCTCGAACCAACCCTAACCAAGATTCACGATGAAGTTGTTACATCTTATAGTTGTGCTATGTGCTTTGGTGACAACACAGTGTTTGATTCTGGACAATGGAGGTAAACTTTTCTTTCCATTATCGTCTTCACATTTGTGTGTGTGTGGGGTGTGTGTGTGTGTGTGTGTGTGGGTGTTGTATGTGTTTATCCCTTTCCCAAACGATTGTTGGTTTTTACGACGCTTTGCCATCGTAAGACGGGCCGACGGCTTTTGAAAACATAGTGGGAAAAGGAGAAAATGCTGGTAACCAGCATTTTCTCCTTTCCCAACAATGTTTTCTGCCCTTTCATAGACAAAAATCATCATTTGTATTAAATTTAATTTGACGTTTGCAAACACTTTCAATTTGGCCTTATCCAAAATTTTGTCTTTTGGGAAAGTATTATCTGTTCGTCTGTGTCTGTCTCTCTCTGTCATCAATTTCAGAAAAATTAGACCCGCACTGAAAAACTTAAACTATTAACTGTAATGCAAATATGTTGTAATGATTCCGTTTTGAATTTTGACAATTTTGCACGTCAGGATGTATACATAACTTCTACATGTACATTTCAGGTGACAGACCCCCCAAAATAACAAAATTTCCCACCACTAATACTATACTTTTCAAATCTGGAGACCAAGTTCAGATAGAATGTGAAGCTACCGCACAACCATTGCCTGTGTATGATTTTTCTTTCTTTCTCTCTGTCTTTCTTTCTTTCTTTTACAATGTTTCATCACAGATTAAGTGTCTATAATGTCACGTTTTTACAGTCGTCCGCTGCAAACATGTAGGCTAAATGTTTTGGTGAGAGAGAAGAATGCAGTTTGTCAAGTGCCCATAATTACGAATAATAAATTAAGAATACATATGTCTACATTTTCGACAATCACAATTATTTATTTATTTATTTTTTGTTATCAGTACCAAAACGTAGGTCAAAAGACAGCACATTCTAAAATCAAGAAAAATCTTTTCATGAAGATAGACGGTGTAAATTTGACTGCAAATAGACAGGGCCCCTAAAAATAAACTGTGTCTACATTATTTACCAATCAAAAAATTCTATTCATTCATTTTTCATCAGCAGCCACGTAGGAAGCATTTCAAGATGGGGGGTGGGGGAGGGCTAACTTCGAAATACTGAGATTTTTGGCGTGGTTGTTGCATTGCGCTAAAAACTCATATTTTGGTTACTATGATTTTCAAAATTATTGGGGGGGGGGGGCTGAGCCCCCCTAGCCCCCCTGTTCCTACGGGCCTGATCAGTACCAAAAAACTAGGTCAAGGGCCAGCATATTTGACTACGCCGAAAAAGATCTTATTCGGCGTAGTCAAATATGCTGGCCCTTGACCTAGTTTTTTGGTACTGATGAAAAATGAATGAATAGAAATTCCATGGTATAGTGTTCAACGCTGTTTTCAACATTGAGTTTTATCGCCTGTCCACACTTTGCCAGATTTATGCTAGATTTTTTTGTAACATGCACAATGCTCTCTCCAAACAATTTAACCAGCTGCTTTCTCACGTAATATTTGTCTAGACAATGATCAGGGGTGAGCGATGAATGAATCTTGTAGCAATGACAATTATCAATCCTCAAAAAGAAATTGGCTGAGGTTTCTGAAAGCGTAAGTATTAGATAAGACTGCGACGATCCCGAGATTTATCGACCCTGGGAAAGTGGGAAAGAAAGCCTTTGAAATCATTAAAAGGAAGAAAACAGATTGAAATTGATTTTTATTTGATTTTTATCGTGGGTTGCAAATTTGCATTCGATCAATGTAGGAGTTTAACCCTTTACCAAACAATCCGTGGTTTTTACGACCCTGAAATAAAAGCCTTTTAAAACATTGTGGGAAAAGGAGAAAATGCTGGTATCATCATTTTCTCCTTTTCATAGTGTTGTCTACCCTGCCAGAAACAAACTTCAATGCTTCAGTTACGTTTATTTTGTCGTCTGAAAGTGGTTTCAGTTTGGACCAGTCTATTTTTTTTTTTTTTTTGTTTGGTAAAGGGTTAAGGATTCTAATTATCCTAGGTATAAATGGAAACTAAATGGATACTGGTTTCTTCCAAGCGGTAATGACGATCGAGTAATACAACAAAATGGAACAGGGACCATTATCTTTATGAGTACATCGGAAAAAGACGAAGGGATCTACCAGTGTTTCGTGGAAAACAGCCTCGGTGTGTCTGTCTCATCTAAAGTGAACCTAAGAGCGGCAGAGCTTCGTAACTTTACCTATGAGCCAGTTAAGGTTCTGCTGTTATGTTTCATTTGTTTATTGGAATAGCGTCTTAGTTTCTTCGGTAAATTTCGGGTGATCCTATGTACTTAGGGGATTGGCCGAGTTGTGACAAGTGCCCTTTGTCATATCATGACGATAGCTTAATTACAGGAATTTGACATTCTATAACCAACTTATCAAATATGAAAAAAAGAAACCTCCCCTATATAATCATATAAACACAAGAAATGCAACGTCTCGATTGCCGTTGTAATGCAGAAAAATGACCCCATTACAAATGACCCCCGGGTCATTTCTCGACGTAGAGGAATGACCCATGGGTCATTTTTCGACGTAGAAAAATGACCCGGGTCATTATTCTACGTCGAGAAATGACCGTAGCTCATTTTGTAATGGGGGTCATTTCTCTGCATTACACCGGCGCAAGCACAAGACAGCATTTTCCACCCAAAATCACCCACGAAACAAACGTTGATCATAATTTCCTTTAGCCTTAGCGATAGACAACAGAAAAACGTAGGCGTACCAGCGACATTCGGCGATTCCCCAGAAGACACCTTTTAACCGGAGATATCCGTCATGCTTTACAATTTTTTTGAAAATTTCGCTCCATCGAGGAGATCATTCGCTGACGTCACGGGAAGAGCCAGGAAGGGCCAGGAAGTGTATTTTCGGATTACGTATACATGTAGAGTCAAATATCTTTCCTTTAAAAGCGAATACGGTCAAATACTTTTGTTAGTTACTTCTAGAAAAATCTTACGTGTCATGTGATGTCCATAAATATATCTAAAAACGGAAAAAAAAAAAAAACTAGTAATACGTAATCCGAAAATACGGTTCCTGGCTCTTCCCGTGACGTCAGCGAACGGTCTCCTCGATGGATAGAAATTTTCAAAAAAATTGTAAAACATGACGGATATCTCCGGTTAAAAGGTGTCTACTGAGGAATCGCCGAATGTCGCAGGTACATTTTTCTGTTGTCTATCGCTATGCTAAAGGAAATTATGATCAATGTTTGTTTCGTGGGTGACTTTGGGTGGGAAAGGCTGTCTTGTGCTAGCGCCGGTGTAATGCAGAGAAATGACCCCCATTGCAAAATGACCCACGGGTCATTTCTCGACGTAGAGAAATGACCCATGACCCGTGGGTCATTTGGACATTTCTCTACATCGAGAAACTATTACTATTCTATTATTATATATATTAAATGACAACATTAACGCCAAATGGCTTTTCTGTATATGATTCAGCCACGTAGGAAGCATTTCAAGATTGGGGGGGCTAACTTCGAAATACTGAGATTTTTTGCGTGGTAATTGCATTGCGCTAAAAACTCATATTTTAGTTACTATGATTTTCAAAATTATTGGGGGGGGGGGGGGGCTCAGCCCCACCCCCCAGCCCCCCTCTCCTCCCCTGTTCCTACGGGCCTGTGATTATCATACAGTCCTTCCTGTTTACGTAAATTCGGTCATTTCTATCCAACAAATATACTACGTTTTGGGCTGACTTGTTTAAAGGGAAAAGCAAAGATACTTCCCGAGTATTTTTTTTTTCCAAACAGAAAGCTAAACTTCTGAAACGAAGGTCTTATCAATTGGCGCCGACAAGTTTACACTTTCAGAGCCAGTCCACGTAATCGGAGTCCTTCTTTACTTCTTTATTTAGGATATCATTTCTTTGCATCTCTTCAATTCACACGTAATATTTGTGAAAAATGGCTTACCCACAGATTATAATTGTATATTGAACGGAAATTATCTATAACAGATGATTTTATTAACCCATGCTTTTTCGTTGTATTTTTACAGACAATATCCGTTTCAATTGGCTCACCCGCCACTTTACCATGTTATCCACCTGTCAGTAATCCACCTGCAGATATACAATGGGTACTTCGGGAAGAAAACGGCTACTGGAAACCAGTTAATCTTGACTCACGTGTAACGATAGATCTTGAGGGTGATATTTCTTTCTTAGTTATAATTACTACAAGACAAAAGTTTTACAAGATCAGCTCAAGAGTACTTGAAGACAACAAATTCAGTGTGACTTAAAAGGCTTCACATTCTGGGACTTTACAAAAGTACAAAAAAATCATCCTTATACTCTCAAAGCCTTATAATTTTCTTTCGTAAAACTCAAGTAGTCGACAACAAGAGAAATTAGAAAATCACTAAAACTCAGGTCGACACCGACGGGAAAAACGGTCTATTTTTACTGGAGCAGCTCGCTCATTTATATACCGGAAATACACATACGAAGCTTCAAACATGGCGTCCGAAGATCATGACATTATGGAAAATAATTACATGTTTGTTATTTTATGGCAATTATGAGTCATTAGTCACGTGCTAGTCACTTAACATTCCCACAATGCTTTTTGGCGCGAAATCTAAAAATAGCTGAAGGGGCTACATAGTCTTTTACGGGAATACCACCCCCCCCCCCCAATTTATTTTTGGTAATATTATGATTCTTAATGATTGATGATTTGTATTGTTTTTTCATATAAATTTCAGTGATATGTATATTTTTTAATTTGGTGTGATGTGAAAAATCTAAATACCCACCTTTAAATGATAAAATCTGTATTTGATAGGCTGGAAAAGATAGTATGGAAAGGGAAAACGCTGAATCCGAAATTCTCCTTTTTTCCAACAATGTTTTTAAAAGCATTCTCAGCCTAATCTTTAAAGCTTGGATTTGTATGATAAATAATAAATTCTCTACTGGATTTAGATCTATATAAGAGTTGTCATGGCCTACATATTGGTTTCTGATAGATAGAAGAGATTTTATAAATTTGTCAGTCTTTAACAATTGAGTATCAGAGAGAGCTGAATAAGATGACAAAAAGGTGAGATTTTTAACCCTTTCCCAAACAATCCCTGGTTTTTACGGGTCAGGAATAGAAGCTTTTTGAAAACATAGTGGGAAAAGGAGAAAATGCTGGTAACCAGCATTTTCTCCTTTTCCTACAATGTTTTCTACCCTATCATATAAAAAAATCTTTTCAGCAACTGTTAATTTGTCATCTGCAAAATGCTTTCAATTTGGTCTGGTCCAAAATCTGTCGTTTGGGAAAGGGTTAAAAAAAATACAAGCTAATCTCAGTCAAGTCATTTTGCAATGGATATCCGTACTTGCAACAAGCATCAGATCGTTTTACGCAGGATACCAGAAGTTACCATAAGCAAGTATAATGCCGTTGTCTGCGCATGTCATATTCTTCGAAGATTCGAAGATGAGTATTTACAGAATGCCATCTAGCGGGAGATAATGAGTATAATGCTCTGTAAAGAAAAATTTTGTAAGCGGAACACTGACAGATAGTTGCAATAAGTTACAAACTTACTCTTTCACTGCCAAAATTAAAAAGACTGCATCTGTTAACCTATTACCACACAACAAATTTTGACATCAGTATGTTTGATGCTTAAGGCCATTTTCAACTTCATTTCAACCACTGGATTCTTTCCTCCCTAAGCAATTAACCCTTTTGCCAGATTACAAAATTTCAACCTTGTCCAAATTAAAAGCATTTGCAGACAGCAATTTCAGTGTGGTTCAGATGGTGCAATCTTGCTGTGAAAGGGAAGAAAACATTGTGGAAATAGGAGAAAATGCTGGTAACCAGCATTTTCTCCTTATCACACAATGTTTTTATAATGCCTCTTGTACAGGGCTGTGAAAACCTGTGATTGATTGGTAAAGGGTTAATGTGCATCAGTGAGAATGGAGTGACCCCTATCACAATGACCTTAATCAGTTCTATGACAGGAACTTTAGCCAAGCTAGGGAGTGATCGAAGCAGCAACCTTGGGTCTCAAGCCCTATACGTGAACTACTGAGCTGTTGGGCCTGGTTTACATGGTATGAAGTATAGACTAATATGCATGTTACTGACAGGGAAATTTGTAATCGTCAAAAAAAAAAAAGAATGAGAGGATGGAAGACAAGAGTGGTTAAACAGCAAAAGAAATGCTTTTGAAATTAAAAAATAACAACTTGTCGTTTTTTCTTAGGAAGGTTACGTTTCACTAGCGTGCATAAAAGTGATGAACAGGATGGAAATTCATATTCCTGCCTTGCAATAAACTCCATATTACGAAGAACAAGTGTTGGTCCAGAGCTTAAGCTTAAAGTATTTGGAGGTATGTTGTACTCTTTCATTGCCATTGGCAACATGAATAGCTTTTGCAGATGCAAGATCGGACTACAAACTAAGCCATAAAAAAACTCTGAAATTTTCACCTGGGTTTGTATTCAACCAGTCATAAGAACATTCTTGGTCTTTTTCTTCAAGATTTCCTGACCATTTGGTTTAGCCAATCATAAATCATGTTACTTTCACATAGACATAATTCTGAAGACTAAGACTAAGAATGTTCTTAAGAATGGTTGGTGAAGGCAATATTATTAACCCTGCAAATTTTCAACACAATAGCTAAAGCATTTTTTTAAAGATATTTCAAAATTCAAGGGGCCCCTATGAACCTCAAACTATGTTTATATGATTTTACAGCTCTGTTTTTTTTTTAACCCTTGCAATGCTAAGTGAATGAAATGGACATAATCAGTGAGCACTAAAAATGCAGACTGTGTCATTTCAAAGCTTCTTTTTGCAATTTTATCTGGCAAAGAAAAGGACAGTGTAGATCCAAGCTTAGATTACAATGTCTGAATAAGCAACAACTAGATCTATGACATAACAGGGGATAATCTATTTTTTATTTCACAAAGTCACACCGATGGTTCACCCTGCACAAGAACTATGGTCCAGTCCAACTTCCTTGATAGTTCTGAGAGGAGAAGAGCTCAACCTTAAATTCATCTGTAGTGGAAAGTAACTATAAGTTCTATATATCATTCAATTCTTTATTTATTTTGTTGATACTCTTATTAACCCCTTTACTGAACAAAGCAGACTTTTTTAACAATGCTGCAAAAGAAGACATGAAAACATGGCACCATATCATGTAGTAAACATCTTTCTTAATTCTTTACCACACAGTACCGACTTTTAACGACCCTGAGAAAGGAAGCCTTTGAAAACATTGTGGGAAAAGGAGAAAATGCTGGTAACCAGCATTTTCTCCTTTTCCAACAATGTTTTCTACCCTTTTCAACTGAAATTTCAATTTTTGATACATGTTCATTTTGTCATCTGCAAATGCTTTCATTTTGGACTAATCCAAACATTTGTTGTTTGGTAAAGAGTTAATGAGCAGTTCCTCATTTTGCCACAATGTTTTTATCTTATACTTGGATCTGTAGTGTATGACATCTGGAGATATATTTGGTCCAAAATAGCTGTATTGTATATTTATTTTCTAAAGTTTAGTAATTTCTGCCAGTTAAAGATGTTAATTTAATTTATTCCACCTGTCTGGCTATACATGACATTGTATGTTTTTACATGAAGACTAATTCTAGATTGGTCATACCTGAAAGCAGCTGCAGCAGATAAATGAATTGTACATAAATTGAAGGGATGTACATCTGAAACAGTGAGAAAATATTGTGGGATATGGTGAAAATGCTGGCTACCAGCATTTTCTCCTTTTCACGCACAATTTTCAGAAAGTTTTTTCCCCCTTAAAGGTCACTTAAAGGTTAGATCAAATGATTTCTTAATGGGTATTCTCATTTTGCTAACAGTGAATATTAGTCTGTTAATTTATTCCTTAAAGTTCTGATTTTGCAATAATTCAAGTCCAACACCTACTGTGTACTGGAACAAAACAGATGGAAACCTACCAGCCAAGGCAACACTCCAAGATTTCGGTTTACATCTAGTAATTCCTGATGTACAATATGAAGATGATGGAGTATACCAGGCCGAATGCATTAACTCAGAATCACCTGTACCAGTTAGGAAACTCTTTAGTGTGTTTGTTAAGTGTAAGTATATTTTCTAGTTTGAGAAAAAAATGTGCCATGCTCTGAGA
Source organism: Tridacna crocea (assembly GCA_943736015.1). Classification (NCBI taxonomy): domain Eukaryota; kingdom Metazoa; phylum Mollusca; class Bivalvia; order Cardiida; family Cardiidae; genus Tridacna; species Tridacna crocea. The sequence continues at coordinate 26,017,738 of OX031062.1, forward strand.
AGAGGGGATTTAACTCTTTACCACACAAGAAAATTTTAGACTGGTCCAAATTGAAAGCATTTGCAGACAACAAAATAAAGTTGACTAAGACATAGAAATTTGTTCTGGGAAGGGTAGAAAACACTGTGGGAAAAGGAGAAAATGCTGGTTACCAGCATTTTCTCCTTTTCCCACAGTGTTTTCCAAAGGCTTCTTTCTCAGGGGCGTCAAAAGTAGGGATTGTGTGGTAAAGGGAAATGCATTTTCCAAAAGTATTGACCCAGGTCAGCCTGCACAGTCTACGCAGGCTGACCTGGAGTAAAACTTCATATTGTTTTTTATATTTTCTGCATGTTAAAGGATCATTCTCCCTACAGATATGGTCGGTTGTCTTACAAAATGGATTTTATGGATCAATAATTATGTGATGACTTGGTTGGTGTAATACATTACAGAGCTGTATTAACCCATTAACACACAACCCCGACTTTTAAAGACCCTGGGAGAAGGCCTTCTGAAAACATAGTGGGAAAAGGAGAAAATGCTGGTAACCAGCATTTTCTCCTATTTCCACAATGCTTTCTTCCCTACCCAAAAGAAATTTCCAATTTTCAGTCACTTTTATTTTGTCATCTGCAAATGCTTTCAATTTGGACCAGTCTAAAATTTTGTTGTTTGGTAAAGAGTTAAATATGCCTCCAACACCTTTTTTATCTTTAACTGTTTACTACACAACAAAATTTTGCTACAGTGAAATAATTTTCTGACGACAAAAGAGTTAAACTTTCTTTTGTCAGAGCCTGGCTCAAATCAAGATAATACATGCGGCCACAATTCCATAGCCTGATATTAATAAAGACGTCATTTCCATGCCAAAAGTAATCTCCACAAATGAATCACAAAATTAACAGCAACATTACACTAGATGCTGACCATGAGATGCAGTTGTATTTTCAGTGAAACTTTTGCACTGTTTGTTGCAAAAGAGACCTAACTGTGTCAAAAAATATTTCCAGGATTACCTGCCCTTCTGGTCCATGTTAGCTTTCACTGGTCCAATTTTAATTTTTTTTGTATTGGATTTTAATGCCATTTTAACAACTTAGATCATAATTATCATGGTTGTCAGTGACGCAACCATGTGTTTCCTGGCTTTCTCACAGCAGCACTGCCACAACTTTCTTTCCTAAGCCACTGACTGCTTTTCTCACACCCTTCAGAGGTGAGAGACAAATAAATTGCCAAAAAGAAGGTGCGCCTCTACTGTGTATCAAACTCACAACCTCCAGATCACAAGTCAGATATGCTAACCATTGAACTACCTGGCGAGGCTCAAATTTAACCCTTTACCAAACAACATAATTTTAGACTAGTCCAAATTGGAAGCATTTGCAGATGACAAAATTAAAGTGACTCAAAAATTGATATTTGTTTTTGAAAAGGAAGGAAACATTCAAAAAATCATTTCAGAAGGCTTCTTTCTCTGAGTCTTGAAAACCAACGACCTTTTGGGAAAGGGATAAAGTGAAAATCTTGCATAATGAAAGAGATATAAGTTCATGTCAAATCTTCAGCACAACACAGACAACATGATTATGAAAATACCTTGATGTTTTCTTCAAATAGAGCCCAGTTTATACAAATACTGTATACAGCATGGTTTCATGAGCCTGCATTTACATAAACTAAATTTCTTTACTGAGGAAAACATCTCCATTAACACTTTACCACACAATCCCAACTTTTAATGACCCTTAGAGAGAAAGCCTTTGAAAACATTGTGAGAAAAGGAATGTTTTCTACCCTTCCAAAATCAAATTTCAATTTTTCAGCCAAAATTATTTTGTCATCTGCAAATCCTTTCAATTTGGACCAGTCTAAAATTTTGTCGTTTAGTAAAGAATTAAATATGCCTCCAACACCTTTCTTATCTTTAACTGTAAACTGACTATGGGAAAAGGAGAACAATTTCTAGCAATTGATCTTTTCCAGACAATGTTTTCAGAAGTCCAATATTTCAGTCTTGAAAACATGATTGCTTGGTTAGGCAGTAAATCCCTAAGTAAATAAAATGAAAAGTTTCCGCCAATAGTTAACATTGAAATATTGCAATTCAAAATTTCCTTTCACTACAAAAAAATTTATTTATCTGTTAAGCTCAAAAAACAAATCATATCTAAAGGGTTATGTGATTTTGAATAGCGCCATATTGAACAATAATAACCATATTTTGCTGATGATACCGACTTCAACTTTTTGCATCTGAAACAAAATGCATGTACAAGGGAATAAATCACTTATTTTCAGCTGCACCTATGTGGACTAATCCTCCTAAAGACATAAATGCCCATGTTGGAGACAACGCTACGATTGTGTGCCAGGCTGATGGCCATCCAGAACCTTCAGTGCACTGGTACATTAATGGTGTTGACATAAACAGTAAGATAATCAAAGTTTGTCCCATTTATGAAACAACTGATTAGCGTAACCCTTTCCCAAACGATAAATTTTGAACCCTTCCGAACCGAAAGAGTTTGCAGACAACAATTTTTTATTTGGAGAAAATGGCATACAGTCACTCAAAAAGGGTAGAAAGCAGTGTGGGAAAAGGAGAAATTGCTTGTTACCAGCAATTTCTCCTTTTCCCACACTGTTTTCAAAAGACTTTTACTGCAGACACGTAAAATCCTGGGCTTATTTGGGAAAGGGTTAAACCCTCTATCATAACATCCCACAATTTTACAGCCTGTAACCCTTTACCACACAACAAAATTATAGATCTGTCTGAATTGAAAGCATTTGCAGATGACAGTTTTAATGTGTCTTAGTATATAAAATGATTTTTCTTTGATAGGGTAGAAAACATTGTCAGAACAAGAGCGGCAAATTGTCGCAAGATACGCCCGTCTTACCCCAAGTTGTAAAGCTGGGGCATGCACCAGACCAAATTCAAGTATGAAAAACAACAAAGGGCAATAACTCAAAAATAAAGCAAGCAAGAGTTGTGATTCCTGTGCACTGCACTCCCCCTTGATGAGATCTATCCACCCATGAAATTTCATAACCCTAGCTAGTATAGTTTTGGAAAAATTCACCGGACAAAATTCAAGTATAAAAAACGACAAAGGGCAATAACTAAACAAGAGGGCCATGATGGCCCTGTATCGCTCCACTGGCTTTTTAACCCTTTACCACACAAATTCAAGTGTTCATGACCATGAAAAAGAGGGCCTTCAAAAACAATGAACGCTGTCAGGCAGTACAAGCAGGTTAATTCATTAGCATGAAAGGTAAAATCCTTGGAAAAATAAGCTGAATGATAGAAACCTTACTCTGAATTTATTATTCACCTCATGTGAGCATAACTATTAGCATCAAAAAAATGAATAACACTTGAAATCAGAATATTTTCTATCAAAAAACTTAATGTCTAGCACCAATCATGTATCAATGCAGTTTGATAATCAAGGGAGGTAAATAGTACCAAACTTTATCTTTCATAAAAAGAGTTATTTCCCTTGATTAATGTATAAATTAAAGTGACTATATCTTGAGGCCCATGTTAAACTTGTGATCCCTGGATGGAGCCAATTTTGACCCCAGACCTACAATATGAAACTAGAATGTGTGGTTATAAACACGAATATTTTTTAATCTTGCCCAATAAAAAGCCGTGTAAAACACGTTTGCTCAATAAAAGGCTCTGTAAAATATGTGACCCATGAGACAGGTTTATTAAGCCAATGTAAAACTTGTGACCCCTGGGATGGGGTCAAACTTGACCCCCAAAGTTAAAATTTTCGCCCTCTTGGTAGAAACCCATTAGATAAAGCTACATGCAAAATTTGGTAGCCCTAGGCCTTATGGCTATGTACATGTACAAGTAGATTATTAAAGTTTCCCTATATAAGCCAATGCAAAACTTGTGATCCCCTGTGACGGGGGCTAAATTTGACCCCAGGGCTATACTTTTATGCACCCTTGGTAGAGACCCCCTAGATAAAGCTACATGCAAAATTTGATAGCCCTAGTCCTTATAGCTAGGTGCGACAAGATTTTGAAAATTTTCCCTATATAAGCCTATGTAAAATTTGTTACCCCCCAGGGCGGGGCAAAATTTGACCCCTGGGCTATAAGTTGGAAACCCTTGGTAGAGGTCCACTAGATAAAGCTACATGCCAAATTTGGTAGCCCTAGGCCCTATGGCTAGGTGGAAGAAGAATTTTGAAGTTCTCCCTATATAAGCCCATGTAAAACTTGTTACCCCCGGGGCAGGGCCAATTTTGACCCCAGGGCTATAATTTAGACACTCTTGGTAGAGGTCCACTAAATAAAACAACATCCCAAATTTGGTAGCCCTAAGCCCTATGCCTAGGTAGAAGAGGAGTTTTAAAGTTCTCCCTAAATAAGCCCATGTAAAACTTGTGACCCCCGGGGCGGGGCCAATTTTGACCCCAGGGCTATAATTTGAAGAAACTTGGTAGAGGTCCACTAGATAAAGCTACATGCCAAATTTGGTAGCTCTAGGCCTTACGGTTTCAGACAAGAAGATTTTCAAAGATTTTCAAAATTTTTCAGTTTTGTTGCCATGGCAACCAGAGTTTTTGAAGGAATTAAATTCTTTCAAGAAATTCTGAAGAGGACCATGGCAGGATCATTTCTGTGAAGTTTCATCAAAATTGGATGGGTAGTTTCAGAGAAGAAGATGTTTAAAGAAAAAGTTAACGCACGGACGGACGGACGGACGCACGGACGGACGGACGCACGACGGACAACGGGCCATGACATAAGCCCGCTGGCCTTCGGCCAGTGGAGCTAAAAATTAAGCAAGTAAGAATTATGATTCTTGTGCACTGCACTCCCCCTCAGTGAGATCTATCCACCCATGAAATTTCATAACCCTAGGTACTATAATTTGAAGATATGCTCCGGACAAAATTCAAGTATGAAAAACAACAAAGGGCAATAACTCAAAAATTAAGTGAGTAAGAGTTATGATTCATGTGCACTGCACTCCCCCTCAATAGGATCTATCCACCCATAAAATTTCATAACCCTAGCTAGTATAGTTTTGGAGATATGCTCCGGACAAAATTCAAGTATGAAAAACAACAAAGGGCAATAACTCAAAAATTCAGGGAGCAAGAGTTATGATTCCTGTGCACTGTACCCCCCCTCAATGAGATCTATCCACCAATGAAATTTCATAACCCTACCTACTATACTTTTGGAGATATGCTCAAAATTCAAGATGAAAAACAACAAAGGGCAATAACTCAAAAATTAAGCAAGCAAGAGTTATGATTCCTGTGCGCTGCACTCCCCCTCAATGAGATCTATCCACCCACGAAATTTCATAACCCTTGCTAGTATAGTTTTGGAGATATGCTCCGGACAAAATCCAAGTATGAAAAACAACAAAGGGCAATAACTCAAAAATTAAGCGAGCAAGATTTATGATTCCTGTGCACTGCACTCCCCCTCGATGAGATCTATCCACCCATGAAATTTCATAACCCTAGCTTGTATAGTTTTGGAGATATGCTCCGGACAAAGAACTGGACGCCGTTTGCCCACCTGCCCGGACGCCCACCCGCCCGCCACGGGTGATCCCATAATACGTCCCGTCTTTGACGGCGTATAAAAAGGGGAAAATGCTGGTAACCAGCATTTTCTTTTTTTCCTACTATGTTTTCAAAAGCCTTCTCTTTCACCCCTTCTCTGGGGAGTTAAAAGTTGTCATTGTGTGGTAAAGGGTTAAAAAGACTGACTTTGTAGAAATTGTGGGAAAAGAAGGAAATGTTGGTATACAAGATTTTCTTCTTTTCCTACAATACTTTCTACCCTTTCCACACAACCTTCCATAATGTTTGCTAACAACTTCAATCCTATGAGCGGTATTTTTTTATCTGTAAATGCAGTCAATATAAAAGAATCTATAATGTTATCATCTCATGAGTGAAGTATCAATGATTTATTCACTAGCATTTGATTAACTCAAAAACAAAACATAATAAAAGTTATTTACCCTTTACTGTATGACAAATTTTCAGACTGTCCAGATTGAAAGAGGTTGCAGATACCAAATAAAATGTAGCTTATAGTATTTGTCTTTTCAGGGAGTAGAAAATGTTGTGGGAAAGGGAGAAAATGCTGGTTACCCACATTTTTTCCTTTTCTCACAATGTTTTCAAAGGTCACTTTCCTTGAAATCATTAAAACTTGATGATACTGTGTGGTAAAGGCTAAATATGCAATTTTCATCTTATACAGCCATGCAAAAAATTAGTAATGGACAGTTTCTATACCATATTTATTTACTGAGATAGACTGATACAAGTTGCAGAACTATTTTTTATTGCCAACATAAATATACCTGGTGTAAAGGCTGAAAATGGTGTTTTTTTTTTCCTTCTAAAAAGGCTGATAGACCCTTTACTCTATCCCAAACAACACATTTTGGACTCTTACAAACCGAATGAGTTTGCAGACGACAATTTTAGATTTTGAGAAAATGGCAGAAAGTTCTCAAAAAGGGTAGAAAACACTGTGGGAAAAGGAGAAATTGCTCATTATGAGCAATTTATCCTTTTCCCACAGTGGTTTTCAAAAGACATTTACTGCAGACACATAAAAACCAGGGCTTGTTAGGGAAAGGGTTAAATGTCACTTAAAAATGTCCTGATTGTTGAAGTTGAGTATTTTACCCTAGAATGCCACTTTTGTCTCCATTTATTGGCACATTTGACATCCAGGATTTTAAACAGTGTATTTATGATCTATTGAATGACTTTTTTGGATTTTTATAGTCCCTATATAAATACAGAAATTTACATAGCAAAACCCAAGACCTTGTAAATCTCTGTTATAGCTGTGAATATATAGACACTCAACCAAAATACTTAAAGCCTTAACTCTTTACTACAAAATCCAAAGTTTTACCAAACATGAAATAAAAGAACTTTGAAAACATTGTGGAAGAAGAGCTTTACAGAGCAGCACATGTAGGCCCGCGGGGGCTTGTAAGTGAAATAGATTAAAATAAAGAATGCCAAAGAGATCCAAATTTTAAGAGTCACATGCACAATTAGATAGAGATTCATTGTGGTAAGTTTGGACATATTCCAATGAAAACTGTAGGGAGGGTTGCGCACATAAGAAATTGCTAATGGACAGACAGACAGATGGATAAGGTCATCCTTCCGGTGTATAAAAAGGAGAAAATACTGTTAACCATGTGAAAGACATAAAAAAGAAACAAATAATCATTTGAACAACATTTCTACTGTGATATAAAAATGCTTTCAGTTTGGTTGAGTTCAAAATTTTGTTGTTTGGTAAACAGTTATACTTTTAGAGGTATGAAAAGGAGAAACACCTTATTCTTTCCATGACAAAATTTCCACTTGGATTGTATCAAGAGAACTTGCAGACAAAAAGTTCAAATAAGGCCAAATGGTGTGATTGTTTTCCTAAAATGGTATTTATACGACACTGTGGGAAAAGGAGAAAATGCTGGTTATCAGCCTTTTCTCCTTTTCCTTCAATGTTTAAACCCTTTACCAGATGACAAAATTATAGACTGGTCTAAATTGAAAGCATTTGCAGAGGACATAGTAAAAGTGACTGAAAATTGGAAATTTGTTTTGTGAAGGGTAGAAAACATTGTGGTCTCCTTTTCCTACAATAGATTTTCAAAGGCTTCTTTCTCATAGTCATCAAAAGTAGGGATTGTGTGGTAATGGTTCAAGGGCTTTTACCTTAGTGTTGTTAAAACACAGGATTGTCTGTTTCAGGGTTAATCCTTTACCACACAATCCCAAGTTTTAATGACCCTGAAAGAAAAAAAGCTTTTGAAAAGAATTTTGGAAAAAGGCAAAAATGCTGGTAACCAGTATTTTCTTCTTTTCCAATATTCTTCACTACTGATTCATAGACAAGCTACACCATTTGAGCACATGTAACCCTTAGGCTGTTAGGCCCGACTTGTTGAACATTTGTGGACAGTATAGATTAAAGATCAGACTGCACATTCTCAGCAGTCTGATCTTTAATATACACTAACCAATAAGGAGATATTATTCCCTATAAGACAACTCTGAAATAGTAATGTTTGGGTTGTTAATATCAAATTAAAAATTTGAATTTAGCTATTTAGCCGGATAAGACTTAATTGTTTTTTGCAAATGCTCTAGATCAGGACAAGTCCAAAATTATATTGTGTGGTAAAGAGTTAACTCTTAATCACACAACAAAATTTTAGACTTCTCCATACTGAAAAAATGTGACACATTATATGTGATTTTCTGTGAAAGTCTTGAAAATCTTGCGGGAAAAGGAGAAAATGCTAGTTTTCAGCATTTTTTCCTTTTCCCACATGGTTTTAGCTTATCTAAAACCTTGAAACTAAGAGTGAGTGAGGTTTGTTTGACAAGCACTTACTATCAAGTATTTATAAAACATCAACAAGGAACCTTATCAAAATTTACTGCTTTTTAACATCATGGCAATGTAGTAGCATACCAGTACTCAAAATGTTTCTGTGACAATATTATAAATAACACAGACAGTTTTTTTGTTTTAACAGAAATAAAACAACCCCTCTCCCCAAAGTTTTTTTTTTATCTACTCATGAATAAAAACACAGATAAAGCTGATCCTGTCTTTTTCATTTCAGGATCACATGATACACGATTTCTGCGACCAAATGGAACAGCTGTTATTCTACCAAACTTACATCTAAGTGACCATATGAACATACAGTGCAACGCTAGTAACGTGTATGGCTATGTATGGGGAGATGTGTACATTAATGTTACACCTTGGTTAGTCTTTACTTCTTTTTATAGCTGCTGCACAACATATTCAATCATGTCTCTGAAATAACTAAATGCAATATAATAATATCTAGTTATTTAACCCTTTCCCAAACAATCCCTGGTTTTTACAGGTCAGGAATAGAAGCCTTTTTAAAACATTGTGGGAAAAGGAGAAAATGCTGGTAACCAGCATTTTCTCCTTTTCCCACAATGTTTTCTTCCCTATCATATAGGAAAATCATCTTTTTAGCAACTGTTAATTTGTCATCTGCAAAATGCTTTCAATTTGGTCTGGTCCAAAGTTTGCCGTTTGGGAAAGGGTTAAGCATGCATTGATTCAAGTACACTACATATTCGCTACATGTACATTAATTTGTGCAAAAATGGCTGGAAGGTACATTGCGTGAGCCGTTCTCTGGCAAAAGGGGGTAAAATGCACCTTTATAATGTATTATACCATGAAAATCATCACATAATTATAGATCCATAAAACCCATTTTGACTAAAATCATGCAGAAGAATGGCCTTTAGACATGCCAAAAACTTGCAAATAACATGCTAATACAGGTTGATACTTTTTGCAGATACATTATTAAGATCTGTATATTGCATTTTCATGGCAATTCAGGCAGGAATTTCTTCCAGAAAAGCTGATACTGTTGATTCCAGATCAGACTGCACATATGTGTAGTCTGATTCTGATTTAAGCTATGTATCAAAAAGTAACTGAAGATGCTTCTGTTAGTGTGAGATAATAATATATTTTTCTCTCATCATTTCAGAACTTAGCCCAGGAAAAGAACACACAGGCCTCAAAAAACTGTTTTTCATATATTCTGAGTAAAATCATTAATTCTGGATTAAAACATTCCTAATGCTTTTTTTTTAAATCTTAATTCTTCTTCTTTTCCACCCCCCCTCCCGACCTAGGAGAAAACATTTTTTTCTTAAAACACACCTAGTTCAGAAATTTAAACTCTTAATGAGCTTCTGGGTCATAAAGTCGTATTTGTGCATCAGAGGGAAAAACCAAAGGCTTTGTATAAAAATCTGTAACTATTACATGTGTACAATTAAAAGTGTCATTTACAGGTCAAGATATGTTTGTAATAAATAATTATATGTATGTACATGTATGTTAACCCTTTACCCCATAAGGCATTTCTATGGCATCTGTAATTGACCCTAAATAACAGCAAGGATGAAGCTGTTTCTTATATGTATATGACACCTTTTGATAGCATAGAAAACATTGTGGCAAAAGGTGAAATTGCTCGTCACGAGCAATTTCACCTTTTGCCACAATGTTTTCCAAGGGCTCCAACAAGCAATGCGTAGAAATGAGTATCTGTGGAGTAAAGGGTTAAAAGGTACAGTCTTCTTCTTGAAAAGAATCTTGGATTCAAATGGACGGAATGAAAAATAACCCAAACTTCAGGCTGTGGAACAAGCTGCCAGAATCTGTTACTGTGTTACTGGTATCAAAATGCTGAAAATTCAAAGGAAACAGAAATCTGACAGATTTATATGAATTGTAATAATGTCAGCAGTGAATGATTTATTTATAAGTTGTTCACTTTTTATCAGCTTACAAAGTTTTAGGTAAACCCTTTACCACACAATCTTGACTTAAAACACCTCTGTGAAAGAAGCCTTTTGAAAACATTGTGGGAAAAGGAGAAAATGCTGGTAACCAGCATTTTCTCCTTTACCCACAATGTTTTCTTCCCTTCCTTAAACAAATTTTAATTCTTTAGTTACATTTATTTTGTTGTCTGTAAATGCTTTCAATTTGGACCAATCTAAAATTTTGTCGTTTGGTAAAGAGTTAATCCATATTAAAATCATTTGCAAATGACATATTGAATGTTGTTTATATGCTGGGATTTATTCACCTTTGATAGGATAGAAAACACAGCGAGAAAAGGAGAAAATGCTGGTGACCACAATGTTGTCAAAATTTTTCTTTCAGAGGGTTATTTAGCACCTAACTTAGTAAGGAGATAGCCCTCAAGTAAAGAAGAAAGACAAAAAGAGAAAAAGTATTTTTCAGTGGAATTTCCTTTATGGGCTATGTAACCCCTTTAGGTACTTTAGAAATTCATGCTAGCACTTTGCAAAGACTTTTGGGAATGCTGATTACCAAGGTTTTTACTTAAATCTGTATGATGACATCATATCTGATGCAATGAAATTAGACAGAGTTACTGCTTACAAATAAACTATCCCTTTATTTAACTCTTTACCGCACAATCCTGAGTTCTATCGACCCTGAAAAAAAAAGCCTTTTGAAAACACTGTGGGATAAGGAGAAAATGCTGGTAATCAGCATTTTCTCCTTTTCCCTCAATGTTTTCTACCCTTTCCAAATCAAATTTCAATTTTTGATTCACAACTATTTTGTCGTCTGCAAATGCTTTCAATTCGGACTAGTCTATAATTTTGTTGTTTGGTAAAGAGTTAAATTCCCAAAATTGCAAAATTTAGCTGAATGCAATCATACAATTTATAGCATGTCAAAAGAAAAATTTCCCTAGCCGTATTTCATTGGTAGTTTACAATATACCTGGATCATGAAATAAAAACTGAATAGGCCCCTTTAACCCATTACCACACAATCCCTATCTCTAATGACCTTTAAAAAGAAGCCTTTAGAAAACACTGTTGGAAAAGGAGAAAACGCTGGTAACCAGCATTTTCTCCTTTTCCAACAATGTTTTCTACCCTTCACAAAGCAAATTTCTAATTTTCAGTCACTCTTATTTTGTTATCTACAAATGTTTTCGATTTAGACAGGCCAAAATTTTTTTTTGTTTGGTAATGAGTTAATCCTCTACCACACAATTCTCAGTTTTACACTCTGAGAAAGAAGGTTTTTTGAAAAAAAAAAAAAACATGGTGGGAAATATTTTCTACCCTATCATTGACAGTAGCCCTTACTTGAGCTACATTTATCTTCTGAAAATGCTTTCAATCTAGCATTTTGTCATGTGGTATAGAGTCAAATGAACACAGAAACACTTCAAATCAAAACTGTAGAAGCAGTAATCCTGCATAAAGACTGATAAGCACTTACCTTTGGGTGGACCACCTGCTTCTCTGGCACTGCTTCCACCTGAATTACATTAGAAACAAAAAGCACATATTCAGACCATGTTTTGGAATTTCTGTTCAATTCCAAAATAACAAAGTAATATATATTTAAGACTTTATATACTCCTAAAGAGGACAGCTTTTGAAAACATGTTGGATAAGGAGCATTTGCTTACAATTAACAACTCCTTTTTTTTCCAACTATGTTTTCAATATCACTGCAAAGCATTTCCTCTTTCAAATATCCCTCATAGCATGACTTGTTTTAGTCACCTGAATGTCGAAAAGAATTAAAATCTGTAGTTATCCCTTTACCACACAACAAAATTTTGAATATTTAAAGCATCTGAAATTACATGTAGCTAAAAAGATGATTGCTGTCTTTTGTAAGGTTACCAGAATTTTCTCTTTTCCCAACAATGTTTTCAAAAGCCTTCACCTGCAGGGTTGTTCAAATGCAGGATTTTGTGATAAATGATTAAACATTAAAGAACCATTCTAAAAAAACTTAAGGTGATTGAATGGAGTCCTCCCATGAAAAGTAACATAGGAACTGCATAATGTTGGTTTACTTCGAAAACCTCGTAACTACAGCTTGTTACAAGCTGTAGTTACAAGGTTTTTGAAGTAAACTGACGATAAGTACTTTTGATTAATTTCCCCTGAAAAAAACAGGAGGATCCTTGGACAGGCCATATTTTCTAAATCTCATTCCCCACACAAAGGAAATGATTAGTAAATTTTTTGTAATTTATTTTATTAATACTTTTTGTAGACTCGTTTAGTAACTTTTTATCTCAAAAACCAACTCATGTCAGATCCTATATGTCTGTGGTATTTTCATTTTGACTAACTTAAAATTTTGTCTGGTAAAAAGTAAATGCTGTTGAACTTAAAAAAAAGTAGAAATTCACCAGCTGTCCATTCTGTTGCCAGGGACACTTCTGTATCATCAGGGATGTTCCAGCCTGCACCAGTATAGGAACGCACTGATTTCACAGAGTCACGCACAGTGTCTTGAATATCTGGTGGAGACTCAGAGAATTCCTGTCAGCAATTTTTTACAATTAAAACAGAGTATGTCTTTCAGATAATGTTTTGATATTCAATTACTTTTGATTTGGGTGAGTGCGCATGAAGATCAGATTACACAGGAGATGTAGTCTTTACCTGAGTGCAAAGGAAAATAAGATCAGGCAGAAGATGTAATCGGATCCTTTATATAGACTGTCTGGTACATGTATTTTGCGAAATATTCTGTATACTTTTTATTTGGTTTCTATTTACATTGGTTTTTATCAACAGAATAGGAATGTATGTTTTCCATCTATTCTAAATGGTTCAAACAAATGTAGAATTCTAACTTTTTCTCTTCTACTGGTAAAGCAATGTTTCATTTTTTCCTAAAGCTATTCTCACACAGCTCAAAATATATATTTCCATTTACTTCTGTTCTTTTTTCTAAGTGTACTTGCACAAGACTTTGGTAGCTCCATAATGTCTGTGTTGTGAAGGATAAACAATGCAGCAGTATTAAAAGTACATCAACATGGCAATAACTTGAATGAATCAAGATTTACGTGTACAACAAGAAACTTTGCTTTCTGTATTATTCTCTTAATCCATTCTTTTGACACTTGGACAAAGTTAAAAGAAATTTTCCTAGTCTATATTGTGCCGACTGTGATCTTTGATATTGTAGACCAGGATCAGATTGAATGGATCTTGAACTACACCATTTGATACAAGATGCACATACCCTCAAAAAATATACAACGGAATTATTTCAACTCTTGCAACTCTGAACAGTCCTGATAGACATTTTCAGTCCAGATATAAGGACAAAAAATTATAGGCCCCTACTTTCAAAGTTGCTTTTACCTAGATTGTCAGAAAGACTCGACAATGCAGATCAGAGATCAGACTGCACATTTGGTGCTTTCTTATCTTGATTAACAAAAAAAACTATAGTTGTGAAAGGTGCTTTGAGATTTAAATACATAATTAAGTCAGAAAATACTGTTTCAAATTTTGAAACAGATTGTTATGAGGGATTTCTCCTTACGGCAGTACCTTCTTAAAGATTGTTTGCAGTAAAACCAAAAATTAATCTGTGGGAGGTACTTCAAGAGACTCTACTTTCCAGACAGTAACTTAATACCTATTCCTAGACAATATCCTTGTTGCCTTGATTACGCTTAACTCTATACAAAACATTTGACTGGTCCAATTTGAAAGAATAGACAGACCACAAATTCAATGACTAATGGCTGAACAAAGGATAAAAAAAAACATTGGGAGAAAAGTAGAAAATGCTGCTTATCAGCATTGCCTCATTTTTCCACATTGTTTTCAAGGTTCTGAGGGTCTTTAAAACTTGGAAATTTGTGGTAAAGAATTAATGAACTGTTCACCAGTCTTTTATGCACTTAGCACTTCTGTATTAATGTTTTCAATTAAATCTATCAATAAAGAGGTTCATTTACTTTTTGTGTTGCATTCCATGCTTGGCCAGGGGCATGCAGATCTTTCTCACTATCAACAGACCTAAAAGGATGTGGGGGCTTATCAGCAAAGCGCACTGGAACAGTGGAGCTAAATTTTTCCCTACAAAAGAAAATGGAAAATATATTGAAGCTTAAAATCCATTCTGAAATTTTGCAACTAAAAGATTTCACCAATGATATGATATTTCTACCAAAGAGTAAACAATTCACTGACTTTTTGCAAACAATGGGTCATTGGCCCTTTAATGCTCACCTGAGTATGGTCATCTAGAGTTGATAAAGCTAAAGAGATCCTGGTTGTGACACTGTAAAACATGTGAAAGTGTGGCCATTCAGTGTAGCCACTGCACACAATTTTTTTTTTTCTAGGATTTGGCCAAGTGACCTACTTTTTTACCTGACATGACTCTTTTCCAAACCTATCTAAAATATCATCTATACAAACATTCCGACTAAGTTTCAAGGGTATTTATGGCCTCTAGAGTGCACACAAGGTTTTTCTAGGACTTAACCCAGTGGTTTACCTTTCCATCTGATTTGATTAATTTCAAACTTGTCGGGATATCAAGACAAACATTCTGACCAAGTTTCATGATTATCTGGCTGAAAATGTGGCCTGTAGAGTGTGCACAAGGTTTTTCCTAGATTTAGCCAAGTGACCTACTTTTTGACCGGATATTACCAAATTTTAACTTTGTCAGAGATTTTATCAACAATAATGTTCTAAGAAATTTCATCATTACTGGATTGAAAATGTGGCATCTACAGTGCACACAAGGTTTTTCAAAAATATGGTCCAGTTAGAGACTCTTTGACTGGTTGTGTCTGATTTCAAACCACATAGTCCCTACTTTTGACCTCCTGAGAAAGAAGCCCTTAGAAAACATTGTGGGAAAAGGAAAAAATGCTGGTTACCAGCATTTTCTCCTTTTCCCACAATGTTTTCTACCCTTCACAAAACAGATTTCAATTTTTCAGTCACTTTTATTTTGTCGTCTGCAAATGCTTTCAATTGGGACAAGTCTAAAATTTTGCCGTTTGGTAATGAGTTAAGCTTATTGTGAGTATTGGGCTCAAAATGTGGCCTCTAGGAGGCACACAAGGTATTTTAAGATTTGGCACAGTGACCTACCCTTTGACACCTTATGTAACTCAATTTCAAACTTGTCAGATTTTATCAAGAGAGACCATCTGAACAAGTTTCATGGAAATCTGGCACAAAATGTGGCCACTAGAGAGCATATAAGGTAAATGTTGATTACTGCATGAAGCACAACACACAATAGACACCAAACACAGCAAGATCAAAACAGAAAACCTTGAGCACAACATGCTCAGGTGGGCTAGAGAAGCTTTTCTATTTACATGTAATATAAAGCATGACAAACACCCCATGATGAAAAGTGACCAGTATAATGTTCAGTCTCCAATTCAGTCTTCAATCTGTAATGTTACTTACTATTATGTGAGCTTAACCCTCTCCCAAATGACAAATTTTAGACTCTTCCAAACTGAAGAGTTCGCAGACAACAATTCTAAATTTGATGAAAATGGTAGAAAGTTCTCCTAAAAGGTAGAAAACACTGTGGGAAAAGGTGAAATTGCTCGTTATGAGCAATTTCTCCTTTTCCCACAATGTTTTCAAATGACTTGTACTGCAGACGCATAAAAACAAGGGCTTGTTTGGGAAAGGGTTAATCAGTTCTCCTATTTTGTAGAAGTGCAGGTAAGTATATAGTTTTTGAATACTGAATAAATCAATACCTTCTAAATTGCGGTACATAGGATTTCATTTTTGGAATTTTACGAAGGTTTGATAGATACTTACATTTTCTTTTTACTCCTTGGTTCTGGTAAAGTTCTGGAGAAATCTTGTCTCTGTGTCTCTCCATCTGAGTCTGGCATAGTCCAAACTGGCTTGCGCTGCAATAAACACTAACCTGTTCTCAAACAAGTACAAGGCTTGACAACCCAAAACCATATTGGAATATATGCATTTGCCTATAAAAAGTAACCGCCCCAGTTCCAAATATATTTTCCCTATCCTCTAAAAGGACATATTCCTTCCCTTTCAATGACTTCCTGACTGTACCATTATTTTCTCCTTTTCCCACAATGCTTTCCAAAGGCTCCTGACTCAGGGTCATAAAAACCAGGGATTGTTTGGTATAGGGTTAAACTCCTTAATATCAATTTCTGTCAGTATTTCATGTTGTTTGTTTTATGCAGCAGGGTACCTACCTACGCATACTTTAGTTTAACCCATTACCAAACAACAATATTTTAGACTGGTCCAAATTGAAAGCATTTGCAGACGTCAAAATAAAAGTGACTGAAAACTTGAAATTTGTTTTGTTACGGGTAGAAAATATTGTGGGAAAAGGAGAAAATGCTGGTTACCAGCATTTTCTCCTTTTCCCACAATGTTTTCAAAAGACTTCTTTTCCAGGGGCGTCAAAAGTAGGGATTGGGTGGTAATGGGTTAAATCCTTTGCGAAACACTCCTCATGTTTTGATCTTTACCAAACAGTATGCACTTTTTAAGACCCTGAGGAAGAGGCCTCTAGAAAACATTGTGGAAAAAGAAGAAAATGCTCCAAACCAGCGTTTTTGCCTTTTCACAAAATGTTCTCTACTCTATCCAAGACAATTTGGTCATTTGAACCGCATTCAAATTGTCATCTGCAAATACTTTCAATTTGGACAAGTCTACATTTTTATTGTGTGGTAAAGGATTAAAGGGCCTCAAGAAAAATGTTTTACAGAATGTTATTGGAAAAGGAGAAAATGCTGGTAGATTTCCCTTTTCAGAAGTTTTTCAACTCTTTACCAATACACAAAATTTAGGACTCTACCAAACTGAAAGCATGTACAGAAGACAGGGTAGATGTAGTTCAAATGATAATTTCTGTCTTTGGTTGGGTAGGAAACATTGCCAAAAAGGAGAAAATGCTCATTATCAGCATTTTCTCCTTTTCCCATAATGTTTTCAAGACCCTTCTTTCTTCAGGGTTGTTCAAATTCAGGATTATGTGGTAAAGGGTTAAGACAAAAGTTTTATTGTTTCAGTTACATTAAAAAAGTTCTCCAGATATTCTTTCAATAAAGAGCATTAAACATCATTTCACCTGATAAAGACTTTACAGCAAGAGGTCATAACACTTTTTTACATCATTTCTATATACTTACTGGTCCTGCTACTTGTGATACACTCTCAAATTCTTCATCTGAAATATCTGGGGAAAATTCTGAGTATCTGTTGGATTGGAAGGACATACCTAGAATAAATACAGAATAAACAAGACTAACTCTTCACCAAATAACAAAATTTTAGACTGGTCCAAATTGAAGGCATTTGCAGACGAAAAATAAATGTGACTAAAAAATTGATTTCGTTTTAGGAACGGAAAAAAACACTGAGGGAAAAGGAGAAAATGCTGGTAAGGCATTCGTTTTGCAGGGGTATACAAGTAAACATGACTCCAAAAGTGAAATTTGTTTCTAGCAGGGTAGAAAACTTTGTTGGAAAGGAGAAAATGCTGGTTACTAGCATTTTCTCCTTTTCCCACTATGTTTTTGAAAGGCTTCTTCCTTGGAGTCGTTAAGTCGGGATTGTGTGGTAAAGAGTACCGTAAACAAGTTAAATGAAACTTTCGAACCAATAGCACGAACCCAAATTTGCTACTTAACTCATTACCAAACGGCAAAATTTTTGGCTTGTCCAATTGAAAGCATTTGCAGATGCCAAAATAAAAGTGACTGAAAATTTGAAATTTGTTTTGTTAAGGGTTAAAAACAATGTGAAAAAAGGAAAAAATGCTGGTTACCAGCATTTTATCTTTTTCCTACGATGTTTCCTAGAGGCTTCTTTCTCAGGGTTGTCAAAAGTAGGGACTGTGTGTTATGGGTTAAAGGTAATGTTTTGGGAAAATCTGCTATTTGAACAGTATAGGTTCAAGATCAGACTGTGTGTTCTGTGCAGTCTGATCTTGATCCACATTGTCTGCAATAGGTCTGTGTTAGCAGGCTATGGGTTAAATGACTCAAAATATAGCTTTCTATCAGCTTGCATTCTATCAGTTAACTATATGGTTTCTTCGTTTAATTTATCTGCCACTGAAGGTTTCTGTAGTTGTGACAAACTGAAACTTAAGCAGAAGATTTCTCACACTCATCTTTGTTTCATCCAGAAATATTGTTCTTGTCTCATTATGTCTCGATACCTGATTAGTCTATTTACAGCTTGTGCTAGAGAAAATTGTTAACTTAAATTTAATGTAATATGCTACCTGTAGGAGGTCTCTCCAAGTCAGATTCATAGTAATCGCCAAACTGGTTACCTGTAGGAATAAAACACCCTGCTTAGTTTACAAGTTTAGGTGTTACAATGTTTTGAGCCTTTGCAAATACATGTATAATTATGTTAGTGAAGCCCAGGAAAGATGTGAATATGTACCCTGTGACATGACTGAAACAATGTTGAAAGCATCATAAAACACTATTCAATCAAACATTTTATGCCCCTGGAAAAAGATTCTCAAAGAATGGGGATGCTTTAAAACAAGTGGTGAATTTGCTTTTTCAGGACTATTTGAACTGAAACTATTGAAAGAATAAACAAAGCAAAAAATCCTTTTCATTAATCAAAAATCACATCTACAGAATGACTAATGCAAACATGCAGTTAAAATATTTTCTCAGGTATAAAAATTGCTTCAAAGCGAGTCTCTATGAATGTAAGAGTTCTACATCCTCAGGTTCAGAGAAGAAAACTACAGGAAGCAGACACCATTAAGTTTACACTCTCACATAAAAATGAAAATGATGGACTCATGAAAAACAGAAAGAGAAATCAGCAAAGATAACTGCATTCACAGTGAAATATATAGAGTTTATTTCATCAGCTTGTGGTTAATACCAGGAAATATTTGCCAAAAAAGGTTAAGGTTTGTGAAAATAACAAGTGCTGTAAGGCACAAGTTATTTTCCTGGACCTTTCCCTTTTGAGGCAAATATTTCCCCATATTAATCACAAGCTGACAAAATAAATTATATATTGTATTTCCTCTGATTATTTTGTCATATAATGCCACTTTTAAAACTAGTGATCTCAAGTCAATTAAACGAAATACTAAAAGGTAGTTCCAGATTTTCAGCATGAGGAAAGTATTCACTGTGACATAGAAATAACTCCCCCAAGCTTAAATTCCGGCATTTCTTTACCCATAACATTTATAAAAATAAACACATGAAATATAATATACTAGTACATGGTTTCATGTCATCTTTTACTGAACCCCTGTCACATTTTTTTTGTGTAATGTAATAGAAATTTCAGACATCTTTTTTATTATTCTTTCATCCATTATCATACAAGTTGATCTTGAAATTTCCAAGAACTAATACAGGAGATGCAAAGAAGAGATATTTGAATAAAAAGGAGCATCCTTATTTTGAAAAATATGGAAAATCTGGTGCACAAAGGTAAAAAAACACAACAGAAGTCTGCTGACAAAGTTTCATTAGATTTGAGAAGTATATCTTTACCATTAAATGCCAAACAAACCTAACAGACATTTTTAGTCTAGAAAAAAGACCTCAATAACAGCAGTATGCAAGTAGGCCTTATCCAGAAAATTATATGCAAACTGGACAGAGTAGGTCAAAGATCAGACAGCATGCTCTGCAGACTGCATGCAGTCTAATTGACACAGTTGGGAAATGCTACAGAAATGGTGAAAGGCACTTTAAGAGTTAAAAAACTCTACAAAGTAATCTAAGAAACTGTAGGTAAAACAGAAAATGGTACTTGTTATATAAATTGTTTTATGTACGATCATTTAGATCATTGGTAAATAAAATTCAATTACAACATACTGAAAACATCTTTACAATCTATACCTTTAGCTAGCAAGAATGCACTTAATATTTCGGAGCAATGTAATTTCCAAAACAATATGCTTCATACATTTTAACAATTTAACCCTTTCCCAAACAAGCCCTGGTTTTTACGTGTCTGCAGCAAAAAGTCTTTTAAAAACACTGTGGGAAAAGGAGAAATTGCTCGTAACGAGCAATTTCTCCTTTTCCCACAGTGTTTTCTACCCTTTTTGAGAACTTTCTGCCATTTTCTCAAAATCTAAAATTGTCGTCTGCAAACTCTTCCGGTTTGGAAGAGTCCAAAATTTGTCCTTTGGTAATGGGTTAAAGCTTATGCTAGGGGAAAAAAAGTAACATTTCGGTTTAATGTAATTGCCAAAATATTTTTTTACCATAAACTTACCATAATCAGAAAAAGGTTGAACTCTACCAGTATATAAACTGTAAAAATGTCAGAGGTTGAATGTTAAAAAAAAAACAACAACCAAATACAACAATCACAAAATCGCCAAAACTAAGTGAGAGAAGCTACTGCACACTATTCATTTATCTCTTTACAAACAATCCTGAGTTTTACAGACTCTATAGACAAAGACTCTCGAAAACATTGGTGGAAAAAAGAAAATGCTGGTTACCAGCATTTTCACTTTTTCCCACACAGTTTTCATCCCTTACATGTTTACTGCAAATTCTTGCAATTTGGACAAATCTAACATTTTGTTGTTTGGTAAATGGTTTTTAGGTCTACATCTTTGTAGATTACATAAAACAATTTTGAATGGATATTTAATTGACATGTAGGCACA
Source organism: Tridacna crocea (assembly GCA_943736015.1). NCBI lineage: Eukaryota > Metazoa > Mollusca > Bivalvia > Cardiida > Cardiidae > Tridacna > Tridacna crocea. The sequence continues at coordinate 26,038,822 of OX031062.1, forward strand.
TCTTTTTTTTGGAAATATTTTACAACAATAAGCACAGTATTACGGTAACTGTTGAAAAGAGGAAACAGTATCTTTTCTTTTCATTGGTTCTTATTGTTAATATTCAAAACCAGAGTATTAGTCTAAGAAGTCAAAAGAACAAAGACATGTTCAGAGCTGCAGAAAGGATAGGACTTGAAATGCTGTGAAATATACTCGGGAATGGGAGAGTGAAGAAGTGGCTAGATGTGTTATCATTCTAATGATTACAAAGAAAATAATCCTCTAACATTCACATGAGCAATATGTTTTCATAAATTTGTCATTAACCCCTGACCAAACAATCCTGAGTTTTATTTGCCTCAAATAAGGAAGCTTTTGAAACATTGTGGGAAATGGAGAAAATGCTACAATGTTTCCTACCCTTACAATAAGAAATTCCATGATTTGAACCACTTTTAAGCCACAATAAGTTTTTCTTCTACAAATACATGTCCTTTGATAATGGGCCAGTCTTAATTTTTTCCTCTGGTACAGAGTTGAGCTACATACTGTGACAACATTGTCAAAACAAGAGCTATGCAAAGCTGCACCTATATGCCCCAAGGGGCCTGTCAGTGAGATGGGTTAAAATCTAGAATACCTGCAGATATCTAAATTTTAAAAGTCACATATACAACTACACATCATTCATTGTGGTAAGTTTGAACTTACTCCAATGAAAACTGTAGGAGTTGCACATACAAGAAATTGCTAACAGATGGACGGACTGTTGGATAGACAGACTGACGAACAGGCGGCTAGGGCTATAACATAATATGACCCTTCAGGCATATAACAAGGAGAAAAGGCTGGCTGTAAGAAGATTCTCCAGTTTCTACAATGTTTCCAAACACTTTTTTTCTTTCAGGTTGTGAAAACAATGAATGCATTTAAATGACACAGAAGTACAGACCATAAGAACACAAAGACAAGTGTTAAGACTAAAATATTTCATGAGCATGGCAGATAAAATTAGTAGGGCAGGTTAGTTTTTGTTTTAAAGACAGTTGTGTGCAAAGATGTAGTTAACTTTTTAAACTACTACAGAAAGAAGGCTTTTAGAAACTGTGGATTACAGATTAACTGCTGTTAACCAGCATTTTCTCCTTTTCCAACAACATCTCTACATTTTTGTAGACAAATCCCATCACTTGAATCACATTTAAGTTCTTGTTTGCAAATTACTTAAATTTGAACAAGTCTGAAAACTTTGTTGTTTTGTATAGAATAAATGCAATTCAACAGAGTTATGTTCAATGAAACATTGTTCAACACTCCTATCTATCTGTCTGAAAATACTAGTGTAGGAGAAATTAAACTGTTGTCTTTTCAACATGCTTATAATTGAAAGTTTGATTACAGCTTTTGGGTCTGGAATCATGTATATCTGCATCAAAGAAAAAGTGAGAGATTTGTTTGATAAGAAATTTGCCAACTCATCACTGTATCTGATTTCATTTCCAAAAAGAAATGTAAAAGTTATAAATTAGAAAATAAAGTCTTAATCTGACATATTAAGCGACTGGTAGTTCTAAAACTTTGTATGACTTTTTATGTATTCTTGAAAATCTCAACCATTTCTTGGAAAATGAAAAAAAATTTCAAACTAACCATGTTGATAGACTATACAGCAAAGTGTTGAAAATAGATGAACAATGTGGCGTTATAACTTACTCTCTTTATCAACAATATAAGTGCTGAAATTCACAAATATGAAAACATGATGATCATTCACTTCTATGTTTGAATTATACATGTATCTAGATTACATATCATCAGACCTTCTGTTAAAAAGAGTACATACCAAAAGCAATTTGCTAATAACATGTTGCTTTTGAAGTTTCATTGAAGTTCTTCATTGATCTGCTTCAAGTAACTTTCTTGCCTATCCACAGATAAATTCTTTTTTAAAATCTTATTTCAGATCGACATCATACAACTAAAAGAAGAACTTTTCAAATAAAACATCATTGTATTTAAGTTGACAAAAATTCAAACTCACTTTATATTCAGCTTCACATTGGCTTCCTCCTGTCTCTGACGTAAAATCTGCAATCAAGTTAAAAAAAATTCTTATAACTTTTAAATAAAAAAAAAATCAAGCATGAAAAATCCTTCATATACATGTATATCTGTTTGTTCTATAACCCCTCTGTCAATGTCAGAATAATAGACAAGGCAAAATTTTTTATTTTCCTTCTTTTGGTTACAGCCAAACATTATTAAATACCCTTTTTTTAATGATCAATATATCAGGCTGTAATAATTAGCTCATTACCTTTAGAAACAAGTATTCAGCAGACAGAAAATATCATGTCATGAGTCAAAAGAAGACATTGCCTGTTTTGAAAAGTGATCTGCTGCAAGGTGGCAAATTTCCTCTGCAGTCTATATAATGTTAACTTACCCGACTAAGTTTATGTCCAGACTTTGACACGTTAGTGACACCTTCTTTTTTAAGTTCCTCTGGATCCTCTGATAAAAATTAAAAAAAAAAAACATATAGATCTATATCTAACAAAAGCTTGTTTATTTTGAGTCACGATACAACACAGATATCATGTTTGTCAGTGTTTTGCCTATCTGCATCCATAAATTGTATGCAACATGCAATCCTTTGAAAAGTAGAGAAAAAAGAAACAAGGACCTGGGTTCATATTCACCTATCCTTCTCAAGAATGTTCTTTGTCTTATTCTTCAAGATTTTCCAAGTTTGAAGGTAACATAGCTTCTGACTGACTAAACCATTTATTTGGTTTAGCCAATCAGAAACTGTGTTACTTTCAAATATAGAAAATTCTGGAGAATAAGACTGAGAATGGTTGGTGAATATAAGCCCTGGTCTTCCTGATTCTTGTACTATTTCTTACATTTATGCACTTTTTTTTTCATTTTGTCCCAACTCTTGACATTGTTAAGATGATCAGAAATGCAGTTTTCTCTGCCCAATGTCAAGATTATGTGACAACCAAAATTCTGCCTACAGCATTCAATCACAAATCAAATTAATTATAATAAACTAAGTACTTTACCATGAAATCATGACTATAACACCTCTGCATCTAACAGTTTTGCAGAAAATATTATTAGGAAAGAGAAATTATTATTTGCTACATGTTACATAAATAGGAGCTTCAGAGGAGCTGCACACACAAGAAATTGTTAACAGATGGACTGACGTACAAACAGACGTACGAACAGACGTCTAGGGCCATAACATAATATGACCCTTCGGGCATATAAAAAGGATCACACACACACACAAAAAAATGGAATTAAAATATTTCATCTATACTACCAAGTAACTCTATTGCATCATCTTCCACATCATCATCTGGTTGCCCATCGAAGCCAGAATCCACAGAAACTTTATCTGTGTCCTGTAACAGCTTCTCAAGCTCCTCCCTGTGTTTTTGAGCTTCAAGTCTGGCTCTCCTTGTTTTGGTTACACTTCAACAAGAGAATGTAAATTATGTTTTCATTACCTATTATGCTGATTAAACTATATAGAATATATTGGCGGAAAAGGAGAAATGGCTTGTTTGCAGCAATCACCACCATTTTGAACATATTTTCCAATGCTGTGAAAGGCAAGGTCATATGTACTATAAAGAAAATACAGCCAAACTATTTCAGCATCTATTCCATTCAAAGAATTTCTTCATCAAAATCAATAATCAAGCCATTAGACTGAGATTTTTGACAAACTGTTTGAAAACAATGTTCCAATTCAATACTACTGCATCATGGAATTTGTCTTTGAAAAGGTAGAAAACATAAAACATGGTGGGAAAAGAGAAAACGCTATTAATTCTGTACCAGTCAACAAAATGTAGGAATGGTCCAAATTGAAAGATAACAAAATTGACACAAATGATGCTGTTTGTCTTGGAAAATTTTGGAAAGTTTACGGGAAAAGGAGAACAAGGTGGTAACCAGCATTTCCTTCTTTTTCCACAATGTTTTCAAAAGCCTTTATCTCCACAGTTGTTAAAACTCAGGATTATTTGGTAAAGAGTTTTAAATCTGAAATCTTTCATTAACTGCTTTCACTCACAAATTTCTAATAACACAGATAGACCCTTTAGACAACAGAAAAAATGGCATAAATTAGACTCATAATAAATATTTTCAAAGGTAAATTCCATATTGCTTTTCAAGTTTGCATACTTGTGAACACTTGTAGCTTGTTAGCATTATCATATGAAAAAAAAATCACGCAAGCACAAAATATATAGGAAAAGTTGCTACCTGGATGAACTCTTTTCTACAGAATCACTTGAGGCTAACTTCAATTCTCCTGCTAAAGGGTCATCCTCATCTCTTTGACAACGGGGACCTGTGTAACCATGACTCCTGTAGTTGACATCTTCGCCATCCTTGTAAGACAGAAAACACATGAGTCATGCTCTGTGAAAAGGGGATTTAATGGATTTGCAAAAAGTATCGAACCAAGTCAGCCTGAGCATCTGCGCAACCTGACCTAGATCGAAATTTTTTGTGTTTAGTAAATTTACTGCATATCTAAAAAACATTCTACCTCAGGATTCAGTTGATTGTTAACTCTTTACTAAACAAAATTTTGGACTAGTCCAAATCTAACACATTTGCAGATGACAAAATAAATGTCACTCAAAAATAGAAATTTGATTTAGGAAGGGTAGAAACATTGTGGGAAAAGGAGAAAATGCTGGTATCCAGCATTTTCTCCATTTCCCACAATGTTTTCAAAAGCTTTCTTTCTCAGAGTTGTTAAAAGTTGGGATTGTGTGGTAATCAGTGATTATGTCATTACTTGCTTGGAAAATACATCACAGATTTGCATTAAATCATTTCTGCCCCCCTTTTGCTGGAGCATGGGTAATATGCATGCATAAATGGTGAATTTTCACCATGGATTAAGGCCCTAACAAAACTTTCCTCAAGACACTTCAGCAAATGTATGGTGTGCAACATCCCAGCTTCCCTGCTTTATTCCATAGACTAACAGCACATTCTAAAGAAGAGAGATTTTCTTTTTTGAAAATGTAAGGATTTTCATACAATTTTTTTTTATAACTGGTGCATCAAAGGCTCTTTAAAGAGGGGCAATGGTAGAGAGAAGCTATCAAAAGCAAATCACTCTTTACTCCCTGCTGTGACTTAAATCTTGGAGTCTGGCATCTGAACACTGTCCCTTGCACATCACTATATCAAGATGCATACCTGTCAGAATATTTTCAAAGTGGGACAAGGTATTAAACATCTAACATAACAATAACATCTCTTCGGGGTGTATAAAACAAGGTTCTTTGACAGAGAAACACATACATCTAATCCAATATTTCTGGCCCAAGCCTTTGAAATATCTGTTGAATCCTCCTTTCTGAATCGTCCAGCAGCTTTCTCAGTGTGTTCCTGGTGACCATGATCCTCTTCAAACAGATCATCAAATGTTGTTGCTGTAACCTTAGTATCTGAATTCCAGGCAGTCTTTTGTTTCCTTCCTAAACCATTAAATAATCTAATATCAATCATTGGGAAGAGAAAAGTCACTATTAACTCCTGAACAAATTTGATTTAATGAATTCTAACACATCAAAAAAAAAAAAATCATGAAAACATTCTGATGAAGGAAATACTGTCAGATTAGAACTTTTCTCCCATGCCACATCCAGGAAAGGTCTACTGCACACTGACAAAAGCTTTCTAAATATGGCAATGAGTTAGAATGAGCATACATGTATCTTGATGGATCCACAATACATGGCCTTTAAAGTCATTCAAGCCTAGCTGCATATAGTGTACAAAAATTTCAGTTAACCCATTACCACACAATCCCTACTTTTGATGCCCCTGAGAAAGAAGGCTTTTGAAAACACTGTGGGAAAAGGAGAAAATGCTGGTAACAAGCATTTTTTCGTTTTTTCCCACAGTGTTTTCTACCCTTCTTAGAACAAATTTCAATTTTTCAGTCACCTTTATTTTGTCGTCTGCAAATGCTTTCAATTTGAATGAGTCTACAATTTTCTCGTGTGGTACAGAAAGTAACCAAAAATAATTTTACTGTTTCAGTAAAAAGTTAGCAGCAGTGACTTTCATTCACAATTCTTACAATTCAATATTCTTGTATTTCTACCTTCAAAGAGTAGCAGTCTAATTTGCTAAGGCCTTTTGTCTCAGCAGTGTCAAATACTACACATGAAATTGAACATTAGAATAAAATTTAGAAATGAAATTAAAAGCTGCAATTATCATAATAGTATTACTGGAATATGTCAATAAAACACAAACATAACAGGAGATTGCGTATCATCATGCAAATAACTCTATGTTAAAAAATATGAAACAGATAATAAATATTTTGGTCATTGACAAAACTTCACACATACTATGTTACAATAATTGTATCATCATACAATCATTTCAATGCAGTATGTGTGAAGTTTTGTAAATGTCATAAATATCCACTCATAAATCACTATCAAACAAATTATTGCAAATAGCTGTAGCTTTAATTCAGATTTCATGCATATTTTTAATAAATGAAAGAAATTAGCTTATATGCATCCAATTTGATCTGACCAAATGCATGATAATTACTACTTATAAGCAATGTTTTTGTATCTTTTTTTCATTTCAGCAGTGGTTTCCTGCCCTGATTGTACAAAAACCTTTCCCATACAAACTCAAAATTTAATGATCTTGAATTAGAAGGCTTTTAAACACATTGTGGGATAAGGATAACGTCTTGTAAAGAGTTAAGCCCATAAGCAAAAGCTAGAGAAACAATCTAAGAAGCCCATAGTGCAAAAGAATTAAAAGCTCTTATCATTCCCCATGCAAAGTATATTGTATAAGTTTACTGTGATTCAATGCTTTTGAAGAAACATGGAGTATATGCTCCAACGGCAAAATTGTTTCTTTCCCCTTGGATATTTTGTCCCTCTGAATTCCTAGAAAAGACATAAAAGGGAGGTCGAGATCTCCCTTAATGGGAAAAATTAAAAGGCAATCAAAGTCCCATCGAGTTAGTTGCTCACAGGAGCAATACCTTCATTTACCATAGTTCTTTATAGCTTTTTACTAAAGCGTAGATTTGTCCATACCAAACACATTTGCAGACGGAAGATAAAATATGCCTCATCAGATTGGGTTGTCACAGAGCTTGTAGAAAAAATTGTGGGTACAGCAGATAATACTGGTTATCAACATTTTCTCTTTCTTCCTTAGGGTCAATATGTCACAAGATTATCCGATAATGTGTTAACCCTTTACCACACAATCTCGACTTTTGACAACCCTGAGAAAGAAGCCTTTTGAAAACATTGTGGGAAAAGGAGAAAATGCTGGTAATGTTTTCTCTCCTCTTCGACACAAATTTCAAATTTTCAGTCACTTTTATTTTGACGTCTGCAAATGCTTCTTATCTGAACCAGTCTAAAATTTTGTTGTTTGGTAAAAAGTTAAGCCACAAAATGGTTGTGCTGATACACTAAATACTTGTCTACCTAAGTTGTCAAAAAAATGATAGCTTTTTCAAATTTTGTCACTTGCAGTAAAAGTTTTAGTGGAAATCTTAAATCTTTAATGCACAAACCTTGTTTTGGTGGCGATTCAGCTCTATCTTCTTTCACTTTCTTTTTTCCAGCAAGCCAGGGCTTATCATAAGATCTATCTACCAAGTCTGTTGAAAAACCAAGCAATTTCACTAACATACTGTTCTTCCTTTCAAAAAGTATGAAATCGACAATAAAAAGAGCCTAAACCCTTAAACTCTTACCACACAATCCCTGTTTTTAACAACCCTGGGAATATAACCCTTTGAAAACACTGTGGAAAAAGAAGAAAATGCTGGAAACCAGCATTTTCTCCTTTTCCAACAATGTTTTCTACCCTTCCCTAAACAAATTTTAATTTTTCATTCACATTCGAGTAATTGTCTGTAGATGCTTTTGATTTTGACAAGTCTAACATTTTATTGTGTGGTAAAGAATAAAAACACTGAACCTTGTTTTTCCATCTATAATACATCGTGACCATACTGCACAGAATATGCAGGTTGATCTTAGCTTTTCACAAACAGCTACTTTGTCATATACCTTACTTTAACAGTTTTCAAAATGGCAATATTTAACCCTTTACCCCCAAAAGGCATTTCTATCGTATCTCTAATTGACCCTAAATAACAGCAAGGATGAAGCCGTTTCTTATGTGTATATGACATCTTTTGATAGTGTAGAAAGCATTGCGGAAAAAGGTTAAATTGCTCATCACGAGCAATTTCACCTTTTGCCACAATGTTTTCTAAAGGCTCCTACAAGCAAAACATGGAAATGAGTATCTAAGGAGTAAAGGGTTAAACTGCTTCTCTTTATTGAAAAGGTCTATTGCATTAATAAATTTAATGATCTGAATGAAAAAGAAAATGTTTGAAAACTGACCACTTTAAGTAACAACCTGTAGACACTTTTCTATATCCAGGACATTACCATTCAAAACATTTATGTAAAAGGTTAAATTGCTTGTAAAATTGCATGTAATGCACAGATTTCCTTTTTCCAAATTTATTCTTGATTTTGTTCAATTAACCATGTTTTACGTGGACATTTGTAGAGTCATATGCTGAAAATTTGTTTTGTCAGGTAACAGTAAAAAGAATAGTGTAATGACTGCTATTCCATTTCAGATTGTGCATCTTTCAATCTAATGATGGGAAGATAAAATGTCTACAAATGACATTTGCTATTTGAAAGAGCCAAGAAAACATACATTATACTGAAACAAATAGTAAATGACTGTACTGTTAAAGCTATATGTCTGTGTGTCTTAACTCTTTACCAAACGACAACTTTTAGACTGGTCCAAATTGAAAGCACTTACAGACGACAAAATGAACGTAATTAAAGAATGGAATTCGTTTCTAACAGGGTAGAAAACATTGTGGGAAAAGGACAAAATGTTGGTTACCAGGATTTTCTCCTTTTCCCACAATGTTTTCAAAAGGCTTCTATCTCAGGGTCGTAAAAACCAGGGATTGTTTGGGAAAGGGTTAATGCTTTCAAACACTTCATGATAGAGAGGAGTAAAAAGGTGACTAAGATGACTTATAACAATTTACTGCAATTACCTGGCCCACTTCCAACTGCCCAAGCCTGGCCAGTACTTTTCTCTGGGCTTTTACTTCTTCTCCCTTACAGAATAATACAAAAAAAAAAAAATAGCATATTGACATTTACAAGAAATTTCCTATGAGAAAAAAAATTCTTTCTTCCTATCAATGCAGGTGTTTGGATTATTCTAGTCTTAGATGAAGTAAAGAATTGTATTCCACAGGGCCAACAATAATTTCTAATTAAATCCTTGATTAACCCATTACCACACAATCCCTACTTTTGACGCCCCTGAGAAAGAAGCCTTTTGAAAACACTGTAGGAAAAGGAGAAAATGCTGGTAACCAGCATTTTCTCCTTTTCCCACAGTGTTTTCTACCCTTCCCAGAACAAATTTCAATGTTTAAGTCACCTTTATTTTGTCGTCTGCAAATGCTTTCAATTTGAACCAGTCTAAAATATTGTCGTGTGGTAAAGAGTTAAGACAATGACAATGATAACCACATGGACCTGAGGCTTTTCCAATATATATATGAGCCATGCCCTTTGAAAAAGAGGCTCAATGCGTTTGCAAAAAGTATAGACACATGTCAGCCTGTGCAGTCTACGCAGGCTGACATAAGCCAAAACTTTTTGTTATCTTCAAATTTCCTTCATGTCAAAGGATAATTCTACCTCATGACTCAAACAGTAGTTAGACAAAATAGGTTCAATGGATCTATAACCTATAATGGATCTATAATTAGCTGATGACCTGCTAGGTATAATGCATCACAGAGATTTATAACGCACTTACTCTTGCCAGAATTTGGCTCATATACAATGAAAATGCTGTAGCCAAAATTAGTTAAAACATTACAAAAATCTGCTGAATCTAAAGCTTGTCATGTCTTTCCAATCCAAAAGAATTACAAGATTACCCCTCTTGTGTTTCAATGTCTGTTGTCAAGAAAACTTTTGAAAAGAGTTTGGAAAAAAGACAAAATGCTGGTAACCTTCATTTCCTCTACTTCCTACAATGTTTTCTACCATTTAACTCTTTACCAAATGACAAAATTTTAGACTTGACAAAATCGAAAGCATTTGCAGACAACAATATAAACATGACTCAAAAATTGACACTCAACTTTTTGAAAACATTGTGGGAAAAGGAGAAAATGCTGGTTAGCAGCATTTTGTCCTTTTCCCACAATGGTTTCAGAAGGTTTCTTCCTCTGGGTCGAAAAAACCGGGGACTGTTTGGTAAATAGTTAAAAGACCAATGTCATACTTTGAGCCAAAGCTAACATGTCTAATGTTTATTTTCTTGTAAAGGGTTAAGACTTGACCTATACCAGTAATCAGCTTGTGAAATAGGTGTCTGAATAAGTATCAGTACTGATAAATATAACATTAGATACCAATTCTTTCGGGTGAACTCCTTCTTAAGGTACCAGGCCGCAGATCCTGTAAAAAAACATGAATACATTATTGGTACATGCTCCAAATATGCTGAATGCTGCATTGTTTGGTTTTTGTTGCAAAAAATGTTTGATTTGACAGAATAGATTGATGGCCACCACAAGTTAGCCCTTAACTACACAATCCCAAGTTTTAACGACTCTGGGAAGTAGGCCATTTGAAACACTATGAGAAAAGGAGAAAATGCTGGTAACCGGCTTTTACTCCTTTTCTCACAGTGTTTTCCTGATTATCTGATTCAAACCCCATCATTTGTGCCATTCTGTTGTCTGCAGATTCTTTAAAGTTCAACCTGTCTAAAACACTGTCATTTGGGAAAGAGTTAAACTCTGCAAAGACCAGATCACACTTTAAATTACTAAAAACACTTGCGGTACATGTGGTAGGTAAATTGAATGTGTGGTACCATAATGAACAAATCTGCTATGGAAGAAAAGTATATTTTGTAAATAATTTCAAGTGTACTCATATACTGGTGATTTCTATTGCTTTCAGGTGTTTTTGTGCATTCTGGTACACATGGTGCATTTCTTTGCACCTCCTTAAAATATTCAACAACTCTTTGGTTATTCACAACTTACCAGGTCAATGTTGTCAAAGGTTTAATTGGAAATTGATGTCAATAGTTAATTGAAAACGAAAGCATGCCACCTTTTATATTTAATCGGACAGAGGAACTACTGACCTACTGATTTTTGGCATCCCTACATGAAATATCAGTGGTTTAAATGCATTTGTGCCAGTATATATTAGAACCATGATTCTGACAAAAACTGTTAAGTATTTGTTTAATAGCTTGCTGGTTTATACTTCTTGAATTATTGATCTTTTGTATCTCATATTGTCCTCATAAAGCTAAACTTTTGTGTACTCATAGGAAAGACTATTTTCAGTATAAGGCAAATGAGCCCAAAACCTGCCACAGTACTTCCCAACATCATTCTGGATCCACATGAATAGAGGGCTAGCTACATCCTTTTAAATATGTATAATACAAGCCACATGTATCCTAAACAAAAGGCACAGTGCCTTTAAAAATATATTGTTCTTACCTTTGGAATTGGCAGAGCTGCTTTCTTATACAAACATTTAATCAAGTATACAAGTGGGTCATCTGGCTGATCATGCAACACTTTATTCATCAGCTCCTAAACAAAGTCAAATAACATTAGATGCTATTGTTTTACAATGCATGGACAGAATTATTTAAGACAGCTACTTGAAACAGATCTCAAAAAAAGATTGACTTAATTGAAAATCATTCAGTGAAGCTATTTAAAGTGAAAACTTAATTATTATTATCATTTATCTGAATTATCCTATACAAACCTACAAAATTTTAGATGTGTACAAATTAAAAATTTTCTTAGAAAATGATCTTCAGGTCTGACTTCATGGATGAGGTTTTTCTTAAACCCTTTACTTCATAGATACTCATTTCTAAGCATTTCTTGTAGGAGCCTATGGAAGACATTGTGGCAAAAGGTGAAAATGCTCGTGACGAGCAATTTCACCTTTTGTTACAATGTTTTTAATGCTATCGAAAGGTGTCATATACCCATAGAAAACGGCTTCATCCTTGCTGTTGTTTAGGGTCAGTTAGAGATACCATAGAAATGCCCTATGGGCATCTTTTTGAACGGCTCTATAGAGAGCATTATGATAAAAGGAGAAACTATAATGATCACCATCTTTTTCCATACTATTTTCATACGGCTTCTCATTTGGAGTCATAAAAAAATTAAGATGTCTTGCTACAGAAAAGAGAGTTGAATTCAGAATTTCTGTATTTACAGTGATACATTGATCAAATACATGCAATTATAAGTAGATATATGGTAAACTATATTTTTTGAAGCAAGTGTAAAGATAAAGAAACATTACATTTAACCATGTACCACACAACCCCAAGTTTTAACTACCCTGTATAAGAAGGCTTTTGAAAACATTGTAGGAAAGGGAGAAAATGCTGGGTTTCTCCTTTTCCCACAATATTTTCTTCCCAATCCAAAACAAACATTATCATTTCAGTTACATTAAATTTGTTTTCTGCAAATCCTTTCAATATGGAACAGTCCAAATTTTTGTCATTTGGTAAAGACTTAATGACAGCAATCAACAAACCTCAGGTGATCCATTGATCAAGTGCCTTGGCTTCAATACACAGCTTGATATGCATGCATACGGTATTTCTTTGCAGGAAGTACATCACTTCCTACCTTCAGTCTGAAGGTGTCTGCTCTGATGCTATTTTTGTTACTGTCCTTCGCATACACCTTCACATCAGCCCTCATAAAAAGTACCTGGAACTAATATGATTTTACCCTTATCTTTTTGACTATACGACCAAATTTTCAATTACAACTGATAAAATGGGCGTGGATCTTTAGATAAATAATTAATCTTTACAAAAAAACTGATGTTAGTTAGTATTCTAAATCTTACCGTCGTGCAAATCTGTACTTTTCAACATATAAATAACGATCCATGCCCATTTTATTAGCTGTCACTAGAAATTTTGTCCCATAGAGTAGTTCGAAAAGATTCGAGTAAAATCATATTAATTCCAGATACTTTGAATAAACATTGCTCTGAAGGTGTGCGAAGACCAGAAACAAAAATAGCATCGGAGCAGACCTTCAAACTGAAGGTAATCACTTCTCAGTTCTTCATTCTTTACCCATTACCTTGGCATTTTTTCAGCATTAGGTTGCTTATCATGGTGGCTGTTGTTGCTGTAGCTAATCAATTTACAGGGTGCCACTGTGTTTAAGATCATGTGACTGGCAGTTCTTTTTTCAAAATAGAAGCCCCTTTAATACAGAGGATCTATCCAGATATTGGCTTGCACAAATGATGGTTTGATTATCTTTTGGAAAAAAAGGAGCTCCATGTTTTTATGGATTGAAGTTAGATGTAAGTAAATGGTTATGAATGATCATGTGTCATCTCCATGGCATAGGCCATAGGAAATCATACTGTAGATCTACCAGGTACCAAGTATTCATCAACACTAACAGGCTTCTTTCCAGAGTCTGGTAGGATAATGAAAACCTTAAAAAAGACTTTCCCCATTCAACATAGCGTCAGAGAGGAGGGTTACTGTGGGGACCAGTTCAGAAACATCAAAGTTTATGCAAAGTTGAAAATGCATGTTCCAACTCGCAAATTACACGAACTCAAATGAATGTGCGAATGGGTTACAATAAAGTTTACCTCAAATAATGGAGTGAGCTTATGTTTCTCCATATATTGCTGAATTCTGAGCTTCGACATGTCTGCAAATAGAATATTAACGCATAGTATTTAAAGCGTAAAGTCGTCTGATATTGCTCTCAAATATATGTTTACTTTAAATACGGTGTTCATGAGAATCGCTATCGTGTGAAACTAGTGAAATGACTGGTGTCTGGTGTGGTTGCGCAAAGGTTGATCTTTAATCGCGATCCGTAAGTGTATCGTTTAATAGAATTTGAATCTCTATTAAAATGAGAAACACATCGAACTAAATGAAACTGTTTTCATAACTGTCATGAATTTTTAAATTTTTCAGGAAATATTGCATGATATATGAGGTCAGTGTAATAGTTGCCGGATGATTACTTCGCCGGATAATAGTGTTCAAACATATGGCCACAATAGGAGATACACTATACCAAACTATGTTTATATTTCCTTTGAAATCAGTGCTTTTTAGAACAAGTTTAACTCTACCACACGACAAAATTTTAGACTAGTTCAAATTGAAAGCATTTGCAGAAGACAAAATAAAGGATGACTGAAAAATTGAATTTTTTTTTGGAAGGGTAGAAAACACTGTTGGAAAAGGAGAAAATGCTGGTTACCAGCATTTTCTCCTTTTCCCACAATGTTTTCAAAAGGCTTCTTTCTCAGGGGCGTCAAAAGTAGGGATTGTGTAGTAATGGGTTAATTAAACAGGACCAACATTTTCACTCACTTTTTCTACCAGTATTTTCTACTTTTCAAAGACAAGTTCAAGTGTCAACCAATCATTTTTTTACTAAATTACTCTTTCAGACTTTCAGAGTTGAAAGATGAATGAAACAAGCAAAGAAACAAATATCATATACAGGTGTAGAAAATGCAGATTTCTGCTCGATGTAAGTGCTGCTGTGATTAAGTCTAGGACAGGTATGGAATCATCATTGTTCATCTTTGGCGAACCTAAGCATGTAGTATTCAAGGATTGGCTTTGTGACACTGCCATGTCTTTCATTGTGATAACAATAGTTTCAACATTATTTTAGTCATAAAGTATCATAGCCACAGCTCACATATCTGTTTCTGTCTATTGTTTCCTTAGTGTTTTTCCTGGTATTGTGCTATTTATATCTTGTCTGTATTTTTGTTGTTTCCTTGTTATTTATAATTACTGTAGAAGCCATTAATTGATAAAATTTCAATAAATTTAAACTGATTAAAATTATGATTATAATTAATATGTGTCATGCTTGTTAACCTTTTACCACAAATTGCAAAATTTTACACATGTACATGTATATTAAAGGATTCAAAAGTTTTTTTGTTTTTTTTTTTAAATGATAGTATTTGTTCTTGAATAGATAGAAACCAGCATTTTCTCCTTTTTCCACAATGTTTTTAAATACTTTTTTCTCAGGGTTGTTAAAACTTAGACCTCCATGGTTTTAAGAGGGTTAGCAATAATCATTTGATCAGAACTTTTATCACTATAGATGCCCTACTTTTTCTCCATTTCTATGGCTTTACTAGAGTTTTCAAAGCGCTCTTTCATGCTCATATCAAAGCTTCATTTCATTCTTTTGAAGTGAGTGTATCAAGTTCAAGTATGTGCTTCAGTAAGAATCAAAAGCTGAAGTTCACTTTGACTTTATCCATGAATAAATATATTCTGACATGATTGAAGGTACAAACTTCATAAGAAAAATAAAACATTTGTAGGGTTTCTCTTTCAATGAATGTTGAGGATTCTTATCACAGTTGTCTCATTGAAAGACATTTTTATTGAATTTCTGTAGTGAGTATCTGCAGCACACATGTTAACCCTTTACTCCATAGGTACTCATTTCTACCCATTGCTTGTAGGAGTCTTTGGAAAACATTGTGTCAAGGAATTTCACTTTTTGCCACAATGTTTTCTATGCTATCAAAAGGTACCATATACACATAAGAAACACCTTCATCCTTGCTGTTATTTAGGGTCAGTTAGAGATACCATAGATATGTCTTATGGGGTAAAGGGTTAGAGAAGATACATTTCTTGTAGATGTTACTCTCATTTTGACTTTTGATGACAGGTTTAATCATACAACAGCATATACAATCAGCTTATTACCTCGTAAAGCTTTCTTTCTTTCTTTTACCAGACCAAGTAAAACTTTTCACATAATTAATTATACATGTGTAAGTTCAATTCATGTTGATCAATAATATTGTTTCTCTTTTCTTTCCCCCAAAGTCATCAATGATCAAATACAAATGAGCCATGCTCTATGAAAGGGGGTTTAACCTATTACCACACAATCCCTACTATTGACGCCCCTGTCAAAGAAAGAAGCCTTTTGAAAACACTGTGGGAAAAGGAGAAAATGCTGGTAACCAGCATTTTCTCCTTTGCCCACAATGTTTTCTACCCTTTCCAAATCAATTTTCAATTTTTGATTCACATTTATTTTGTCGTCTGCAAATACTCCCAATTTGGACTAGTCTCAAATTTTGTCGTTTGGTAAAGAGTTAAACCCTCTTTTGCCAGAGGGCTACTCAAATATAATAATGATGATGGCCTTTTATCTTTCACTTAGTTTGCAGTGTATCAAGCCGGACAATAGATCTTGATACTGACAGCTGTCCAGCATGGATCATAGAAGTTATTAATAAGGTACAGTTTTTACCTCCCTTGACATAAAGTTCTACAGAGAGCTGTTGAAAAGTCTTTTGTCTGCGACCATATAGTATATAAACTTTATTCAGGATCACTTTTGACAATGTAACATCCAAATGAAAAAAAGGGAAAAAATGATCAGGCTGGAACCCAGACTAGGGAATAGGTGAAATCTTTACCGAACGACAAAATTTTAGACTTATCCAAATTGAAAGCATTTGGGAGAAAATGTTGGTTATCAGCGTTTTATCCTTTTCCCACATTGTTTTCAGAAGGTTTCTTCCTCTGGGTCGTTAAAACCAGGGATTGTTTGGTAGAGGGTTAAGATAGCTTATGCAAGTTTTTTTTTAACTCTGTTCCAAACGACAAAATTTTAGACTTCTCCATATTGGAAAGATTAATTTTGCAGATGACAAAGTTAATGTGAGTCAAAAATTAAAGTTTGTTTTGGGAAGGGTAGAAAACATAGTGGGAAAAGGAGAAAATGCTTGTTACCAACATTTTCTCCTTTTCCCACAATGGTTTCAGAAGGTAGCCTAGGTCCCAGTCTGATCATTTTTCCTTTTACATATTTAGACATTACTTCAGCAAAAATGATATGATTTCAAAGGAAGCGATAAACAGGTTTTCCACGGACCTGCACAGACTGTTAACCCTTTACCACACAATCCCGACTTTTAATGACCCTGAGGAAGAAGCCATTTTAAAAACATTGTGGGAAAAGGAGAAAATGCTATTAACCAGCATTTTCTCCTTTTCCCACAACAATTTCTATCCTTTCCAAGTCAAATTTCAGTTTTTAATTGACATTCATTTTGTCGTCTTCAAATGCTTTGAATTTGGACTGGTCCAAAATTTTGTCATTTGGTAAAGAGCTAAAGAAGACAGTGTAACCAGCATTTTCTTCTTTTCCAACAATGTTTTCTACCCTTCCCAAAGCAAATTTCAATTTTTGAGCCATGTTTATTTTGTTGTCTGCTAATGCTTTCAATAAGGACAAGTCTTCAATTTTGTTGTTTGGTAAAGAGTTAATTAACATTTTGCCTTAATCTTTTTGAAATTAGATAACCCATTATCCCACAGTCTCAAGTTTTAACAACCCCCCCAAAAAAAACCTTTTGAATTGTGGGATAAGGAGAAAATGCTTTTAATAATATTTATATTATTGTTTTAAACACATGTGTATCTGGCCAGATTTCTTGTGTTCCAGTGTTGATACTTTCATTAGTTATCTGAAAAGGGAGGAAATTATTATCTCCCATCGTAATGAGAAAATGGTGTTTTAGATTTATAAATGATATTTCTAAGAAGGAAAAAATGAAAAAAAAAAAGGCTTGGTTAATGAAGTACAATAATACTCATTACAAATTTTGGAGAATAATATTATGTTTGAAATAGATGTTTTCCTTTAGGGTATAAGACCTTAAATTATTTTAATTAGTCTTTAATCTTTTACCAAATATGAAAGTTTTTAATTCAACCAAATCAAAAACATTTCCAGACAGCAAGTAATTCTGACTCTGAATGTGATTTCTGTCTTTTAACTCTTTACCAGACGACAAATTTATAGACTGGTCCAAATTGAAAGCATTAGCAGATGACAAAATTAAAGTGGCTGAAGAATCGAAATTTGATTTAGGAAGGGTAGAAAACATTGTGGGAAAAGGTTACCAGCATTTTCTCCGTTACCCACAATGTTTTCAAAAGGCTTCTACATGTGTGGTAAAGGGTTAAATAGTAGAAAACAATGTTAGAGAAGGTGAAAATGTAGGTCACATTTTTTCCCTTCCCTAGCAATGTATTCACAAACTTTCCCCCACAAGGTTGTCCAGGATTATGCAATTCAAGGATTAAAAGGGCATTTTGAAAGTAATTTTCCACAAATTTATTCCAGAACAACTGAAAGGAAGAAAGAAAACATTTTGGACAAAAGCAGCAAATGATGGTAAACATTTACCATTTTCCCACAATGTTTTTTACCTTTTCATAAGCAGATTTCATAATGTTAGTCACATTTAAGACATTCATCTCCAATTTTCTGGACCAGCCTAGAATTTTGGCATTTGGTAGAGTTACACAAACACATAATTTTACAGGTTAATGACAACAATCGTATCAACTAATTATGAAGGTACAACAACTCATGCCTGCTCAAAGCCACTTCTTGCCTCAACAAGATTTAATCCTGCCTCAGGTTGTACTGAAAACTTGCATTTTGCTGATCAACAACTATCAAATGCTTGCTTAGCCCAGCAACAGGATATTTTGCCTACACTGAAGGGGCGAAAATCTGACACTGAAGGTAGAGGTAAAGGTGAAGCTGTTGTCTGTGGTTCCATTGATAATTCTGAAATGGTGGATAATCTGTCAAATGATAATCTGTTGGAAAATGAAATGGATAAAGCTATTATGCGTAATTTTGTACCTGGAAAAAGTAGAACTTCTTTGGAATTTTTAAATAGAGAACTTAGATCTCGAAAACAGCCAAAATTTAAAAGGAGAGAAATTGGTCATGAATATTCTACAGAACAATCCAGTTCTGGTACAACATTATCTCTAATGCAAGCAAGCCATGGAACAGGAACTAGGAGACAAAAGGTGAACAATAGATTTATGGCCTTGGAGTGTGAAGATGTGTCCAGTGCAGGGGAAATTGAGGTAGGTAATCACTAAATTATTTTTCAGTAAACTTGTCAAAGTACACCATAATTATACACTATAGGGTGATGATTTCCAGTGAGCAACATGGTTTTAGGTTACTTTTCCTACAATGTTCTCTACCATATCAAAGACAAATTTCATCATTTGAGTCAAATTTAAATGGTTGTCTGCAAGTGCTTTCAGTTTGGTCAAGTACTAGTATACATTTTTTTCATAATGGTATTAACACACAGCAAAAAGTTAAACTTGTTCAAGTTAAAAGTGTTTGCAGACAACAATATACCTTTGGTTCAAAAGATGAAATTTGTCTTTGACAAACTAGAAAACTTTGTGGGAAAAGGAAAAAATGCAGGTTACCAGAATTTTCTCCTCTCCCAACAATGTTTCCAAAACGCTTCTTTGTCAGGATCGTTAAGATTAGGAATTGTAAGGCAAAGGGTTAAGACAAGATTTCTGACAACTCTAGTGGACCTATACAGATGTCAGACATTAACAAATTTTATTCCAGGAACCAGTATCAGTTAAAAACTTAGAAGAATGCATCTCAGTACCGTTGAAGACAAACACTACACGAAAACGACTACCCAGAAAAAAATACAGAAACAGATTTCCAGACTTGCATCAAGTTGACCCTTACATGACTGACTTGTATAGTCTTCCAACACCTGAGGTTTGTAGAGTATTGTAAACTTTTACCAGATGGCAAAATTAAGCCTTGTCATAATTGAAAGCATTTGCAGACGACAATTTCATTGTGGCTCATTGTGGATAGAGTTGATAACTTTGTAGGAAAAAAAGAAAACACTGGTTACCAGCATTTTCTCCCTTTCCTACAATTTTTGCAAAAGACTTTTTTTCAAGGGTTGTTGTAGTCTATTTTGAAAACAGTAGTATAGGATATATAATAAGATATATTGTTGTATCTTTAAAGTTTGAAGGCGATGTATTTCATAGAAAACATGATTGTTGATTCTGTCTTGCTTGGGAGTGATGAGTAGTCAACGTTTAGTACTTTTGAAATCATAATGATACACTGTTCCAAATGTAATCAAGCTATTATCTTACAAATGACTGTAGTCGAGCCCCACTAGCTCAGTCGGCAGCGTACAAGACTTGAGAACAGGGGATTACGGGTTGGATCCCCGCCTCTTCTAATTTCTTCCCGAGGATTGATGATATTCATTGTGCAGGATTCATTCCACTCTCACCACTGATCATTGTTTCGACAATGGTTATGTGGGAGGGCAGCCAGTGGCTTGGAAAGAATATTGTGCGGAGTACTGGTAAAAGAAGCTCAAGGAAAGCAAGTTGCACTGGCTGCCACAAAATACCTGACAAAATGTTGAAAACAGCATTAACCACCATACAATCAATAAATAAATCAATCAATACACATTACTATTTAATTTTTTACCACACGACAAAAGACTGGTTCTGATCGAAAGCAGTTGAAACAAAAATATTGGAATCTGTCTGGGAGAGATTAGAAAACACTGAAGGAAGGTTACCAGCATTTTCTTCGTTTCTCATAAATGATTTTAACCCTTTCCCAAACAGCAAATTTTGGACCAGACCAAATTGAAAGCATTTTGCAGATGACAAATTAACAGTTGCTGAAAAGATGATTTCTCAATTTTATATAGTAGAAAACATTGTGGGAAAAGGAGAAAATGCTGGTTACCAGCATTTTCTCCTTTTCCCTCAATGTTTTCAAAAGGCTTCTATTCCTGACCTGTAAAAACCAGGGATTGTTTGGGAAAGGGTTAAAACATTTCTTTCTCAAGTTTGTTAAAACTCTGGATTGTAAGATAAAGGCACTGCTAATTACCATATGAGATAGTTTTAGACTTATCAAGGGGGAGAGGGCTTGCAGACAGTAGATTTAACCCTCTACCAAACATTACCAAGTTTTCACGACCTTGAGGAATACCGGTATGCCTTTTGAAAACATTGTGGGAAAAGGAGAAAATGCTGAAAACATTGTGGGAAAAGGAGAAAATGCTGGTAACCAGCATTTTCTCCTTTTCTAACAATGTTTTCAACCCTTTCAAAGAAAAATTGAATCATTTGGGCCTCCTTAAATTTGTCATCTTCAAAATGCTTTCAGTTTGTACAAGGTTACAATTTTATCATCTGGTAAAGGGGTGATGTAGCTAAATGCCAGTATATGTGAAAAGGAATTGGAAACATTGTGGGCAAAAGAGACAACCCTGGTCCCTTTTCCAATATGTTTTTAAAGGTGGCCCTTCAGATTTTGGGACAAAAATACAAAAAAAAAAAAAACATCTTTATATTCCCAAAACCTTATGATTTTCATCCATTAAACACCAGTAGTCGAAAACCAACTGACAACAAGAGAAATTAGAGATTTACTACAGCTCTGGTTGACACCGACAGAACACACGGCCTATTTTTGCATTTACATACTGGAAATACACAGACGAAGCTTCAAACATAGCCTCAGAAGAAGACATTATGGAAAATAATTGCATGTTTGTTATGTTATGGAATTTAAGTGTCATTAGTCACATGCCAGTCACTTAACATTCCCACAATGCTTTTTTAAAATTTTTGGCGGGAAATCTAAAAATACCTTAAGAGGCTACATAGCCTTTTAAGGGAATACCATTTAAATTTTTTTATCCCCCGCCGTAGCGGAGGGATATAGTTTTAGCGTTGTCCGTCCGTCCGTGTGTCCGTCCCGGCAAATATCTCCAATACCGTTGGACGGAATTTCGTGAAACTTTATACACATGTACAATGACCCATTGTCCCGAGACACTTTTTTTTGTTTTTTTGATTTGATGCAAAATGGCTGACTGAGAGCGATTTTAAGTTTCACTTAAGTAACACTTAAGTACACTTTTAATGTTTGGAGTCTTCTCTTCAAAACTAAACAAAGTTTTTACATTGAACTTGTCACATCTGTCAACCTCCATTAGGAAATGCAGGAAAAAAAGTTTCACCTACGTTGACCATGCAATACCACAGTTATTTGCCCTTCTTTTTGTAATAAGCTGTCATGGAAAAAGGGGGTTTCATGTTGTATTTCATTCCATTTCTTGTGAAGGCAACTCCTTCCACATTTCTTGAAGGAATTGAATAGAATTTTGACAGAATATTTTTTGTCATGTGACCTATTGCATATTGTCAACATTTTGCGATTTGTAGCTGCATCATGAAAAAAGGGGGCTTCATGTTTTATTTCATTTTATTTCTTGTGAATGCAACTCGTCCCATATTTCTTGACAGAAGTGAAATGAATTTTCACAGATTGTTTCTCATCATTTGACCTATCGCATATTCTCAAGGTTTTACTATTTTTAGCTGCGTCATGAAAAAAGGGGGCTTCATGTTTTATATCATTTTATATCTTGTGAATGCAACTTGTCCCATATTTCTTGACAGAATTGAATAGAATTTTCACAGAATGTTTCTTATCATCTGACCTATCACATATTCTCAATGTTTTGCAATTTGTGGCTGCGTCATGAAAAGAGGGGGATTCATGTTTTATTTCATTCTATTTCTTGTGAAGGCAACTCCTCCCACATTTGGCAGATTTCAATGGAATTTTTGCATTATCATGTGACCTAACACAATGCCTCCCACATTTCTTGGCAGATTTGGATGGAATTTTCACATGATCATGTGACCTACGGCATATTGTCAAGGTTTTGGGATTTGTAGCAGCATCATGGAATAAGGGGGCTTCATGTTATAATTTCATTTTTCACCTGTATCTCTTTAATTACTGGACATATCTCAACAGATTTGGACAAGATTTTCACAGATCATACAACCTAGCACATGTTGTCAGGGTTTTGCAATTTATCACTGTATCATGGAAAAAGGGGACTTCATGTCAGATTTAATTTTTATCAGTGTATCTCCAACTTTTGCACATTATTTTCATAGAACTTCATATTTTTATTGCTTGATCAAAGCCAGTGACCAATGAGTCAATTGTGCATTCGTCTCTCCATACATCTGTCTGTTCGTAAAGCTTTTAGATCACAAGTAATACCATATATCCATTCAGCTACCCAGGCAGGTGCTACAAATTTCAACACTTTAGTCTCTAGCTACCTGCTTGAAATGGCAGCAGTGTCGTGGCTTATATTGTGAGAGGGATATCTTCTAAAGTCCTTGACAAAAAGTGATGAAACTTCATGCATGTTTTCTTTTCCATTAGATAGTCTGTTGATACATTTTTTTTCCCCACCACATATATGAAATCCTGAAATGAAAACAACTAAAGGAAATATACATAAAACCCCCTTTTTCCATGACATGTCATTATATGTGACATGTCATGGAAAAGGTTTTTTTTATGTATATTTCCTTTCTTTGTTTTCATTTTATGAAATGCCAAGTTCTGCAAAAAGGGTACTTAATGTATAATCCTGTAATGGACCTCTTTTATATTTTTTTATGTAACGAAATCCTGTGCCATGGAACAAGGGAGCTTAATGTATAATTTCATCATGGACCAATAACAAAAAGGCCACATGTACATGCAAAACACAATACCTCTTATACGTCTTTTTCGGCGGGGGATGTCATTTCAATGAAATTGCTTGTTTTTCTTGTAATATTATGATTCTTAATTATTGATGATTTGTATTGTTTTTCCAAATGAATTTCAGTGATATATATATTTTTTAATTTGGTGTGATGTGAAAAACCTAAATACCCATTTTTAACAGGCATCTTCTGGGTCAGTAGGATACAGGATTTTCTGGCAAAGGGCTACCTCTATGACCAGTAAATAGAACGACTGTTTTAATTTTGTTTCAGGAAGAAGAAATACCACCAGAGATGTGTTGTCCTGTATGTTTAGAAGTGCTTTACTCTCCCTACAAGTGTAGACCCTGTGATCATACATTTTGTGATATCTGCTTACGTAGAATAGCCAGAAACAAGCCTTCCTTTACAAGTTGTCCTTTATGTAGGAAAGTTATCAGGACTTGTGTTTCAGATACAGGTATTTATCCCTTTCCCACACATTCCTGAGCTCCAACAACCCTAAGAAAGCTTACGAAATATTGATGGAAAAAGTGAAGAAGGAAAATCTGACTTAAGCAAACAGAATAGTCTTGCATATCAAAAGCTTTGTAGCATGATATTATTAAAACTGGTTTTATTCTAGAAAAACAGCCAGTGGCTTAACTCAATACCAAAAGACAAAATTTAGGTTTGTCCAAATCGAAAGCATTTGCATACGACAAAATAAAAGTGACTGAAAATTTGAAATATGTTTTGTGAAGGACACAATATGCTGGTTACCAGCATTTTCTCCTTTTCCCACAATGTTTTCTGCAGACTTCTTTCTCAGCTGTGTCAAAAGTAGGGATTGCTTGGTAATGGGTTAAGGAGAGTGTTGTGTATTGGTACACTGGTGAAGATACTCCAGGAATATTGATACGTTTGCAAACATGATGTAAGAAAAATACTATTGAAAATGGAATTAACATCAAACACTTGAGGTATGCTCTATCAAAAGGGTTTTAATGTATGTGCAGAAAGAATTAAACCCAGGTCATCCTACCCAGACCACACATGCTGTTGTGGATGGAATTCTTTTATATTTAGAACTTTATAAAATGGAGGGGGAGGAGGAGGTGTTAAACTTTGTAAAGGGGTGGGGGGGGGAGGGGGAGGGAAATGTTGGTAACTTACCTTTTCTGATTTTCCAGCAATGTTTTTGATCATTTCCAAGATAAAACTAATCATTTGAACCATATTTAATGTGTTGTATGAAAATGCTTTCAATTTGATCATGCCTGAAATAGGTTTGGTTGGTAATGAGATTAGAAAACATCAGGGGAAGATTAAAAAATGCTGGTTAACCAGCATTTTCTCATTTTCCCACCTTATTTTCCACAACATCTATTTTAAGGAGCATCTGAACTAGAGATAAGATGGTGAATGGACACAAGACAAATTATATTGCTAAATTGATGCCAATATTTTGCAGACTTGGCACACAAGCTGAAGTCCAATTTTCCAAAGCAGTATCAAGAAAGGTATTTAGAAAGCAAGAAGATGAACACCAAATTATTTCCCTTACCAAGATGTACAAGAAGGGAATCCTTTGCCAGAAATGTACATGAGCTGCTCTTCGACGGGACAAACAGGATTTGGTTCCTCACATATTGTCTTCCCATTTTACTGCTGTTTTCACATATCAGTATAGCACTTTTTATATTCTTAAGAACTATATGGCAATCAATAAGGAATTCCCTACTTTAGAGAATATACCATAAATTGTTGAAATATTTACGAAACCAATGTTTTTCAACAACCTAAAAGAAGAGGGCTTTTAAAATGATTTTGGAAAACAGAAAAGAAGGGAGGTAACTACTAGGTCTTTCATTTAACAAGTTTACTTAGCACAAATCTTACCAAGAAGAAACAGTCAAAGTTAGATTATTTCATACCAATAGTATACTGTAACCCAGTAAATTTATTATTTAAAATTTCATTGGATTTTTTCCATGCATTACATGATGAAAAAATGATAGAAAATGTCAGACAGTCTACACATATACCTCACAATCTTGACTTTTAATGACTTTGAGAAAGAATCCTTCTGAAAACATTGTGGGAAAAATGAGAGAATGCTGGTAACTGGCATTTTCTCCTTTTCTCCCAATGTTTTCTACCATTCCAATACAAGTACTATCATTTGAAAAATAGTTGAATTATTGTCAGTAAATTTCTTTGATCTGAATGAGTGTAAATGTTTGCCATGTGGCAAAGGGTTAAGCAGGTAATGGGTTTGTTACAAAACAGAAGTCACATAAGTCTGTCTCAATCCTGATATTATTGAGTGATAATAGTGAAGCTACATATATTACATTTCAGTGAATTTTCCAGTTCACACTCACATTGGGCATACTAAGCATCCATTGATTTTTTTTCAAAAAGTTATCTTTTAATATTAATCCGCCATTCATAAAAAACGGGTCTCTACCTTCCAAATGTCTCATTTTGTTTACCGTTTTCGAATAAAAAATGTCAGTAATTGCGAATTGTTGTCGTACAAAGTTGTAGGTATATGATAAAGGAAATTATGTTTTATTTGATACCAGTAAATTTTCCTGGATCAGGATAGAAAAAAAAATTTGTATCTACATGCAGTGGAATACGGACTCAAATATGGTATAATGACGTATCTCTTGCGCTGACTAAGCATGCATTGAGTTGCAATCTGATTGGTCAAAATGTTACGGTGTAATATTAATTCGTCAATCATAAAAACAGAGTTTCATACTACCATCTGCACTATTAACCAATTACAACACTACGACCCTGAGTAAAAAGCTTTTAGAAATGGTAACTAGCATTATCTCCTTCTCCCACAATGTTTTCTATCCTTCACAAAACAAATTTCAAACTTTCTGACACCTTTATTGTGTCATCTGCAAATGCTTTTGATTTGGACAAGCCTTAAATTTTTTTTGTCTGGTAATGAGTTAAATGTCTCATTTTGTTTGCTGATTTGGAATAAAATGTCATTAATTGCAAAATGTTGTTGTTGAAAGTTGTAGGTATATAATAACATTCCTGGTGCTTGTATGTACTTCTCGCTGCGTAAGAAAATTTTAACATGGCTGGAGACCGAAGGTTTTGCGCAATACCAACTTTTCTCAAGCTGCTCAAATTAAATACATGTACAAGCACCCGGAAAGTTACTACAACATACTATTGTGTATTTAGTGACTTTTCTAGTACTTATAATTACTTCTCACAGCGTTTGAAAAAAAATTGATATCAAATTAATTTAACCCATTACCACACAATCCCTACTTTTGATGCTCCTGAGAAAGAAGCCTTTAGAAAACATTATGGGAAAAGGAGAAAATGCTGGTAACCAGTATTTTCTCCTTTTCCCACAATGTTTTGTACCCTTCACAAAACAAATTTCGAATTTTCAGTCACTTTTATTTTGTCGTCTGCAAATTCTCCGATTTGGACAAGCCTTAAATATTGGTAATGAATTAAATACAAGCACCTGGAGAATAATTACTGTATTTGGTATGTATTGATCTTGTCTTCATAGCTTTTCCTGACTGTACTGGTATATTGCGGTTTTAGGCGTATCAGTCACCATATATTTTAGAAATTATGTTGAACTGTTGTTCCACTTTCCTAGATTCAGTGCAAGTCCTGGTTGTTGTTGGGTCTTTTTCCTGTAACTACTGTATTCTGTGAAAATTCTTATGGCTTTTATTGGCAGTATCTTAACTCTTTTTACCCTAGATCTACAATCACAGATTTTATATTAGTAGAGAAAAATTATATCAGAAAATGCTGGTGACCAGTTTTTTCTCCTTTTCCCAAAATGGTTTCTGCAAATGCTTTGAAACTAGCATAGACTAACATTTTGTTATTTAGTAAAGTGTAAAACTGCATGTCTTTATCATTTTCATATCCAAGCAAACAGTACATCCTGAAAAAAAAAACATGTCTGTAGATGTTATATACTGTATTGAGATGCATATACATAGATTTTCTCTAGACAAATTTGTGCAAAGGTTTCATAAATGTTCCCTGAAATACAAAGAATTTTCCAGGCAGCTGCCACCGCCAGTCAAGGCTTGCATCACTTTAGGTTTGAATATCTGGGCACATGGTAGGGGCACCTTTTGTCACAATGTCTTCAAAAGGGGGATAATGATAGCGAAGGTGTGTGTGTGTGTGGGGGGGGGGGAACTTGAGGGGGTGTCCAATTAAAACTGAACAAGTGTGAAAACCAAAAAATAAGGAATTTCAATGTGTTTGGTTTCTATGACTCCAGACAAGGCATTACAGTGCAAGTTTTTTACACTTCAAAATGCTTCTTCAAAATAATTGAGAGCAAGCTAAAACCTTTTAAATATTAAAATTTTGGAGCCCAAGAGAATATTTAGCAGCTTGGGCTTGAACATTGGAACATTATCCAGAAGAAGTAAAACTTAGGCGAATACAAATTTAAACATACATGTTATTAACATAAAGCACATTGCAAATTTACATTTATTTAACATATTTTTTTTTTTTTAATCAGTTGCTTATTTAGTTCAAACGTAACAAAGATATCACAGTAAAGGAATAATGAACATTTCAGGAATTATTACAAGATTGTTAAAAACAAAGCAAGATAAAAGATGAAAAAAAAAAAGTCATCATTTATATCAGTATTTTTAGCTCACCTGAGCACAAAGTGCTAATGGTGAGCTTTTGTGATCGCCCAATGTCTGTCGTCCACAATTTCTTTAAACATCTCCTCCTAAACCACAAGGCAAATCTTGATGAAACTTGGTTGGGATGTTCATTGGGTGAAGCTCTACCAAAGTTGTTCAAGAGATTGAATTCCAGCCATAATTCTGGTTGCCATGGCAACCAAAAGGAATAAAATAGCAAAGTCTTTGAAAATCTTCTTCTCTGAAACTAGGTGGTGCAGAGCTTTAATATTTGGTATGTAGCATCTCCTAGTGGACCTCTACCAAGATTGTTCATATGATGCCCCTGGGGTCAAAACTGGCCCCGCCACGGGGGTCACAAGTTTGAAACAGAGGAACAAAGAAGGAAAACTTTTAAATTCTTCTTCTCTGAAACTAGATGGTGTAGAGCTTGATATTTGGTATGTGGCATCTCCGAGTGGACCTCTACCAAGATTGTTCATATGGTGCCCCTAGGGTCAAAACTGGCCCTGCCCAGGGGGTCACAAGTTTGAAACATAGGAACAAAGAAGGAAAACTTCAAAAATCTTCTTCTCTGAAACTAGAAGGCGCAGAGCTTTGATATTTGGTAAGTAGCATCTCCTAGTGGACTTCTACCAAGATTGTTCATATGATGTCTCTGGATAAGTGTGATTATGGGTGTAATCAGGCTGGAACAACTGGAGTTATTTGCCCTTGAATTAGAAAGTTCTTTATAATAGCTCTTAATCCAAAGCATAACTTTGTCATCTCCAGTCTGATTGACTTGAAACTTGGGGTTAAAACTGGCCCGCCCCGGGGGGGGTCACAAGTTTGAAACAGGAACAAAGAAGGAAAACTTTAAAATTCTTCTTCACTAAAACTAGAAGGCGCAGAGCTTTGATATTTGGTATGTAGCATCTCCTAGTGGACCTCTACCAACATTCCTCATATGATGCCCCTGGGGTCAAAACTTGCCCCGCCCCGGGGGTTCACAAATTTGAAACTTAGGAACAAAGAAGGAAAACTTCAAAAATCTTCTTCTCTGAATCTAGATGGTGCAGAGCTTTGATATTTGGTATGTAGCATCTGCCAGTTGACCTATACCAAGATTGTTCATATGATGTCCCTGGGGTCAAAACTGGCCCTGCCCCGGGGGTCACAAGTTTGAAACATAGGAACAAAGAAGAAAAAAACATTAAAATTCTTCTTTTCTGAAACTAGGTGGTGCAGAGCTTTAATATTTGGTATGTAGCATCTCCTAGTGGACCTCTGCCATGATTGTTCATATGATATCCCTGGGGTCAAAACTGGCCCCGCCCCGGGGGTCACAAGGTTGAATCATAGGAACAAAGAAAGAAAACTTTAAAATTCTTTTTGTCTCAAACTAGGTGGTGCAGAGCTTTGATATTTGGTATATAGCATCTCCTAGTGGACCTTTACCAAGAATTTTCATATGATGCCCCTGGCATAAAACTGGCCCTGCCCCAGGGGTCACAAGTTTGAAAAATAGAAATAAAGAAGGAAAACTTTAAAATTCTTCTTGTTTGAAACTAGTTGGTGCAGAGCTTTGATATTTAGTATGTACCATCTCCTAGTGAACCTCTACCAAGATTGTTCATATGATGCCCCTGGGGTCAAAACTGGCCCCGCCCCGGGGATCAAAAGTTTGAAACATAGGAACAAAGACGGAAAACTTTAAATTTCTTATTCTCTGAAACTAGAAGGCGTAGAGCTTTGATATTTGGTATGTAGCATCTCTTAGTGGACTTCTACAAAGTGTCTTCATACTCTGCCCCTGGGGTCAAAACTCTTGCCCTTCCCCAGGGGTTACAAGTTTGAAACATAGGAACAAAGAAGGACAACTTTAAAATTCTACTTCTCTGAAACTAGAAGGCGTAGAGCTTTGATATTTTGTAAGTAGCATCTCCTAGTGGACCGCTACCAAGTTTTTTCTTAGGATGCCCCTGGGGTCAAAACTGGCCCTGCCCAGGGGTCATAAGTTTGATTTACAGCTTGGTACTCAGGTGAGCGATATAGGACCATCATGGTCCTCTTGTTACATAAATAGATAGCTTTTTGTTAGCTCACCTGAGCACAACGTGCTCAAAGGGAGCTTTTAGGATCACCCGTCGTCCGTCGTCAACAATTCTTTAAACATCAACTCCTCCTAAACCACTGGGCCAATTTGGACCAAACTTGGCAGGAATGTTCCTTGGGAGGTCCTCTTTAAAAATTGTTCACAGAATTTGATTCCATCAAAAACTCTGGTTGCCATGGCAACCAAATGGAATTTTTTAGCAAATTCTTTAAAAATCTTCTCTGAAACCGCTGGTCGGATTTTGAAATAATTTCACAGATATGTTCCTTTGGTGACCCTTTTCAAAAATTGTTCATGAAATTTTGATTCATCAAAAGATGTGGCTCTGGTGAATGGGGGTTACTTGCGCTATACAGAAATGAAGGAATTCTTTAAAATTCTTCAAAAATTGTTCGTGAAATTTTGATTCGTCAAAAAATGTGGCTCTGGTGAATGGAGTCTACTTGAGCTATACAGAAATGAAGGAATTCTTTAGAAATCTTCTCCTCTGAAACCGCTGGTCATATTTTGTTCCTTGGTTGACCCTTTTCAAAAAGTGTTCGTGAAATTTTGATCCTTCAAAAAATGAGGCTCTGGTGAATGGGGGCTACTTGCACTATACAGAAATGAAGGAATTCTTAAAAATTCTTCTTCTCTGAAACCACTGGTCAGATTTTGAAATAATTTCACAGAGTTGCTCCTTGGGTGACCCTTTTCAAAAAGTGTTCGCCAAATTTTGATTGGTCAAGAAACATGGCTCTGGTGAATGGGGGCTACTTGCATTATAGGGAAATGAAGAAATTCTTAAAAATTCTTCTTCTCTGAAACGGCTGGTTAGATTTTGAAATAATTTCACAGGGTTGCTCCTTTGATGACCCTTTTCAAAAATTGTTCGCGAAATTTTGATTGGTCAAGAAACATGGCTCTGGTGAATGGGGAATACTTGCACTATACAGAAATGAAGAAATTGTTAAAAATTATTCTTCTCTGAAACTGCTGGTCAGATTTTGAAATAAGTTCTCAGGGATGTTCTTTGGGTGACCCTTTTCAAAAAGTGTTCGCAAAATTTTGATTGGTCAAGAAAAATGGCTCTAGTGAATGGGGGCTACTTGCACTATAGGGAAATGAAGAAATTCTTGAAAATTCTCCTTCTCTGAAATCCCTGGTCAGATTTTAAAAGAAATTTTCTGAAATGTTCCCTGGGTGACCCTTTCCAAAACTTGTTCGTAAATTTTGATCCATCAAGAAACATGGCTCTCGTGGATGGGGGCTACTTGCTCTTATACAGAAATAAAGAATTCTTAAAAATTCTTCTTTTTGAAACTGATGGTCAGATTTGGAAATGACTTTTACAGGTGACCTTTCGAAAATTGTTTGGCAAAATTATAAATTTGGCTCCAATGTTTTAATACCTCAAAAAAAAAAAAAAAAAAGACTATGGTCATCTCAAAAATTCAGGTGAGCAATCCAGGGCCATCTTGGCCCTCTTGTTTGGAATAAAATACACTACACTGGATAATGATGAATAGTTTATAGTAGAATGGTTTAGCCTTAAAATGTTTTGCAAACAAGGATCATGACACAGTCAAAAACCCTGTAGAGAGGCTTTTGGATGTTTCTTATAGGCTATTTCTCAGGTGTTAGGAATAAAGATTATGTGGTAACGGTTGACTGTGCCTTAGTTTACTTCGTAAGTCATAATACATCAAGATTTTAACAGTATCATCCAGCACAAGTGAAGGTTGTAAGTAGGCCGAATGAACACTAATTTTCCACTCTTTTGAAACAATATGAGCTAGACTATTTATTGGTATGTATCCATGCATAATTCTGAAATTGTTTATCCTTTCCATAGCTCTTTCTACATCAGGTCTTAGATTGGCTATCCATCTTGTTTCTTCCACTTCCTGCCTGTAGAATCATTTGGTTTTCAGTGGAGGTAAAATCATCTGGTGTTATAAAGTCACTCATCAAAACCACTATCTGCCATTATTTCATCCCGAAATTCACACAGATCAAGAATACCACACTTTTTGGTAATTCGTTTGTCACTGATTGAACCTGACCAGAGGTCTGAAGCAAATGTTAAAAGCCCCTCCTGGAGATATTCCAACAAGGGCTTTATAGGTCATATGTGCGTTGTAACAAGAAAACATCAATTTCTTGTTAGCAAGGGACTGCGGTGTTTCCATGAAAAGTTCAGTACAATCGAGTACTTTGGATACTTCCTTTTAAACTTTGTTGGCATGTGTTTGTCAGTTAAACCTTGTGAAGACCATAGAGTCAAAAATGAAAGTTTGCAGTATAAATAATGGATCCAGCGTTCTCAGATTGCACCACATGTTGACTTCGAAATATAAAAGTGATCAGAAATATAAATACCATTAATGATATCTTCGAATAACCTCCCAAGTCTTAAGTTTTATCAACCCCCCCCCGCACAAAAAAAAAAAAAAAAAATCATCCACAATTTCCAGGCTGCAACGTCTGCCTTTTCTCACTGATAGATGACCATTCCTTTCTGTATGGGTGTCAGTATCTTCCAAAGAGTATAATAAAGCCTGAAACAGAAGTTTGCTTGATACCCCAGTGTAAAACAAACTTCCTGTCAGAGTCCAGAGATTTATACGCCATTACTAGTTTATTGCAGTAGACTTCTGCATTACCTTATTTGGTCTTCTGTTTACTATGGTAACATGTAGATTCTTCTTTCTTGCTTTCTGTCTGAAAATGAGGTTGACAAATAAGGAAATATGTCTTGAGTTGACACCTAACAGCTGATGGGAATAAGAAATGGGTCAGTTTATCCATTTATCCATAGTACCCAATACAGTGGACATATCAATTTGACCAAAGTAGTCATGAAATAATATCGAGGATTCCTCCAATGTTGAATTTATTGTTAGAGACTTTTGGTCTGGATTCTCATAGTCATCATCATCTACAACTTCTGGTGATGCTGTAGGTTTGGACTTACTTACACAAGGTGGTTAATCAATCTGAAATTATATATCATGACAAGTAGGTTTACTGCTTCAAGGTAATTGATATTTTTCCCTCATAACATATACCGGGGCTCTCTATTGGCTTTTGTGGCCTCTATTTTTATTCTAAATATCTTGACTTGTACATTTCTTCACTTCAGCCAACTTTAATTCCCACAAAAAAAGTTAAAATGGAAGAAGATATACCGGAAATAAATGCAATATCACTGGCACCTTCATGCTGACATCATTTATCCCAGCCTCTTAAGTCCTTCATTACACACAGTTTTACTTAAAAACATACATGATGACATATTTACATATGTGGTGAATGTAAAGCTTGATTTCTTTCAAATACTTGGATAAATGTCTTTATTTTCATTGGTGCTACATTGAACATAAAATTAGAAAATTTTTACTTCCTTCTATTCTCTTTCTCTCCTAGCATTTTCTTCATTCATTGTTCTCATGCCATCTTTGTCTTTGCAGTAGTGGTCCTCTCTGTGATGTTGATGGTCTGATCTTGTTTTTTTTCTGCCAAAGTTTTTATAGTCTTCGCAAGTTCAACAGTGGCACCTGTGTGTCTGTCCAAAGGTCTCCTGAGTTCCACCAGTACGGACCTGTCCTCACTTAATGCCTCCCTGTCTTTGTTAACATATTGGACAGTGTAGATCCTAGACCAGACTGCATAACAAATGAAGTTTGATCTTGATCTGCAGTGTTTACAAAATGCTCATTCAGGTGGTCAGCAATTTTAGGGTTGAAATATCTACAGTATACAGTTGTATATATATTTGAAGAATAGCTCTATTTTTCAGTAGTTGTCTCTCTGTTTAAAAACATTATAAAATTGAAAAAATGATAAGAATAGTTATTCTATTTACACATATAATTAATTATGATCGAGTCTCATTCTTTTGAATTTGATTTGCATGAGCTCTGAGTTACTATGCATTTGTACGATTTTTGTTCAGCACATTTTCCAAGATTTTTTTTCCCCTTTCAACCAAGGATGCTTGTGCAGAGGTTGCATCTAAATAAATTTCGTTTGGCGTTTCCAGAGTGTGTCTTCTCTTTTCATGGCAGTTCCAAAGTGTGTCTTCCCTATTCACTTTTTTCAATGGAGGATGTTACTGCAACGATTGCATGTTCATGTATTTCACTTTTGTTTTTGAGAGTTCTGAATATTTTTGTGTTTTTTTTTCCTCCGTTTACTTCCTTCATTCAAGGATGCTTGTGCATTGATTGCATGTTTGGCATAGTTCCCAAGATTTGTATTCTTTTTTCCCCCTTTTACTCGTGTCATCCCAGGATGCTTGTGCAAAGGTTATATAGATGTTCTGTGCGAACATGTCTGTGCAAAGGTTTGATAGCTGTTTTCTGAAAAAATGAATATATTTTTTTTATATAATCATCAAAATTCTTTTTTGAATCCAAGACTTACCCATCTTTTTTGAGTCCAAGACTTGCCCATCAGGAATAATGCACTGTAACTATTGTATTGTCAATTTTAAAATTTCAAAAATAGCTATCTGATTGGCTGAGACAGAATATCAAAGACATTCAGATAAAAATTTAGAATTAAAACACCATGAAGGACTGATGCAAAGGAGAACCCAGATATCAGTTTGACACAATTTATCAAGTTATTGGAACTTTTAACCCTTTACCAAACAGTCCCAGGTTTTAACTACTCTGTGATAGAAGCCTTTTGAAAATATTGTGGGAAAAGAGGAAATGCTAGTAACAAGCATTTTCTCCTTTTCCCATAATTTTTTCCACCCTGCTAAAAACAAATTTCAATTTTTGAGTATGTTTGTCATCTGCAAATGCTTTCAATTTGGACAAATCTAAATTTTGTCGTTTGGTAAAGAGTTTATACATGTTAGGCTAATAGTATTGGGCATTCATTCTTCTTATGATGCTTTACAGTAATATGCCTCTGGCTTAATGTTAGAGGAGTTAAAAAATTTTTTTTTTCTCAGATTATCAGGCTTTTTGGTGCTAATGATTGTCTTACCTATCACCTGTTTACCAGAAGACAAAGGTATAGACTTGTCCAAATTGAAAGCATTTGCAGATGACAAAAGATGTTCAGATGTAGGAAAAGGGCAGAATGCTGGTTACCAGCAATTTCTTCTTTTCACACAACGTTTTCAAAGGCCTCTTACTTCAGGTTGTGAAAACTTGATATTGTTTTGTTACGGGAGACCACTCCCCGGTGCATAGCTTTGTCCCGATTTAAATACAATACCTGACAACTGTGTCAGAGAGATATCTCTTTGGCTCAGTGGTTATGGTATTGGTCTTTTAACCCTTTACCACACGAGAAAAAATTGGACTGGTCCAAATTGAAAGCATTTGCAGACAACAAAATAAAGCTGACTGAAAAATTAAAATTTGATCTGGGAAGGGTAGAAAACACTGTGGGAAAAGGAGAAAATGCTGGTTACCAGCATTTTCTCCTTTTCCCACAGTGTTTTCAAAAGGCTTCTTTCTCAGGGGCGTTAAAAGTAGGGATTGTGTGGTAATGGGTTAATCCTGTAAAAATGAGGTTATTTTTCCCTGCAAGGGTTCGAATCCCGTCAGATGCGGTTTGTATTGGAGCTATGCATTTATTTGTTTCTTTGTTACTGACTTTGTTCATAAGAGTGTAGTAAAGTGTTAACTGTAAACACTACTAAACAAGACTGAAAATTTAAGACTATAACTAATAATAATTCAAAACTTGGTTCATATGAGAGGTTTTGACCTTGAATAGGTAGACAACATTGTGGGAAAAAGGAAAATGCTGGCTATCAGCATTTTCTCCTTTACCCTTAAAGATTTTTAAAAACCTTCTGTCTCGTGTTCATTTAATCTGATGATTGTATATAAAAAGGGCTAACCATCATTTTAACTCTTTACCTTACAACAAAATTTTTTACTGGTCCAAATTGAAAGCATTTGCAGATGACAAAATAAAACACATCTCAATAATTGAAACTTGACTTTAGAAGAGTAAAAAACTTTATGGGAAAAGGAGAAAATTGCCAGCATTTTCTCCTTTTCCCATAATGTTTTCAAAATGCTGCTATCTCAGGGTAGTAAAAACAAGGGATTGTTGGATAAAGGGGTAACTTACTTATTTCATATTTTGTGTGAAACCAGTTGCACAATTATTCAATTTAACCCATTACCACACAATCCCTACTTTTGACACCCCTGAGAAAGAAGCCTTTTGAAAACACTGTGGGAAAAGGAGAAAATGCTGGTAACCAGCATTTTCTCCTTTTCCCACAGTGTTTTCTACCCTTCCCAGAGCAAATTTCAATTTTTCAGTCACCTTTATTTTGTCGTCAGCAAATGCTTTCAATCTGAACCAGTCTAAAATTTTGTCGTGTGGTAAAGAGATAATTGTGCTTGAGCTTGGATGACACAACTGAGGGGTGTTTTATGCTTTACTTGTTTGTTACTGTTTTTAATACTTTTTTGTTGCAAAGAATATTTTAAAAAGAATGTAACTGTGATAGTTTTCCTATAAGCAATTAAATAGTCAGGAGATTTTTGAAGGGTTATTTTTGCTGAGGGTACATTTTATTTTGTTGTTGGTGAACTAATTTTGCTATTAAAGTTGTGCATTGCGTTGAGTGTGGTTCATCTTGTACTTTACATACCCTTGATCTTTCACGCTACAAAGTCCTCTTGAGACAATCATTTCTGGATGAGGATAAAAAATGTGTTTCTCTGACATGTCCATATGGGATAAAAAAGAAGCTTTAACCCTTTGCCCCTTAGGGCATTTCTATGGTATCTCTAATTGACCCAAAATAACAGAAGGATGAAGCGGTTTATTATGGGTTTGTGACACCTTTGGATAGCTTAGAAAACATTGTGACAAAAGGTGAGATTGCTCATAACGAGCAATTTCACCTTTTGCCACAATGTTTTCCAAAGGCTCCTACAAGCAATGCGTAGAAATGAGTATCTATAGAGTAGAGGGTTAACTCTCTACCAAACAACAAAATTTTAGACTGGTCCAAATTGAAAGCATTTGCAGAGGACAAAATAAGTGTAACTGACATTTGTTTTAGGAAGGGGAGAAAACATCATGGGAAAAAAAGAGAAAATGCTGGTTACCAGAATTTTCTCCTTTTTGCACAAGGTTTTTATAGGGCTTTTTTTCACCGGGGTGTTAAAGTAGGGATTGTGTGGTACAGGGTTAATAGATGAGGGTCTGTATCCATCAAGCGTTTTTAAGGAAGCTCTCAGCCTTATTCTCCAGAATTTTCTAAATTTGAAAGTCGAACAACTTCTAATAGGCTAAACCATTTGACTTAGCCAATCAGAAGTTAATTACTCTCAAAGTTTGAAAATCTAGAACAAACCTAGGTTCTCTGTACTGTCCTATCATAGTTCTCTTTACTCTTTACTCATAGGTCTCTGGGTAATCCATACTGGCTGACCTTAACAACAACCTTTTGCTATTGGTCAATTTTCTGTATGCTCAAGGACCATTCTATCTCACGATGAAGCTGATTGTTGTGAAAAGTGGACTTTGCAGATTCATTAGTATGTGATAGCTTACTTGGTACCATGGATCACAGAGATGTGTTCAGCCCCGTTTTGCCGGAGCATGGCTCAAGTATTCGGTGGAGAATGAGTTGATTAGAGAGATGACAGAATGAATACAACGGTCTTTGTGGAAAATATCTCTTTACATAGTACATGTACAGGAAGCTACTAGTGTCTGTATCGTCTGTATACTTTAACCCTTTACCAAACAACAAAATTTTAGACTGGTCCAAATTGAAAGCACTTGCAGACTACAAAATGAACATAACTCAGACATTGAAATTTGTTTCCAGCAGGGTAGAAACATTGCAGGAAAAAGGAGAAAATGCTGGTTACCAGCATTCTCTCTTTTTCCCACAATGTTTTCAAAAGCTTTCTCTTTCAGGGGTATTAAACGTCACCATTGTGTGGTAAAGGGTTAAAAGAAAATTGTTGATGGAGAAAATGGAGTTGCTCTTCACAAGCAGTCATAAGGAGAAACATTCCCTCATTATTATTGCTAAAAAGTATAAAACAAATGTTTGTGATTGCAATGAAAATTCAGATCTAATGTATGATTGAGAGAACGAATATTTGATTGCTGTTTCACTTTGTGCATAAAAACAAAACACAATTTCTGGAGGCAGGATGGAGAAAGTAAATTGACTATTGCTTTAGGAAAAGGGGCTTAAAGTATTCTTGTCACACATTTTACCACGAAACTCTCTATCTAACTCTATATAAGAAGATTAATTATGGATCCGTAAAATAGTTTTGGTCTAACAGTGCCCTAGATCATGAGATTAAATAGACATGCAGTAAAAAAAAAGCAAAAGGCTTAGACTCACGTCCGCCTACAGATGCTAGGCTGGAGTTAGTCAATACCTTTTTTTTCAAACGTGTGTCAAGTAATGACGAAAGTATCTGATGACTGTAGGATTAAGGTCCCTCCGTGCTCTAGGCATATTTGGTATGGACCATTAGAGGCAAAGAATCGGATACAAGGAAACCCGGGTACAAGCCCCTAGCTCTTCTCCAAATAGACCTCCTTGGTTTTTTATGTCCACTGCACCACATTTTACATAGCAACCCTCCTCCTGAAACACCGACTTGAAAATTAAAGGGAAATAATAGGAAGACAACTCACGACTTTCTAGAAGATTTACTTCCCTTATATGGGGGTGGGGGGTGTGGACGGGCTTGGCGCTTGATGAGTGGCGCAACATTTTTATTCGGTTTTGAAAAGTACCTACGTGGCGTAGCCATATTGTTAACTCGGCTTCAAGTCATTTCGTACCTAGGCCATCGCGTACATTTTTTTTTGTCTTTTCGTATCCACCTGCTCTTTAAATTCTGGTCATTTTGTACTGACTTTGATCATTTCGTACCCATTTTGATAATTTCATACCCAGTTTTTGACATCAATTTGGTAATTAAGAACCAAGTTTCAATACTGGTTGTTTCTCGAATGACAATTGCTTTTGTACATAGTCTAATTGAAATCATGTTAAAGTTTGCCGATGAATGGCTATGATTGTGTTTTACCATCAATGATTTTTTTCTAAGTTTTAAGTTGCATTCTAAGAAATGTTTTGGACTTCTCAGTTCATTTCTCACCTAGTTCTGCATAAATTTACTTTGGTAAATTTGAAATGCTGTAATGTGCCTTATTTCGGAAACAACTGATTTGCGGCGCCATTGATGTTATGCATTCATATTTTCTTGTTTTACTTTAAAAGTTGTTTCTCTTGCGAGCAAGTTGAACTTTGCGACAAATGGGGATATTGCTTCATCTGATGATTAAATTCACCGGAGTTCAAATTGCCCTTGCTGGCGAAAGAGGTGTATTGAGTGTAGTATTTAGTCTTTTTTTTTTTTCAAAGTTCTAAACCGTTTACCATGCTCGTTTTCGTTTTTCACCAGTTGACTTTCAAACTTATCGAAGACGTTATCAGGAAAAAAAAAAAGATTCTGTAATAGTTTCAACAAGGGTTTGGCTGGCTACGATATTTTTACTTTATTTTTGAACCAGGCGGACACATGTTACTTAAAATAAAACGTGACTGAAAACTTGAAATTTGTTTTGTAAAGGGTAGAAAACAGTGTGTGGAAAAAGTGAAAATGCAGGTTACCAGTATTTTCTCCTTTTCCCACAATGTTTTATAAAGGCTTCTTTCTCAGGGCCGTCAAAGTAGGGATTGTGTGGTAATGGTTTAAATAAAGCTATTGACGGTTGAGAGAGATGATAAATTCAGCTAGCTGGACTAAAGCTCAAACTTATGCTAAATTTTGGACTTCATAGTAGTTGGGATATGAATTGGAAATTCTCTTTGAATATATATAAATTCCAAAGTTGCTGTTGGTGAAAATCAGCAATTCTTTGTTTGCTTGCCTGTCTCATTTTGTAAGCCATCATCTCTAAAGATTAATCTGTGGGGACCATGGGTAAGGGAGCTTATGTGTTGGATGAAATTGGTGTTGGATGAAATTGAATACTTAACCAAAAGCTACTTTCGCGGGAGTAAGGCAAAGGTCGATCGAAATTTCATCTGACACTTGGTCGATCCATTAGTGATTTTGCCCTGGATGAAACACAGACATCTTTCTTCGTGCCGAGGCGATGCATGTCCCGATCAGCCGCGTATCGTTGTTTTAGAAGAGACTTTATACTTACTCATTTCCTGTCTTCCACAGGGATGAATCGGTCTTTGAACATGGATTTCAGAGGCCAAAAACGGTTGCAGTTCGCGAATAATAAAGTTTTAAAGTTATAAATAATGCAAAACAACCCAATCCTTAAACACTTTGTTACGGCAGATGTTGCGTTTTTATAACCATTTAACCCCGTTACGAAAGTTTAACGCAATCCGGTATTATTGCGTGATCATGTTTTTTTCCTTCTGCGTTTCACTCCTTATGGTTTCACTGGGAGTAAGTTCGGTTTTTTAATCCCAAACTTTCATTTGCAACGCGGTTTATCACATCGAGTTTTTACCCAGCTGCACCTGAGCAACACACCCTTTCGAGAAGCCTTTTGAAAATATTCTGGGATAACGAGAAAATGCTGGTAGCCAGCATTTTATCCTTTTCCCAGAATGTTTTCTACCCTGCTGGAAACAAATTTCAATTT
This sequence comes from Tridacna crocea, assembly GCA_943736015.1. Lineage (NCBI taxonomy): Eukaryota > Metazoa > Mollusca > Bivalvia > Cardiida > Cardiidae > Tridacna > Tridacna crocea. The sequence continues at coordinate 26,079,853 of OX031062.1, forward strand.
TTGAATTATTTTGTCTCCTGAAACTGCTTTCAATTTGGATCAATCTAAAATTTTGTCGTTTGGTAAAGAGTTAAAGCGTGTGTAACTAACACAAATTCATGTATAATATGCATTTTTTTTTTTTTATCGAAAATGTAACAATTGATACCTTTTACGGTTCGAGCTCTTTACACCTTTTTTCCTTAATGCTTTTAAAAGTGGTCTACCGCAAGACGAAAAGAAGGATTGTCAGCAGAATCATGCGCCGAGGCTAGCCATATAACGAAGATCTGTTCCAATTATCATTCAAATGCTCTGGGATTTTGTATGTAAAACATGAACATCTATCGTCCAAAAGTGATTGCAGAAATTGTGTCCTTTCACATGTTTCAGGTTGATAAGTTATTTTATCTTCTAGCCTGTCTTAGTAAGGCATTCAAACAGACCCAACTTTTCAAACGTGTGTCAAGTAATGACGAAAGTATCTGATGACTGTAGGATTAAGGTCCCTCCGTGCTCTAGGCATATTTGGTATGGAATATTAGAGGCAAAGAATCGGATACAAGGAAACCCTGGTACAAGCCCCTAGCTCTTCTTCAAATAGACCTCCTTGGTTCTTTAACGTTCCTGGTGTAAAGCAGTGATACACGCGAGGCTACCTCTGGATTCCAAACCAGTTCACCTCTAGTTGGGTGGGAACACAAGGTGTTTCCTGGAGGTCCTGGTTATGCCGGGTATTGTGCCTCGTTCCTCAGAATTGCCAGTCCGCTTTATCATGCACTACATCTTGTGCACAAGTTTGAACTCTCATAATTTCACAAATAGAGCAAAAAACTAGGCCTTGAACATACCTGCTCCTTGAGTATTCAATTACCCTTTGTCTAAAATACAAATATTTTCCATTTAAAATGTAGACATAAGATAAAGTTTATTTCATCTGTTACTCGAGGTGTTCACGTGAACTCCTGAAAATAGACACAACATGGCCGCCACACAAGATAAATTTCGTCATTTTTTCTCGAGATTCACATGTTATAGACGACTTCTACATGCGCTTTGGGTCATGAAGCGTTTAATGATTTGTCTTTGGTGATGCTTAATACAAAAAACGAATTGCATTTCGCTGCAACATAGATTAAACCGACGAAACAAAAGGTCAGTACAACGCTCTTCTTTGCCACCGGAAAATTAATGGACTTGAGATGGTGTGATGCATGTAATGTCGAAATTTCAAAAGTAGCAAAGTAAACGTCCCCTTATTACTACTGTAGTGACATGCTTATTTCTCAATCACCACACGAAAAAAGCCCTGGTATAATATGTATCTTCTGTTTCGTTCTTTCCTTTTTAATAACTCGAAAAAGACTTAAAAGCATTGATCATACAACTTTCGTAAACGATCAGAGTGCCGTGTAGGTATACTGCAGAGAAACGACCCTCCCCTACAAAATGACCCATGGGTCATTTCTCTACGTAGAGGAATGGCCCATGAGTCATTTCTCTATGTAAAGGAATGACCTTGGTCATTATTCTGCGTAGAGAAATGACCAAGAGGTAATTCCTTTACGTATTGAAATGACTTCTGGGGTCATAGCTCTACGTAAAATAATGACACGGGTCAGTTTTATAGGGGAGGGTCATTTCTCTGCATTACACTCGCACTGTATACATGTATCTGGTCCTAACCCGCATGCTGTTTGGTTCGACCCTGTAATGGCAAGGCAAGCCTTGGATCTCGAAAAAATAGTTAAAATCTAGTTGCTTTGAACTTCTGTACGTCAAAGGTGTTCCAATCTTGCACAATCCCGACTTTTACAACCGTTAGGATCGTGAGAGAAGGCAGTGATGCTGTTATAGAAGACAATGGAGTTCATTATTTATTCAAAGTATCCATTTTCTATCGCCTCCTATACGTAATTGCAAATGGGGTTTTGATGGTTTAGGGCGGGTTTTAAAAGTAATTACTTTCGCTTGAATTAATTTCTATTGGAGCGTCAGTGGTTTTATGTAATTATTTTGCAACTAACACGGTTGAAGATTTATGTGGTAATGGGCTGTGCATTTCACTGCAATCGTAACTGGTTGAAATTTTATGCAAATAACTGCTCCGGCTGTTTTAAGACTGCCCTCAGACTTTTGTCTATAGACGATCATATTGTCCTGTGTGTGCAACGCGGAAAAATATGCAGCCGACGTTCACGACTTCAGATTTTAGAAATTGGGAATCGTATAGCTTAATATTTTGTTTGAAGTTAATTTAAACTGGATATGTAGAGAATTAGTCTACCTGTATTATGTTGACACTTAGGTCATTGGTCCGACCTTCAGACGTTACTCTATTAGCTGTAAAGAGATTTATAAATCATACATCCCGGCAACTCTCCGACGCAACTCCAAGGTATTAAACTTTGCATACCTCAATTTCGTCCAGACTTTTATTCTTACTTTTATCCTTATCTTAGTATTATCTGGAAGCCGGACACTTGAAACAGCGTACCAAGTTACTTTGACACATCGGAGTTTTTCCCCAAACTGGAATTCCAGTTGACACATTTGTCACGGTATAGTTGGAAGCTGCTTCCAAACTGGTCGTTGATCTTTTCGGGAAATGCAGTCACCAGAATGTGATTAGAGACCAAAGTACATTAGACTGATCCACTTTGAAAGAATTTGGAGGCAACAAAATAAACGTTACTCAAAATTTAAAGTTTGTTTCCAGCAGGGTAGAAAACATTATGTGAAAAGGAGAAAAAGCTGTTAACCAGCATTTTCTCCTTTTCCAGCAAAGTCTTCAAAAGGCTTCTATCTCAGCGACGTAAAAACTAGGGATTATTTGTTATATGTTTATGTAGTAGTGAAATGGTGATTGCAAGTTAGAGACCCAAACATTTCGTCCAATTTTTAGAGATTCTTTATTTGAGCATGTGAAACATTGTGTCATTACAGAATGAAAATGATAACTACATACAGAACTGTACAAATCTAACAACAATTTCTATAGGAAAATTGCAATATCACATTAATTGCCTCTTCATTTTTTTTTTTGGGGGGGGGGGAAGGGGTCATTCAACATGGTAAAATCCACCCCACATAAGTCGTGCTGTTTTTAGAAACACCACTTAATATCAAAAGTGACAAAAGGAGACATTTTTGAAAAGAAAAATCTTATTTTCAATGATTAGAGGAAACAATACTTGTAACAACTTCCTGCCTAGTCTGTTTCACTGAATAAGTCGCTTCAAACAAATTGAAAGGACTATGACTTCTAAGCTTCAAACTTGATAAACCAATATATTAACACCAGATACATTTAAATTTTAGCACTTGAAATGTATTTGTCCCAAACTTCAAATTTATCAAAGATCACTGATCTGCTATCTTAAGTTATAAAAAAGCTATGGCAAGATATTTATATGTGTACCATTTTTCAAAACAAATTAAAAACCCTATAGATATCAAGGCACATATATGATATTTTTATCATATAATCCCAAATTTTAACAACCCTGAATAAATATGCCTTTGAAAAAAAAAAAAATGGGAAAAGGAGGAAATACTGGTAAAAAACATTTTCTCCTTTTACAACATGAATTTTAACCCTTTCAAAGAAAACTTTCACCATATTTGCCACATTTGTCTTTGAACATGCTTTCATTATGGGCAAATTTATAAATGTTCTGTTTGGTAAACAGTTTAAAAAAAATCTAGTCTGTTCCTATAGAAGCTTTGAAAAAGGATACTGTCAGCATCAAACACCAACATCCAAATATATACATGCTCTACCCATATTTTTTACACTTTAACTCTTCACCAAACAACAAAAAGTTTAGCCCTGTCGAAATTGAAAGCATTTGCAAACGACAATTTCAATGTGGCTTAAATGGTGCAGTTGTTTAGTGACAGGGTAGAAAACATTGTTGGAAGAGGAGAAAATGCTGGTTACCAGCATTTTCTTCTTTTCCCGCAATGTTTTCAAAACACTTCTTTCCAAAGGTTGTCAAAAGTCGTCATTATGTGGTAAAGGATCAACTCATAATTGAAATTTTGTAACATTTTCTCTGATATAATACCATCCGAAAAAAAAAATGCTCCTATTTTCATGTTAACACTTTCGTTATAGATTAGTTCTGAAATTAATTACACCTTAATTAAAATTTTACCTTTTGTTATGTTTACTTATTTACATCATCATACAACTTTAAAAAAATTTGAACTTTCTACCAGTCTGCAGCAAAAAAACTAATAGGATTTAATGGTGAAAAGCCCATGAAATTAGGAAAACTAAAACCAAGTGCTCTCCTGTTGTTTTTTACATTTTGTCTTTTCCTAACCCAAACAACTTGTGTATTTACCGGTGACTTTACCCATACCCATTTAACTCTTTACCAAATGACAAAATTTTGGACTAGTCCAAATTGAAAGCATTTGCAGACAACAAAATAAATGTGAATCAAAAATTAAAATTTGATTTTGCAAGATCAGAAAACATTGTGGGAAAAGGAGAAAATGCTGGTTACCAGCATTTTCTCCTTTTTCCTCAATGTTTTCAAAAGCCCCCCCCCCCCCCCCAAGGTGGTGAAAAGTCGGGATTGTGTGGTAAAGAGTTAACTGGTCTATTTAACTTTCCCTCTACCTGTTTAACATGTCTGTTTCACTTTTCCTCTACCTATTTTAATTGTATTATTGATATTACAAATGTTACTGTGCAATTGACTCACAACTGCAATTATCTCTAGTAAGCAACATTTACCTTTCCTCAGCATACAATTTAGGAAACTATATGATTAAATGAGAAATTATCAATCTAATGTAATTTCTCCTTTGGCAAAATGATTTCTCTTGGTTTTATCCATCAAACTTTATTTGCATCAACATCTACATGTCAAAAGAATATTTCCCATGCAGTCCATTGCAGAGTTTGTTTCAAAAGAGTTAGAGATAACGATGAAATAAATAAGGACATGGATGAAATATACAAATGCAAGAATGATGATTTTGCTGTAAGGATCCTGGACATATGTAGAAGCCATGGAATAGCCTTGCTTTTTCACTTTCTGAACAGTAATTGAATTTTTGAATTTCAATTGAATTCAAGCAAGCTCCCTTTTGGAAATTATAGACCAATAAATTCAAAATGTTAACTTTCAAAAATATGCAAATTAAAAAGGCAATGACAACCATCTTGATATTTTATTACAGCATGCCACAATTATAATGCAATCTGTTTGACAAAATGCATAAATAAATTGTTCATATGTGAGTAACGGTACATCAATGTAAAATAATCCTCTTCTCCCTCATGCAATTCTTGAACAGTTTTAACACTTTCCCAAACAATTCCTGGTTTTTACGGGTCTGGAATAGCAGCCTTTTCCCATAATGTTTTCTACCCTATCACAGATAGAAATCATCTTTTCAGCAAGAGTTGAATTGTCGTCTGCAAATGCTTTCAATTTGGTCTAGTCCAAAAGTTTGTCGTTTGGGAAAGGGTTAAAATCTTGTAACATACCTTTTATTTTTCATATCAATAAATATTACACTTACACTAAATTCATAAATTCAGTTTATTTCATTGTCTATCTTTTACCCCTTAACTCTTTACCAAATGACAAATTTACAGACTGGTCCGAATTGAAAATATTTGCAGACAACATAATAAAAGTGACAGAAAAATTGAAATTTGTTTTGTTAAAGGTAGAAAACATTGTGGGAAAAGGAGAAAATGCTGGTTACCAACATTTTCTCCTTTTACCACAATGTTTTCTAAAGGCTTCTTTCTCAGGGTCGTCAAAAGTAGGGATTGTGTGGTAATGGGTTGAGGTGAGTGTTGTTATGTGTTTGAAAAAAGGAGACAAGTTTGATGACTAAAAAAGGCATTAACTCTTTACCAAACGACAAAATTTTGGACTAGTCTAAATTGAAAGCATTTGCAGACGACAAATTAAATGTGAATCAAAAATTGAAATTTGATTTGGGAAGGGTAGATAACATTGTGGTAAAAGGAGATAATGCTGGTTATCAGCATTTTCTCCTTTTCCCACAATGTTTTCTAAAGGCTTTCTTTCTCAGGGTCGTCAAAAGTCGGGATTGTGTGATATAGGCATTAACAGGACACAGCTATTGTAAAACAATACAATAGATTTATTATACTGTTTTTAGGGAAAAAACCCATAAGAAAAGAATATCAACATCTCATTGTACCAAATATGTATTGTACCGAATTATCATCATTCATGGCAGTTAACTTTCGACTAGGCACAAATTAATTTTTCTGTGGTATAAAATTGGGGTTCTTTGACATCATCTTTGCCCTGCAAAGTACAATGTGTATTATACTATGAGCACTGAATGAATGAAATGGATATTTCCTGTCCAGACAAGCTCAAAATATTGTCGTTTGGTAATGGGTTAATTCAGAATACCTCACGAAATATAAGCCAGCATCAACATAAATTGGACTATAATTTTATTATGTTCTACACTGGTCCACAAAGTAACTGAATCTAATCCTTCACAAAAACAATCCCCAGCTGATGAACCTTGAAGCAAATCAATAAATTTTCAGTTATAATGGAGTTACCTACGGCTGCTAAACCCACTGATTTACCATAGTTATCATTATTGAGCAAGTATTATTTCTAATTATGTAAAAAGAAAAGAAGACCTTACTTTGTTACAGTCATAATTATGTCATATACATACAACAACATTTGGTAGAAAAAACAGTATCACTATCTTTTCAACAGCACATAAAGTAATTATTGATATAAACATGCTTGTGCTCACCGAATACAGTACTATTTCTACCAATAAAAAATTTACTGCTAAACAACAGTTTTGACTCTTACAAATAAATAGCAGATAAGTCAAACTAGCTGTGGCTGGAGTTGCTTAGGAGCAAGTTCATTCCTTCCAAAAAAATGTTTTAAAACATTCTCTTCCGTAAGGTTGTTTAGCTCTTTACCAAACAACAAAATTTTGGACCCGCCCAAACTGAAAGCATTAATTTGCAGATGTCTCAAAAATTGAAATTTGATTTAGGAAGGTCAGAAATCATTATGGGAAAAGGAGAAAATGCTGGTTATTAGCATTTTCTCCTTTTCCCACACTGTTTTCAAAGGCTTAACTCATTACCAAACAACAATATTTTAGACTGGTCCAAATTGAAAGCATTTGCAGACGACAAAATAAAAGTGACTGAAAATTTAAAATTTGTTTTGTGAAGGGTAGAAAACACTGTGGGAAAAGGAGAAAATGCTGGTTACCAGCATTTTTTCCTTTACCCACAATGTTTTCTAAAGGTTTCTTTCTCAGGGGCTTCAAAAGTAGGGATTGTGTGTTAATGGGTTAAAGAGTTAAACAAGGGATTGTTTGGTACTATAGGTAATAATGACCACCATTTGAATATTTGCTGCAACTAATATATAGCAGGTAATTCATTACATACATCATTATCTACAGTGGCATTCTGAATGTCATGATCATCTCTGATACTGAAGATAAAATTTACTCCATGGTTTTTGTGAAGTGTTCAATGGCATTTCTACATCAAGTTCTAAATCAAAATTCCAGCAAACAGCTTTCTGATTGGCTCAGACATCTCTGCTTTTTAACTGCTCAATTCCTAAGTTGTTGGTTACCCATATCCAACCATATTCAACTTTACTGCTCTGTTACCATCTCCTTACTCAACCTCTATCCCTGATGACATATTGAAATCTTCAATGGTTTAAGCTCACAAAGAGATTTCCCTCTCTTTTGTACAGATGATAAAATTGACCCCACATTTCTTGAGCCATTCCATCTACCATACCACTCACTTTTGATTATAAATTTCCAGACTAGTTATTGGATTTGATAAGACACTTCCTAAGCCTATTACACTTGCATATCTTGGAATTCAGCAGACCAGGATTAAGAAGTTTTGGTGGATATCCTACTCCCAGCTCTCAATGAAATGGAGATCCTGCCTCCCTTGCCTGTATTCACCAACCATCCTGAATTGTATTCTTACTTAGACTGCTAGTCTTATTTAACAATCTTGTCTAACAAATCAGAAATTGTGTTAATTCAAAATTCAGAAAATTCTTGAGATTTAGACAGGAAAATACTATTATAAATGAAAGGTGAATGTAACCTGTAATGTATAACAGCACTCTAATCTCCAACACAGTCAGCCATTGCACTAGCAGGCACAATGAATTCTGAACAGCAGTCCTTAAAGCAATTCTCACATTACACTGTTGGCCAACAGCACTACATATTATATATTACTGGCAATATACAAAATGCAATAATGCAAACTGTAAAACGAGACCCAGGCATGTGAGAAGCACATGATCATGTTGATAACAAGGACGAGCTATGCGACTGTGAGGAAGGTGAAGAAGGGCGGGCTGGGATCTGATGTGACAAAGCATGTGGGTGGGGTAAGTGAGTCAGTGAGTGGGTAATCTGGTGTGACACACTGAATGGTGGTGGTGGTCCCCTTGGAGACTCCCTCTCAGCTTTGATTCGTAGCCATGTATCACCCAGTGCTTTAGCAAAATGATCGTCTACAGATCCAGGTGAGAGTACTTCCAGCTTGGGATCTTTTTTGTTTTGTAATACAGACCATTTGTCGCCCAACGCTCTTGCAAAGTGATCATCTACTGAACCTACAAAGAGAAAAGCAAAGATCAGTGACATTTCAATGTGTGTTCATACAAATATCCTTACCTCTTTACCAGATGAAAAAATTTCAGCTTTGTCCAACTTGAAAGCATTTGCAGATGTCAGTTTAAATCTGATTCAATTCAAATAATGGAATTTGATCTTGATAGAGTAGAAAACTTTGTGGGAAAAGCAGAAAATGCCAGCATTTTCTACTTTCCCACAATTTTCAAAAGGCTCCTTTCCTAAAGGGTGTTTAAACTGTCGTCATCATGTGGTACAAGGTTCATCACTAAATTTCTGTAAACTTTCTTTACTTCACCCAAATGATTTCAAAAGCCTTCTTTTTGAAGATTGCAGAAACACAGAATCTTTCGATAATGGCTTACACAAAATAGTGTAGCAAACAGGAAAATTTAGTTCTTATTTTCAAAGCTTTGATTCACAGACAGTGTTCAAGGTAAAGTTTTTAGCTATACGTAATAGCTTACCTAAATATCGATTGAGAAAATGAATGTAATTATTCTGGATGTAAATCCCATGTCATGGGACTAAAACTTGAACCATATTTAAAAGTCAGTATTTCTTGTAGAAATTGTGACAGACCTATCATGAATAACTTTTGAAAACAATACAGCAAACTGCTTAACCATTTACCACACAATCCCAACTTTGACGCCTATGAGAATGAAGCCTTTAGAAAACATTGTAGAAAAAGGAGAAAATGCTGGTAACCAGCATTTTCTCCTTCTCCCACAATGTTTTCTACCCTTCACAAAACACCATTTCAAATTTTCAGTCACTTTTATTTGTTGTCTACAATTGCTTTTAATTTCGACAAACCTAAAATTTTGTCGTATGGCGAGTTAAAACATGCTGATAAAATGTTCCTCTTTCTTCCATTACATCACTAGGAAAAACTGATGTTTAGAATGAAGACAAAAAGACACTCAGAATTATACAAAATGCATTTCAAATACCTGTTATAGAAACATTGGGCTTTGAAGTTGCTGACACATTCAAAGTTGGAGATGAGTGACCAGACTGTGCTGTCGTAACATGCATGCTGGGAACAGAGCGTGACAAGGGTGGAGGGGAAGGTGTTGCAGAGGGATGTTTGCCAAGAAGTTCAGAATAGCTCTTGCCCAGTGAACGTCGGAAATGTTCCTCAATAGCTGGATCCACAATTTCTGAAAAAGACGAGACAAGAGATATAATAATGCTATCAAAATAGATTTCCATAGGATCTGAAATTCTACAGATTAAAACCTTTTAGTTAAATTCAGATGAATTACTATTCAACAGAAAACAATTAAATGAAAACATGACAATACTCTGATGATAAATCCAATTTTTCTGAACAACAAGGAAACATGGTGAAAGCTGGCTTAACTGCTCAGCAATACCATTTTAAATGCATTTCTATTTCAACATGTTTTCTAAAGCCTTTCCATCCAAGAGAAGATACTTAAGAAAACAGCTTAACAGATCTTTGCCGAAAATTCCAGAAAGTAACTGGTTACAACCATTAAAGAGAGTGCTACAAACATATATTTCATCATATTTCCAGGATAAAGTGCTTGGAAATTTCAAGACAGACTATCCCATGCACAAATATCCAGCAAACTATATGTAGTTATCTCCCTTAAAAAAATGCGCATGGTTGTGTTTGTGTTCTTTAAAACAAATGTTCTTTAGATTCCTAACACAATGGCACATTAAATGAACTACATTTCCTATTAAATTAACCAACCAAATTACATTAGTATTTTTATTTGTTCCCCCCCCCCCCCCACACACACACTTTTATTTTCCAATCTTTTTTCCTGAAAATCAACCTGTTTTTATATACTGAGGGGTGTATATATATATACACTGCCAGGGAATCCATCTCAAACTTGGAAGAATTGGAAGAATTGGAAAAAGATAAAAAATTAACTCTTTACCAAACAATAAAATCTATCACCTGCTCATGTTGAAATTATTTGCACACTATGAAATATTATTTTGCTGAAATTATGGGAATTGTCTATGAAAGAGTAGAAAATCTTGTGGAAAAAAAAGAAATTGCTAGTTACTAGCATTTTCTATTTTTCCCCACAAGGTTTTCAAAATGCTGTTTCCTCGGCTTCGTTAAAACGGATCTTGTGATAAAGAATAAAAGGGACTTGTATAGCCAATTAATCTTCCAATAGTATGAAACGATAGATCAAGTTTGACAGATGGTACTATTAATTTTACATCCTACACATTAAAACCTTTATCAAAACTTTATCAAACAGTGAATTTAACACTTTAAAGAAAGTTTTCACCCATCATTGACAGAAAGTCTATCAATCAAAATATAAACTTTGCTATCAAATGATGAAGGGGAGAAGATTGGTACAAATTATGCCGGAAAAAGATGTTGTAAGTAAAAGGAAAAAAGAACAAGTTGTCATATCTAAATTTGTCCAGAAAAAAAAAATCATGACAAAATGGTTATAACTTGAAGTGACAGTGTATCATAAGTCTTTAACAGCTAAGAAATATGAAAGACAATGCATCAAATAAACTCATAACTGAAACAAAATGATACACATACAACTGCCAAATACTATATCAAAGTAATACATGTACATGTAATTAGATGCTCAAGTCCCTTTTTTTTTTTTAAACAGTGGATTATCATGTTTTTTACAAGCAATTTGTTTAGAAACATTACTTGAAAAAGTAATTCTTTATCATCTTTGTAAAAAGTCACAGACAAAAGATGGCAGATACAACCAAACAAAATGTCATAAGACTTGTATGTTCTCAAATTAAAATCCTGAAAATGTAATACTAGAGGACTCTCCAACCTTACCCACCCCCCTTGAAAAAAATACATTTGGATGTTGCAATTGGTCTGCAAACTCTTTGAAAGAGGAGAACTGTTCAATATGCCAAATTTCTTTTATATAGATATTTTTTGACAATTCTTTTTTCGAATTTCAGTCTCTCTACGATGGCTTTCAGAAATGTGAGAACTTCACATAAAACATGTACCGGTACTTGTGACAGGTGAAACAGCTAAGGTTTGTAATTGTCCTCCTACATGGATCAAATTTGTTAAAACTCTTTACTTAACCCTTTACCAGACGACAAAATTTTAGCCTGTCCAAATTGAAAGCATTTGCAGATGAAAATTTTAGTGTGGCTCAAATGTTGCAATTGTTTATTGATAGGGTAGAAAACATTGTGGGAAAAGGAGAAAATGCTGGTTACCAGCAATTTCTCCTTTTCCCACAATGTTTTCAAAAGGCTTCTTTCCAAGGGCCGTCAAAAGTCATCATTATGTGGGAAAGGGTTAACAAAAAAAAATTCAAAACTGTCCATATGGAGATATTGCATGTGACATAATAACTGTGACTAAAACATGGAAATAATGTTTTAGTAGGTTGAGAAGACATTGTGGGAAGAGGAAAAAAATACCAGTATCTTTTACCAGAATCAGCAAAACTCAAGACTGTTTGGTAAAAGGTTAATTAATGTCAATCAAAAAAAGAAACTTAAGTTCTTTGTTTTCAACACTAACCTTTGTGCATGTGTTTGTTTTTTTACTTTGGTAACCTAACCCTTCCCCAAAGGATTCCATGGCCTGACTATCCTTAGCTATGAGGGCTTTTGAAAACACCAGGTGAAAAGGAGAAAACTCTGGTATTCAGCATTTTCTTTCTCCCTCATTATGTCTCCAATCCTTTCATGATAAAAACAATCATGTAAGCAACATCCTATATCAATTGCTTTCAAAGTTTGGTCATCAGGTAAAGAGTTAAGCAACACAATGCTTAGAAAAACTGAAGTTGCTTTTGTTGATAGCACAGAGTAAGATTAGATGGTAAACACAAATTGATCTTTTAGATAAAAAACAACAAGAGACCCACTTCAGCCTAGTGCTTTGAAAGAAATTATATGTTAACGCAATAGATCTACCAGACTGCATAAAATTTGTGGGCTCATGGAGCCAATATTGCTCTGGCCAAGCAATTTCACAAAAAAACTCAAGTCCGCAAACAAATCCATTTTCCAATTAGGGTTGACTTCTTCAATTCAGACACATTTTACTATCAATATCAGACTTTAGAAACATTTTCAAATCTTAAGGTTGACAGAACGTTTTGGACTCAGTTCACATAAATTTTATAATGGACTAAAGTCATTTTAAAAGACTTTTTAAGTCCATTTTTTATGCAGAGTTGACTGTGAAATTTCATGTAAACTTTATGGTCTTAATTTCATTATAAGGGCCTTAATTTAATTCTTAGTCTATACTACATTTAAAATGTCACACTTTTTTTTGATTGGCTAAATCTTTTGAGTTAGCCAGTCAGAATCTGTGTATTTATCACTTTCTGAAGATTCTTGAGAATAACAGTTACAGAGTCCTTAGCTCTTTACCAAATGTCAAAGTTTTGGACTGGCCCAAATTGAAAGCATTTGCTGACAACAAATAAATATGATTCAAAAATTGAAATTTGTCTTGGAAAGGATAGAAAACATTGTGGGAAATAGGAGAAAATGTTGGTTACCAGCATTTTCTCCTTTCCCAACAATGTTTTCAAAGGGTTGCTTTCTCAGGGTCATTAAAAGTCGGGATTGTGTGGTAAAGAGTTAATGGTAAAACATTGCTAGATAAATACCCATCTCCATCACAAAAGAAGTACATGTACAATGTCTTAGATAATGTCTTTTTTCTACAAAATTACATTGTAACAACACTTTTAACAACAAAAGGTCAAAGAAAAAAAGATTGGTGATATCCCACAAAAAAATCAAAGTACAAGCTGAACAAAAAATCAATTCATTTCTTAAGGTTGTTAACAATTTACTAGAGATATGAGTACAGATAATAGAAGTCAAAGAGTACATGCTAATTTTTTGGTGACCGCTCTTTCAAATTGATGAAGACGGTTGGCGTTATGCCTGTCCTAATTACTCCTCTGACATTGAACTGACATGTCCTATTTCAATATTCTAATTTACCAGAGCAAAGAAATAAATGCAGGGTTATTCTTCAAAAAAATATTTCACAGAAACCTTGTTACATTGACTAAACTTTTTGTGATAAGACAAACTTTTATGCTCAACCAAATTGAAATACTCCAGGAGACAAAAAAATTAATTACCGTAAATATAGTACAAATGATTGGATGTACATGTATCTTTGTAGAAATTATTTGCAAATAGGGGAAAATTCGGAAGACGCGTAACATGTGACACAAATACATGTAATTGGATTTGTTGATTGGTCTATATAAAGGCACAAAACACTTTGCACCGGTTTCCTTTTCCCACAATGCTTTTATAAGCTTTCTTCAAAACTTTCCGAAATATTCAGAATTTTTGACAAAGGGTGAAAAATGATACAACAAGAAAATAATATACTAGAATATTTCATTGGGCCGAATTTAGCTTTCACTTTACAGTTAGCCATTTTACAGTATTTTGTACACAGACGACAGACACACGGACGGAGGGACACTTGGACAGACAGGCTGATTCCATTATACCCCTGAAAACATTCGTTTTGCGGGGACATAATAATGAAGATAATATTGAAGAAATAAATCAATGGTATCTAATGCTCTGGCGAAACATATGTTTGCAACTAACCAATGCTACCATCCTCTTTAATGGCTTCATAATTGGTGTACAGTACAAGTATATCTTCAAAAACCCTTTACAACACAACAAAATGCTGGACTTGTCCTGCTCAAATGATAGAATTTGAATGTGAATGTGTAGAAAAAATTGTGGGAAAGGAGAAAATATTGGTCACCAGCATTTTCTCCTTTCCCCACAATATTTTCAAAAGGTTTCTTTCTCAAAGTCATTAACACTTCAGAATGTATGGGAGAGGGCTGATGTTTCCTACTGATATTTGGACCAAACATTTCGACAACAAAAAAAAATTTAAGATAAGGGTCAAACCATGTAGTTATGACAGGAAATGGCAGCTTCACAACAACAAAAATCCAGTTTTTGCACTATCACAATCAAATGACAATGAAACCATGCCCTTGAATTACTCATTGTCCTCGACGGTAGACAAGAGAGTTGCCTTACTTGCCTGAGCCCTAAACAGCTGCTGCTTGGCTTATAATGTACGATGTATTCTGATTGGTTGTCATGTTTATGACTGAGACAAGTACTTTGATTTGTCCTTAGTAAAAGCTACAACGCACCATATTCATCTTCCATTCTGAACATAAAACTATCTATCATTCCCTCTATCAAAATACTTTTTGTCTTAATCCATTACCAAACAATCTCTACTTTTGATGAGCCTGAGAAAGAAGCCTTTAGAAAACAATGTGGGAAAAAAGGAAAATGCTGGTAACCACCATTTTCTCCTCTTCCCACAATGTTTTCTACCCTTCACAAAACAAATTTCAAATTTTCAATCACTTTTATTTCATATGTAATTACTTTTGATTTGGACAAACCTAAAATATTGTTGTTTGGTAACGACAAAGAAGCATTTTTTCTGTCCAGGAATATGAACCATTGACATGCTTGCAGTTACACAGTAACTATTTTCCAGAAGGTCTCAGCAAAGTAGAGAGAGTAGACTACAAGTGCAGTCTAATCTTTACCTACTGTGGCCTCAAAGTCCAGAAGCTTTGTTAAACTTTCCAGGGTTTAAATGAATAAATGAAAAGTCTTATGAAGCTATTTTTGACAAAGAAACACAGATTGAAGATCTAAGATCTGGGTCCGTATTCACCAACCATTCTTAAGAATATTTGTTGTTTTATTTTCAAAGATTCTCTGGATGTGAAAGTTACAAACACAACTTCTTGTTTTTACACCAAATGGTTTAGCCAATCAGAAGTTGTGTTACTTTCTAACTTTGGAAAATCTGGAGAATACCGGTAAGACTAAGAATATTCTTAAGAATGTTGGGTAAATACGGACCAAGACTGCACATTCTGTGGAGTCTGATCTTGATCTATTCTATCCTAACAAGCATGAATATTGGTCTAGCACTTAAAACTTGACATTTTTTGTTTATTTCTCATCACTATCTAAATAACAGGTATTTTCTATAGAAAGCTTACAGGTTACTTAACTTGCCCATTTCTCAAGTTAAGATGGCATATTTGAACAACTGAATGGGAAAATGATTTATGAAATAATTGCTCTTTCATCATCATATTTATTTACATAAAAAGCCTTCATTAGCCAAGTCTATCATATTAAGATATGTATATAGTTGCCTATTACCAAACACAAATCTATTTTCATTTTCAATTAATCTTCAGCTGACAACTTTTGAAAAAACAGATGGTCACATTTCACTTTATTTTTTTCCACTACAGAATGCACAGTACAGTTTAAATTTGCGCAACAGAATTTATTTACCAGATTGTTAAAACTCATTATCAAACGGTAAAATTTTGCACTTGTCCAAATTGAAAGCATTTGCAGACGACAAATCAAAAGTGGCTCAAATGTTGAAATTTGTTTTTGATAGGGAGCAAAGCATTGTAGGAAATTTACCAGCATTTTCTCCATTTCCAACAGTGTTTTCTTCCCTTCCCAAAACAATTTTAAAATTTTCAGTCACTTTTATCAACTGCAAATGCTTTGAATTTGATTAGTTTAAAATTTTGTTGTTTGGTAAAGAGTTAAATGATGATTTTTCTCTTCAACAGAAGAGAAAACATTGTGGAAAAAGAAGGAAATGCTGATTCTCCTTTTTCCACAATGTTTTCAGCTTTCTTCTATAGGGTGATCAAACGTCGGGATTGTGTGGTAAAGGTTTAAACAGGATTATTGAAGCTGCTGACTATGAAATCAGTCACCATCATTAGAAACTAGACAAACCTGTGACCAATAAACTTCCTTAATTTCATAGTATACATCTTAATAACTGTCTCTATAAAGGCTTTTGTTTCAGTAATAATCTTTACAAAGTATTAAATTTACTCTTTACCAGATGACAAAAATTAACCCTTTATCACACAATGACAACTTTTGGCGACATTTGGAAAGAAGCCTTTTGAAACGATCGTGGGAAAAAGGAGAAAATGCTGGAAACCATGCAGCATTTTCCCCTTTTCCCACAATGGTTTCTTCCTTATCAAAGAAAAATCACTTCATGTGAGCCACACTAAAGCTGTCTTCAGCAAATGCTTTCAATTCGGACAGGTCTAAAATCTAATGTCGTGTGGTAAAGGGTTAAACATGCTAATATTGAAAGGATCTGCAGACAAAAAATGTTAGAAAAACACAAATGTGAAAAGAGGAAAATGCTGGTATACCAGTATTTTCTCTTTTTCCATTTTTTTAAAAGCATTTTTGGAGGGTCATTGATACTCAGTATCTTTTGGTAAGAGGTTAACACTTTACCACACAACCCCGACTTTTAACAACCCTGAGAAAGAGGCCTTTTGAAAACAAATCGGGGAAAGGAGAAATTAGTTGTAACCAGCATTTTATTTTTTTCCCACAATGTTTTCTACCCTTTCCAAAGCAAATTTCTGTTTTACTTTTGCTGTCTGCAATTTATTTGCTTTCAATTTGGACTAGCCCAAAATTCTGTTGTCTGGTAAAGATTTAAAAAGAGAAATAATACTAGTTTATTTCAAAATTTGTGATTCCGTGGCAATGATAGGCATATCAAAATCAGAATTCTAGTAGAAAGAATTCTGTTCCAAGTCCTTACTAATGATCCTTCTTTGATTTTTTACTACTCATAAATTTTTTAAGACCTATCCAATTAATTGAAAGCATTGCAGACAACAATTTCATAGTGGTTCACATGTTGAAATTTTCCTTTGATAGGGTAGAAAACTTAGTGGAAAAAGGAGAACATGCTTGTAACCAGCATTTCCTCCTTTTCCCATAATGTTTTCAAAAGGCTTCTTCCTCAGGGTCGTAAAAAGTCGTCATTATGTGGTAAAGCGGGGTTAAGTAATAAAAAAATATTGCTAATCAGTCCTAAAAAAGATTAAGTCGGCCACTCTAGTCTCTAATGCCTTTTTAGGTTTATTCAGTGCATTACTTTATAATCTTTTTTACCACCTTGATATTGTTTTATGGAAGATTGTAAAACCATTAACATATCTGTTTACTCAATCTGAATCACCCAAGAGATTAGGACATAAACTAAAGCATTATCCACTTTTTGCACAGGTCAATTTTAATTATGAGTTGGAACTCTTGTGGGGGAGGGATATCAGAATATTTATCAAAAAGGTTTCTTGGACATCTTTTTTATCTATTAACCTTGGATCCATAAAACGAAATTAGTTTAATAATCAACAGAATCTGGAGGCATGCAGACTTCTCCTTTGACATACAGAAATTTTGACTATATGCAACAAGTTTTTGCCCAAGTCACCCAGCACGCACTGAGCAGGCTTACCCGAGTTGATATCAGACTTTTGCAGTTCCGTGTCTCTTTTCACAAATAGTGGATCATTTCATGTGCATTACATAAGACTTAGAAACAATTCAACAAGAGCTTCACAAAGCAGCGCATATATACGCCCTGAGGGATTTGTCGTGAAATGGCTTGAAATCTAGCAATTGCTTGCAGATATCGAAGTTTTAACATATTACCACACAATCCCTACTTTTGATGACCCTAAGAAAGAAGCCTTTAGAAAATGTTGTGGGAAAAGGAGAAAATGCTGGAAACCAGCATTTTCCCCTTTTCCCACAATATTTTCTACCCTTCACAAAACAAATTTCAAATTTTCAGTCGATCACTTCTATTTTGTCCTCTGCAAATGCTTTTGATTTGGACAAATAAAATAATTTGTCGTTTGGTAATGAGTTAAAGAGTCATATGCACAACTGCCTTTATCGAGATTCATTAAGTTTGAACTTATCCAATCAAAACTGTAGGAGGAGTTGCATACACAAGGAATTGCTAACAGACAGACGGATGGACAGACGGACAAGTGGGGCCATAACATAAAATGATCCTTTGGGCGTATGAAAATAAATATGTAAATTTCATACATTAAAGCATTAAACAATAGCCAATCAAATTAGAGATGCAAATGAGATCATTAGAAGGCCAATTTTGGTATTTTGTTGAGGACCTGCACAGGTGTACGGGAGTAATTAATATGAAATGTTTTATGCTGCATATTAATTTATTGCAGTTGTGACGCTTTTTGTTGGAAGAATATGATTTATTCGTCCATCAGCCCATTCATTTCTTGAAATTCAGATTATGTTTTCTTCACCTGTGCTAATCGTTTATTTATAAATGCAATTTTGAAGACATAACACTTTCCTAACCTTTACAGTCACAAAGCAAATCAATGATAATTCTTCGAAAGCTGTAAATCAAAGATCACTGGGCCTGTGTTCACCAACCATCCTTAAGAACAGTCTTAGTCTTCTTCTTCAGAATTTTGTCAAAGTGAAAGTAACAGAATTTCTGATTGGCTAAACTATTCAGTTTAGCCAATCAGAAGTTCTGTTACTTTCACAGATAGAAAATCTTGAAGAGTAAGACAAAGAATGTTCTTAAGAATTATGGTTGGTGAATACAGACCTAGACTGTTGTCAGTGCACAGCACTGATCTTGGAGTCAGAAATTTTGTGATGACTATTTTGGTTTTAATAGCCGTCTATACTGCAGTTTTTCATGTTTCTCTTTGATCTTTGACTAATTGAACACTTCCCTAAAACCTGGCAAAATTTTGGATGTGTCAAGGTATTTAAATTTACTTATGTTGAACAAAATATCACTCAGACGATGATTTCTGTCTTGAATTAAAGGTATTAAACAATGGGAAAAGGAGAAATGCAGGTCACCAACAGTTTTTTTAAGTTTCCAGTTATTTTTGCGGACAACAAAATAAATGTGACTTAAGAACTGAAATTGTTTCAGAAAGGGAAGAAAACATTATGGGAAAAGGAGAAAATGCTGGTTACAGGCATATTCTCCTATTCCCACAATGTTTTCAAAAAGCTTCTTTCAAAGAGGTGTTAAAAGTTGCAGTTGTGTGGTAAAGGGTTAAACTGGATTTAAACTACTCTGAAAGCACCTAAAATTTAGCACATTGTTGTATGGGTAAAAAAATAGAAAAAAAGACACCTGGATCAACGAGACAATATTTGCCTATTGTGGTTATTTTATGGTGGGTTGCAATCACATGGTTATACTCTGCCACATTTCATGCATGTTAGTTAAAGAAGTAATTAATTTTGTATAAATTTTTATTGTGTTAGTGATGTCCTTTGAAAAAATATCAGCACAGAAGAATTCAAAGATGATAAATTATTCAAACAGAAGAATTAAAAGTTTAACTTCATTCTTTGAAAATTTATATGAACAGTGCAACCTATTGAAAAGTCCCTCTAATGTTCAGTTTCTTTTTTTGAAAGCACCATTTCCTTTTTTCAATAATGACTTCCAAAAGTTTTTTGTTCATCAGGGATCATAAAAGTTTTGATTGTTTATGAGAAATAGATAAAAGTATCTGATAAGTTTTAACTATCAACTTTAGGATTCTGAACATAAATACATGTATCATAAACAATTTTCTCACTTACATATTTTTTTGGTTGATAATTCTCACAAACTATCAAACAATGTGGATCCAAAATTAGACTGCACATTCTGTGGTCTGATCATTAGATCTTTAAACTGCCAGCAAAAGATACGTAACCAACTGGCAATCTGCAACTCGATCCTTTTCCAAGCAACAAAGTACTGCATGTCCCCTAGCGGAAAGCATCAATCTGACATTACAGATAACAAATTTGACAGTGGTGCAAATGATTAGAAATTGTCTAACAGGATAGAAAGCATTACAGACTGAGATACCTTCGTAAAAATAGTCAGAAAAACATTATTTGTGAAAGGTTAAATGCAAGTTATGAAATTTCCTATTCCTGTAATATGTCAAATGTCAGAAAATGACATTCTTAACACTTTGGAAAAAATATTTAAAGCATTTAAATCAGTATCAAAATTACAATTATAACTGATAAAAATGGAAATAGCCAAAAAAGACAGTGAAAATGTAAGGAACATAAAATTTGTATATAAAGTATGATAAATGGACATATTTATGACTACAAGCAGATAATGAATGGTGCAGTGTGGCATGACAAGCCACTGACATCCCTGTGATGTAGGAGGCAATTAAAACATTGGTCAGATAATTGTTACTTTTTGGTAATAGAGAAATTAATTTGGACAACTTGAATTTTTTATTGAATTCTAATCTTGCATAGATAGAATTCAGTCCCATAAGTTTCAACAATCTTGAGAATATTGTGGGAAAAGGAGAAAATGCTCGTAACCAGCATTTACCATTTTTACATGATTGCTTGTTTGGGGTGTGGGAGGTAACCTGAGTTCAGTAGGAAAATGAGAAAATGCTTGTTACCAGCATTCTAACTCCTATCACTTTGTACTTTTTTTCTATACCAAATGAAGTCAATTTGTTTGGTCAGTAGGGGAAACTTTTGTTTGCTGGTAACCGGCATTTTCTTTTTCCACAATGTTTTCTACCCTTTTTAAAGAGAAAATCTGTTATTTCAGCCACAATCAATTTGTTGTCAATTTGTTGTCAATTTGTCTTCAAATTTTGTTATGTGGTAAAGAGCTAAGCTCATAATTGTCTTCTGCAGACAAATTTGTAATTGAGCAATTTCCCCAACTGACCAAACACACTTTTTCACATTACAAAAATGTTTTTATGTATTGCACACTTTTTTTCCCTTTAGGTGCATTAAAAATATACTATAACAAAAAAAAAATCAGGTGAAAGCACATAATGCACGGAATAGCTCATAAATAGATTCCCACACAATAAGACTTTTATTAGACATAGATGTACAATGAGTACAGCCAAGCCTGTGGGTTTGGCAATGACAGCATGAGTATATACGTCAAAACGAATAAATATGTCCAAGTAAACATGTCAACATAACGTAATTTTATGAATGCTTTGTTAAACAAACTAGTCAAACATTCCAGATTCCAGCAGCGCATTAAACAAACACCTTGCAAAGGCACCTGATCCTTGAATGGCATTTACTTAAAACGATCCACTTCAAAGTAAAGACCCCCACAGGGTTTTGTGAATGAGTGGAAATTCAAATGAAAGAAACTTCATGTAGATTACCTAACTGGCTATAAAATAGACCTTATCCTATTACTTTGAAAGAACTAATATAAGTCTTGAAGCAGTACCATTCTCAATTGCAATTAGTATCGAAGAATCATTAAATTCTACAGAAACAATTTCTAATAAGCAAAATAATGGTTTTGCCAAACTATACTAAGCAAATGGTCCTATTATGGACAAAAGTGAATGAACAGTATAAATTTCTTCACATGTCATAATAAACCAGCAGTTTCAGACTTGAAAGGCTGCCCCTGTAAAAAGTGTTGGGATATTTCTATATCATGCCAAGGGGTTAATACTGTGCTAATGCTTATCATAGCTGTTGTTACTGTTTTTCACATGACTGTATGTTTTGTACTAAACAAAACTACATATGTCTTGCATCACGTGAATAGGGCATTCGGACATTTGCATAAGGTAGCGTCTCGGATGCGCAGTCAGCACAGGCTAATCCGAGACAACACTTTACAACTCTATTGGATTTTGTTCTTCATTAGACTTGTGCAAAACAGAAAAATTACATAAAAACAGAAATTGTTGTTTCCCGTTAGACTGTGGAGACAGCGCATGCTGTTTACACAAATATCAGAATGCCCCTTTTTCACATTTACAGGCCATATAATCTTTTATCTCTTTACCACACAATCCCCACTTTTAATGAACCTGAGAAAAAAAGCCTGTAAAAACAATGTGGGAAAAGGAGAAAATGCTGGCAACCAGCATTTTCTCCTTTTCCCACAATATTATCTAGCTTTCCAAAATCAAAATTCAATATTTGATTCACATTTATTTTGTTGTCTGCAAATACTTCCATTTCGGAGCAGTCCAAAATTTTGTCATTTGGTTAAGAGTTACCGGTAAGACATTCTAGCTTCTATAACTTTGTACTTTTTTTTATCTATACCAAATGAAGTCAGTTTTATTTACTTGGTACTTTTGGGCACAAAATGGATATTGTTACAAATGTAAGTTGTATAACATCAAAGTCATCGAGTTTAATTAATCTGATAGGAATCATTCCATATTGTTTTTTAAAAGCATGATTTCTCAGGCTTTTCCCACAATATTTCCAAAAGCTTTTTTCCCCAAAAAGTTGTTTAATCTTGGAGTTTGTTTGGTAAAAGGTTTACATTTAACAAACTGTTCACTCTGTGCAAAACCATAGATAGTTCATACTTGTCCAATTTGAAAGCCTTTGCATATGACCAATACATTGCGGCTGAAATGATGAGATTTGGCTCTGTAGGAAAAAGAGAAAATGTTGGTTATCAGCCTTTTCTCTTTTCTGCAATATTTTCAAATGCCTTCTCTGGCAGGGTTGTTTCAATTGAAAATTGTGTGGTAAAAGAGTTAAGGCTACAAAGTTTTGAATTTTACATATCCTTCAAACATAGCAGACAATCGGTCTTTTCCGTTCCATCAATCATAAGATCCCTGACCCTATTTTGTCTGTCAAAATTATAAATCTTCATTTGCTCATTTTTCTATTGTCTTTACTGTAGCATAACCCTTTACAGTTTAAGATTTTTATCACCCTATGAAAAAAAATCAGGAAATGTAAAAAAAGTGATATCAACAGCTAGAAAAATATTGTTTGAAGAGGCACAATTGCTCATTGCAAGTAATTGCTCCCATGCTGTAATGTTTTCTAACATTATTAGCTACAGGGGTATGCAGAGTTGAATTCAAAGGGTTCTGTACTTATGGATGGCAAAGGGTAATTTCAGACAATTTTGCAGCTATTATAGATCAAGGGATTAAAAAACAAACAAGAGTACCACATGCAAGTACCATAAGGCTCGACTGGTGTTGCTACATTTTCAGTGAAAATTCGTGGTCAAAAAAGGGGCATAACTTTGCTAAAAACACTTTGACAGTTACCTACCATTGTTGTATAGATTCCCTATTTGATAGTTAATAACTTGTTCAAGTTTGAGGAAAATGTCTCACAAAATAACATAGACATAATTAGATATAAAAGTTTTAACCCTTTACCCCATAAGGCATTTCTATGGAATCTCTAATTGACCCTAAATAACAGCACAAATGAAGCCGTTTCTTTATGTGTATATGACACCTTTTGATAGTGTAGAAAACATTGTGGCAAAAGGTGAAATTGTTCATCACAAGCAATTTCACCTTTTGCCACAATGTTTTCCAAAGACTCCTACAAGCAATGCGTAGAAATGAGTAAAGGGTTAACATAAGGACCATGATGCAGGCAACACCTATTGCTACAATGCCGCAGCATTTTCTTTGAAAACAGCAAAAGCTAAAAGTGCGCAATCTCAGCTTGGATATTTCACTGACCAATGTTTCTTAACTCATCACCACAAGAGAAAATTTTAGACCAGTCCAAATTGAAAGCATTTACAGATGACAAAATAAAGGTAACTGAAAAATAGAAATTTGGTTTAGAAAGCGTGGAAAACATTGTGGGAAAAGGAGAAAATGCTGGTTATCAGCATTTTCTCCTTTTCCAACAATGATTTTTTAAAAGGCTTCTTTCTCATGGCCGTTAAAATTTGGGATTGTGTGGTAAAGAGTTAGAGAAAGTTAATCAACACAGCCATGAATTTTGCATCACTTTGGACCTTGTTCATTGGCTGAAAATCTCCCCAACATTTTGTATGTTAGTTTAAGGGTTGATGTATTATTTGTATTATTTCTGTCTATTGATTTATTCATTCATAAATTGTCTGCTGTTGGAGAGGAGAATAAAGAATATACCTTTAATTAATTCATCTCATGAATCAAACTTTTGCCTGTTAAGTTCATTAACCCTTAACTCTTTACCACAATTCTGACTCTTAACGACCCTTAGAAAGAAACCCATAGAAAACATTGTGGGAATAGGAGAAAATGCTGGTAACCAGCATTTTCTCCTTTTTCCACAATATTTTCTACTCTATCAAATATTTTCTCTTTCTATCAAAGTCAGAAATCATCAAATGACCAAACGCTAATTTGTTGTCTGCAGATCCTTTGAATTTAGTCAAGCATGTAGTTTGGTAAAGACGGTTAAACATAACAAAATTTTAGGACTTGCCACAATTGAAAGTATTTACAGACTATAATCCTAACGTGACAAAACTAGTTAGATTTTTTTTATTGTGACCAACACAAAATTAAAATTGAAAATTAAAATTGTGGAAAAAGAAGAAATTGCTGGTTACCAGAATGTTTTCCTTTCCCAAATATGTCTCTGAAAGCCGTCTTTCTTTTGGATAGTTCAAAGTTCTTACAACTTATACTAATCTCTTTCAATTATGCTTACTCAACTACTCGTGCCGAATGTGGGAGTCAATGAAAAATCCCAAAGCTGACACCCACTCCCATGTTTCGAACTCAAGACCTCATGATTACAAGGCCAACACTCTACCTCACAACCTCCTTCATAGGAGAGTTTGAACACAAGAAGAAAAGGAAAAAGCCGAGCCTTACCCGAGGAAACTTCTCTTGATGAAGAACTTGACGATCCACTTCCACCACTTTCAAATCGTCCATTCGACACTGATGATGTATTAGCACATGTTATAACTGATGGTCTAGCTTGAGACGGACTATGTTCAGCACTACTGTTGCTGCTAGTGTTTGTTATTGATAGATTCAAAGGTCTATCATGATGGCTGCTATAGTCTATTGTAGAATATCTTGGTTGAGCTGGGTGATGGGGAGGGGAAGTTCGCACATGCGGTCGACTAGAAAGAGGCTGCGATAATAACGGGTGATGGCTAGGATGATGCGGGGGTACACTGTAGGTTTCAGGTGATCTTGTACTTTCACTAGTTCTGTATGGTTCTGGGGTGACTGACCTCCTTGTACTGAAATTAGACACAATTATATCAGAGTCATTAACAAAATCTCTTAATTTATCAAAAAAACAATTTTTCAGACTCATCCACAATTTAAATGTGGCTTAAGTTATGGAATATGTTTTATATATCCACAAGTTAAATGTGGCTTAACCTATGGAATATATTTTTGAAACAGCAGAAAACAACTTGGGAAAAGGAGAAAATGCTGTTTATCGAGTTTGAAGTAAATACATGTATCTTCAATGATAATGATGATGTTATAGTTCATTGTCTAAGGTTTTGCACAAAGACAAGCACACAAGGGCTATGTCAATATCTCCACATTTTCTTAGAATATTGCCAAAGCATACATATATACATAGGCCCTATTCTGGCAAAAGGGGGATTTAATTAATTTCTCTGATACATGATACCAGCATTTTCTCCTTTTCCAACAATGTTTTTTACCCTTCGAAAATCAAAATTCAATTTTTGATTCACAAGTTTTTTGTCATCTGTCAATTTGGACTAGTCCAACTTTTTGTCGTTTGGTAGAGAGTTAAACAACCAACTTAACCCATTACCAAACGAGAATATTTTAGACTGGTCCAAATTGAAAGCATTTGCAGACGACAAAATAAAAGTGACTGAAAAGTTGAAATTTGTTTTGTGAAGGGTAGAAAACATTGTGGGAAAAGGAGAAAATGCTGGTTACCAGCATTTTCTCCTTTTCTCACAATGTTTTCTAAAGGCTTCTTTCTCAGGGGCGTCAAAAGTAGGGATTGTGTGGTAATGGGTTAATCATGAGGTAGACTAGTCCTTGGACATACAGAAAATTGACTGGTGACGAAAAGTTTCAGCCCAGGTCAGCAATGCGCGTACTGCGCAGGCTGACATGGATCAATACTTTTGGCATATGCATTAAGTCCCCTTTTCACACACAACAGCTCAATTATATGAAGTTACAAAAAAATTTCATCTGGAAAGGAAAGCATCTATTTCTTATGATAAGCTTAGATATAATTTCATTAAGTTCATTAAAATTTCAACTCCACCAAGATGTGTATTGATGTGCCAAACGTTAAAAAGAATTCAAAAATATAATTGCTATAGTCTGTCCAAAGGGGGCTTAATGTATTTGCGAAAACTATTGATCCAGGTCAGCCTGTGCAGTCCGCACAGGCTGACCTGGGTCGAAACTTTTCGGTGTTGGTCAATACTGTTTGTCAAAGGACCAGTCTACCACATGATTAAGTCGGGTATTAAAAAAAGCGGTCATTATGGGTCCATAATTATGTGATGGCTTGTTTAACCCTTTACCCAATAAGGCATTTCTATGGTATCTCTAATTGACCTTAAATAACAGCAAGGATGAAGCTGTTTCTTATGTGTATATGACACCTTTTGATAGCATAAAAACAAAGTGGCAAAAGGTGAAATTGCTCGTCATGCATTAAGCCCGCTTTTGCCACAGCATGGTTCCTGATTGGGAAAGAAATCCTTTTAATATCTTGTAGTTTTTTCCCTTTTTATCCCAGTATTTTTGGTATGACTGTAGTGATCTATGTTGATTTACCCTTTACCAAACAATCCCGGATTTTCTCGACCCTGTAGAAGGGGCTTTTTGAAAACATTGTGGGAAAAGGAGGAAATGCTAGTAACCAGCATTTTCTCCTTTTCCCACAATGTTTTCTACCTATCAAAGCAGGATTGTACCACTTGAGCCACTTTGAAATTGTCGTCAGCAAATGCTTTCAATTTGGATTGGTCTAAAATTTTGCTGTGTGGTAATGGGTTAAAGCAATAATGCCTACCCTTGATTAGATGACAATTTCCTGTGCAGTCTGACCTTGATCTATGCAATTCATAAAAGCTACTTATGGGATCTAAGATAGTGGAATGGTTTAAGAAAAATCATCTTTCGCTCAATAGATAAAACTCCCAGGTAGAAAGAAGATATGAAGAGTTGTAGATGTAGATTTGTAAATAACATTTCCAGCATGTTGGTATTGGCTTTACGCCCACTTGTTCACATGCATTTTTACAAATATAACAGTCTATGACTCATCTGTCTAGAGCTACGAAAATCGGCTCTGTATTGCTGTATTGCGCAAGCAGAGAAAAAAGCTAATGATTCCACCTTGTACTTTACACTGACGCACTTACCTGCATCATGCGTATGAACTATTTCAGGAATTATTGCAGGATCTGCTTTTTTTGTTGATCATGTTGCGAAAAGAGAAATCATAAATGTTCCAGCCAATAGAATCCTTGGATTAAATTCAAATGCAGACAGTACAGATCAAGATTAGAAAGCATTATTGTATGCAGATTTTGATAATGAATCTATCCCATATTTAGCATATTACCAAACAGTCCTAAGTTTTACTGACCCTGAGAAAAAAAAAACCTTGAAATTTTTTAACACTGTAGGAAAAATAGAAAATGCTGATTGCCAGAATTTTCCTCCTTTCCTACATTTCCAGGGACAGGGAGGTCTCATCAATTGAGCTACATGTATGATTTGTTGTCTGCAAAAGCTTTCAATTTGGACTATTTTAAATTTTGTCATCAGATAAAGAGTTCAATATATAAACTCTTAGCAAAGACTGATCTTGAAAACACTGTGGGGAAAAGAGAAAATCATATAAAAATGATCCATCTTTTTCTATCCTTTTATTTTTCATCAAAAATCTCATTCTTTAGGGTATAAGTTCATCCAATTTGTTCTCTGGAAATACTTTTAACCCTTTATCAAACAATTCAGTGTTTAAATGACCTTGAGAAAAAGGCTTCTGAAATCATCGAGAAGTTGAGGGAAAAAAAAATGCCAGTAATACAAGTTTCCTTTTTCTTTCTCCCTATTTTTTTTAACAAATCCAGCCATTTAACTGTTTACCAACAACAAAATTTTAGACTGGTCTAAATCTAAAGCACTTTGTTAAAAGTCAATATTTAATATGTTGTCTGAAAACAATATCAACTTGGGGGAAGTCTATAGATCTATTTGAACCCAGCATTTTTTTTCCATAATGTTTGCAAGCCTTCCCAAAGCTGATTTCAATGTCTCAGTCACCTTTGTTTTGTCATCTGCAAATGCTTTCAATTTGGACCAGTCTAAAATTTCTCGTTTGGTACAGAGTTAAAAGAAACTTGTTTTTTAGGAGCCATAATAGAAAGCAGGATCAGGGAACAGACTCAAATACCTTAGAGGAAAGTGGTTGCAAAATATGAAAATTTAGAACTACCTAACTTTCCCAGAAACTTTGAAGAGCAATAAAAGACTCTCTTCTTTAAAGATCCAATTTTTCTTGCAGCCTTTTGTATCCTGTCCAAGTACAACTTGTGCTCTTGGAAAACCTCTTCCAAAAATGATGAATCATTACCGTCAAGTTTCATCACTTACCCTACCACAGTGAAATAACCAGTTTTACCTCTTTTTTAACAGGGAACTATCTTACATTAACCTTTTACCACATAACAAACTTTCAGACATTTACAAATTAGATGTAGCTCATATAATTGAATTTGCATTTTACTAAGTAGCTAATTTATTAGAAAAAGGAGAAAATGCTGGTTCCCAAATGTTTTTGAACACTGTTCACCTCTGGGCCTCTTGGACTCAGGATATTGTGGCCAACAAATAAAAACATTCATACAATTTTTCAATCATGCATCAATTTGGTATTACTCGGGTATGCAATGGTAAAAATATAAGGTATGCAATGGAAAAAAGTGATGGTAAAAGAATTTAATACACCTATAGTGCATTGAGTGCCCCTCTTTCGATAATGTTTGAAGGAAGCTAGAAGTGATGTTGAAAAATGGGAATAAACTGTAGACTTTTGTTGCAATTAACTTTTATCTCAATATAAATTACAACAAAGCTGCACATGTGGAAAGTAATAGTTGTCATTTATGCATGGTCAACTGTTTAGAAGTAAATAGTAGACGAAACAAATTAATGATCATGCAGTTGGCTTGTAGGCCTACAGTTCATGGTATTATGAAAAAGCTACTTGTATTACATTCATCAGCGAAAGCTTAAAACACAGAAAGGGATATCAACAACTGGGTGGTCGTAAAGCAATGATAAATGTATTCAAATGCAAAGCAAGCCAAACAGAATGCATCAATAATGAATAGCAAAGTTAAGTTTTTGTCATTGTTTCTTGTCTGGTCTACAAACAAACCCTTCTTAAAGCACCTGGCGCCATTTTATTCCCATAATTTCATCATACCTAGATGTAATATGTCAAACTTAATACAGATATTTTAATTCTAAACACCGTAAAATAATTGTATCAGTCTGTAGTCTACAATCCACGTGAACAATACTCTCTGTAAACTCTCTTTTAAGTTACAATAGACTAAACCCCAGCAGTGTCAGCTCAGTAGTTGGCACATCCGAGTCATGAGCTGGTGGTTGTGTCAGTTTGATACCTGGTCATGGTTGAGGCAAACTTTCTCTCCAGTGACTTTTTGCCTGTCAACTCTGATGCATGTGAGAAAAGTTGTCAGTGACTTGAAAAGAAAGTTGTGTCAGTACTGGTGTGAGAAACTCAGCTTGGTTGGTTGTGTTGGGGTTTAACGCCATTTTAACAGCTAAGGTCATATCATGGCGGTCAGTGATGCACATGTGTTTCCTGGCTTTCTCATACCAGTATTAACACTACTTTCTTTCCAAAGCCACCGACTACTTTTCTCTCATGCTTCAGCCGAGGTGCGGAAAGAAAGTTCACCTCAATCGGGTATCGAACTCACAACCACCAGGTCATGAGTCCGACACGCTCACCACTAAGCCACCCGGGCAGGCTAAGAAACCCAGGAAACACATGCACATATGCAACGACTGCTTTGTTTAGACTTAAGCTGTTTAACCCATTACCACACAATCCATACTTTTGATTCCCTTGAGAAAGAAGCCTTTCGAAAACATTGTGGGAAAAGGAGAAAATGCTGGTAACCAGCATTTTTTCCTTTTCCCACAATGTTTTCAAACATTTTTCAAAAACAAATTTCAAATTTTCAGTCAATTTTACTTTGTCGTCTGCAAATGCTCTCTATTTGGACCAGTCTAAAATATTTGTCTTGATTTCAATATATTACCTAACAACTGCATTGGGAAGATATCTCTTCAGCTCACTGTGGATAAGGTATTGGCCTTTTATCTGGGCCATCTAGGGTTCAAATCCTGCCCAGTCCCTTATTTTTGCCATGCATTTGTTAATTTGTTTCTTTGTCACAGAATTTGTTTGTAAGAAATCAATTTAACAAAATTTAGAATTTTTTTCAAACTGAAAGTATTTGCAGACCACAAATTAAAATCAACTCCAAACCACACAATCCTAACTTTCAAGGAATTGAAAAAAAACAAGAAAATGCTGGAAACCAACATTTTCTCTGTTTCCCATAATGTTTTCTAGAACTAATCTTTCAGCAAAATTTTAATCACATTTATTTTGTAGTCTGCAAATCCTTTCAATTCTGACAGTCTGAAATTTTGTTGTTTGGTAAAGATTGGAATTTGTCTTTTGACAGATACAAAAGGTTACCAACAATTATTGTTTCCAACATCGTTTTTAACTCTTTATCAGAGGACAAAATTTTTGACATGACCATGTTGAAAGCTTTTGCAGACGACATACTGAATGTGACTTAAATGATGAAATTTGTCTGTAACAGGGTAGAAAACATTGTGGGAAAAGGAGAAAATGCTGGTTACCAACATTTTCTCCTTTTCCAACAATGTTTTCAAACACCCTCAACTCCAAGGTTGTCAAAAGTTGGGATTGTGTCAGAAAGAGTTAAGCGTCTTCCACATCAGGGCAGAAATAGGTAATACCAGTAGTCTATCTGCAGCCTTGATGTCATACCTGGGAGTCCGGAGGGCACATGTTTGACACCTTTCCAGCCTCATTAACCCATTACCACACAATCCCTTCTTTTGACGCCCCTGAGAAAGAAGCCTTTAGAAAACAATGTGGGAAAAGGAGAAAATGCTGGTAACCAGCATTTTCTCCTTTTCCCACAATGTTTTCTATCCTTCACGACACAAATTTCAAATTTTCAGTCACTTTTATTTTGTCGTCTGCAAATGCTTTCAATTTGAACTAGTCTATAATATTGTCGTTTGGTAATGAGTTAACCTGGCAAAGGCTATTACAGGATGATTTTATTAACACAGGGACCTTAAATTTTTTAAAAAGGACAATGGATTTAAGGATAAAGGTACATGATCTGGGTCCGTATTCACCAACCATTCTCAAGAACATTCTTATTCTTCAGAATTTCGTCAGTGTGAAAGTAACAGAACTTCTAATAGGCTAAACCATCTGGTTTAGCCAATCAGACCTTCTTTTACTTTCCTTGTCAGAAAATCTTGAAGAATAAGACAAAGAAATTGTTCTTAAGAATGGTTAGTGAATACGGACCCTGGTGTTTTAAAGTTGGTGGACATGAGAATTTGGCTGATATAAAGACCTAGTTGGAAAAAAAAAAAAGCTCCAGCAAAAGCAAAGACTGTGAACTATCACCTATTCACCATACAATGAAATTTCAGGGATTTTTCCAAACTGTAGGCTACAAAAGTAATGTGGCTCAAATGGAAAGATTTGTCTTTAAAGAATAGAAAACAAAGTGGGAAAGATGAAACTGATGGTTTAACTGAGTATTTTCTCCTTTTTCCACTATGTTTTCGAAAGTATTTTTCTCAGGGCACTTAAAACAGTCAGGTCATTTGGTAAGATATTAACTCTTTACCACATAATCCCGACTTTTAACAACCTTGAAGAAGACAGCTTTTGAAAACATTGTGGGAAAAGGAGAAAATGCCGGTAACCAGCATTTTCTCCTTTTCCCATAGTGTTTTCTACCCTATCAAAAACAAATTTCATCATCTGAGCTACCTTTGTCGTCGCTGCAAAGGCTTTCAATTAGGACCAGCCCAAAATTTTGCTGTTTGGTAAAGATTAATGCAAGAAGTCAAACCCAGTAATATGTAGGTAAGCATGTATCTAAAGGACATTAAAAAGACTTGCCTATAGAAAGTTATCAATAATTTCTACTTTCCATACATTATATACAGTCAGACATCAGCATTCACCCGAACAAATCGAACAAATTTAGTCATATTTTTTTTTTAATGGACAACCTTTTATTTGGTATATTTTCAAGCTATGCATGAACTCACTGAGACAAGTAACAGGCTGCTTTATGAGCCAAATGAAAAGATGGCTATGAGAAAACTTTCCGAAGCCCAGAAATGGCAAATTGTGGGTATGAGTAATGCTGGTCTAAGCACATGGGCTATTGCTGGTCAGTTTTGGTGATGCTTAACTTACGTCTGACTGTGTAATTATGTACAAAGGTTTTTTTGGATAAAGGGTTAACCAACTCTTTCCAAACAAACAATTTTTTAGATATGTCCAAATCACAAGTATTAGCTGACAACTGGGTCCAAAATGATAAAATTGGCCCTTATAAAATGTTATGGGAAAAGGAGAAAATTATGTTACAAGCATTTTCTCCTTTTCCCACAATGTGTTCAAAGTACTCTTTGTTAATGTCGTGGATTGTTTGGTAAAGGATTAAGGTAAATACACTCTATTTAGATATGTGACTCATTTCCACACAAGATTACCAATTTATCGGTATTATACAAAGTTTTTTTTTCTTGTGTTAAATCTTTTGAACATTCGACACCTTTATTCGTTACTTCACGAAAAAATTTTACAACAGATTTCAAAACATGGTTGTAAATCCAAGCATGGATAAACTTTTCCCAGTTGCTGATTTAAATAACTGTATTCATCGAATAAAAAATTCTCAATCTGCCCAAATTAAAAACATTGTTTTCAAGCCATAATATCTTTATCACCTGCACACTCTTTTTATAGAAATTAATTTTGCACAAATACTTTGTTTGTGAAGGAGTTAAAGGAATTTATGAGCTCATAATTATACATGTTCGGAGGAACTTTGGTTTCACTAAAATATTGTTGGAAACAGTACTGCGAAGGAGTATTACATTTTGAGCTACCTAAGATATATATGTTATATTGCATGCAACACAAGGACGTTATGCGTATGCGTCAAGTGTTGTCTTGGACCATCCTGCACATCCGTGCAAGCTAATCTGAAATGATACTTTCTATTTTAATGCAATTTCCGTTTTGCACAAGTATACTGTAGCAGAAAATCTTATATACAGTGCCATCTCAGATCAGTGTGCATGGGTGCATCGGCTGATCGGAGACGACACTTTATGCGTATGTCCGAATGCCCCTTTTTGTGTGTTGCAAGCCATATGATATCATTCAGTGTCATATTGGTCGATGAGAAAAGACGCCAAAAATAGACTCTTTACAGGGTCATAATCAAAGAACCCGCAATTATGTTTTCAACAAAAAATAATTACAAAAGTTACTCAAGCGTTTAGTGAAGGCCAGATTTTGAACTATATTTAATGCGTATTTTTGTTGTATACCTATCTTTGTGACAATCTTTGTTTACTGATTGTACCTAAGGGCTGTCATGTTGAAGATAAAAAGAATCTTTTTCCAGTACAGAATGTATTTGTTCAATTAATTGTTTTCTATATGCAATTTCGACCCAAAACAAATTAGCCTCAGATTCTCATTCAGAAGTGTAACATCAAAATAGTGTAGCATAACAGATACACCATTTCCCACAATGTTTTCTATCATAGACCAAAATGATTTATAAACTTTAAAATGAAAAACAACAAATTAATCCATTTGGAACTTGGCACATTAACTTTTGTGTTGTACATATTGATAGCATTCCCAAATAAATTATTAAATTTGAATAAAGTGATGGTATTTCTCTCCAAAGGAAAACAAAACTTTGTGGGGAAAGGAGAGCAATTTTTAAATGCTGCTTATTATCATTTTCTCCTTTTCTAACAATATGTAACTCCTTGCCAAACAACGAAGTTTTATTTATACTTGTCGAAATTCAAAGCATTTGCAAATGACATCACATAGGTGACTATAAAATTGAAGTGTGTCAAGAGTAGGAAACATTGTGGGGAAAAAGGAGAAAATGCTGATTATCAGCATTTTCTCCTTTTCCCCACAATGTTTTCAAAAGGCTTCTATAAGTTCTTTCCCAGTATGATTATAAGTTGGTATTGTGCAGAAAGAGTTAATATAGCCAGTATCATCCCTTCAGGGTTGTACTAAAAATGTGAGGTTGCCCTGTAAATTGAGACACATGTACTGCACACCGATAATAACGAGTTCATTGCTCTGTGAATAGGTAGTTTAACCCTTTTCCACACAATCCTGAGTTTAGACAACCCTGAGGAAGAAGGCCTTCAACAATATTGTGGGAAAAGAAGAAAATCTTGGCAACCAGAGCATTTTCTTCTATTCCTGCCATGTTTTCTACCCTTTCTAAGACATAAATATGGATAAGAGCAGAGCTCCAGATAAGAGGGCATGAAGCCATTCTAAATCCATTATTTCTCTTTGAAACCCTATGTTGTGGGTACTCATTAGAATCATCTTGTTGAGACGATCCTAACGAGTACCCACAACATAGGGTTTAGTGGAGAATGATTTATATTTTTAATTTTGAAACCAAAATCACTCCCTCTATCTGGAGCTCTGGATAAGAGAAAAGGTCATTTAATCCAATATTAAAATAATGGCTATCTTTTGGCATCGCAAACAGTGTGACAAATGGCACAAAATGGCATATATCTCTTTACCAAATGACAAAATTTAAGACTTGTCGAAACTGTTTGAAGCATTTGCAGCCTACAAAATAATGTGAATCAAAAACTGAAGTTTGATTGGGGGAAGGGCAAAAAACATTGTAGGAAAGGGAGAAAATGCTGGTTATCAGCATTTCCTCCTTTTTCCACAATGTTTTCAAAAGCTTTCTTTCTCAGGGTCGTTCAAAGTGGGAACTGTGTGGTACGGAATTTATGAGAGGGAGTAATCACCCTTTGGTAAGCTATGGAAAACAATGTGGGTAAAAGAAATAATTGCTCATAACCACATGAAGCGTTTACGCCATAGTTTTAGAAGGCAGTAAGCAGCAGGGGCATCAATAGTTGTGCTTGTTTTGTGATAGACGAGTTTCAATACCAGAATGCATCAACTTTGCCTTGACAATAGACAAAACGAAACCAGTAATAAATGACAGAACATCTCACAAGACTCTCTGGAGATATGTCTGAGTTAATTTTCTCCCTCCTCTCACTTATGCAAGAGAAGCTTCAATAAATATTTGTTTAAAGCCCACACAATACTTGTTGAGGCTATGAATGGAATATCTTTTCCCTCTGTGTGTGTGTGGTCCTTACTGTAACATTTACCATAACTTTTTTACCAGTCAACAAAATCTGGACCTTCAAAACTGAAAACATTTTACCGATGACAAGGTATGAAATATGGATTCTAAAGGGTAGAAATGTTGTTGGAAAAATAAAAAATCCTGGTTACCAGCATTTTCCCTTTTTCCTGTATATCTATAATGATTTGAAAGGCTTCATTTAAAACTGCTATCGTATGTTAATGGGTTACCTTGTGCATAAATAACTACAATGACATAGGCTTTATAATCCATGGTATAAATCTTTAGATTGTTTTCCTCTTCATACTTAGGATTTAGGTTCTATTTTGTTTGTATCCTTCATAACATAACATCTGTACTTTTCAATAAGTTCTGACTAAAGTCTATTTAACCCATTACCACTCAATCCCTACTTTTGACGCCCCTGAGAAAGAAGCCTTTAGAAAACATTGTGGGAAAAGGAGAAAATGCTGGTAACCAGCATTTTCTCCTTTTCCCACAATGTTTTCTACCCTTCACAAAAGAAATTTAAAATTTTCAGTCACTTCTGTTTTGTCGTCTGCAAATGCTTTCAATTTGGACCAGTCCAAAATTATCTCGTGTGGTAATGGGTTAAACCAAGATGAGCAGGATCTAGGTCAATTTTTAATTGCCTTCTAAATAGCAAAGGTCCTCAAGGTATGTACAACACCTTCCAGACTGAAATATTTAGGATTGAAACATAACAAAACCCTTTTTCTTGATGACATATGATGTAAAACTGAGTTATTAAATAAATGGGAGATGATGTACAGGCAAAAAGTGTTTGATAGCCTATCACCCATGGATTTAGCAGAAAAATTGCAATAATTCTGCAGATACTTGGTTTGTTTAATTGTCATTGAATCTAGTTTGAATCCCTTTAGCAAACAACCCTTGGTTTTTATAATGACCCTGATATAGAAGCCTTTTGAAAACATTGTGAGAAATAGAGGCAATGCTGCATTTTCTCCAATTCCCACAATGTTTTCTACTCTTCTCAAACGAAATTTCAACTTTTCAGTCACAATTATTTTGTCGTCTGCAAATGCTTTCATTTTGTACCAGTCTATAATTTTGTCCTTTGGTAAAGAATTAATTGTCACTGAAACAACATTTAACTCATTACCAAACGACAATATCTTAGGTTTGTCCAAATTGAAAACATTTGCAGACGACAAAATAAGAGTGACTGAAAATTTGAAATTTGTTTTGTGAAGGGTAGAAAACATTGTGGGAAAAGGAGAAAATGCTGGTTACCAGCATTTTCTCCTTTTCTGACAATGTTTTTCTAAAGGCTTCTTTTTTAGGGGCGTCAAAAGTAGGGATTGTGTAGTAATGGGTTAAAGCACTCAAGCTTGCCTGTTCAATGTCTTTCTCTCAGTCACTTCCACAAGTTCCCAGGTTCTTCCTAAGATCCCTCCCATGAATCACAATGTCAAAATTCAATAATTTCAAATGATCTGCATTTTAGTTTTAGAAAGTTTGCTGTCACTTGGAGTCTGTCT
Organism: Tridacna crocea; assembly: GCA_943736015.1. Classification (NCBI taxonomy): domain Eukaryota; kingdom Metazoa; phylum Mollusca; class Bivalvia; order Cardiida; family Cardiidae; genus Tridacna; species Tridacna crocea. The sequence goes on from OX031062.1 coordinate 26,117,263, forward strand.
ACAGTTGTTTTAGGAAATGCAGACAAAAGGTTAAGTAATAAAATAATGTATCATCCCAGTAAAATTTCTGCAACATCATGAATGCAAACATGGCTGTGAACCAGTGACACACATTGCTTCATAATAATCTACAAATCAATCACAGTTAATAATTAACAGTATTAACCCTTTACCACACTATAATCCTGACTTTTAACAACCCAGGGAAAGAAGCCTTGGAAAAACGTGTGGGATAAAAGATATCCTTACAATGCTTTCTACCCTGTCCAAAAGAATTCAGTGGCATAAACCAACCAAGCATCTGATCAGAGCTTCAGATAGAGGGGGTGATTTTGATTTCATAACTGAAAATATTATTTATTCTCCACTAAACCCTATGTTATGGGTACTCATTAGAATCGTCTCTTCAAGACAATTCTAATGAGTACCCACAACATAGGGTTTGGATTAGAAATAAAGAATTTAGAATACCATCACTCCCTCTTATCTGGAGCTTTGATCTGATGAAGCAGTGAGAAACATGGAAGTTTTGCTCTTAAACCCATTGGTGATAGGCCTTTAAGCCTTTATCACACAATCCCAACTTCTAACATCCCTGTGAAAGAAGCCTTTTGAAAACTTTGAGGGAAAAGAAGAAAATGCTGGTAACCAACATTTTCTCCTTTTCCCACAATGTTTTCTTCTCTTTCTAAAACAAATTTTAATTCTGAAGTCACAATCACTTTGTCATCTGCAAAGGCTTACATTTTGGACAAGTCTAAAATTTTGTTGTTGGTCATGAGTTAAGCACTCATTTTTTTCATACATCTTTTGTTACCAGAGTTTTACATCTTGTCACCATAAGAGAAGGTTTGTTTTTTACAGGCAAGTTCCATCCTAAATTTTTTAGTCTCACAGCAACTCAAGTTGCAAGCTTGGCATTTATGGAATCCACAAGGTCATTGAGGTGAAGCATTCCAACTGTGTTGAAATATTTAACAAAACTGTGATCCTATGTGGTCCAAATTTTTATCTTAAACAAGCTGGGAAAGCTTGGAAACTTAGAAATTCTTTCGAATAAAAAGACATTGGCCCATATATAGTTATTCATTATGTATAATGCTTGATTTGAGATACTGTCATTTCTAAGGATGCTTTCTGACTGACAGACACTTTCTGTTTTGGCCATCAAGGGTCTGCAATGACACCACCAGTCCTATTCTAATTTGTATTCCTACTGCTACTGGTAATACATTTTCTAACTGGCTAAGCCAAAATGATTTAGCCAATCAGAAATTGTATTACATGTACTTTGAAATTCAGCAAGTTTATAGAAAGACCACAATAATAGTTAACCCATTACCAAACAACAATATTTTAGACTGGTCCAAATTGAAAGCATTTGCAGACAACAAAATTAAAGTGACTGAAAATTTGAAATTTGTTTTGTGAATGGTAGAAAACATTGTGGGAAAAGGAGAAAATGCTGGTTACCAGCATTTTCTCCTTTTCCCACAACGTTTTCTTAAGGATTCTTTCTCCGGGGCTTCAAAAGTAGGGATTGTGTGGTAATGGGTTAAAGATGCATCTTTTACTATTCTGATGTATAGAATTTTCAATTATAACTATATAGGAAAACTTAGATCTTTTAAGAATTATAACCTAGTTAAAGCTGTGTAAAATAATGTTTAAGAGTTCATGGTATACATAAAAGAAGTGATTCAGTCCGCCAAATTATTACAAACAGCTATCTAAATCTTCCCTCTACATCAGTGGTGTTATTTCACAGCTTAACTAGCAGTAAAACCAAATCTTCCTTGAAATTCCATGGGTTTAGTTAGCACTCATAATATATCTAATAGCTGCAATAAAGACTTTAAATATGAAGCAATTTCTCAAGGCTTCCAATTTTTTTGCCTATATATTTTGAATAGATTTTACTGAAAAGAGGAGGAGGGGGGGGGGGTGGCAAAGAGAGAGGAGCCTGAATTCATTGCCTTAAAAAATACTCTAAATTTCACGGTTTACAATTGATAGCAAAATCATATTGTGTAATATGCACATCTTCACTTTGCAATGAATTTACTACTTCCTATGACTTCTGACAGAAATCTGTCCTGTAAATATTGAGAAATAGCTTGGACAAAAATCATGAAAGGGCCATAACTCATTTGAAAATCATTCAGCCAAAACCAATTACAATACGCACATCTTTGCCTTATATTCAAAATTTTATTGACGTTTTATAGAAATCTGTCCAATGCTTATTGAGAAATAGCGCAGACGAAAAAAAAATAATAAAGAAATGGCCATAACTCATTTGATATTATACAACTGTAACCAAATCGTAATAATTACACTTCTGCTTCATATTAAAACTTCCCATGAAGTTCAGTTGAGATCGGTCTACTAGTCATTGAGAAATTTATACTGTGGACAAAAATGCAATAGACTGACTGACACTATGACTCCTATGTACTGTCCCACAAAGTTTGTGGGACTATAGTGATTTATGGACCATATGGTGTTTAAAACTGTTTTCAACATTATTTCAGTTAAATCACCTAAGCCAGTGCACCTATCCATGCTTTCCCATATAACCATCGTCGAAACAATGATCATCGTTAAGAGAGGAATCAATCCTGTCTCAATGACTATCATCAATCCTTGGACAGAAATTGGCTGTGCAAGGGATTGAACCAATTTAAGTATTCTTTGCATTAAGGCCAATTTCAGATCAATTTGTTCAAGTAATATCTCTGTTACGTGAGATGCTTTCAATACTAATTTATAATTTTAAAATTAACATTAACCAAAGAACAAAATTCAGGCCCTAATTAGACCAAAGTCAAAGCATTTGAAGACAACATATTGAATGTAGCTAAACAGACAATTTCTGTATGTGATAAGGTAGAAAACATTGTGGGAAAAGAAAAAAATGCTGGTTACCAGCATTTTCTCCTTTTCTTACAATATTTTCAAAGGACTTCTTCCCCAGGGTCGTTAAAACTCAGGATTGTGTGCTAAAGAGTTAAAAGAGTTAGAGGTTTATTTTAATCTTCTTGTACATCTTTAATTTGGTGTGTAGGTGGGTGTTGGAACCTTTTCCTGGTCAGCAGAATCAAGATTTCAACAGCAATTTTGCAACAGAATGACAATAAATGTTTCCACACAGTGTCAGCATTATGTCCATTTTCTACAATGGTTCCTGGCTGTATCTTTCTTCCAGTTTCTTTCAGCACACTGTTCTTCCTATCTTTTCTTGTCTTGTCTATGTATAACTCTTGGTATGATAGGGGTAAAATAATCATTTAAGAAAGAGGTTAATCCAAAGGGGCTGTGGTAGGTAAAGGATCACTTATACCTGTACCAACCAATCCAGCTTTTAATGACCTTGACACAGAAAGGTTTCAGAAAAATTGTGGGAAATTGAGGAAATGCTGGTTAGCAGCAGCATTTTTTAAAAAAATTTTTCTAGCTTTTCCATGATGGAAAACCCTTTCTTGGTCCATGTTTGTCTGCAAGTTATGCTTCTAATAATAATTGGACGGAGGTGTAACATTTTGCCCACTGAGAAAGAGTTAACACTTCACTACACAATCCCCCGGGTTGTTTTACATTTTCTCCTTTTCCCCCAATGTTTTTTACCCTTCCAAAACCAAATTTCAAATTTTCAGTCACATTTATTTTGTTGTCTGCAAATGCTTTCAATTGGACCAGTCTAAAATTTTCTTGTGTGGTAAAGAATTAACCAGCAAATTCTCCTTATCGCACAAAATTTATCTTTGAAAAGGTAAGAAATATAATGGAAAATGGAGGAAAAGATGGTTTACCTACATTTCTCCATTTCAAGCAATGCTTTAGAAGGGCCATCAGCCTCAAGATCATTAAATTACAAAATTATGTAATGGTCTGTACATGTCTGTGTTACAAGATCAAGATCCTACAACTTACATGTCCAGCAGATTACATCGATCAAAGCCGCAAAAACAAATCATACATTTTCTGACCCAGTTTTCAACAAAAGCTCTTTTGTACAAAATGAGACCAGAGCACATTATGTCTAATATCTATATCCCAGGTTGTTTACATCTAAAAACAAAATATTTATAAAACTATTGAAACAAGCACCTGCACCCTAGACAATGGGGGTGGTGGGGGGGTGGGGGATATCAGTCCTTTAACCTATTACCACACGCGAAAAATTTAGACTGGTCCAAATTGAAAGCATTTGCAGAAGACAAAATAAAGGTGACTGAAAAATTGAAATTTGTTCTGGGAAGGGTAGAAAACACTGTGGGAAAAGGAGAAAATGCTGGTTACCAGCATTTTCTCCTTTTCCCACAGTGTTTTCAAAAGGCTTCTTTCTCAAGGGCGTCAAAAGTAGGGATTGTGTGGTAATGGGTTAACACACAATCCAATGTTTTACATTAGGCTGTTGAATTAAGCTTCTGAAAACACTGTGGGGAAAGGAGAAAATACTAGTAACCAGCATTTTCCCCTCTTTAAATAAAGTTTCCTTTCTTCAAATAGAATAATTTGAGCCAATTAACTCTTTACAACACAATCCTGACCCTGAGAAAGAGGCCTTTTGAATACACTGTGGGAAAAGGAGAAAACGCTGGTAATCAGCATTTTTTTCCTTTTCTACAGTGTTTTCTACCCTGCTAAAACCAAATTTTAATTTTTCATTCACCTTTATTTTGTTGTCTGCAAATGCTTTCAATTTGGTCCAGTCGAAAATTTTATCATGTGGTAAAGAGTTAAACAAATGCAATTGCTTTAAATTTGGACAAGTCTAAAATTTTGTTGTTTGGTAGAGTTATTGCATGTGATAAATGAAATCATTTTCATTTTGCAGACAGACATAAATATTGTTATTTCAATTGATTACTTAATTATTGAGCAAGAGTTACTTGTACTGAGCCAGGATATCTCATAAAATGTTCAACTGTTTTTTATCAGACTGTTCTGGTATAATCTGATCTTGGAAACACTTTCTATACTTACGGTACACCAAAGATCAGACTAAAATCAAAGTAAAGGTTTGCTTAAATTAAGTCAGGATATCAAATAAAGAAACTTTTATTTTATCATAAAATATGTTAATGATACAAAATGTTTCATTAATTTTATTTGCCTGATACCTTTCACAGCATTGACTTCCTACAAGACAACAAATGTTTTAACTGACATTACCAAACAACAAATTCATGTACTGGTCCACATTGAAAGCATTTGCAGATGACAAAATAAATGTGACTGAAAAATCAAAGTTTGATTTGGGAAGGGTAGAAAACATTGTGGGAAGGAGAGAAAATGCTGAAATGCCCACTTCAGAAAGTCCTTAACTCTTTACCACACAATCCCGACTTTTAAAGACCCTGAGAAAGAAAGCTTTTGAAAACATTATGGGAAAAGGAGAAAATGCTGGTTTATAATACCAGCATTTTCTCCTTTTCCCACATTTGTTTTCTACCCTTCCAAAATCAGATATCAATCTTTGGGTCACATTTATTTTGTCGTCTGCAAAATTTATGTTTTCAATTTGAACTAGTCCAAAATTTTGTTGTTTGGTAAAGAATTAAAACACTTATTTGTCAATGTATCTGGTATGAATGGGTGCAGACCTTAACAAGGATGCTTTCCTGTACAGCCTGATCTTTGATATAAGGCTCTTCTATAGTTGTAGTTACTTTTGTAGCCAGTGTGGATCAAGAGAAAACAACAAAACACGCAGTCCTAACCTGGACCAACAAAAAGATTGACCCAAAGAAGCTTGAAAATTGCATTTAATTTGGTAGGTCTAAGATCAGACTGCACATTCTGTGCAATGTGAATTGATAAACACTGTTTGCAAAACTAGTAACAGTATCACCCAAGGATTAACTCTTTACCATATGACACAATATCAGACTTGTCTATATTGGAAGCACTTGCAGTTGACAAATTTGACTGTCTCAAAAATTGAAATTTGGTTTGAGAGGGGAAAAAACACTGTGGGTAAAGGAAAAAAATGCTCGTTACTAGCATTTCCACTTCCCACCATTTTTACAGAAGGCTTCTTTCTACGGGAGATGAAAACAAGAGATTGTTTAAGTATATATGCTTATAATACCTTACCACATAACCTCTAGTTGTAAAAACCTTGAAGTAAAAAGCTTTTGAAAACATTGTGAGAAAAGAAGAACATTCTGGTAAGCTGCTTTTTACAAGGAAATTCCATCAGTTAATCAGTTAAGTTGTCATCAGCAAATATTCTCAGTTTTGATACATCCAAAATTTAGTTGTTGAGGTAAAAAGGTCAAGATTAAAACTTCTGCACTTGTCTGTTACAGATTTTATTGACACTATTTTGCATTGGAAATTCCAAGGTGTTCCTCCCTAAGTTCAGAAAGGCATGGAAAAAACTTACACCATAAAGAGATGATGACATAAATTTCATATAAACTTCATAATAATTTATAGAACTTGCATGATCAATTAAACATACAGACAATAAATGCATTCACTGCCCACCCACATGTGTTTTTTACCTTTTTTGTGTTTGCAACATCTGGCCCCACAATCCTCGATGATAATTCATACATACAAGTGACATTTTAATTGCAAATGCATACCTTAACCACCGTTCTGTCATTGACAAATGTGGCAGAGGGATTCGTGACTCTCAATGGAATTCATAATCTTATTTAACCCATTCATCCTTTACCACTCAATCCTGAGTTTTACCAACCCAGGCCTGAGAACTAAGAAGCCTTTCGGAAACGATGAAAGAAAATGAGAGAATGCTGGTTACCAGCATTTTATCCTTTTCCCATGAAGTTGAACTCTTTACCAAACGACAAAATTTTAGACTGGTCCAGATTGAAAGAATTTGCAGGTGACAAAATAAAAGTAACTGAAAATTTGAAATTTCACTTGGAAAGGGAAGAAAACATTGTGGGAAAAGTAGAAAATGCTGGTTACCAGCATTTTCTCCTTTTTCAACAATGTTTTCAAAAGGATTCTTTCTCATGGTCGTTAAAAGTTGGGATTGTGTGGTAATGAGTTAATACTTTATGGCAAAAGTTTACCCTAGTCAAATTTGAAAGCATTGCATGCAGATAAAAAAAAAATGACTCAAGAACTGGAATCTGTCTTAGATAGGGTAGAAAACATTGTGGGAAAAGAAGACAAATGCTGGTTACCAGCATTTACTCCTTTTTCCTCGTTGTTTTTTTCAAAAGGATTCTTCCTGAGGATTGTTAAAAGCCGACACGGTCTGGTAAAGAGTTACGCAACATTTGTCATCTGTCAATGCTTTCAATTTGGACATTTAGTCTACATTTTTTCTTGTTTGGTAAAGAGTTCACCCTTTCCAAAGCATTAAATTTAAGATGCACTCGGTTGAGAGCAACTGAAGATGACAAATTCAAAATAGGTAAAAATTAATCGAAGTTCTTTGAAACGTATAAAACTTTGTGGGAATAGGAGAAAATGCCGTTTAATGAGCTTTTTTGTCCCAATTTTTCAATCTTAACAAACAGGCTTCATCCTTTAGAACAGTTCATAAAAATGGGATTGTTTAGAAAAGAGTTACCATTTGGTAAAAAGTTGGACAACTGAATCCATTCTTGTTTTTTTACAACATATAACCCTTTGCCACATAATCACACAATCAAGTTTTAACACCCCTGACGCCAAGAAGCCTGGTAACCAGCATTTTCTCCTTTTCCCACAATGTTTTCTATCCTATCAAGAACTACTTTCATCATATGAGCCACCTTTAATTTTTCATCTGCAAATGCTTTCAATTTGACTTTTCCAAAATCATGCCATTTGGTAAACAGTTAAGAAAAGATCATCTTTGCACAGAGAATGCTTTCTGATCTACAATCTACCCTGTCTCCTTTGAACTGCCATACTTCAGAGTAACTCCAAATAAGCTATGGTCCCTTTCTTTAGTAATATATAAAAAAAATCATCAAAGGATACTTTACTATTGTATTGCCAAGTCAACAGAGACCTTTCCACTATAATTATCAGATTAACATCTTCAGAACACTAACAGTCTAGCCATTTACCACACAATTTTATAACTTTAATAACCATGGAAGAAAAAGCTTTTGAAAACATTGTGGGAAAAGGAAAATAACAGCATTTTCTCCTTTTTCCACAATGTTTTCTACTCTATCACAGACAAAAATCATTTGACCCACAAATGATTTTTCGTCTTTCAATTTAGTTTGTGTACAATTTTGTAAATCTCTTTACAAGAGAAATTGAAATATCAGAACAATCAAAATCAAGAGTATTTGCAGACAACAAATGAAATATGGCTGAAATTATGGAATTTATTTTTCCAATGGTAAAATTTTAAGTCCAGGGCCCATATTCACCAACCATTCTTGAGAATATTCTTAGTCTAACATTCTCCAAGATTTTCTAAATTTGTAGGTAACACAACTTCTGATTGGCTAAACTGGTATAAGACCGAAAAAATAATACAACAGCAAAGTAGCTTTAGTATATAGTGTTTCTGTGTAGTGGACAGAGCAGATCAAAGTTCAGACTGCAAATTTTGCAGTCTGATCTTGATCAAGACAAGCTGTAAAGTTAACTCAAATTGCAAAAAGTGCATAAAGGGTAAATAAAGGGGGTCTTTTTCGAAAGGGTCAAGAAGTAAAATATCACTTTGTTTTTGCAATTCCACACACTGATGACTGGTTTGAAGATGGTAATTGAAAAAATTCTAATCAATGATCTCTGCATTAGGTAGACTTTCTGGCGGTAGTAATTCAACCCAACTTTGACCAAATTTTCATCCTGTTTTTTCTATGTGAATGCCAAATATGCCAATTGTAAAGATAGCTCTATAAATAATAGGTTTAACCTTTTCCCAAACAAGCCCTGGTTTTTACGGGTCTGGAATAGTAGCCTTTTGAAAACATTGTGGGAAAAGGAGAAAATGCTGGTAACCAGCATTTTCTCCTTTTCCCACAATGTTTTCTTCCCTATCATAAAGAGAAATCATCTTTTCAGCAAGAGTTGAATTGTCGTCTGCAAATGCTTTCAATTTGGTCTAGTCCAAAAATTTGTCGTTTCGGAAAGGGTTAAGACATGCTAGTTCTTTACTTTCTTATACATACAAATGTGCCATAGACTACTTCATCTCTCTTCGTCTCTCTACCAGACAATTTAACCCATTACCACACAATCCCTACTTTTGACGCCCCTGAGAAAGCAGCCTTTTGAAAACACTGTGGGAAAAGGAGAAAATGCTGGTAACCAGCATTTTCTCCTTTTCCCTCAGTGTTTTCTACCCGTCCCAGAAAAAAATTCAATTTTTCAGTCACCTTTATTTTGTTGTCTACAAATGCTTTCAATTTGGACCAGTCTAAACTTTTCTCGTGTGGTAAAGAGTTAATTCAAGATTTCGCAGAAAACTTAATGCAACTGTAATTTTGGTATTTGGGCTTTAGATATAGAAACCAGCATTTTTTTCCTGGCCCTGCAATGTTTTCAGACTTCTTTAAAACTCGGGAATGACTGGCAAGGTACTAAAAAAGAACAGCTTTCTTTAAGGTAAATCCCTAAGTGCCTTTCCCAACTACAGTTTTCTTTGTAGCCAGTGTAGATCAAGATCAGATTGTACTAAATGTGCAGTCTGATGTTTGATCTACACTGTATGCTTAGGCTGAAACACTACAGATAAAAGCAATAAACCCATTACCAAACGACAATATTTTAGACTTATCCAAATCGAAAGCATTTGCAGACGACAAAATAAAAGTGACTGAAAATTTGAAATTTGTTTTGTGAAGGGTAGAAAGCATTGTGGGAAAAGGAGAAAATGCTGGTTACCAGCATTTTCTCCTTTTCCCACAATGTTTTTTAAAGGCTTCTTTCTCAGGGGCGTCAAAAGTAGGGATTGTGTGGTAATAGGTTAATTGGCAATCAATTTAGATGCTGTTGACCAGCACTTTGCCTTTTTTGATGTTGTTGTCAGAAACCTTTTTCCACAACTGTTACAACATGAAATATTTTGTACAAGGGTTAACCCAGTGTTAATGTACTATCTTCTTTTGCCACGTCATATTCCAATTTTTGCAACAAAAAGTTTTCTTCATCCTGTCTGTAGCGTAATCTGGTAATAAAAGCACATGCTGGGAAAATATGTAAGCTGAAGAGAAGTAGAGAGAAATATGCACATAAAATACTTGCTCCAAGTGCAGCCTATTTGCTTTGTACCCCATAGACAATATGACTCTTCACAATATCAATCCCTAAGTCACTGACTGATATTTCGCTGAGCCAAAGCCAGTAAGGAAGCAAAAGATCAAGACCAGTAATCACTTTCTTTGGCATAAAAACTCAGAGGAAATATCCTATCATATTCTAATATTAGTCCTCTACAAAAAGAGGACAAAATCTCTCTAGTAGCGATTCCAGGATTGCTTTTGCAAGTTTATTTGTCAAAATATTGGATAGAGAGTATCAGTGATAAGACTTTTCTTTTATTGCAGTCTGATCTTGATCACCCCGTCTGTAAAGAGAATGCTTAATTATTCTCATTCAGGCAAGAGATACTTGGCAAAATACCACATTTCTGTTTAAGGTGAGAAGCTAAATCTCTGCAGGTTTAATAACCTCCAATTATACTTTTTCCCGTTGTCTGCGCATGTCATATTCTTTGAAGATTCAAACTGTTTGCCCATCCTCGGATACCCCAGGTCTCCCTATTTGCTACGCTACATCGACCCCTGGGACAATTAATTGAATTTCCCTCGCTTTACCGCTGGCAGAATGCTGGCTTTTCATTGGTTCCATCATCATTTTGTGATGGGCGAGTGGACTGTACACTATGACGTCCCAGGGGTCGATGTAGCGTAGCAAATAGGGAGACCCCAGGGTATCCGAGGATGCTGTTTGCCATGACGTATACCAACCCCAAATACTAGGAAAATGTAGGGCATATACTGAAGCTATTACCATGAACTGGCCATTTGAAGTATTCAAGGGATTGTTCATGAACTCAAGAACTACTTTTCGCAGGCGTCGCCATTCATAGTTAAAAAGATGTTGATATGTGTGTGTTTTTTCGAAGACAAATATTCAATATAGTATGACATGGACTATAACTAAGAAATAGGATAAATAGATAATACATGGCAGCATGGAATGGGAAAGTTTATGAGGCTTAGCAGCTCATTGGATAAAATGTTTTTTCTAAGCCAAATATTCAATATAGTATGACATGGGCTGTAAATAAGACATAGGATAAATAGATAATACATGGTGTTTTGAAATGGGAAAATTTATCAGGCTTGGCTCATTGGACAGTATTCATACACCTTGCTGATTAAGTTTCCAAATTCAAGGTAGCTAAAACCTATTCTCTATTCATCATATCTTTGCTGATTTTGGGACTCAATCAATGCCTCTAATTCTACAGATCTGTGTGCTAGCGATTGATAAGCTGATTCAATTTAGCTAAAGATTCAGCTAAAGATTTAGAACAAAAGTCCTTTTAATGGGCAGCAGCCTATATCTGCCTAACCTTGCAAACATATGGATCCACAGATACTCCTTCTCCTGCTCTCCACTGTCTCATGTCTTTGGCACTAGCCTCTATCCTCTGTTGGACAACTTTTCATTGCAGGGCAAGATGCATGAAAATAGATATTGTCACATTCATCAGAATTTTTACTCATCCTACAGATAGACAAAGCAGGATAATCCACTTGCCCTAAATCACTTTTTTACTAGTAAGGACAAGCAAACGAGTGAATTTTTTGGACCCTGCATCCACGTATCTAGAAATGATACTTTGCTCATAATGATTAACCCATTACCACACAATCTCTTCTTTTGACGCCCCTGAGAAAGAAGCCTTTAGAAAACATTGTGGGAAAAGGAGAAAATGCTGGTAACCAGCATTTTCTCCTTTTCCCACAATGTTTTCTACCCTTCAAAAAAACAAATTTCAAATTTTCAGTCACTTTTATTTTGTTGTCTGCAAATGCTTTTATTTTGGACCAACCTAAAATTTTGTTGTTTGGTAAAGGGTTAAATTAATCCTCAAAGTGCCCTTTAATCACAGATTGTGCAGCCTATGTAAATCAAGACCAGACTGATCATGGTCTTCACTGTTCACTATGCAGAGACATGCAGGCCAGTAGCAGCCTGAAAAAAAAAAAACATTTGTTTGGGTACTTGTCAAAAAAATGAAACATTTCCATCTTGTTAATTTAGAGCTAAAATGGTTACAAGTTGCATGCAGCATATTGGTTTCAGGTAGAACAGACTAATTACTTGTGAAGGAGCATCTATCAACTGCAACATGCAACAGTGAAGTGCAGTGTTGGAGATTTTGCCAACTTTTTTACCCTTAGCTCATTACAGACATCCTTAGACACTTTTGCAGTAGTTAAGGTCAAGGTCAGACCAACAGAATGTAGTTTAATGACTTACACATATATTAATCCAATCTGCAGGACAAACAAAAAAACAATTTGATAAGTCAAGAAAGTTTGGTTGAAAGACATTTGCCTTACTGGTTTATTAAAACCTAACGAGACTATGGTATTAACCCATCACCAAAGTTTCAACTTTACAGTACACAAGTCTAGAAATATGAACAAAACAATTTCAGTTTCAAGGTTATTCTTGTCCATAATGTCTCAACCAACTTCTCAGCGTACATAAACAATCAGGCAGTACAATTTGTGCAGTCTCACAGTCTCATCTCAATCTATCTTGTCTTCAGAAACAAATATAGTTTTGAATTTAGGCACCTTTACTTTGAAGGTTTACAATGACTTTCTATTATGGAGATATCCAAAAGTTGCATTATAAAGTTGCAACTCAACTATAGTGAAGATAAAAATTTAATTTTATCCTTCTGTAGAGGCTTTTTAACCCTTTCCCAACAATTTCTTTTGTTTTACAACCCTGGAAAAGAAGCCTTTTGAAAATATCATGGGAAAAAGAGAAATTCCTACCCTTCACAAATCAAATTTCAAATTTTCAGTCACTTTTATTTTGTATCTGCATTTAATGCTTTTGAACTGGACTTTGTCATTTGGTAATGAGTTAAACCAGTTTACATGTATTTTAGAAATGAATTTTCTCCTTTAAACCAAATGACAAAAACACAGACATGTAAAAAAAGAATTTTAAGCATCTGCAGATGGTGTATCACAGGTGGCTCAAAGAATAGAATTTGTTTTAGAAAAGACCGAGAACAACTTATCAGAGGAAGAAACAGTGCTGGTTATCTGAGCATTTTCTCCTTTAACCACAATGTTTTCAAAAGCCATTTTTTCTCTAGATCATCAAATTTCAGATCATTTGGTAAAGGGTTAAATGATAGAATTTTTAGCCACACCCATACTGATTAGCTGAGAAATAAACCTATTTTGCCAAGAAATATGCTATGTAGGTAATTGCTACAAAACCTCTGCATGGAATTCCAGGCAGTCTATGAAAAGCTCCAGAAAATGCACTGATTATGCAAAGCATTCCCTGAGTGCATGTTTACAGAAGGCTCCACTACTATCATATTCTCTTCTGTGAAAGCTTGTTTACTGAGACCCCGCCTCCCCACTATGGTTCTGTGGTTGTGCTTGTGTACATCCTCAGACTGCAACTAAAATGTGCTTTCTACTAAATCCGTGATCTACACTGTTGGAAACAAAATTAGGGTATATATACTCTCGTCGCAATAGTTCCTTATAGCTGCCAAAAGCATTTTTGTCTACTATTGAACTGAAGAAATGCTCTATTTTATGTACAACTTTTTCCTATGAACATTAAACAAACCTAACACACTTGTACAGACTACAAGTAAGACTCAAATATTTCAATTTCAAGGTTACTTTTGTCCAGAATGTTAGTGGTTGGTGTAGTTCAAAGATCGGACTGCACATTTTCTACAGTCTGATCTTGATCTACACTAGGCAGTGGGCACAAGGGCATCTAAAATTGTGAAAGGCACTTTAATCCTTTTCTATACAAAAAATTTTGGACTGATCCATATTCAAAGCATTTGCATACGAAAATTACATGTGACTCAAACAACTCACACAATAGGATTTGTAGCAGGAAGGGTAGAAAATTCTTTAGACCACTCTATGTCTTGTTCTTCAAAATTTTTCTGTGAAAGTAACAGTACTTTTGATTGGCTAAACCAAGTGGTTTAGCCAATCAGAAGTTCTGTTACTTTCACACTGACGAAATTCTGAAGAATTAGATGTTCTAAGAATGGTTGGTGAATACAGACCCAGAAATCAAAGTTACAGCAGACTTTGTAGGTCAAAGAACAGACTATTTTCTGAACAGTCTATAGTCTTGATCTTTTGAGTTTGCAAAACCTGCTCTTTTGTGTCACTAAAAGGATTGGCCCTTTACCAAAAAATGCTGAGGTTTTAAAACTTTAGACCAGAATAAAGATTCCTTTTGAAAAATTTGTAAGAATACAAGAAAATGGTGGTAAGCAGCATTTTCTGCTTTTCCAACAATGTTTTCTACCCTTTCACACATGATTCCTGTCATTTGAGCCATGAATGATCTGTCCTCTACAAATGCTTGATCCTAGATCATCCATCCAATTTTCTCAAGTCAAACATTTTACCAAGTAGTAAAGACTTTTAGAGTCAATGGTCTTCATTCAAGAGTCTGCACACCCATCATACACTCAAACTAGAAGGCCCTGAAGGGCCTGAATATGCTCTACTGGCAGAGATTTTGCTTTTAAATATGCATTCATTAGGAATTCATTATGCATAAAGACAAACTAGAAGTATCCCGTAAACAAGAATTTGACATTTTCAACTTGAAATGGCTCCTTTTCCCATACCGTTTGTTGGATTTTTCTCAAAATTAATAGGGCTAAAGCTACTGATAAGATAAACAAACTGTGTGATTTTCATGAAAATCTGGCAACAAATGCAAACTTTATTGCATTATAAAACAAGAATTTGAAATTTTCAACTTGAAATGGCTACTTTTCCCATACTGTTTGTTGGATTTTTCTCAAAATCAATAGGGTTGAAGCTATTGATGAGATAAAGAAACTGTGCAAGTTTCACGAAAATCTGGCAACAAATGCAGACTTTACTGGGTAAACAAGAATTTGAAATTTTCAACTTGAAATGGCTACTTTTCCCATACTGTTTGTTGGATTTTTTTCAAAATCAATAGGGTTGATGCTATTGATGAGATAAACAAACTGTGCAAGTTTCACGAAAATCTGGCAACAAATGCAGACTATATCGCGTAAACAAGAATTTGAAATTTTTAACTTGAAATGGCTACTTTTTCCATACTGTTTGTTGGATTTTTTTCAAAATCAATAGGGTTGAAGCTATTGATGAGATAAACAAATTGTGCAAGTTTCACGAAAATCGGGCAACAAATGCAGACTTTATCGCATTAACAAAAATTAGAAACTTTCAACCTGAAATGGCTACTTTTCCCATACTGTTTGTTGGATTTTTTCTCAAAATCAATAGGGTTAAAGCTATTGATGAGATACACAAACTGTGCAAGTTTCATGAAAATGGAGAACCAAATGCAGACTTTATCACGTAAACAAGAAAAAGACTAACGGACGGACGGACAGACGCATGGTCTTACGAGACAGACCTTATGAGGTCGAATTGCTCTTTATTCAATACACCCAAATAACCCCACAAAGTTAACCCCACAAGCTAACCCTAACCCCACAAACCCTAACCCTACAAACCTAACCCTAACCCTAACCCCTAACCTACCAGATGGACGGAAGGAACCCCATAGAGACGAAATGGACAAATGACCCCTAACCCCACAATGTCGGGCTCGTAAGGCCGGACAGACAGACAGACAGACAGACGGACGACGGAAACCACGCCATGACATAAGCTCTGCTGGCTGAAAGCCAGTAGAGCTAAAAACCACTGATATGTGCTTTCTTAACCCTTTACCCCATAAGGCATTTCTATGGTATCTCTAACTGACCCTAAATAATAGAATGGATGATGCTGTTTCTTATGTGTATATGAACCTTTTGATAGTGTAGAAAACATTGTGACAAAAGGTGAAATTGCTCGTCACGAGCAATTTCACCTTTTGCCACAATGTTTTCCAAAGGCTCCTACAAGCAATGCGTAGAAATGAGTATCTGTCGACTAAAGGGTTAACAGTTGTAAAATTCCAAGGGTTCTGAATTTCTCTGCTGAAGTATCCCGTTATCTCTGAAATTTAGCTCACAAATAAAAATACTTTGAATTATAAAACCATGGCTTTGTTTTGTCTGTGTAATTTTTTTCACACACGTACCCTCAGCTATTTCTGAAATTTCCCTAACAAATTAAAAACTTTGAAAAAATCTTGTATTTATTTGTTTTGCTCTAGAGGGAACTAGTAAAATAAAGATTCTGGTTTTTACAACCTTTAAAAACTTAAAATATGATTTCTCACTGAACTGAGTAGGGCCATTACTAAAACCTGTAATTACATGTATTATTGGCAAAGAAGGTAAAAAAGAAAGAAAGAAATATTTTGCAATGGTATTTCCTTAATGGGCTACATAGCCTCTAAAAGTATTTTTAGATTCTGCTCCAGAGTTTTGAAAAGACTTAAAGGAAATTATCATATGATTAGGAGCAGTCATTCAGGAGGATTTACATTCAAATCAGTACTTTCAGTTGCCATCATAACCTAATAATGTAAGAAATTATTTTGTTGAAATGGTATCTCCCGCCGAAAAAATCTTGACATTTTTAGATAGAAACATACAAGAGGTATTGTGCTTTGCATGTATCCATGGCCTTTTGTTTTTGAATAATGGTTGTCTGTAGTTTATGATACAAAGATAAAAATGAAGTTTCATAAATTTTTGTCCATTAGTTGAATGAGAGATACTGACCCATAATGGAAATATACATCACGTCCCCTTTTTCACAAAAAATTTGAATTACAGGATAATAACTAAGTAGGCCCTTTGAATAGTGTTCTATTGCAATATCCAAATTATTTCATGTGCACCGCAACCCAGTTTTCTGCACCAAAAGTAATAGTTGAAAGCTTTCTGATTAAGTGAATAATAAAGTGAAGTGTGTTCATTGAATCAACATAAAGATCTGTTAGGAATTTGCAGTATACAACATATTTTTGCAGAGTATTTTTGTTATGAAATATGTAACATATTTCATTGGATAGGAAAATATTCCCCATACTTATAATACAGTAATTTACACTTGACCCACATTTTTATAAAAAAAAATCAACCAGACATTTCTTTTCCACACAATCCCAGCTTTAATGACCTTTAAGAAGAGAGCTTTTGTTCATATTGCTAGAAATGGAGACTCAGCATTTTTCCCCTACAAAAAATGTTTTCTAGTACCTTCACAGCACAATATCATCAATCAAATCACATGTAATTTGTAGCCTGCAAATGCTTTGAATTTGGTTAAGTATAAAAATTTTGTTGGGAGGTAGTGTTAAAATACCTAAAAAAAATGACATCAATAAAAAGCTCTTTTCTCCTAAACAGTCGACCGTCAAGCCCATGCTAAAAAATATAAGTACATGTATACTACATGTACTTGTATTTGTACAAAAGTCTTGCACCTTTCTGAAAAATTCTTCAAAGCTACCATTAAAAAATTTTTACCATTGTACACATAAGCTACTGAAAGACATTTGCATTAGCAATCATTGAAAATATCTTTGTATAATATGGGTAATCAACATACATTTTGAGTTGACCCTTTACCAAATAACTTCATGTTTACTGGCTACCAGCTTTTTCCCCTTTTCTGATAATGCTTTCAAAAGCCCTCGTCCTCAAGTTCATTATAAGTCTTGCAGGCAACAAATTTAACATCAGAATTTGGCTTTGAATGCACTTTAGCAATTGATCATGGGAAAAGGGAGGAAATGCTGGTTACGAGCAACCACTCCTTTTTCCACAATGTTTTCAAATGGCCTCAATTATGGTTATCACATTATCTCCTTCAAAGTCAACATTTTGAATCTGCAGCAGACCACTTTTGACAAATGATGATGAACATGCATTCATTTGTGTAATGAAAGATATTTTCAAATTGACTGTTACCATGACACCACTGAAAACAAAGGCTTTTGAAAACATTGCAAGGAAAGGCAGAAAATGCAGGTGGATAGTATTATCTGTTTCGCACATAAATATTTTCCACACTCTCACTATAGACACAAATTATCATTTGCACTACATTTTATTTAAAGGTGGGTATTCAGGTTTTTTACAACACACCAAATTGAAAAATATATATATATGTATATCACTGAAATTTATATGAAAAAACAATACAAATCACCATTAATTAAAAATCATAAAATTACAAAAAAAAAATTTTTTTGATGGTATTCCCTTAACTCTTTACCACACGACAACATTTTAGACTGGTTCAAAATGAAAGCATTTGCAGATGACAATATAAAGGTGACTGAAAAATTGAAATTGGTTCTGGGAAGGGTAGAAAACACTGTGGGAAAAGGAGAAAATGCTGGTTACCAGCATTTTCTCCTTTTCCTACAGTGTTTTCAAAAGGCTTCTTTCTCAGGGGCGTCAAAAGTAGGGATTGTGTGGTAATGGGTTAAAAGGCTACATAGCCTCTTAATAGCTATTTTGAGATTTCCCGCCAAAAAATAAAAAAAGCATTGTGGGAATGTTATGTGACTGGCACGTGACTAACGACGCTGAAATTCCATAAAATAACAAACATGTAATTATTATCCATAATGTCTTCTTCGATTGCTATGTTTGAAGCTTCATCTGTGCATTTCTGGTATGTAAGAGAGCAAGTTTCTCACCTAAAAATAGACCGTGTTTCCCGTGTGTGTCGACCTGGGCCGTAGTAAATCTCTAATTTCTCTTGTTGTCGGATGGTTTTCGACTAATGGGATTGTATGAATGAAAATTATACGGCTTTGGGAGTATAAAGATTATTTTTTTGTATTTTTGTAAAATTTTTGTCCCGAAATCTGAAGGGCCACCTTTAATGTCTGCAAAATTAATGCTTTCATCTAGCTTGAGTGAATTTTGTAGTT
This sequence comes from Tridacna crocea, assembly GCA_943736015.1. Classification (NCBI taxonomy): domain Eukaryota; kingdom Metazoa; phylum Mollusca; class Bivalvia; order Cardiida; family Cardiidae; genus Tridacna; species Tridacna crocea. The sequence goes on from OX031062.1 coordinate 26,136,304, forward strand.
TGGTAAAGAGTTAAGGGGGACAATTTGAGGAATCTCTGAAGGCAAGTCGTTCTAACAGATTTTGCCATTGACATAATCTGTAAAGGTTATGAGTATCATGTGCTAATCATTAATATTGTTATGCAACATGCCTGAGCATGCATATTTGTAATATGTTTACATTCCAAACAGTTTTGCAGTGCACATTCCAGTCAATATTCATCTCATTCATGCTCTGTAAAAAGGGGTTTAAAAAAAGATATATTAACTTTTTGCCATCAGTAAGTTTTCTGCATGTCAAGAGATATTTCTACCTGAACATCCAGTCTAACAGACCTCAGGCCTCTGAAATTCCATTGGTCTTTTACAGGATAGAGAATTTTTCATTGGTCTATCAAGGGATTAAAGTAGATTTTTTTTTTTAATCGGACACCATTACTATAAATAGCACATTGGTGATTCCCTCTTTATTATATACAGCAAAGAAGCAGTTGCCACCTTGCTATATACATGTATAGTAACGGTGTTGAAAATTTCACTATTCCATAATACATACAGGCAATGCACCAATATGCTTTCATAAGTGTTCAAAGATCAACCGAGGAAAATTTTATTATTCTGGGATGGATCAATGGAAATTCAAAGGCCTGTGGTTAGACTTAGTGGATGTTGTTGATCCATAATTATGTGATGACTTGCTTGGTACAATACATCACATAGATGCATTTAAACTTTACTCCCTAGATACTCATTTTGACGAATCAACAACAGACAGCTTTCGAAAACATAGTGGGAAAAGGAGAAATTGCTCGTAACGAGCAATTTCTTCTTTTTCCACAATGTTTTCCACTCAATCAGATATTTGTATCCTCATTTGTCCATATTTTTGACATCATATCTTTATTTGCTGCTGAAATGGAAGAGCCTCAAATTGGCATATCGGGTAAAGGGTTGAATCCTCTTTTATCAGAGCATGGCTCATATATACTCAACAGCGATCATGAGCAAACCTATTACCAGACAAGTTACCATCTAACTTACCTTTACCAAATGAAAGAGTCTTAGACCAGCCCTCCAGAAAAGAGGGAGTAACGGCATTCAAAATCAATTATTTATCTTCCAAACCGTATGTTGTGGGTACTCATTAGAATCTTCTTGATGAGATGATTCTAATGAGTACTCACAACATAGGTTCATTGGAGTATAGTGTTTCCAATTTTGAAAGCAAAATCACTCCCTCTATTTGGAGCTCTGTAAGTGTTTTTAAATTCGAAATCATTTGCCAACCAGAAATCGAAAGTGGTTAAATTTTTGGGAACTGTTTGAAAAGGTAAGCAACATCTTCAGCAAACAAGATAGTGCCAGATACCACTCCCTTAAACATCTTTGTCAAAAGGTGGTTAAATTTTTGGGAACTGTGCTTGAAGAGGTAAGCAACATCTTCTGCAAACAAGATGGTGCTGGCTGCCACTCCCTCAAACATCTTTGTCAAAAATCATCCAACATTATACCTCAGCTAACATTATTTCAAGTAAGTAGGCCAAACTGTAACTCACATTTAATTGCTATCGCTATTTTTTAATAATACATCATTTGAAGAAAAATAAAGAATATCTAGAAAATGCACTTTGCATGTACAGACTTTTTGTCACCATTTTTAAGACACATGTTACTCTATCATGCAATCTCAGTCTTTATCAGTAGATCTAATGTTCTGTTTCACAGTTGACATGGTATCATTTTAACTTGTCATGAGTGAATAAAACACAACATTTGTCCTAAGTCTGTGACAATTATCGCCCAAAAAACGCCATGTCTACATTTTCTGTTACAGACGTAATTAAAGTTGGGAGGTTATTATATGAAGTTCAGCTACCTCAATGTGTCCTAGTTGCATTAGATAGATAGTAGATAAGAGAATCTATCACAATGGCTTTGGACTAAATAACAATTATGCCATATAAACTAAGTTTTTTCTAGACACTATTATGAACCTACAATCAGAAGTAATATTCAAAACAAAGATGCCAACAAAAAAAAAAGACCTCACTTATGCACCAATGCCACCAAAAAAAAAGACCTCACTTATGCAGCGAGATGCACAATTTGTTTCCTCAAACCAGTGAAAAAGAAATGTTCTGAAAGAACAGATGACTCAGCAATAAATCAGCCAGGTAATTGTTAATATCCCATACACTATTACATGAAGTGCCCCCTGTTGACCTAACAATGATGTAAATTTGTAGGGAAACTGATAAGCCAAAAGAACACAGGCTCCAGGTAGATACAAAATTCCACAAAGATTACTCTAAGCATTTGTTTGGGTTATCATCTACTTTACAGTGTCCATACGAGATATATCATATACCAACCGATTAACACCTTACTAAACAGCCCTGCTGTGTTTTAATAACCCTGAAACAGAAAACTTCGAAAGCAAAGAAATCACAGTTGGTAGCTAGCATTTTCTCCACTTTCCAATATTATTAACGATTTTATGGACATCATAGAGCCACAATTAATTTGTTGCCCGCAGCCTGTTTTAAACTAGACCAGTCTAAAATTTTGGCTACTGGCATGTTTGGATACTAGATACATAAACTTGCCGACAGGTCTGCACAAAAAGTCAACCCAGGCCACATTATTATTTTTTTTATATATTCTACCAGCAGAGAATTTGCACTAAACATGCTTTCCAAGTATTATTCAGTTGCTAGTATCTAAATTATGGAGAGATCATATTACTTCATGGTCTTACAACCTGTAAAATAGCAGATCATTATTCAAAGTTACAGGCAATTTAACATGTCTGCATTGTCTCCTCCTTCATTATTATCCCTTTTCTTCAACTATCAAATTTTATGGTCTACTTTTATCAAACCCAGGATGGTTCATTAAACCTTTACCACTTGGCAAATTTCAGACTCTTCCAAACTCTAAACATCTGCAGACGATATCTTTGAAAGTGGTAGAAATGATTTGGAGTTCTATGATCAAAATTAGAAAATGCTGCTTATCTCTACCTCAGGGTCGTTAAAACTGTTACTGTAATCAAATTCTTTGACTGTACGACTTGTCCGATACTGAAACATACCATGTCTTTCTTCTCTTGGAGGACAACAGATTATCTCTCTTATAATTCCCCTCCAAAACAACATAATTATATGATTCTCAATTTCCAATCAATTCAGTTGTAAACTGTACATCTCTGTTGACAGTTTATTTCATTTCTTTTCTATTAAACTTTAACAGCAGTTCTCAATGATGGACTGTTAACAATAAACAACTCACTCTTTTTGTTGTTGTTGAAATTACAATGGAGCCATAATATTCAGGATCATGTATCTGGAAGTATTTCTAATGGAAACTTTCTTGATTTAGACAAGGCAAGATGCAATATTACAGAATCAGTCAAGTTGTGACTTGTGATCTGTTCATTTCTCTCCCTACTCTGCCCCAGATCATGGGCAGATGACACAACTACAAAAGAAGATGCAGGTAAAAAGGTTTTACTCACCTTTGAACACCTGTACACAGTATTTCTTGTCTCCTTTGATGTTGGAGAGCATGGTCTTTGTCGAAGTTAAGAGGCTTTGCAAGCTCAAATCTCTCCGAGTGACGTTCATGTTTGTGTAGTTTTGATGGCAGTTCTTTTCCTGGAGATGCCCGATGGTCAATAGGTTCTAGACGGCTTGGTGAGTGGTTTAGGGTGGACCTCTCAAGGCTTGGTGGGGGAGGTGGCAGTGGTAATCCTTTGTAGAGAGGATCTTGGGCTGAAATGACATAAAGAGGTATTTGTTTATCGAGACAATGGCTTGTATGTTTGTTCACATTGTAAACCATTATTGGGCAAGCTCTTGATTTCATCAACTGTATTTCACTTTTCAAGTTGAGTTAAAAAAGACTATCACTTTCATACATGATGTCCAGTCTGGGGTTAAGAAAACATGGTGGCAAACAGAGGAATCTGGGACTGTTGCAGTCTGAGTAATTTTTCTATAAAGCAAAATAAGTAAATTCTTTTTGTGATACAATGTTTCAAGTTGTATATTTAATCCTATATAGCTACAAAATCCAGACTTTTAACCATTCCAAATAGTTAAAGGCTTTCAAAGCATTGTAAGAAAAGGAGTAATCAGCATTTTCTTCTTTGCCAAAAATATTTTCTATCCAGTATCCACAACAAATCCTTTGATTCATATCATATTTGTTGTTTGCAAACACCTTCAGTTTGATCGCCCCGAAAATGTTTCCGAGTGGTAAAGAGCTAACCCCTTTCTAAACAATCGCAACTTTTAACAACCCTAAGGAAGATGACTTTCGAAAACTATGTTTGAAAAGGATAAAATGCTGGTTACCAACATTTTCTCCTTTTCAAACATTGTTTTCTGTCATATCATGGTCTGCTTATTTCATTTGAGCCACCTTAAATTTTTCACCTGCAAGTTCTTTGAATTTGGAAATGTCCAAAACTTTGTTATTTGGTTCAGAGAGCACAAAAAAGGAGAAATCCTTGATTAACGTATCATGTTAACAAAATCATTCTTTGATGATAGTTTCATTTTTCATTTCCTTGTATAATTGTCCTCTTTCTAAGATATTTCTCTTTCTAACAAATCTTGAATTTCACTATTTCAAAATTTGTTGTTCAACACTTTACAACACAATCACTGTATTATAATGAACCTGACAGAGAAACCTATAGAAAACATTGTGGAAAAAGGAGAAATGCTGGTAACCAGCATGTTATTCTTTTTCCTATTATATAAACCCATTACCAAACGACAGCATTTTAAGGTTGTCAAAATTGAAAGGAATTGCAGACGACAAAAAAAAACTGACTGAAAATTTGAAATTTGTTTTGTGTAGGGTAGAAAACATGTTGGGAAAAGGAGAAAATGCTGGTTACCAGCATTTTCTCCTTTTCCCACAATGTTTTCTAAAGGCTTCTTTCTCAGGGGCGTTAAAAATTGGGATTGTGTGGTAATGTCCGGTTAACCCCATTAAAGACAAGTTTTACTATTGTAGCCATAATTAGTTTGTATCCTTGATATACCCTAAATTTGGATCATGCAAAGTTTTAATTGTCAATTGACAAAGAGTTTAACTATTTACCACATGAGAAAATTTTAGACTGTTCCAAATTGAAAGCATTTGCAGACGACAAAATAAAGGTAACTAAAAAATAGAAATTTGTGCTGGGAAGGGTAGAAAACACTGTGGGAAAAGGAGAAAATGCTGGTTACCAGGATTTTCTCCTTTTCCCACAGTGTCTTCAAAAGGCTTCTCTCTTAGGGGCGTCAAAAGTAGGGATCGCGTGGTAATGGGTTAACTCTTTACCAAACAATCCCAGTTTATTACAACTTCCAGATAGAAGCCTTTTGAAAACATTGTAAGAAAAGGAGTTCTCCTTTTCCCACAATGTCTTCTAACCTGCTGGAAACAATTTTCAATTTCTGAGTTAAATTTGTTTTGTCATCTGCAAGTGCTTTCAATTTGAACCAGTCGAAAATTTTGTCCTTTGGTAAAGAATATTAAAGGATGAAACCATTTTACATGATTACAGAGAAGAAAATATCATTGTAGCCCAGGGAGCTCAGTGACTCATCCTATGTAATATCAGGTAGTTTTACATTTATTTAGCTGTTTGTCTCTCCCCCATGTGGATAAATGGATAAAAAAAAAAGATGTAAATTCCTGAACTCTTTACCAAATAAACAAAAATTTAAATTTGTCCAAACTGAAAGCATTTGCAGATGACCAAATTAATGTGACTGAAAATTTAAAACTGTTCTGAGAAGGGTGAAAAACACTGTGGAAAAATGGAGAAAATGCTGGTAACCAGCATTTTCTCCTTTTCCCGCAATGTTTTCCAAAGCTGTCTTTCTCAAGGCCGTTCAAAGTCAGGATTGTGTGACAAAGGGTTAACCTGTACATCTACAACCATGTTTGCCACCCTTGTTATGTAATGACACTTTGTTACAAAATCTTTGATGCTCTTTTCTAAGCCAAAATCATATTTTACCTAGTAATCTGGTATGAACGATCTGGGTGAATTAAAAATTTTGGAAACATAGTGGAAAAAGGCAAAAACGCTGGTAACTACATTATCTAGTAAAAGATCAGCCATTCAGCAACTCAGTATAAATAATATGAAAATTTCTCACAGATAGAGGAACTCTAAATATGGCAATTTCACAGCACTTATGGCTGTGGAAAATGTCACCCTATTTGACATTCTCAAGATCAGCTGACATGTTCTGTACAGTCTTATCCTGGTCAAAACTGTTTGCAAAAGCACATGTGTCACTTCAAACCTTTACAACACAAGGCATTTCTATAGTATTGCTGATTGATCCTAAATAAGAGTAAGGATAAAGCCGTTTCTAAGGTGTATATGACACCTTTTGATAGTGTGGAAAACATTGTGGCAAAAGATGAAATTGCTTGTCACGAGCAATTTCACCTTTTGCCACAATGTTTTCCAAAGGCTCCTACAAGCAATGCTTAGAAATGAGTATCTATGGAGTAAAGGGTTAAGCACCTTAACATACAGGTTCAAAAATACATATCCACTTCTTTCTCCTTTCCCTTAATGTTTTAATAACTTTCCACAGAATCCCGACTTCTTATGATCATGAGAGAGGAGCTTTTTGAAAAAAACTGTGGGAAAAGGAGAAATGCTGGCAACCAGAATTATCTCCTCTTCCCACAGTGTATTCTGTTGCTGGCAACCAGAATTATCTCCTCTTCCCACAGTGTATTCTGTCCTATTAAAGACAAAATTATCATTTGAGCTACACAATATCTTTTCAATGCAAATGCTTTCAATTTGGACTGGTCTTAACCCATTACCACACAGTCCCTACTTTTGACGCCCCCGAGAAAGAAGCCTTTAGAAAACATTGTGGGAAAAGGAGAAAATACTGGTAACCTGAGCATTTTCTCCTTTTCCCACAATGTTTTCTACCCTGTAGAAAACAAATTTCAAATTTTCAGTCACTTTGATTTTGTTGTCTGCAAATGCTTTCAGTTTGGACCAGTCTAAAATATTCTCATTTGGTAATGGGTTAAATGTGTTGTAAAGAGTGAAATTGTGGTTCTGAGGCTCTCTCTCTCTCATGGTCCTCAAAAATTCAGGATCATTCATGTGGTATCATGGGCTAATGTGTTATTCAAACAATCCAAATTATTATGACAAATAGAAAGCTGATGGTGCTGTTGGTGTTCTAAACTAATGTCTTGCTCAAACAAATATCCAGTTGTGCTTATACCAGTGTGACTTTGAAACAAAAATTTCATTATCCCTTCTACAACAAATTTATTCAAGCCCACGCACGAACTTCTACACACACAAATGGCATCACAAAACTCTACCAAATACTTCGTAGATTTTTACTTTTCAACTCTGTCACACAGTTTCAAACCAATTTAAATCCTTTCATTAAATAAAACGTAACGATGTGGAAAAAGATGCAACCTGTTGAGCCATCTTGAAACTTGACAAAACTTCATGTACTGATTTTGAACAATATCTCAACTCTTTACAAACTACAAAATAAATGTGACTCAAAAAATGAAATTTGTTTCGAGAAGGACAAAAAATATTTTAGAACAAGGAGAAAATGCCAACATCAGCATTTTCTCTTTTTCGAACAATGTTTTCAAAAGCCCTTTTTCTCCTGATTGTTAAAACTCGGGATTGTGCGATAAAGGGTAAACTCTTTACCAGAAAACCAAATTTAACCCTTTACCAAATAATTCCTCTTTTTTACACCCCTGATATTGAAGGCTTTTGAAAAAATTGTGGGAAAAAGAGAGAAAGCCGGTAACCAGCATTTTCTCCTTTTCCCACAATACTTTCTGCCTGCTGGCAACAAATTTTAATTCTTTATTCACATTTATGTTGTCGTATGCAACTGCTTTCAATTTGGATAAGTCTAACATTTTGTCGTTTGGTAGAGAGTTCAGTGTAAAAATGTGCAATTTGAAGGAAAAAATGTGGCTCTAATAGTGAAGATTAACTCTGGAATGATACAAAACATGTGGAAAAAGCAGAAAATGCTTAAAGCCTTCCAGCATTTTCTTTTTCCAAATGTTCAAAGACTTTCTTCATAAGATCAAGTTAAGTGTTGGAATGACTGGTAAAGACATAAGATTTTTGTTATAATTACAAGACAGCTAGAACACAATTTTGTCCCCGAGTGCCAGTCTGTCACTTTTTACACGTCTTCAGTCTAGAAATAAGACCATTTGCAGTTTTGATAGACAGTTCTTTTCTCCAGAACGTTTCTGCAAAACCATGAGTGTATTGAATCAAAGACCACACTGCACTTTCTGTGCAGTCTGATCTTAATCTGCAATGGCTGGACAGGCACTACTTAAGTCTTGAATAGTGCTTTGAGAGTTAAGGAAAATGTAAAATTCAACTACCAGGACAAGAGGGGGTTGAAGTTTTTTTTCACACCTGAACAAGTACTTCAGATCCATTCAGTTTTTTGTATTTAATTTATTCAAGGCTGCGTAAATAAGGGTGCAAAATACCGAACGAGAAGTTTTATGAATGAAATTTTGTTATAAAAATTGTTTCTCCCAAGGTTAGAGGAGAGATTTGAGAATGTAAATATTCAACCAACTGCTATCAAACTTGGGAAATTTCATTAATTTTGATTATAGATCTGAATAAACAAATTTCTTTGACTCTTAACTTAAGACAGCAAAATTTAACATTTGCCCAGACTATAAGAATTTGCTGGTGATCAACATGCCAGTGTCAAACATCGTAGAAATATTGCGATACAATATTCTTTGCAAGGGTAGAAAATATTATGGGAAAAGCAGAAAATACAGCTCTCTCCTTTTCTTACAATATACTATCAAAGGATTGTTTTCTTTTGCGGTAGTTAAAAGATTGAACTGTCAGGTATTGGGTCAATTTCTGTATTTTGAAAGACAACAGTGAGACACTAGGAATATGAGAAAATTAGGCTCTATCAAAGTTAAACTCTGTGTCTTAACTCATTACCAAACAACAAAATTTTAGGTTGGTCCAAATCCGAAGCATTTGCAGATGACAAAATGCAAGTGACTGAAAATTTGTGAAGGGTAGAAAACATTGTGGGGAAAGGAGAAAATGCTAGTTACCAGCATTTTCTCCTTATCCCACAATGTTTTCTAAAGGCTTCTTTCTCAGGGGCGTCAAAAGTAGGGATTATGTGGTAATGGATGCATTGGTGCCTCTCATACAGGTCCATTATAAGTTTGATTCCTGGCACTAATAGACTATTATATTTATATTTATAGTCTATGGGTGACAGGAGTCAAACCAAGGACTCCTATAATGGTGCCTCTCTGTGAAATGAGAAAAAATTAGACTTCTCCAAATCAAAAGGAATCATATATACAACATATCTATCTGAAACGAAATCGATTTATCCCTGGAAGGTTGCAAAAACAACCTCAGAAAGATAAAATGCTGGTTTTCAATATTTTCTCCATTTTCTACAACGTTTTAAGAAGCTTTCTTCCTAAAGGTCGCTAAAACTATTGTGTAACTTACTCCCTGTAAATGATGTTAAACAAAAAAACATTGAGCTTTGAAAGTCTTTGAAAATCTATTCTTCAAAGGGGGTATAAATTGCATAACTAGAAATGAAAGAGATATTTATAATATGACTAGAAAGCCTATTTTCAAGTCTGTGTTAGCCAAAACCTAACTATACTGCAACGGTACTGTCACAGCCAAGCATTAACTATCTTGCAAACAATAGGAAAATATTCATGATCAAAATAGCAGGTTTGACAGATTCATACAACCTATTATCAGGAGACACAGCATGCAGATTCCAAATCAAACCACATGTTCAGTATACATGATTTTGAATTATCTCTGCTACATACAACAAAATTCTAAACTGGTCAAAATTGAAGCATTAGTAGACACTAAATGTAGCTAAAATGACAGGACTTGATAATAAACCATTGAAAAAATTGTGGGAAAAGAATAAACGTAGGTAACCAGCACTATTTTGATCCTATTATCACAATTTTTTAACAGCTATTATTTCTATTATTTTGAAGGTAATTAAAACACAACCTTATAATGGGATTAAAGTCATAAAGTTCTTTTGGACATTTGCGTACAGTGTCATCTCAAGATTAGCCTGCACAGTCCGTGCAGGCTAATCCAAGACAGCACTTTAAGTCAACATTAGATTCTGTCCTACAGTGAACTTGGGTTAAATAGAAAATCACATATGATGAGAAAGAGTCGTCTCAGATCAGACTGCGCAGGCTGATCCAGGACAAGACTGTATGCAAATGTCCGAATGCCCCTTGTAGCGTGTTGCAGGCCATATGGCCTGCAACACGCGACAAGGGTCATTCCGACATTTGCCATATGGCCTGCAACACGCGACAAGGGGCATTCGGACATTTGCGTAAAACTGTTGTCGACGGATCAGCCTGTACAGTCTGAGCAGGCTAATCCACAACGACACTTTCCATTTTTATGTAATATTCTGTTTTGCGCAAATCTAATGTGGCACAAGATATAATGTAGTCAAAAAGTGCCGTCTCGGATAAGCCTGCGAGGACTGCGCAGGCTGATCTGAGACGACACTTTACGAAGATGTCCCAATGCCCCTTTTCGCATGTTACGAGTCATATGGTATAGAGTTATGTTGGTACATTGATTCTGTATAAAAGATCCAAGATATTTCAAATTGAAGGACTCCCTTAGTCAGTCTAAATACTGCATCAAATGTAAAAGATACTGCAGATTTCACATCAGATTGCATATTCTTTGCAGTCTGATCTTGATCTATACTTTCCCAAAAGCAAATATCTTGTTAACTATTGTTGCCAATCGGTTATTGTAAAACATATGAATCTTACAAAGTTTTGCAATCGAATAAATCAGAGGTAAAATAAGAGCTGAACAAATAAAAGGATTACAGCTCCCAGCACCCCTGCTGGTTTACCTAATGCATATTTTGATGCAAATGCAAACAGATTACCGATATCTGAAATGCATATCAACTAGCAAGGCAATGTTATTTTATTGAGGGAGAGTATAAATACACCTTTGTTACAGACAACCAAAATTATGTAAATACCATCAAATAAACAAGAGGGCCATGATGGCCCTGAAATCGCTCACCTGAGTTTATTGACCAAACATGCACCATCTAGTTTCCCAGTGACCTAGTTTTTTATCAGACATTACCCATCATCAAACACTTTTGAGATATCAATAAGACAAACATTCTGGCCAAGTTTCATGAGTATTGGACTGAAAATGTGGCCTCTACAGTGTACAAAAGGTTTTTCTAAGATTTCATCAAGTGACCTAGTTTTGGACCCGACAAATACCCATTATCAAACTCTTTTGAGACATCACCAAAACAAACATTCTGACCAAGTCTTAAGAGTATCAGGCAGAAAATGTAGCCTCTGGAGTGTACACAAGGTTTTTCTAATATTTGACCCATTGACCTAGTTTTTGACTCCACATGACCCATTTTCAAACTCATTCAAGGTATCACCTGGACAAATATTATGAACAAGTTTTAGGAGTATCAGACTGAAAATGTGTCCTCCAGAGCATACAAAAGGTGTTTATAACATTTGACCTATTGACCCAGTTTTTGACCCAACATGACCCATATTCAAACTCATCCAAGATATTATAAAGGCAAACATTCTGACTAATTTTCAAGAGTGTTGGACTGAAAATGTGGCATCCAGAGCATATACAAGGTTTTTCTAAAATTTGACCTGGTGACCTAGTTTTTAACCCCCAATGACCCATTTTCAAACCTGTCTGAGATATCATCAAGACAAACATTCTGACCAACTTACAAGAGTTTCGGACTGAAAATGTGGCCTCTAGAGCCTACAACAGGTTTTTCTAACATTTGACCTAGTGACCTAGTTTTTGACCCCACATGACCCATTTTCATTCTTGTCCGAGATATCATCCAGGCAAACATCCTGACCAACTTTCATGAGTATCCAACTGAAAATATGGCCTCTAGAGCGTACAAAAGGTTTTTCTAAGATTTGACCTAGTGACCTAGTTTTTGACCCCACGTGACCCATTTTCAAACTCGTCCGAGATATCATCCAGACAAACATTCTGACCAACTTTCATGAGTATCCAACGGAAAATGTGGCCTCTAGAGCGTACAAAAGGTTTTTCTAAGATTTGACCTGGTGACCTAGTTTTTGACCCCACGTGACCCATTTTCGAACTCGTCCAAGATATCATCCAGACAAACATCCTGACCAACTTTCATGAGTATCCGACTGAAAATGTGGCCTCTAGAGCGTACAAAAGGTTTTTCTAACATTTGACCTGGTGACCTAGTTTTTGACCCCACGTGACCCACTTTCAAACTCGTCCGAGATATCATCGAGACAAACATTCTGACCATTTTTCATGAGTATCCAACTGAAAATGTGGCCTCTAGAGCGTACAAAAGTTTTTCTAAGATTTGACCTGGTGACCTAGTTTTTGACCCCACGTGACCCACTTTCAAACTTGTCTGAGATATCATCCAGACAAACATCCTGACCAACTTTCATGAGTATCCAACTGAAAATGTGGCCTCTAGAGCGTACAAAAGGTTTTTCTAAGATTTGACCTGGTGACCTAGTTTTTGACCCCACGTGACCCACTTTCAAACTTGTCCGAGATATCATCCAGACAAACATCCTGACCAACTTTCATGAGTATCCGACTGAAAATGCGGCCTCTAGAGCGTACACAAGGTTTTTCTAAGATTTGACCTGATGACCTAGTTTTTGACCCCACGTGACCCATTTTCGAACTCGTCCGAGATATCATCGAGACAAACATCCTGACCAACTTTCATGAGTATCGGACTCAAAATGCGGCCTCTAGAGCGTACACAAGGTTTTTCTAAGATTTGACCTAGTGACCTAGTTTTTGACCCCACATGACCCATTTTCGAACTCGTCCGAGATATCATCGAGACAAACATCCTGACCAACTTTCATGAGTATCCGACTCAAAATGTGGCTTCTAGAGCGTACACAAGGTTTTTCTAAGATTTGACCTAGTGACCTAGTTTTTGACCCCACATGACCCATTTTCGAACTCGTCCGAGATTTCATCGAGACAAACATCCTGACCAACTTTCATGAGTATCCGACCAAAACTGTGGCCTGTAGAGCGTACACAAGGTAAAAAGTTGACGACGGACGACGCACGACGGACGACGGACGACGGACGCCGGACACAGCACGATCACAATAGCTCACCATGAGCACTTTGTGCTCAGGTGAGCTAAAAAAGTTACGTAACTAACCCCCCAGTAAGTGCAAACCATATTTTCTCTGTATGTAGAGTAAAATAAATTTCAACGACCAATTTCGAGAAGCCTTCTCTTGAACTTGTTCCTGAATGCAGGGTACAAAAGCAAGATTCCCCCCCCCCCCCCCCCCCCCCAACAAGCTTGGATCCAAGATTAGCTGACAATAGTTTTGTTCAGTCTACTCTTGTACTCTTGATGGAACTTCAACTTCATAAATGAGCAAAAAAGGCTCTGAAGTTGTTAACTATTTGCCTGACAATAAAATTTTAGACTTGTCCAAATCAAGAGCATCTGCAGACAAGAATATGACTGTGAGCGAAAAATTAAAATTTGTTTTGGGCAGGGTAAAAACCATTGTTGGAAAAGAAGAAAATGCTGGTTACCAGCATTTCCTCCTTTTTTCACACTGTTTTCAAAAGGCTTCACTCCCAGGGTTTTTAAAAATAAAAGAGATATCATGCCGTAAAAAGTTAAATATTGCTGATGGTGAGGATCAATGTCTGTTTTGACTCCAAGGGTTGACAGATTTAAAACATAAATAACACCTGAATGTCATTGAATGATTTTGTTTGTAGAATTCATGCCCGAATTCATGTTTACCACTAAAGCATAATATATTGAAATTTTCATTGAGAGAAAAAAATATAAAGAAATGTTGCACGAATGCTTATGCTTTCGTTCTAAGCACAAGAGGATGATGCATTACAAAGATCAAACCGGACATTTTGTGTAGTCTGATCTTGATCTACACTGGTCTATTAAAGTCGGAACTCAGCTTCAGGTAATTTGTTTCATATCAGTTGCAATATGTAATGGAGATTTTCGGGCACAATACAAAGTCGCGAATGGCACAAAGTTGCTCACAAGATAACTGATTCAAGATAAATGAAAGTTCACTTTGCACATTCTGTTCATCTAAATGTCAATCTCCATGCCACATTAGAACCTTAAATTTTACCTGCATTCTTAGAATCAAGATATGAGGACATTTAATGATCCTGTCTTAACACTGCAAGCACACTATCTTAAGCCAATTATTTTTCACCAAAATTGGCGCCTTATGGGGTAGCAATTGTAATTTCACAGGCACTTAAAGTAATTTAACCCATTACCAAACAACAATATTTTAGGCTTGTCCCAAATCGAAAGCATTAAATTTGAAGACGACAGAATAAAAGTGACTGAAAATTTGAAATTTGTTTTGTGAAAGGTAGAAAACATTGTGGGAAAATGAGAAAATGCTGGTTACAAGCGTTTCTCCTTTTCCCCCAGTGTTTTCTAAAGGCTTCTTTCTCAGGGTTGTCAAAAGTAGGGATTTTGTGGTAATGGGTTAAAAAGAATCAGGGATTAACTCTAAACCCTTTCCAAAATAATTCCCGGTTTTCTTGTCCTTGAGAAAAGCCTTCTGGTAACCAGGAGAAAGTTCCCACAATGTTTTCTACCCTTCCCAAAACAATTTTCCATTTTTGAGCCATATTTATTGTGTCGTCTGCAAATGCTTTCAAATTGGACAACTCCCGAGTCTACAATTTTGTCATTTGGTAAGGAGTTTTAAGCAAACTTAACCCTGTGCTTCAAGGAGTGTGAAGAAGACTTTTGAAAAAAGAACTTAGGAAAAGAAGAACATTCTGGTGACCAGGCCATTTTCTACATTTGTGAAAATGTTTTTTACACTTTTAAAGAAGAGACACATCATTTGAGCCCTTAGTTCAAATTGTTGCCTAAAAAATGAGGCTTTTGAAATGACCAATCTAAAATATTGTCATTTGGTCAACGTGTACACCTCTCTCATAGCAGTATATTTCTTTAAAAGAAAAAATAAGCTTTTCACTGATCGTACTAAATATTAAACATTTTATAATGACAAACAAACTTCAAAATGGCATATAATTTAAACAACACCAGGTGATAAAATGGAAATAAAAGGTGAGCATTCTCACTTTTTCCCAAAATATTTTCAAAAGTCTTTCTCAGAATGCATAATCCATTACCACACAATCCCTACTTTCGATGCCCCTGAGAAAGAAGCCTTTAAAAAACATTGTGGGAAAAGGGGAAAATGCTGGTAACCAGCATTTTCTCCTTCTGCCACAGTGGTTTCTACCTTTTATGAAACAAATTTCAATTTTTCAGTCACTTTTCAGTCGTCTGCAAATGCCTTCGATTTGGACCAGTCTAAAATTTTGTCGTTTGGTAATGCCGGTTAAACGAGGGATTACTTGGTAAGGGATTCATTTACCTAAATAACATGTTCATTATAGCCAACAAGCCCTGCCACACAGTGTCATGATTATAGCAATTTTCCTGTTTCACAACTCTTTATATCCACAAAAAATCTCTCTGCAAACTTTGCCAAGTTGGCAAAGTTTTAAACTTGTCCATACTCGAGAATTTGTGGCCAACAAATTAAATGTGGATCAAATGATTGGATTTTTCAAAATTATTAAAACATTGCTAAAAGAGGAAATCAGCATTTTTTTCCTTTACCATGACCAATTTCAAAAGCGTACTTATTTGAGGTCCTAACAACTAGATGATTAATCTTATGCCTAAATATTATGTCAATATAAATGTTTCACAAACAAAAATATAAGAATGATAAAATATTTTTGATGGTATAATATCATAATTGAGATGTGACTGTTTTGTTGTTAATAGTTGGGGAAAAAATGAATTCCAGGTAGTGGAAGAGTCCAACAACCAGAAATTAATTTTTGGGCCTAGCTGAAAATTAATTTTAACATAATTACTAGAAGTGACTGCTCCTTTTCCCATGTTTTTCGAAGCTGTCAAGTATCAACAAAAGGGGCATATATATCATGACTGGTTAGTTAATATTAAATTTCATACTCTCTGACAATGGTTGATGGCCATTTAAGGTTTGGAAATTAAAGGTGGCCCGTCAGATTCTGGGATGAAAATTTTACAAAAGTACAAAAAACTCATCCTTATACTCCTAAAGCCTTATAATTTTCTTTCATAAAACCCCAGTGGTCGAAAACCATCAGACAACAAGAGAAATTAGAGATTCACTACAGCCCAGGTCGACACCAACAGGAAACACAATCTATTTTTACATAAGCAACTCGCACATTTATATACCTGAAATACACATACGAAGTTCCAAATATATCGTCCGAAGAAGACATTATGGAAAATAATTACATTTTTGTTATATTATAGAATTTAATTGTCATTAGTCATGAGCCAGTCACTTAACATTCCCACAATGCTTTTTTTAATTTTTGGCGTGAAATCTAAAAATAGCTTAAGAAGCTATGTAGCCTTTTAAAGGTGGCCCTTCAGATTTTGGGACGAAAATTTTAGAAAAGTGAAAAAAAAATCATCCTTACATTCCCAAAGCCTTTTAATTTTCATTCACAAAACCCCAGTAGTCGAAATCCGTCTGACAACACGAAAAATAAGAGAATTACTACGGCCCAGGTTGACACCAATGGGAGACACATTCTATTTTTAGATCATCAATTAATTCGCTCATTTACTTACAGGAATACACAGAAGAAGCTTCAAACATAGCATCTGAAGAAGACATTATGGAAAATAGTTATTATATGTTTGTTATGATAGGAAATTTAAGGGTTATGAGTCACATGCCAGTCACTTGACATTCCCACAATGCTTTATTGATTTTTGGCGGGAAATCTAAAAATAGCTTAAGAGGCTACGTAGCCTTTTAAGGGAATACCATAAATTTTTTTTTTTTGTAATTTCATGAAACTTAATTATTGATGATTTGTATTATTTTTTCATATGAATTTCAGTGATATATATATTTTTTTTAATTTGGTGAGATGTAAAAATTCTAAATACCCACCTTTAAGGGAATACCATCAAACAATTTTTTTTTGTGTAAATTTATGTTTCTTAGTTATTGATGATTTCTATTGGTTTTTTCATATAAATTTTAGTGATACATTTATTTTTTAATTTGGTGTTATGTGAAAATTCTAAATACCCACTTTTAATTATCAACAGAAAAATTGAAAAAGCTGGAGTATTAAACCTTTAATAATTCTATAATCTATTATCATATGTGTTAACAATCCCTAATAGGACTGGTTACTGTATTTCTTCCTTTTCCCACTATGTTTAGAAAAGCCCCAATCCTAAGGGTTGTCAAAACAGACAGGATTGTTCTGTAATTGTTCAACTCTTTACCAGATGACGAAATTTTAGACTTGTGCAAATTGAAAGCTTTCGCAGATGACAAATCAAATGTGACCCAAACAATGAATCTGGCTGAGAAAGAGTAGATAACACTGTGGGAAAAGTGAAAAAAGCTGGTTACCAGCATGTTGTCTTTTTCCCCCACAATGTTTTCAAAATATTTCTGCTCCTGGGTCATTGAAAGTTGATTTGTTTGATAAAGAATTAAACAATAATGTTGCAGTCATGTCTGTACTGTTGAACACAGGATGTTCTCTACTGACTTCTTTGCTCATTTTGAGAAATAATGCGCCTTTAGATGAAACTCTAAAAACCCTTTGATGAGCTGCAGACAACGAAAAAAGCATTAATAAAATTCTTCTATTTATCATGTTTTTTGGATTACCTCTAAATTCATAAATTATTAGCCCAGTTTATTTCAAAATTTTCTTAGTGTGGTTTGTCAGAAAAATGGATAAAATTTAATGTACATGTATATATGGAGTGCAACACGCGAAAAGGTGCATTCAGACATTTGCGTAAAGTGTCGTCCCGGATTAGCCTGCGCAGTTCGCGCAGGCTAAACCGGGACGGCACTTTACGACTACATTAGATTTTGTGCTACAGTAGACTTGCATAAAACAGAAAATCTCATAAAATCGGAAAGTGCCGTCTCGGATTAGCCTGCGCAGGCTAATCCGGGACGACACTTTACGCAAATGTCCAAATGCCCATTTTCGGGTGTTGCACTCCATATGATGATGAAATAAATGCTTTGTTAGTAAACCATCTCCCATTGACCTTAGTCAAGTACTACCCGGAAACAAATTTGTCCTGTTCAGTTAAATGTTGATTGTTAGAGGCCAATTTGAGCATTACATGCATTACTTTGCTTTATTTAACCCAATCCAGGTCAACATCATTTACATAAATTCAAAGTCTATCATTGGCATTACTCAGGGCTACCATCAGCATCCCAAATGGTCATTGGGATACTTCATATGGTATGATTGGCCAATAATATTGCTTAAGTGTATAGATACCTTCCTTTGTATATATAATTTTTAGCTCTTACATATATTTAGATATTTAGTATTTCCTCATATTGATTCTTTCAAAAAACTTTAAAAAAACTGGATCAAGTGCACATAAAATGTTTTTGATAATAATTTTGCTGTGTTCAAACATCTTTCAAATTGTTCCAATAGAGTGACAGGCAATGAACATTTTTTTGAGGTAGTTTCGGCTTAGCTTTACACAATTGTGAATCTCATGATGGGACAATTTCAAAACTAGGATTAAAGGTACATAATGGGCTAAGCGATATTCATTTGTAAAGTGGTTTTTTTTGCAACGGAAGTAAGAGATATCAAAACACTTGAAATTTCCCATCACTTCAACAGTCAACGTAAAAATCCATTATCTACGCACTTGTGAATAGTTATCATCTGATATAATTATGCACTCAAAATCTCGGCAGGAAATAATGCGAAATAACGACTGCAAACTCTAAGTTACAATCAGAAAAAAAATCGAACATACAGCTTTAAACCCTTTACTACACAATCAAAGATTTTAAAACCAGTATCGGTGGAAGACTTTTGAAAACACTGTGAGTAAAGGAATAAATCAACATATTTATAACAATGTTTTTTTATCCGTTCAAAGACAGATTTCACCATTCGAGTCTACATACCAAAATGTGGTGTGCAAATTCTTTCAATTTTGATAAGACTAGTCTGAAGTTTAATATTGCATAACTCTTTACAACACAAGAAAATTTTAGAATAGTCCAAATTGAAAGCATTTGCAGACGACAAAATAAAGGTGACTGAAAATTTGAAATTTCTTCAGGGAAGGTTAGAAAACACTGCGGGAAAAGGAGAAAATGATGGTTACCAGCATTTTCTCCTTTTCCCACAGTGTTTTCAAAAGGCTTCTTTCTCAGGGTCGTGAAAACCAGGGATTGTTTGGGAAAGGGTTAACTGTATAAGATCATCATCTTATCACAAAATCTAGACCTTTAACAACCTTGAGAAAGAAAGCTTTTAAAAACATTGTAGGAAAAAGAGAAAATGCTGGTTTCTCTTTTCTCCTGCAATGTTTTCTTCTCTTATCAAAGACAAACTGCATTGTTTGACTCACATCTCTATAATGTCGTAAACAAATGCTTTCAGTTTAGACTAATCTGCATTTTTGTTGTTTGGTAAAAGGTTAAAACATGATTACTTCAAACAAAATTTTCCAGGTCATTGGAAAAAATAGACGAATCGGAAATGTTAAAAATAAAACTGGTTGAAGTCATACTCAAGAAAATAATTTCGGTTAATTGGGTAAGTGATTAAAAATGAATTTCCAGTTTCCACAACACAATGTACTTAAAAAAAAAATCATCTGCTATATTCTGTCTCTTTATCACTCTCATCCTCTGCAAAAATAACATGATAAAATCTTGTACAGAATAGATTTGGTTGGTTGGTTGTATTCTAACGGTACTTTAACAGCTTAGGTCATATCATGGCGGTCAGTGACGCACATGTATTTCCTGGCTTTCTCACACTGGTCCTAATACAATGTATAACTTTCTTTCTTTCCAAAGCCACTGACTACTTTTCTCATATACTTCAGCAGAGGTGAGAGGCGAAAATATGCCGGAAAGAAAGTTCGCCTCAACCGGGTATAGAACGCAAAACCACCAGGCCATGAGTCCTACACGCTCACCACTGAGTCACCCGGGCAGGCTGTACAGAAGACAAGTGCTGTTGTATGAGAAATGTGTAAAAACACAAGCGAGTACAAGTGGCCTGCAACTCGCAAAAAGGGCATTCAGACATTTGCGTAAAACGTTTCTCTGATCAGCCTGCGCAGTCCACGCATATGAAGGACACAAGTATCCTTTTCATAACAGGATGGATAACATTGTGGGATATGCTTAAATTCTACAGGCAATTTCATTTTTTCCCTTACTGCTTTTAAAAGCTATGAATTGCAGGGGTGTAAATAGTCTTGTGCATTCAAAATTTATTGTTCAGATGCACATCTGAGTTTGCAATAATGTTATAAGATAAAATTGATTCTTAATTTATTTTGAGGCACTTAATCTTTTATCAAACATTATCCAAAGTTTTAATGACTCTTATGAAGACTTTTGAAAAATTGTGGGACTCGATCCTTTTATGAAAATGTTTTCTATTTTCTATAGATAATTCTAACAACTGGAGCCACATTTCATCATCTGAAATTATGCAATTGGATTCAGACGGGTAAAAAATTTTCATGTTTGTTGATCATAAATTTGTTCACCTCAGAGACAATAAGTTTTTAAAAATCATCAAAATTGAACACATTTTGCACACAATTAATTTAAAATATATTTTGCTTTGAGTTGTTTAAAGATGTGACATGTGATGCTCTGTTAAACTTTTTAAGATACATATCTTTCAATACAGTCTATATAGCAATAAAACTGATTTTAATCACAAGTTTTGCCATTATCTGTTGAATTTAAAGCTTCACTAAATACTATGGTTATGTAAGAATTTCTACTTTCTAAGTTTCATTGTATTGGAAGGTTATGTAAGTATACCGCCATTTATTGTTCAGCAATGGGAGATACACAAAAATGCAGCATTAGTACAAAGTCCAACCCAAGACTTGTTGTTTTATCAAAATTATTGAGTGTCACAACTGTTATCCTTACCAAACAAGCCAATGATTTGGTAACCATGGTACAATGATCTGGCAACCCTGTGACAAAATGCTTATGAAACCATTATGGGAAAGTGGAAAAAGTTGTTTAGTTAACAATCATTTTCTGTTATGAGTGCCATGTCAAAGACAAACTTCCTTTTTCTTTTTGCCTTCTTTTAGCCAATTTATTTTTTCATCTGCTACACCTGAAATTTGACATTTCTAAACTAAAGAGTAAAGCTTCTAGCTCTGTATGTAACAGGCTCTCACTATGAACTGAAATTCAGCTTATAAGTTTAAAAGCACAATCTTTTTCTTGAGAGGGAAAAAACAACAGGGGATAATGTATGGCCCCTGGGACTCTGATACAATTAGGCCCAAGAGGCCCTTCTCATAATTGTGGATATAGCATAATGATCACCATCATGGAGAGTATGGGACAGCTCCTTCTGTCATTTAGTCACTAGCAGTCTAGCCTAGAATATATGTATCAATCATAAAAATTCTTCAAATATCTACAGCACTAATATCTTTTTGTCCACCCAATGAAAATACTCACGGCGGGGAATCACGTGACACAACAACAACAACAATGACCGTTATTTGAAAAAATTCCCCAACTTCGGGTAAGAAAATCTTCAATAACTCCGTTAATACGTGACCGATTGGAATTTGGTTTGAAGCAGAGAAGGCGGAAGGACTCGGGGGATTTGCTTGATGTGTTAGATTTTTTAAAAAGCACCTGATAAAAAAGTTATTGACGAGCAAACAAATTATCCAGGGTAAAAAATTTGCTCGTCAATAACTTTTTTATCAGGTGTTGTTTAAAAAATCTAACACATCAAGCAAATCCCCGGAGTCATTCCGCCTTCTCTGCTTCAAACCAAATTCCAATCGGTCATGTATTAACGGAGTTATTGAAGATTTTCTTATCTGAAGTCGGGGAATTTTTTCAAATAACGGTCATTGTTGTTGTTGTTGTGTCACGTGATTCCCCGCCGTGATACTAGAAATAGCAAAATAAAGCTTGACGGTTAATGATTTGACAAATCATGGGAGAGAATAAAGATACTGACATCACAAAAACTGATCAAAATCAAAGAATAAAGGCTTCTAATACAATTGAATCCATAAAAAATTTGATTCTCATATAAAAGAAATAAATCCCAGTTTCATATATTACATAGGGATAGCCACAAATCATTCTTTCATAATCAGTGCAACCTGACCTCAAACCACAGCTTTTCACAGCTTCAGTTCTTCAATTGCATTCCTCAAATACTTGGGCTACATTTTTCAGCTAGATGTCAGAAATTTGAGAAAAGAGGTCATCTCATTTAAGAAATAGACCTGAAGTCCTATCAATCTTGACCTATTCCCTCATGTGCCAAATTTTTGCTAATCCTGACATGAACCAATTTTACAAAGGATGATTTTAAAGCATGTCTTTGTAACTTAGAGAGACAGACAATATTAATGAACCAATTTTACAAAAGATAATTTCAAAGCATGTCTTTGCAACTTAGAGAGACAGACAGTATGAATAAGATTTGATGCATGGCTGTGAAAACATTGAGGTAAAAGGTGACATTACTTGTCAAAAATTATTTATTTTGAAATACTGTTTTGGTATTTGAACTTTCCTTTTACAAGACATGAACAATCATGAGTAGAAAGTTAGCTCATACTGTTAAATAAATAGAACAGACATTTTTAATTCTTTACCGAAAGACAACATCTAAGATAAGCCCACAATTGCATTTGCATTAATTTTGCAAACGTCAAAATACATAAAGACTGAAAAATTAAAATTCTGGTAGGGTAGAAAATGTTGGAATAGGAGATAATGCTGGTTAATACCAGCTTTTTCTCCTATATTTACAAAGTTTTCAAAAGAGTACTTTCTCAGGGTCATTTCAAAAGCCTGGATTGTGTGGTTAAGGATTAAACATTTAAACAGTAGGATTTTGACCAAGAGGTAGATGAGACTAAAAAATTAAAATTAAAATTCTGGTAGGGTAGATAGGAGAAAATGCTGGTTACCAGCATTTTCTCCTGTATTTACAGAGTTTTCAAAAGGGTTCTTCTCAGGATCATTTTGAAAGCTATGATTGTGTGGTTAAGGATTAAACATTTAACCCATTACCACGCAATCCCTACTTTTGACGCCCCTGAGAAAGAAGCCTTTAGAAAACATTGTGGGAAAAGGAGAAAATTCTGGTAAACTGCATTTTCTCCTTTTCCCACAGTGTTTTCTACACTTCACAAAACAAATTTCAAATTTTAAGTCACTTTTATTCTGTTGTCTGCAAATGCTTTCAATTTGGACCAGTCTAAAATATTGCCATTTGGTAATGGGTCTTTACCACACGACAAAATTTTAGACTAGTTCAAATTGAAAGCATTTGCAGACGACAAAATAAAGGATGACTGAAAAATTAAAATTTTTTTTGGAAGGGTAGAAAACACTGTTGGAAAAGGAGAAAATGCTGGTTACCAGCATTTTCTCCTTTTCCCACAATGTTTTCAAAAGGCCTCTTTCTCAGGGGCGTCAAAAGTAGGGATTGTGTGGTAATGGGTTAAACAGTAGGATTTTGACCAAGAGCTTCAAACTAAGTCACCAGAGCTCCAAACAAGAGGGAGTGATGGTATTCCAAAGTCATTATTTCTCTTTGAAACCCCATGTAATGGGTACTTATTAGAATTGTCTCGACGAAACGATTCTAATGAGTACCAACACCATAGGGTTTAGTACAGAAAATTATTTTTTTCAGTTGCGAAATTAAAATCACTCCCCCTACCAGAAGCTTTGATAACTATATGTCAGACACACTGTAGATCTAAAATCATAGCAATTTTCTGCAGACCTAGCAAAACATAAATGCATGTTTTTAAAAGATAAGAAGTGGATAAAGCTGTCTCAAAAACAGAGATGCAAAGAATTATCAAGTGCCTTCTTTTCTAAAAAAATGTGTTAATCCATTACTACACAATTCCTACTTTTGATGCCCCTGAGAAAGAAGCTTTTAGAAAACATTGTTGGAAAAGGAGAAAATGCTGGTTAACCCATTACCACACAATCCCTACTTTTGACGCCCCTGAGAAAGAAGCCTTTTAAAAACACTGTGGGAAAAGGAGAAAATGCTGGTAACCGCATTTTCTCCTTTTCCTACAGTGTTTTCTACCTTTCCCAGAACAAATTTCAATTTTTCAGTCACCTGTATTTTGTCGTCTGCAAATGCTTTCAATTTGGACCAGTCTTAAATTTTCTCGTGTGGTAATGGGTTAAACCAGCATTTTCTCCTTTTCCTACAATGTATTCTACCCTTCACAGAACAAATTTCAAATTTTCTGTCACTTTTATTTTGTCTTCTGCATATGCTTTCGATTTGGACAAGCCTAAAATATTGTTGTTTGGTAATGAGTAAAGTTTTGTTACTATAACATTCACTCTTCAAGCCTGTGCTAAGGCAGACCAAAGTTGTAGCTTGAATGTGTTTGACAGAACCATCTGGTGTTGAGGAGGAAGGTTTCCGTTATCATCGTGGGAAAAGAAGAATATGTTGGTAACCAACATTTTTTCCTTTTTCCACTTACTGTAATTAAAATCTATCCATTGAAGACAAAGACATCAATTGAGCCATTTTGAATATGTAATCTGCAAAGGCCTTTAATTTGGACAAGGTGAGAACTTTGTTGTCTGGTATAGGTTTAAGACATAGTATCGTTTCAAAGGTCAAGCAAGGATCAAACAATGCAGGGCTGGGACTTATGTTTGGATGTAAAATGATAGCAATTTTAATCCATGATGATACCATAGATAAACATTGCTGATAACTATCAAATACTAATGATATTTATCTGTGAACATGAAATACGCCCAAGGTGACTGGACTATGTGTCGTATGTGACCCAAACAGCTTTCCTCTGATAAATATACAAACATTTTATCAGTAAATTTATAATACCTTAAATATTTGGAAAACATTTTTAATGCTTTAATGATAAAAATCATCTGAATAAACATATTGTCAATTATTTGGAATCATCATTTAAATAAGTGAACAAAGAATTTTATTTAAAATTCCACAAAGAATTAATATAAAATATGACCTTACAGTTAATTCTAGGCAAAGACTCAACTTTTTATTTGATCCTACCAAATTCTACTGACAACTTCTTTGACTTTTTTTTGTAAATTCTCTAAATTATATAAGCATATGCCCAGATATCCATATAGTTTTACTCTTTACCTTTTTATCTTTCCGAGAGAATGCAAAAAGCATTCTTTATGGACACAGAATGCTCTATTTTTCTATAAGTTCATGGCTAAGACTTATAAACTATGGAGTTGTCCATATTTTGACTGGTATCACTCCCCTCCTTTAACTTTTTTTAACTATTTACCAAATGTTGGACTTGTCCAAATTGGAAGCAATTGCAGACAACAAAATAAATGTGAATCAATAACTGAAATTTGATTTGCAAAGGGTAGAAAACATCGTGAGAAAAGGAGTAAATGCTGGTTACCAGCATTTTCTCCTTTTCCCACAATGTTTTCAAAAGCCTTCTTTTTCGGGGCTGTGAAAACCAGGGATTGTTTGGGAAAGGGTTAACCCTTTACCACACAATGATCACTTTTGACGACCCCGAGGTAGAGGTCTTTGGAACACATTGTGGGAAAAGGAGAAAATGCTGGTCACCAGCATTTTCTCCTTTCCCCACAATGTTTTCTACCCTTCCTAAATCAAATTTCAATTCTTCAGTGCAAATGCTTTAGATTTGGACTTACCTAAAATATTATCGTTTGGTAATGAGTTCATCATGTTCAACATTATTTCTGGTGGAAAGTCTGTACTACATAGCAACATTGTCCAAATTCAAAGCATTTGCAGACAACTTGAATGAAGCTGAAAAGATGGTAACTGTCAGTTAACCCTTTACCAAACAATCCTTGGTTTTACAACCCTGAGAAAGTAGCCTTTTGAAAACATTGTGGGAAAAGAAAAAAAATAGCATTTTCTCTTTTTCACACAATGTTTTCTACCCTGCTGGAAACAAATTTCAATTGTTTAGTTACTTTATCTTGTCGTCTGCAAGTACAGTCTTTTAATTTGGACCAGTCTGAAATGTTGTTGTTTGGTTAAGAGTTAATCCTTTACCAGAAAATCCCTACTTTTGACAACCCTGAGAAAGAAGCCTTTAGAAAACCTTGTAGGAAAAGAAAATGCTGGTAACCAGCATTTTCTCCTTTTCCTATAAGGTTTTCTACCTTTCAATAAACAAATTTCAAATTTTTCACTTTTATTTTGTCATCTGCAAATGCTTTAATTTGGAAGAGCTAAAAATTTTGTTGTTTGGTGACAGGTAAAAAACATTGTGGTTACCAGCATTTTATCCTTTACCAACAGGGTTTTCATAAGGCCTTAATCATTCACTGGGTAATTCATACTATGGTTTATTTGGTAAGGGTTACATCAAAATGCCTAAATACATATATATGAATTCTTACCTGCTGCTTTCAGATACCAAGGCCAATTATATGAATAAGAATACTCATACAAGTCCGACAAAAAGTATGGTCTAGATAAAGCAAGAGAACAACTACAATTTGGGATGGTACACCAGGACATGGGCGGGCCTGCCGGGGGCCTCCATAAAGGCATCACAGTCTGTGATGGTAAACTCAAACTACCAGAAAAACCATATCCATTAAATCCAGCACGAAGATCCGTAAGCCTTGGTTCAAGTAATGACATTGTAACTGATATGATTCTTTTATTCTATAGTCTGTTAGTTCTATTTCTCTCTAATGCGAGTGTGTCACTTTGTAAACTTTCAATTTTAAAATGACATAGTCACACTATATGTTCATTCACCACAAAACCAAAGCATGACTCAACCATCATTTGTGTCATGTCAATTCACAGTGAAAAATATACTGTCACACAAAAATTTACAATTTCAATTGTAAAAGTAATTTCTATGCTTAAACTTCCTCTAACTTTTTATATACTTTCTCTCAGATAGCAATAAAACCACCTTCTCTTGTTAAAATCGCAGTAAATTTAATGTACTTAATATTCAATCACTTAATCTTTTTCACTCTTTTAAAAAGTTTTAGTATGCTATGAATGAAATGCAATATTCACAACGATAACAGAACACCGACCCTCTCTAATAACTTCCACAACTGCCAGGTAGATTGAATGGGTTTACTTTTTCTCCCCAGGTAAAAACCACCAGACGTTTTGCACAGACACTTGTTAACCTTAAAACTGTCTCCACTATACAAATCAGTTTACTATAAAACTTCATAACTCGGTGTGAGAATTTTCAACTAGGTGACTACTGATTGGCCAATTATGACCCCTGGCAAACGTTTATCAGTATCGGCCTATTTTTATTGGTTCAGTATTTCTGCTTGATTTGAAATGTACCTTAAATTTAGTTGCCCTTGAGCTGTTTAAATAATTATCTTTTTTTTTTTCAACAAGATCATTTTCTGCAGAAGAAAGGTTTAAATTTGATGGATTTTTTGTACATAGCCTGCATAATCTTCTTTGCTATTGTTTGCTATTAGTATCCCAGACCTATGCATTTTTTTGTTTGTTTTGGACTTAAGTTATCTGTGATACTAACCTTGATAAGGAATATATTTCTTCTCTTGTACTTGAGTTTTTATGCTGTTACGAACAGCTGTCATATTAACTGCAGTCGGTGAACCTACTCATGTATATGTTTCCAGGCTTTCTCACACCTGTACTGACACATACAACTTTCTATCCAAGTCACAGACTTGGATCATATGCATGTCTGAAAATTATCTCCACTGCCAATGTTTCAGTGAAAATAGGTTTGGTAGGCAAGTAAATTTCCAAATGACAAAGTTTTAAGCTCAACAAAGTTCGAAACATTTGTACCGGTAGTCGACAAATCAAATGTAATGTTACTCGAGATGAAATTGCTGTTTGAAATGGACTGATTGATTTTATACTGCTTCCAAGATTATTTCAGTCATATCACAGCCACAGTTCACAGAGTACATCCTGGGTTTTACCTAGTCCAAATATTTGGACGTGCACAATGCTTATTTGCTGTTCAATATTTTCTATTGGACATTTCACATTTTACTTTTCTCTGCATATTTCGTACATGATGAACATCAGAATATGAAATACCCTTCGTAGGGTCTTATAACACAGGAATTTGACATTCTATAACTGAAATAAATGATTAAATATGAAAAAAAAAATCTCCCCTATATAACAGTATTCATATTATATAGCTATCCCTTTTCCCAAACAATCCCTGGTTTTTACCGGTCTGGAATAGTAGCCTTTTGAAAATATTGTGGGAAAACAAGAAAATACTGGTGACAAGCATTTTCTCCTTTTCCCAGAATGTTTTCTACCCTATCATAGACAGAAATCATCTTTTCAGCAAGAGTTGAATTGTCGTCTGCAAATGCTTTCAATTTGGTCTAGTCCAAAAGTTTGTCGTTTGGGAAAGGGATTGGGGAGATTTATTTTGGTTATAGAATGTCAAATTCAATAATATTATATAGGGGAAATTTTTTTTTTCATATTTGATCATTTATTTTGGTTGTAGAATGTCAAATTCCTGTGCTTATAAGTAGGACTAGGGTTTTACCTAAGCTAGGGCTCTGCAGAGCTCTAAAAGAGAGGGAGTGATTTTGATTTCATAATTGAAAATATTAATCATTCTCCACTAAACTATTATGTTATGGTTACTATTCATTAGAATTGTCTCATCAACACGATTCTGGTGAGTATCCGTAACACAGGTCTGGAAGAGAAATAATGGATTTAGAATGCCATCACTCCCTCTTATCTGGAGCTCTTAAGCTCTGAACTGTCTGTCTCAAGGACACTCCACCTGTAAGCCACACAGAACCCATGAAATGGTACAAATCATTGTTGGGGAAGAAGTAGTAAATGTCGGCAAATGTCAGCATTTTCTCCTTTTCCCGCAACAGTTTCAAAACAGCCTTCTCTCACATGGTCAATAATACATGGGACAGTTAATAGGAGAGGATTAACCCGGTATACCACACAATCCCAACTTTTAACCCTGAATAAGAAGCCTTTTGAAGTATTGTGTGGGCTGTTTATCAGCATTTTCTCCTTCTCCTACTATATTTTCTAACCTTTTCTAGATGATTTCCACCATCTGAGTCACATTTGGTTTGTTGCATGCAAACAAAAATGATTTGGACAAGTCGAAAATGTTTTAATTTGGTAAAACATGGACCATTTTCTTCTTCATTCTTTTATCACCCCTCACCTTTGAAGTTGGTGTGATCAATTAGTATTCTTATCTCAAGCTGGTCCAGATAAAATATGCAAAATCATGCTTTGGATTTTGCCATTTACTACATGTATTCAGCATTTTTTTAAACATAAAAAGAATCTACAAATTGTTCTCAATTTTGCAACTGAAATTGTTCAATTAAAAAACTGTTTATCATTCAAAGGACTGCAATATATACAGCCTTTACAACACCACAACATTTTAACTCTTCAGAATAGTAAGCAGTTGCAGACAAGGACTAAAACTTGGTGCAAACATTAGAATTTTTATGAAAAGGCAATACATGTATATATTGTGGGAAAGGGAAAAAATAAATTTCAATCTTTCACTGAAAAAAACAAATATTCTATTTATTTCATGCTTTTAACCCTTTCTGGGAAAAACTCTATCCAAATCCAGTACACTTCTTTTCAGTCATTCCCTGTGGTGTGCGCCCCTCCGCATAGCAACACATTACAATATTATGTCAAGCATGAGAAATGTAAGGTAAATGACATCATATTTTCATATGGTTGTGATTCACACACATTTTACCAGGGTAACTAGAATATAAAAATCGGCATTTACACTGGTAGTACCTGTGGAATATTGAAAAATATTTTCACAGCTATTTCTCCATATCCTACCAGAAAGCATGAAATAAACATTACTCCCGACTAATCCTAATGATCAAAGAGAGATCACCAATACACTAATAATCCAAACTTTGTTGTAAGTACTCTCCCATAACCAAAAACATATTCATTTCCATTTATGGTTGACTTTTTAGCCAATCTTTGAATAATATTTCTCTTTTTCTTTCAAATTATTAATTACACACAACAGGTTTCTTAACAGTTACCACTTCAGCATTCTCAATGCTTTGATTGTTGTCTAGTAAGGAGTTAAACGAGGTCAGACTAACTATGATCTCTGCAGGAGGATTATAGTATTTACAGACAAGTTCAGCTGTCAAAAACAAATTTAGGCATGTTGAAATCAAAGGCGTTTGAGAACAACAAAGTACTATTATTATGTGCTATTGAAAAATTATTTTCAGTCTATAGAAAATTTTGTTGGAAAAGGAGAATATGTTACCGGGGTAGTTACCATGTTTCCATAAGATGTCATCTTTCGGGTCATTGAAACTTTTTAAAATTGTTTGTAACCAGCATTTTCTCCTTTTCCCACAGTGTTTGGTAGAAGGCTAGATATGATGAGATTTGTATTCCGAAGGGTACAAAACATTGAAGGCACAAACAAAATGCTGGTTTTCTTTTTCTCAAAAAAATTCCTAATGTACTCCCCACCCCTTCAGGGATTGAAACACAACAGCAAAATGTACATAGGTATATCATTATACATCCTCAAAATACACCTGAATAAAATTCTCTTGAGTTTTTTGAGAAGTCCCCCTTTTTAAAATTTTATGAATGGAGCAAAGTTGGGATTCAGCCATCTGTAGATAAATCTTCAGAGAAAAAAAATCAAGCATGTGAATTTTTTAATGAAACGTTTGTATCCTCTTATCAGATCATATGAAGTACTTTTTTCATGATTTACATTAGACTTAAAACAACTTTTTCCTGATATATCAGCCATTTAAAAAGCAAGCTTAATCCCTTTCTTCTATACCTACCCATTTTACTCCTTTTCAAGATTTCTTTTGTAACTCTTTCTTATTCTAACCCTTGTAGCACAGAACATGTTTTACATTACTATTATATATAGTAAAGACCAAGATCAGATTGCACAGGTCATGCAGTCTGATCTTGCAATTACATTGTCTGCTTCTTTTTCTGACTGCAATATGGCTGAGACTGTCCAGTTTGTTTGAGCTATGCTCTGTAAAAAGGGGACTTATGCATCTGCTAAAAGAATTAACTCTTTACCAAACAGCAAAACTTTGGACTAGTCCAAATTTAAAGCATTTGCAGATGTCAAAATAAACATGACTTAAAAATTTGAAATATGATTAAGAAGGGTAGAAAACATTGTGGGAAAAGCAGAAAATGTTGATTACCAGCATTTTCTCCTTTTCCTACAATGTTTTCAAAAGCTCTCTTTCTCAGGGTTGTTAAAAGTCAGGATTGTGTGGTAAAGAGTTAACCCATGTCAGCCTGTGCAGTCGACTGATATAATTCAAAACTTATTGCTATTTGTTGATTATCAAAGGACCATTTTACCTCGTGATTCAGTCAGTTTTAGACTAAATGGTTACTATTATTTTTTTCTCTTTTTCCGCTATGTAAGACAGACCATAAAAAGCCTGATAGACTGGTAATATGTTTACCACCAACACACTGTTATCTACCACTAGATGGCATTCTAAAAATACTTATCTAATTTCGGCATTCTGGGTACTGTGAACCATAGTACATTACTACGCGACAACCATTTCTTTGAATTTCAAACTAAAATATGCTTAGGTAGGTAATGCACATGTCCCCGGTGTACATACTGTGTTGATCTATTTTTCGATACTGTATAGTGTATACAAAGATTTGCAGTAATCGATCCTATTTTTTTCAAATAAATTTTTGTCGGTAAAAATCATTATAGTTTAAAGAAATCTGGAGCTAAAACAGGCCTGATTTCTGCTCAAATGAACTGATAATTATAGCCATTTTCTCCATTGCTACTTTATTAGGGTGTATTACAACAATCCCCCACAATAATGGTGGAGTGTCATCCAATCATGCATCAAATAAGAGTTAGATAGGTCGAATCTTCGAAGAATATGACATGCGCAGCCAATGCCAATAGACAGCAGACTGAGAAAGACAATTTTATTCATACAGCATTCAAGTGGTTGATTCATTTAACCCTTACCCTACTAGAAAACTTATTGAAACTTTCAAGCCATTAGTAAAAGACAAATAATATGCTACTTCAAACTTATTTTTGTGAGAAAAATATCTTTTTATTTGACAGTGTAGATCCAAGATCAGACTAGATGTTCTGTGCATAAGGTCAGTGAGTCACATTCAGCAGAATACAGGTTAACCCTTTCTCAAACGATAAAATTTCAGATTGGTCCAAATTAAAAGCATAATTGCTGACGACAAAATATATTTAACTCAAAAATTGAAATTTCTTTGCAGCAGGGTAGAAAACATTGTGGGAAAAGGAGAAAATGCTGGTTACCAGCATTTTCTCCTTTTCCCACAATGTTTTCAAAAGGCTTCTATCTCAGGGTTGTAAAAACCAGGGATTTTTTGGTAAAGGGTTAAGCTGTTAACCCTTTACCAAACAATCCCAGGTTTTCATAACCCTGAGAAAAAAAGCCTTCTGATAATTTAATTTGTGGGAAAAAGAGAAAGTGCTGGTAACCAACATTTTCTCCTTTTCCAACAAAGTTTTCTACCTGTCCCACAACAAATTTCATCAATTTTCGAGTCACATTATTTTTGTTGTCTGCAAATGCCTCCAATTTGGACTAGTCTAAAATCATGTTTGGTTAAAAGAGTTAACCATGAACCTATACAGTCTACAGACTTTTTCGAAGATGTTTTGAAAAAGTCAGGATAACCAATCTAAAAGAATCCTTATTATCTCTTTGTTATCATCAAATCAAGGTCAATGAAGTGTCTGCAAGCAAGATGTAAATTTTATCACTTTCAAATAACAACTTAATAAACTGATAATATGCAACTGATAATAAAAATCTCAATTTTTCCAATTTTTAGGTCTTTCTTTTTAGTGTTTAAAAAGTTGTGGATGATGTAGATAAAAAATCAGACTGTATTCTGTGTAGTCTGATCCTGATCTTCACTGTCTGCAAAATTGTACTGACATGTACTTGGTAGTATATTAATGGATAAATATCACACAACCTTAAGTTTGGTGCAACATGAAGCTAAATCTTTTGAATGTTTCTAGGTAAGAGTTACATAATATCAGATAATTTCAAATCTAGATACCAGTTTCCTGTGTAATACACTTAGCAAGCACAAGTCTAGATTTGGCAGATTTTTGAAGAAAGTAGATCAAGATCAGCCATTACAGAACATGGTAACTGATCCTGGATTTTTTCTTGACATCCTCCAATTTGTGGTACTTTGGCTACGCCTGCCAGATTTTTGCCATTTTGGGTCTCTCCCACTGCGTAGAGAAGATAATTTTGTTTCTTTACAGGTCTTAAGTTTAAATCTAATGCATTTGAAAATGAAATGAACATTTTATAGAGAGATACAAACTCCAGATTTCCATTAGATAGAGCCTTACACCCTTAAATCTTTACCAGACAACAAAATTCCAAATTTTGACCAAATTCAAAGCATAATTATGCAGGCAACTAATCAACCCTTTAACACACAGTCCCGACTTTTGATGACCCTGAGAAAGAAGCCTTTTGAAAACATTGTGGGAAAAGGAGAAAATGCTGGTAACCAGCATTTTCTCCTTTTCCCACAGTGTTTTCAACTCTGCTGGAAACAATTTTCAATTTTTGAATTACATTTATTTTGTCGTCTGCAAGTGCTTTCATTTGGGTGAGTCTAAAATTTTGTCATGTAATGAAGGGTTAAATGTTGCCCAAATGATTATTTCTGTCATTGATAGGGGTTACCAGCATTTTCTCCTCTTCCCGCAATGTTTTCAAAAGCCATCTCTTTCAGGGTTGTTAAAACTTGGGATTATGCTATAAAAAGTCACCCAAACAGTCTAATATCTTTAGAACCCTACCGGGAGAAAAGGGTAAAAACATCTTGGTAACAAGCATTTTCTCCTTTCACCACAATGTTTTCTTCCCTTTCAGTGACTATTCCATCACTTTGCCACATCCAGTTTGTCAGCTGCAAAGGTTGTTGCACAGCAGAGAGATGAATATGTAATTCTGTTAGAAAAGAAAATGCAATACCAAGGATTTTATTAGTGGAAATTCATAGAATGCACTGTGGGAAAAGGAGAAAATGCTGGTAAACAGCATTTTATCCTTTTCCCACAGTGCATTCTACCATTCCCAGAACAAATTTCAATTTTTCAGTCACCTTTATTTTGTCGTCTGCAAATGCTTTCAATTTGAACCAGTCTAAAATTTTGTCGTGTGGTAAAGAGTTAAGTTTGTGTAGAATCTCTAAAGAGAAACAAACCTAATATTGTTTAGTAGATGGTAAAATTAAAGACACATCAAGGGCAGCTGTAGAAGGTAATCTAAATGTGGCTCAAAAACTAAAGTATATCAGTGCGAGGGTAAAGGAGAAAATACCAGTCACCAGCATTTTCTTTTTTTCCACAATTTTTTAAAAAGTCTTTTTCAGGGTTGTTAAAACTCGGAAATGTATGGTAAAGGTTAATTCTCTAATGATAAGGCCAATGCTCTACAAAAATGACATTTAAGCAACTGTGTGTAATGGGTATGAATTTCTAATTTCACTTTGTCAAATTAGAATAATTTACAATTTACAATGCTTCCAACTAGGATAAGTATAATATTGATATAATGCTGTAGTTTAAATTCCATTTAGTATATAAAATAAGGTCAACATAGAAGGGTTTTTGCTGAAAATGTGATAAAGATCAGACTTTAAAGAATGTGCAGTTTAATCTTTGATCTCAGAATGCTCAATATTTGGTGAAATGTTTGGGCCAAAACTCAATTGGCAGCCTTGAAGTTGCAATTTTTAGATCTTTCCAACTAATATAGATTAATTTGATTTTATTATGTGGCACTCAAAGGAAACTGTTTACCAAATAACTCTTTACCAAACGGCAAAATTTTAGAGTGGTCCAAATTGAAAGCATTTGCAGACGACAAAATAAACATGACTAAAGCATTGAAATTTGTTTAAGGAAGGGAAGAAAATATTGTGGGAAAAGGAGAAAATGCAGGTTTCCAGCATTTTCTCCTTTTCCCACAATGTTTTCAAAAGGCTTCTTTAACATATTGGTGTTAAAAGTTGGGATTGTGTGTAGGGATGATTAACAAAAGTTTAAGACTGGTCCAAATTGAAAGCATTTATAAACAATAAATAGATGTGACTCAAATCTGAAATTTGTCCTTGTAAGGATAGAGAACATTGTAGAGCAAGTGGCAATTTAAGAAAATGCAGGTTACCACTAGTAGGCATTTTCTCCTTTTCCCATGATGTTCTTGGCAGCCCTCAGTTTTTATAGGATTTTTCATCAAAGGCAAAGAAAACATTGGTGGAAAGGGAGAAAATGATAGTTACCAGCATTTTTTCCTTTTCCCACCAAGTTTTCAAAAAGCCTCTTTCTCAAGCTTCTTTCTCTGGGTCGATACAACACAGGATTGGGTGGTAAAAGAATCAACACAGAATGGCAAAAAGGAGCAATTTTTGCTTATAATTATGCAATAATGTTTTAAATTTTCTCTGCTGTAAATAACAGCTGCTTGCAGGTGGTAATTTGCTAAGCACATCTTATCTGTGGGAGTAGCATAATATATGATTTGTCAATTTTACCCCAATCTGCTGAAAGACTTTGATTTAATAAAAGATTAAATTTTAACGAGAAAAAAGGTCCAGGAATCCAAGATATGCTGGATTCTGTTGCACGATACTCTGCAGGTACATCCTTCACTGCTGGCTTATCAGTCATCAACACTTCCTCTTGCAAAAAAAACTTTTAAAACAATCCCCTGACATCCATTTCCCTCTATCCAATTATTTGGAGGGAATAAAGTTTTGTTTAAATTCATGTAGATGAACGAAGATGATATTTTTCATATATATTATCAGTAAAAACATTAAAAAAGACAATTAAGAAATATCCATAGATGAACACAATCAATTCTACAAAGACTGAAATGACATTTTACATGAAGAGAAAATTTTGAAAAGGTCCAGTTTGATTCAAATACTTGGGTTTGATTCTAAAATTGTGTAAAAGATCATAGGGAGACAAAATTGTGATGGCTGACATCATTTTCTTTTCTTGGAAAGCTTTTTACCTAAACAGAAAATTGCAGAGATATGATTTTGAGTTACTAAACAGAAAGTAAACATTTTTTTTCCCACTCGAGAGGGAAGCTAAGGAAGTGTGACTTTCTGCTTCATGTACGATATATCCTGAAAGATGGCGCCAAAAGATGGTACTATTTTTGTTCTTCAAGGTATGAACCCGCTGTCATTATTTCATTTTATTGCTTTTCTTACTCACAGTTTTGTAACACAACAGGAGCAATGTGATTATCTAAACTCTCTTGCTACCATTTTTAAGAAAGACAAGTCTAATTTCATCTCGTGATTTAACCCATTACCACACAACCCCTACTTTTGGCGACCCTTAGAAAGAAGCTGATAGAAAACATTGTGGGAAAAGGAGAAAATGCTGGTAACCAGCATTTTCTCCTTTTCCCACAATGTTTTCTACCCTTCACAAAACAAATTTTAAATTTTCAGTCACTTCTGTTTTGTCGTCTGCAAATGCATTCGATTTGGACAAGCCTAAAATATTGTCGTTTGGTAAAGAGTTAAAAGAATCCTGAGAGAATTAAACATTCCATAATTATGATTCAATTGACTGCATTAAAGAGTATCACGGCTCCCAGCATTTTCTCCTTTTGTCTCATTGATTTCAACTGTCTCCTTCCTGAGGGTCTTTTAAAACACAGGATTGTAAAGGGTCAAAGATCTGGAAATGAAGTTCACAGATGATGATAAATTAGTGCTGATCATACTCAGCAATAAACTCAAGAATGTGGAAAGGCAATTATTTATGCTAGTGTTAGAATTGCTTTATAAACAAAAAAAGCCTAAAAATTGCCCCAAACACTGTTTTATGATTGACTATTTGTATGGGTTATTACAGAAATTTATAAAAAAAATCAAAATTGCAACAACGACTCAATTTTTTTTCTTAACTGACTGTTTCACGTTCTTCAGCTAATTCTGCAAACTGATACAATTAACTTTCACCTGTAGATAGGATTATAGTGACAGTCCTAGGGCAAGGCACTTTCACCTAAAGAAAGGAGAGTGTCCTTTAGCAAGGTACTTTCCAGTCTAAGTCACTAAGGTTAGACAATAAAAAAAATCAAAAGTCTACTGCTGTATTCTCTTGACACATTTTTGGCAGCAATATGTGCAGAAAAGATGTATAAATAGAGCATTTTAGTGGGGTAAAAAGGCAGATAAAACTGATTTTGAATGATCATTATAAATCAGTTCCAAGGCTGCATCATCCCCTGGGGAAAAAGAAAAGAGGGGAAGGCCGATAGGATCCTGATCTAAATTAGCAGAAAAAAATATAGAAAAAAGAAATGCAGAAGTAAATGCACAATATGTTGTGGTACAAGGAGAAAATGCTGGTTACCTGCATTTCCTCCTTAAAAACTAACAATGTTTTCCAATCCTGCAAACATTTTCTAAAAGCCTTCTAGCTTGTGGTTGTCAAAAGTTTGAATTATTTAGTAGTGAGTTTAGGGGACAATATTTTCTATACAAAAATTTTAATATCAGGTTTGCTTTGGCACATACATTAACCCATTACCAAATGTCAATATTTTAGACTGGTCCAAATTGAAAGTATTTGCAGACGACAAAATAAAGGTGACTGAAAAGTTTAAATTTGTTTTGTGAAGGGTAGAAAACATTGTGGGAAAAGGAGAAAATGCTGATTACCAGCATTTTCTCCTTTTCCCACAATGTTTTCTAAAGGCTTCTGTCTCAGGGTCGTCAAAAGTAGGGATTGTGTGGTAATGGGTTAAAACAGTTGCCTAAATAATGCCTCCTCTATGCTATAAAAAAGCTTAATTCTTTTTAAATAATAATTCAGAAAATCTGAACAATGCGGGTAATCATTATCTTACATCATTTCTCATAGATCTAAAGGCGCTCGATTACATTGATGGGGAATCCACGCTTTTGGCGGGGTTTGGAATTTCATGATGATTGGCAGCACAGAACACATCATCGTAGATATTTACGTCAATCTAACATAACTTAGTATGAAAAACTTCTGTCTGCTTTTTTATTATTATAGAGAATCTCAGCAATAACACAGTGGATTGCATACTTCAGTTGACTGTTACCCCTTGAAATGGGTTGGCAGCAGTTGACTTGAACTGAAGTTTAACTCTACCAAACGACAAAATGTTAGACTGGTCCAAACTGAAAGCATTTTGCAGGCAACAAAATAAATGGAACTCAAACATTCAAATTTGTTTCCAACAGGGTAGGAAACATTGTGGGAAAAGGAGAAAATGCTGCTTACCAGCATTTTCTCCTTTACCTACAATGTTTTCAAAAGACTTCTTTCTCTGAGGGTTGTTAAAAGTCAGGATTGTGTGGTAAAGAGTTAATTCACATAAATGTCACGTGTACATTCTAAAAATGTAGCTTCCATAGAAAAAAAATACTTATTAACCTTTTACCACACTATGAATTCTTAGACATGTCTAAAATGAAAGCATTTGCAGACACAAAAAACATATGTGGTTCTAAATTGACAGGTGAGACATCATAGAAAAGGCAAAAAAAATGAAGGAAAAGAAAAAAAGTGCTGGTTACTTGCACTCTTTGAGACTTTTTCTCCTTTCCCACAATATTTTCAAGAGATCATTTCCTCAAGGTTGTTAAAACTTAGGACTGTCTGGGAAAGGTTAAGTTTTACAAAACAGTTTTAATGACCCTGATAGAGACTGTTTCCCTGGTGAAGAGCATTTTCTTCTTTTTCCATAATATTTTTGTGACAAGATTCTTCAAAGATAAGCTCATAATGATCAGTATATAATTTGTGGTCTCCACTTGTCTTCAGTGTGGTCCGCTGGCTTTCCACTGGGACAGTTCAAAAAGTATTGGTTAACCCTGTACCACATCATCAAGAGTTTAACCCTTTACCACATGATCCCAACTTTTGACGTCCCTGAGGGAGAGGCCTTTTGAAAACATTGTGGGAAAAGGAGAAAATGCTGGGAAACCAGCATTTTCTCCTTTTCCCACAATGTTTTCTTTCCTTTCAATGACAAAGTTTTATATTTCAAGCTACATTTCATTTCTCCTTTTTTATGCTTTCAATGGGGACAAGGTTGAAATTTTGCCGTGTGGAAAAGGGTTAACTCTTTGTAATCAAACAACAGATTTTGGACTGGACCAAATTCAAAGCATCTGCAGACGACAAATTAGTTCCTGTTAATATGATGATTTCTGACTTTGATACAGTGGAAAATATTGCGGGAAAAGGAGAAAATGCTGGTTACCAGCATTTTCACCTTTTCCCACAATAATTTCAATAGGATTCTTTCTCAGGGTTGTTAAAACTTGGGATTATATAGTAAAGATTTAAATCATCCTAAGAAATACTAGGGCGTCTGAAAATATTGTGGGGGAAGGAGAACATGCTAGTTACCAGCATTTTCTCCTTTTTCCCATATGTTTTCTACCTTTTCTACCTTTCAAAGACAACTTTGCCAATTGGAACTACAACTGTCGTCTCCAAATGATTTTAGACCAATTTCTCCAAATATTGCTGCAGTGTGTCTGTAAACAGGGTCTGTTGCAATACTAAAACTGCACAAGGAAAATTATGTTACTAGGGTATTATGATTTCTGTAACTTCGGAATGTCTGGTTCAAACTCAAAATAAACTCCCATAAAGTGCAGAACTCGCTATTAACGTTTTACCCCATGGCAAAATTTTAGACCTACCCAAATTGAAGCATTTTACAGACAACAATTTCAGAGTGGCTCAAATGGTGCTATTTTGCTTTGATAGGGTAGAAAACTTTGTGGGAAAAGGAGAAAATGATGGTTACAAGCATTTTCTCCTTTTCCCACAATGATTTCAAACTGCTTCATTCTCAGTCATTAAAAGCCGTTATTGTGTGGTAAAGGGTTAATTGCATAAATTTAATCCTTTACTAGACAACAAAATTTTAGACTTACCTGCATTTGCAGCTGACAAATCAAATGTGGTTCAAATCATCAGATAGCATGTGTGAAAAGATAGAAAACATGAAGGGAAAAGGAAAAAATGCCAAATGCAAGCATTTACTATTTGTTCCATATTGTATTCAAAAGCCAGTTACGTTGGTGCTGTTTGAAGTTTATACAATGCATGACATGAAAAGTGGTGATAGAAGTATCTGAACATTTTCTGAAGTGTTACTGTATTTTATCCATTTAAAAAAACACACACAAAAATAGCTAATCTTTTTCTTAATGTTATACAAGATGATTGCTTATAATTGCCCACCCTTTTCCAAAAGATCCCTATTTAATGCTATATCAAACGACACAATATTATACTTGTCCAAATTGAAAACATTTGAGAAGACAATATAAAAGTGACTCAAAAATTGGAACTTGAATTCGGAGGTGCACTAAACATTGTGGGAAAAGGAGAAAATGTGGGTTACCAGCATTTTTTTCTTTTTCCACAATGTTTCAAAAGCTTCTTTTATCTTGTTAAAACTTGAGATTGTGTGGTAAGGGGTTAACTGGTTAAAATGCCATGCATGCTCCTGTGGACACCACAGTCTAATCTAGGATCTACACTGTCTGAAACAGAGGGATTTTTCCAACAAGAAGTCACTCCAACATCTTAGCCCATTACCACACAAACCCGAGTTTTAACATAGAAGGCTTTCGTAAACATTAAGGGAAAAGAAGAAAATGCTGGTAACCAACATTTTCTGCTTTCCCCCTAATGTTTTCTTCCCCATGAAAAACAAAAATTATCCTTTCAGTTACATTTAATTTGTTGTCTACAAATCCTTTGAATTTGGACCAGTCTAAATTTTTTTTGTTTGGTTAAGAGTTAAAACATCACTTTTTGCTGAAAATTTGCATTTAGTAGAAATCAGGCAGTATGCATCTAAAATGTCAAACAACTTTTTGGTGATGCCACAAAAGATTAGAAGATCTTAAGATTGTAGAAGTATAATGCATCGTTGTTGGCCGGAGAATTTACCTGGAATGATGAGCTAGAAACGCCTTTGAAGTTCCATTACCAGGGTGGGTGGAACATGCACATGGGCAATGCTTAGTATAATGAGAAAAGTGGGTTTAACCCCTTACCAAACAACAAAATTTTAGGCTGTTCCAGATTGAAAGCACTTGCAGATGATAACTTAAGTGTAACTCAAAGATTGAATTTTGTTTCAAGCAGGGTAGAAAACACTGTGGGAAAAGGATAAAATGCTGGTTACCAGCATTTTATCCTTTTCCCACAATGTTTTCAAGAGGTTTCTATCTCAGGGTTGTAAAAACCAGGGATTGTTTGGTCTAGGGTTAACTCCTTACCAGACAACAATAACTTAAGCTTTCTTGACTGAAAGAGTTTGCACACTACGTATTAACTCATTACCACACTGGAAAATTTTAGACTGGTCCAAATTCAAAGCATTTGCAGATGACAAAATAAAGGTGACTCAAAAATAGAAATTTGTTCTGGTAAGGATAGAAAACTGTGTGGGAAAAGGAGAAAATGCTGGTTACCAGCATTTTCTCCTTTTCCCACAGTGTTTTCAAAAGGCTTCTTTCTCAGGGGCGTCAAAAGTAGGGATTGTGTGGTAATGGGTTAAATGTTGTTCTATTTGAAAGATTTGTCTTTGAAACAGTAAAAATATCTTGGGAAAATGCTGGTAAAGAACATTTTATCTTTTTCCCTAGAATGTTTTTCATTACATTTTTGCTAGAGTTTTATTAAAACACTGGATTGTATGACATAGAGTTAACCATTTATGGGACAAAAATAGCTTGTATTTTTCAAAATTGAAAGCATTTGTAGATGACAATTTAAAAGGGGCTCAATCGATGGAAGTTTTTTCTGAAAGTTTAGAACACATTGTGGGAAAAGGAGAAAATGTTTGTTACCAGCATTTTTTCCATTTCCCACTATGTTTTCAAATGACTTCTTCGACTCAGGATTGTGTGTTAAAGGAATAAAACATGATTGTACATCTTCGAAATTTGACATCACTTGTATAATATGGGTCTTTTTGTCTAAGATGTTAGTTTCACAAAAAACTTTTTTGTTTTACTGAAATCAGCTAACCTGTTTTTAACCCCAGTCATAGGCAGAGGGATATAGTTTTAGCATTGCCCGTCCATATGTCCTTTCATCTGTCTGTCCGTCTGGGACAATATCTCAAATACAATCAGATGGA
This sequence comes from Tridacna crocea, assembly GCA_943736015.1. Lineage (NCBI taxonomy): Eukaryota > Metazoa > Mollusca > Bivalvia > Cardiida > Cardiidae > Tridacna > Tridacna crocea. The sequence goes on from OX031062.1 coordinate 26,178,865, forward strand.
TTTTCATGAAACTTTGTATGTACAATAACCTATTCTGCCAATCACTTTTTTTTTTTCATTTTTTGATTTGATGCAAAATGGCTGACTCAAACCATTTTGACTTATATGGTCAGCGGGGGATATCATTTTAACAAAATTGCTTGTTCAACCTACTTTTAAGTGTTTATTTGTGAAAAATTTCACTTACAATAGCAGACTTATATTATAAATGTTCTAAATTCCTGTAGTGACACAGCATCCACATCTGCAAAATAATGGAATTAGATCTGTGATTAATGAGTCAAGTCTGTTTATTTTGCACAGATGAATCTGGAATCTTGTACTAGCTCAGGATTTTAGAATGCTTTTAAAGTCTGTTAACCCATTACCCTACTTTTGATGACCTTGAGATAGAAACCTTTAGAAAACATTGTGGGAAAAGGATAAAATGCTGGTAACCAGCATTTTCTCTTTTTCCCACAAAGTTTTCTACCCTTCTCAAAACAAATTTTCAGTCAATTTTGTTTTGTGGTCTGCAAATGCTTTCGATTTGGACAAACCTAAAATTTCATTGTTTGGTAATGAGTTAATGTTAGTAAAATGCCTCTCTTATGACAAACTCAATGAAAATCAGAACCTGAGACTTTTAGTGGGTTTGAGTAAAATAACAGGCATAAGTTTTTTCATGAAACCAGGCCAAGCTGTATTATTACACAGAATGGTCCTTTGACATGCAGAAAATTTGCTAGAAACTGCAGCAGACTGCGCAGATTGATCTGAGTTTAACCCATCATCAGATGACATTATTTTAGGCTTGTCAAAATCCAAAGCATTTACCGATGACGAAAAAAAAAGTGACTGAAAATTTGAAATTTGTTTTGTGGAAGGTGGAAAATATTGTGGGAATAGGAGAAAATGCTGGTTACCAGCATTTTCTCCCTTTCCCACAATGTTTTCTATAGGCTTCTTTCTCAGGGTTGCCAAAAGTAGGAATTGTGTGGTAATGGGTTAACCTTTTGTAGAGGCGTTCAAACAGCTTGTCCAAGAATATGACTCACTTTCATTCTACAGGTAAAGAAAATCACATTGGATTTTATTTTGGTCTCTGTAATTCAGTCAAGTAATAAAATTTGTGGGATTTTTATGTCTTTGTCATTTCACTCAGGAATTATTTTGTGGAATTCTCATAATATCCGGTTATAAATACTTTTCACTATAATTATCTAGTTATAAATATGTGTACTTTTCATTTCACTAACTCTTAACCAAACTACAACATTTTGGAGTGTCCAAATCCAAAGCATTCACAAATAATAAACTAAAATTTGCGCAAATTGTGAAAACCATCCTTTAAATGGTAAAAAACATTGTGGGAAAACGAGAAAATGCTGGTGACTAGAATTTCTCTTTTTTTTTACAATGCAAAAAAACCCTCAAACTTCTTTAAGGTCACTAAAACTTGGGATAATGTGATATATGGTTAACACACTTAGTTTTGCAACCTAAAATTGATAATGCTAAATATTCATCTTAGCTTATTTAATAGACGTAGTGATAAAACTTGTGCATAGGTAACAACTATGCACTACTTTTTTTCTGTTGTGGAAAAACTATTTGTACTTTATTGGGTTTTTTTTTTTCAAGTTTAAAAAAAATCTTGACTAAAAAATGTTCTGCTCCAACACACAACACTAGCATGATAGTTTCATCTTCATCAACTTTTGATTATTAAGATTTTCTTTCTTTCCTTTTTCTTTCAAAGTCCCTCATAATGGTAAGACTTGAAAATGAAAAATCTGCAAGAAGTGTCTGAAAGAAAAAATTGTTGTTTGAAAAGGATTTGATTTTGAACATTTCTGAAATTATTTTGCCTGTGAATGAAAGGGTCATCCTGTGGATCAGGTGTTCAAGATTGGATTTCTAATCAGAAAATCCAGATTAGATCCCTAATGGCAGTCTGATCATGTGAATGGTCTTGAGCTACTGGTGCTAATAGCACTGAATTCATCAATCAACATGGATGCTAGTTAACTCTTTACCACACAACAAAATTTTGGACTTGTCCAAATTGAAAACACTTGCAGACGACAAAATAAATGTGAATCAGAAATTGAAAATTGACTTGGAAAGGCTGGAAAACATTGTGGGAAAAGGGGAAAATGCTGGTTACCAGCATTTTCTCCTTTTTCCCACAATTTTTTCAAAGGCTTTCTTTCTCAGGGTCGTTAAAAGTCGGGATTGTGTGGTAAAGAGTTAACTGCATTTCTCCATTTTCTTTACAGAGTCCTTTTCCCTTTTAAACACAAATCCCATTTACTAGAGCCATATTTGATGACCCATAATTCTTTCCATTTGAATAAATTCATTTTTTTTCTCATAGATTGCTAATGCAGGTGCCTCCCTCATGCAACAAGTGATAATTATGCCTTTTGCTCTGAGAATGAAAAATAAACCTTAACTCGGTCTACAAACAATTGTCTTGAACGGCAAGTATCAAAAGATGCTCAATAAAACTTCGTTTTGGTCAATTTAGTGATAACAATGTGAAGTACATGTACTTGATAAGATCAAAGGGAGACAACTCAGAACAGTGAATTACACAACTAATCAATTGTTATCTCCCTTAGAAAAGATAAATGCTGATACAGCACTCTTGAATTTTACTTTGAAAAAACAGAATTCAATTCTCTGTTTAACTCTTAGCCCTTTACCACACAATGACCACTTTTAACTACCCTGAGGAAGAGGCCTTTGGAAAACACGGTGGGTAAAGGAGAAAATGCTGGTAAAAAAAATTGAGTCATATGAAACACAATGAAATTGTCATCTGTAAACCATTTCATTTTTGATTACCTCAGAAGTTCTGCCGTGTGGTAAAGGGTTAATGCTCAAAAATTAAGTTACCTTTCAGGCCAGTGAAGATCAAGATCAGTCTGGAAAAAAGTGCATCTGATCTCTGATCTTCACTTCTCCACTTTGCTGAGACAGTACAGACAAAAGAACCTTGGAATTACAATTTCTTACGGGTCTTTTATCTAGACTAAAAATGTTGACTGGGAATATTTCACACTCTTAGGGTAGACTGTTTCATGTCTTAAGACTGTAAAGGAAAAAGCCTTTTGAAAATATTTTAGATACAGGAGGAAAAGCTGGTAACCAACATTGTCTCCTTTTCCCACAATGGCTTTTTTGCCCTTTCAAAGGCAAATCTAATTATTTTAAACCCAAATCCAACTGCCTTTGTCTTTTGCTTAACTATAAAGGTTAGTTTTACTGCCACAGTAGTCAGCACTACTTAACAACCTGTGTATGATTAAGAAACAAATTGAACAAAATTATATGTTCAGGTTTTCCCAGTAGTCTTATCTATGCAAGAACCTTTGTGTACTTGAAGTAGAACTTTTCAAGGCAATTATAATATAGCAATGGAGAAATTACTCATTCTTGGCTATCTTGAAATCTTGGCTTTATATAAACGTGTGATCAAATAATTTTTTCAGGCCATTTAATTATTGTACAAAACAGCTCCAAAGGTTATGTATGCTTAAAGGAAGCTGTAAAGAACATGTCACCTTTCATCTCAGATGTGACCTTGACCTTGAAGCCTAGCACCTGACATTTCTGCTCTATATTTCTCAAATAAAATGTCTAACAGCTCTGCCCATTTCTTTGAATCTTGGGTCCGTATTCACCAACCACTCTTGAGTATATTCTTAGTCTTATTCTCCAAGGTTTTCTAAATTTGTAAGTAACACAAATTCTGAGCTAAACCGAATGGTTGTGTTACCTACAAATGTAGAAAATTCTAAAGAATAAAAGACAAAGAACGTTCTTATATGAATCATTGGTGAATACGGGCCCTGAACTCCAAAAATATATGTACATGTATCTAACTATCTTAAAACTTACCGTTAAATGTTTGCCTTATCTTCATCATTTGACAGGGGGTTAATGACCCCTATGACCCCTGTAAGAGAAAGTGCTGGGAAAATCCTAATTTTCCACAGGGCAGATCTATAGTTAGAATGCATTTCTTGAGCAGTTTGTTTTTGATCTATAAATGGCACAAAAGCAACAAAACTAAAACATACATGTACCAAAATACATAAAAAAACTCTTGAAAACATCCCCGTAAAATGTGTAAATTTATAGTTGTAATTTAAATCAGTAACTCGTTAATAAATGGATACATGTACATGTAAGAACATTATAGCAAGAGGAGAAGCTGCTTACTCATAAAGCAATTTCTCCACCTCACAAGTGTCTTAACCCTTTCTCAAATGGCAAATTTTGGACCAGATCAAATTGAAAGCATTTTGCAGGTGACAAATTAACAGTTGCTAAAAAGATGATTTTTCTATATGACAGGGTACCAGCATTTTCTCCTTTTCTCACAATGTTTTCAAAAGGCTTCTATTCCTGACCCGTGAAAACCAGGGATTGTTTGGGAAAGGGTTAATTTTTAAGCCTTTACAAAACTATCCCATTTCTAAACAAAAAGAGAGAAAAGGAAGAAGGCTTTCCAAAACATTGAAGTAAAAGGAGAAATTGGTGTTAAACTTCATTTCCTCCTTTTGCCTACAATCTTTTCTGTCATCTGCAAATGTTAACCATTTGGAAAATTCTCAAATTTTGTTCTTTAGTTCAGTGAACCTTTATCGTGCTAGATAACTAAAATAAATCTTTCAAGCCAACGGTAAAAACCCGAGTCATATTATTTGAATCTTAAAATTTGGAGAAAAGTGTCTCCTTATTACACGTTCTGTGCAGTCTGATCTTGATCTTCACTGTCCACAGAAGGTCAGAAAGTTGAGTTTAGCAGCTTAACTCTTTACCAGACGACAAAGCTGTTGATTGGTTCAAATCGAAAGCATTTGCAGACGACAAAAAGAATGTCACTGAAAAAATGAAAATCCTTTTTGGGAAGGGTAGAAAACATTGTGGGAAAAGGAGAAAATGCTGGTTACCATATTTTCTCCTTTTCCCACAATGTTTTCAAACGGCTTTGTTTTCAGGGTAGTCAAAAGTCGGGATTGTGTGGTAAAGGGTTAAGGGTCTTTACCACAATTTTTCCAACCTGAAAGTATGGCAGACAAGAAGATAAAAGTAACTCATATATTAAAATTCGTTTTTCTTAAAAAAAAAAACATTGAGGGAAAAGCAGAAAATGACAGTTACCAGAACCAGTATTTTTTTCTTTCCCACAATGTTTTCAGAAGCCTTTTTTTCAAAGATGGTTTGCTGCATAACACAAAAAAAACTGTCTGCAGCTGATAAATGTAAAGATGTGCTTGGCACTGTCTAGTGTTAACCTAAACTTCAAAGACATTCCATACATTTTGTGAGGGTATGCATGATTTACTATGTATCATTTCATCTATTTATCAAAAACCTTTCTAAAATCCAGAGATAAAATTTATGTATGGTTAAACCTTGATTTATTTTACCAGTACAATGCAGTAATTTCAGTTAATTTCACATAGCTTCAAAAGCTTATAACTGTCATGTAAAACAGTGTATCTGCAGACCATGTTGCTGTTGAGAGCCATATTACTTCTGCTACACTGTTTTACATGAAAAAGAATCAGTGCAGACCATCAAAAAACCTTATCAACAAAATTTAGACTGGTTCAAATTGAAAGCATTTGCAGACAACAAAATAAAAGTGACTGAAAATTTGAAATTTGTTTTGTGAAGGGTAGAAAATATTGTGGGAAAAGGAGAAAATGCTGGCAACCAGCATTTTCTCTTTTTCCCACAATGTTTTCTGAAGGCTTCTTTCTCAGGGGCGTCAAAAGTTGGGATTGTGTGATAATGGGTTAAATCTTTACCAGACAACCAAATTCTAGACTGGTTCATGGTGAAAGCAGATAACAATTCTAAAGTAGCTCAAATGATGGATTTTGGTTTTCATAGTATGGAAAACAATGCTGGAAAATGCTTGTTACCGGCATTTTCTTCTTTTTCCATAACATTTTCAAGATTTACAACAGAATATTCCAACACTAGGCAACATCTTCTTTGTTGTCTTCTAACTATGGTCGAGTCTAAAATTTTGTCGCTTGGTAGAGATCTAAAATATTTGTCCTGTTTTAAGTCTACTAGATACTGGTTGGTGCAAAATAAGCCTGTGCAGAAATAGGTTAAAATGAATGGATAGAAAGAAATTCTGTTTACCCATCAGCTCTGTAGTATGGACATCCAACCACATTCCTTTGTCAATAAACTTTTATCTCAAAATACCCCTCCACTAACTTAATAAAGTTGTATAATACCGACATTAAACACTGTATACTTGTTTTTATTCAACAGTCAATAGATTTCCTCATATCTGGAATGTTAGGAATTTGCCATCCAGTAAGACAGTTTTGTGGGAAGTTTTCTGTGGTATAAGGGAGGTAACTCTAAATAAATGTAAAAAACATTATCACCTTTTGAGAGAGCTTGTTATTTCCCTTGTTGAATATCGCGAACATTTGACCAAGTTTCTTACTGTAACATTATACATACATTAGTTGTATGTACTGATATTAATGAAATTTCGAAATTTTTACATTTTTATCAAAATATAGATTTTTAAAAGCACCTCTACACATTTCATTGGTAGTTTACCGGTACTTGTCTGGAATTTCAACCTGAGAGCAAAATCTTGATTTATTATTGAAGCAATAAAAAATTGAAATTCAGGCCCCAGTTCTAGTCAAGTGAAAAAAAATCTTGGTATAGTTTTTAAACATGACTGTAATAATGAAAGATAAATTATTATAAATTAATTGTTAACCGGTAATTGCTTGCTCATGGTTATTATTTGACACTATGGTACTTTGAACTGTATTGAGTGTATCCTATTTTCATACTAACCTCATTGAGCTCTATGTTGATTAACTGTAAGAACACTAGGCACAGCCAAGCTTGTTTCTTTAGTCACTGCAGCAGTAGATACTCTTTGCAGACAGTGTTCAAAATCAGGGTTCACAGAACAGGCAGTCTGATCTTACATCAAGTCTGTTCATCTCATTAAATGTGGCTCAAATAACAGTATTTCTATTGGAATCAGCATGAAAATTAAGGGAAAATGAGAAAATGCTGGTTACCAGAATTTTCTCTATTTTCCACAATCTTTTCGAAAGCCTAATTCAAGGTTGCTAAAAATTTGGATAGTTAATTGATAAATATGGATAAGTTTGGGAATAAAACATTTGTTTCCAGATGGCAATGTTTTAAATATGTGAGATTCCAGTCTACTGTCTATCAAAATTAATGAGCGACTGAAAGAATCTTAATGCATTCAAGTTTGCATACTTTACTTAGGATATGATATGAGACCTTGCAGGCAAAGAGTTGAAAATGATGAAGAATTTGCTTCATTAAGCAATATCTGTATGTTTTAAAACTGCCTTTAAAGAAAAGAACTGTGTAAAATATTGTTGAAATAGTTTAACTAAACTTTAAATATTGTTGAAATAGTTTAACCCTTTATCAAACAATCCCTGGTTTGTACAGGTCTGGAATAATAGCCTTTTGAAAACATTGTGGGAAAAGGAGAAAATGCTGGTATCCAGCATTTTCTCCTTTTCCCACAATGTTTTCTACCATATCATAGACAGAAATCATCTTTTCAGCAAGAGTTGAATTATCATCTGCAAATGCTTTCAATTTGGTCTAATCCAAAATTGTGTTGTTTGGGAAAGGGTTAAAGACTGCCAAATCATTAAACCAATGCACCATGACATGCTTGTGACAATTCATAAACTTGTACATGTTAATGATTGCTTGATTAATTTCAATTTAAAACAACATTAAAATTGTTGTGTGTTAATTTTATCAAATCTTTATTCCACATTTTCACTTGAAAAGGCAACATAGTTTAGATTTTTCCACGTTGAAAGCATTTGCAGACAACTAAATCAATGTTGCTCAAATACATGTAATGCTGATTAGTGACTGAATGCCGTTTTATGCATAGTCATGTACGTCCTTGGTTTCACCAGTCCTAGGCTAGGGCTCTGTGGTGTCTTGCCCAAGGACACCACCATGAAAACACAATGCTTCCAACAAGGCTAATGAACCCAGGTCCTCCAGTTCAGGAGTCCTAAACTTTACCACTGAGCCCTCATATGATGTGATATGGCTTTGAAATAGTTGCAACACCAGAAAAAGAAGAAAATCCACTGACATTTGTTTGGAAAAAGGTTAGAAATATCATTTACTTAAAACCGTTCACATTTAGTACCCAATGTGACTCAAATTAGTAGATTCATTTTGGAAAGGGTTGAAAATGTGTGAAAAGAAAAGATTACTGAGCTGCATGTGTGCAATACTCATGACATACTGTAAGTATGCAAGCGCATAATATAAGAATTGGTCCCCGAACAGAATGTGCCTTTGTCACTTCAGAGAATACAATCTTTCTCATTACTAATTCATTGCTAATCACGTTTTCACTTCTCTGAAAACAGGCTCTTTGAAATACTGTGGTTAGAGAAGAAAATACTGGTAGCCAGTACTTGCTCCTTTTCAAACTGTATTTTTTCCTTTTCAGACATATTACATTTCTTAAGCCGCATATCTTTTCAGGTGCAGTCTTTCAACATAAAGTAGTCAAAAGTTTTGTCTTTTAACTCATTACCAAACAACAATATTTTGGGCTTGTCCAATTCGAAATCATTTGCATATGACGAAATAAAAGTGACTGAAAATTTATATTGTGAAGAGTAGAAAACAATGGGGTAATAGGAGAAAATGCTGGTTACCAGCATTTTTTCCTTTTCACACAATGTTTTCTGAAGGCTTCTTTCTAAGGGGCGTCAAAAGTAGGCATTGTGTGGTAATGGGTTAAGTAGAGAGTGAAATACCAGTCTTGGTTTGGAATGTGTAATGATTCTACCATTATGAACAGGTCCATGTTATGTCTGCATTTCCAAGGTCTCTTTGATTTCATAAATATAGCTTTTTCCTCTGCTTGAAAGAAAAAATTTCCTTTTCAATTTTTTGTGCACTGGGCCAACCCACAGAGTTTCAAACAATTGCTAAGAGTGACTTTCAGACATCTCATAAACTGGACCAAATTTTCTAATTTCATTTCAATTTTCTAAATACAATGTATACCAACTAAATATTGCAATTTGTTGGCTGAATTTTGGGAAAATTTTGCGAATTAGCGGACAGTAAGACCAAGCTCCATCTTTGACCTTGCACACTTGGACCTTGATCTTAACCTTTAACCCTTTATCACATGCCAACAATTTAGACTTGAACATATAGAAGGAATAAATTTATAGACAGCAACTTAAATGTTTTTCAAATGATAGGATATGTCCTTCAAATAGATAAAAACATTCTGGGAAAAAGAGAAAATGTGGGTTACCAGTATTTTTTCCTTTTTCCATATTGTTTTAAAAAGATTTCTTTCAGAGTATTGTTAAAACTGGGGATTGTATGACAGTGGGTTGACTCATTTCGAAATGACAGTATTTTAGGATTGTCCAAATCGAAAGCATTTCAAGATAACAAAATAGAAGTGGCATAAAATTTGTAATTTGTTTTGTGAAGGGTAGAAAACACTGTGGGAAAAAGAGAAAATGCTGGTTACCAACATTTTCTCCTTTTCCCACAATCATTTCTAAAGGCTTCTTTCTCAGAGTCGTCAAAAGTAGGGATTGTGTGGCAAATGGTTAAAGAGCATTTCACAGCATTATGTAAAGTAGTATTTGATACTAGTTCAAACCAAAATCAGATAGCACAGAAAAATGCAGTCTTGTGTGATGTCCGTGGTTGTGAGATAACTCTCCCTTACGCAAGTTTTTATTTTTCAGTCACATTAATTTTATTTTTTCGTCTGCATATGCTTTCAATTTGGAACAGTTTATGATTTTGTTGTTTGGTAAAGAGTTTTAAACTACATGCAATCTGACCTTTGATCTGTACTGTCCACTTTGCATGGACAATCTGGACAAATCAAGACTTTAAATCGAAATCATTTAGGTCCTTTTTCTAGACTGAAAGTATTTTTCAGGTTCATTTGGAACACAAATAAATTAACAAACATGAGAAATACCACAAGTTGGATTGACTTTCTTACGATCAATAACAAACCTTAGTCATTAAAGAGCCATTCTCAATTACTGTTGCCTTTGCAGACAGTGGAGATAAAGATCAGAGTACACAAATTGTGCAGTCTGATCTAAAATGTACACTCTCCACTTTGCTAAAACACTGCAAAGGAAAGCAACCATAAAATAACAAATATTTGGGTTTTATCCCTCTACTGAAAAAATTTAGGTTTATAGATCTAATGTTCTCTTTGGGTTAAACTTTCCTCGTTGAACGAAATCAGATCTGAATCACTAACATTCCATTGTATTATTATGTTTCTAAACCCATTAAAATTCTTCATAATATCAACAAGAGCATAAAAAGGTATTCAACATACTGCATACTTTGACAAATCTTCTACTGATAATGTTGCAGATAACAACTGAAAATATTGTGACAAAGGTAAATTCAACCCTCTTTGAAAGACAATTTAGAAGATCATCATGAAGATCTATTCACAAGATAAAAAATAATAATTGTATTAAATTTTAGACAACAATGATTCATCACATATGTTATTTTCATGAGATGTCCTAAATAGTCATCAATGGTAAAATGAAGTACTACACTGACCCTTTTCAAAACAATCTGGTCTTTTTACAAACCTGGGGAAAAAGAGCCTTTTAAAAAACATTGAAGGAAATAGAGAAAATCCTGGTTACCAGCATTTTCTTCTTTTTCCACAATGTTTACTACCCTATTAGAAACTGTTCCAACGATTTCATTCTTGTTAGGGTTCTCATGTGCAATATGTTAAAACAAAAAAAAGTCTAAAAAGTTGTCATTTGATTAATACAACCCAAAACATTTTCAGTTTCTTAAAAAAGATCAGGCATTGCAGTTTTTAAAATCTTTAGGCCCTTCTCCGAAAATATCCGGCAGTGTAGGTCATAGATCAGACTGCATGTTCTTTGAAGCTGTCTAATCTTGATCTACAATGTCTTCATCAAGGAGCTTAAATCGTCAACAGAACCCACAAGGTGAAGTTTACTGAAGCGCTCAACTCCAATGGCATGTACTCAGGCAGGTAGTTACCTGTAAAGCATACCTGACATTACTACCATACCTTAAGCAGATTTGATTGCCAGATACACTTACCAAAGTGGGGATAAAATACTTATCCATTTTATTGAAAATAAAATTTTGAAAATCAAATTAACACATTTTCACCAATTAAATTGGCATCATCCGCACCAGTTTTGTTCTTTTTTTTTAATGTTTGTCTTACATTTTTTCGTAAAACTTTTATCACAAAGAGCCTAAATCCTTCACTGTGTAGTGTTTGTTAAAATGTCATTATTCATTACTGGTTATGGCAAACATAAAACAATTAAAAGAGGATAGCTAAATTAAATAAGGAAGCAATTTAATCAATGCAAATAGATTTAAAAATCAATGACCGTTTCAATAGTACAAAATAACAACTTTTTATGCCTGTGCATTTGAGCGTTTTAATCCTTTACCAACAAGGATGCCCTTCCAATGAAAAAAAAGAAGACCCTTTTCCTTTCCTTAAACCTTATGCTGCTATGCTTGACTCACTGACCTCTTGTGGTCAGTGTGGATTAAGATCAGACTGCATAGAACATGCAGTCTGATCTTGGATCTACACTGTCCGATATGAAGATATCATTACCCAAAACAATGAAATAGCAATATTTGGCTTTTTACTTTTGAATGAAAAAAAATGTTTCAGATATTTAGAAGGACAAGGTTAAAACTTCTGAATTATGCATGTATCTAAATTGCAAGAGTTTTTGAACCATTTGAAAGAACTCTACATAATTAGCTTGTACAGCATGGAGTCAAAAATAGGATAAAAACAAAAGAAAAAGTTAGAAAAGAGACACAGGAATGTTTGGAATTTGGTCTTGTTTTACCCTCAGATAATGTAAACCTATCAAATGGGAAATTATGTCACAGTGAAGAACTAAATACTTCATCATCAAAAGAGTTTAAAAAGCATATTTTTTACAAGTCTTTGACAGTGTAGATTCATGATCAGATTACAGAGTTTGAAGTCTAATCTTAGTCTACACTCTCCATGATGACTTGTGAAGTTAAGCTCTTAAACTCAAGTTAAAGCGGAATGGGGTTTTTGTTTTAACAGTGGACGATCTAGATCTACTGAGGTTTTGAATCCATCTGATCTTAAATAATCAATTAATTCCTGTTTCATGTAGCCTACACCATCAGACGAAAGAGAGAAGGTCTTGAGTGTTTATTTCCTTTCACCATATCTTTCCCTTTTCCTTTTATCGTGTAGGTTTTTACATGTCGGTTTTGAAGATCCCAATGCTATGACGTCACTCAATCAAAACAAAGCATTCTGCAGTTAAAATGCCATTCGTGTGAGTGGCCAATAATGATAAATTGTAAAAGTTCACTGGAATAAAATTGAACAGCGATACTTACCTTTTTTGTCGTTTGTTTCAACAATGGAAGCAGCCCTCGATAACACGTCCAGCGCCGATTCCATTTCGATTCTACTTAAAATCTATTGATTCAAATGGTCGTCTGCTAAAATCCTAGGACGCTGTAAGTAACATACACTTCGATGTATGATTTTAAGTTCGTGAAAATATCAACTATATCCCTAGAAAACTGACCGAATGCCCATGTTCTGTGGTCAAAATGTCCAAACATTTATCTGTGTTCACACAATGACTGCAAAAGCCAATACTATGAGCGCGTGTAGCAGTTAAAATGAACCATGACTTGCCCTGGAATGTTTGGAATTCCGAACCGGTCACATGACTGCCATGCGTTTGGTCATGTGATACGTAGATTATTTTTAGCTCGTCAAAAATTTCTATTTTTATCCAAGAAGGGTTAATTTATGACAAAAATTACTATTTTTTTCTTCTTAACAGAGTAATTCAGCTCGATATCAGAATTTTGTTGGTCTGACTCATTAAATACTTTAATTGTGTTTTTAAAATCGTGTCTAAGCGTCTCTAGATCTGTGTATAGTATTTCTAGATGTTGACGCGCAAAAATATGGTAGTGGTACATGTAGATTCACTTTTGAATGTCATTCTTTTGCCACAGATATCAATATTCCTGTTACAAAAATATGCAAATGAAAACAACCACAGGCATTTAAAATTTAGATCTAGTTGTAGGTTGTACATGTAGGGAAATGCTACTTTGAACTGTGTAGGTTACCAGACGACATTTCTATATGGATCTATATTAATTTGCAGTCGAATATCAAGGTGGCCCAAGGCAGGGATATGAGATCCCTGCCCAAGGGATTGGATTCGTTCGCTGTTTGGTATCTGAAAAAAGAAAGAACAAAGTATTCAGGCTCTCTCTTTAAACAGGGATCGTTCCCAGACGACAAACAAAAGTGACTAACAGGTGAAATTCGTTTTAGGAAGGTTGTAAAACAGTGTGGAAAAAGGACAAAATGCTGGTTACTAGCATTTTTTTCCTTTTTCCACAATATTTTCGAAAGGCTTTTTGTCGTTGGAGTCTTGAAAAACTAACGATTGTGTTGTGAAGAATCAAAAGACTTGGGACCTCACACGACTGAACGTTCGTGATCGACGGCCATTATTTGTGTATTTTAGGGAACGTAAACACCTCTGGTAACCGAATATATATTTTTTTAAATTTAATTATTCGAAAATATTTGTATTTGAAACAAATCGCTGTTGAATACATAAGCAGGATATGTTCAAAGTCTAGTTTTGTCTTCCATTTATGAAAATAAGAGAGTTTCAAAGCGAGTACAAAAGCTCTGCACAGAAGATGACTTGCGTAAAGTTGGTATTAACCCTTTACCTCATAGGGCATTTCTATGGTATCTCTAACTGACCCTAAATAAAAACAAGGATGAAGCTGTTTCTTACGTGTATGTGACACCTTTTGATAGCATTGAAAATATTGTGGCAAAAGGTGAAATTGCTCGTGACGAGCAATTTCACCTTTTGCCACAATGTTTTTCAAAGGCTCCTACAAGCAATGCGTAGAAATGAGTATCTGTGGAGTAAAGGGTTAAGGTAATGGACCTATAATACTTCTAGTGCAGCATGGCATAAAATTTCTTGACTGTTGATAAAGACATACTTATACAGATATAATATTTTTGCACATTTTTAACCGACCAGAAATTATTTTTACGTCTATCTTGAAATTATTTTTTGATACTTTTGTTGGTTTCCAGAAAGGGAGGTAACTATCATATCCTTTTTGTAATGAGAATATAGTCGTTTTAGATTTATAAATGATAATTTTAGGTAGGGCAAAAAGGAAAAAGTGGCTCGGTGGAAGTAGTACAATAATACTCATTTTTATTCTTAGCAAATTTTGTAGGTGAAATTAGTTGTATTCTATTGCGGGTCCACTACGTTAAGCTAAGACCTGTGTAATGGAAAACAGCTATTTGCACTAAAATATCATCCTGCAAAATTAGCTATAATTAAAAATGAGTATTATTGAACTGCTTTCACCGATTCATTTTTTTTTCCATTTTTCCTTCTTTGAATTATCATTTATAAATCTGAAACCACTATGTTTTCAATTCAAAAATAGATAATGATTACCTCCCTTTTCAGAAAACTAACAAAAGTATCAAAAATAATTTCAAGATAGACATAAACGGAATTTCCGATCCGTTAGAAATGTGCAAAAATACTATTTCTGCATAAATCCTTATTCATCCTCATTTATCAACCAATTAGAATTTTTGCCCCATATTCACCGGAAGTGTATTACACAGGTCTTACCCTAAGGATCACAGAGATGCACTAAACCCCTTTTTGTGAGAGCATGGCGCATATATACATGTATTTGAATTGAGAATATAGTGGCTTTAGATTTATAAATGATAATTCAAAAAAGGAAAAAACGAATCGGTGAAAGTAGTTCAATAATACTCATTTTTAATTATAGTTAATTTTGTAGTATGATATTTTAGTGGAAAGAGCTGTTTTCCATTACACAGGTCTTACCTAAATACCTGAAAACAGTTGCCACTAAACAGGAGTTACTCAGGGTACGTATAGATCTAGATATATTTCTGAATAAAACTTTTCTGTCAAAATCATACTATTCAGAAAAGTTTACACATTCAATATTCCGACTTTTGTTTTTATAAAGAAATTAAACCTTTAATTTCTTGATAAAGGAAAAAGCTGAAAAATTGAAAGAGAATAAGCTTTTCTGGATTGTATGTAATTCATTCCCTTAGGAATGTTAAGTGGGTTTCTGTCAAACGTTATGAAAGGGGTGTTTGTATGTTTGTTTGTTTAATGCCGCTTCAACGGCTGAGGTCATATCACAGTGCTGGCTTTCTCACACCAGTACTCCCGGACTACTTTTCATACATGCATCATTGGTGAGAGGCGAAACTATGGCCGGAAAGAAAGTTTGCCTCAGCGGGGTATCGATCTCGCAACCAACCGGTAATGAGTCAGATACGCTAATAGCCGGGCGGGCTGAAACGAATGTAAAACGATATCTGAAGCTGTTGACAACTGCTGTACAGATCAGCGGAAAGTACCCCTAACGTTAACTTTTCATTCACTCATTGGTGAAAATTTATTACGCCTTGCTTTATTCTTTACCAATCTAGCTCATGCTTTTACGCTAAAGAGTAATAAGGCTTTTTGGGGAAAAAAAAGATGCTAGTAGCTAGCACTTTCTCCTCTTTCCACAATGTTTTCTGCCCCTCCAGAGGACTTAGGTTCATTTTTAGGCCAACATATCTCGGGCTTTTCATCTTCATTTGTAACAACTTCCGCTTTTACTTGCAGATGCTTTCAATCTAAAAGGCATTAAATTGTGTTGTCTCGGAACCGGTAAACCGTTTTGACATTTTGTTATTTCCATGTACAACTGTTTTCAAAACTATTTTCATCTAAATCTGCCCGGTTTGATTGATCTCATCATTTAATGACCATGAATAAATGAAACTTATGAACGAGCCAACTTTGTTCTTGGAAATCTCCTGCTTTCTGAATTTTCTTAATCTATCCATGAATCTGTCTGTCTTTCTCTGTCTGTCTGTTTGTCTGTCTGGAATCCTAAACCAGGAATCTGCCGTGCATAAAAGACTGCAAACAGGCAACACACATGTTAAACTTGACACTGTAAGCCTATATCAAACGACCTAGAGTCCACAGAGTTGGACCCTGCGGAAGAGTCATTTGGAAGAGCATTGTAGTGAAAAGAAGAATGTGATGGTGAACAAAATTTGTCCCACTTCTCAACATTTTTTTACCCTGTCAAAGATAAATTACATCATTTATGTAATACATGTCGTCTGGGAATACTTTTAATTTCGACGATCTATGATTGTATCGTTTGCTAAAGAGCATGCCCCTACAGTACTATGGCGTTTACAATATTCCGTGCCACGGCGTAATAACACACAGTCATTATTGGAGACGGAGGGAGAATACAAAAAAGGCTTTGACATTTAACTGGTGGCATTTCATGCTACAATATGTAATAGTCGAGTACGGATGTTGTGTATGGCTGGAGAAAACGACGTACGATGGACTATCGGTTGATACTGCTGTTTTTTCTTATTGCCATTTTCACCTGTTTGAAGGTTAGTTAGAACTTAATACAGTCTTTCCGTTGATTTCTTTGTCTGTCGGTGATCTAATAATTCAGCAAAATCTGAAAGAACTACGTTTGCACGGAAACACCAACAGAGTAATGCTGCATTGTCCAGTTGGTTGGCTGGTTCACGACTGTATGCTGTCCACAGGAACAGACAGAACCAAAAGCAGGGACATGTCAGCTATCTCCGTGGGTCTTAAAGTACGTTAGGGAGCTTGAAATACCCGGACCCGTATTCACCAACCATTCTTGAGAATATTCTTAGTCTTATTCTCCAATGTTTCCTAAATATTTAAGTAACACGACTTCTGATTGGCTAAACTGAGTGGTTTAGCCAATAAGAAGTTGTGTTACTTACAAATGTAGAGAAAATTCTGGGGAATTCTGGGGAATAAGACATAGAACGTTATTAAGAATGGTTGGTGAATACGGGCCCGCCGATTACCATGGAATAACGCTTTAGACCGATTTTGTTCTTCATCTAGGAGACTCCCTTTGAAAACACTGTGTCAAAAGCGTATATTCCTCGTTCTGAGCATTTCATTGTTTTTTAATTCTCTATTCACATAAAAGACTTCTATTCGTATAAATTACCGTAATTTAGAAGAATACTTTCAAACTTTTGGATCCGATAGAAATAATTCAGAAAAGCATTGCGAAAACATGAAATCCACTAACAACCAGATGTTACTGTTGTATTTACTTTTATAAGCTGTAATTTGTTGCAGGGCCACTTAGATATTTAGTCTGTTAGAAAACATGTCTCAAAAAGTTTTTATAAGGGGGCTCTTACGAACGAAGTCCGTAACAGAGAAACAAAGGAATAAATGCATGGCAGAAATAAGGGTCGGAGCGGGATTCGAACTCCGAACTCCCGGACGCAAAGCCAATAACCTAACCACTGAGCCAAAGAGATATCTCCCTGGCGCAGTAGCCAGGTATTGTATTTAAATCGGGAGTATATGCCATGCAGGAAGGAGTGGTCTCCCGTAACACACCCCCTCTTAAAGTCATCATTTATTGATGACTCAAAGCCTTATTAGGCTTTGTGGTCCGACTTTGGACAACAAATGGGATTAATGGCTCAATGGCCAATCCCGGACGAGCCCCCATCTTACGAACGAAGTCCGTAACAGAGAAACAAAGGAATAAATGCATGGCAGAAATAAGGGTCGGAGCGGGATTCGAACTCCGAACTCCCGGACGCAAAGCCAATAACCTAACCACTGAGCCAAAGAGATATCTCCCTGACGCAGTAGCCAGGTATTGTATTTAAATCGGGAGTATATGCCATGCAGGAAGGAGTGGTCTCCCGTAACAGGGTTGATTTAAATATAATATATATTTTCACCATTTCAAGTATAAAGTAGTTTCTCGCTGTTAATCTCTCATGGCTTTATATTTCATTTATGTTTGCTAAAAGTATTGTATTACTTACAGCAATAAAATGTTCTTCTGTTCTGTTCACTTAGATATTTAGTCTGTTAAATGATGACGTGTTTTTTTTTTCATTTATTTTCTTTTCCTTCGATAATTACACCGCCCGCAAAACAATAGATTGTTAGCTCCCCAATATTAACACACTTCGACCGCCTGCACAACAATAGATGGTCAACTTCCCAATATTTTTCATTCTTTTAAATGGTATGATTTAGATTTAAATATATTTTAATAACTGTATTTAGTTTTGGCCACTATCGGGCCTTAAACAATGAAGCCTAAGAGAAAGTTCAATTGGCTAGGTAAATACAATAAGGTAGTGCTTTACCCTCGATCAGGTCGATTGGTTATACGCGTAAAGTCCACATAGAGTTTGAACAGGGACCGAGAAAGCTAAAGATACCAGTACTTGAAGCTCAGGGACAGAGCCATTTATTAATGCGGTAAACAAGTTGACAAAAATACTAGCGAAAAAGGAACAAGTGACGAAACATAAAGTTTAAAAGCGGTTGCCGGTAACAAGTTTCTCTTCACTGTTTTCCTTAAAAGCTGCATCCCGACTACCAGTCAATTTCTAGCAATGCTGGGCCCATGAGAATGCTCTTGAGCAAGGGATTGTCCACGCAGAGTATTGTTTAGATTTGTTACCTCCACTGATACAGCAAAGCTAATGTGTATTATGTCTATCTATGTACAGTGGGGACCTGTTCAAGCATTGAACTGATGCAGGCCTTTAAACAAATGAAAATGTGACCTATGGCCGTCATATGACAGTAGCTGAAATACTGTTAAAATACGCTAAACAGCAATCAAACAAATTATTTATAATAAAACAAAAGTGAAAAAAGTGGATATTGACAATTTACTCTTAACTAGAAAAAAATGTATTCAGCTAGCCCAAACTGAAAGCATTTGTAGACAACAAATGCAGCTAGGGCTAAATGATAGGATTTGTCTGGGAAAATACTAAAATGATTTTTTCCTTTCACAAAACACAAACAAAACAAACCAAAAACACATCTGTATGCGTTGCCCTCACAAAGCTGATACAACATACTTATCATAAGTCCTGTGCTTCATACCCTACAGGTACTTATCGAAGCGTCATCGAAAAAGAGAAAATGATTTTTAATCGGTCGGCTTCAAAGCCGAGCGATTAGAGAGATGGCAAATTTCGGAAAGCCGTGAATTGAACGCAAACAAATGTAACTGCTACCAGTCACAACCCTCACTTACGACTTTTTAACGCCTCGCAGTTCGGTCGTGACCTTATTACAAAAACTACTTTTTCGTCCAGGTGAGCGCGGGAACTGAGTGTGTAAAAAGTCTAAAACATAATCCGGACCTCAAATCATCTGCAGTTCAATAAATAGCGGTAAAGATCTGTTTATCATTTAATTGTGTTATTCTCAAGGCAACAGCCTGACATCTTGGTTCAATTAACTTTCAAAAAAAAAAAATGCTATATTGAATAAACATGCGCAAGGATATCAGTCATTTGCTATGCAAATCAGAACAGGGTTTTCACACAACAATTCATGAGGAGCGCTTCTATGTAAAAATGGAAAAATCACGTGAAATTGTTGCGTCTTTCATACTGCTGAATGTAAACTATGTGAATCTTTATGTATAGTTTATGCCACACCTGTATTGTTAAACCATAAACTGCTACATGATCATTCTTAGCGTTACAACATTGAAATTCTCAATACTCACCGCAGGCTAGCGTCATTTGCAGTAGACCCGATCTTAAATCAGCTTTTCTCATGTTAAGGCTGGCTGAAACACGTTTTCTGAGTTTGAACCGGTGCGTGCAATTAATTAATTAGAAAAGATATTTGCGGCATTGGGCATTTTAAAGTTCGATTTTGAACATAAAAAATAAGAATTAATGTCTCTATGTAATGTAGGTCAACTGTACGTTTCTTGCTGGTGATTCGTACCCTTACTTGCGAGTTTACGAAATCTATCTGTACGACGTCTTGGGAGTTTTTTCACATATTCTGTACGGTTCTTGGGATAACAAATCTGATGCCTGACGGTATAAATCTGTTCATTTTCATCTATAAAATGGAGTAATTCAGATACCTTTACAGCAAACTGTCAACCACAAGCTTTGGTGATATAATAAATCACAATTTGGAAATCCATAACGGAAAAACCTCAAGATCAAAATTTCAGAATGTGACTCACAAAGAAAAGAAACAATATCGTATGAAAAAAAACCTTCAAAAGTATTCCAAAAGATTTGAAGCTATGTAACAGGCCTCTGCTACCTAATGATGATACTAAGACATTGAGTTTCAAGGCTTGTTTTTGTGTCACCATTTTAAAAAAGCCCCATAAAGAAAGACACCAGTGAGGGATGTTCACAAGTTTCTTGAAGAGTCTGAATGTTTTATGCGAAATACTGTTTTATAGTGGTTATTCCCATTCCTCATAGAAATGAGTCATCAGTCAATCACTTAAGAAAATATTGTAAGAATCTGAGAAGAAATTACACTCAACGAACAATTTCTTCCTTTCTCGTAACATTTTCTATTCTTTTTCAAAATTATACTTTTATTAAGGAGATCTGTAAATTTTCCCCTAAATTATCCCAAATTGTATGAGTCCAAGATGCTGTATCAGGAAAGGGTAATTCCTCTTTTTATCTATTAGCAGATGAATACAAATTGTGAAATCTTATTGCATGAATTCGTTCTGTTCGTTAAAGGTGGGTATATAGGTTTTTCACATCACACAAAATTAAATAATATATATATATATCACTGAAATTTATATGAAAAAAACAATACAAATTATCAATAATTAAGAATCATAATATTACAAAAAATCGGGGGTGGTATTCCCTTAAAAGGCTGTTACCCATTAGGCTATTTTTAGATTTCGCACCAAAAAATAAAAAAAAGGTTTGTGGGAATGTTGATTATAAATAAGTGACTGGCATGTGACTAATGACGCATAAATTCCATAAGAAACATGTATTTATTTTCAATAGTGTCTTTTTCGGACGCTATGCTTGAAGCTTCGACTATGTATTTCTAGTATGTAAATGAGCAAATTGTAAAAATAGACAGTGTGTCCCGTCGGTGTCGACCTGGGCTGTGGTAAATCTCTTATTTCTCTTGTTGTCGGATGGTTTTCGACTACTGGGGTTTAATGAAAGAAAATTATACGGCTTTGGGAGTATAAAGATTTTTTTTTTTTTGTATTTTTGTAAAATTTTTGTCCCAAAGTCTGAAGGACCACCTGTAACGGATGAAAAGGAAGCAGAATAAAACCGAGTCTTTTTATACTATTACAGTATTACTGTAAGTTTTGCTGCTTTTCTCTCAAAAACCCGATCTTCAGTGACTATTTACAGCCACAAGAGTAGATGTTCAATGACCTGTCGCAGGTGTTACATATCTCCCCGTGTTTCATATTTGATATTGTCTTTTATTCTAGTCCCCCTTGATCACCGATTTCAACACTAACTTATGGAAATAAAATACAGCTCTACCCATACCCTTCTGTAATAAAAGAGCTGTGCAGCACTGATAATGACAAAAGAACAAAATCATTGTTCCACTTTTATAATATAAAATAGCGTATTTCACATGTGGTGGTACCTAATCGGATAAGGTTGTACACACGGTGGGTAGACGAGGGGTCGAATGGCTAGGTTAGAGATTATTCAGTGTCGACCGATTACAGTGCTGACAGCACTTTGATTTAATTCGTTCCTCAAACGCAAGAAAATGTATAAAATTCCTGAAAAGGGGGGGGGGGTAATTATTATCCCTCTTTGTAATTAGAATATAGCGTTTATAAATTTATAACTGGTAATTCTAAGAAGGGATAAAGGAAAAAGTGGCTTGATTACTGAGTATGTTGCACAATAATACTCGTTTTATAATCACAGCAGATTTTCTAGGATAATATTATAGTGGAAGTAGCTGTTTTAATTTAGGGATGTAAGATTAAACTTAAATTATACCATTTGGCAGCATGGGAAACAGTTTGAACATGACAATCTGTGATGGTGCTCTCGGTACAAGTGCGAGTCGTTAGCAGTAAAAAATGAATTTTGGAATCAGGCAAGAGGTAAACAAAACATAGAGAGACTCGGCAATAACTTTTTCTTCCGAGCGACTCAAAGTTAGTCGGTTGGTTGTATGTGGGTTTAACCCCACTTTAACAGCTAAGGTCATATCATGGCGGTCGGTGACGCACATGTGTTTCCTGGCTTTCTCACACCGGTACTTACACAACTTTCTTTCCAAAGCCACCGACTACTTTACTCACATGCTTCAGCAGAGGTGAGAGGCGAAAATACGCCGGAAAGAAAGTTCCCTCAACCGGGTATCGAACTCACAACCTCCAGATCATGAGTCCAATACGCTCACCACTGAGCCACGCGGGCGGGCGACTCAAAGGTAGACCGATTGTTAATTACCAGATTATCATTTTCACAATAATAGCCATATTTTTAAATGGTATCATTTAGATTTAAATATATTTTGACACCTGTTTTGTGTACCTTCTGCAGTTATTACTTTAACACTTTGACAAAAAATAAAACATTGTTCAGCGATGAGTGAAGAATAAACTCTGTCCCAACAACCAGAGCTCCAGATAGAGGGAGTGATTTAGATTTCAAAACTGAAAATATTAATAATTCTTCACTAAACCCTATGTTATGGGTACTCGAAATATAGGGCTTGGAAGAGAAATAAAGGATTTAGATTACCATCACTCCCTCTTATTTGGAGCTCTGTATATCTATTTAAGTCTTTACCACACGAGAAAATTTTAGAATGGTTCAAATTGAAAGCATTTGCAGACGACAAAATAAAGGTGGCTAAATTGAAATTTGTTCTGGGAAGGGCAGAAAACACTGTGGGAAAAGGAGAAAATGCTGGTTACCAGCATTTTCTCCTTTTCCCACAGTGTTTTCAAGAGGCTTCTTTCTCAGTGGCGTCAAAAGTAGGGATTGTGTGGTAATGAGTTAATCAGGCCTCGCAAAGAATTTGGCCCGGCTTGGGAGGCGAACCAGTGAACCCTTGTTCTCAAGCCCTAAGCACTAAAAGTGCTTAGGACTTAACGGTAGATATCATAAAAGTAACCAACGTCTTCAGAAAGTTAAAACTCATGTCTACATGAATTTAGATTTATATCAGCATGAAGTATAAATAGATGAGTGTTTTTAGTGATTTCCAATAAATAGTTTTGTTTTTGGTTCTTTCCCTTGTTTGTTTGATACACTGTTGGTGAAATGCTAATCCCACGTAACGAAATGCTAAACACTTGGCACTTGGCACAGATAGGAAATCATGTGAATACAAAATGCTGAATATGTAATTATGGAAGACTTCGTGCATCATTGTCCAAAAGCTTTATGTATATCATGACTAGTAATACCTTATTATAATGCCAGCCCTTTCAGCACTGTTGGCGGAAACAAGGGCTTGTGCAGACGGTTTAGGTTAAGATCGGACTGCACAGAAAGTGCGATCTTATGTAGGACTTCTAACGTTCGCCTGTCTACTGTCAAGTCAAGCATGTAAGATGAAAATCTTAGAGTTTAAATGGACTGCATTGCAATCATCGAAATAGGTTCAGTTTATATGAGCCGTGCTCCACAGCTTTAACTCTTTGCCAAACGACAGAATTTTAGACTTTTGAAATTAGCCCTTTACCCCATAAGGCATTTCTATGGTATGTCTAATTGACCCTTAATAACAGCAAGGATGAAACCGTTTCTTATGTGTATATGACACCTTTTGATAGCATAGAAAACGTTGTGACAAAAGGCGAAATTGCTCGTCACGAGCAATTTCACCTTTTGCCACAATGTTTTCCAAATGTTTTCCAAAGGCTCCTACAATGCCACAATGTTTTCCAAAGGCAATGCGTAGAAATGAGTATCTATGGAGTAAAGGGTTAAGTATGTATTTAGGCTTGAACAATTTGATAATAAAGCAAATTTGCTACTACCAAAACTTCCACAAGCACTATATACAGCCGCCAAATGACATGATGCTTAAACACTTAGTACAAACCAGTGTTTTGTGTAGCGGCCTTTGTTGCAATGCATTCTAGGCACTAATTTTGCGTGAATCGCTAAAAGATTTCAGTGGAGCCTGTGGAATAGCAGTCCATATGTGAGACTGGTCTTTTTGCAGTTCAAGTTTTATACGGTAACCGTTTGGTTGGGAGGGCGCCGGCGACGTCGTTCGATAGAGTCCTACAAAGGTTCTTTTGGTGAAAAATCTGATGATATAGGCATAGGAAGGATATTAATATTGTTTTGTTTAAAAAAAAAAACTGAAGCGAGTAACCTGTATACATCACTTGTAACGCTGGAAGTTGATGTTCAAATGCTTAAAAACATCAAAACTAAGGAATGGATGATAACGTTCCAGTACTGTAGCATATGGTGTCGTTAAGTTTCTATAGAAATGCAAAGTTGGGGGGTCTATGAATTACAGCTTTTCCTCCCAAAAGGATCACAAATACCCTTCAAAAAACATGCGTTGAACAACATGTTTGTCTAAACATTTTCACCAGGAAGTGGATCGATACGACGTCAACCACTTTACTGCCTAAATGAGAAAGACTAAAGAGAAAGCAGGATATTTGCCCAAGTTTGTCTCCTAAATCGAATACGTCGTCTGTATCACGCAAAACATGTTGCTCGCTGATGACGACATAATATAGAGCGTATGGTAGGACGTATCGGGCGTATGCCCGATTAAAAGTTTGTCCACTGGTCGGCAAGGGAGTAAGGATGCTAAGGACATTTAATGCTGCTGTCTGAAAGCGATAGCTAAGACGCTGTTGGATATCTTTACGTTTTGACGTCAAGGGGGTCGCCATGACCTCTAAGCATTAATAGGAACGCTGCCTGAATATTTGTAATGTCTCCATACAGATTGTAAGGTGTTTTTGTGCACTTAGAATCGTCTAGCAGCCTCAATTCGTGCTTTCTCTGTTTAAAGCATGCCAACGGCTTGTCAACGTTCATTTTCGGATAGAAATGGCATCTCTCATTTGCATAAAAACCCAAAACATTTTTGTTTTCTGACTCTCACAAAGGCATTCAAAGACTACCAGTGATTAGAATGATAAAAATACTGGAAAACTAAGCGACCGGACGTAAAATGTACGTTTTCAAAATTAACGTCTGAGAAACAATCGTGTGGTTCCACGGAAGAATTCAAACATGATTTGTCTATATAATTCATAAAATGGTTTGGCTGTTTCTTACCCACACAAGTATATTTTATACCGTATTATGAAATGCACAAGAACTTTTTTACTGCTAATATATATGTACAAAGACTTGCAGCGAACATTGGTATTTGTCTATTTATTAGTATTATTTTTTGTTTGAAATTTATATTGAAACTTATATTTCCAAGAAGTTTGAAGCAAAAATCAGGATTGATTGCCCTGGGATTTATGTTATTGCACCCATTTTTCGCTCGCTGCTTTTTAGAGCAGAGTTTTAGGTTTTGCACAACGCATATTGATTTCATCCTGTGCAAGAGAGGGAATGCATCAAAGCAGACAGGTCAATATTGTAAAAAATATGACATGCGCTGACAATGGCTACAATGGTGCTTTGCGAAAGATACAAAGGCATCTGAATCATGCTATAGATTGGTTCTTTGACATGCATAAAATTGACAAATAGCAACAAGTTTATTCATCAATCACCTTTTTAACCCTTTCCCAAACAATCCCTGGTTTTTACGGGTCTGGAGGAGTAGCCTTTTGAAAACATTGTGGGAAAAGGAGAAAATGCTGGTAACCAGCATTTTCTCCTTTTCCCACAATGTTTTCTACCCTATCATAGACAGAAATCATCTTTTCAGGAAGAGTTGAATTGTCGTCTACAAATGCTTTCAATTCGGTCTAGTCCAAAAGCTTGTCGTTTGGGAAAGGGTTAAGAGAACAGGACTCCATTCATTCTGCATAGAGCTGACAATGTATGTAATGGTATATATATTTGAGCCATACACTGGCAAGAGGAGGCTTAATGCATCTTCGTGATACAGAGAAAGTCATCGTGCAGTATTGTACATCCATAAAATCTGTTTTGTATAACAAACTATTGAATTATGGGGTACACCGGTCCTTTGACATACAGAATAATGACCAATAGCGAAAAGTTTCAGCTCGGGTCAGCCTGCACGGACTGCGCAGGCTGACCCGTGTCGATAGCTTTCGCAGATGCATTAAGCCCCATTTTCACAGCGCATGACGTAGTTTCACTTATGAGTGTAGGGCAGTTTCACTTAAAGAAACTGGTAATTTACTAAACAATAATTGCGATAAGCTAAAAATGAGCAATGCTCTACCAAAATGGGGCTTAGTTCATCTCCGTGTTACATAATACCGGGCAAGCCATCACATGATCATATATCCATAAAATGCATTTTGTCAAACAATCGACAGAATCACGAGGTAAACTGGTCCATAGGCGTACAGAAAATTGGCACGTAGCGAACGTTGTCTGCTCATGTCATATTCTTCGAAGATTCGACCTGTCTTATATGACGCATCACTAGCCCCGAAAGCGGGCAGACTGTAATATTACGCTCTATAAAGTAGCAATATAGAGAATAGCTTTTACCCATACGTTTGAGGAGAAATGAGACCTGCTGTAGCTTCAGATTTCTCTAAACTGCTGATCATAGCTGAGTGAATTGCACGGGGTAGCGTTTTATTGAGTAAACGTTTATTTTAGTTTGAAATTAAAAGTAACGGTTATCGCGTAGGAAAGTGGTGCGGTTCTGCACCTAGGATGCCCAAATTAGATAGATGAGTATTTATAGAATGCCACCTAGCGGGAGATAATGCAGTAGCGAGAAGTTTCGGCCTAAGCGCAGGCTGACCTGAGTCGATACTTTTCGCAGATGCATTTAGCCCCCTTTTCACAGAGCACGGGTTTAATGTTAAGAGTATTATTAATTTCCATATGCAGGCAGTATTATGCTAAACTTAAGCCTTTGAAGTCTCACAGAGACTATCAATCCAAGATCAGCATTCAGTTGTTGATTGGATCTTTAAGATCTCGTTATCTGCGAATGTCATATTCTTGGAAGATTCGACCTGTCTGCTATGACGCATCACCGATCCCATATACAAGGGAAAAAGTAGGGCTTACGCCGAAGCTATTTCCTAAACCTGTAGGGGCTGTTTTAATAAATTGTCGGTGCTTATATAGGCTACATACTAGTTGAGCATAGTTGAATGAACGGCACTAGGTAGCGTTTAATGGAGTAAACGTTTATTTTAGTTTGAAATTTAAAGTAACGGTTGTCGCGTAGAAAAGTAGTCCTGTTCTGTACCCAGAATGCCCAAATTAGACAGATATGTATTTGCAGACTGCCATCTGGAAGGAGACGATGTTAAGGTCTACATACATGACACGAATTCATTAAAAAAAAAAAACGCAATATCTTAGTCCGTATTTTTTGTTTCATAAATGACGGGACTCCTTGCACTGTAGGTCTATATATAAACAGTCTATGGATTTATTAAACCAGAAGAAACTCATTTGCAAGGAGAGTTCATTGTACTTTTATATGCTTTGCTACTGAAGATTACACAGGTTTTAACAACCCTGAAGAAGACGGTTTTAGAAAATGGTATGGAAGAAAAAAGAGGTGAAAATGCTGGTAGGCCTATCCAACAAATTTAACGTTTCGCACATTTCGCAATGTTTTCTTTTCTATCAAAGATATAATTTTTTTTGAGCCACAAAGGGGTCTATATTTTTTTTGTAACGCCTCCATTATGGAGGAGAGTTAAGATAATATCACCAGCAGACGACTTTTTCCCCTTACGGCGAATGCTGATTGCTGCCATTTTCTCCTTTTCCCACATTGTTTTCAAAAAGCTTCCTCTTATGGTCATGTAAAATCGTTCGCTGAAGGGTTAATTAATGACCAGTTGATTATTAGTTTCGCCCTCTGAGGTTAACAAGAAATCAGCGGAGGATATAACATCTGGTTTTTTTTTAACCCTTTACCAGACGATAACATTTTAACCTTGTGCAAATTCAAACCATTTGCAGACGAGGATGTCAGTGTGGCTCATTTTTTTCTGATAGGGTAGAAATCAATGTTGGAAAAGGAGAAAATGCTGGTAACCAGCATTTTCTCCTTTTCTCATAATGTTTTTCAAACGGTCTCTTTTCCAGTAAAAGTCGACATTGTCTATTGTAACGGGTTAAAAAAGGGACTAATTTAGAATTACCTTTCTCTATGCAATTATCGGCGAATTGCGGAATAAATCATCACAGATCACTCGAGAATATGTTAATGAGCATGTGGTCGCGGTATTTTTTTCTGTGTATTCTTATTGCATGGTCTTACATAAACAGGAGAAAAAATAAAAGATCTGTAACTCATTTCTCCATTGGCTTTCATTCGATCCTGTTTTTTCTCGTGCGCGAGAGAGAGGCAAAAGAGAAGATGAAGAAGAAGAAGAAGAAGAAGAAAAGAGAGAGAGAGAGAGAGAGAGAGAGAGAGAGAGAGAGAGAGAAGCTTGAATGTTCTGGGGGAAAAAAGGCCTGTTAGCTCGTTACGGCAATTTCTGTATTTGGTGCAGTGTTTTCAGAAAAGCGAAATGTCACATAGTTTACTGCGCAATGTTTTCAGGAAAGCGACATGTGACATAGTTTACTGCGCATTTTTTTCAGAAAAGCGACATGTGACATAGTTTACTGCGCAATGTTTTCAGAAAAGCGACATGTGGCATAGTTTACCGCGCAATGTTTTCAGAAAAGCGACATGTGACATAGTTTACCGCGCAATGTTTTCAGAAAAGCGACATGTGACCGAGTTTACTGCCATTCGTTATCGCGTTGCATCTGCAGACGGCAATTTTCGTCTGGAAGTCATCACATGTGCAGACGGCAAATGAACCTTGGCGCAGGTGGTTGGATTTGTCTGTAACAGGATAGAAAACATAGCAGGAAAAGGAGAGAGTGCTGGTTATCAGCATTTTCTTCAATTTACACCATGTTGCAAAAGACCTTTTTCGACTGGAACACACTCTAATTGGCAACAATTTCCATACTGTCGGTGAAATATGAAAATTGTCCATCGTCTCTGTAGTACTCATTGAAGAGAAAACTTTATTAAACCGCCAAATATATTAGATGGAAGTTTGAAAGCAACTTTACAAACCAAACTAGATTCATTGAATCATTAAAACGTTCTGTTCTGTTCAGACTGATCTACACTTTAACCCTTTCTCAAACAATCCCGACTTTTATCATCTGTGTGAGAGAAGCCTTTTAAAAACATTGTGGAAAAAGGAGAAAATGCTGGTAACCAGCATTTTCTCCATTTCCCACAATGTTTTTTCCCTTCCTAAAACAAATTTAAATTCTTTAGTCACATTCATTTTGTCGTGTGCAAATGCTTTCAATTTGGAACAGTCTGACTCTACAATTTTGTCGTTTGGTAAAGAGTTAACAAGGAATGTGTTTAAGAAACGTAGACGGCGTGAGAGAAACAGGAAAATGAATATCCTTATCCAGATTATTTGTTTGTGATTGCGTGACTCAAGATGATGAAAAATTAACCCAACAAGCAGTGCGCTTCTTTATAATGTGTTCTATAAATCTTTGAAGTTTCAAGATGATAGGTTTTAAAGCTTGGGAGTTATGGCCTGGACAAAAATTCAAACTGAAAATTAACAAAGGGCAATAACTAAAAAAATAAAAGTCGCAGAGTTATGGTTCATGTGCACTGCACTTCTCCATAATGTGTTCTATCAGTGTATGAAGTTGCAAGTTATTAGCTTTTATAGTTTGGAAGTTATGGCCTGGACAAAAAATCAAACTGAAAATTAACAAAGGGCAATAACTAAAAAAATAAAGGTCGCGGAGTTATGGTTCATGTGCAATGCACTTCTACATAAAGTGTTCTATCACTATATGAGGTTGCAAGTTATTAGCTTTTATAGTTTGGAAGTTATGGCCTGGACAAATTCAAACTGAAAATTAACAAAGGGCAATAACTCAAAAAATAAAAGTGGAAGAGTTATGGTTCATGTGCGATGCACTTCTCCACAATGTTATCTATCAGTGTATGAAGTTAATCATGAGCTTTTATAGTTTAGAAGTTATGGCCTGGACAAAAATTCAAACTGAAAATTAACAAAAGGGCTGTAACTCAAAAAAAAAATAAAAGTGGCAGAGTTATGGTTCATGTGCACTGCACTTCTCCATAATGTGTTCTATCAGTGTATGAAGTTGCAAGTTATTAGCTTTTATAGTTATGAAGTTATGGCTTGGACAAAAGTTCAAACTGAAAATTAACAAAGGGCAATAACTCAAAAAATAAAAGTGGCAGAGTTATGTTTCATGTACATTGCACTTTTCCATAATGTGTTCTGTCAGTGTATGTAGTTTCAATTTAATACCTTTTATGGTATGGAAGTTATGGCCTGAACAAAAATTCAAAGTGAAAAGTTGGTTATTTTAGAAATCAAGGGCAGATAATTTTGGAACGGAAACAGCGATAAAAATTCTAAGACCCAGGTGCACAACTAGACATCATGGAGATTCATTGTGGCAAGTTTCAAATAATTCCGATGAAAACTGTAGGAGGAGTTTCGCACACAAAAAATTGCTAACGGACGGACGGACGGACCGACAGACGGACGGACGGACGACCGGGGGTATAACATAATACGACCCTTCGGGCGTATAAAAAGTCTATTCATCCGGGAATTCACATCAATGCTAGGTCAGCACCTAGCGTAGTCAAACTACACCGAAAGAAGAATGACTGGTGCTGAAGTGACCTCTTTCAGTGTAGCGGAATGCGCTGGCTTTTGACCTATATTTTGGTATTATATTTGAATGAATAAATAGAGATTTGCGATTGGTAAAAAATACAGACATATTTACTCTACAGGCCCCTGCAGATTTATTGGTAGACAAATTTACGCGTCCACATTCTTTTCTGTAAAGATATTTCTTGTTGTTTCTCTTGGACATTACCAGAAAATATCAAAGTGAATACATTTAACGAATTTGGTCAGCTGTCAGCTTTCGAAATCATGGTTAGCTTCTAAAAATAAATTCCGTTTTGGAAGAGAAGATTTTGTCCACCTCCGTACAGCTACGACCTTTATTAGTGTCTGCATACTTGTACATTTGCGTTCTTTCTACCAGATCAAAGAACTGCAGATTTCGATTTTTTTTCCATCTTAGTTCATAATTACATAATTATGTAAATACATGTACCTTAAAGCCTTGGTCACACCGAGCTAACGGACGAGTGTCGGGTAAAAATCGTTCGTATTCGTATATGTCCGTTTCTTATCCGGTAAATCCGCCACTTGACCGGCAAAGTCTGTTCCGTCTATTATAGCACACGGTGCCTCGGTTTAAAGTCTCATCCGAAAGATTATTACTTGTATTAATTGTAGATGGCTAGACGTGGGGATCGAACCCACACCCTCAAGTGACTCGAACTATCGACTTCGCATGCATCGGACAATTTATACTGTCGGCCTGTCACGTGACCGGTACGACCCACGTACCTTTGTTTTCGGTACATTTCTGTTCATCGTACGTTGAAAGAAAGCAATGTCCGGTTCTCAAGCATTACTCTTCCGTTTTATCCGGTACAAGCCCTTTACTCGTACACGTTAATAGACCGTTTGTTATCCGGTATATATCCGGTAAACGTGTTATTTTTTTTTTCTATAAATATTCATCTATCTAATTTGGGCATCCTTGGTAAAGAGCCGAGCCACTTTCCTAGGCGACAACCGTTACTTTGAATTTCAAACTGAAATAAACGTTTACTCAATATTTAAAACGCTACCTCGTGCAATTCACTCAGCTATGATCAACAGTTTAGAGAAATCTGGAGCTAAAGCAGGTCTCATATCTCCACAAATGTATTGTAAAAGCTGTTTTCTACATTGCTACTTTATAGAGCGTAATATTACAGTCAGCCCGCTTTCGGGGCTAGTGATGCGTCATATAAGACAGTGGAATCTTAGAAGAATATGACATGCGCAGACAACGCATGTGCGGTACTCGTGTGGTTTCTTCGCTTCACACACCGATCGCAGGAGCCTGGAGCTGGATAATAAAATTCTGTATTTTTTGTCGTTTCCCCCACCTTACACATATCCCATAGCCGGTCTGACCAAGCCTTACATATGACTCAAAGCTTATGAGAACAATATATATATATCCATGTAAGCTGAGCTTATTGCTATCAGAAAAAGAACTCTGATAACGGAGTCTTATAACAGTATATCGATAGTTGAAGTTTTAGTGTAAGCGGGTAAAATATAGGATTAGGTCTATGATCAAACTGCATTTTCATGCAGTCTGATCATGACCTTTACCTTCTTCAATACCCCCCTCCCCTCCCCCATCCAAAGCATAATAAGAATGTGAATTTCGCTATATGTATGAAGGTGTGCCAAAAATCGTATCAGGACAATTGCCCCCTCCCTCCCCTAGGACAATTGTCCCCCGGACAATTGCCCCCTGGGGATAGTCCCCCCTGGACCATTGCCCTCCCCCACCCCACCAGCACAATTCTCCCCCCCCCCCGGACTATTGCCCTCCTTCGGGGGGAAATTGTCCGGGGGAAATTGTCCTGTGGGGGCAATTGTCCAGGGGGGCAATTGTCCTAGAATCGCCAAAAACTATAGCGATGATGTTCAAAATGGCCCTAATACAAATAAAATCTATCCTCCTATGCTCATTTTGTCGTGACGCTAGTGGATATGTTAATTTATGTAATGTGCATACGTATCACTTGGACTGGAATTCTGTTAAGTGAGAAACTAATTTGAACTTATTCTCTATTGATCAGAGAAAAGACTTCTTTGACTTTATAGACTGAGTTATGACCTTTGTTAAAATCTATTAGACCATCTAAATTGTTTCAAATTGTTGCAATCTTGTGAAATGTCAAAGGTAGGTAATTACGAGATGTAAAAATGCAATGCAATTATTTCGACATAATTCCGAAGCAAGAATACTGATAATCAAACCTTGGGCTGATTAGTGCGACTCACTGGCTTTTTGCAGACAGTGTAGATCAAGATAAGACTGCACAGAACGTGGAGTCTGATCATAGATCTACACTGTCCAAGAAGGATATTTATACCTCCCAAAAATACTTTTGACCGTGATAGCAATGTTTGGGTTTTTACCATCGACTTGCACGTTAGTTATGTGATAGGATAGTACTAGCGGTACCTTATTGCTTTTTAATGACAGGCTTAAATTCTGATCTCGGATCAGCACTGTTCGATCTATATTCTATATAGGATATACTGACCGTCCAAAAACAGTGAATGTTTGTGTCTTTGCCTGACAGAAAAGGGTTTAGCATTCAAAGATTTAACCTTTTACCACACACTGTTGACTTTTAACGACCATGGGATAGAAGCCTTTTGAAATATTTTGGAAAAAGGAGAAAACGCTGGTAACCAGCATTTTCTCCTTTTCTCAGAATGTTTTCTAGTTCACCAAAAAATGATTGCTCTTTTTGAGCCCCATTGAAATTGTTGTCTGCAAGTGCATTAAATTTGGAGAAGGTTTAAATTTTGTTTTTGTCTGGTAAAGGGTTAATATAAAAGATTCAAGGAGTCGTGTGCACAAACCGGACGGATAGCTAACAGATATTCCGTTGTATATTTCTAAGAAAATAAACCCGTGGAACCGAACTTTTACGTAATCTGCCTTTATTCGTTGGTTCTTTAAAATGGGAATTATGCACATACATTATCCTACATTATATCATCAGAAGAATATACATATGACCTATGTAACGAAACCTCAAATGGACCTTTTGGAGGAGGTAGAACAGAAGAAGCCGGTGTAATGCAGAGAAATGACCCTCCCCTACAAAATGACCTATGGGTCATTTCTTTACGTAGAGGAATGACCCGGGTCATTACTCTACATAGAAAAATAACACTCTTGGTTCATTTCTCTACGTAGAAAAATGACCCTGGGGTTATTCCTCTACGTAGAATAATGGCCCGGGTCATTCCTCTACGTAGAGAAATGACCCATAGATCATTTTGAAAGGGGGCGGCCATTTCTCTGCATTACACCAGCGTGTGCTGGGCTACACAGTAAAACAAACGCAGAATCCCGACTTTTTAACGACCCTGAAGAAGAAGGCGTTTGAAACCAATGGTTTCGAGCGTTTTCTCCTTTTCCCACTATGTTTTCAAAAGGATTCTTCCAGAGGGCATTAAAACAAAGCATCATCTCAGCCCAAAAAACTACCCAAAAGTTTTTTTGCCTTTTACTGAGCATATATATTTTTTCTAAATCAAATGACAGAAAGCGAAAGTGTTTGAAGGGGGAAAAAAAACTGTTTATGACAAATCCAGAAAGTTTTGCTTGTCGGGATCAATATATTCTTTTCCTGCAATGATTTCTATAGCTGTCCACTGCATACAAGAGTGTCAAAACTGGCATTGATTTTTGTACAGTTATTGTTTCCTATAAGCTGCACAAATCCTATAAATCCTAAAAACCGATGATCTGCCAATCTAAATGTCACACTATTTCCGATGTTTTCTATTAGATTGTAGCGCCTTATTGACGTAACCCTGTACCAAATGACAAAAGCTCAGACTAGCTGGAATCGAAAGCATTTCCAGATAACTAAATGAAATTCAATTTTGGAAGCGAAGAAAACTTTGTGGGAAAACAAAAAAAAAAAACGGTTGTTAGCAGCATTTTCTCCTTTTCACACATTTTCCCTCACTAATAGTTCTATCTTGGGACTTTGCGGTAAAAGGTTGAAATAATATCCTGATGGTTGATAACTTGATAACATCAAGGAAAGCTATCTGCACTCTACGCTGCAGACTTTTTATACCCTTTCAGTGCCATTGGGTTGATACAGAAATATGTATTTGTGGACGACACAGATCAAGATCCGACTTCACACGTGCAGTTTGATCTTGGACCTATACCGTCCGCATGCCTGCGCGAACTGCTGACCTGGGTCAATTCGTTTCGCTATTAACCCTTTACCCCATAAGGCATTTCCACTGTATCTCTAATTGACCCTAAATAATAGCAAGGATGAAGCTGTTCCTTATGTGTATATGACACCTTTTGATAGCATAGGAAAACATTCTAGCAAAAGGTGAAATTGCTCGTCACGAGCAAATTTACCTTTTGTCACAATGTTTTCCAAAGGCTCCTACAAGCAATGCGTGGAGATGAGTATGTTTGGAGTAAAGGGTTAAAGCATTTAGTCCCTTTTTTACAGGGCATGGTTCATATATTTTGCGTTTAAAGAGTAATATTCACTGCCGTAGACAATCAGACGCATTGGTTGAAAAAAAAAAAACGACAGTGACATTTATGATATTATGACAAAATTCCGTCTAAAGAGTAGTCGGTCAGTCGTTGTCTGCGCATGTCATATTCTTCGAAAATTCGACATGTTTTATATGACGCATCACTAGCCCCGAAAGCGGGCAGACTGTGATATTACGCCCTATAAAGTAGCAATGTAGAAAATAGCTTTTATCAATACATTTGAGGACAAATGAGACCTGCTTTAGCTCCAGATTTCTCTAAACTGCTGATCAAAGCTGATTGAATTGCACGAGGTAGCGTTTTATTGAGTAAACGTTTATTTTAATTTGAATTTCAAAGTAACGGTTGTCGCGTAGGAAAGTGGTTCGGTTCTGTACCTAGGATGCCCAAATTAGATAGATGAGTATTTATAGAATGCCATCTAGCGGGAGATCATGGTGAGCCAGTCGGTCAGAGAACCAATCAACTAGTTGATAAACAATGCAACTTTCAGTCACGTTTTCACGTTTCATTTTACGTCTAAAGACAACGTTGAAACAGGGAGACATGTTGAGGATTATTATTACTTCAAAATTGTCTTACTATTCTACCTTCCGAAAATAAAGTTTTATCATTATCACTATTATTATTCATGAAACTAATGGATTGATCAATCGGTTGGTCCGTCGTCTATCCATCCATCCATCCATCCATTCATCCATTAATTAATCAATCAATCAATCAATCAATTTGCTATCTCTCCAGGCTGTCCAGACAGAGGAAGTATCAAAAAGTTCAGGGAAAGAGTTACACAGGGTCAAACGTTTAGATCTGAGAGATACCGGTGGGCTGATCCGCGTCAAACGTCTGGAAGATGGCGAGATTCAGGTGAGTAGTTTGTACCAGTGCTTAGTTGCATTAATAGATGAATCAAAATCAGCAGAACCGGGCGATTTTGTAGGACCTGCTTATTATTATTATTTGCAAATCTAAAACATAAATCTGCTACACAGTTGAACAGACTGAACTATTAATGTGCAAGATGATCGTAGACCACGTATTTCACGCAGAACAATAGAAGTCGCAATATCTGGAACGCACGGGGCCATCTTGTCTTAACTTATTACTAAACGACAAAATTTTTGGCTCGTCCAACTCGAACGCATTTGCGAACAACAAAAGTGACTGAAAATTTGAAATTTGTTTTCTGAAGGGTGGTAAACATTGTGGGAAAAGGAGAAAATGAGGGTTATCAGCATTTTCTCCTTTTTCCACAAAGTTTTCCCAAGGCCTTTTTCTCAGGATCGTCAAAAGTAGGGATTGTGTGGTAATGGGTTAACACAATCCTGCGATAATGCAATTCTATGTTTTTATCAAAAATATAAATGAGCCATGCTCTGTGAAAAGGTCGCCTAATGCATTTGCATGTCAGTTTGCGCAGTCCGCGCAGGGAAAAGTTCCAACATGGCTCAAACGGTGCATTCTTACTTTAATAGAGTAGAAAACATTTTGTGAAAAGGAGAAAATGCTGGTTACCAGCATTTTCTCCTTTTCCCACAATGTTTTCAAAAGGCTTCTTTCTCAGGGTTGTTAAAAGGCGTCATTGTGTGGTAAAGGTTTAACATTGATTTAAGGACAGTGTTGACAAAAAAGATCAGAGTCGATACCCTATGCTATTTTTAAATTTTCTGCATGTCGAAGGACCGGTGTACCGCAGGTTTCGGTTGGTTGTTATAAAAATAGATTTTGTTGATCTATGACTATGTGATGACTTGCCTAGGTAAAGGGAACACGGAGATGCATCGCTTACCCCTTTTTTGCAAAAAACATGGCTTATATTATCTCTTTACCAAACGAAATAATTTTAGACTAGTCCAAATTGGAAGCATTTGCAGACGACAAAATTTAAGTGACTTCAAAATTGCAATTTGTTTTGGAAAGGGTAGAAAACATTGTTGGAAAAGGAGAAAATGCTAGTTACCAGCACCACTCCTTTTCCCTCAATGCTTTCAGAAGGCTTCTTTCTCCGGGGCCCGTATTCACCAACCATTCTTGACAATATTCTTAGTCTTATTCTCCAAGGTTTTCTAAATTTGTAAGTAACACAACTTCTGATTGGCTAAACCGAATCAGAAGTTGTGTTACTTACAAATGTAGAAAATTTTGAAGAATAAGACAAAGAACGTTCTTATGAATGGTTGGTGAATACGGGTCCAGGATTTCACATTGAATAACACTGCCAGAGATAGTATGATAATAACATTACAGTACGATGGTGATAACGCGATAGTACGATAATAATGGAATATCGTTAGGGGACTTAGGGCCATCGCTTATTAATTTGTTCGATTGTAATGGATGCCATGTTCGATATAGTTTGATGGTGATAACTCGATAGTTCGATGACGATAATGCAATAGAACGATGAAGATAACGCAATCGTAAGAAGGTGATAACTAGTACGAGGATGATAATGTGATAATACGATGGTGATAATGCAAAGGTACAATGATGATAACGCGATCTAGTGCGACGGTGATAACACGA
Source organism: Tridacna crocea (assembly GCA_943736015.1). NCBI lineage: Eukaryota > Metazoa > Mollusca > Bivalvia > Cardiida > Cardiidae > Tridacna > Tridacna crocea. The sequence continues at coordinate 26,216,822 of OX031062.1, forward strand.
TAGTATGACGATTATAATGTAATATTTAGTGCGATGACGCTAAAGCCATAGTATGATGATGAAAACACGAGATTACATCGCAATTTCATTATCGCACTATTGCGTTATCACCATCGTAGTAGGCCTACTGACTGTGATTTCACGTTTATATCATACTCGTACTATGGTGCATCGCGTTTAGAATCAACAAATTCATAGGCAATGGCCCTAACGGTATTCTGTACATCACAGCCATTTCTAGTGACAGAGTTTTGATATATCGCGGTATTCTGTACATCACAGCCATTTCTAGTGACAGAGTTTTGATATATCGCGGTATTCTGTACATCACAGCCATTTCTAGTGACAGAGTTTTGATATATCACACTCAACCCGTTTATTATTGTGGCGCCGCATGAGCGGCAGCACCATATTTTTATTCGCTTTTGAAAAGCACTTCATGGAGGCAGCCAAATTGTTTTCTCGACTTCCAGTCATCTCGTAATAAGATCATTTCGTACCTATGCCATTTCATACAATTTTGGATATTTTCCTAGCCACCTTTACTTGTTATTTTGGTCATTTCGTACTCACTTTGATCATTGCGTACCCATTTAGATCAATTCATACCCAGTTTTTCATATCAATTTGATAATTCAGTACCTAGTTTTAATACTACTTTCTGATGTTTGCCGAATGACAATTGCTTTTGTACATAGCTCCAATTGAACTTGCGTTAAATTTCGCCGAAGAACGGCTATGATTGTGTTTTACCGTTATTGCCTATTTCTTTTTTAAGTTTTTAGTGGGATTCTAAAGATTGTCTACGGCTTCGCAGTTCATTTCTCACCGATTTCTGCATACATTTATTTTGGACAAACTGAAATGCTTTAATGTGCCTTATGTCAGGAACAACTAATTTGTAGCGCCATGCATGTAATGCATCACAACTTTTCTTATCATTATATTTAACGAGCACATCAGATGATATGCAAATTATGCAATTGTGCTCTATTTATTCAAATTGCCTTTTGCAGCGATATTTAATATACTCAGGTCCTTAAATAAGTGTGCACTCAATTTTCTTTTATTTCTCATCGCATGCTTTACTGAAATTTGACATCATACTTTAGTTCAGAGTCTGTAGAAAATGCCAGGCTAATCAGATTTTGACTGCCAGAAAGTTTAAGTTAGGTTTTTGCATTTTAAATGAAGGTGGTATTAAAATCAAAGTTGCAAAAGCACTCAAAGCCTAAGGGAAAATTAAAGCAAGGTTTTTCTTGAAGTTCTTGTAATTTTTCAAGCAATATCTTATATCGATACAGGCAATTATTCGACCAGTGGAGCTAAAAAACCTAACTTTAATGTTACCTTGGTCTTTGAGTACTTTTGAAACTTGTTTTTGGTAACATCTATTTTGTCGTCTGCAAATGCCTTCAACCTGGACAATTCCAACCTTCTGTCGTTTTGTAAAGAGTTAAATAATAAGGCAGTGTATACATTACAGACGCCAGACAGAGTTCGTCGTGCAACAGACAACCTCGATGAAGGGTCAGAAGGCGATGAAACCGAGGATGAAAAGGAAAGGAAAGCCCTTTATGGCCCAAACTATGGTCCAAATGGGGACGATGAGACCCATTTGCTGAAGCTTATGTTGAATGGAGAGTTCCACCCAGATCAGGAAATCCATGAAGAACCGATAACAAAACGATTGGACAAACATTTCATGAAAATCAAACAAAAGTGGAAGTTGGCGATGAAGAAAAGGAAGCAACAGAAGTACCACCCACAGAAGAAGGTGGCCTCGAAGGTGAAACAAGGGGACTCAAAAGATTCTGTCACACAAAAAACAAAGAGAAAGCAATATCAAAAGAACAACAAAAATTAATGGGTTGCCTGCTTTTAGCATATGCATTTGAGTGGCTCGTATATTTTTGAATAACATTTATTTCAAAATTGGAAAGTTTCCTTCTTTAATATCATTTTACCCCTCTAATTCTAATGAAAGTTGAAAAGTAGTATAGTTATTGTTCTAGACAGAAAACATCGTCGGTTTACTTAAAAAACTTCGTAACTACAGCTTGTAACAAGCAGTAGTTACGAGGTTTTCGAAATGAACCAACATTTTGAATGCACTGTGAAAAATGAGGTTTATCCCTTTACCAAACAATCCCTGGTATTGACGACCCTGAGATAGAAGCCTTTAGAAAACATTGTGGGAAAAGGAGAAAATGCTGGTAACCAGCATTTTCTCCTTTTCCCACAATATTTTCTACTCTGCTGGAAACAAATTTCAATTTTTGAGTTAAGTTTATTTTGTCGTCTGCAACGGTGCTTTCATTTTGGACCAGTCTAAAATTTTGTCGTTTGAGAAAGGGTTAAAGCACCTCTGTGAAACAGTGCACCATGTAAGTCAATGGTGGATCTATAAAATCCCCTCTGCCAAACAATCGGGGAATCATAACATACAATGGTCCTTGGATATACAAAGAGTTTACTAACAGCAAAAAGTTTTGAAATAGGTCAGCCTACACAGACTGTGCAAGCTGACCTGGGTCAATACTTTTGTGCAGATGCATTAGACCCCCTTTTCATACAGCTTGAGTCAAGAACACTATTACTTTCCAAATGCTAAAATTTTAGAATGGGTTGACTTGAAAGCACTTGCAGACAACAAATTTAAAGTAACTAAAAAACGAAACTGGTTTCCAGCAGGGTAAAAAGCATTGTGGGTAAAGGAGAAAATGCTGGTTACCAACATTTTCTCTTTTTTCCACAATGTTTTCAAAAGGCTTCTTTCTCAGGATCTTTTAAAGTCGGAATTGCGTGGTAAAGAGTTAAGTATATCGTTTAATATGACTAATATTATTTAGCCCATACAGTTCCAGGATTCATTAAGTGGTGAAGATATAACCGAAATAAGTTTAGGATTATCGTTAACTCTATTGCAAGAGGCATAAGAATGAGATTTTGAAGAAAGCATAGATCAAGATCAGACTACACAGAACATTTAGTCTGAGCTTTACTGGCCATTCATAATGCATGCATGTATGATAAATTCTCTTGATTTTCAGTGCATTGTATTTCTTGCTGTCAAAAGCTGAAACAGTGTATACATGTATTTGGCAAGAACGGAGTCAAAATACCATTATAAGTTTTTTAATTCAAATTTTAAGACCTGTCTTCTATTTGGAAAGGATGCTTTTAACAACTCTTTAACTCATTACCAAACGACAATATTTTAGGCTTGTCCAAATCGAAAGCATTTGCAGACAACAAAATAAAAGTGACTGAAAATTTGAAATTTGTTTTGTGAAGGGTAGAAAAAATTGTGGGAAAAGGAGAAAATGCTGGTTACCAGCATTTTCTCCTTTTCCCACAATGTTTTCTTATGGCTTCTTTCTCGGGGGCGTCAAAAGTAGGGATTATGTGGTAATGGGTTAAATTAAGTCTCAGATTTGCATGGAAATGGTTAAAAATAGAAATTCTGAATAGTTGGAAAATGATATCCACAACTCAAAAAAAATAAAAAAAATATACAAGAACTTTCACAGGTACTGCTTACACTGGTACATGTATCACAATAATTTCATAAATTTTAATAGCTGTTTGGTGTTTGAATAAATTAGCACAAATTATTTCGGATTCTAGTTTTAGTCGAAACCTTTCCTTTTTTCATGACCACAGCAGACCCACTCTCTTGCACTCCGGATCATTCACATTCATGTGAGAGTAACGAATGACAACTCTGCTCGGAGACTGCAGTGGGCCTACAAAGCACAATCAACATCAATCCTTGCTCACAAAGGTCACTTGCAATAAGCCCATAACAATTATTAATTTGAGCATCCTATGGCAAAAGGGGGCTTAACTCTTTACCAAGGGACAAAATTTCAGCCTGGTCTAAATTTAAAGCATTTGCTGACGACAAAATAAACATTGTTCAAAAAATGAAATTTGTTTTAGGAAGGGAAGAAAACATTGTGGGACAAGGAGAAAATGCTGGTCACCAGCATATTCTCCTTTTCCCGCAATGTTTTCAGAAGGCTTTTTCTTTAAGGGCATCAAAACTCTGTACTGTGTGGTAAAGAGTCAATGCTTTTCCTTAAATCTTTACCACACAATCCCGACTTTTAACACCCCTCTGAAAGAAACCTTTTGAAAACACTGTAGAAAAAGAAAAAAAATGCTTGTACCCAGCATTTTCTCTTTTTTCCCATGATGTTTTCCTACCTTCCTAAGACAAACTTCAATTCTTTATTCACATGCATTTTGTCGTCTGCAAATGCTTTCAATTTGGACCAGTCTAAAAATTTTGTCGTTTGGTGAGGACTTATTGCCTTTTCTTGCATCATCTGATCTATATTTTGTGAAATATTGTTATGCGATAAAAAGAATCTGACATTTGTGGGCTGTTGAGATAAGATTTTATCAAACTTGTCAAGGAAAATGTTATTAAGCTCGCCAAAGGCTTGCTTAATAACATTTCACTTGACTTGTATAATAAAATCTTATCTCAAAAGTCTACTCATGTCAGATCCTATATATACGAAGCAAGTCATATTATAAGATTATGGATTCATAAAACCCATTTTGAAAACAACCAACTGGACTATGAAGTATACTGGATCTTTAACCCTTTCCCAAACAACACACTCTTTCAAATCCAAAGAGTTTGCAGACGACATTTCAAATTTGATAAAAATTGCAGAAAGTTCTACAAATGGGTAGAAAACACTGTGGGAAAAGGAGAAATTGCTCGTTACGAGTAATTTCTTCTTTTCCCACAGTGTTTTCAAAAGACTTGTACTGCAGACACATAAAAACAAGGGCTTGTTTGGGAAACGATGAATTCTTTACCACACAATCCGGATTTTTAACTACCCTCAGAAAGAAAGCCTTTAAAAACATTGTGGGAAAAGGAGAAAATGCTGGTAACCAGCATTTTCTCCTTTTCCCACATTGTTTTCTACCCTTTCCAGAGCGAATTTCAATTTTGATTTAAATTTATTTTGTCGTCTGCAAATGGTTTTAATTTAGATTGGTTAAATATTTTATCGTTTGATATAGAATTAAGCTGCAGAAGACTGACCAACAGGAAAAAGTATTTGAAACCATCTTTAACTCATTACCAAACAACAAAATTTTAGGCTTGTTCAAATTGAAAGCATTTGCAGACGACAAAATAAAAGTGACCGAAAATTTGAAAATTTGAAATTTGTTTTGTGAAGAGTAGAAAACATTGTAGGAGAGTAGAAAATGCTGGTTTCCAGCATTTTCTCTTTTTCCCACAATGTTTCCTTTTGGGTTCTTTCTCAGGGTCATCAAAAGTAGGGATTGTGTGGTAATAGGTTAAGAAACAAAAACATCAGGTATGTCCAATTCGGAAGGATTTGCATACAAACATATGAAATGTGGCTAAAATGAAGATTTCGTGTCTGTTAGGCTGGAAAACATTATTGGCAAAGTGACTGAAAATTTGTAATTCGTTTTGTAAAGGGTAGAAAACATTGTGGGAAAAGGAGAAAATGCTGATAACCAGCATGAGTATCAGCATTTTCTCCTTTTCCCACAATATAATTGTTTTCCTAAGGCCTTTTTCTCAGGGTCGTCAAAAGTAGGGATTGTGGGGTAATGGGTTAACACAACCCTGCTATAATGCAATTCTCTGTTTCTGTCCAAAATATAGATGAGCCATGCTCTATGAAAAGGTCGCCTGATGCATTTGCATGTCATCCATCGCAGTCCGCGCTGTCTCACTTGGGTCAAAGGAGAAAATACAGATTAAAATTGATAGCCATGTAAGTCAAATTTCATGTGTTGTTTGGAAAGGCTTTCAAATTTGAACAATTCTGAAATTTTCTGAACAGTTGAAATCCACTATGCACAATAAACCTTATTTTTTTTTGGATGAATTATGATGCAATCAGGAAATCTCAAAGAGGTCCATCCAAGCACTGATAACCAGTATTTTCTCCTTTTTCCACCTTCTATGTGTTAATAAAAATGACTATTCCAATACAGGCAAAGATATGAGCTAAACATATTTCAAGATTGTTTAGCTTGAATGTGTTACAATGTGATGATAGTGCAGATCCTAGATCAAACTGTACATTCTTTACTGTATGATCTTGATCTGTATTTACTGTATAAGCAAACTAATTTCTTCTTGGCACTCTATTCGTATGAATTAAATTCTCTGGCCTTTAGCAAATGAACTTAAAAAACTACAGGTATATAGCATGACTAGTGGACTGCCTGGGCAAAATCGATAAGGACACATTTCAAGACAAAATTTCACAAACTTTTTTCAGTTATGATTCTACATGTATTTAATTTCACATAAATACTATACAATGTGTATCATCGCAAAAACAATATAACTCTTAGAAAGCCTACAAACTACGAAATGTACCGGTACACTTTCAGTTTATAAACAAGAGTTTAACATTCCAAACCCAGGCTTTTTTGTCAAAAATATTGGCCAGGCTGGGTACAAGATCAGAAAACATTTTCCATGCAATCTGATCTTGACCACTATTGTAGGCATTCAAGGTATAATCACAGACAAGCAAATAATTAAAACAATTTAACTTCTTACCACAAGACAAATATGTATATGTAGACATGCCCAACATAAAAACATGATTTTTTTTTTCAAATGACCATCCAAATATTACTCAGATGATAAGATTTTTTTTTTGATAGTTTAGAAAACATGGAGGGAAAGAGAAAATTATGGTAGCCAGCATTTTCACCTTATTTTCACGTTTTCAAAAGGCTCCTTTCTCAGATACTTAGTGCTAAAGAGTTAACTCTTTACCACGCAATCCCTGGTTTTTATGACCTAGAGGAAGAAGCCTTCTGAAAACATTATGGGGAAAGAAGAAACTGCTGGTAACCACAATACTTTCCCGCAATGTTTTCTACTCTTCCCAAGTCAAGTTTCAATTTTTAAGTCATGTTTATTTTATCGTCTTCTACTGCTTTCAAATTGGAACAGTCTAAAATTTCATCATTTGGTAAAGGGTTAACAAATTCATAGTTAGGCCTATTTTCTCATCTACCATATCCCATTACCTCACAATCCCTACTTTAGAAGACCCTGAGAAAGTAGCCTTTAGAAAACACTGTGCAAAAAGGAGAAAATGCTGGTAACCAGCATTTTTTCCTTTTCCCACAATGTTTTCTTCCCCACCCAAAACAAAAATCATTATAGATGATAATTTCTGTATTTGATATGGTTGAAAACATTGTGGGAAAAAGAGAAAATGCTGGTAATCAGCATTTTCTCCTGTTTCCCACAATTATATTTTCAAAATCCTTCCATTCAAGAGCTGTGAAAACCAGGGATTATTTGGTAAAAATGGCCAACAGTATGCAGTTGATCTCTCTTTGTCAACATTTCTTTTCCCTTTTCCCCTGCATTATTTCAACATCACTATTCCTTTTTTCACTGTTTGGTGATCTTCATTTTCTGAACATTACAAATAGTGTGCCACAAAACAAAATTTTGGACTTGTAAACAACATTGTGGAGAAAGGAGAAGTTGGATTCCAGCATTTTCTTCTTTTCACAAAATGTTTTTCAAAAGCCCTCTCTGTCAGGGTTGTTAACTTTTGATTGTGAGGTGAGGGGTTAAAAGACATAAAGAATTAGAAAAGTCAATTTCGAAAGCATTTTGCAGATTAAAAAATGTGTTACTATAAACAATAGATTTATCTTGCAAACAGCAGAAAACATTGTGGAAAAAGGGAAAAACGTGTTACCAACCTTTTTTTTGTCTCCCAAGATTTTTTCAAAATCCTTCATTCTTAAGATGGAATAAAGATTTAAGACTTATGAGTATATGAAAAAAGGTTTTGAGACAGCAAATTAAGTCCTTCTAAAATTGTAAATAAAATGGCTTATTCTGGTATAAAGAAATTGCCATTACAAGATTTTCTCAATCAAAGTTTCTCTTATGACAGTCACACAATACAGGGTCACCTGATCTTGGTCGTCAACACTGTCCTTAAATCAATGTTAACGCTTTACCACACAATGATGCCTTTTAACAACCCTGAGAAAAATGCCTTTTGAAAACATTGTGAGAAAGGGAGAAAATGCTGATTACCAGATTTTCTCCTTTTCACCCGATGTTTTCTACCCTATTAAAGAAAGAATGCACCATTTGAGCCATGCTGGAACTGCTGTCTGCAACTGCTTTCAATCTAGACAAGGTAAAAAATTTGTCCTCTGGTAACAGGTTAAGCAACCTCATATAAATCTATTCTTTTAGTAAAACTATTATTTTAGTAAAAAAATCTGGTTTTTTTTCATCATAAAAAATATGAAAAGGAATTCAAAGCTTATAAACAATGTTCATTACATTATCAAACAATCCCATGTTTCCACCCAGAGGGTGAAGATCTTTGACCCTTAACACATAATCCTGTGTTTTGACAACCTTGGCAGAAAAGTCTTTTGAAACACTGTAGGAAAAGGAGAAAATGCGGATAACCAGCAATTTCTCCATTTCCCAAACTGCTTCCTACTCTTTGACTCTTTACAGTACCATACAACAAAATAATAGACTGGTCCAAATTCAAAGCATTTGCAAATGACAAAATAAATGTAACTGAAAAATCGAAATTTGGTTTGGGAAGGGTACAAAACATTAGGGGAAAAAGAGAAAATGCTGAATACCAGCATTTTCTCCTTTTTCCACAATATTTTCCAAAGACTTCTTTCTCATTGTTGTAAAAATTCGGGATTGTGTGGTAAAGAGTTAAAGAGAGTTAACCAACCCAGCCATGAATTTGCATCACATTGGACCTTGTTCATTGACTGAAAATCTCCCCAACATTTTTCAACTCAGCAGGTAATTCTATTGTTTGGAGCAGACTTCCACATTTACATTCTAAAAAACTGCAATGTGAACAACAAAACCCTTTTACTCGATTTGAATGGCATTGGTCAATGGAAATTACCACACATGTCACTTCAATACTTACTCGAAAATAGAATTTAAAGAAGTACCTAGGTACATATATGTATCAAGATTTGTATGGAAACATTCAAGGAAACAGTCATTTCATTATCAAAACCTTTATCCCCATTTTAATAAGGTGTAGGAGCAGAAAGAATTCCCATTTAACTCTTTACCAAGCAATCCTGTAATTTTGGAAGCTCTGAGGAGAGGCCTCTTGAAAACACATTTGAATTTATTCCTTTTCCTTCACATTTTCCTGATAACCTTTGGGAATATCATCTGCAGATACTTTCAGCTTTGATAAGCTTAAATGCTAAATACTTAGGAGTAAGTTTGTGTAACTCAGCCAGCTCATAAACCATGGTGCAGTTATTTTTCTCCTAAAAATTTAGAATTTTGAGTTCAAATGCTTTCAATAATGAAAAGTCTAAAATTTTGGTTTTTGGTAAAGAGCTCAACTTTGACAACATGTTTCATTTCTAGAATTAACATAGAACAAGGTAACATCCATCCATCCATCCATACATACATACATATAGTTAAACATTGATCTACACCTCAACAATTCATAGTCATATCACAAGACCATGCTGATATGTATATCAATACACAGATATGTATGATAATAGTTTGCAGACATATTAACTTTTTACAAAATTATGGCTACACAGAACTTGAGACATTTTACTGAGTAGATATAGGTGAAGTGAAGGAATCGAATTCAAACACAAAAAAGAAACAAAGAGACTGTTTGTTGAATAAATAACTAATCAGGAGCTATTTCATCAAGTTTTCAAACACCTACAGAGTTCTGCTGACGATGCGCCATTGCAGGATCGGTGTTATAAAAATTACAGATGGCCCAAAAAAAATATGTCCGAGGGGACATCTGGCGCATTAAAAATACAAGCCATGCAATGTAGGTACGAAGATTAATAGGGACAAGTTCACTGGAAGTCTGTTTTGTTCAAATCAATTTCACTTCCATGTTTTCCCCAAAGTCGTTTTAAGGATCGTAATGGCAATTCTGATTGGCCTAGTACTTAATGAAAGTTGACTTCCCCAAATTTTGAGCAAACGAGTTTCGTTTTCGCAAGTAAACAGATAGCGGTTTCATTTTTCATTCTGCATCAAATGATCGCCCTCTGGGCAACCCGAAATGCCGAAATGTGACACTTCTCAGTGTATGAGGCACTAATTTTTCTTTGGCCCTTGAAGCGCAGGAAATTCTTTGTAAATAAGAATCAATAAAACAGATAACTGCTAAATCATCATACAAAATGTTTGATTTTTATTCGGTATTCTGTCTCTAGTCTGTAATTGTATTTAATCTATGTCCAAACTTCAGTCATGGCCCTATGTTGTAAACAGGTGGCCCCACTTTTTGGGCTTGGATGGGCCATTGGCCCCATAAGGTAAAAAGCTTGGCAGAACTCTGACCTAGCTATCACTTCTGAATGGCATATGCCATGGATTTTAAATAGTATTTGACAAGTTATTCTATACTTCTAGTATTTGACAAGTAACTCTTTACTTCCTTTTGGATGGTACAGTATATCTTACATGTTTGATACTGGGCAGAATAAATTGTTAGTTTGCAGTCTGGTCTTGAACCTTTCTGAAACAGTGAAATAAATGGTAACCACGTAAATTGTAATTTATAAAGTAGAAGGCATTTGGAACCCTAGCTAGAAAAAGGGAAAACTTTGTTGGCCAGTATTCTTCTTTTTTTCCCTAAATATTTACCATCCTTTAGTAGACAAATCTGAATAATCTTAAATTCTTAAGTCGTACAAGAGTTGGAAAAATGTTTTTAAAACTAGCGTTCTAATTTATCATGTAATTGGAATGTTTGAAATATTTTTCCAAAAATTCGAAATAATATAATTCGAAATCATTACTTTACACCCCTATACTCATTTACTTGAATTAATTAATGGTTCCATCTGTTCTATCAACCATGTTGCTCCTTCATGGAGTCCTTCACCAGTCAGTCCATTTGAGGCACATATATGCCATGGCTTGTTGGTAATTTTGTCTAGGCCCATCAATTGTGATACTTTAACGCTTGAAGCTGCTTCACGGATGTCCATTTTGTTTGCATAAAACAAGATTGGAACGCGTCTTTTTTGTATGTCCGTATGGTTAAGAAGATTCTCAAGCTCTTCTTTTGCAACAGCTAGCCTCAGTTTATCACTGCTATCAACAACAAAGATTATTCCATTGCAATCCCGATAATAGGCTTCCCACATGTTTCGATACCGACCTTGGCCTGACATGTCAAATGCTGTTATTTTGAGACCTTTCTTCTCAATTCTCTCCACATTAAAACCCACAGTAGGTACCACATCGGTTGATGTAGTGTCTTCATCTTTTAGTCTATTTAAAATACAGGTTTTTCCGCTATTATCAAGTCCAACAACTAATACATTAGCTTCCTTTTTCTTTAATCCGAAAAAAGCTGCCAACTTTGTGAAAAATCCCATGATCGGCTACTTTGCGTCCACGACTATCACGTTTACTTCAATTATTAAACATAAGTGAATATTCACAGGCTTAAAATATAGTTCCCTCCTGATTCACTTTCAGTATAGAGGTTTTCAGTGAGCTTGTTTTGGTCCATGTATCTCGTTTCTTTCTGAGGGTGCTAATGTCTGAAGTCGATTTCTTTTGGAAATGGTAACATATGAAAACAAAAATATTTCCCACAATGCAACAACTACTTCCTGTTTCCGTATAGACTGGTATCCTGCCGCGTCACCCATCCACTTCCCGGTGTCACACCAATCTGTTGGAAATGAGAGGAAAAACCACCACTGTTGACTCTGTATAATTTTATTTGCAAATCGATTACTCTTTTTTCCCATAAATTTCGACATGGTATACCAGTAGTTTACAATAAAGCATCTGATGTTTTTTTGTGTGTGTTATTCCAGTTCAAACACGACTAAATCACAGTGTGAATCGTAGAATCTTGTCATAGGCACAAGATAGTTTCTTACATCGAAACTACCACTTTTCTTTTTGATTCGTATCGTTGGATTTTAGAATGATTTTGCATAAATGACTGACATGAACAAACAGCATGTTGCAAGCAAAATTATGTTGCCAGCTTTAAAGGTCAAGTTCACGGTGGCTGGCAAAAGTTTTTGCACAGACAGCGTAGGATGCAAGTCGTAGTTCAAATTAGAATCTAGGTAGATCATGCAGGTATCTGTCTAAAAAGAAGGGGGGGGGGGATTACTTGCCCAATGTACGTATTACTCAGTTGTTCAGCAATGTATACGTATTACTCACAGTTGTTCAGATGTCTTATAGTAAAAAAAAAAAAAAAAAATGAATAAAGAATTTAGAGAGGATTTGAAATAAAAGTATTTAATTAACCCAATTACCAGACGACCAAATTTTAGACTGGTCCAAATTGAAACAAATTGCAGACGACATTTTAAAGAGCATTTAAATTGAAAATAAGTATCATATAGGGTAGAAAACATTATGAGAAACGGAGAAATTGCTTGTTACAAGTATTTTCTCCTATTCTCACAATGTTTTAGTGCGTCAAAATGCGGTATTGTGTGGCAATGGGTTAATAATGGAGAATATGACTGTTATTTCAATTTATCAACAGGAATGTTCAAGAATGTTTCCCTCTGCTTTTTATTTAAAAAAAAAAAAAGATCATTCTAGATGGAAAAGGTCCTTTTATCTGAATGTTATAAATTATGCTCTATGAAAACCTGTATTGTATTACTTATTAATAACATAATAATTCATCGGCCGTATGAATAATGGCACGGTAGGTTTACATTGTGCCTGTTGTAATACACGGTATACAACGGTGGCCAGTTCAAACGGTGGCCAGTTCATGGCCAGTTCAGACCCAATCTCCGAGCAGAGTTGTCGTTCGTTACCTCACAATGTAATGATCCGGAGTGCAAGAGAGTGGTTTAGACTGGTTACCGCCCCTGATACTACTACGTGTATAGGTAATACACGGTATACAACGGTGGCCAGTTCAGAGAGTGGTTCAGACCAATTTAGGGTTCCAGTTGAACTGGCCACCGTTGTATACCGTGTATTACAACAGGCACAAGCTAATCGTACCGTGCCCTGTGATTGGATAATTGATACGGCCAATGAAACGGCTCGATACATATATCGAGTAACCTGACAATGTGCTCAGTTGACTTTATTTCATTCTTATTTTGATTATTATGTTATTAATAAATAATAGAATACAGGTATTCATAGAGCATAATGTATAACTTTCAGATAAAAGGACCTTTTCCATCTAGAATGATCATTTTTTTTTTTTAAATAAAAAGGAGATGGAAATATGAACATTCCATTGTGAGAAAAGAAGAAACTAAACTTGTAACAAGCAATTTCTCCTTTTCTCACAATTTTTTCTACCCTATATAGTACTTATTTTCAATTTAAATGCTCTTTAAAATGTCGTCTGCAATTTGTTTCAATTTGAACCAGTCTAAAATTTGGTCGTCTGATAATGGGTTAATTAGATACTTTTATTTCAAATCCTCTCTAAATTCTTTATTCATTTAATTTTTTGACTATTAGACATCTGAACAACTGAGTAATACATAGATATTCGGCAAGCAATTTTCCCCCCTTTTAATTCCCCCCCCCCCAACACTTGTTAGTAAATGTTGAAACATGCTTCTTTACTCCTTACAAAACAAAGAAATTAAATATTAAGGGAGAATTAAATGATAATTAGACACCACATGTGTTTTATTGCCCCTAGGCTTATCTCTGCAGGCTTCTTCAAAGGGACAACAGACTTTAATCTTTGAGAATTGCAACCTACAATTCAATTTATAAGATAATTGATTATCTTATTACCCTTTCTGCTTTATCAAGTACAAACTTGTGCATTATATTTGTTATTTTGGTGTTATTTTTTTTTGTAAAAATTCAACGTCAGCACTTGAAAATTTTTCATGTATTCATTAATTTAGCTTTTATTATAAACATAAAAATCAAATGATACTCTTATAATCATTAACATTTTTTTTTCTATCAAATTTTAGACATTCAGCTATTGTTTGTTGAAATGATTCCATGCATAAGTAATTATATTATGATCGCAAAACAATCACTTTAAAAGACAGTAATATTGAAAATTATTTTCATAGCTATTGCTTTTTACATCCACCAAAAACATACACACAAAAATCAAGAGACGCTACTCTAAGTTACTACTTGCACAGTTACCTCGCCTAATACGGGCAGAATTCGCCCCGTATCGATTAGCCTATACCGGTCCCTATACACGTAGCAATCTCCGAGCAGAGTTGTCGTTCGTTACCTCACATACATCTCTGCGATGGGCTAAATGACAAGAATCTTGTCAAACCGAGGAAAAGATGTTTTGTTACTGTTCAGCTGTTTCATATGTAAAATTGTAAGTTAGACAAAGGAAATATGATTCTGGATACATTATAGGCGCGTTCAAACTGATGAATTTACCTGTATAAAATGGAACTAATTTTTTTGAGCCTCTTCACTTTTCAGAATCTTACGCCGATTTTAACAAAAATGGCTGCGCCCATGAATGATGACAACTGATTTGAGACACCGCTGGATCTAAGTTTGTACGATTAAAAATCAAGTTATCGTCCTTTAAAGATATTTAGGCTTTTCAGAAAATCCCTCTTTTGTTCATTTCCTATCACTAAGTCTGATTGGTCCCATGCTGTTCGAACAGCACACGAAACAATCGATATTGGTCTTTCTTTTACCGGCGTTTGTGTAGCCATTTTGAGTTATGGTCATGTGACAAAAATATGACGTAATGACGGGCTACTTTCTGAGCCCACTACAGAGGTAAATGTAATGATCCGGAGTGCAAGAGAGTGTACACCACATTTCTTTCACTTTGGTTTCTTCTATAAACGTGATGGGGCTCTTTTTTGTACAGTTATAATTAACTTTGGTTGAGTAAAATGGAAGGCAATAATGCGCAGTTACAATCTTTTCAAAACCAGTGAAGAATTCACTATAGACACTTTGGTTGGCAGATACATAAGTTGGGACGAACAAGCCCGGACCAACGAGAAATCAGTTGGGACGAACAAGCCCGGACGAACAAGCCCGGGCGAACAAGCCCAGGGACGAACAAGCCCGTTACCGGGGTAACAAGACGTTTCGCCCCCAAGACGTTTCCCCCCTGGTCGTTTCGCCTCTTTTTTTCACCCCTAGTCGTTTCGCCCCCGAACCCTAGTCGTTTCGCCCCCAAAATAATTTAAAGAGAGAGAAAAGCAGAGAGAGAATAAGCACCTTTATAGAAAAATGGTTCTTGAATGATAGTGTATATTAAGAATTATTGCGATATTTCTAATTATAATTTTCTAAAAAGAAGAAGAAATAAATATTAATATGTGTGTTCGCCGATTTAAGTGTCCTTCATAGTCTTTGAACTTGAACTTTTAACACAAAAAATTAAAACATTAAGGGTTTTCATCAATACCCTTGATCACCTTGTTTATTTGGTTGAGTTATTAATCACACATTTTTCACACAATAAATGCGACTAATGCCGAGGTGTGAAAATACATGCTTTATGCAAAATTAAACTTCTTTCATGATATCATTAGCACTTTTACCGGGTAAGTATTCTAAATTGGTGGGTTGGTTCTTTGACAGTGTCGATATTAAGCAATGGTTGAAAATGTAAAGTGCTCATAATTGGTTTATCCTTTGTTTCAAGAAAATCTTTTATACACCGACAAAAGGGATCATCATCATTTATCTTTGAAATTGATGTAAGTTGTTTAAAGGATACTAGGACGGAATTATGCCAGTTTTGTTCATTTCATGTCAGGAAGAAGTAAATTTTAGCACCAAAATTCTATTTCTTATGATAGGTGTTAGGGATGGCAGCATTGATTTTGTGGGACTGGTGAGCTTTTATTTTCGTGTTATATAGTTTGATAGCATGTTTTCCCCATTGTACTCTCTCTGCTTCAACAGTTGCATGTTTAGGGACTGAAAAAAGTATTCTTAAAAGTAAGATTTGAAAAGCAATGCTACGTGTACACTCTCTTGCACTCCGGATCATTACATTTACCTCTGTAGTGGGCTCAGAAAGTAGCCCGTCATTACGTCATATTTTTGTCACATGACCATAACTCAAAATGGCTACACAAACGCCGGTAAAAGAAAGACCAATATCGATTGTTTCGTGTGCTGTTCGAACAGCATGGGACCAATCAGACTTAGTGATAGGAAATGAACAAAAGAGGGATTTTCTGAAAAGCCTAAATATCTTTAAAGGACGATAACTTGATTTTTAATCGTACAAACTTAGATCCAGCGGTGTCTCAAATCATTTGTCATCATTCATGGGCGCAGCCATTTTTGTTAAAATCGGCGTAGGATTCTGAAAAGTGAAGAGGCTCGAAAAAAATAGTTCCATTTTATACAGGTAAATTCATCAGTTTGAACGCACCTATAATGTATCCAGAATCATATTTCCTTTGTCTAACTTACAATTTTACATATGAAACAGCTAAACAGTCACAAAACATCTTTTCCTCGGTTTGACAAGATTCTTGTCATTTAGCCCATCGTATGTGAGGTAACGAACGACAACTCTGCTCGGAGATTGTACACGTAGTAGTATCAGGGGCGGTAACCAGTCTAGGTTCCAGTCTGACTACGCAACGCCTAAACCAAACTGGAATATTTTCTCGTTTAATATAGTGCGTTGTCTGCGCATGTCATATTCTTCGAAGATTCGACTGTCTTATATGACGCATCACTACTAGCCCCGAAAGCGGGCTGACTGTACATAATATTACGCTCTATAAAGTAGCAATGTTGAAAATAGCTTTTACGTATCAATACGTTTGAGGAGAAATGAGATCATAGTTGAGTGAATAGCACGAGGTAGCGTTTTATTGGGTAAACCTTTTTTTGTTTTAAATTCAAAGTAACGGTTGTCGCGTAGGAAAGTGGTTCGGTTCTGTACCCAGGATGCCCATATCAGATAGATGAGTATTTATAGAATGCCATCTAGCGGGAGATAATGAATATAGTGCGACTAGCCTATATGTAAACCGTCTCATTCAACTTAAACCCCAAAATAAAGTTTTAGTAATAAATCAAGAGAGAATGAATTTTTTAATGTTTTGCATTTTAGCAAAATAAGACTCAATGTGGAAAATGGACCAATTGTGGAAAAAAATTGCTTTCATTACCTAACTCTCAGTTGCAAACATAATTATGTGGACTAATATTATTACAAAAATTTAGAAAGCAAGCTATTTTGGTCTAAACAAAATTGTATTAATCTGGTTTGGTGTAGGAAGTTTCATATATATATCATATTAAAATGTTTCTGTCAATAGATATGAATATAGGCCCCTGTTTGAGATCCCAGTGTCGGATGATTTAACCTGTATTCTAATGAAGGGCATATAACAAGATGTATTTCTGTGGTCTTACCAGAGCTCCGGATAAAGGAAGTGATTTTGATTTTAAAATTGAAAATATCAATTTTTCTCCACCAAAACCTGTGTTATGGATATTCATTAGATTTGTCTCATCAAGACTATTCTAATGGGTACCCCACAACACAGGGCTTGAAAGAAAATAATGGATTTAGAATACCATCACTCCCCTTATCTGGAGCTCTGGTCTTACTGTCGTCGTCTACCTTGTTTATTACAATGACTCAAATGCAGGGCCTAAATCAATGCCAAGCTAGTTACGCCTGGATCCTTAGTGTCCTCTATATGCATGTATAGCCAGGGTTCGCATATTAGAATCCTAGTTTTGGCCGACCGTCACATCGCACTTCAGTTTAACCCATTACCACACCATCCCTACATTTGACAACTCTGTGAGAGAAGCCTTTAGAAAACAATGTGGAAAAGAAAATGTTGGTAACCAGCATTTCACATTTTCCCACAATGTTTTATATTCTTCAGAAATCCGGGCAAATTTGAAATTTTAAGTCACTTTTATTTTGTCGTCTGTAAATGCTTTCGACCTGGACAATCCTAAAATATTGTTGTTTTGGTAATGAGTTATTTTCTGTTTTGCACATCTCTACTGCGGGACAAAATCTAATGTAGTCGTAAAGTGCCACGTTGGACCAGCCTGCGCAGACTGATTCGAGACGACACTTTATGCAAGCCTTGTCCGAACGCCTCTTTTTGGCGTGTTGCAGGCCATATTTGGCGCTACGGTGATAAGATAAAGATTCTTTCTAACCGAAAGTATCTGTGGATGACAAATTTGTCTCAAATAATAGGAAAACGTCACAATTCATAATTTTATAGCGAAACAACGTTATTTGAAAAGTAGAAGGCTCTCTCGCTCTCTCGCTGGAAGCGGGGGGGGGGGGGGGGGGGCGGAGGGGGGGGCCATTTCACCAAATGAAAGGAACACCACTTTTGTGGAGCTCAACTTTATGCCAAGTATAAGGCTTAAAAGTATGCAAAATGTGCAGGTTTTATTTACAGTTTACAAGACGACCCTACGGTTTGTTCATTTTGAAAATGAAACAGGGGTTTGTCGATACCTCAACAGTTATTCAAGAATAATAAATGTTTTACTGTACATCAGCTTTTCTTTATCTATTCTAGTAAATTGATTGAATTAAACGATTATATAGAAAGAAGTTAAATACGCCCGTCTGTCTTTGATACCAAACAAATACTTAAATTCTGTTTTAAAATTAATACAAAAAAATTCACCCAACAACTATATATAGAATCAAAACGCTAAGCCCTGGAAACCCGTAATGGCGTATAGATAGACGTAGCCCGGGGGTACTAACTGTTGAAACCAACAGAACAAAGGAAGTGAACACTACCCGATATCGATGAAAAAAAAATCTGTTTGAAGTTGCTCCCGTTTTCTTCGTATTTCTTCTTGCAAAAATGAACACTTAATTAACAAGAATTGTCATGCAATGATACTGACTTTGACAGACGAGTGATCATTGTGGAGAAAGGAAAAAAATGTTTTTAGGAAAAAGACATTTGAAACGTAAGGAATGAAGATGAATCCTTTTGAAGACAACAAAATAAACGTAACTCAAAAATTGAAATTTGTTTTCAGCAGGGTAGAAACAATGTGGGAAAAAGAGAAAATACTGGTTATCAGCATTTTCTTCTTTTCCCATAATGTTTTCAAACTGCTGCTTTCACAGGGTTGTTAAAAGTTGGGATTGTGCGGTAAAGGTTTAAACAGGAATATGAACTTAGAGACTTCACTTTGTTTTAATGATAATTCTTAACCCTTTACAGTACAATCCCTGGTTTTCATGACCCTGAGATAGAAGCCTTTTGAAAACATTGTGGGAAAAGGAGAAAATGCTGATAACCAGCATTTTCTCCTTTTCCCACGATGTTTTCTGCCCTGCTGGAAACAAATTTCAAATTTCTAGTTACAGTTATATTGTGGTCTGCAAGTGCTTTTGATTGGGACCAGTCTAAAATTTTGTTGTTGGTAAAGAGTTCAGTAATTACACACAGAAAACTGAATATTTTTGTAAAATACATGTATATATGTGTACAGAACTGCATTGTTAAATAAATAAGGTTTGTTTTATGAATTTCTATCTTTTCATCTTGTCATTCTTTTTACCCCATTCCACACAATCCTGAGTTTTAACAACCCCAAGTAGAGGAGGCTTTTGAAAACACTGTAGGCTTTCTAAAACATTGTAGGAAAAGAAAAAAATGTTGGTAACTAGACAGGATGCCTTTGAAGAAAAAGAAGGCTTTTTAACCCTTTACCACTCAATGATGACTTTAACACCCTTGAGGAAGAAGCCTTTGTAAAACACTGCAGGAAAAGGAGAAAATGCTGGAAACCAGCATTTTTCTCTTTTTTCCCACAGTGTTTTCTAACCTATCAGGATCAAATTTCATTATTTGAGTCACATTTGAATTGTTGTCTGCAAATACTTTCAAGTTGGACGAGGTCAAAACTTTGTCGTCTCGTAAAACACACAGTTAAAACATTGAAGATTTTTGGAAACATTGTGGGAAAAGAAGAAAATGCTGGTGACCAGAAGAGAAGTCTGTCGGATAAAGAGATGGCTTTTGAAAACATTGTTGGAAAAGAAGAAAATGCTTGTGACCAGAAAAGGAGAATTCTTCTGAGAAATCGACAGCTTTTGAAAAAATTGTGGGAAAAGATGAAAATGCTCTGTAGCTCAGCTGGTAACAACATTTGAGGGAGCATGTTGCTGGTACAAATCTCCAGCTTGCCAATTTCTCTCAGAGAATTTATGATAGTCATTGCAACAGGATACATTCCTATCTTGCTTCTGAATAACCTTGTATGATGCCCTAGATGGTTATGTGGGAAAGCAGCCAATTACTTGGGAACAACATATTGAAAAGTGCTGGAAAAGAAATGCTAGGAAAGCATGGATAGGTGAAGTGGCTGCGGCTGTGATATCATTGAAAGTATTTTATTGTATCAACTCTTAGGCTGCTCAGTGCAACTCAAGGACCTTTTGCAGACAGTGTTGGTCAAGATCAGATTGCACAGAACATTATTGTTTGATCTTTGATCTACACTGTCTAATATTTTATCCTGAAAAAAATACCTTTGAAATAGCCAAATTTTGGTTTTTACTATCAGTTTTGAAGCTTTCATGTCAGTTACTAAGTAGGATAAAAGTTGAATTTTAAACGATCAAATCTACCAGACTCTAAAAGTTCTGTACTATTTAGTATTAATAACATTTACAGATAGAGTTTGATCAAAAGTTTCTCAAAAGAGACTTTGCAAAGGATATGAAATTATTGTGGCAAAAGGAAAATAGCATGTAACCAGCAATTTTCCTCAAGATTCTCATTTTCTTTTCCAAAAGCCTAAACAGTGTCCCTAAGTATCGGGACTGTCTTGTAAAGAGTTAAATTGCATGAGAATTATTTGATTAAAATGTATAAGAAAGAGTCATATACAACCATACTGTTTGACAAAATATTTCATCGATTTAAATAAGCTATACGGTGTAGTCTACATAATTATGTGCCAATATGATTTTCTTTGTTTCATATATGACGGAAAAAAAAAAAAAAAAAAAAGATAAATAGCCGTTTTTCTGTATTAGATACAGTTTAATTACAATATCGAATTATATGTTTTATCAATCAACCCAATAAATGATGCCATAGGCTCATACTGCAAAACTATCGCAGCCGGGATTTTTCAAGAAAAATGTATGGTCTAGGGGAGAAAACTCGTATTGCCTAGGAGTAAGAGTAAAGCAAGAGTAGTCTCCCTTATAATGATCTGCCCTTCATCATTTCTCCTAGACGCTTTACGGATCAAAGTACTAAACACTAGGAAAAAGGTGACGTGCATGTAACGTTTTTAATCTGTTTTTGATGAAGATTTCAATTAATTTTAACAAAAGAGTGTCAATGATATTGATTTTAATACAAAACACTAGAATCCAAGTTTTAAATAAGATTATTTCCTGCTTTTTCTACTTGAAATTCGAATGGAATCACCGAGAAAGGATTGAATCTTTGAAAATCACCATTTGCAAAGGTATGAGGTTTGCGGACGGCATAGTTTAAAATGACGCTTCACAGAATGTACGATCTGATTCTCAGTCTACACAGTTTACTTGTTTCGTAAACCTTTCCGTGCAAAATAAATAAACTTAGATTCCAGCGGACGGCTATAAATACAATCTATTGAAACTTACAAAGATTTTGATTGTATAGGCTTGACTGCATCAGCCGACGGGAAAGATCAAAGATCAGACTGCACGTTCTGTGGAGTCTGATCTTGATCTATGCCGTCCGCAAAAGTATCTGCTTTCGCCTAAGATACCGAAAGGGTTAAGCCTATTTGGATAGAGTTAAAATCTTTGCAAGCCTTAATAGATCTAGAGCGCTCTAGTTTCGGTACACTGTTTGTTCAAATTGTCGACAGAGGTTCGATATCTAAGGCGGGTATAAACGAAAACTTCAAAGTGCCATATATAATGAAAGTTGCCTTTGTGGTCTGTGTAGATAATGATCAGACTGCACAGAACGTTCAATCTGATGTTTGATCTACACCGTCCACTTTCCTCAGACTTTCTGAACAAATTTATGCAACTTTAAAACCTTAATTGTTCGGAAAGTTTTTTTTTTAGACTGAAGTTATCTTTTGTTTATTTGGCGCTCTATGGGTTTGTAACGGGAACGGTTTGATATTCATTGGGATTTATTTTAACTAAACATCATCTTCCTACATAAGCCAATTTATGTTTTGAAGTTGAGCTATAAAATGACCTAATTCTATATTTAGCGATATATGTCGATATCGTTATTGAATGAAAACATATAACTTTTTGTTTGTATAAGTTTGCATTAAGTTATCGTAGTGGTTATCATTAATTAACTCATTAATTTCATTTACTGAACATCTATTACCTCAATGATAGCTGTTACCAAATGTTGCATTTTTATTGTAGCGCGATCTTACATTGAATTGTATTTGATCCCATTGGAGGCTCCAATCTTTACCAATTTTAACCTCATTTCCAAAGCAAAGCAATATTATCAGTCTTACCTTTTAATAAAAAAACTTTGGAGTAGGCAGGGACGCCCAGCCACTCGATAACATATTTCATGCACATTATAAATGACACATATTTCTTTTCATTTAAAAACTTCTTTTTATCAAACCAGCATTGAATTTAAACCTTTTTATCACATTCTTAAATCTTATCATTTAAAACTTTTGAGTATATAGGGATTGCCCTGTAACTCGATCATGCCCTTTATGCATTAAATTTTCTTAATTCAATTCTTTTCTTGTCATTCAAACTTTATTCAGTTTAAAGTTTATTCAGTCCTCGTTTATTATTGGAGAGGTCATCAGACCTCTCCAACAGTGTTGAGTTTAAAAGGCAGACTGCCTCAGAAATTGCTGTCTAAATCCAATCTTTGTAGGGGAATTGTTCCGATACACAGTCTGTTTCGTCATGATTTTATAAAGAAATCGAAGTCTAAAAACTGAAATAGGAAATTGACGTGGTTTGTTTCTATATCACGAATTTCAACAAAATTGTAAGGATTTAATTACATATTCCCTTCCCAACAATTTTAATTTTGTATTACAATCTTAAATCTTAACAAAAAGAAGAAAAAGAAAAAAAGAATTTCGTTAAAAATAGAAACGGACACAGCAGAAAAAATCACGTGACCTTAAAACGCGGGAAGAAGGTCGTGTGACTTACATAAATTACAAGGACGGATGAATACGGAATCCTGTTTTTGCCATCCACTTTGATGAATGTATATTTACAACTGAACAGATTTCAACTACCCGTTTATTGTCTTGCTTGTTTCTTTACATGTACCTAGATATATTTAACCTAAAAGCATAAAAAGTATTAGAAAAAAATGATGTCGACCTCTCCTGGCTTCTTTTTTAAAGAAGCCACTTGTCTTTTAACATAGATATGCGCGCTAAATGACCAAAGCTGTCGATGCGCCATAAAACAACATTCATTCATTCATTACATTGAATTCCAAATTCAAATATTGGCGGTTATAATTAACATGAAATAAACGGGAGACTACCTGCCGCCTGTTAAGAAAAATAAGTTTGACCAATTTTTTTCTTTCTGTCTGGTGGAATGTCGTTTTTAGAACGGTTAAAATTAATAATTTGACCATATGAACTGATTGAAATTCGTTACACCTAGATGAAAAATTATGAACTGATTGAAATTCGTTACACCTAGATGAAAAATTATCGTTTGTCAAACGGATCGTCTCTACAGACGTTACCGTGTTTATTCTTCCTCGGTTTTATACTTGCTCTTGGATAGCATTTTTTGTAAGGTGCACAGACATATAAGGACCAGAGACAGGAAGAGGAGGTTCCATGTCCCGCCTTCTGCACATACTGTAGCCGCAGTAATTTAGCACCTCCGGAAGTAGCTAAAGCGAGGTTTTGGGCGGAGTCTTTGTTTTGTAGGCGTACCATCCAATGGAATGCACGAACTCATGACGTGAAGCAGTTTGAAATAAGCCCTTTCCTCTCCAATAAGGGAGGTAACTGTAGCATTACTACTTACAAAATTTTGTACGAGTTGTTTCCCTTTGACCATTGGTCGTTTATCATTCTCTTGCAAGACTCTTATATTTTGAAAGAGTATCAGCCCGGAACAAAAAGCAAACCAAACTGCAGATAAAATGGACGAAAATAAGCGATAGTAGCAACAAATTAAACAAATTAAGGAGAAAAAGCGACGTAAATTGGTGTTACAAAGAAAAATTGATGCGAAAGGAACAAACCGGAAATATCAAATAAGCTTGGTAGAGAAGATATGACACTATTTCCATGATTTCTTTACGATTCTACGGGTGCCAATGGTTGTAAGTCGCATGTTTCTTTTTTTAAAGTAAACACTTGTACATGTATATCTTTGCATATGAACCATATCAAAGACAATGAAACAGTAAACATGAACGAGATTCATCCGTTAAGTATCCGGATTGTAGATATATTCGGATAAAAGTTTGAAGTGTGAGAAAAAAATGAAATGTATTCGATACAACACTTTACTTTCAAAGGAAAATAAAGAAAATAACATAATTGAGACAGTTTAGTATAAATACAGTTGTAAAAACTTGTTTCTATCGAATGGCAGTCATTTGAATGGTTCCGGGACGTTTCACCCCAAAACCATTTCCTCCCCTAGTCGTTTCGCCCCCAAGACGTTTCCCCCTGGTCGTTTTCCCCCTGGTCGTTTCGCCCCGCTTGGTCGTTTCGCTCCCCCCCCCCCCCCCCCCCCCCCCTGGTTGTTTCCCCCCTAGTGGTTTCGCACCCAATATAAGAAAAGGCAGAATTGCAGCTTAGAATTTTTCTAATTTTAATAGCAGGACAATGGTAAGAATCATAGTTTATGCATTTTCTTGTTTCTTTCATACTTTAGACAGTAAGACGCTTATCAAAATCAAATTCGTATGAATTCACATGGTAAAAGGTTAAAAATTATTACATTAAAAAGAAAGCAAAAAGATTCTCTTAATGAAAGAAACCAGAAGGTATCAAGAGTTGCTCAGATTATGATGTAAGTGTCTGAATAGTCTAATTAAATGAAAAGTGGGGGAAATACCATTATTTACTTTTTTCCGAATTGTTTTAAATCACTCTCTTTCAAGTACCAAGCTATTTAAAACAGTTATTTTATTGAACTAAAATACCATCCCTTTTAGTGTTATTTGTGCATGGGAATAATAAAGAGTAATAAAGAAGATTATTTCTCCGAACAGGTTTTGTTTAAGAAGGTGAAGGCTGTCAATAAATGGTTGGTCAGAGGAGAGGAGAGTGGGGGTGAAAGAGGCTACTTGTGTTTAGTCCAGTCAGCCAAACTGCTTCGCCAATGTTCAGCAAGAACTTATAAGACATTAACCCATTACCACACGAGAAAAATTTAGACTGGTCCAAATTGAAAGCATTTGCAGACGACAAAATAAATGTGACTGAAAATTTTAAATTTGTTCTGGGAAGGGTAAAAAACACTGGGAAAAGGAGAAAATGCTGGTTGCCAGCATTTTCTCCTTTTCCCACAGTGTTTTCAAAAGGCTTTTTTCTCAGGGGCGTCAAAAGTAGGGATTGTGTGGTAATGGGTTAAGCACCCTTTTCCCGTAATATGGTTTTGCATAGATTAAAAGGGGGGGCACATGGTGAAACTTTTAATCAACAATATAAATGTGAAATTTCATGAAATTTTGACAGCTGAAGGAGATATATTAGTAAAAATTGGAATTTTATGTGGACAAGAACCCCCCTTTTTCCATGATATAGCGTCAAATTGGAAAACGAAGAAAAACATGTCGGCCCAATATCCTAAAGAGTTCATATAAGAAGTTTCATCCGATTTTTTTGTCCAGGGGTTGTGGAGAAATGGTTTCGGACAGATAGACAGACAGACGGAATGACGCAAAATCCGCATTTGTATTTCTGCATAAAGATATACAAACGCAACTGTGTCTTTTGATAAAAATTGGTGCAGACATCATAGTTTTGTAAAAACAAAAACAAAACTTATGTATCCTCAAAATACTGAAAGTAGTGCGAAATGTGACAAAGGATTACGTAATCAATTACGCGACTTCACAGTAGCAAAGTCACAATGACAAAGATTGCATAATGTATACTAGTAATTAACGAGTTGATAATCTGGCCTAATAGGATTATGACGGCATGTGGTAGCCTTTTGACAAGCAACATGGTGGACTCTTTCAAGCAGAAAACAAATTAGTCTCGTAAAAGATAACCTAGAAGGTGAAAGAGAGGTATAAAGACCAAGATCAGGTAGGTGTCATGTGGTGTATCAACTTTGATCAGCATCGTGACAAAAGGAGATACAGTAAACTGTTCTGAATTCTTAGTCAGAAACCTACTGAACATTTTCAAATTGCTTTCAGTTTCCTCGATTCAAAGACTTTCTGTTTAAAAAAATAAAGACTGCTTAAGGATTGTTATTGGAGAATTAGTGTTTCCAGCTCTTCAAAACGGCAATTGCCAAAAATATCAAATATTGCAGCATTGCTTTTCAAATCTTACTTTTAAGAATACTTTTTTCAGTCCCTAAACATGCAACTGTTGAAGCAGAGAGAGTACAATGGGGAAAACATGCTATCAAACTATATAACACGAAAATAAAAGCTCACCAGTCCCACAAAATCAATGCTGCCATCCCTAACACCTATCATAAGAAATAGAATTTTGGTGCTAAAATTTACTTCTTCCTGACATGAAATGAACAAAACTGGCATAATTCCGTCCTAGTATCCTTTAAACAACTTACATCAATTTCAAAGATAAATGATGATGATCCCTTTTGTCGGTGTATAAAAGATTTTCTTGAAACAAAGGATAAACCAATTATGAGCACTTTACATTTTCAACCATTGCTTAATATCGACACTGTCAAAGAACCAACCCACCAATTTAGAATACTTACCCGGTAAAAGTGCTAATGGTATCATGAAAGAAGTTTAATTTTGCATAAAGCATGCATTTTCACACCTCGGCATTAGTCGCATTTATTGTGTGAAAAATGTGTGATTAATAACTCAACCAAATAAACAAGGTGATCAAAGGTATTGATGAAAACCCTTAATGTTTTAATTTTTTGTGTTAAAAGTTCAAGTTCAAAGACTATGAAGGACACTTAAATCGGCGAACACACATATTAATATTTATTTCTTCTTCTTTTTAGAAAATTATAATTAGAAATATCGCAATAATTCTTAATATACACTATCATTCAAGAACCATTTTTCTATAAAGGTGCTTATTCTCTCTCTGCTTTTCTCTCTCTTTAAATTATTTTGGGGGCGAAACGACTAGGGTTCGGGGGCGAAACGACTAGGGGTGAAAAATAGAGGCGAAACGACCAGGGGGGAAACGTCTTGGGGGCGAAACGTCTTGTTACCCCGGTAACGGGCTTGTTCGTCCCTGGGCTTGTTCGCCCAGGCTTGTTCGTCCGGGCTTGTTCGTCCCAACTGATTTCTCGTTGGTCCGGGCTTGTTCGTCCCAACTTATGTATCTGCCAACCAAAGTGTCTATAGTGAATTCTTCACTGGTTTTGAAAAGATTGTAACTGCGCATTATTGCCTTCCATTTTACTCAACCAAAGTTAATTATAACTGTACAAAAAAGAGCCCCATCACGTTTATAGAAGAAACCAAAGTGAAAGAAATGTGGTGTCCGTGGTCGTGGCGTAGAGCATCGGGGAACAAGACAATTCCCCGACAAGACAGTTCCCCGACACGGCTTTTCGAGACAGTTCCCCGACAAAATTGAAGACAGTTCCCCCGACACTTTTGAAGACAGTTCCCCGACACTTTTATTATTAGTATATTGAATAGGTTAATTGTTTAAGATAATTTTTGTAGACATTTATTTTAATGGATGAAGTAAATTTCAATGTTGGTGGTTATTATATTGCGTTTATGACCAATTAAGGAGGGCGATACATTCAACAGTCAGTGGACTGTTTGTTGCCACATTAATAAGAAGAAGTCTGCAACATGAGTATGGGGTTCTGAAATGCATTTTTAAAATCACTCGTGTAAAGTCTGTTCTATAAATTTCTTTAATAAAGTTTATAAATATTTTATACTTTTTGTTCATTCTCGCTGGACTTTATATAACAGTCATATTACTACTGTCCATAAAGGCACAATTTAAAGGGGGTCCACGTTTATATTATCCATTACATTACTTGCTGGTTATTTCAGTTTCTCCGAAAGTAAGAGACAATTGGATATATTCATATATTTCATATGCAACACTGGGATAAATATTTGTTTTAGTAATCAAATAGATCTACACGTATTCATTTACTATAGTATTGATATTCTGATCTGCACAATGGCGAAGGTATCATTTCCGAACTGGGTGATCATCAATAATCAACTAAAAAGGATAAAATACTCTCAATTATTCACAGTCCTTTACAAGAACAAAAAAAACCCATTAGCTTTCCTTAAAATATATAGATATCGATGATAGTTGTCCATGAAAATCAAGTTTGTTAATAATGAACGTGTCGGGGAACTGTCTTCAAAAGTGTCGGGGAACTGTCTTCAATTTTGTCGGGGAACTGTCTCGAAAAGCCGTGTCGGGGAACTGTCTTGTCGGGGAACTGTCTCGAAACCGAGCATCGGCCTCGTAACCAAAATGTCCCGAGTCTGATTCCAGGGAGCGGGTATCAACTTTAGGATTTATCATCGGCCCACATGCACATTCGGCGCGAGTACTAAACTAAACTAAGAAAAAGAAAAAATATCAATGGTGACATTCCCATCGTTACATTTAGGAAGAAACTAAAGTAAATGAAAAATGCCAATGACGTCATCCCCAACATGGTATTTAGGAAAAAATTTAAATAACAAATTATTTATACATACATGTATATGTACATATGGATTTTCAATAAATATTGTAATGTAAGGCCGCTAGTCTAGGCAAGAGGCGATGCGGAGACATTGTGTGTTAAAGTTTTGAATCATTAATTTAGTTTCTGTTCTGTTCAAAATACGACTTAAAGTGAGGCAAAAACAAAGCATAAGTAAGTTTTGTTCAAAGTACTTGCATGATAAAAATAAAAGTTTACTTTAGGGGGCACATAGCGATTACATTCCAATAAGATCGAAACGGTGGTGTGGGACGAACAAGCCCGGACGAACGAGCCCGGGTGAATAAGCCCAGGGACGAACAAGCCCAGGGACGAACTGGTTTTGGGACGAACAAGCCCGGAACCGTTACCCCGAATACAAATGACTTCCGTTCGTTATCAACTCGAAATAAAATTTAACGAACTCGCATGCATAATATAAGTGATATTTCGTAAGAATTGAACATGCGATAATATTTTGAAATAGATCTCTTTTTCTTTTTTATTCTAAAACATAAAAAATCCTTCGAAATTAAATTTTGTGCAAAAAAAAACAGTCCAGATCTACTTCAGTGGTAAATTTTATTTAACCACAAACTTTGACCTACTTATTTCGAAGAATATGGAGGCTTGACATGAACAGGTAAATCCAGGTGAGCTGATTTGACATCGAAAATATGCTGTCATTACAAACATTTTTTCTTGAATATTCTTGGAAAGACTTAACCATCTTTCGCTACCGATTGTCAATCAAATATTGTACATTTCATTTCTGTCATAAGACAGGTAGGCTCAGGTGCGGAAATAATAAAAGAATCCGGAAATGATTTCTATTTGAATCCATGTATGAGTCATGATAATTATTTATACAATAGCTATAATTCAATTTGTGAACTATAATTGTTATTTCCTTGTGTCCCAAGATCTCCTTAACTAAATGATAGTAAAATTAAACAAGAATTTTCAATATATATGGTACATGTGTCGTGGAACAGAATGAAAGTCATTTCGACACCCTGTCATTTCGACACGTTTTTGGTCGATTCAACCTCTTGTACAATTTTCTTTTTAAAATCGTCAATTTCGACTCACGATTTTTGTCCAAGCACCGTTTTAGATCTCAGTTTCTATCATTAAATGGCTTCAATTTTATGAGATATCGCATGCTCTTCTCCTAGGCCCCATTTCACCAAGATAGTTGCACACAAAATTTGGGTAAGTTTTACATATATTGTAAGGTAAATCCACCAAAACTTGGACAGCGTCAATATTCGGTCATCAGGGGAAAAAATATATTATGGGCTTTTCACAGCTGGAAATGTCACAACAGCTTCGTTGACTCCTACAGCGTTTATTGAGCAAATCTTATTAAATACGGAGTCTTAACAGAGCACCGATTATGTTTATACATAGAGTTATGACATAACACCCACTTTCTTTCTGATGCAAACAGAAACTTCCAACGACCGAGTCGTTCCAACAAGAGGTATATGCAGGACTTTTACATGGTTGTTTGGGACATTATGCAAAAAAAATCTAAACAATGAAATTAAATGCTACTTAGAGATCTGATAAACGTCATTAAACGAAGAAATGACAGTCTTCCTAAGAAATAGTAGGAAAAAATTGAAGTGTCTGAATATCAACGATCTTTTCGATAAGTCGTTAGAAGTCGTACAGGAAAAAAAGTGAATTCAATAGAAAACCGACACCTTTGAAATGGATCTTTCAGTTTAAAAAGAAACTAAATGTATTTTAATGTTTTTGAAACAAAACATTCTAATAGATCTTTCTCTCATTAGTAACAATAATCTCTACAGAGTGGGCAATGAGCAAGGCTTTAGAAGCTCTGTTCAAAGAGGAAAGTGGGAAAGGATGGATATACAATAGAGGCCAGTGAAATTCTCTTTTTGAAAGAGTCTGATTAACCTTTCCCTGATAGATATTTGTTTAACACATATAAGGAGGAGACCTTTGTCTTTAAAAAAAGAATGGTTGGAAAAGGTTAAATTGCTCATAACATGGAAAATTTTCTGTCCAAACTTATACGATTGCATGTCCGAAGTTTAACAAAGTTTGTCTGAATTATGCAGTTGAGCACAAGAGCACATGTTCTCCTATTTTTCGGGTTAATTTCGACCTTATTATTGTTCCAGTTATAAAGTACAAAACTGTAATGAACAAATTATCAAGAGAGGTCACCCGACAATGATTCGTCTCAAGTTCAAGCTCTCAGCGATGGTTTATGTGAGCACCAATGATTTTTGTCCGAATTTTGGCGGATTTACCCTTTAGTGGCATTAATCTGTTACAAAATAGATGAAAACTTCCATGATAGTTTTCATTTGTCTCATGGCAGATTAAAGCCACTGTCTACTATACTTATGTTTAACTTACAATTTTTTTTTGTAACTACCTTAGTGAAACAGAGCCCTGGTAAATTGTGCTGTTTAAGTTTTAAAATGAAATGAAAGAAATTCTTGCAAAAGGTAGCCAGAGGGAACCATGTATTTGTTATATTTCTTCCTTTGCAGTTACTGAAGATGCATCTTTATAGCTTTATCATAAGTTTTATCGGAATACTTTCGGTTCATGCTGGTAAGTTGCTTTTATCATTATAGTTTTATTACTGATATTTGAAACAGTTGTTTAACTATAGTCATACAACACCAGTGTTCCCACTAACGCAAATTACTGTGTAAATCCCATTACAGATTTGAAATTCATGTAACAAATTTTGGTTGCACGCGAGACCTCACATAAGAAAAAATGTAAAAAAAAGAAAGCCATTATCTGCTTATCTTGTGTAAAATAACAGGTTTTGAAGTTTTTTGACAACTTTTAAGTGTAGCCTTGAATTAAAAAGCTAGTGTGAACACTGAATAGTTTTAATCCTTTGCCAGACAATCCAAAGATTGCACAGTACGTCCTAAGGAGGAACGCTTTTTCAAATATTCAGTGAACGAGACTAAAATGCTTATGACAACATTTTCTTCTTTTTGAACAATATATTATTCCACTTTTATCAGAGCCACATAATTTGTTAACTAGAGTCTGCAAATGTTTTCAATATGAATGATTCTGAAATGCGTCTGCCTGGGTTTTCCATGACACACAAATCCTGCATTATTGACATGATTTTAACTGAAATGACCCCCAAAATAAATAACATTGCATCATCAATGGCTCAACTTATAATGAAGGTGACACACCCAAAGAAATCTGAGAAATAGCCAGTGACTGAGTGAGAACCTTTGTATGGATTCAATTGTCATTTGCTGGCTGCACTTGATTATTCAATATTGTAACCTGGAGAACACAATTTTTCACATCAAAATAACACTTAATGGAAAGTGTGTGTCAGTTTTTTCGTGCCCCAAAGATAATTAATATGTATTAATGGTGCAAGGGCATACCATGGAATGAACGATGAAGTTGTTTTATATAAGGCAATTTTAAAGGTTAGTTTTCTTATTTTCTCAGTGAATCGTCCGCCCAATATATATATTCAGCCAGAGGACAAGGACATATATTTTAAGCCTGGTGAGTCTGCAACTATTGTGTGTGTAGCAGATGGAATTCCAAAGCCAACGTATGTAAAGCTTTGAAATTAACTTTTATCACTACACTAAAGTAGATTGATTGATTGTATTTAACATCATTTTCATGGTTATATCAGTTGTATTGTGACAGGCATTTTTTCTATCCATGCTTTCCCGGAATTTCTTTTCCAGTACTCCATATGATATTCTCCCCAAGCCACTGGTTGCTTTCCAACATAACTGTGATAAAAAAATGGTCTGCAGTGAGAGAGGAATGAATCCTGCTGCAGTGACTATAATCAGTCCTCAGAAAGATATTGGCGGAACAAGGGATCGAACTAGCAGCCCCTTGTTCTTTGGTCTGTTTGTTATTTGTTTGTTTTCTTTCTAATGGATTCATATATTATGCAAAGGTATATACATGTAATCAAACAACAATAGGCCAAGTTAGAATTTGTCATTGCCACATAATCATAAGTTTTATGGATTGGAGGAAAAAATCTGTTGAAAACAAAAGGAGAAAAAGCAGTAAGTAGCACTTTCCTCTTTCAAACACAAAATTCCCACAATTTGATCTGCATCATTTTATCCGTCATCTGCAAATGTTTTGGACTCAAAGAAATTCACAGTTTTGACGTTCGGTAAAGAGTCGAGGGAAAACCCTTTAAAAATATTATGCAGGTCTTTGTTGTTTTCTTTTTAATTCAGCAGTTTTTGAAGAAAACATGGAGGTATTTTTGTAGTCCTGGCGTCATCATTGTCTGTGATTGTCTGGGTTGTGCAAAAGCTTTTACATTTTAAAATATCTCTATCATCTTAACCCCTTACCAAACGACAATATTTTAGGCCTGTCCAAACTGAAAGCATTTGCAGACGACAAAATAAAAGTGATCAAAAATTGTAGATGTGTAGATGTGAAGGGAAGAAAACTCTGTGGGAAAAAGAGAAAATGCTGGTAACAGCATTTTCTCCTTTTCCCACAATGTTTTCCAAAGGCTTTTTTCTCAGGGTCGTGAAAAGTAGTGATTGTGTGGTAATGGGATATAAGCTATTCACTTCAAAGTTGTATGAGTGTTTAACTATTGACCCATTACCCCACAATCCCTACTTTTGACAATCCTGAGAAAGAAGCCTTTTTAAAACATTGTGGGAAAAGGACAAAATGCTGGTAGCTAGCATTTTCTCCTTTTCCCACAATGCTTTCTACCCATCTCAAAACAAATTTCAAATTTTTGGAATAACCTAAAATTTTGTCATTTGGACATGAGTTAACTCATTACCAAATGACAAAATTTTAGGTTTGTTCAAGTCGAAAGCATTTACAGACGACAAAATAAAAGTGAATGAAAATTAGAAATTTATTTTGTGCATGTTAGAAAACATTGTGGGAAAAGGAGAAAATGCTGGTAACCAGCATTTTCTCCTTTTCCCACAATGTTTTCTAAAGGCTTCTTTCTCAGGGTCGTCAAAAGTAGGGATTAAGTTGTAATGGGTTAAAAGGGGAGCCCATACTACAGAGGCAGGTAATTATGATGATATTTTGTTGTACAGTTATGCCCCTTTTTGACTAACAGCAACAGTTATTACAGTTGAGCCTTGGCACTAGTATGCAGTGCTCTTGTTTTGCTTTGATGGGGTGTATCTACTTACACAAGTTTACTCATAACCAGAACAATCATAGCTTTTTAACTCTTTACCACACAACAGAATTGTAGACAATTCTAAATTGAAAGCATTTGGAGATGACAAAACAAACATGACTTAAAAATTGAAAACTGCTTTGGGAATGGTAGAAAACATTGTGGGAAAAGGAGAAAATGCTGGTTACCAGCATTTTCTCCTTTTCCCACAATGTTTTCAAAGGGCTTCTTTCCCAAAGTCATTAAAAGTTGGGATTGTGTGGTAAAGAGTTAAAAGAATGTTGAAATTAATATATTTATAGATACACATGGCAAAGAAATGCGGAAAAGTTTAACCCAAGTGGTAACGATGATCGTATTGTCCAGCTTCCCAACCAAGGTACCATAGTGTTCAATAGCCCAGAACCCAAAGATGAAGGTATCTTTCAGTGTTTTGCCGACAACGGATATGGTATATCAGCTTCGGTGAAAATCAATTTCAGGGAGGCAAAACTTGCCAGATTTTCTTATGAAGAAAGTCAGGTAAGAATTAGAATTATTTACTGGTCCCTCTGAATTTTGTTTCAATGAGTTTCTTAACCCACATACTGATAAGTATGTGAAATGAAACTTACAAGCCAATAGAAAAAATCCTATTAATAATGCAATTTTGAGCTTACTTTTTTAGAGAAAAATATCTCCATAGCAGACAACATAGATTTAAGATCGGACAACTTGGAAAATGTAGTCTGATCTTAATTTGTACTGTCTGCAAATTGTCAGTGAGTTGCTCTGAGCAGCCTAGGCATTGAGTAGATATACCCCCCGAAACAAATTTGTGGCAGTTTCCATTGAGACTTTCTTATGAAATACTACTGTATGTATTATTTAAATCATGCTCCGTGAAAAAGGGGTTTAACTCATTACCAAACGACAATATTATAGACTTGCCCAAATTGAAAGCATTTGCAGATGACAAAATAAAAATGACTGAAAATTTGAAGTTTTTTTTTTTGAAGGGTAGAAAACATTGTAGGAATAGGAGAAAATGCTGGTTACCAGCATTTTCTCCTTTTCCCACAATGTTTCCTAAAGGCTTCTTTCTCAGGGGCAACAAAAATAGGGATTGTGTGGTAATGGGTTAATGCATTAGTGAAAAGTATCAACCCTATATTGACTTCTGTAGTCCATGCAGGCTGATATGGGTGACAGGTTGAAAGTTGCTGTTTGTAAATTTTGTGTGTGCAAGTATCATTTTACTTGAATATACCGTTAGTTTCTAGATGAAACAGATTTTATGGATCCATGATTATGTTGCTGGTTACCAGCATTTTCTTTTTTTCCTACATTGTTTTCAAAAGGCTTCTTTCTAAGGGTCGTTAAAAGTCGGGATTGTGTAGTAAAGAAGGCCCAGTGGGGACCAAAGGTAAATATTAATGCAGCAGCTGACAATTGAATGGACAATGCAATAACAGATTCTTATCTTCACAGTAGTTTCTATACTTGTTAATAGTATTATTTGACTATAATTTCACTTGGGTATCTTCACAGTAGTTTGTATGTATACTTGTTAATGGTATTGTTTGACCATAATTTCATTTTTACACCCACATTGTGAACTTTTGGCTTTTACAGCGCCTTTAAAAGAATGGACATTACATACATTATGGTTCTAACTACATGTATATGTAACAGTTACTTAGGTTTAAATTTCAGGGTTCAAAGAAAAAAATAATGAGTTGTAAAACTTCTCCCAGCAACTGAAACTGTAACAGACTGTAATGTAATACATTGTCAGACACACAAATGACATCCATACTTTGAAATAGTTTGAATTAAATTCTGCAGTATTTTGACCACCAAATTGTTTACTTTGGCTATAAGTGTACCTTTAACTTAACTCTTTCCCAAAAAAGCCCTGGTTTTTACGTGTGTGCTGTACAAGTCTTTTGAAAACAC
This sequence comes from Tridacna crocea, assembly GCA_943736015.1. Classification (NCBI taxonomy): domain Eukaryota; kingdom Metazoa; phylum Mollusca; class Bivalvia; order Cardiida; family Cardiidae; genus Tridacna; species Tridacna crocea. The sequence continues at coordinate 26,252,810 of OX031062.1, forward strand.
TGAGGGAAAAGGAGAAATTGCTCGTAACGAGCAATTTCTCCTTTTCCCACAGTGTTTTCTAGCCTATTCGAAAACTTTCTGCCATGCTCATCAAGTTCAAAATTGTCATCTGCAAACACTTTGAGTTTGGAACAGTCTAAAATTTGTCATTTGGGAAATGGTTAAGAATGGGTTTTTTTTTTTTACATAGACACATTATGCTAGGGCTGGGCTGGCCCTCACCTTACCTTGTGTTCCGCCAGTCAGTTTCCCACCAGCAGACGTCTTCTGGGTTGTGAAGGAACGTGATGGGCGATGGCAGGCTATCAATTTTAACAAACGTGTCTCTATGGACTTGGAAGGTGATTGCAAACATGTTAAATTATTTTTTATGTTTCATGATGTAAACCTATTAACATACTGTTCTGTGTTTTAATAACCCTGGTGTGTTTGCATTTGGGTAACTTCCCTATTTTTCATGAGATCAAAATAACATCACTGAACTTATTTGAATACATTGTACCTACTTGACACACATTCCTTATCAAACGACTTTCCACAAGCATTCTCAAATGTCTGGGATGAAATCTAACAATACCTGTTCAGACTTTGTATTGCATAAAGGATATACAGGTAAGAATTTTTTAATACTTTTCTCTTTTATTTATTTGTGGTGTGCACGCTGCTGCCCAACTTAATTCAGTGAATGAAAAAAAAAAAAAGTTTGGAATGATTATAAAAGTCTACATAGCTGCCCATTTATACATGGCCTTTAGAATAATATTTTTATCTGTAATATCTTATTTTTCAATCATTTTTTTCCAGGGAGGTTGAGATTCACAAATGTACAGAAATCAGATGAACAGGGAGGAAGGGCATATGCTTGTATGGCCATTAATTACTTCATGAGAAGTAATGAAATGGGTCCAGAGCACAGAGTTGTTGTGTTAGGAAGTAAGTGCATAACAGAGCTCCAGAAAGTGGGAGTGATTTTGATTTCAAAGTTGAAAATATCAATAATTCTCCACTAAACCCTATGTTATGGGTACTCATTAGAATCATCTCATAGGGTTTGGAAGAGAAATAAAGAATTTAGAATACTTTCGCTCCCTCTTATATGGACCTCTGCATAATACAGTAAAAAGCCAAGATTGACTCTTTACCTCATGAGAAAATTTTTGACTGGTCCAAATTGAAAGCATTTGCAGGCGACAAAATATAGGTGACTGAAAAAATGAAATTTGATCTGGGATGGGTAGAAAACACTGTGGGAAAGGAGAAAATGCTGGTTACCAGCATTTTCTCCTTTTTCCTACAGTGTTTTCAAAAGGCTTCTCTGTCAGGGGCGTCAGAAGTAGGGATTATGTGGTAATGGGTTAACTCTTTACCACATGATTTTTCAAGTTTAAGATGTTGACCTTAGAAACAGGTCATTTGAAAACATTGTGGGAAAGGTAGAAAATGCTGGTAACCAGCATTTTCTCCCTTTCCCACAATGTTTTCTACTCTTTCAAAGGAAAATATCATCATTTTTTTCCTTATTTGAATGCTGTCAGTTTTGACAAGTCTAAAATTATGTTGTGTGGTATAGGGGTTAATCCAGATGAAGGTCGCATTTGGAAACTTCCTAGAAAAAGAAAAAAAAAAAACGCTAAGCACCATTAATTTCTTTTTTTCTTAGATTATCATTATGTTCTTTTAATTCCTTTACCAAATGAAAAGATACTGAAGTTCTGTACCTCTAAACATGTTCCGCCTTAACCAAATTTAAAGAACTCGTACAACCTATTAACTGTTATTCAAAACATGAAATTTGCTTTCAAAGGATAGAACACATTGTGGGAAAAGGAAAAAATGCTAGTTATGTGAATTTTCTTCTTTTCCAACAATGTTTTCATCAGGATTGTTCAAACGTGGGTTTATGTGGTGAATATATTGATAGTTAAATGTCGTGGTCAATCCAAATTAAGACTCATACTCTTTATTTACTATGGGTGGCTCAGTGGTGAGCATGTCGGACTCATGACCTGATGGTTGTGAGTTCAATACCCGGTTGAGGCAAGCCTTCTTTCAAGCGTATTTTCGCCCCTCACCTCTGCTGAAGCATGTGAGAAAAGTAGTAGGTGGCTTTGGAAAGAAAATCATTTTAGAACTGGTGTGAGAAAGCCAGGAAACATTATGTGGGTCATCGAATGCAATGATATGACCTTAGCTGTTAAAGTAGCATTAAACCTTAATACAACCAACCTTGTCTTGTTTTGATGTCTATCATTGGGAGCATAATCTAATAATGACTTCAAAATGTAAAGAAAAGTTGAAAATCTTAACAGTTGTTACTCTTTCTTGAAATATGTCATTTGTTTTTCTGTAGATACTGAACAGAAAGTGCCTGCTACTGAGTACTGGACCTCTCCCAACAACCAGTTCTTCTTGAAAGGAAGTACTTTGAAGCTAAAGTGTATTTTTAGTGGAAAGTAAGTGTCTGATGATATTATTTCAAGCAGAACTTTGACTTTAGGATAGGAAACCCTAAATGGGATTGATGTAACATATACTTGCATCATACAGACTCGACTTTGACACAGGTAATTTATAATCCATGCAGGGGGAACCAGCATCTATTGGCTGATCAATTCCGTGATGGAAGATGATGTTACAAGAATGCCATATCCTAAACTCTTTACCTTACAATCCCGAAGTACTAGAGACAGAAGCCATGGGAATATTGCTAGTACTTTCTAGCCTATGAAAGACCAACTCCACCATTCAAACCACATGTAAATTGTCATCTGCAAATTCACAAGTCTACATTTTTGTCTTGTAAAGAGTTTTGTGATTCCTCTAGTGAACAGTTTTGGAGACTGGTATGGAAAAAGGAGCAACTTCTTATTGCAAGCATTTGCACCTTTCCCCAAATATTTTTCCATACTCTGTTCCTTTTTTATTTCTTCTTCATAAAATAGTTGCAAATTAGAAAATTGTAAAATGCCCTAATCTGTTAGTTGGCTTGCCCCAAGAGTTTGGTCTCACATATTTATGCAGTATGTCAAATAAAGCCTCCTTTGAACAATGTTTGTCTTTAAAATCCTGAGAAGACTGAAAAGATTTTGTGAAAATGTGTACAATTGGTTCACCATTATACAATGTTTTCTTTTCAGTCATACCAGACAAATGACATTGATTGATTCATATTACTGAGATCATCACAGGATGTTACCATTGACTAGTCTAGCACATTGGGTTTTGATAAAAAGAGTTTTTCACTTAAACTGAAAAGAAATGTTTTTTTTTTTTTTCAGACTGAAACTGAAACTTAAAACAAATGATTTTGTTTTCAGACTTTTCCAAATTGTAAGCATAAGCAGACTGAAATTAGCTCAGGTCATTAGAGTTGTTTTTGATAGTGTATAAAAGATAAGGAGGAAAGGTAAAAATACTGGTCACCAGCATTTTCTACTTTTACCCACAGTGTCTTTATAAAAACTGTCTAAAGTCTTCCTGTTCAAAGATGTTAAAACTACAGGATTGATGGTGAAAAAGTTAAAGAGACAAACATTTGTAAAATTTGGATCATTGTATTTTCCACTTTATTTGTCAATCAGTCCTACACCAGATGTGTACTGGGAGAAACTGAATGGAGAGTTACCAGATAGAGCCAAATTGAAGAGTTTTGGACAAGAACTGTGGATTACAGACTTACAGCTCTCAGATGCAGGAGACTACGAGTGCATGGGTTTGAATACAGAGACTACCAAGAGGCCGACCAAGGCCTATACTATCATGGTTGAATGTAAGTAGTGGTTGATCCTTACCATATGGTGCTTTGCTCAATTTTTTTTTCTCATAGGTGGCGAATGAAGAAAGTTATGCCTCCTGCTTTAGGCTGTTTGACCTTATACTGTCATATTTGAACTATATACCAAATGAAAACAATTGTGACATGTCCAAATTGGAAGCATTTGCAGACAATAATTTAGATTTGGCTCATATTGCTGAATTTTTTTCTAAACAGGTAGAAAATATTGTGGGAAAAGGAAAAAAATGCTTGTGTCCATCATTTTCTCTTTTTCCATCAATATTTTCACAAGGAGTTTCTTTGAGTTGTTAGTTGACCCTGTACCCCATAGATACTCATTTTGAGGACAGATTTTGAGGACAGGTTTTGAAAACATTGTGGGAAAAGGAGAAATTGCTCGTAATGAGCAATTTCTCCTTTTCCCACAACGTTTTCCACTCAATCAGATATTTGTATCCTCATTTGTCCATATTTTTGACATCATATCTTTATTTGATGCTGAAAAGGAAGAGCCTGAAATTGGCATATCTGGTAAAGGGCTAAGGGTTAATGCTTACTAAACATCATTTGGACCTGCATACTGTAAGGAGCGGGGCTAAGCCTGGTAGCACGGTTGATAGGATACAGGACTTGGGGTCAGGGAGTTGCTGGTTTGATCCCAGCTTGGCCAATTTCTGTCTGAGAATGGTAGTCATTGCAATATTGCTCCTCTGTCATCATTAATCATTTTGTAGACAATGGTTATGTGGGAAAGCAGCCAGTGGCTTGGGAAGAATATTGTGTAAAGTACTTGTTACAAAAATGTCAGCATGGATAGGTACACTGACCACTGCAATATAACTGGAATTGTGTTGAAAAACATCATAAAAGATTTTATAAAAATACCAAACAAATAATGTAGGGGTGTAAAATACCAAACAAATAATGTAGGGGTGTAAGGAGATTGTATAGGTTAATATTTTGTGAAAGAATTCTGTGTTTTGAGGATCCTGTGGAAAGAAACTTTTCAGCATTATGTTTTGCTTCTTCAAAGAAAAATTTCGGCTACTTTTGGTTTGTCATCTGCAAAATTTTGTGGTTTGACAGAAATGAAACAATAGATTATCTTTAACAACTGTAGCATTCTTCTATTGTAGCTAATTTAACCAATTTCTGCTTTGCTTTGACATTCTAATAATAACAAAATAAAAAAAAAAGAAATTGCATTTATCAGCGTATTGTGGTCATTTTTGTGCATGGAAAATGTCTCATGCCTTTTTTTTCTTGGTGATCTAGGGATTTGTTATAACTCAGTTGTACATCTATCGTTTCAGCTGGTCCATTCTGGGTTGATGAACCAATAGATATAGAAGCAGGTGAAGGAGAAAAAGCCACTTTTATATGTCAGGCAGATGGTGTGCCTAAACCCACGTACACCTGGTACATCAATGGGGTACCCTTAGAAAGTAGGTATCGTGAAATAGTTAATAAGCAGCGTATCAGCTTTATTGCAGCTAACTTTATTATACTACAAAGGAATTTCTGGTGATAGGATTATATGCCCCGAATATATAAGTATCATGTACACTGGCAAAACCAACGTAAAGGTAGTTTCCCTTTTGGGAGCCCTGTTAACATGACTACACTATCAACACATCATCCATTTTAAGCCAAACAAGAGGTAAAATGCTTAACAAACATTGAAGTGGTAAAACTTTGCAGTATAATAAATCTGTTGTATCTTCAGGTGGCAGGGGACTTGGGAACTTGTTCGTGGCTATGGTGGATCATGATTCACCACAGCCGTGAATAAGTTTCCCAGTCCTTGCTGCCTGACTGTACAACTAATATTGTCACACTTTACTTCACTTTTGACTGCCAGAATAGTAATTACAATTATAGGTACCTTTGCTTACTGTGTATATTTGGAGTGGACTGCTTGAATGGTGCAGTTTACTTTGTGATGTACACATGTATTTTTTAGAGACATTATTTGCTGAAATATACAGCTCATGAAGTCTTTATCTAAAATGTCAGGTGGATTTAGACATCTAGAGGTTTTTGTTTCTTAGAGTTAAGACAAACTTTCTCAGTTTCAGTGGATTGTATTTTGATTGCACTTAAAGTGCCCTCTCTAATTCTATTTTAATAGGTGTTCGTGACCAGCGGATAAACAGTTCTAGATTCAGCACTCCAAATCAGAACAATATCACACTGTCCAATTTGAACCTCGAGGATCATATGAATATTCAGTGTAATGCTACAAACAAGCATGACTATGTCTGGGCAGATGTCTACCTTAATGTTCTAGGTACAGTGATAATTTGTAACATATTTTTAGCCAAGCTAGGCTTAGCCTTAACCCTCTCCCAATCGGTAAATTTTGGACCACATCGAACTGAAAGCATTCTGCGGATGACATCTAACCAGTTGCTAAAAAGAGGATTTTTCTATATAATGGGGTAGAAAACATTGTGGGAAAAGGAGAAAATGCTGGTTACCAGCATTTTCTCCTTTACCCACAGTGTTTTCAAAAGGCTTCTTTCTCAGGGGCGTCAGGTTTCTGTTCCTGACCTGTAAAAACCAGGGAATGTTTGGGAAAGGATTAAGGCAATAGGCTGAAACCCAGGGGCAAATCTATGTTGTCAACTTATTAGGAAAGGTAAAGAGAAATTTATGGGTAAGGGAAAACTATCATAACCCATGGATTTTATCCTTGCAATCAAAAGTAACTTGTTGTTCCTTGACTGTCCTAATGACCTGTTCCCTGTGAATACCTCACACATGTGCATGTGAAAAAAATTTTATAGGCTTCAGTCAGCATAAAACTGTCTTTCATGCCTAGAGCACAAAGCACTATATGGCTTGTAACATGCGAAAAGGTGCATTCAAACATTTGTGTAAAGTTTTGTCTCGAATAAGCCTGCGCAGACCGTTCCAGCTGATCCTAGACAGCACCTTGGGTTAAAATTAGAATTTGCCCTACAGTAGAGTTGCATATAATTGAAAACCGCACACAATAGGAAAGTGTTGTCTGGGATCAGCCTGTGCAATCCTGGCTGATCCGAGACTACACTTTACGCAAATGTCTGAATGCACATTTTTTACATGTTGCAAGTCATTTGTTGTGTTCAGTCAACCAAAGCCTTTTAATGACAACAAAATGATAAGCTCTGTAGATCTTGTAAATGGGCTGAATTATTGATAAATTTCTTTCTATCTTTGGTTTTGCACCCAGCAAGGTCTTGTGTATTATTTGCTGAGAAAATTTGATTGATGGTGATACCTTGATATTATGTCTGTGATAGTCTGGGCCCTAAAATTTTAAAATATTTACTGAGACTTCTGTTTTATGATCGAAATAGTATGATATTTAATCAGGTTTTTAAATACATGTATGTCGTGGGTGACACACCCACAGAAATAATTGATAAGAGGCCTGGTAACTGTTCATCAGTCTTATGTTGGCTGCACCTAGCAGCCAATATATTCTCATTATCAAGGAAACCCCTTACAAAAAAGTGTGCTGGTTTGGCTCTGAGGTCAGATTTTTGATACACCTAAGATGAAAATTATGCATAAATGGCCCACGTAAACTCTCTAGAATGGACCATGTAACTGAAATAATGTAAACAGTGTTGCAAACAGATTTTTCGAGGGGTACAGCAGGAGTTTTCTCAACCTGTAACCAAAGAGTTCCAAATTGTAAAGACCCTTTAGAAGAAGACTTAAAAATATTTTGAGATATGGAGAAAATACTCGTATCTTCTTGTAGTTCAAATTAGCCTTAATCTCTGAATTGAACAGCTGAAAAAAATATAGTGGAAAGAGGAGCATTTCTTTGTATCAAGCATTTGTTTTTGCCCAATGTTGTTTTTTATGCTTACCGATATTGTTACTTTCATTCACTTGAAATGTTAGTATAATTTCATTATCTTTTTTGTCATATTTACATTAGGTGTCCGTTTTTCTAGCGTGTGGAGTAATTAATTGTCTTTTTGCTTTACAGCTGAAAAACCAACTATTATTGTTCCACCTCCACCAAGCATCAAGGTTGCTGAAGGCCAGTCAGTTACTATAACCTGTCTGGTAACAGGAAAGCCAGATCCTATTATAACATGGTATAGAGACACCAGTCTTATCACAGGAGGCAGATTCAAGATCTTGCCTAATGGAAACTTGTTTATTACGGTAAGACTTCCTTTTACATAGCTAGACTGTAGCCATTAAAATGATGCTTTGGAAAAAAGGCAGTGAAAAACATGTAAAAAAAGGAATAAAATCTGGTGTCTAGTATTTCTCCCTGTCCCAGAACATTTTCTATCTGAAACAAGTCTGAAATATTTTTGTTTGGCAATGAGTTACCCCTTTACCAAACATCCCTGATTTTTACAACCTTGAGGTAGAAGCCTTTTTAAAACATTGTGGGAAAAGGAGAAAATGCTGGTAACCAGCATTTTCTCCTTTTCCCACAATGTTTTCTACCCTGCTGGAAACAGATTTCAATTTTTGAGTTATGTATATTTTGTCATCTATGAGTGCTTTCAGTTTGGACCATTCAATTTTGTTGTTTAGTAAAAAGTTAAGAGTGGGCTTTGACCATGATAGACATATGTTAAAAAAATAAGTTTATAATAGTGATTCAAGATTTGATTTTATTACAGAATGTTGTGATGGCAGATGCAGGAGATTATAGATGTCAAGCCAGTAACATATATGCCAGGGATGTCACATCCTCTGTCTGTAAAGTTTCCATCAGAAGTAAGTGCAAGTTTCTTTCAAAATTTTTAATGTCAATAAATTAAAACCTTTTGAAGACTTACATGAAGAGACCTTTCCAAACCCGGAATATATGCAGTCGGTGACAAGCAAATTTTTCATAATATATATTGAAGTATACAGTAGTTTATGTATAATTCTTTCTAGGGAAGACCAGGATTGAACAGTTCCCAATGGACCTGGAGGTCATTGCCGGCTATGATGCCAAATTTACCTGTTCTGGCTCTACTGACTTTGATGAGGCCAGGAATATGCGTGTGTACTGGCTGAAGGATGAGAAAGAGATATCCACTGCTGAACAGAGGATGACTCAAAATTTCCAAGACAATTCTCTTACAATCTCTGGTACCATAGTGCGTGATTCTGGTGTTTACACTTGTGTCATAACAAATGGGTTGGATGAAGATAGAGCATATGCTATCTTGACAGTAAAAGGTAAGATAACATTACCTGCTTTGATGCACAGAGGGGGCCTGTTATAGTGTATGTCTGCATGGAATATGTTGTGGACATTGTTCCACTGAAGGCAGCCTGATCTTGGTTCTACATTATCTACAAAGACAACTGCACGTGAGCTCAGTGTTCTAAGGATGAACCACACAGTCCTTACTTTTAATGATCCCATAAGAGACGGCTTTTGAAAACAATGTGGGATAATCAGCATTTTCTCCTTATTCTAACAATGTTTTCTTCCCTTTCAAAGACATACAGCTCCATTTGAAGACAATTTGAGTTAAGTTTGTTTGGTTGTTTGCAAAGGTTTTTAATGAAGACAAGCCTAAAATTTTATTGTTTGGTAAAAGATTATGTGAGTAAATGCTCGAAACTGGTTTTGTTGTATAGATCGCCCAGATCCTCCGACTGGTGTAGAGATAGACAGATGTCGACAGTCCTCAGCCGATTTGAAGTGGATTAAGGGAATTGAAAACAATGCTCCAGTCCAGTATTTCATTGTGCAATACAACACAACTTTCAACCAGGACCAATGGGTTTCTGCAAAGACTGTTGACTACACACAAAACACTGCTAATATTGAGCTTTCACCCTGGGCTAACTACACATTTAGAGTTTTAGCATGGAACAAGATTGGGGCCAGTTCTCCAAGTTTCCACACCCCACGAGTCTGTAGGACTGATCCAGCTCAACCCTTCAAAAACCCACAGAATGTGAGATCAATAGGGAGCAAAAAGGGCTATCTCCTCATTGAGTGGACAGTAAGTTACCTTGCTTTTACCCTAAGGAAAATTCTACAACATTACCAATACACAAGAAGGTATTTTGTGTTTTGGGTTTGCAATGAAGAATATAATGATTTTTTTTTTTTAATTTTAGGATGCTTTCACCTAGCAATTAAGCAGAAACACACCAAAAAAATGTAGTAAATGGAAAGATCATAACTTTTAAAGATAGACCATGGATTTAGATTTTCTATCACATTTCAAAATAACTAGCCAAGAAATGTCTGAAATGGGAATTCATGTGTTATTTTTGGGCTTGTGCGTCATGACTAAGATGTACAACATTATTTATAGTGTGTGGTAGGGGTTATACTAATCATGTATGGGCCTGAATGCATGGGTTGGTCTTTCTAAGGAAGAAGAACCCTAGCATTACAATTTCAAGTGTTCTGTGTAAGAATATTTCACACATTGGTAGACAGTTATAGCACATCTTGTTCCGAAAAGGCAGTCTGGCCTTTATCGCTATCAGCTTCAAATACAACCAAGGTTGTGCCAATAATAATATTGGTTGTTGTTATTTTAACCATGTAGCCTATGAACCAGCTGGAACATAATGGACCAGGTTTCAAGTATCAGCTGACAGTAAAGGAAAGAGGAGGTGTGTCCTCAACCTATAACATTGACAATTGGCGTAACGATACCATGGAACTGAATGTTGGCCAGGCAAAGGTTTACACACCCTATCTGGTAAAGATACAGGCTAAAAACAATGAGGGAGACTCTACAGAGGATCCGGAGGAGAAAACTCTGTACTCCTTTGAAGACAGTAAGTCTATATAACTCTTCACTGTCTGAGGACTTCTTTCTTTGTCCTGCAGCAGAAGACTTTTTGAAAGAAAATTTGTAAAAAATGAAATTGCCCAAGCAATTTCTTATCACAATACTTGTATGGGTCGAAAAATATGTGAAGAGCCTCAATTCATGTTGATTTTCTCTTGTTTTACAAGAACGATATAAATGTTTTAGCACAGAGCTCCATGTTTAACAACCAAAAAGAAATCTGCATTTCAACAATGCTCTCTGAATGCCATTTCCTCAAGATCATGAAAACTTCTTTTGTATGGTAAAAGCGTACTAAACATTTTAAGGATTAAATAGTTAATCTTTTGCAAAACAACGAAAATTGCAGATGACATAATTATGGCTTACAACATGAAAAAAGGGGAACTTGGCCATTTGTGTAAAGTGTGGTCTCGGATGAGCCTGCGCAGTCTGCTCAGGCTAACCAAGGCATCATTTTATGACTACTTCAGATTTTATGCTACTGTAGACTTGTGCTAAAGTGAAAATTGCATAAAGACGGAAAGTGTTGTTTCATGTTAATCGGAAATGACGCTTTACACAAATGTCTGAATCTCGCTTTTGGCGTCTTGTAAGCATGTTATGATTAGGTTGGGAAGCATTGTCAGAAAAGGAGAAACGCTGGTTTATAGCATTTCTGCTTGTCCCACAATGTTTTAAAAGTCAAGTTCCAGTATTTGAGCTACTTTTGATTTGTTGTTTGGACAAGTTAAAAATTGTGTTGTCTAGATTAAAGTTTTGAGGCACCTAGAAGAAATATACCAAATATTTAGCTGTATGTTTTTTTTACAGTCCCAAAGGCAAGAGCTTACAATGTACAGGTGAGAACTGTGAATGCTTCTTCTGCTACCCTGACCTGGAACTGGGATACTTTGTGGCTGGAAGAAACTGGAATGATGGAACAAATACAGGGAGAGCTGAAAGGATTCAAGGTATAACAAAGGGAACATTTCATACCGGGATACACGGTAGGAGGGGGCGTCAAAAGGTTCTTTGTTTTAAATGGGCAAAATGGATATTGCCAAACATTTTTATGATATTGTATATCATTTATACAATACGAAACATGCAGTATTTGCTTGATTTACATTGTCAGATGAACAATGCAGATCTGGCATTCTGTTGCATAAGAGCTGGGCTTAGTGCATCACCCTAATACATTATACCATCACTTATATGAAGCTGCATGAAATTGACTTCCATAAGACAGCCTAACAGACTGACTGAATCATGAGATGGATTGTTCCTTTGACATGCGCAAAATTTACCAAAAGCAAAATGTTTTGTCTCAAGTCAGACTGTGTAGGCTGACCTGCGTCAATACTTTTTGCGGATGAATTCAGCTTGGCTTATTTATATTGGGCAGTGTTATTTTGATCTATACTGATCACCAAGGAACTGCAGTTTTTGCCCTTACAGACAAGGGTTCTTGCACATGATTCAAATGAAAATTTTTCTTGAAACAGGTGCAATATTGGAGAGCCAATGAAAAACTTGCAACTTTTAGAGAAGTGGAAGTCCCAATTAGCACTTTGCTCATCCCAACTGTCAATAATGGTAGAAAGAAAAGAGCTCCTGTGGAAGCCACATTTAATGTTACCAATCTGACACCCTTCTCAAATATGCAAATACAAGTATGTGTGAGGAACAATTACTATGTCGGGCCACCCAGTGATGTGATTACATTCAACACTTTGGAAGGAGGTAGGAGTTATTACATTTATTTACCCTTCAAATAATCAACAAAATCTGGAACTGGTTGAAAGCATTTGCAGAAAATAGATCACAGTGTATCAAATAATGGACTTTGCTTCTGAAAGACTGAAAAACACTGTAGACATTAGAGTAAATGCAGAAGCAAGACTGAAAAACACTGTAGACATCAGAGTAAATCTAGGAAAGTTGACACTTTGACAGCCATAAAAGCAATAGGATATTTTCTGTCAGAGAGAAAAAAAATCCTGATATTGCTGATTCAAAGCTGATAATTATGTTGTGGTTAGTTAAAAGATGGTCTAGGCAGAAGAGTGCACTAGAGATTTTAGACTGTTTAAATCTCTATGTAACCAAAAAGCTCCATTTTGTAAAGAAAAATTGAAAAAAGGCTCAAGAACACATTGTTATAAAAGAGATACATGTATGCTGGTTACCAGAATTTTCTCCTTTCCTGACATTTTTTCTATTCTTTCAGACAAATTTCAACATTTGGGCTGTAATCAATTTGTCTGCAAATGCTTTATATTTGAATGGTTCCAAAATTCTTGTGCCATTTTAAAAGCTATCTTATCATAGAGACTAACCTTTCATCCTGTATTTAACCCTATACCAAACAATTCCTGGTTTTTACGACCTTGAGGTAGAAGCCTTTGGAAAATATTGTGAGAAAAGGAGAAAATGCTGGTAACCAGCATTTTCTCCTTTTTCCACAATGTTTTCTATCCTGCTAGAAACTTTCAATTTTTTAGTTACGTTTATTTTGTGGTCTGCAAGTGCTTTGATTTTGGACCAGTCTAAAATTTTGTTGTTTGGTAAAGGGTTAAAGAGGAGTTGCCTATGAATTAACAAAGATAAATTTGATTTAACAGTTAACTTCTGATGGATGAAAGTCTTTTACTGGAGAAATCCCTCTGTTTCTTTCTCCTGGCAAATGCCAAGATTGCTTGTGAAAATAGGATAAGATGTTACAAAACACACAGAAAGTACATGTAAACCTCATCTATTGTAGGAAAGAATAGAAAAATGTTTATTTAACAGATGCGTGCTCAAGCGGCAGCAAGTGCTTCAGTATCAGTTTTTCTGCAAGTATGCCATCTCAATAGAAAAACAAGTGGACAAAAAAATATAAAATATAAAAAAAATGTTTGGCAAGGGGTTCATCTTTAATTACCTTCCTCACTACACCTCTATATAAATTCAAATCTTTTGTTTGCAGTTCCTGGTCCTGTGTTGAACTTCAAAGCCCAAGTGCGAAGCAGTAATTCCTTCACCTTGACATGGCAAATCCCGGATGCTGAGGACAGAAATGGGATCTTGATTGGTTATGATATTGGATATCAGTCAGGTGAGTTTATATCTCAGTCGTACTCTGTGCAAAATGGATGTAAAGCATCTGTAAAAAGTATTGATTTAAGTCAGCAAGTGCAGTCCGCACAGCTGACCCGAGTTGGTAATTATTGACCCTTTCCCAAACAATTCCTGGTTTTTACAACTCTGGGATAGAAGCCTTTTGAAAATATTATGGGAACAAGCATTTTCTCCTTCTCTTACAATGTTTTCCACCCTACTGGAAACAAATTTCAATTTTTGAGTTACATTTAATTTGTCGCCTGCAAGTGCTTTCAACTTGGACCAGTCTAAAAGTTTGTGGTTTGGTAAAGGGTTAAATACTAGTTAATTTTCTACGTATCTAATTTTATCCCAGGATTGAGCCAGTTGTTAGACAAAATGGATTTTAACTCTTTCCCGAATGTCACAATTGTAGACCATTCCAAATTGAAAGCATTTGCAGACGACAAAATAAACATAGCTCAGAAATAGAAAATTGTTCTGAGAAGGGTAGAAAACATTGTGGGAAAAGGAGAAAATGCTGGTTACCAGCATTTTCTCCTTTTCCTACAATGTTTTCAAAAATCTTCTTTCTCAGGGTTGTTAAAAGTCATCATTGTGCAGTAAAGGGTTAAGGATCCATATTTGTGATGACTTGCTTGGTTCTTTGTATCTGAGACATGCGCTAATTCACCCTTTTCCCAGAGCATGGCTCTCATCTGTATGTTATGCACCTTTTCTCCTTTTGTCTCATGGATGCGAAATAAATGTAGTTGTTTGACTTTTCCCTTTGTTTTGGGCTGTTTCCAATGAAATCTGGTAGTTTTCCTAGGAAATTGTCATGGCCCATTTTTGTTCGTTTTGCATACTTTCCAAAGAAAACTGTTTTGCCCATTTCAATTTTGTTCAGGACTGTTTTGAAAAAAACTGTGTGTACATATATCCATGTGTAGTGTATTTAGCTTTTAGCTGGAGCTTTTAAAATTGTTTACATGTACTACCGTTAGTTTGTGATTCTAAGCACACTTTTCAAATTTCTTCAACAGTGGATGGTTTAAGGTTAGGTGCATTCCATGATCGAGATGAACAAATTGACGATCCTATGGCACAATATGCAATCCTGAGTGGGCTGTTGCCAGACAGAAAATACCGTGTGCATATATATGCTAGAACCAGATTTGGTAGAGGGGAGGGAACCTTCATTGAAGTATCAACCACACCAAGAGTCGGTGAGAATATTTAGTTCTTTGTACTTTTTTAACATCCATATTTTTGTCTTGATGAACGCATTTACCATACTCAATGGCATACTTATTATGCGTTTCAACCTTTTTTTTTTGTTGAAGAATTTCATCATACAGTTTTTTTGTGATGATTATTGAACTCTTTAGCTTACAACAAAATTTTAGACTAGTCCAAGTTGAAAGCACGTGCAGAGGACAAATCAAAGGTGACTCAGAAATTGAAATTTGTAACTAACAGGGTAGAAAACATTGTGGGAAAAGGAGAAAATGCTGATAACCAGCATTTTCTCCTTATCCCACAATGTTTTCAAAAGGCTTCTATCTCAGGGTCATAAAACCAGGGATTGTTTGGTAAAGGGTTAAACATACAACTAATGAAAATGAAGGATGGGTGGTTCTTATACGCCCGTCGAAGACGGGACGTATTATGGGATCACCCGTGGCGGGCGGGCGTCTGGGCGGGCGGGCGGCGTCCAGTTCTTTGTCCGGAGCATATCTCCAAAACTATTCTAGCTAGGGTTATGAAATTTCATGGATGGATAGATCTCATCGAGGGGGAGTGCAGTGCACAGGAATCATAACTCTTGCTTGCTTAATTTTTGAGTTATTGCCCTTTGTTGTTTTTCATACTTGAATTTTGTCCGGAGCAATTCTCCAAAACTGTACTAGCTAGGGTTATGAAATTTCATGGGTGGATAGATCTCATCGAGGGGGAGTGCAGTGCACAGGAATCATAACTCTTGCTTGCTTAATTTTTGAGTTATTGCCCTTTGTTGTTTTTCATACTTGAATTTTGTCCGGAGCAATTCTCCAAAACTGTACTAGCTAGGGTTATGAAATTTCATGGGTGGATAGATCTCATCGAGGGGGAGTGCAGTGCACAGGAATCATAACTCTTGCTTGCTTAATTTTTGAGTTATTGCCCTTTGTTGTTTTTCATACTTGAATTTTGTCCGGAGCATATCTCCAAATTTATATTAGCTAGGATTATGAAATTTCATGCGTGGATACATCTCATCAAGAGGGAGTGCAGTGCATAGGAATCATAACTCTTGCTTGCTTAATTTTAGAGTTATTGCCGTTTGTCGTTTTTCATACTTGAATTTTTTGTCCGGTGAATATCTCCCAAACTATACTAGCTAGGGTTATGGAATTTCATGGGTGGATAGATCTCATCAAGGGGGAGTGCAGTGCACATGAATCATAACTCTTGCTTGCTTAATTTTTGAGTTATTGCCCTTTGTCGTTTTTCATACTTGAATTTTGTCCGGAGCATATCTCCAAAACTATACTAGCTAGGGTTATGAAATTTCATGGGTGGATAGATCTCATCAAGGGGGAGCGCATAACTCTTGCTCGTTTAATTTTTTACTTATTGCCCTTTGTCATTTTTCATACTTGAATTTTGTCCGGTGCATGCCCCAGCTTTACAACTTGGGGTAAGACGGGCGTATCTTGCGACAATTTGCCGCTCTTGTTGTTATGATGCATTTTATCACCCTTGAGATGTTTAGTGTGGGTCCAGACAGGCTCAGTAGTGATATGTCTAGTAGGCAGGGTTTTCCATGACGCACAAATCTAGCGTGATAGACGCAGTTTTAATTCAAATGACCCCCAAAATAAGTGACAGTGCATCACCGGTGATGCAACTTTCCAAGATCTAAATAATGTACGAAATTTAATAAAGCGTCATAATTCCAAGTCTGTTCTTGCTTAAATATCAGACAAACACCTTTCTTTTTTTAACCACAGAGTTTATTTTAGATAAAAGTGGTTTTCCAGTAATTTACTTAATTTCTTGAGGCTGTGGGTTTGAACCTTGCTTGAAACACTTGGTTTTGGATGGGGGATGTTCTTGGGAAAGGCATTTTAGGGCCAAAACATAGTACTGTTGAGACCCAGGACGTGCACGAGTAAGAGAATTGTTGCAGTGATATGGCTAAATGCATGGCATATTGTAAAGTGTATCTTTGCATAGTTTATGGTTTACATTGTGTTTGCTTACACCAGGTCTTGGAGCTCCACAGTTTGACATTCCATTTGTGGGTGAGACAATGATCAATGTGACTTGGACACCAGGTGCCTACTGGGGAACCCATGTTGTCCATTATGTGGAATACAGAAAAGATGGTAAGTGATATACCCTGTACTGAACAATCTTATGTTTTCATGACCTTAATTAGGGAAGCTTCTGAAAACATAGTGAGAAAAGGACAATATTTTCTAGTCTTTCGAAGACAAATCATTTCAGATGCATGGAAATTTGCCATACTATATGACCAGTAAAAAGAGAGCAAATTGGTGTTTACAGAGTATATGGAACATAAACATGTGTTGGCTTTAATACAGTTAAATTGCAATCTCCTTTTGACAAATGGATTTGAACTGAAGAAGTAACTCAAAGTGAGTGATTTCTTTTTTTGTTGCTATTTTTTTGTTTGATAATCAACTCAGACGTTTTCAAATTTGAAGTGTCTGGATATTTTTCTGTGAGGCACTGGCTCATAACAATTACATGTATTATTAATTCAGGTGCTGCTGACTGGCAACAATCTACAGATGAAGTTCTCAGGAATTACAAGGAGATCACTGGCCTTGAGAAAGGAACCTATTACCAAGTTCGAGTCATTGCTTTTGATGGTATCAATAGAGCTGCCAGTGAGATTAAAGTTGTTGGAACCGTAGGATTTGGTAATAATGATACACAAACTTTATTTGACATAAGCTAATGCAGCTCCTTGTCATACATAATAATAATTGCAGTAAATTACCGTATTGAAAAATATCACTGCCATTTAATCCATTACCACACTCCCTACTTTTGACACCCCTGAGAAAGAAGCCTTTTAAAAAAACTGTGGAAAAAGGAGAAAATGCTGGTAACCAGCATTTTCTCCTTTTCCCACAGTGTTTTCTATCCTTTCCAGAACAAATCCGATTTTTCAGTCACCTTTATTTTGTCATCTGCAAATGCATTCAATTTGGACTATTCTAAAATTTTCTCACGTGGTAAAGAGTTAAATGTTGTTTTTACCCTTGAATTTCAGAATTACTAAATTACATAATTGATAAATTATGCTTCTTCATAGACATTGACATTCTTTATTGATGTAAGCTAATACAGCTAGTTATTAATACATAATACAAACATAATATTTTAACTTCTTCAAAACTTGATATGATATTTTCTATAAGTAGGTTTATTTGATACATTAACTTTGGTATTTATCTTTTATTTACAGCTGCCGCCAGAGCTATTGCAGCCAACTATGGATGGTTTATTGGAATGTTGTTAGCTGGGATAGCCTGCATTGTGATTATTGTGTTTGTCTACTATTACCATAAGAAACATAAATATGATGAAAGAAAACCAAGGGAGACCCGTGGCAGTGAGTTGCTGTTGATTGCTACTAGTGAAAAAGCAATATTTTATCATAGGGTTTTAGAAGTTTGATTATGAATAGGACTTATTTTGATAGCGTTTTTCTTTCTCAGATAAGAACAAAAAGATATACTGCATTAACTTGTATTTAACACATGTAGACACTTTTAATGCAAACACTTTTGATGGCTTCTGGGCATGTTGTATCAAGTGGCAAATTTAATTATAATTAGTTACTCTTAGCATTTAACCCTTTACTAAACAATCCTTGGTTTCTATGACCCTGAGATAGAAGCCTTTAGAAAACATAGTGGGAAAAGGAGAAATGACGGGTACCACTAACTAGCATTTTTTCCTTTCCCACAATGTTTCTACCCTGCTGAGTTAGGTTTATTTTGTCATCTGCAAGTGCGTTCAATTTGAATTAGTCCAAGATTTTGTCATTTGGTAAAGATTCAGATTCAGATGCTTTAGACAACTTGCTCAGATGAAGTGCATCACAAAGGACCAAGAGACAAAAACTTGGATTCTTCCAAATTGAAAGCCCTTGCAGACAAAAATTCATAATTATATGGCTCAAAGTGTGATCACTGAAAGGAAAGAGAACTTTGTGGGGGAAAATAGTAGAAAAGATGGTTACCAACATTTCCCACAATGTTTTCAAAAAGGTTTTTCTACGGGGTTGTTAAAAGTTGGGATTGAGTGGTAACGGGTAAAGAGAATATGGTCAGATTTTACAATTAGATGCTGTTCTGACCTGAACAATATTTCATGAATCTGGACAGTACAGTCACAACATTACAGTAGTTGGGTCTGCCGTCAGACTGAAACCTGCCAGTTGGTTTATTTGGCAAATATCAGGTGGTGAAATGAAAAATACTTCTCGCGCCAAATACAGTGTGTGAGCTAGACCTTCTCTGGCCGCTGAAAGTACAACCCACCTAGAATATTCTTATCTGAAACAATTTTATCTGATAGGCTTGATTAAACAATCTGATAGTATAGATTCAGGATCATGTTCTTTGCAGTCTGATCTTGATCTGTATGGCGCTGAAAGGTTTAAGATCTTCATGATAAACAATATTTTTCTCTTACAATTTTGCAGAGGTGATTGGCGAGAATGATTTTGACAGAGATTCAAGAGGACAGTACAATGATTATGTTAAGGATGAACGGTGAGTGACAAGATGCTATTATTTTTTTTCATTAGTCATTGTTTGTAGACAATATTATGAAGAATTAGATATCCTAATATGATAAAATTCCTATCATGGACCACAGTACAATGTGACTAAATATGGTCTAAAACAGGTATTATTACATTTGTATGGCAGATTTTAAGATTCTGATAATCACATAGCTTTTCTAGGATGCTCATGTTTGTCTGGATTTATTTAACCCTTAAGAATACAACTTGGAGTTTTAATGACACAAAAGAAAAAGCCTTTTTGAAAACATTGTTGGAAAAGAAGAAAATGTTGGTATTATATAATGATGGTATTATATACCAACATTTTTTCCTTTTCCCACAATATTTTCTACTATTTCAAACGCAAGTTATACCTTTTGAGCCACATTTTATTTTCTTCAAAAGCTTCTACCTATGGACAAAACTATTTTGCCATCTGGTAAAGGGTTAAAGACCAGAAAATGTAACAGAGAAATATTTATGAAGTAATACAAATATAGTATGAAATGCTTAAATAACTATCTAGAACATCTAGTCACTATATTGGCATTATCAAACAGTAGTACCAGGCGGTATTCATAACCAAGTGGCTAGATATTTTATTTATTTTTAGTCCGAAGAACTTGTGTTCTTGTTTCTGATTGGCTTAGATTCACTTTATCAGCCACTATGATCCCAGTCTTCAGTTTTGAATTAAAGTAGTTTTAAAATTAGAAATTGAACAAATGTTACAGGTACACAGAGCATACCACAACTTGCAGTTTTCATGCGCCAAATGTGTTACCTTTGATTTTGAGTTGGAGGTGCTAAGAGCCCAAATAGAGAAATAGGATCTGATCTTGTTAATGGAGCTTTTTAAAAGTTATATACGAGCAAGCACTTTGTTTGGCTCATTGTCGCTTGTGTCAGAAAATTTATATGCGTACAGATTCATAATGCCGAAAATGTTGGTCTGAACTAGGGCTACTATTTTGAAATTGGTAACATAAGCACAGAAATGTAATTTATCATTACTGTTGTAGCACATGTTACATTGTTATTGCATTGAAAGTAAAACTTCCATGTATGATGCAAGAGCATTGGGTAGTTATTAAGTATTTGAGTATTTAGTTATAGTACTTAATGAGCATTTCATTTTCAATACCAGTCTTTTACTTTCTATTTCTAAATCCAATTGTTGTTTTTGCTTGAAGTAAAAAGAAAGAAAAAGTCGCAGAAGTGAAACACTTCATCTAGCATGTCATTATTTTTACAACTTGTATGTTTGTCAGAATTGTATATGTCTTGTAGTTTGTGTTATTTTTGTGTACAGTAATTTCATATTTGCCTTTCAAATCCCCATGTTATGTTATGTATGTAACCTGACCCCTGATAAGTTAAATGCAATGAGATGATTATGAAAATAGTCTAAAATCATACTATAAACTTACACTTTATTGGAATTTTAGTGCAATAATGATATAATTTTTTTTTGTGCTTTAATGGTTTACCCACTCCATAACCAAGAGCAACATGTATTGTTCGATTAAAACTTTGTAATAGCAAACAGATAACAAATAGCTATTCCTCCTTCAGATGATATCTCAGAGCAGACAACTTGATGAAAGCATTAATGTTTTTCTATGAATGTGTTGCATGGCTCTGTTTTTGTTAGTTTATATGTGTTCTAATTTTCTGCAACCTTCTTCTTAACCCTTTACTAGATAATTTCAACATGTAATGTGGAGAAAAAAAGCATTGGAAGATAATGTGAAAAAAGAGAAAATGCTGGTTACCAGCATTTTCATTTCTCCCGTCAACATTTTTTAAAAGAGGGAGTTCATTTTTTGAGTAACATTTGTCACCTGCTTTCATTTTTTATGCAGCTGTGTCATCTAGTAAAGAATTATAATAACATTTTTCACTTTCATTTTCTTTCCTGTTCTAAAAAATTGGTGAAGATAAAAATCATTAACATGATTATTTTTTTTTGAGGGAGGGGGTCTCTTTTGGAAAGAACTTTCTGAAACTTACTTGAATTTGAAACCTCTGTATTTTGCTACATTATTACATGTTAAGCATGCTGAATGACAAAGGCTGTCAATGAGCTATAAAAAAGCATTAATTCATTCAAACATTGCTATCCACAAAATGTGGCTCTACTTCCTGGCATTAATTTCCAAGGATTTGTTGATTCCATTTTTGTCTCAAAGATAGCTTTTTACTCCCCTTCACTTGACAGCTTTAGGGAAAAAAATGAGAAAAGAGGCTACTGGATGTCATTACAATTATTCATTTCCTCACAATGTTTCCATTCTGTTGCCTAGTTCGGGTAGCTTAGTCGGTAGAGTTAAGGACAAGAAACAGGATCCTTCCCCAGCTGGATCTATCCCTGGCTGGGCCAATTTCTTTCCAAGGATTGATGATAGTCATTGTGACAGGAGTCATTCCACTCTCCCTGATGACCATTTTTTAAATGGTGGCTATGTGGGAAAGCAGCCATAAGCTTTGGCAGAATATATCCTTCAAACCTTGGTCTTTTGTGTAATATGTAATGGATTTTTGTAGGTTTAAAGTAAAGTGTATAGTGATAGGTTAAGTGAAACAGCCTTCTTGTGAAATGGTGTTTTTGCTTGAAATTAATGAATGGCTGATCACTGTCAGCTACTTACAGAAAGAAAGTGAGAAATTAATAAATGATAATGTAGATCACTAAAGGCTATACAAAAGTCATTGTCATTGGATGTTTTGTGATAAGAGGAACTGTGTAACATTTTAATATCTTTGCTTAAAGACTACTAAATATTGCAGATATTCTTTGTTTATGCCTTCGAAGGAGAAGTTTCTAGTGGCTTGTGAAAAGCGTTTTTATGATCCCACAAGATAAATTATTTCCAGATAAAGTATATTACCCTGATTTTAACTTTTCCAAGAAAAAGCAAGTCAACAGAGGCACAAAAAAGCAGACATACAGCACATAGAAAAAGAGTGATTATTGTAAAATAAACAGTATCAAGTGCACAAGATTTCAAACAAACTGCAAAGTTTTTCAAGTTTTCAGTTTCAAAGTAGAATTATTTTGTAGTCTGTCATGTTTAGATCAGGTTATCCTTTTATGACGTTTAACATGTCAAAAGTCAAGTGGAAAAGCACTTTCGAAAAAGTATTTATTGTTACAGAGTTTTGGTTTGATGGTGTTATTGGGTTCATTACTCGCCAGCCACTACTATCTTTTTGTGTAGCTTCGAGTCTTTCTTCCTCTTAATCCTTTACCACACAATCCCGACTTTAAATGACCCTGAGAAAGAAGCCTTTTGGGAAACATTGCGGGAAAAGGAGAAAATGCTGTAACCAGCATTTTCTCCTTTTCCTGCAATGTTTTCCACCCTTCCAAAATCAAAATTGAATTCTTTATTCACATTTATTTTGTCGTTTGCAGACGCTTTCAATTTGGACTATTCTAAAATTTTGCCGTTTGGTAAAGAGTTAATCCTTGTAGTGCTAAATACATAAATGATTAAAATGAAGTGACTTTCCTCAGAAGTTACAAAAGATGCCTATATTGTAATTTCAAGGCTGTGTTTGTCAGCATATCTAGTATAGAGGCTGATGGTGCAGATTTGAAATCATATTGCTCATAATGTGCAGTCTGATCCTACATCTATACTGTCTTCATAAACTTAAACACAAGTTGAGTGCTACAAGGACAATTCTGATAACCCAGCACATTTTATGTTCTATGTGTATATACATATATAATTTCAGAAAAAGATATAGAAATCGTGATAAACACTCTAGGGATAGGTAAGCTAATCCACATTAAAATCAGACACAAAAGTAATGTAACTCAAAAACAGTCTATGTTTTACTTAACTCATATCTGACCAGTAACACTCAATAAAGAAAATTTTTACCATGCCTGTTTAGATATTGCCTTTGAAATTATGCTTATCTCTAGGTTTGCAATATTATTGTGAATGTCTCTATATACTGAAGTATTTGATAAAAGCTTATTATTTAATATCTGTATATGCATATGTAGTCAGAATATGAAATAAATAAATTTATTTCCATAGCAGTGTTGATGATATACCTATTGATGTGTTACTTCATTTTCTGTGCAAAGAAAATTACAAATACTCGCCATACTAACTCTTAAGTAGACAACTGTGGTAAGAAAAACATAGACTGGTTATACTCCATTTTCCATCAGCTAATAAAGTAAGATTGGACACAGTCTGATTAAGATGTTTTTGTTGGACTGTGTTCATATGCAAAGAGGCTAGACAATATCTCGTAGTTTTATAAATGGAAGTGTTTTTATTACATCCTTCAAAATGTGTTGGAAAACAATTTATACACATACAAGAAACACCATGACAAAATGTATTGTAACAAAACTGTAAAAGCTGCAAAAAAAACCTAGCTCAACTTTGCTTTTTGCTTGAAATTTATTTTGCAGCACACTATTTTGTCCTGTTATAGGAAAACCTTTAGACAGTCAAACTATTTCTACATCTTTTTCTCAACAATTTTTGTATTTATGAATAGAAAGATATCTAACATATTTTGATATCAATATATTATGCATGCTCTTACGGGTTAATCTGACAGCTTTAGATGTAGAGAGACAAGCTATGTAGTGCACATACCTTCTGGTATCTACTGTACCATTGCATGAAGCTTTTTTATTGAATAATGTTTACGTTTCTTCAGTGCTAGTTTCTGGTCAGACTTTTTGAAGTCGAGAAAATATGTTTTCTACTTGGTTAATATCAGTATGTGTATGTAGTCACTACTGTTCTAGATCAATGACTTTATAGATAGATTTGACATATGTGATAAAATATCCTATAATGGGTCTTACAAGCTCCAACCACAGTCATGTAAAATGCTTTTTGAGAAGTAGTTGTGGTTTGAAATGTTGACCATTATCACTATTGTTTCAAGGGACAAGGGGAGTTTGAGATAGAACACAATAATGCTCTGAGATAAAGGAAATGTCATAGCATTTAAAATGTTAGAGTTAGGATAACATTATAATGAAATTCTATATTTGCATTTGCATTAATTTTTATACACAATACCCGGTACTACACTTTAGGGACAAGATAAGAATATATGAACTGCACTCTGGAAAGGGGATTTCATCAAACTCTGTGATCCATAATACCAAGCAAGTCATCACATAGTGGATCCATAAAAAATCAAACTTGTCTACCAACTTACTAAATCATGAGCTAGAATGGCCACTGATATATATACAATTGACCAATACTGAATAATTTTGACCCAGGAAGGTCTGCACATACTGTGCAGGCTGGTTGCAGTGGGTTCTTTTTGTAGATTCATTTAACCCATTACCACACAATCCCTACTTTTGACGACCCTGAGAAAGAAGCCTTTAGAAAACATTGTGGGAAAAGGAGAAAATGCTTGTAGCCAGCATTTTCTCCTTTTCCCACAATGATTTCTACCCTTCACTGAGTGTGACTCCTATGTTCTGTTTGGTGTTATGAGTGGAAAATTTTACTCTTTTTATCCTTGCAAACATTGTCTCCTACTTAAAACCTTTTGTCTTCAAAAGAAATGTCTTTTATGATTTGCCATGCAAAGGAATGAAATTTATGATTTGCCATGCAAAGGAATGAAATACACACATGTATTTTATTCTACTCCTGATCTTGTCAAAGCTGAATTAAGTCTTCACACACACAAAAAAAGAATGACAATGAATTGGATTATTAAGGAAATATACTATCTACATGTGAGTGCATACACAAGAAAAAGATGTAGTTTGTCAGCTAGTCTTACAAAGACATATTACAAAAACTAATTTACAAGTCTAATTAGTTATAAATCTTATAAGATATTTATAGATATTGCCTAGCCTCATGTTGGTTTAAAACTCTCTGCCCTACAACAAAATTTCAGCCTTATCTAAATTGAAAGCATTTGCAGGTGACAATTTCATTGTGGTTCAAATGGTGCAATTTTTCTTTAACAGGATAGAAAACACTGAGGTAAAATGTTTTTAAAAGGCTTCTCTCCCAGAGTTGTTGTAAGTTGGCATTATGCAATAAAGGGTTATTGAGCTGTGCTAAAAACTTGGCAACTATAGAGAAAATGCTTTGCTGGCCTACTTATATAGTTCCCTTCAAAACTGATAAGGAACCTTGTAAATTGATCTGGAACCTAGATGTTACGCTATACATACAATGCATTGTCCGTTAGATATTAACCCATTACCACACAATCCCAACTTTTGACGCCCCAGAGAAAGAAGCCTTTAGAAAACATTGTGGGAAAAGGAGAAAATGCTGGTAACCAGCATTTTCTCCTTTTCCCACAATGTTTTCTACCCTTCACAAAACAAGTTTCAAATTTTCAGTCACTTTTATTGTGTCGTCAGCAAATGCTTTCGAGTTGGACTAATCTAAAATTTTGTTGTTTGGTAATGAGTTAACCATAGGCAAATACTGGATGAGACAGAGCTACCAGCCACTACAATTTTTTGATTCAGGTTGTCATTGTTTCAAAGTTTTATATGATATGGTCCCATATTACTGAAGGCAAACTTTACTTTCAAACTTCTTACATTCTTACTTATCTCAGATAGTGACCAACTAGATAATTACATGTATTTCAATATATTATTCTGTTTTGAAAACTGCAAAATATAACAAAATCTACATTATGGATTTGTTTCAATATTTGGCTGTTAAAGAAAAATTGTGTATACCTTTCAAATGTATTGATCATCAAATCTCTTCTTTTGTAAAGGCACTCTGCTAAACATTGCAGCTCAATAGACAGGGCAATTCTTCAGTCTCATTGTGTGCACCTACCTATAAGTGGACTTGAGAAGTAGTAAATAATTGAATTTGTCCAAGACAAATGCTGGTGCACCCACTCGTGAAAATATTACCAATGATGTTTACTCAATGAAATAAATTTCAATCTTTCACTGTAAAAAAGACAAATATTCATTTCATGTTTTTAACCCTTTCTGGAGTGGGGACTTAACCCATTACCACACAGTCCCTACTTTTGACGCCCCTGAGAAAGAAGCCTTTTGAAAACACTGTAGGAAAAGGAGAAAATGCTGGTAACCAGCATTTTCTCCTTTTCCCACAGTGTTTTCTACCCATCTCAGATCAAATTTCAAATTTTCTGTCAGCTTTATTTTATCTTCTGCAAATACTTTCAATTTGAACCAGTCTAAAATTTTGTTGTGTGGTAAAGAGTTAATCAAAATCCAGCACAGTTCTTTTCTTTTATTCCTGATCATGTACAGCATTTGCATAGTAATGCATTACAATATTATGTCAAGCGCGAGAAATGTAAGGTAAATTACATCATACAATGTCATGTATTTCCATTTAGTTATGAGGCACATGCATTTTATCTAGGTAAGTAGTGCCTGGGAACAACTGTTTTTGCCTTCAATCGAAGAGAATATAAAAATTGGTATTCTCACTGGTTGTAATCATGAAATATCAAAAAATATTTCACCAATATTTTTCAGTTACCCACTGGAATGCATAAAATAAGTCAATTGTCTTGTTACATATATTGATTGCAGATGATAGGGCTTAACTGCAATCAATCAAATTAATTCCTGCAAAAATAGCTGAACCTAATAGCTCTGTCTCATTGATCCTCGACTTGCTTAACAAAGTAACAATAATATTGTAAAACAGCTGTAATTTTAGATATTTGGCTTTAACCCATTACCACACAATCCCTACTTTTGACACCTCTGAGGAAGAAGCCTTTTGAAAACACTGTGGGAAAAGGAGAAAATGCTGGTAACCAGCATTTTCTCCTTTTCCCACAGTGTTTTCTACCCTTCCCAGAACAAATTTCAATTTTTCAGTCACCTTTATTTCGTCGTCTGCAAATGCTTTCAATTTGGACCAGTCTAAATTTTCTCGTGTGGTAATGGGTTAAAGAAGAGTGGAGGGATACATGTTATGTTTTACATGGCTAATTTCTTTGGTTTTGAAATACTGGCTGTTGCTACATATCATTTTTCTGAGTGTGTAGTGTTGCATACTTCCTGCGCTTTCCCCATAGATTGCTTCATTTCTCTGTCTTTGTTTTGCACACTATCTAATGATTTTCTGACATGCATGCCTGCTGCTCTAAGAAAATTTGATGTTTGTAACATACATGTTATATTAATGGCCAATTTAAGTTTCTTTGTTAGTCCCAAAAAAGGTCATTAGCTACCTTTCAACTTGGGTAATATGATGTTAAAAACATGTATGTAGCCAAACATTTGATTTTAACTGGACTTCTTTTGTTCTTATCCCCTCAGCTCTTCACCACATTGTAATATTTTAGACTCCAAATTCCTAAAAGTATTGTAGCTCACAAAGTCAGTTTGACTTTGTGATTTGGTTTGTCTTTGAAAGGTTTGGAAACACTGGGGAAAAGGAGGAAAAAGCAGGTTACCAGCATTTTCTCATTTTTCCACAATGTTTTCAAATGACTTTCTCAGGGTCATTCAGACTTGAAAGTGTGTGGTAAAGGGTTTATTCATTACCAAACACTATACCCTGTTTGACAGTTCTACTTTTTGCTAGTGTCTGCTCAACTCTGTATCTATAGGTATGGTTTAATAATATGATCACATTTCATCCTGAAGATGGCTTTTGTTTTGAAAAAGACTACCTGAAAACATATTGGCAAAAGATGAAATTGCTTGTAATGAGCAATATATCCTATTGCAACATTGTTTTTGCTTGTGTTTGTCAACTAAACCTTGATATGCATTGATTATTCATAGATCTAGTAAACTCTTGAACACATGACAAAATTTTAGTCCAAATTGAAAGAATTTCCAGGCAACAAATTTAACAATGATAATGAAGTGAAGTTTGTTTTAGAACTGACAGAAAACATAAGTTACCGTTTTCTACAGTTTTCTCAAGTGTTTTATAAGGCCTCTTTTTTCAGGGTTTGGAAACTTTGTGATTGTTTGGTAAACATTGTTGTGTCTAGTAACTGCTTTTGTCAAGTAGTTTTGGTACAGAAGCAGTGGATCAGAATGAAGGTACTTTTGTCTGTCTTGCTTTGAAAAACCATCTTCCTCGGAGTCTCGCAATGGGAAAGGGAGTAATCAGTTTTTTCTCCTTGTCCCATGGTGTTTTTGCTCTTTTACAGACAAATTACATACCATTTCAATTTTGACATCTGCAACTGCTTTCAGTGTATCATGTAGTTTAGAATCAATTTGTTCATTTGTTTTGTTACAGTTTTGAAGATTATGACAAACATGACGATGATGGATTTAGAGATGCTGCCCATGGCTACAAAAACCATGAATACGGTGTGAAGCAGGGAGGTTATGAAGAGTATGATGATCGGTATCGGGACGACTATGATCGGTATGGAGACAGGGATTATGACAATTATGATGATTACGATGACTACGATAGGGATCGCTACTCTGACAGGGACTCGTACAGACGCAGAGATGATGATTATTACAGGGATGATGATTATGACAGAGATTCTTATGATGAGTAAGTTATCTGGATATTAACCCATTACCACACAATCCCTACTTTTGACAACCCTTAGAAAGAAGCCTTTAGAAAACATTGTTGGAAAAGGAGAAAATGCTGGTAACCAGCATTTTCTCCTTTTCCCACAGTGTTTCCTACCCTTCCCAGAACAAATTTTCAGTCACATTTATTTTGTCATCTGCAAATGCTTTCAATTTGAACCAGTCTAGAATTTTGTCGTGTGGAAAAGAGTTAACCCATTACCCCTCAATCCCTACTTTTGACGATCCTTAGAAAGAAGCCTTTAAAAAACATTGTGGGAAAAGGAGGAAATGCTGGTAACCAGCATTTTCTCCTTTTCCCACAATGTTTTCTGACCTTCACAAAACAAATTTCAATTTTCAGTCACTCTTATTTTGTTGTCTGCAAATGCTTTCAATGTGGACAAAGCTGAAAGTTTGCCGTTTGGTAATGAGTCAATTCTTTACCTAACAGCCTCATATTTTTATGACTTTGTATGACTCTGTTTTATACTTGTTAAAATTGGAAGCAATCGCAGAGGACAAATTTAAAAAGACCAAAATGACAAAATTTGTCATTGGAAGGATAGAAAATACTGTGAAAAAGGAAGGAAATGCTGGTTACCTGACTTTTCTCCTATTCCCACTGTGTTTTCTTATGGTCAGTACTGAAATCAAGGGTACAGATTAATAAGACCCCCCCTCCCTCCCTTTTGATCACTTAGAAGCATTTTCCTTTTCTGTTTCAGATATGATGATTATGATAGAGACAAGGGTAGTAGATCACGATACGATAGACCACCGAGTTATGAGCGATCTGCCAGCTATGAAAACCAGAAACAAACTGATGTGATGGATGAGTCGAAGTTTGAGGAGCCAGACAAATTTGATAAAGATGGTTATCCAATAGAAACCAAGCCTTCTAGCTCTGGATCACATCCCTCAACATTTGTCTAAACTTCATTGTGTGACTTAATCATATCCTGTATTTGATACTAACTGGCAAATGACTGTAAATCTAGAAAATGTATTCAACATATCTTAAAACCTTGGGTTAGCAAGGAAAGCTTAATTTAGCTTTACAAATATCATAAATCAAGATTAGACTGCACAAGCTTCTCTGTCAGGGTAGTTTGTGGAAAAAGGAGAAAATCTTGAATACCTTGTAACCAGCATTTTCTCCTTTTCCCACAATTTTTTCAAAAGGTTTCTCTCTGAAGTTTATTAAAACTCAGGATGGTTTGATGAAAAGATAATAGGTAAAGCATAATTGTAATATGTTAGGACTTGGTAGACAACTGCTAACTTGCAAAATATTTTCTTGTTGAAGAACTATGCAGTTTATATCTATGAGTAGCTTTGGAAATTATGGACAGCTGCTTTTTCATCAATCTAAAATGTTTTCTCTTTTGCTGTACAGTGACAAAATGTACTGCACAGTGTTTATGCCATAAACATAAAAATTTTAAGCTATAATATTTTTTTTATCATGTAAGATAATTTTTCTGGAACACAAATATATTTTTGTACATAATGTTGTAAGAGTAATCTTGATACTTTCGCTTCATGAACCATTCATATTACATTCCCAAAAACACTTATCTACAATTCACAAATTTCCTGCATTTAGAGACAAAACAATGGAAAATTAGAAGATTTTTTCCATGTTTCAGATTATTTCATGTATGTAACACTATCTACATGTGTATAAACCTGAACATGTCTGTACGAAACAAAGGGTTATGGGAGTGATCCTTAGCACAAAAGCTTTTGTGAGACAAATATGTACCATTATTAAATATAGCTGACGCAAAGCACGAATATAGGAGTGGACTACATTATCTTTTTTGTGGCAGATATGGAAGAAATTGTGGAAAAAAACAACACATATTGCCCCTAAGAATCAATTCTTTTGCCATGTTCTAGTAATCAGCATTTTTTTTCTTTTTTTTTCTTTTGCCACAAAGTTATCCACCCTTCCAAAGCTGTAGACAATGGGGGAGTTATGAGCTGTACTTTTAACCCTTTACTCCGTAGATACTCATTTCTACTCATTGCTTGTAGGAGCCTTTGGAAAACATTGTGGCAAAAGGTGAAATTGATGAGTAATTTCACCTTTTGCCACAATGTTTTCTACACTATCTAAAGGTGTCATATACACATAAGAAATGGCTTCATACTTGCTGTTATTTAGAGTCAATTAGAGATGCCATAGAAATGACTTTTGGGGTAAAGGGTTAAGATGTTTGGTTCATCACAAGCTGAATGAATCTAAGCTCTTTTTTTATACCTTTGTTTATGCCTAATAGTTTATCGTAAAATTGTCAAGACAAAATACCATTTTAGTTGTGGTTGTTTCATTGTTGAAGGGTTTTATTTCAGAAGGTGTTGAAAACACTTGAAGATAATTCTGGCAGCAAATTACATGATGATCACATGTATGTATGTATTAAAAATTGTATATACATGTATGTATGTACATGTAAGTAGGCATATTTACATGTGACTTAGCCCACATAAAAGGAATTAAGTTGACAAATTCAAGAGACAAAAATGAAAAATCCTGGAAAAAGCTACACATTGTGGCAAAAATGTTATAATAATAGAAGATAGGGTCAATGCATGATCAGTGATATCACTGTAAAATAAGATACAACATATCAACTTGAAGCATTCCAATTTGAATTTTATTAACATTTTATGATGTACATAGCCTCTTTTTTACATATAAGTCTTTTGTAATAAATCTTGTATATACATAATACATGTTTTTGTTTTTTGTTTTGAAGTGTAAATGATATGAGTGATTGGCCACATAAAATATCAATTCAACTTTAAAAAAGTTGAAATGAAATGTAAAACTGGGTTTGTTGTTTCACTCTTTATCAAGCTAAATGTCAGTTATTTCATTTGAGCCAAACTCTGTGGAAAGGTGCTAAATGCATTTTCAAAAACTATTGCTACTTTTTGCTACTGGTCAATTTTCTGCATGTCACAGGACCATTCTACCTTGGGATTCACCTGTTTGTTGGAAAAATTGATTTTATGAATCAATAATAATGTGAAAAGTTGCTTGATTTAAATTCATCAGTGAGATGCATTAACCCCCCTTTTGTAGGAGGAATGCTTATATATTTTGGACTCTTGTGTTTTACAAGGTAAGAACACACAAGACAAAGAAATAATTGTATGTAATCAGAGTATGATCGTTTTTCTCTTTCTAGATATATAAATGACAGTTTAAGCCTTTTAACTCTTTACCAAACAATTCCTGGTTTTAATGACCTGAGAAAGAAGCCTTCTGTAACATTGTGGAAAAACAAGAAACTGCGTTTTAGTCAGCATTTTCTCTTTTTCCCACAATATTTTCTTTCCATCCCAAAACAAACTTCCATTGTTTTAGTTGCGATAATTTTGTTATCTGCAAGTGCTTTCAACGTGAACCAGTCTAACATTTTGTTGTTTGGTAAATATATCACCGACAAACTACAAATATTCAAATTTTTTTTGATACTTTGAGAAAATGTTAAAGAAACAAAAAATTCTTTGCTGCAACGAAAGAAATTCAGAGTAAATGTTCAAAGCTCATCTCTCAAAATGTCGAGTTTGTGTTTCCTTTAGAAACATAAATAGATTTGGTTATATTTATCAACAAAAATGCAAAACAATTGGCATGGATTAACACAATGCTGTTATACTTCCAGCATATAAACAGCTATATGAACAAAACTTTAAAAAATGATGTACTTACACATGTATACCCAACGAAGAAAAAAAAAAACTTCTGCAGGTTGATATTGATGCTTTATGAAGTCCATTTGTGATATATATCAAACAATTGACTCAACTATTCTGCTGGTAATGCATAACTTTAAGACTAGCCATGTGATTGGTGAAATAATTCAGCCAATCACATGGCTAGTTTTCAATTTAGAAATTTAATGAAATGTGGTTTGTGAATAAAGGTCCAGATGAGACAGTTTGAATAATTTACGCCTTTACCATATAATTTCGACTTTTAACAGCCCAGAGAACGAAGGCTTTTGAAAATGTGGTGAGAAGAAAAGTATATACTGGTAACTAGCATTTTCTTCTTTTCCAAAATTGTTTTCTAATAATAATAATATTCTTTATTTCTTCCATATAGAAGATTTACAAAAAAAAAATGCATACAAACAAACAAAAAGCATAATCATATCAATGATACGCTGTCAGAGAGAGAGAGAGAGAGGAGAGGAGAGAGAGAGAAGAGGAAAAGGGGGGGCAATGATAATTTTCACATGGCGCTAGACATAGAGGACTTAACCGAAACGAAAAATTAAGTCAGTATTAAGCACCAAGTAAAGAAGACAATTGTTATGCTCGAGATAAGCACATCACATAATGTGATGTGCTTGTCTGTATGAGTTCAAGATACTATGTAGTAAATGGACTACACTGACATAAAAACTTTCACTCATTCCATTAATAATAGAATAGAAATTTGGATTGATACCAAATATTGTATAGACGAAATCCTTTTTTTGCCATATAGCACTCTTACGTTTTCCATAAAGGAGGTAACAAGTGGCTCAATCAAAGTACAGCGTGTTAATTTTACATAATTTTCTCCACAGCGTGAGCAGTCCATTTCATAGTGGGAAAGATACACAATCAGCTGGGCAACAGAAAAACAGGCACCTAGCAGTTTAGGGTGACCTTTTGCATAAATCCATATAGGACAGGAATTGTATTCTTGTTGAATCTGTCTATAGATGACAAACTGATGGGTCGAGGTGCGAACTTCCCATTCATTTTTATAGTATCTACTTATACTTGAAGTACTGATATATACTTATACTGATTTTGTTTCCTGCAAATGCTTCAAAAAAGGACAAATTTAAAATTTTGTAGAGTGGTAGAGGCTTGTAACCTTTAGCCACATCAACAGTAACGTAGATGAGCCATGTTATCAAGCTGACCACACAGTCCAAACTTTTAACGACCCTGAAAAAGAAGCTTTCTGAAAATTTTGTGGGAAAAGGAGAAAATGCTGGTAACTAGCATTTTCTCCTTTACTCACAATGCTTTCTTCCCTTTCCATTACAAGTTTTAATTTTAGAGTCGCATTAATTTTGTCATCTGCATAGGCTTCCAATTTCGACAAGTTTACAATTTTGTCCTTTGATAAAGAGTGAACAAGATATTTTCCTGACTTTTTAATACAGTGCAGTTGAATATTTCTACAGTTTAGGTATAAAATATCCTGGACATTGGTTCACAGGTTGCCTATATATACCATGTTATGCTACATTACCACGGCGATCATGGTAAAAATTAGGTTATATATGTATGTGAAACAAATACTGTTATTGTATAGGGAAGACCCAAATACTGGAAACTCGAGGCTGTTAAGGCCAGAGTAATGCATCTGAAAAAAACTGAGGCAATTGATACACGATCAAACTATCTGTTTCTGATCTATCCTGTTGGCCAACCACCCTTAGCTTGTTGAGGTTTATTTATCTCTTTTCCAAACATTAAAATATCAGCCTTACCAAATTTAAAGCATTTGCAGGCGACACATTTAGATTTGGTTCAATGATTGCAGTAAGTTTTAAAAGGTGGAAAACATGGTGGGAAATGGGAAAATTGCTGGTTACCAGCATTTTCTACTTTTCCTTATATTATATAAAGTTTTCTTTCTCAGTGGCTGCTAAAACAAAGGATTGTCTGTTACAGTGCTATCACATTCATATCAAAGTATAGAATAGTATATCATGGGTAGATCTATGTGAAATCAGTGTTAGATTCTATGAGATCTTGAAAGTCTTTTGAGTGTCATCTTTCACAGTCTGCACAAAGTTTCATTGTAGTTTCTTCAGGTAAGCATCCACCTGGTACCTTAGAGGGTCATCTTTCCTAGTGGCTGTTCTCTTCAACCTAAAATACAAACCAGATACAGCATGTGGAGATCTAGACCATAAAGACCATTTCAAATTAATATCAGACAAAATTGTGTATACAATATTTCAGACTCTCTTTACAAGCCTAAATGGCTCAGGTGGTAGAGCATGAGACTTGTGAAAGTCAAATATTAGTCACAGAATTGTGTTCAATCCCACTGACTAGCCACCTAAAATTGTCTCTCTGATGGGAGGTTAAATGGAGATCCTGTGACATGGAACAATATACTGAGCATATTCAAGAGCCAGGTGTAACTTTGGATGGGTTTTGGCCTGCATCCTGCACTGTACCCCATTATAAAACTTAACAGTCTTCTGGGAGAATGCCCCATGTGGGCAACCATGGGCACATTAAACTCGGTCATAATTATCTTCCCTATCTTGGTTGACATATAATGCTGTTTTTATCTGTCTGTAGAAAAAAATAATCAAAATATGATTTCCTGAAAGTTTTTGCCTAAAAATTTTATGTAAAATGAAAGACAGTAAAGATCCAATATGCAAGGACTTCAGACTGATAGAAGAAACTGAAGACATCTCTTATTGAAATACTTCAGAGGTCATTTTGCTGATTATAAAAGAAGCAGAGTATAACCAGCTGCAAGTTCACTGTTACAATGAGAAAATCTCTATGTACCATATTTATTAAATCCTGAATTTTTTTAGATAAGGTTTTTGGACCTGAGCCCCGGTAGCTCAGTTGGTAGCATACCGGACTTGAGAACGGGGCCCTGAGCTCGATCCCTGGCTCGGCTAATTTCTTTACGAAGATCGAGTCATTACAACAGGATTCAATCCTCTCTCACAACTGATTGTTGTTTTGAGGGTGGTTGTGTGGGAAAGCAGCCAGTGGCTTGGAAAGAATATTGTGTGGAGTACTGGTAACAGAAACTCCAGGAAAGCATGGATAGGTGCACAGGCAGCTGCGATATAACTGAACTAATGTTGAAATGGGGTTAAACACCATACAATCAATAACTGTCTTTGGAATAGCGGAAAACATGATAACCATCATATTCTTTTTTTCCTACAATGCTTTCAAAAGCCTTCTTTCCCCAGGTCATTTAGGGACCCTGCATGGTTCAGTGGTAAAGTTTAGGACTTGTGACCTGGGTTGGGTTTTTTTGTAGATGTCCTTGGGAAAGACACTTCAGCCACTCTGCCTTGTAGGAGTGAAACCCAAGAAATGCATCAATATGTAAGGGGCTGCCATGATCTGACAATGTTGAAAGCAGCATAAAACATATCTAATCAGTCAGTTTTGATGGAGTTACCAAACACTGTTTTGTGAAGGATCAATGTGCCTTCAGTGGTGTCTTTTAATCCTTGGAAAGCAGCTTGTAGCTAAGAATGATGTGGATAGTAAGACCTACCATGCTCTTGCACACATCACACTGTACTTCTTCATCTTTTCAAACCCAAGTTCGTCAAGACACGTGACAAGTCTTTGTAAAGAGTCGATACGATTTGAAATGTTATCCCTGAATAGAGTCAGCATCTGAAATGTAAGATATGTGGATATGTGTTTTGTGAAGTAGAAGAGGTGGAAAGGGCATAGAAAATTTTAAGACAAATTGGGGATGAAGTAGGAAAAATTTCTCGGAACATTTCAAGACCATGTTTATGTTAGTATATTAAACTTTTGTCACCTTTATACAGAACTAGAGATTTTTTGGTAAGAAACCAAAAGACAAAATTTTGGACTACTACAAATGGAAAGCAGTTGCAGACAACAAAATAAATGCAAATCAAAAATAGATTTTTGATTTTGGGGGTGAAGGAAACATTGTGGGAAAAGGAGAAAATACTGGTTATCAGCATTTTCTCCTTTTCCCACAATGTTTTCAAAAGGCTTCTATCTCAGGGTCGTTAAAAGTCGGGATTGTGTGGTAAAGGGTGAATTACCAAAAGCATAAAACAGTAAAGGCAAAAAAAATATAGGAGTCATACACTGGCAAAAGGGAGTTTAGTGCATTCCCATGAAGAATTATACCAAGCCAGTCATAGTATGGATTCATAAAATCCATAAATTCTGACAATTGACCTTATCATGAGATAGATCATGCCCATATTCACCAACAATTCTTGAGAATATTCTTAGTCTTATTCTCAAAGGTTTTCTATAATATGTGTAAGTAACACAACCTCTGATTGGCTAAACCATTCTCAGTTTAGCCAATCACAAGTTGAGTCACTTACAAATGTAGAAAATTCTGAAGAATATGACAAAGAACGCTCTTAAGAATGGTAGGTGAATACGGGCCCAGCTGACCTTTGACTTGTAGAAATTTGACTAATAGCAAAAGATTTCCACTCTGGTCAGCCTGCATGAAATGCATAGAGTATCCTGAGTGGAACAAATACCATCTATCAGAAGACAGCTTTTCATTAAAACAATTTGTGACATGGTCAGAAGGTTGGAAATCTCTTTTTACCAAATGACAAAATTTTAGACTGGTTCAAATTGAAAGCATTTGCAGACGACCAAATAAAAGTGACTGAAAATTTGAAATATGTATCTAAGAGGGAAGAAAACATTGTGGGAAAAGGAGAAAATGCTGGTAACCAGCATTTTCTCCTTTTCCCACAATGTTTTCAAAGGCTTCTTTCTCAGGGTTGTCAAAAGTCGACATCATGTGGTAAAGGGTTAACACCATCATACATGTATGATTGAGCCAGTAACATCATCAGTAATATCAGCGTAAACATTACTAGAAGTATCACAAATGGTGACTTAACCCATTAACACACAATCCCTACTTTTGACACCCCTGAGAAAGAACTCTTTTGAAAACACTGTGATAAAAGGAGAAAATGCTGGTAACCAGCATTTTCTCCTTTTCCCACAGTGTTTTCTACACTTCCCAGAACAAATTTCAATTTTTCAGTAATCTTTATTTTGTCGTCTGCAAATCCTTTCAATTTGGACAAGTCTAAAATATTGTCGTTTGGTAATGAGTTAAAACCTTCATCTAACACTTTAACCCCTTACTAAATAATCCTGTGTGATCCTGTGCTGGAAAGCAGCATTTTCTCCTTTTCCCACAATATATAGAGGATATTTTTTTTTTTTTTCAGTGAAAGATCAAAATTTATTTCATTGAGTGAACATTATTAGTAATATTTTCACTAGTGGCTGTGCCACTCATGAAAATATTGCCAATGGTGTTCATGAGATGAAATAAATTTTGATCTTTCACCGAAAAACAAACATTCTATTTATTTCATGCTTTCAACCCTTTCTGGGAGGAGCTTTATCGAAATCCAGTACAGTTCTTTTCGGTTATTCCCCTTGGTGTACTCCTCCGCATAGCAAAACTACAATATTAGTCAAGCCCAAGTAATGTAAGGTAAATGATGTCATATTTCCATCTGGTTGTGAGGCATGCGCAATTTACCTAGGCAACAAGAACATGAAAATCGGTAATTTTACTGATTGTACCCGTGCAATATTGAAAAATAGATTCACTGCTATTTCTCAATATCCTACCGCAAAGCATGAAATAATATCGATTCTATCCATAAGAAAATTAAGCCATCTTTAGAGTGTCCTCTGCAAATGCTTAAAATTTGGACAAGTCTAAAAATTTGTCATTTGGAAGAGTTAATAAAGAAGATGAATGTTGAAAAGTAACATGTATGTTGCATGAAAGGGTTTAAGTACAAGGGGAGGTAATTCTTCAAGGCTTTTAAAGCCAGAAAAATGTGTATAGCTTATCCACTACGTGTTGTAATTAGTTTGACAGTGACAGCAAACTTGTAATAGAAGTTTACACCAAAAATGAATGGTATTTGCATGCACACTGACAAACGGATCAAATGGCAGACTAATTTAAGTGCAAACATGAAAACAGTTGTTTTGCAGGGTCATAAATGTAATACCTTCATGACTTTGATACCGTCTTGTGGGTAAATCTTGGAATGAAGAATTTCATCTATCTCCGTATCTGTGAGATTTAAGGTGCGGGCAAGTTCACGGGAAGGTGACAAATCATCTGCCATTAGTACCAAGTACTCATCAGACATCGGTTTTGGGTAATCTGTGATTAGTGAAATTATATCAGCACTTCACACTGCTGTTATACAAAAATGCAAAAACACTTTTGTCTATCTGTGATGTTTGCTCTATGATTCTGATAGCAGGATCAAAATTGACACAGTAGGGATGGCTCAACTTGCTGCCTGTTGCAGACAACTGCAGAGAAAAGAGATTAGTCGACATTATAAAGGTATTTTTTCCCTCAAAGAACCTTTTAACTCTGTATCACACAAACTCAAGTTACCCTGAGAACGAAGCCGTTGGCTGCTTTGGAAAAAAAAAATATTGTATAAAAAGGAGTATTACTAATATCACTCCTTTTCCTGATATCGCTTAGATCCTATTAAAACCATGTGTTTTGGGCGTATAAAACTGGATTTGAAAGGAGCATGTTGATTTCATTCCTTACAAGGCCAAAAATGCATGTTACCTGATGGTACAAGAAGGTCCGAGTCTTTATATGCCTTGGTTACCCACTGATAAAAAGGACTGTCTTTGTCCTCCACACTTCCATACCTGAAGTAGAACAATTTGTTCATCCTTTACATCAAAAAGAATTCTTTGTCATAGGTATAAGTATCCAAGCCTTTAACAACCATCGTTTTGATAATAGGCAGTTCTTAACTCTTTACCACTCATTCCCAACTTATAACGACCCTGAGAAAAAAAGCCTTTTGAAAACAATGTGGGAAAAGGAGAAAATGCTGGTAACCAGCATTTTCTCCCTTTTCCACAATGTTTTCTACCTTCCCAAATCAAATTTAAATTTTTCAGCCACCTTTATTTTGTCGTCTGCAAATGCTTTCAATTTTGACCAGTCTATAAATTTGTTGTTTGGTAAAGAGTTAAATCGAGACTTACTTGTGCATAAAAACAGGGATCCTGATACATGCAAGCAATTATCCTCATGTGATATGTATTCAAGTTTCAAGTGATGAAATTAATAATAATAATCTGAACTTGTCTCTCAGACCAAATTTCAAACACCTACATGTAAAAGAATTATAAGATCAAACAGTGTTTACCATTTTTTTAGTTCTATTTGAACTAAATTGGCAATATCTCGATGACCTCCCTTGAACAAAGCTGACATCAGTAAAGGAAGTCCAATGTCTTCTCGGCTCTGTTTCTCATTTCTCCAAGCTTGTATCAACTGAAACAGACAACATGACTGAAACTTTTTGAGAATCACAGACAAGATCAGTTTGCTTTGCAGATGATGAAGATCAAATTCAGGCAGTACAGAACTTGCAGTCAAGAACTTTTGACTAAAACAGCTTCAAAATCAAGCACATGTATCTACCTGTGTATTAGCTCTTTACCAAATGACAAAATTTTGGACTAGTCCAAATTGAAAGCATTTGCAGACGACAAAATTTGAAATTTAGTTTTGAAAGTATAGAAAACATTGTGAGAAAAGCATTTTCTCCCTTTCCCACAATGTTTTCAAAAGGCCTCTATCTCAGGATCGTAAAAACCAGGGAGTGTTTGGTAAAGGGTTAAGTTTGATCTTTGCTATTAACCAAGTGCTGGATGTGCATTACATTGTGCAGTTATGTCCATGTCTGAAAATGTTCATGAAGTGTGTGAAAGATGACATTGTCATCCAAAAAATTTATTTACAGAAAAACATTACCTTTTATTACCTAGTCCTAGTTTTATCATTAATTCATAAATTGCGCATAGATTTATCTAATACATCACTCATAAGTTGCCAGAAGGTATACCTTGTTTACAAAAAAGCTTTTTAGTTATGATAAGAATTCTAAAGCATAATGAAATAGAGCTGTCACTGAATGTGAGTTAATCCCCATGCCAGCGCTTTGGCAGAAAAAAGTCTCAAGTTCAAAGGGAAATAATTCCTCAGCCAGGAAGAGTTGACACTTGAAAACTGCATCTTGCAAATTTTCAATATATGATCAACATATGTGCAAAGTTTCAATACAATTGAAGGAAAACTGTAGGAGGAGTTAAATCACTAGTATCAAAATCACTAGTATTCTGTACACAGATGGACAGACACACAGACAAACAGGCCAATTTCAGTATACCCCGGAAAACATTCGTTTAATTACCAGAAGAATACAGGTATCTTTGTTCCTACAGAAAATAGCTTTTGAAAACTTTAGTTTGCTGAAGGCAAATCACCCTATGGTAAAAAGCACATGAAACTGCACCATGATTGTCATATTATCATTTAACCTTTTATAAAACAATTGTGAGTTCTCATCACCATGAGGAGAGGCCTTTTGAAACGGTAAGGGAAAAGGAGAAAATGTGGGTTACTAGCATTTTCTCCTTTTCCCACAATGTTTTCTATTTTATCAAAAACAAAAGTCCATCATTTGATCAACATCTAGATGTGTTGTCATCTGCAAATGCTTTGATTTTGGACAAGTCTACATTTTAGTCACGATGAATGGTTAACGTAAACTCATAACCAAGCGACAAGATTTTAGGATTGTCCAAATCGAAAGTATTTGCAGACAACAAAATTAAAGTGACTGAAAATTTGAAATTTGTTTTGTGAAGGGTAGAAAACATAGTGGGAAAAGGAGAAAATGCTGGTAACCAGCATTTTCTCCTTTTCCCACAATGTTTTCTAAAGGCTTCTTTCTCAGGGGTGTCAAAAGTAGGGATTGTGTGGTAAGAAACCTTACAAAAATGAAATCATACCTCTTTGATCTTATTCTTGAGCTTTCCCTCAATAACAAGAGAGTTCTCCACTTGTCGAAACGTGACACCCATAAGGATACATATTTTATACCATTCTGTGTTCATCTCTACTATTAACTCTTCAATCAATGAGTCAGTTAAGAATACTGAAAAAAAAAAAAACCAATCATATGAAAAAGAAAAGTCTTATCTATCATCAAATAATGTCTGAGTGTTACACCTTGAGGCATTTAACCCATTACCAAATGACAATATTTTAGACTGGTACAAATTGAAAGCATTTGCAGACGACAAAATAAAAGTGATTGAAAATTTAAAATTTGTTTTGTGAAGGGTAGTAAACATTGTGGGAAAAGGAGAAAATGCTGGTTACCAGCATTTTCTCCTTTTCCCACAATGTTTTCTAAAGGCTTCTTTCTAAGGGGCGTCAAAAGTAGGGATTATGTGGTAATGGGTTAACCCAGTAAAACATAAGTGTCATAAAGATCTTGAGAAAGACATCTTTGAAAAACATTGTGATAAAAACCTGAAAACTGCATGTAGTATCTTCTCTTTTCCCTACATCTCTTCTATTCTTTTACTGACGAATCCCCATTCTTGTTTTACTACATTTATTATGTTGTCTTCAAATACTTTCAATTTGGACCAATCAAGCAATTTTGCAGCACAACTGATTAGGAAAATGTATCTCTAAAACAGGGAAAATCAACATGAATAAAGTTATGTCTTTTAAGTTTAAACATTTTTTATTTTATGGAACCTGAAATGAGGTTGGACCACAAGCTCTGTCAACTTAGAATCAGTCCTTCTCCTACCGGGCAATTTCAGTTGTGTTTACATGAATATATGTGAAAACATCATGGGAAAAGGCAAATTTTGTTTAACCCATTACCATACAATCCCAAGTTTTAACAAGACAGAGGAAGAAGCCCTCTGAAAACACCAGAAAAGGAGAAAAATACTGTAAACCAGCATATTCTTCTTTTCCTACACTGTTCTGTACCCTAGTTGTTCAAGACATATTCCATCATTCGAGCCAAGTTTAAGTTTGGACTTGAAATGTTTTCAGTTTGGACCATTCCAAGATTTTGTCCTGTGGTAGAGAGTTAGTGTAGTAATGAATCTCCAGAAAAAATAAGACAATATAATTATATGCTATATTACCAATATGTTTAGAATTTTTCTCCACAGAATCAAGGATCGATTCAGGGCGTAGTACTGTCTTTTCTCGTGCAATATCTATTTTCATGACATCAATGCTCTTCAACAAGTCCTTTCTGTTCTCAACTATATCCTCAGCATGCAGAGAATTACCACCCACGACTGTACTGTCAGTTTTATAGATAAATATTCGCGCGCTGACTAGCGGTACATCATCTGGCAACTCAAACATAACAGCACTATCTCTTTTCGGATGATAACGTAGAATATCTGCTCTCTTATTTTTCCTTGTCACAATATTATCATAGAAAACAACGTTGAATGCTTGTTTTGGACTTGCTGAAAATCTATCTAATGGTTCCTTTTGCTTTTGTTCTATATATCCTTTTGATGTCCAAACTCTGCGTCTAGTTTCCAACACGCTTTGGTCACAGCATTCAACTACCATGAAAAATTTATTTGTCTTTATAGATCTTTTTGACATGCACAGAAAACTAATAGTGAAATCTCTTGTTGTCATTTGTTTGAAAATATCATTGATTTCCTTGGATAGTGTTTCTTTCTTGTAAGATGGAACTGTCTTTACAACAACTGCATGTCTACAAGCAAAACAATGTAATACATGTGCAATTATCAACCTCTTTAGCAAACAATCCTTCGTTTAAACTACATGTGGAATTAAGCTTTTGACAATGTTGTGAAACAAGAGAAACTGCTGATAACCAGCATTTTCTCTATTTCCCACAACATTATCTACCTTTAAAATTCAAATCATGTTATTTTTGCCACATGAACTATGTCATATACAATGTATACTTTTGATACTTCCTATTTCAATTATTAGTTGATCTCTTTAAATCAAAGCTTATTTAGATTTTCCTCCAGGACAACATGTAAACAAAAGTTACATGAAATTTATATGAATTACTGTCAAATGCAAATATCTACATTAACAGAGGCATATTTCATTGCATATTTATGTGTTCACTTTTCATTTCTTTTCCTCATTTTTTTTTCAATGTTTTACCTACTTTACAAAATACCATGTATGTCTTAATGATATTAACCTATTTCCACACAATCCCTACTTGTGACACCCCCGAGAAAGAAGCCTTTAGAAAACATTGAGGGAAAAGGAGAAAATGCTGGTTTCCAGCATTTTCTCCTTTTCCCACAATGTTTCCTATCCTTTACAAAACAAATTTCAAATTTTCAATCACTTTTATTTTGTAGTCTGCAAATACTTTCGATTTGGACAAGCCTAAAATTATGTTGTTTGATAATGAGTTAAGCTGCCTCTCTAGACTTGTTTATTTTCTAACCAAGTATATGCACAAGAATGCTCAAAGAGAGATATATGTACATTTATTTGACTGGTGATAAGTACTTTGATCTCTAAAATTTTGTCATTTTGTAAACAGACTACGTACCGTACCAAAAAATCTTGAACACCTTTTTATTAGGAAATACCTTTATTTCTAGAGTAATATGGCCATTTTCCTTTCTACATTTTATAAGATGTATGGCTATAATGTGCGGACCACTTTTGGTAGATGTTGGTGATAATATCAGACAAAGTCTAACGAAAAAACTACTGTAAACTTGATACATGTAATATTTACTTACAAAGGGAGATCTTTGGTACTAAATGATATGGTTGTATTTGAATGTGTTTGAATGTTTTCTTTCACATGCCAATCTTGATGACCATCTACCTTCATCAGGACAACAGTTTCTGTAGGGTTATCTTGTCCATAGTCATCAGGTATGGGCAACTGTAACAATGCATGCACAATACCTCATGCCAAGTTTTCTGCTATCTATTTGGATAAGTTTTACATCAACCCTTCACCACACAATCCTGACTTTTAACTACCTCAAAAAAAGAAGCATTTTGAAAACATTTTGGGAACAAGAGCGGCAAATTGTCGCAAGATACGCCCGTCTTACCCCAAATTGTAAGGCTGGGGCATGCACCGGACAAAATTC
This sequence comes from Tridacna crocea, assembly GCA_943736015.1. Lineage (NCBI taxonomy): Eukaryota > Metazoa > Mollusca > Bivalvia > Cardiida > Cardiidae > Tridacna > Tridacna crocea. Next base: position 26,297,569 of record OX031062.1, read on the forward strand.
AAGTATGAAAAACAACAAAGGGCAATAACTCAAAAATTAAGCGAGCAAGAGTTATGATTCCTGTGCACTGCGCTTCCCCTTGATGAGATCTATCCACCCATGAAATTTCATAACCCTAGCTAGTATAGTTTTGGAGATATGCTCCGAAGAAAATTCAAGTATGAAAAACAACAAAGGGCAATAACTCAAAAATGAAGCAAGCAAGAGTTATGGCTCCTGTACATTGCACTCCCCCTCAATGAGATCTATCCACCCATGAAATTTCATAACCCTAGGTAGTATAATTTTGGAGATATGCTCTGGACAAAATTCAAGTATGAAAAACAACAAAGGGCAATAACTCAAAAATTAAGCAAGCAAGAGTTATGGTTCCTGTGCACTGCACTCCCCCTCGATGAGATCTATCCACCCATGAAATTTCATAACCTTAGGTAGTATAATTTTGGAGATATGCTCCGGACAAAATTCAAGAATGAAAAACAACAATGGGCAATAACTCAAAAATTAAGCATGCAAGAGTTATGATTCCTGTGCACTGCACTCCCCCTTGATGTGATCTATCCACCAATGAAATTTCATAACCCTAGCTAGTATAGTTTTGGAGATATGCTCCGGACAAAATTCAAGTATGAAAAACAACAAAGGGCAATAACTCAAAAATTAAGCACGCAACAGTTATGGTTCCTGTGCACTGCACTCCCCCTTGATGAGATCTATCCACCCATGAAATTTCATAACCCTAGCTAGTATAATTTTGGAGATATGCTCCGGACAAAATTCAAGTATGAAAAACAACAAAGGGCAATAACTCAAAAATTAAGCAAGCAAGAGTTATGATTCCTGTGCACTGCACTCCCCCTTGATAAGATCTATTCACCCATGAAATTTCATAACCCTAGGTAGTATAGTTTTGGAGATATGCTCCGGACAAAATTCAAGTATGAAAAACAATAAAGGGCAATAACTCAAAAATTAAGCAAGCAAGAGTTATGGTTCTTGTGCACTGCACTCCCCCTCGATGAGATCTATCCACCCATGAAATTTCATAACCCTAGCTAGAATAGTTTTGGAGATATGCTCTGGACAAAGAACTGGACGCCGCCCGCCCGCCCGCCCGGACGGACGCCACGGGTGATCCCATAATACGTCCCGTCTTTGACGGGCGTATAAAAAGGAGGAAAAGCTAGTAACCAGCATTTTCTCCTTTTCCCACAATGTTTTCAAAAGGCTTCTTTCCTAGGGTCGTCAAAAGTAGGCACTGTACACTAAAGGATTACCTAAGCACATGCTAAGTTGGAAACCAAGGACTTTTAAGGCAACTATTAAGGTGAAACATGCAATTACCTGGTCACCCATCCAGGCACAAACCTAATGCACGTTGCTTAACTATCACGGAGAGAAATACACCAAACCGCATCGCTGTAAAAGCTAGCTCAACAGCAAGGTAAGTTTCAAGTGCTTATATATCGAACCTTTCTCCTTGACAAAGGCAACAAGTCGGCTAGAATAGCACATGTGGTAGAGCATGCCATTTCTGACAAATCTCAGGACACTGTGGGTGTGGGTTCGATTTCTATGGCTGGTGTTAAGGGAGACCACTCCTTCATGCATGGCTTCTCCCCGATTTAAATACTATACCTAACAAAAATACAATACCTAACAACTGTGTTTGGGAGATATCTCTTTAGATCGGTGGTTATGGTATTAGTCTTTTAAGTTTTAAGTCTCGAAAAACGAAGATCTTATCTGTATAAGTTGGGATCCTGCCAGATGCAGTTTGTATATCAGCTATGCATTTTTAGCAAATTCTCATTTTTGTAAGACTGGCCAACTAAAAAAAAAAGAATTAGCGTTAATTTTTGGACGAGACATGAAACTTAGGTCATTTCTGATAGTGCCGTACAGTACACTAAGCATGCAAAAGACCCATGCATAAACAGGGGTGGACTTTGTCCTGTAGCACCATTCCCTCATATATAAAGAGAAACCCATACAGCACTGGTGAAAACCATATGTAAAAATCAGTCAATCTTAGTGCAATAAAGTTCATATGATAGCTATAAAGGTCTTTATAATGAAAGGCTTATATATGAAATAAACTAAACTTCTAAATCCCACTATCCCAAAAGTTAAAAATACTGCATTCTCTCCTTTTCCTACAATTTTTTCTATCCATACAAAGACAAATCTCATTTTTTTCTGAACCATTACCACACAATCCCTACTTTTGATGCCCCTGCGAAAGAAGCCTTTAGAATACATTGTGGGAAAAGGAGAAAATGCTGGTAACCAGCATTTTCTCCTCTTCCAACAATGTTTTCTATTCTTCCCAAAACAAATTTTCAATTATCAGTCCCTTTTATTTTGTTGCCTATAAATGCTTTCGATTTGGACAAACCTAAATTATTGTGGTTTGGTAATGGGTTTAAATGGTCTGCAAATGCTTTGGTTTTAGGAGAGTCTGGAATACTGGTTTTTGTAAAAAGTGAAGAATTAATGATGTACCTCAACTGTGACAGGTTTTAATGGTGTAACAGAGCTCTGTATTTTATAAAATGGTGTAGATGACAAGATTTGATTCTCCTCTATTTCTGTATCATCAGATGGCTCTAATACCTGCAAAAATACAAACAACCACTTGAGCTGACACAAAGCCAATGGATATCCACCTTGCACACATACATATGTTCCCTAGCCTATGGATCTTGATTAACCCTTTACCACATGGCAAGATTTTAGACATGTCCGAATTGAAAGCATTTGCTGACGACAGTTTCATTGTGGCTCATATGAAATGATTTTTCTTTGAAAGGGAAGAAAACATTGAGGGAAAAGGAGAAAATGCTGATTAACAGCATTTTCTCTTTTTCCTACAATGTTTTTCTAAAGGCTTCTTTCTCAGGGTCGTCAAAAGTAGGGATTGTGTGGTAAAGGGTTAAAAGAAAGGGAAAGGAACATAAAGTTGTATCTACAGATTGTCAAAATGGACAACCTGCTATATATCTCCAAACTTGTTGTTTGGATATTCAATGGGTAACATAACGGAAACAAAAAAACCTTCATAGCTCTGTAATAAAAACGTCTGATTTATAATCCAGACATAGATTCTGTATTAATGTTAAAACTTTGGTGGCTGATCTGACAGCAATGGCCACATGGAAGTATCCCTTCAAAGACATGTGTGATATGTAAGTAGTCATGAAATTTTCTTGAAAAATGGTTTAAAATGCAATTCAAACAAAGCCATGAATGAGAAGAAAAACCCTTGGAAAAAAATGTGAAAGGGTGTAAAACATTAATGATTGTAAGTTCATAAGTATCAATGTTCTACTTTTAACTTAAGTGTATTGTTGACAATATGGCTTATGTGCAAGTATTACACACTGAAAGAGATCACACTTTTTTCTTTTATCTTGCTTCACCTTTCATGAAATAGGCTAGATTTTGTTGCCCAATAATCTCTAGACAAAATTTTAAGGTATGATTTTCATAAGTATACGAAGTTGGTCAAACAAATCCCCAGACTGGTATCACAATTAAAAAAACTAACTTGTGGTCACTCGAGCAAATATGTTCAGTCAATGGACCTCATTAACACCAAAATGTACAATATACAAACCTGTAATGTCATGTCTGAAGTTCTATGAAAGGCACCTCTTGGTATAGAAACTTTCACTCTTGAATCTGTAGACAATGTTAATACTCTGTTCTCCTTTTCCACTGTGATTTCTTCTATAGCAGGTCTACATACCACAACAAATGCACCTGACTGTTCAAGTTTTGTGTTACACTGGCACAGCCATCCCTGGTTTAAAACATGTACATGTATGTGTAATATAAAACAGTGCAACAACCTACAAGTTTACAAAATTTTTGTACACTCTTTAACCCTTTCCCAAACAAGCCCTTCTTTTTACGTGTCTGCCGTACAAGTCTTTTGAAAACACTGTGGGAAAAAGAGAAATTGCTCGTAACGAGCAATTTCTCCTTTTCCCACAGTGTTTTCTACCACTTGGAGAATTTTCTGCCATCTTTATCAAATTTAGAATTGTTGTCTGCAAACTCTTTCAGTTTCGAAGAGTCTAAAATTTGTTGTTTGGGAAAGGGTTAACCAGTTTAAAAAAATAAAGTCTTATATTATCAACAGCAAAAGCATATCAAGACAAAATTTTACCCCTTTACCAAATGATGCCTTTTTTTAACAACCCTGGGAAAGAAGTCAAGTATAAAATTAAAATCTTACTAAGTTTCAGCTGTCAAAAGAGGCTGAGTGTCTTTGGCACTGATAGAATGAAGTCTTATAATATATAGTGCTAAATGTATTGCATAGACAGTCTCATTCAATACAAAGGATACAGATCGTGCATTATCCACACTAATATCTTGTAAACTAGTGGACATTTCAGTTCAAAAACATTTAGAGCAGTCTAATCTTAATTTTCCATTACCTAACCTCAAAATTTTAGGTGTGTCCAAATCGAAAGCATTTGCTGACAACAAAATAAAAGTGATTGAAAATTTGAAATTAGTTTTGTGAAGGGTAGAAAACAGCATTTTCTCCTTTTCCCACAATGTTTTCAAAAGGCCTCTACCTTGGGGTAGTCAAAAGTTGTCATTGTGTGGTAAAGGGTTAACTCTGTCTGCATAGGTAAGTAGCATCAGGTTCTGTGACTCAAGAGTTAATCAAAACTTACATTGCCATCTTTGTTTACATCACTTGGAGAGAGGGTAAGACCATTGTCTGTTTTTATCTTTAACTCTTCTTTGGAAGATCTTGGGGCATACTGAATTGGTAGAGTCACCACTGCTGGTAGAGGTTCTGAAACCATATAACCATACGTTCATCTATAGACATCTTTTTTTCATGTTGAAGCAGACCACTATTGAATCTATTATGACAATATAGAAAATTACTCATAAGAAGTGTGACTTTATTTATAATATTTTGATAAAGTTATCTACATGAATGATTTAGCTTTCTACTTTGACAAATTGATTAGATTAATATAACTGTTGGAATATTTTTCAAACACCATAGTTCTGCTTTGAGTGTGTTTTCTTCCCTCGAAGCTACCAAACATTGCTATTGTTACTTGGTAATTTGTCTGAAAATAGATTCTTCTATGGACAAGCTTTTGAATTATATTTCCAGTACTGAACATGTATATCATATTATATTTTGCTGAACTCATTTAATGAAATACATACATGTATAATCAAAACAAGAGGGCCAAGATGGCCCTGGATCGCTCACCTGAATTTTTGAGAGGACGATAGCCATTTTTTTCGAGGTATTGAAACACTGGAAACAAAATCATTATTTTGCCAAGGAATTTTCAAAAGGTCACCCGTTTCTTAATTTCCGTACAGTGCAAGTATCCCCCATTCACCAGAGCCATGTTTCTTGACCTATCAAAATTTCGCGAACAATTTTTGAAAAGAGTCATTCAAGGAACATTTCTGTGAAATTATTTATAAATCTGACCAGCCGTTTCAGAGAAGAAGAATTTTCAAAAATTTCTTCATGTCCGTATAGTGCAAGTAGCCCCCATTCACCAGAGCCATGTTTCTTGACCTGTCAAAATTTTGCGACCATATTTGAAAAGAGTCATTCAAGGAACATTTCTTTGAAATTATTTTAAAATCTGACCAGCAGTTTCAGAGATGAAAAATTTTCAAGAATTTCTTCATGTCTGTATAATGCAAGTAGCCCCCATTCACCAGAGCCATGTTTCTTGACGAATCAGAATTTCACGAACAAGTTTTGAAAAGGGTCACCCAAGGAACATCTGTGTGAAATTATTTCAAAATCTGACAAGTGGTTTCAGAGAAGAAGAATTTTTAAGAATTTCTTCATTTTTGTATAGTGCAAGTAGCCCCCATTCACCAGAGCCATGTTTCTTGACGGATCAAAATTTCGCGAACAATTTTATTATCTTATTTCCTCAGGGTTGTTAAAATATATGATAGTTTGGTAAAGGAATAAAAAAATACCTTTGACTGGTTCTAAAAATCTGTACATGAAAACATCACTAATCACATCATCTGTATCTTGAATATTGAAGGTCAGACCACACTGGTCAGCTCCTTGACATTTACAGACCATCACAGGCTCGTCTGTCTGTTTATGGGTAGTGGTGTGGATGGCAAGACAAGTATTGGAAAACTTGGTTATTTGACTATGATGCAGCTTTTCTACATCAATTCTGTAATAATGATAAAAATCATGTGAAAAAGCATGAGTATGTGATTAAACAGGAATCTACAACGACTTATAGTAGCTGGAACAAAAGCAATGAAGTCATATAAGATAAGTTACTTACTCTTTACAAAACAACAAACATTTAGATTGGTCCAAACTGAAAGTATGTGTTGACGGCAAAATGAATAGGATTCAAAAATTGAAGTTTGATTGCGGAAGGAAAGAAAACACTATGAGAAAAGGAGGATCAGGTAACTAATACAATTGGGTGGTAATAGAGGGAAATTGATGTAGTTAATGATAGCTTTTATTTGTTTCAAAACAGCATATGATCTACTTAAACACTCACTTTGTAGAAGCTACTGTTGACAAAGTTTTGTCAAACTCCTTTCTCAGATATTTTGGACTACAATACGAAGCAGCTGTCTGTCCAGCCTGGAATAGTAAAGGAAAATATTGCAAACGTCAAACTGTTAAACCAAAACATCTAACAGTAGGCAACTTTTGAAAGTATCTTGTGAGAAATCACAGGCGTTTCGTACCATAACCATTTTGTACCATAGTTTATACCATTTTGTACCATAATTTTACCACTTTGTACCATAGTCATGGCATTTCGTAACAAGTTTTTGGAACCTATGACAAAGTTTTGCATAGAAAAACCTTCACAATGATGTTTCTGAAAGACGATGAAAATAATATTTAGATCTATTCAAATTAAACATTTATGCAAGGAGGTACATGATGGAAAGTGATGTTTTTACTAGAAATAAAATTGTCATGTTGACCTTGATGTTTGACCTTGCCCTAGACAAACATACAAAAAAGAAGACAAAGAAAGAAAGCATTTCACAATCATGGGTTGTCAAATAATCATAATTTTCTATTAAATACATATAATCAGTTTAACATGTATTTCTTCCCAACTCTCATTACATGTAGATATACCTGACCTGCAACAAACATTACAGACAAACATACCAATTAGATCTTATCTACTCAGTGCATACTAACTGATTCTTTTTAACAGATTAATGATCATGTCCCAAAATAAGGTTACCAAAGCATTGTTTTATACCAAGTAAATGTATTAACAACATGGTATTATCAGGGTGTGACATGGTAAAGCTATAGTACAAAGTGCTAAATCTATAGTATGAAGTGGTAAATCTATGGTACGTAATGGTCATAAAACGAGTGGCACCAAATGGTTATGGTATGAAGTGACTGTGATTGCTTCCTACATATAATTGATTCTACACATATTCCAAAACCTTCTCTATTAAGTTTGACCCTTTGGCCGATGAGAGCCACACAAGAACCTTTTGTGGCCATGTAGATCAAGATCAGACTGTACAAGACATGCAGTCTGACCTTGGACCTACACTGCCTGATAAGGAGATATTTTCCCCTAAAAATTAAATTTGCAATTTCAGCAATGGGGTATTACCATGGAATTACAAGATTGAAGAAAATATTGATATTGTTACTAAAGCATTTTGAATCAGATACATTTGACTTCCAATCTTGCTGATGTAAATCATAGTGGCATGAAATACAACAGAAAACATCTTGATTGATCTGTGCGGAGATTGCAACTGATTTTGTCTTGATTGTCTCAGTACTCAGGGGCCACCAGTCAAAATTTAACATCGCCTTTGGGGACAGTTATCTGTATTACACACTCAGTGACTGTTTTACAAGCCATTATCTCTTACCTTGTCCTTGATTTCTGGATTAATTCCGCACAGAAGCAGAAATTCTACAATATCACTATGGCAACCTTGGATGGCTTCATGGAGGGCAGTTCTTCTATTTGCCTGTATGAAAAGTTTTACATTTTTTACAGTTCAAAAGTTCACTTTTGCTATCCTAACTCAGTACCCCTTGAAACAATTTGCATCATGTGTCTTTGCTAAGCATAGCTGTTTCTATATGGATACGTATTCCAGCTCAGGTTGAACATATGGTCACATTTGTACATAACTTGGCAAAATGAGAACTTGCTTGTAGCCTGCAATTTATCCCCATAATGCCCCAATGTTTTAGAAAGTGGTCCTCTGCAATACAAGTAAAGTCTGTAATGCATAAAATAAATGTGACACAGTGTTAACCCTTGGAGCCCCGGGTCCGTATTCACCAACCGTTCTTAAGAATATTCTTAGGCTTATTCTTCAGAATTTTGTCAGTGTGAAAGTAACAGGACTTCTGATTGGCTAAACCAATTTGTTTAGCCAATCAGAAGTCCTGTTACTTTCACAGTCAGAAAATCTTGAAGATTTAGACAAAGAACGTTCTTAAGAATGGTTGGTGAATATGGACCCTGGTTAAAAATCAGGGACTGTTTGGTTAAGGGTTTAGTGCAATTTCAAGGTTGCTTTCTTCTATAATGTTTCAGCAAGGAAGGCAATATAGTTCAAAGATAAAAATGTATGTTTTGTGCAGTCTGATCTTGATTTACACTGACTAAGAAGGCAACTTTTGTTGTGAAAGGCAATTTAACGGTGACCCCACCTATATCCTGGTCTTGATCTACACTGTTTGCAAAAGAACATCAGGTCATTATTAGCATTTGAAAGGCTACTTTTTGGGTTACCAAAGGTTAAATTGAATTCCTTTTGTGGACAATGCACACGAAAGTAAAACTGCACATGATGTACAGTTTGATTTTGGATCCTTACTTTTGCAAATTTATTGAGATATTCTAGTACAAAAAAAAAAGCACTGAAAAAGCACTGTGGGTCTTTTTTCATAATTTGAAAATATTAATTTCATTTTCAATATGGTTATACAAATATTAAATGACTACTACCTTGTTCAAAGAATTAATTCCTAGTCCTTTCTTTAAGAGTAAATCTACCATTTGTAGTAAGCCTTTGGAGGCAGCCAAGTGTAAAACATTTCTCCCATCCTGAAAAAAAGAAAATCTCTGTGATGTTTACTTTGTCTATTGACAAAGAAAAAAGAAATCCACAAAATTTAACATTTTGATTTAGTGAGTTGGCATTTCTTCTATATGTTAAACATATCAGCTGCTCTTAAATAGATTATAAAACTCTTACTTGACTCAAGATTTTAAAATTCATTCAATTGCTAACCTAAGGACATAGATTTTACAGATGAGGAAACATTTTTCATCAAGAAACATTTTGTAGGGTCACTCTTTGTGCTATGAGTATATGAAAAACAACAGCAGGTAATTCTATTACAGTGGTTACACATTTTTTCATTCTAGTAACAGTGTCTTTGACTTTTCTGCAGCCAGGTTAGAAACATAAGATAACTTATAGTAATGAGAAAAATGCTTCAAAATAATCCAATGCGTTTGCAAACTTTCTCTATAATAAGTATTTATTTTCAGCTGGTCACAACATCCCATGGATACATTCATACTAAACAGCAACTTAACCCTTTACTCCATAGATACTCATTTCTACGCATTGCTTATAGGAGCGTTTGGAAAACATCGTGGCAAAAGGTGAAATTGCTCGTGACGAGCAATTTCACCTTTTGCCACAATGTTTTCTATGCTATCAAAATGTGTCATATACACATAAGAAACAGTTTCATCCTTGCTGCTATTTAGGGTCAATTAGAGATACCATAGAAATGCCTTATGGGGTAAAGGGTTAACAACATCTATAATTGGTGATTTTATTGCACTGTGTAATGATGAAAAGCCATCTTACATGAAAAAGTGTCATGTTTACAAACAAAACTCCCTTGTGAAAGATATATGCAGATGAGAGTGAATATTCAAGCTTTTGTCCATTACTAGTCAACAAAAATTTATACAAAATCTTTCCAAAACTGAAAGTTTTTTGCAGACAAAAAAATCAGTGTGACTGAAAGGACAGGATCAGTCTATGAAAGGGTTGGAAACACTGGGTGAGAACATGCTGGTAACCAGAATGTTTTCCTTTCTTCACAATGTTTTATAGGTGTGCTTTATAAAGGTCATTAAAACTCAGGATTGTGTGGTGATGGGTTGATATGAACAATAGCAATAAAAAGTTTATTATAATAAATATATATTTTCACCTGGTCACACCAATCCAAGGACACGTTTCTACTCAACAGTATCTCTAAAATGTCAGCATTCAATGATTTTATTGCACTGTGCAGCACTGAATCACCATCCTGCAAGAAAGACTTCCTTGTTAAAGGTTGATAACTGATTTCTAGGAAAAAAGAAATGTTAGTCTGTCATCTCTACCGGACAACAAAATTTTACTTTATAATTGTGAAAACTGGAGAAGATGCAGGTGACCAGCATTTTCTAGAATTCCAATTATGTTTTAAAACACCATCTTCCTCAGGGTTTTTATACACAAGTTTTTGTTGTTTTGGTCAGGGGTTAATCAAAATTTTCCAACATATAAATGAGCCATGCTCTGTGAAAAGGGGCCTTAATGCATCTGCAAAAAGTATCACAAACTGACCTGGGCCAAATTTTTCAGCTGATGATTAAGAAGGTTGTTAAAAAAAGTTGCTAGTATGGGACCCTAACATTGTGAAGGCTTGCTCGGCATAATGCAGCACCGAGATGCATTAAGGGAAAGTATTGCTAAAATGGATTTTAACCCTTTACCCCATAAGACATTTCTATGGTATCTCTAATTGATCCTAAATAACAGCAAGGATGAAGCTGTTGATTAAGTGTATAGGACACCTTTTCATAGCATAGAAAACATTTTAGCAAAAGGTGAAATTGCTCGTCACGAGCAATTTCACCTTTTGCCACAATGTTTTCAAAGGCTCCTACAAGCAATGCATAGAAACGAGTATTTACGAAATAAAGGGTTAAACCCAAACAGATAACTCTCACAAATTACAAAAAAATGTTCAAACTATTGCTACTGTTGTTGCTGCTGTTTGCTTTTCAGTTAAATTTTGACTGCAATTTTTCCATAACTGTCCATTATAAAACACGTAATTGCGGGTACATTATTACAAAGGAGCGAACTCAATTCTGAACATAAATAAAGTAATTTCTACAATGAAATAGGCTAGAGGTTACTCTGCCCTCAAATCTACAAGTATAATGAATCATTATCAATCTGACAGTCTACTTTGAAAATGTCCATGTAAAATACTGGTAACCCTCATAAATTAAGAAAAAGAAATGAAAAGAATGACATTTTGAGGCAAAGGGAAAAATTGCTGATTATGAGGATTTCATCCTTTGCCACAATGTTTTCAGAAATCTAGGACAAAAAAATACACCAAATGAGGCACAGAATTAATGCATCTTGAAATGATTCCACAGCATTAACTCATTACCAAACGACAATATTTTAGGTGTGTCCAAATTGAAAGCATTTGCAGAAGACAAAATAAAAGTGACTGAAAAATTTGAAATTTGTTTTGTGAAGGGTAGAAAACATGGTGGGAAAAGGAGAAAATGCTGGTTTCCAGCATTTTCTCCTTTTCCCACAATGTTTTCTAAAGGCTTCTTTCTCAGGGGCGTCAAAAGTAGGGATTGTGTGGTAATGGGTTAACCCATTACCACATAATCCCTACTTTTGACGCCCCTGAGAAAGTGAAAACACTGTGGGAAAAGGAGAAAATGCTGGTGACCAGTATTTTCTCCTTTTCCCACATTGTTTTCTACACTTCCCAGAACAAATTTCAATTTTTCAGTCATGTTTATTTTGTCATCTGCAAATGCTTTCAATTTGGACCAGTCTAAAATTTTCTCGTGTGGTAAAGAGTAAAACTTGAGCATTTTCAAAAAAAGATTTCCAGATATACCTCATCTGAAAAAGCAAGCTTCAGTTTAGGGTTACTATCCAGAACAAAGCGCAGTTGTGCCACATCATTTGCTTTGACTGCCTCTAGAACCTGTAAGGACAGATAATACATTTTGAAAAAAATTCCAATTTTCCAATGTTTGTTTGTTGATTGACAATATTTGAACAGAATGTTACTTATGATGATGAGTACACCTATCCATACATTTCTACTTCATTACACATATATCATCTTCTAAGCTGCTTTGCCATATAAAGAATGTTCTGTGGAGAAAGCTTTTTATTTCATGTTTTCCAGTAGGATATCGAGAAATACCAGTGAAAATATTTTTCGATCTTACACTGGTACCACCAGTGAAAATACCATTTTTCACATTCTTGTTGCCTATTTAAATGGCGCATGCCTCACAACCAGATAGGAAATATGACGTCATATACCTTACATTTCTCATGCTTGACGTAATATTGTAATATGTGTTGCTATGCGGGAGGGGTGCGCCATGGGGAATAACGGAAAAGAACTGTTTATCCCTATAGGTTGTTTCCATGACTATCATGACACCTCTGGAAGAAAGTAAAGTGAATCTAGTTTCTAACTTATATTGTTATCAAGCCTTTGTCATGGCCTGAGCTTGTGGCGCTTAGCAGCAATAAGTAAAATAGGTAAGTGGACCAAAATGAAATGAGTAGATACTTTTCATTGAATTTTATAACAAAATATCACTGATATTAGCTGTTTGAAAATCATTCCTTCCTTACCGCATAGCTTTTTCCCGCAAAAAAAAGAACACCTAGCAATAGCATCAGGGGGAATTCTCTATAGCTCAGTGGTTTGTGTATTTTTTTGAGCCATGAAAAATGAGAATCTTTACTGCACAGGTTCGAATCCCCAGCTAGGGTGATTTGCTTTTGAGAAAAGCATTTGTTGCAAACTTTCATGTTTGTACATAAGACCCCTCAAGCGATAAAAACATGGAATGAAAAAAAATATTAGACTTTAGTCGATCTATAGGGCAAATACATCAATATCATGCCTGATTTAGATATATGCATATCCCTCAACATACAAGATAGTATTGATCAATTATTAGATTAACCCTCTAGTGCACAGCAAAATTTTAGACCTATCCAAATTGAAAGCATGTAATTCTAGATGACAATTTCATAGTGGCTCAAATGAGGCAATCTTTCTTTGATAGAGTAGAAAACTTGGTGGGAAAAGGAGAAAATGCTGGTTACCAGCATTTTCTCCTTTTCCCACAATGTTTTCATTAGGCTTCTTTCTCATGATCATTAAAAGGCATCATTCTGTAGTAAAGATTTGAATTTTGTGCAGTCTAATCATGGTCTACATAGTCTCATTTGGCACCCCAAGCCATGCTTATCATTCTGCACACTATTCCACTGTTAAAAGATAAGAAAAATCTTCTTTTGTTTAAATATCCTCTTCACTGAATATTAATAACTTTAATATTCATTAAAGTTTCTTAGGTATGTAAATGGCTAGTAACTCAACAAACCACAAAGATTTAATCCTTTGCCACACTTTTCAAACTTACAACCCTGAGAAAGAAGGCTTCTTCATTCAAACCATCACCCGATGGTCTAATATCCTGTCCATTACAGACTGAGGTACTTGACATTTGGATAGCAAATGTCTTCAAAACATTCATAGTATATCCCAAAATGGCCAAGTTGTAAACTCATTCTTATTTATAAGCATTTGCAGACAAAAGAAACATGTGGCTCAGTTGATGGGATTTTTCTATTAACCCATTACCACACAATGACGACTTTTGATGCCCCTGAGAAAGGAAGCCTTTTGAAAACATAGTGAGAAAAGGAGAAAATGCTGGTAACCAGCATTTTCTCCTTTTCCCACAATGTTTTCTACCCTTCACGAGACAAATTTCAAATTTTTAGTCACTTTTATTTTGTTGTCTGCAAATGCTTTTAATTTGGAGAAGTCTAAAATATTGTCGTTTGGTAATGAGTTAACTCTTTACAATATGACAATATTTTAGACTTGTCCAAATTGAAAGCATTTGTGGACAACAATTTTAATGTGGCTCAGGTGGTTAAATCTTTCTTTGACAGGGTAGAAAACATTGTGGGAAAAGGAGAAAATGCTGGTTTCCAGCATTTTCTCCTTTTCCCACAATGTTTTCAATTGTCGTCTTTCTCAAGGTTGTTAAAAGTTGGGATTGTGTTGTAAACAGTTAAAGGGTTGAAAATATTGTGGAAACAGGAAAAAATGCTGGTTACCAGTATTAACTCCTTTTCCTACAATATTTTTCGAAAAACTTCTTTCTCAAGGTTTGCTAAAACTCAAGATTGTTTCGGAAAAAGTGTAAATACTTTGAGCTGGACACCCTCAGCTTCAGGCAACCTTTCTTCATCAAAGGAGTCAAGACTTAAACTTCCATTGCGATTGTGGGATGCAAGGTTTGAATAGACACCAAAACTGGTAGTTTCCCTCTGAAATATTATAAAACAAAAAGAAATAGAAATGTACCATTACTGTGACTATTTCGTAGTGAATTTTGCATTAACTCTAAGTTGCTAAGCACAACTCACTGGCCTTTTGCAGACAGTATAGATCAAGATCAGACTGCACAGAATGTGCAGTCTGATCTTGATCTACACTGTCCAAGGAGATATTATTCCCAAAAATATAAAATTTGAAATACAATATTGAATTTTTTTATTACTGAACCAAAAATTTCATTTTGATTATATAGTAAGATAGGGGTAAAAACCTTTTTTATCCAGGAATAAACTGGTAATAGCTGAAATGTCCATAAATAAGGTCCAGGTAGTAAGTGCAATGTCAATATTGTATTTATCAGAATTTCTTATCAAAGCAGACAATGTAGATCAAAGATCAGACTTCAAATTCTGTGCAGTCTGATCTTGATCTAAACTAATTGCAGAAGCAACTAAAGTAGTTTTAGGTGTTTTAAGGGTTAAAAACAGGTTTTCGAATACTGATGATGTCACATTATTGACATTACAAACTTGAGGTTATCTCTACCGGAAGTACATTAAGTCTAACAGCTCAAAAAAAACCCAATAAACTTTCAGTCTGAAAAGTCAGCCAAATAAGCACTGTTTGGCCAGAATGTCTCAGCACACGGAATAGTAAAGATATCAAGAATCAACCTTGGATGTTTGTACAGTCTGATCTGATCTACACTGGTCACAAAAAAATTCGTGGGTGAAAGGCACTTTCAGACTTAGGTAAAAAAACAAACTGCTTTATGTTGGTTTATACAGTACAGGAAATAATTATTCTTTTACCAAACCATCCCCGTTTTTTATGACCCAGGGAAAGAAGCTTTCTGAAAACGTTGTTGGAAAAGGAGAAAATGATGGTAACCAGCATTTTCTCCTTTTCCAACAATGTTTTCAGAAAGCCTCTAAACTTAAGTTTCAATGTGTGAGTCTCCTTACAATTTGGACAAGTCTGATTTTTTTTTTCGTTTGGTAAAGTTACAAAAACAGCATATACTGATCCTACACAGAAAAAGGTGCAACATGAAACTCCACTCTGTGAATTACCAGCTTGGTTCTTCACCAAAACAAATACATATATGAAAAGTCAAAAAAAAAAATTGCTAATTAGTAATTATTACATGTATCATTTTTTCCTGTCTCCTCAGGCTTGTTAACAGCTGAAACTGTTTGCTAAAGGGTTATAGGATAATATGACTTGCAACATGACGTTCAGACATTTGTGTAAAGTGTCGTCTCGGATCAGCCTGTGCAGTCCATGCAGGTTAATCCGACATGGCACTTTACGACTAGTCGACTACGTTAGATTTTATCCTTCGGTAGACTTGCCCAAAACAGAAAAAAATACATAAAATAGGAACATGTTGTATCGGATTAACCTGCGTGAATGTCCAAATTCCCTTTTTGTATGTTGCTGGCAATATTACTTGCTCATTTGGTCCACATATTCAGTTGCTGTCCATTCAACTTTTTTTACTAGAAGTGTCAAAAACATACAAATCATGTGAAAGGTACATTCTTGTATGGAAAAGGCAGTATTGTTTACTGTTGTTCACAGCAGAACAAGGTAAGACTGCTCAGTACATGCAGTTTAATCTTGTGTCTATTGGGCCGAATATAATGAGAAGTCGGAAAAAAAATATATTCAAATGTTGGGTCTTTTAAACTGTCAGAAAATACCCAGTACACTCTATATATAATTATGCACCTATTTGTTCTTAATTAATAATTCAAACCCTGTTGACAGTATGATAAAACTTTTGATCTAATCTACAACAACGTAAAAAGCCACCTGTAGAACAAATATGTGTACTGTAGTACTTGATTAATCCTTTACTAAACAATCCAGAGTTTTCAGCGATCTGGAAAAGAAGGCTATGGACTTCTCATATATTCGGTAGTCAGCATTTTCTCATTTTCTGACAAAGTTTTTCATGCATCTGCAGACAAATGCAAATGATTAAGCCAGATTTTATTTGGTTTCTTCAAATCTTTCCAATTTAGACAAGTCTTGAAATTTGTTAATTTGGTAAGGGGCTAAAAAAAATATTTACGTCATTGATTGTAACCATTATTTCAGTAAAAACTTAGAGTGCTTATCATTTGGCAGTTCATTGGTTTACCTGCTATCACAATGAATTAAACTTGGTAGAAGAAAATGCTGGTTACTATGTTATTTAACCTTTTTTTTTTTAAACACAATCCTGAGTTTTAACAATCTGAAGGAGAAGGCTTTTAAAAGTCATTGTTGGAAAAGGAAGAAATGCTAGTGACCAGCATTTTCTCCCTTTTCTACAGTGTTTTTTTCCTTGTCAAATACAGAAATCGTCATCTGGGGTAAATAAATTTTGTCGTCTGCAAATGCTTTTAATTTGGTCTAGTCCAAATATTTCTATTTAGAAAAGAGTTGAAGGGTTCTCACTGAATCCGAAATGGGAAAACACTGTTAATATAGGAACAATCATAATGAATGAGGTAATGGTTTAACTCTTTACCACTCACACCCAACTTTTAACGATCCTGAGAAAGAAGCCTTTTGAAAACATCGTGGGAAAAGCAGAAAATGCTGGTAACCAGCATTTTCTCCATTTTCCACAATGATTTTACCCTCCCAGAACAAATTTCGATTATTGAGTCACATTAATAATAATAATTTTGTCATCTGCAAATGCTTCCAATTTGGACTGGTCTTAAATTGTGACGTTTGGTAAAGTGTTAATCTTCTGAGTCATATATTTTGACTTAGTAGTATTTTAAATTGAATGATTATCTCATTATGATTTTTATAAAGTTTTTAATCCAAGTTTATATCTGACATAAGTAATCCATTTAGTGCAAAGAGAACTACGTCAGCTACATATTTGTTTCAACTTCATTGGCAAAATGGGTCTCTGTATTTTATAATTTAGGGAGAAAGCTTTACGTATTCTTTATCATTCATTTTTTTCGAAAGATAAGTCGCAACAGCATTAACCCTTTACCACACAAAAAAAATTTAAATTGATCTAAATTCAAAGCACTTTCAGATGATAAGTTAAATCTGGCTAGTGGCTAAAATGACAAAGTTGGTTTTTGAAAGGATAGAAAACAAAGTGGGCAAAGGAGAAATGCTGGTTACGAGCATTTTCTCATTTTTCCAATATGTTTTCAAAGTCTTCTTACTTAGGATCATTAAAATATGTGATTGTGTGGTAAAGGGATCAAGTTTTGGTGGGGGCAGCAGTGATGTGCCTAGGCCACGCCATCCTGGGATTACTGAAATGTTTTCTGAAAATGTCCCCCAAAAAATACCTATGTGTGGGCCATAAGTTGCTGTTTGAGCCTACTCAAATTCCTTATTTTCTCATGTTGCATTGTTTGATGGTATGCAGTCCATTTTGTTCTATTCTGTAGTGGATAGCCAACTGTAGACTGTGTATCATTTTTTCCAGTCGTCGCATACTATGGAGCATAATATTGGTGACCAGCCTGAAGGGGTATGTAAATTAACAATACTGTCTTGTTTTTTTCAAATTCTTGTCGCATAGCATTTAACTGTATTTTGTTGCATCATGGTGTGTAAATGTTGTCTGCTACACTTTCCTCTATTAGGTTGGAAATTTGACCAACATCAGCAACAATAATGAAAGTAGAACTCTCAAAATAAATGCGCTCTTAATCCAAACAGAAAAATAAGGAACTTTGGGAGTGTCCAAGCAAATTTAAATGGTTACCAGTAATTTATTCCAATGGGTGTGTATTAACTCATTACCACACAATCCCGACTTTTAACGACCCTGAAAAGGAAAGCCTTTGAAAACATTGTGGGAAAAGGAGAAAATGCTGGTAACCAGCATTTTCTCCTTTTCCCACAATGTTTTCTACCCTTTCCAAATAAAATCTCAATTTTTGATTCACATTTATTTTGTCCTCTGCAAATGCTTTCAATTTAGACCAGTCTAAAATTCTGTTGTGTGGTAAAGAGTTAAGTATGTTGCATGTCTGTACAAAACTATTTGTTTGCAATGACGGTTGAAGTAATATGCATACAAGAATACTTTACAAAAAAAATGGTGTTTGTCCCTCTGTTTTACAGAATGTCCCCTAAAATTTTACCCGTGGGGACACTGGTGTTCCCCAATATTTTTGACCTAGAAACAACACTGGGGTAGGATACTTTTTATGTTCAAAGTCTATTTAAGTTTATCTCTGACTGTTATCATCCATGTTTGTCCTTTACCCAACAATCCCTTGTTTTCACCAGCAATTACTAGTAACCAATACTTTCGCTTTTTTCTTCAATAACTTATATTGCAGTTTTTCCCTCCAAATACCATCATATAGCAAAAAGGCACATGCTAAGAGTAAAACAAGCAACAAGGGGAGCATATGATCATTTATATACCTGGAGCCTCATACTAGGTAACACAGGTGCTTGTAACTTTCCGCTGTTGCTGTCTGAGTCTCGATACCAGAGTGGTTTTATCTCTCCTTCAATTGCTGCATGTTTATAGGCTTGATCTAGATTAGTATCTATAACTGTTGGTGTTGAACTTTTCCGGGGTGTAACAATTTCTTTTTTATGGGCAAAGCTGGTTGGTCTCTGCACAGTCTGTCTGCTACCAGGTCTGGAAGCTATTGAAGTTTTCTCTCGAATTGGTGTCTGGCGTGATGCTGGTCTCACTGGCTCACTCTGTCTTGTTCTTGGCCGTGATGTTGGCAGCGACATTTTGTTAGAGAATGACAGAACAGAGCAGCCTCTTCTAAACTGAAATTCTGAAATATCAAGTATTTTTATATATTTATATGAAAGTCAGATCTACACATGATAAGAAGAAATTCCAGGTTTAACTCATTACCAAACGACAATATTTTAGGTTTGTCCAAATCGAAAGCATTTGCAGATGACATAATAAAAGTGACTGAAAATTTGAAATTTGTTTTGTGAAGGTTAGAAAACATTGTGGGAAAAGGAGAAAATGCTGGTAACCAGCATTTTTTCCCACAATGTTTTCTGAAGGCATCTTTCTCAGGGGCATCAAAAGTAGGCATTGTGTAGTAATGGGTTAATTAATGCATACCTACAATTTATAACTTATTTATACTCTTCAGCAGATGGTATGGTTAACTATTTGAAAGAATCTATTTTGGACAAGTAAATGAGTCTAGACTATTTTTATTTGTCCTTTCGGAAAGAAAAAGCACAGGAAATGTTACAAACAACAATTTTAATTTTGTCCCTTATAAAATTTGCTTCAACTTGTTTTAAAAGACCGTCTACTTTAAGAGACTATTTATTTATAGATCCTCTTTTGTAGTCTCTATTTACAGATTTGACTGTATCTAAATTTTTTCGGTGAATAGGAAATACTGAAAACGTCCATTTATTGGTAATGTCCGGATATTAAGTGATTGACAGTGTTTTAGACTGGTCCAAATTGAAAGCACTTGCAGACGACAAGATAAATGTAACTCATATTTAGAGTAGAAAACATTGTGGGAAAAGTAGAAAATGCTGGATACCAGCATTTTCTCCTTTTACCACGATGTTTTCTAAAAGCTTCTTTCTCAGGGTCGTCAAAAGTAGGGATTGTGTGTTAATGGGTTAAATATGGCATTTTCCCATGCAAATCATCCAAGCTTCTTTAAATAAACTTCAATGTACCTTCTCTTAGAAGAGTACCACATGAAAAGTTTGTATTGCGGATCCGTTTTGCCTTTCGTTGAACGGTAGTCAGTCAGATGGGTTTTATTTTTCTTGGCATTTTTTTTTTTTTGTAAAGTCTGTACACTTGATACACAAAATTAATGACATTTCTTTTTCTTTTTCCAGATTCATTATCTTAGTTGTATTGATCAGAAAGAGATGATGGCACAGTTGTACTGATGTATTGTAAGCATGGATTTGCTAGCATTAAGTGATAACTTTCTAGGTTATGCCCTACCATGCTCGAATAAATACGCTTCATTTTTCTGAAAGTAAACCGAAGACGATACACAAAAACATCATTAAAAGATTCAGCTAAGAAGAAACGAGCCTATTAAATCAGGCCTGTCCGGGCATGAGGTAAACTGCATGGAAACGACTTTAGACTCTTGAAAATCAACAAGAATCATGTCTAATACATCGATACATGTGAAAGCAATGCAGTAAAAAGATAAATTACCCACCGCAATAAATTTCTTTTATCGCTAACTGTCCTCAAAAGTCGCGATGGAGGTAATATTTCAAACCGAGTTATTATCAGAGGATTCAGCTATCGGCTCTATTTATACACAAATTTAATGTAGCTTACTGGTCAATACATTAACGCTTGTGGCGCTGAGCCCGGATTTAAATCACTTTTGCGGACAATGTAGATCAAGATCAGACTGCAAAGAAAATGTAGTCTGAACTTGGATCTTCACTACTGGCTTCTGTGCCAGATCTTGTGACATACAGCTCTGATATATTTCATTATTGACATTTCTGGTACTGATTGGAAATAATTGTTTGGTTCATTTAGCACCGTGACAAAGTTTAAAGTTACTGGAAAGATTCCCACACCAATAACAGTTATTCGCTATGCAAATATTACTTTTTCAAATAGTGTAATCAATATACGTACAATATTTTGCATGATATATGATCAGTCTTTTAATCGCATTTCATTTTAATCATGGACGCAGTTCATGTTTTCCGTGTTTCCCGAGTTTCACTACTAGTTATATCTTTGTATGTGCCTTGCGAAATGGGATTCCAAAGTAAAGAAAATCCATCATAAAGGAGATAGTTTTTTTTAATGAAGTTTTTCTGGTTTTCACCAGGACTACACAAGGCTCTGCAGTACCACCGGCAAAGAACATTCGGTCGAAAAATCAGCATTGCCGGTAAGGACCGAACCCTAAACTTCGAGAGACTGTATAACTAACTAGCAACGCAGAATATATGTCAAATTGTTGCGATCCGGTTTGACCTATAAAGTAAGATTTGGGATTCGTAAAGCAGACAACACTGGTTGCGACCCGTTTAATGTATACCCATCCTTGAGCACTTATATTTAAAAAAAAAATCTATTTTTTTTTTATTAGCATTGACTATATATATGTACAAAATTTTCCTAACTGGGTTATAAATTCCAACATTATAAATAGGTATATGGATGACCTGCAGTATCCAATACGAGAAAAATAAACTTACAGACGAAGCAAGTTCTGTTTAACATCACAATTTCACAAATCATTGAAAGAACTTTTTTATCTACAGATACTTTTCACACTATTTCCATAGCAGATCAACTCAGATTGTACATAACCTGCAGTCTGATCGTCGACCTACCATGTTAGATCTCCTAGCAGAGAAAAGGTCCGAAACAAGGTTTAATCCATTACCACACGATCCCTACTTTTGGCGATCCTGAGAAAGAGGCCTTTAAAAAACATTGTAGGAAAAGGAGAAAATGCTGGTAACCAGCATTTTCTCCTTTTCCCACAATGTTTTCTACCCTTCACAAAACAAATTTCAAATTTTCAGTCACGTTTATTTTGTCGTCTGCAAATGCTTTCGATTTGGAAAAGCCTAAAATATCAATTGTCGTTTGGTAATGAGTTGAAATGAACAGTAGATCTACGTCAGTTCTACTGATAGCATTTCACTTATCTAGCGTCAAATAGTGAAACTTAACCCCTACATCGTCAAAAGCAATAGTGGGCGGCATATATCAAGATCAGACTGCATGTTCTGTGCAGTCTGATCATGAAATTTATGCCGTCCGCTTGTTTCGCAAAGCCTTTAAGAAATTTTTGGATGTTCTGCGGATTGCATTTTCAGCTGCAGAGAGAAGTACGAGTAGAACATATTTTACGTTTATAAAGTTAATACACTGATACTATTAACTAGTCCACTTGTATAATTATAATTCCTTTCATTCTGTGGGTAAATGTTATTATTGTGTAGAGCTTATCAAAGTAAATATAGATTTTCATAGGCTATAAATTCTATTTGGACTCTTTACATCCAGAAATAAATTTGCAGCTCACGACACTGAAAGCTAACCGATGAAGTAGGAATAATCCGCGTGAATTCATGTGTAACCAGCATTTTCTCATTTTCCCACAATGTTTTCTTCCCTTCATAACACATATTTCAAATCTTCAGTCACTTTAATTTTGTCGTCTGCAGATGGTTTCAATTTGGACAGACCTAAAATTTTGTCGTTTGGTAATGAGTTAATACACGAATGAAATTTGGAAACATCTTAGGCAAAAAGATTGATCTGTCATCTTTGGCATTATGTCCTTTTGAAACAATGTTTTTCTCCAATGCGGTATGCTGCAAGACAAAGAAAGTCGTCTGCCTGTAGTTATGTATTAATCCTTTTCCTTCTAAATAAATGAACTCTTTAACAGATGAGGTAATTTTGGTCTGCTGAAATTGAATGGATTTGCAGACGACAAATTTAGAATAGTTAAAAAGGTGAATTTTTTAACTGTAAGGGAAGAAAATACTGTGGAAAATGGAGAAAATGCTTGTTTTGAGCATTTTCTCCTTTTTCCATTTGTTTCTCCTTTTGCCTTTAACCTCAGACCCGTGAAAGCCAGGGCTTATCTAGGAAAGGGTTAAATGAGACTATCAAACCCATTGTAAAAACGCCCGAATAATGTTATTTCAAACTTATTTTATGGAGTAAAACATCTCCTTATCGGACAGTGTAGATCAAGATCAGACTGCACGTTCTGTGCAGTCTGATCTTGGTCTACACTGTCCGAAAAAGGTCAGAGAGCTGCGCTTATATAGACCTAAGGGTTAACGCTCGCGCTAACAGTTTACACTTAAGACGATAAAAGTTTAGATTTGTCTATAATGAAAGTATTTGCAGACGACAACTTAAATGCGTCTCAAATCATGTGACTTGTCTACGAAAAGAAAAAATAAGAAAAAAGATTGCAGGAGGGGAAGAAAATACTTGAGACCCAAAATGTTTTCAAATTACATTTTTTTCCTTGGGATTCGTTGAAACAGGTTGGATGGTTTCGTTAGGTGTAAATAATTTTGTAGTTTTTTTCCCAGAGCTAGAACTACACTGCAAATGAAGTGTTGATACTGTATTTGTCAAAGCTTAGAACATTACAAACAATGTAGATTCATCATAAACTGAGAGATCCGTGCAGTATGATCTTGAGATAAACCTCTCGCAAAATGGTAGGTCTACGTCACGTCTGACAGTGATTGGGCTTAACCCTTTCCCAAACGACAAACTTTTGGACTATACCAATTTGAAAGCATTTGCAGATAACAATTCAACTCTTGCTGAAAAGATGATTTCTGTCTATGATATGGTAGAAAACATTGTGGGAAAAGGAGAAAATGCTGGTTACCAGCATTTTCTCCTTTTCCCATAATGTTTTCAAAAGGCTACTATTCCAGACCCGTAAAAACCATGGATTGTTTGGCAAAGGGTTAACTACAATACGCAAAGTTAGCAAAAGTATATAACCTTGAAGTCTTTCATTTGATTCATGCACAATGAATTATTACATTCTAATTCATACCTGATCAATAATGTCACCGCATGGAGTGAAACGAGTACTTTTTTTTGAGATGTCGTTGATTATGATCAGACTGCACAAAATAGACATTCTGATCCTAGATTAACATTGTCCGGTAACGTTTTTTCAAAGTTAACTGTAATAAAGATGTGAGCCATGTTTATTTTGTCGTCTGCAAATGTTTTCAATTTGGACAAGTGAACAATTTTGTCGTTTGATAAAGACTTAACCCTTTACCCCATAAAACATTTCTATGGTATCTCTGATTGACCCTAAATAACAGCAAGTATGAAGCCGTTTCTTATATGTATATGACACCTTTTGATAGTGTGGAAAACATTGAGGCAAAAGGTGAAATTACTCGTGACGAGCAATTTCACCTGACGAGCAATTTCACCTTTTGCCACAATGTTTTCCAAAGGCTCCTACAAGTAATGCGTAGAAATGAGTATCTATGGAGTAAAGACTTAAAATACCTTACTCTTTACAGACTTTCATTATTTTTCAGTCAAGGGATTGTAAAATCTCATTATACCGTTTTTATTATCCAAAAGCGTAATCCAATCAGTCAATCAGTCATAAATCGACCGATTGATTCAAATCTCTTGTAATTCAAAGTTTGACACAACTTTTGCCCAAAGTATTTTTACTCACTTCGAAGTGTATCTTTAAACGTTTTTGGTTTGGATGTTATTTATTTACAAATAGATATGATGTATTTGTGCGTGCAAAAAAGACTCTCATAATAACTCGACTTTAGAAAGGACACAAAATGTGTTTCAAAAGACCAGTATGTACAGGTTATAGAAAATATTACCCTTGAATTATAGGTTCAAGTAAATGGGTCAAGACAAGTATTTAAGGATCATTTGGGGTTAAAAACAGTCAACAAAAGTGCATAGACGAAAACAGTTTAATAATTGTGAATTTAAGCATCTCCTACAGGTAATAGATTAGATTTTATGAGGGAATGCATGGTAAAATTGTTTATATATTATGGGCCGGTGGCCTATATATTTGAATAAAATATCTTTGAATCTTTGAAACAAAAGAGAGGCGTCCTGCGTGGCTCAGCGGCGAATTGTAGGACTCTGGAACCCGGTTCGAGCCTCACTGGACCCACTGGGATTTTTGTGGGAGTTTCCTTTGACTTGGAACCAAGAAATATATGAATATGTGGGCTGTAGCCGTGACATGACTGAAAGCCTTGTCCGAAAGTGTGTTTCCTGGCCTTTTTTATCTCTTTACTTTACAAGCCCGAGTTCTAATGACCCAAAAGAGAAGGCATTTAAAAACATTGTGATATAACGAGAAAGTACTGGTAACCAGCATTTTTCCTCATCCCTCTCATATGTTTTCAACTTTATCCAATACAGAAATCACCATTCAAGCCACATCGAAGTTATATTCTGCAAATTCCGCCCAATCAAACTTTTCGACGTATGGTTAAGAGTTAAAGACTATCCTATCAATAATTCCACAAGGACTGGTCAATGCGACACAACATCCCGGGGAATCACTGTAGCGAAAGAACCAATGACTTGTAAAGAGCAACTGCTCCTAATATCACAGTGCTTTCCGTATTTGATCAATTGTCTCTTCCCCCATCCCGCCCCTTTGCGCAATTTATACACATCTTGTGAAGGATTAAAGTATCTTCTACAGTTTAAAAAAAAGCTACGAATAATTCATTTTGACTATCACTTTCAAAATGTTTGCACGACTGTCGAAAATTATACTTGCTGCAAATTCGTTTAATAAATTGAATATTTAAGTCTTGAACCGTCCAATAAACCCAAAGGACAATTTCGGTCCAGAATAAGACCCAGATGAGGCAATTTCGTGGTTTCCTTCTTCTCGTAGTTTTTCAGCAAGGCGGAAAGTGTAGATCAAAGATCTGACTGCACGTTTTGTGCACGTTTTGTGCAGTCAGATCTTTATCTACACTGCCCGCTAAGGCAACTCTAGTATTAATAAAAAAAATTACCGTATTTAAAAAATTATATCAAGGAAAAAAAAGTGAATTTAAGAATTACTAAAGGTATTTTAACTATGATTATGTTATAAAATTGGTTCTTATCCAACATGTTCAAGCAAGAACACGACTGTTTCAAAAGTCTTGTATACCTTCTTCCATACCGATTTGGAATGACCTCGAACAAGATGTTAAAAATATCACGACATTTAATTCTTTCAAATCAAAACTCATTAGTATGACTAAACCCAAAAGAATACCCAACCTATATTTTTTTGGAAACCGATATCTGTCGATAATTCATGCTAGAATAAGGAACAATTGCAGTAATCTAAACAATGACCTGTTTCTAAATCATCTAAAATCAGATCCAATATGTGCTTGTGGAACTGGTGCTGAAGATGCGGAACACTTTTTTTTTAAATGTAATAGAAACACTGATAAAAGAACCATTCTTTTTCGATCGACAATAGCATTTCACCCTTTAAACACTAACAAATTGTTATTTGGCGATGAAAATTTAAATTACAACGATAACTGCTCGCTATTTGCATCAGTTCAGTTATTTATTCAACAATCCGGCCGTTTTACATAATTGTGATTTCAATCCAATTGCACGCGCGGATCCCAGAGTATCTCAATCGAGTATTTACCTATCCTTTTTCACTCCTGCTTTTCGCAAGTAACTTAATTTTCATTTTTGTCTTGTATGTCCATTACCGAAATTTTTTGTCTCCTTTTTTTCTCCTTTCTTTCATCCCTCTATTTCTTTCTCTTATATTCAGTTACCTTTTTTTGTTTCCCTAGTTTGTTATATATGTTTTTTTTGTTGTTGTTTTTTTTTTTGCTTGTTGCCATAGAAATATTATTTTGTTCTTTTCATTGTAGGGGAAGGACCGATTCTAAGTTGGTAGAACTTGTGGTCCAACCCCATTTCACTTATGAATAAAATATGTTTAAACTATCCAAATTCACAAAAAAACAACAATAATCAAGTAAACTAGTGTAAAAATACCTCTCTGTTTACGTCTAACACTTTTTTGGAGCAGCAGCAGTTCCTCCTCCAAGCGGATCAGCCTGCTTCGTAGTCTTTGACGTCTTTTGAACAAATCCTCGAGCTCGTGATTCCATTCAAGAACTTCGAAATAACCCAGATAACCTAAAGTTAGTTTAAAACCCGAATCCGTGACGGGGTATTTGTACATTTGTACTGGCGTGACGTCAGCAGTCTTTTGTTCCGTTCTGTGCAGGGATCTAAAAAAAAAGGCAGGGTTGAACTCTTTACCAAACGACAAAGTTGTAGACTCTTCCATATTCAAAGCAACTGCATACATAAGATAGATTAACTGTTGTCGGAATGCCGGGATTTACTAGAAAGCATTGTTGGGTGAGGAGAAAACACTGGGTGCTATCATTTTCTTCTTTCCCACAATGTCTTCAAACGCCCTTTTACTTCAAGGCCGTTAAAACATGAGTTTTGTTAGGCAAAGTGTTATCTGATTATTGTTCGAGTGCTAAATAAAGTCATT
Source organism: Tridacna crocea (assembly GCA_943736015.1). Lineage (NCBI taxonomy): Eukaryota > Metazoa > Mollusca > Bivalvia > Cardiida > Cardiidae > Tridacna > Tridacna crocea. Next base: position 26,325,049 of record OX031062.1, read on the forward strand.
TTAGTCCGTACATAAGATCCAAAACGTACAACAACAATGGTATTTTTCACACTGACGATATTTCACGAAATCTGTGGCAGTAGAGATTCAGATAAGGCTGTCAGATCGAGCGCTCAGTCCTCGAAAACAACAAGAATATATGTTCCAAAAGAAAAGGGTTAATCTGATCTTATTTATATATCATTCCGTATTTTTAACCGCTAAAGATCAAAGAAAAACATACTAATATCTACGTTAGATATCTATATGGGAAAAATGAAGTTAAATGCACACAAACGGCAAATTGTGGACAAGTCGGGGTCATCCTGCAGACAAAATATCAACCCTTTACCACACGAGAAAATTTTAGACTCGTCCAAACTGAAAGCATTTGCAGACGACAAAATAAAGGTGACTGAAAAATTGAAATTTGTTCTGGGAAGGGTAGAAAACACTGTGGGAAAAGGAGAAAATGCTGGTTACCAGCATTTTCTCCTTTTCCCACAGGGTTTTCAAAAGGCTTCTTTCTCAGGGACGTCAAAAGTAGGGATTGTGTGGTAATGGGTTAAGTCATACCATTTTGGATAATATCCCTTAGGTTGCTAAAAGCGACTCAAAGACTCACAGCAGCTATAGATTGTTCAGTGCGACTAAACGGACTAATTTTGCGGACAGTGTAGGTTAATATTAAACAGCATAAAACGTACAGTCTGATGATTTCACGGTCAGATATTTTTTCAACAAAAGGAATTTCGAAATCACTATTTTGATTTTTACTTTTTAAACCCATTACCACACAGTCCCGACTTTTAACGACCCTGCGATAGAGGCCTTTTGAAAACATTGTAGGAAAAGCAGAAAATGCTTGTAACCCGCATTTTCTCCTTTTCCCACATTGTTTTCTACCCTTCCATGAACAAAATTTAAATTTACGAGTCGCACTGATTTTGTCATCTGCAACTGCTGTCAAATTCGACAACATCCCCAACTTTCAGCTGCAGGTCGAGCAAGAGTTACTCTCCTTGGAACTTATCGATTATCTGGTCCGAAAGGATTTCCGATAACGGCCTGTCATATAGGATTCAGAAGGAAAAATTTTTTGATCGACTAAAACACATTTTTCTTCTAAAATGATTAAAATCTATAACGTCTTGAAGTATTCTGTAATATCTCTACTTTACTTCAATATAATTTTAATTCCTGTAGCAAAATGGGAAGTTGCGTCCATTTTGATTTAAAGTTACTGACCCATTCTCCTTCTTATTTCTATAGGAAGGTTTAAGAAATTCGCTCTTGCGCAGTTTTTGCCGCTAAATAACATAAAAATAAATTGCAAGAAAAAAATCTATAACGTCTTATGTTTTGTTGTGATTATGATCAAAGTATTCGTTTACATTTGTTAAATTGAGATCTTGCGTCCATTTTAGTTTAAAAACGACACTATCGTTATTTTTTGTATAAAAATGCTGCATCGAGCTAAGTGAGATTTTAAGACTGGGTGAAAAGATTTAGCAACGGATAAAGGGAAGATAAGAACTGATGACATGATAACCTTGTCTATATTGTTTTGTTAAACCTGGATCCTGTTTTTACACATTGTCCAAATATATATTGACTGTATTTATCATTTTTATACATGTACGTGTATATTATTTACATCAGCGAAAACTTTAAAGAGATTTGTAAAAACCATTATATTCCCAGTATCGTCTTTTTTAATTCTTTCTCGGAAAATAATTTCAATTTAGTTAGCATATTTTTTTTTAAATTGTATTTTTATTTATTTATTTATTTATTTATTTATTTATTTATTTATTTATTTATTTATTTTTTGTCTTTATTTCTAAAGAAGATTGAATTTGTTGTACTACTGGATCATTATAATATAATTATGCAGTCAATAGACCAGTAACAAACTGTACAAAATAAGCAGTCTGATCCTGGCCGAATCGATTTTATTTTATGTGTCGAAATTCTTTTGGCTTAAAAAGATTGACGTTGCAATATCAATATGTGACTGAAATCAGCAGAAAACAATTTGCGTTTTGGGAGTATTGATGTGACCCGTACAGCACACTCCCGAATTTTAACGGTCCTGCATAAAACCTTTTGTAAACATTGTGAGAAAAGGAGAAATACCAATATCCAGTATTGTTTCCTTTTCCTACAATGTTTTCTACTCTTTTAAAGTGAAGAATATCAATTTAGCTACATTTGATTTATTTTCTGAAATTGCTTTTTTTAAAAGATGGTGAAGTCAAAAAGTTCTCCATATAGGAAAATGTTTTAAATTATTGACTTTTGAAGACACATGAGAGGGAGAAAATACATGTGATCAGATTGAAAATAGCGAGGAAATTTGAATATGTGAGCTCTCGCCATAAAATACTTTTGAAAATGCATTAATCATCACACATTTGCAAGTAAAGAGCTAAAGAGAGAAGGCGGCAAATTGGACTTCCTTATACAAAATCTTGTTAAACTTGACTTTAAATACTTGTCAATAATCTCGTAAAAAAAATCTGATCTTAGTTTAAACATTTAGTTCTAATTTATTGAATATAATAACATCATTCATTTACAACAACATGTATTGCGAAAAGGATTGAAACGAAAGCATCAAAGCTTATATAGTTCCTCTCCCTAAGAAGTCTGATGTTTTTCCTGATACATATACTTTCTTTCCGATTACCCCGTATAAATGTATCAATGTATACCATTACATAACACCAATCAAGATACCCGATAGGCGTCTTATCTAACAGTGAGACTCGGTCATCATCAGAGAACTCCGGCACAATGCAAACGATCAGGGAAAAAGAAAGAAAATACGATGGTTGCTTTAAAAAAGTGTAAAAAGGGCTAAAAATCTATTTTCTAAATGACTGAAAACTACGCCATATTAAAGAACAATAAATAAGCTTTCTGACTTCCCTGAAGATAATTTTGATTTTCCAACAATATTGTGCAGGCTGATTTATGTTTACCGTGTGCTCACAAAACCACTGACTTCTTCTAAAAAATGGCGAAATTATTTTAAACAGAACTGACCTATTGAACATAAAGGTTAAAAAATATAATTTGTATACGGTTGGTTTGTTTATGATAGATCAGACGATACCAGTGTGGTCTGATCTACCAACACACTTTCCCCAGCCTAATATACATGTACGTACATGTATTTGTGACGACGCTATGCAAAACAATTACAATAAAATGCCGTCTGCTGACTATGTAATAGCTCTAAGCTACAGGTTGGAAATTAATGTTTTCAAAAACATTGTAACAAGAGAAGCCTCTTCATAACATCCTTAACTTTGTGGGTAGCTATTCAGAAATATATCCTACCGAAGTATTTTTACTATTGTACCATTTTTTGTTGATAAATCAATAGAAATATCAGAGATTGAATTCAAAATTATGATGAAAAAATCAGAGATAAAATTCCAAAGATGCAGTAAACATATGTGCTGTTACATTTCGAGCGTTCGTGTCGCGCTCCTCCCGCGGCTTTAGTCTCATCATAAGAAATTTGTACTGCGGATATTTTTCTTTTTTTTAACTCTTCAGTAACTGGCAATGTATGACTGCCCCAATATTTAAAGCAGTTGTAGACAACACAATAAATATGGCTCAAATTATTCAATTTGTATCAATTAAGGCATGACAACATTGCTTGAAAAAGAGCTTGCTGGTCAAAAGCATTTCTATAGCTGACCATAATTTTTCAAACGCGTGCTTTCGGTAAAATTTGAGGTAGATCAAATTGTAAGACCTGAAAGGAAAACAAATCCTACAAGTTTTGGTACCCCAGTAATTTACAACCCCAGATATCCCGCAGAGTTGTTTTCCAATAAATTGAAACCCTCTACACTCGAAGCGCAAAATTCGGGTTATAAGTGCAAAGGGTTTGCAGAGATCGCCAGTCAATATATAATTCCATATGTGATCGATTTCACGGCCAAAAGGGATCAAACTCTCATAATTTAATTGGCTTACTAGCGGTCAAATAACAGTTACCGGGTTTGATTTGCATGATAAAGTTGGCCATGTCTCAAAAACCGTCATTTGGTAAAGACTTAAGATTTAAATATTCACATCATTTATTTTGATAGTATGGAGAGCCTTTATGCCCCACCTTGTAGCCTGGTCTGATTGATTCCATTGATGTAAACCTACATCACTTGTGTGTTTTTTTGAACAATTGGTTGTATGGGAAACAGGTTTCCGTAAAATAAACCTTACCAAACAATTCAAAGTTTTGACGACCTTGGGGAAAACGGCTCTATGTGGCTTTGTGTGGATTAAAGATTTTTTTCTAACCTTTACATATAGATTCCGACAAGTTGAAGACATCTAATTTGTCGTCTGCAAGTACGTTCAATTAGAAGAAATTTAATCCTTATCCTGCTAAATGACTGAAATGATTTTTTTTAAAAGTTTATTGTAAAAACCCAAACATGGCTATTTCAAAGTCATGTTATGGAGGAATATTATCTTTGTAGATTCAAGATCAGACTGCACGTTCTGTGCAGTCTGATCTTGACCTACGCTTGCCGCAAAGGGTCAGCTAGTCTTGCTTAGCAGTCAAAGGATTAACACTTGTTGCTTTACATGTAATCGAAACAACAGACAAACTTATCCAACAGTGTGGAGACTAGTTTCAGGCTGCCAAACTAAATGATACAACGTAGTTGCACAAAAAAGAGACACTTGCTTATGGCGAAAAAAAGTAAATATTTCATTTTAAGCACTGACAACTGTTCCAGACACATTCACCTCTGCTGTACAATCAGTACATTTCTACATCTTGCGGTTGACAGCGTTTGATATCACTGAAGAAAAAGGGTCAATTAACATGTCTTTTGTATGCAACCGTTTCTCTTTCTTCAAAGCCTACACTGCATGTAAGCACGTTTTCGTATGTGTCTTTTGAATAAGCCTTCGGCAGCCATTTCAGCTAGCCTGCATGGCCTAAATAGCTACATAGTTTGAAAAAAAAAAAGAAATACAAGTGACAGTTTGGTGCACCCTGCTCATTTCTCTACCTAAAATAAGATGGTTTGTATTTGTCACATTTTGAACGACTAGAATTTTTCTCTATTATACTGTTTTCTCCTTCGTCAGCGTACTCAATTTTTTAATAGCAAAAAAGGAACAGGTAAAACTCGCTTAACATACGTTGGAATAGTAGAACTTTGCAGTATAATAATTTCGTTGTAAAGTCAGGTGGCAGGGAACTTGGAAACTCGCCTTCGGCACAGGGCAACATGATTCACCACAGCCGTGAACAAGTTTCCAAGTCTCCTGCCACCTGAAAGCTCGAGGCTGACCCCAAAAGCACATGTACGCATTTCTTACATGGTTTGAGATCCCTGGTGGAACACGCTGACTTCAAAAACAATTTTGAAGCACAGGACAGAAAAAAAAATACTTATTAATAATAATAATTATGTTGAGTTGCATGTTTATAACGTTATTTAGCACAAAACGCAATTATATTGAAAGTTACTCGTAATGAGCAATTTCTCCATTTGCTGCTTTACTTTAAAATGGTTTGCTTCAGCATAAAAAAAAAATCATCTGCACTAGAGTTTGTGTCGAGAAGAAAGATATACATAAATCCTAAAACTAAAACCTATTTAATTCAAAATTATGAGATGTTATACCTGTAATTCAAAATTATATCCTGCTTAAACTAAATCTGCTATTCACTATTCGCTGACAGAAACAATCATGGTATAGAAATTAAATACTCTTTGATCATAAAACTTTGAGATAGTAATTAGTAACAGGATATTAATGTACTAGGTAGAAGTAGATTAACAGCGAATCAGGTAAATAAACAAGGCCACAAGAAAAGAAGCCTTTATATATACTGTCAATAGGTATGCAATGTAAATTTGAATATGTTTTTGTACCATTTTTTCAGCAGTGTAACAGACGAAAATTTTAGACCAACACATTTTAGACTCTCCCAAATTGTAAAATGTTTAGGGGAAGGAGTTAATGCTGTTTACCAGCGTTTTCTTTTTCCAACCATGTTCTAAAAGAATTCCCCCTCAAGATCTAAAGACCTGGTGAAGAGAGAGAGAGAGAGAGAGACAGAGACAGACAGACAGACAGACAGACAGACAGACAGACAGACAGACAGACAGAGAAATACCAGTTACCATATAACGATACTTTTTATAGTTTTTTTTTTTTAATTGATACGTACAAAAAATCATGAGCTCCAAACTTTAATTTACGACTATTGAACTCCACTCATATCGCTTGATTAAATTTCAAATCTTTTTTCCCTGTTTCTAATATTACAAATGATCTGTTTCAATTTACAATGCATTTGTACACTTTCTTTTGGTGAATACACATGTTGTAGGCTTACAAGACGATACTTGCCAAACATGGCGACAGCGGGAGAAATGAGAAATGTCACAAATTTTCACAATGTTTTCTTTTTCTTATCTTTACTTTTTTTTTTATAGCTATTGCTTTCTGTTTATTCTTTAATATGTTTATTTTCTATTTTAAAGATTTCTTCATAGTTGCATTCTTTAAAAAAATCTACTTGGTAATGGATATAATCTATTATCATAAGTTCAAAGACTGTGCCGCTAGTTTTATGTTTCCAGTTTTCATGTAGACCATGATATATATTAACGGTTGAATTTTGTCTCTCTTGTATTTCATCTTAATTTGTCATCTACTCTTCTCCCAAACTTTTTAACCTTTGGGCTACTGAGTGCTACCCACTGACCTTTTGCGGACAGTGTAGATCAAGATCAGACTGCACAGAACGTGCAGTCTGATCTTGGATCTACACTGTCCGATAAGGAGATACTCTTCCTTAACCCTTTCCCACACGAGAAAATTTTAGACTGGTCCAAATTGAAAGCACTTGCAGACGACAAAATAAATGTGACTAAAAAATAGAATTTGTTCTGGGAAGGATAGAAAACACTATGGGAAAAGGAGAAAAGGCTGGTTACCAGCATTTTCTCCTTTTCCCATAGTGTTTTCAAAGGGGTTCTTTCTCAGGGGCGTCAAAAGCAGGGATTGTGTGGTAATGGGTTAAAAGAAAATTTTGGAGTAGCATTATTCGGGTTTCTACCATTGAATTGAACGTGTCGTTTAACCCTTTACCAAAGAATCCCTAGTCTTTACGACCCTAAGATAGAAGCCCGTTTAAAAACATTGTGGAAAAAAGGAGAAATTGCTGGTAAGCAGCATTTTCTCCCTTTCCCACAATGTTTTCTACCCTGCTGGGAACAAATTTTATTTTTTGAGTTCTGTTTATTTTGTCGTCTGCAAGGGCCTTCAATTTGGACCAGTCCAAAATTTTGTCGTTTGGTAAAGAGTTAAGTTATCAAGCAGGATACGTTTTAAGATAATCTCGTTGCAACCGCATGCCTCAGGTAGTTCGATGAAATAGGTCTGCAGAGATCGAACCTGTACCGGTACCAGTTTCTAGCGCCACCTCGGTAAATGTCTGGTACATTATTATTTATTATACTGCAAAGAAATTTCTCGTGATCTGATTGGTTAACATGCCGGGAACATAATATCATGTTCCCTGGCAAAAACCACGTAAAACAAGTTTCCCTTTTGAGTGCCCCGTAAACATCACTACACGTGCAACACAACATCCAAAATGGCGGCGTCGATCGATCACCAGACTGCACATTTATGCATCAAACTGCACGTTTTAGTGACGTCACTGGACACTGACGTCAGTTTTCATTGAAATGGGGCACTCAGAAGGGAATTTCTATTTCGTAAGCATACTCGATTTGTGAAATTATGAAACAGGAAAATTTCGCTTAACACGCTTTGAAAGGGTAAAACTTTGCAGTATAATAAATTCGTTGTACAGTCAGGTCGCAGTGGACTTGGAAACTTGTTCACGGCTGCGGTCAATCATGTCGCCACCTCGCCTTCGGCTCGGTGCGACATGATTAACCACCGCCGTGAACAAGTTTCCAAGTCCCCTGCCACCTGACCGTACAACTGATATAGTTGTACGGTCAGGTGGCAGGGAACTTGGAAACTTGTTCACGGCTGTGGTCAATCATGTTGCCCCGAGCCGTAAACAAGTTTCCGAGTTCCCTGCCACCTGACCGTACAACTTATAAAGTACGCTGACGAAGTAGAATTTCCCTTCTGAATGCCCCAATTCAATGATAACTGACGTCACTGGGAACAGACGTCACTGACACCTTGGTAATACGTGCTAAAACGTGCAGCTTGGCACATAATCTTGATGTTAATCTTGATCGACGCCGCCATTTTGGATGTTGCGTTCATAGTGTAGTCATGTATACGGGGCTCCCGAAAGGGAAACTGGTTTTATGTTAGTTTTGCCAGTGTACGTGATATATATGTTGGGACATATTATCCAATCAGATTACGAGAAATTTCTTTGCGGTATACTAATGAAAATAGAATGGTAATCATTCTCATTTGCCTTCTGTTGCTTTGTCACTGACAAAGCGAGAGTTTTCCTGCTGAACCTTGTTGAAAAGCAGGCCTATGTCCGGCAAGGGTTACATAAAGGGACAGAAATTGACACAGTGAACTATAAAAAAGACAAACGCCATTACTTTCAGAAGAGCAGAGTAAAAAGAAGTCCTGGTTGCTTGTAGACCGTGTTGGTTTTTAAGGTCGCAGACACTACAAAAATAGTTCCCAAGAAAATAGCGAAGCTACACTATAGAAATGGTCAAAGTATCAAAAACCATTTTTCTTTTCTGTCTTTTTATTTCTTAAAAGTGCAGCAGAAGTACTCGATATCGAATTTCTAATTGGGACTACTTATGACCCGAAAGCAAACTGTTTTGGCGTTTACGTTTTAGTGTCAAAATCCCATGCCAATATTTGAAACAATGTTCAAGAAAAAAAACTTTAGCCTTGCGCCTTTCAACCTAAGCCAATTTATACGTGACAGTATTTGCATAATTGATCATTTAAAGCACTAAAAAGGACGAAATTTTGATACATAAGGGCCCTTTACATAAGATCTCCACCTTAAATCAGCTACTATAGACAATGTTCGTACTCCTCATCCATGTCTGAAGAGCAATCATGACACATGTACATAAGGGAAAGTAATCTACTGAATTTTGTGCAAACAGGTATTGACTTAACTCCCTTTGAATCAGTATATAAAGATTTCCCCTCCCTGAAGTATTTGAACGGTCATGAATATCGTTTCTCTGGTTTCATTAGGTTAGATGCAGTGCCTTGACCAAGGAAAGTTATAGCGCTGCAGTCCGATGCTTTAACCTTTTAACCTGCTAAATAACTATGATAAAATTTTCAGAGAATTCACTTGTAAATGATTCAATGTGAATTTCAACCATCAATATACAAAAACCCTTACAAAAAAAAAACGGTTTCTCATTTTTCCAAAGAGGGCAACTTTCTTAAACACTGTAGCAAAAGATGTAATCGCTTGTGACAAGCAATTACTTCTTTTCCCACAATGTTTTCCATAGCAGTATGCTATACCGTATGAAACTTTTTCCCATTTTTGCGACTTATACAACAGGTAGGATTGTCTCAAGAAATGGGTTAAAAACTAGCTGGTTTATGTTCTATCAAAAGGGGCCTTAATAAATCTGAAAAATTTATAGACCTAGGTCAACCTGTGCAGTCTAATCTGGACCGATACTTTCAGCCTTTGGTCAATTTCCTGCGTGTCAAAAGACCAGTGTATCTCATGATTCAAGTCGGCTTTTCGACAGAGTGGATTTTAGGGGCACCTAATTACTGGACGTATGTTTTCTAAAACACTTCACCGCACACACATGACCTTCCCCCAACCCCCCCCCCCCCCCAAAAAAAAAAAAAACGTTTTGAAAAAATTGTGGGAAAAGGAGAAAATGCTAATAACCAGCATTTTCTCCTTTTCCCACAACATTTTCTATCCTTCCCATATCAAATTTCAATTATTGATTCACATTCATGTTGTCGTCTGCAAATGCTTTCAATTTGGGCTAGTCCAAAAGTTTGTCCTTTGGTAAAGAGAAAATGCATGACAAATCCATAAGCCCCTTTTGCCCGAGCATGGTACAAATAAATTATGCTCAAAGTTAGAACAGTTTATGAATAAATCCTGCTGACGGCCTGTTTGGAACCTTTACTTTCTTGGATAATACACAACAAAAGCTTGTTCTGAATGTTTCAAGATTTTTTTTATTATTGTTTTCGGATCCATTTATGAAGGATACTGTTTACAAATCTGAACTACATGCATGCACCTGTTTTATCAGAAAAAAAATATAGTGCGCATGCGCCGTTGATGCTGGACAAAATTACAAACACGTGCATGTAAACCCTGATAATTAGTTTGTTATGGCTTTTTCGGAACTCCTTTATCAATACCATTAGGTACAAGAAATAACAAAGGATGGGAAAACTCTCCGTGGTAAAGCACTATACAGCATCGGCATCCAGATAAATATTGCAGTCAGCATTGAGTGGTGTAAAAACATCGTCAAATACGAACCATATCAAATTATCAGCAACTATGAGTTTTCTCCTTTTTTTGCAGAACTTGTTCTAAGCTGCATGTAAAAATGAAATACAACGGCAGCCTTTGATGTTATTTAGTGTGTGAAAATATTCTGAAAATCCTTGGCCCGTATTCACCAGCCATTCTTGAGAATATTCTTAGTCTTTTACTCCAATCGTTTTTCTAAATTTGTAAGTAACACAACTTCTGCTTGGCTAAACCGAATTTTCTACATTTGTAAGTAACACAACTTCTGATTGGCTAAACCGAATGGTTTAGCCAATCAGAAGTTGTGTTACTTACAAATGTAGAAAATTCTGAAGAATAAGACAAAGAACGTTCTGAAGAATGGTTGGTGAATACGAGCCCTGGTGTACAATGGAACAGCGATTCCTTGGTTTTTGTGTGTGTGTGAGAGAGAGAGAGAGAGAGAGAGAGAGAGAGAGAGCGCTGCAGCACACTATGGCATCATGGCATTGATATTTTTCTTTAAAAAAAACGCATACAAGTTTGCTGTTACTTTTTCTTTAAAATGCTAAACGTGGCATGAAAAATGAAAAGCATAAATGCACCTTAAATAGTGGACTTAAATAATTTTCGTCGTGTTTTTATTTATTCAGTTATGCAAATTCTTGTATATATGTTAAATGAAAAATGTACATAAAAACATGGAAATGGTCACAATATTGACAAATAAATATCCATGAAGAAAATAGACGAAACCTGTCTGAGCGATTTTCCATATTTTATGAACAAGTTCCCCTCATTTTCCCTCTGTGATCCTACTGTAGTCTTCCCTCTCCTGGCGGCAGTGGAGGGTGAATAACACGCGTGTGATTATTACGGTATATCAACAATGGAAGGATTGTTTCTTGGGATAAAATGAAAATATAGTTTGTGTTTTAGTGAATCAAGTGACTGCCTTGTATTACATTATTTGAAAAGAAATTTAACCTGTTTAGTTCTGTAAAACTACAGCTTCTTTTTTGTACACGCATCCTTGTTTTAATCAGCGCTAGATAACATTTAGAGAAAAGCAGCAGTTGCTTTCACAGACAATTATAGCTGTTTTTCTTAAAATGTTTACAGAAATACTAATAAACAAGCGATAGAACATTAACATCATTATTCATATTCATGCAATAATCATCCGCTGTGTCATTTGAGTAAGATTTTAGATGGTCAATGATTATCTTATGTAATAATAGGACTCTGTCTGTCTGTCTGTCTGTGTCTCTCTGTGTGCCAGTTTCTCTGTGTCTCTCTGTGTGCCAGTTTCTCTGTGTCTCTCTGTGTGCCAGTTTCTCTGTCTGTGTCTCTTTCTCCAAAAACAGTTGGTTTTCAAGAAGTCATTGTTCTATTGTGCACCGGAGTATATGTATTTTTTTTTTGTCATTTTAAACGTAAATATGTTTTACTTTATCATTAAAGTTCCATAACCGCCTGAAGTCAATACCGATAATGCACAGTTGTAAAACTAGCAGTGCAATATTTATGCTGGTGAAAATACTGTTACACAAGAAGAAATTGCTCTTCATGAATCAAATATACTGGAGACGTCCTTGCAATTACCATTGTTCTTTATCAATATTTTAGACTGGTCTAAATTGAAAGCATTTGCAGACGACAAAATAAAGGTGACTGAAAAATTGAAATTTGGTCTGGGAATGGTAGAAAACACTGTGGGAAAAGGAGAAAATGCTGGTTACCAGCATTTTCTCCTTTTCCCATAGTGTTTTCAAAGGACTTCTTTCTCAGGGGCGTTAAAAGTCGGGATTGTGTGGTAATGGGTTAAATTTGTATCAGCAATGATAAAGTAAGATTAGATACATCTTTAGAAATATAAACATTTCGACAAAAGGAGAAAGTGCTCTTTACGAATAATTTCTCCTTTCAACACCATTCTTTCAAAAGGTGTTCCTCCACCTAATGGATATAAAATGTCTAAGATGGAAATGTTTTAACATTTTACAAAACACTTGCATATTTTAGCAGCCCTAACGAATAATGGGTTGGAAAATATCGTTTGAAAAGGAGAAACTACTGGTAAGCACCCTTTTCTCCTTTTCCTTTCACAAAAAAGAAAAATCCGTCACATGCACAAAATTTCACTTGCCGTCTGCAAATAGTAACAATTTGGACGCCTCCACATTCTGTCGTCTGTCGTACATGGCACCGGCACTTGATTGCCTTGACGCTAATGTGCTGATGTTGTATTGGTGATGATGATGATGACTTTGTAGGATTAAGGTCCCTCCCTGCTCTAGGCATTTTAGGTATGGACCATTTAGAGAGAAAGAATCGGATACAAGAAAGTTCGGGTACAAGCCCCTAGCTCTTCTTCGAATAGACCTCATTGGTTCTTTAACCTCTTACCCCATAAGACATTTCTATGGTATCTCTAACTGACCCTAAATAACAGCAAGGATGCGGCCGTTTCTTATGTGTATATGACACCTTTTGATAGTGTAGAAAACATTGTGACAAAAGATGAAATTGCTTGTCACGAGCAATTTCACCTTTTGCCACAATGTTTTCCAAAGGCTCCTACAAGCAATGCGTAGAAATGAGTATCTATGGAGTAAAGGGTTAACGTGCCCGGTGTAAATCACCGATACAAGCGAGGCTACCGCAGGGTTCCAAACCAGTTCACCGCTAATTGGGCGGGAAACACAGGGTATCTCAGGAAGGTCCTGGTTAGGCCGGGTATCGAACCTCGGGCCTCAGGATTGACAGTCCAGCGCTTTATCACTGCACTAACGGTCCACCCTGAGGTTTTATTGGGGCGAATGGTACCGGTATATATTAGCCTGACCGCTAATGGGCTAATGTTGTATTGGGGCGGGGTTGTGACGAGAAAGATCAGGTTTATGAAAAGGTCAAATCCATATTAAAACAACATTAATAGATGCAAACGTTTACAATATACAATAGAAGATAGAACATTTTATTACCTAACGTCCTTGAAACTCGGACCGCTTGCTGTGATTGGCTTTAAAATGTAAATAACAGTTTTCATTATTTTCCTACACTTTATTCGGTTTTCCTAAATAAACGAGCGACAAGAAAAGGGAGCTTAATACCTCGGCGTAAACCATTAACCCTTTACCAAACATTACCTAGTTTTTGCGACTCTGAGATAGAAGCTTTTTGAAAATATTATGGGAAAAGGAGAAAATGCTGGTAACTAACATTTTCTCCTTTTTCCACAATATTTTCTTTCCCTGCTGGAAACATATTTCAATTTTTGAGTTACACAAGGTAAAAGTGTCAACCCTGGTCAGACTGCGCGAATTGCGCAGGCTGACCAGATTGACACTTTTGGTTTTAAAGACATTTTCTGTATGAAAATGGTCATTGTACCTTATACAATCATCTTTGAATTATCAACCTAAACTGACCTGCACTATCGTTGATCTGTTTCCATCTAACTGATGTACAGAATTCCCAGATGGTCCCTCTTTGAGCGATGGGACACATTTGTAAAACGAGTTGATTACTACATTTGATAACGTTGTGGAAAAAGGAGAAATGGAGTTAAGAGTTTTCAGTATGCAAGAGGCCGTCTGCAGAAGGAAAATGGGTTAATGCTCTGCAATGACTGTACGAGTGAGTCAAACACTGTAGTTATTTATTTACACACGTTAATGTACTTATCTCGTATTTTATACACTTCAGCCTGGCATTGTGGTTTTCTTTTGTTGTTTTGTTTTTTAGGTACAATGTCAGAAACAATACCTCTATAATGTCTTGCAACACGCGAAAAGGGACATTAGGACGTCTGCGTAACGTGTCGTCTCGGATCAGCCTGCGCAGTCCGCGCAGGCTGATCCGAGACGGCACTTTACGACTATATTAGATTTTGTGCTATAGTAGACTAGCGCAAAACAGAAAATTACATAAAAACGGAAAGTGTCGTTTCGGATTGGCCTGCGCGGACTGCGCAGGATGATCCGTGACGGCACTTTACACAAATGTCCGACTGCCCCTTTTCGCGTGTTGCAGGTCAATTATTACAATAATGTACAAGTTAGGCTACTTCGACTCTTTCAAATTCTTTATCAAACGAAAATTAAAGCAACTGCAGATGACAAGTGAAATATTGCTCTGACAATGGAATTTGTTTTCTTCTAAGGGCGGATAAAACAAGAACAGGAGAATATGCTGGTAAGACAAAGTTTTAAAAACCCTCATCATCTCTGTCGTCAAAAGTCGGGAGTACGACTGAAAAACACCTTTATGATATTGGTCAAATGTTAGACATGATGCTGAGAAAAGAGTAGAGAGATGTGAAAGAAAAAGGAAAATAATTTCTGTTTAGAATAGTATGATAAACAGTTCGAGAAAAGGAGTATTTCTTTTGCAAAATACCCAAATACTTCTTTTCCAACAATGTTTTAAAAGCAGTTTATCATGATTTGATTGCTTTTAGGGCGATAACTAGGCAATAATTTTTCAACTCTATTCCAAACGATAGAATTGTAGAATCGACTGATCTGAAGTCATTTGCAGATGACATATTAGAAGTAGCGTAAGAGATGATTACTGTCGCTTTGTAATAAAAGAAAAAAAAAAAAAAAAAACATTGTGGGAAAAGGAGAAAATGCTGCCAGCATTTTCTCCTTTTCCCTCAATGTTTTCGAAAACCGTCTTTTTCAAGAGCTTGTTCTGTAAAGGGCTTAGTCGGTATCGCTCGCTAGACGCTGTGTGCTATGTATGTTAATGTATTGTTTATAGGCGATCGAGTATAGAGTTTTATTTGTGTAGTGTGATAAAATGGCTTGAAATTGAAAAGATCGGAATTTTATATATATCGTATGAAACAACACTTACTTTGATGATATCGGCGCAATCTGAAAGAAAAAAAAAATAGAAAGGATAAAGTTAACGTGTAGCAAGCAGTATGACTCGTTCGACCCATAGACGGTGGGCCTAGCTGCTCTGAGCCTCATCTCTTTTTGTCGCAATGTTTTCCGAAGTAAACAACGCGATACTCATTGATTCATAACCTCCTGAAACTGTTAACCTTGCAGGAGGAAAACCTTTAAGATCTTGGTAAAATTACGAAATCATCATAGTTGAATCTTGATGGATAGATGCGAGTCTAGTGAGGCTAAATGGATCGTGTTCTATGAAAAGGGGGTTTAATGCAATAACAACAACAACAACAACAACAACAACAACAACAAGTATTGATTCAGGTTAGCCTGCGTAGTCCACAAAGGCTGACATGTGTCGAAAGTTTTTTCGCTTTTGGTGAATTATCTGCATGTTTAAGGACAATTCTACCTATTGATTAATTTGACTATCTGACTCATTGTGGATCCATGATTACATGATAAATTGCGTGATATAATGCCGCACGAAAATGCATCAAACACCCTTTTGCCAGAGAGCGGCCCATATAGATATATTTTCCGAAACGCGATGTCTGCCTGTGCCACAATATTTTCAAAATTTACCAGCTAAAATTCGACAAAACTCGCCATTCTCAGATTTAGTGTTAGAAATCAAAATTTCTGAGTGAACCTTTGTTCCTAGGTGCGACTCACTTTGCTTTTACAGACTGTGTAGTTCAAGATCAGACTGCACGTTTTGTGCAGTCTGATCTTGGATCCACAATGTCCAATGCGGAGATATTTTTCCTTTCAGGATATCTTTAAAATAGCAACTGCTGTAATTTAACTCTTTACCACGCAATCCCGACTTTTAACGACCCCTCGAAAGAAGCCTTTTGAAAACAATGTGGGAAAAGGAGAAAATGCTGGTAACCAGCATTTTCTCCTTTTTCCCACAATGTTTTCTACCCTTCCCAAACCGTTTTTTCCTTTTTTCATTCAAATTTTCATCCCGGTTATCTAGCAGAATAAGGGATGAATTAGGAGCTAATATTCTAAACAAAGATTCTTGACTGTCTCTGTTTGTTTATCCGTCTCTTTACATCTATCCCTTATTGTGATTATGTTCATAGCAGGTACATTTGTTCTAGACCACAAATGCATTACGAGCTTCTGGATCTAACAATATTTTGTAAACAGTGAGAGTGTTCTATAGAAAGGAATTATTATAGAGACAGTGAACATCACCAGCATGGCGTCGGGACAACTTTACATGCGTCCGGTAAGAAATTTCTATAATCTTTATCATTCATATTCTTTTTGTATTTTGTGTACCCAAACTTATACCGCCCTTTCCCCCCGCCCTCCTCCCCCCCCCCCCCCCCCACAATGTGGGAAAAGGAGGTAACCGTTGGGTTGGTAATCAACATTTTCTCTTTTTCTCACCATGTTTTCAAATGCCTTCTTCTCATGTGTCGATAATATCTTGTATTGTGATGTAAAGGGTTTTTATCCCTTCTCCTGGTGAAAAACTAAAATTAAATTTTCACTTCGATATTAACTCTTCACCAGACGACAAAACTTTAGCTTTGTCCAAATTGAAAGCATCTGCAGACGACAATTTCAGTGTGGCTCAAATGTTGTAGTTTTTCTTTGATAGAGTAGCAGACGTAGTAGGAAAAGGAAAGAAATAGCTGGTTACCAGCATTTTCTTCTTTTCCCACAATGTTTTTGAAAGGCTTCTTCTTCCAGGAGCCTCAGAAGTCGGCATTGTGTGGTAAAGGGTTAATAAGTCAAATACTGCTATTTCAGAATTATGTTTTGAGGATCAAGATCTCCTTATCGGACAGTGTGCATCAAAGATCAGACTGCACGTTCTGTGTCCTGCTAAAGTGGTAAAAATCCAGAATTTTGTTATTTCAAAGATGGGGGTGGGGGGGGGGGGGGGAGGAGAGAGATATTACCTTATTCGACAGTGTAGATCCAAGATCAGAATGCACATTCTGTGCAGTCTTATCTTGATCTATACTGTCCGCAAAACCTTAAGGGTTTAAAGTGAAATTAATTTTATCGGACGTTGTTGCTATAAGATCAGGTTACATATTCTGAGTAGTTTCAAGTTGTTTAAAGGTGAACATTAAGAGTACTCGATAGATACCATTCTTTCCGTATTTGAGCAGAGATGAAAGTCGGTTTCAAAAGCATTTCAGTCATTTTGCCATACTCGGCTGCAGCTACATGTACGTAGTAACTTACCAAAGGACATTCTAATATGTCCACATGTCCACATAATTATAATAATCGAGAATAATATACAGTCAGACATAAGTTAAGCATCACCAGAACAAATTCATTGATAAATTCTTTTAATGGATAACCTTTAATTCGGTATATTTTCAAGCTATGTACCCACAAGGCAAGTAACAGCTGATTTTGAGCCAAATTAAAGGATGGCTATGAGAAAACTTTCCGAAGCCCAGAAATGGCAAATTGTGGGCATGATTAATGCTGGTCTAAGCACATGGGCTATTGCTGGTCAGTTTTGGTGATGCTTAACTTATGTCTGACTGTATTTATACAAAGTTTAATTGTGGACATAAAATGAATATAAGTTACAAAAAAGAAAAGACAGAAAAAGCGTCCTTTTTGAAATTTCCTTTAGGGGGCGTAAAAAGTTGTATAGATCTGTATGATACAGCAATGATTGGTGAAACCGATATATCTTTAAATCTTTCCTCCTAAACTCTGTGGTGTAGAAAGTATCTAATTTACCTGAAAACCTCCTTTTTTCCTTGTCTGAAAGTCATTGTTTTCTTACAGTCATCCATTTAACCCATTACCACTCAATCCCTACTTTTGACGCCCCTGAGAAAGACGCCTTTTGAAAACACTGTGGGAAAAGGAGAAAATGCTGGTAACCAGCATTTTCTCCTTTTCCCACAGTGTTTTCTACCCTTCCCAGAACAAATTTCTATGTTTCAGTCATCTTTATTTTGTTGTCTGCAAATGCTTTCAATTTGGACCAGTCCAAAATTTTCTCGTGTGGTAATGAGTTAATGACACGTGGTATTTATTTCAACAAGCCGGCCAGTCATAAAGTGAAAGGAAATATGACATTTACCCCTAGAGCTCTGGATCCTTATTTTGTTTGCTTTTGTGGACATTTAGATCAAGATCAGACTGCGCATGCAGCACCTTTAGGCTGCTAAGTGCGACTCACTGACATTTTGCGGACAGTGTAGATCAAGATCAGACTGCACAAAACGTGCAGTCTGATCATGAATCTGCACTGTCCAATACAGTGAATTTTTTTGAGGCAGAAAGATTTAATAAAATCGCAATTTTCAAGTTTTCTTTTTCACAATTAGCTTCAGATTTGTATTTAATGATGACCAGCAAGTCACTTGGGATTATC
The DNA here is from genome assembly GCA_943736015.1 of Tridacna crocea. NCBI lineage: Eukaryota > Metazoa > Mollusca > Bivalvia > Cardiida > Cardiidae > Tridacna > Tridacna crocea. Next base: position 26,343,797 of record OX031062.1, read on the forward strand.
CTTTCCCCGCCATGTTTCCAAATGTCTGTTTATTCTAGATCGTATAAACACAGGATTATCTTGTGTCGAGCGTTAACCTTTTTTCCAAACAATTCCGAATTTTTAATGATCTATGAAAAACAGGTTTTAAAACTTTAAGGCAAAATGAGAAAATGTTGGTAATCAATATTATTTCCCTTCCCCCAAATGCTGGTAACCAACATTTTCTCCTTTTCTCACAATGTCTTCTACCCTTCCAGAACAAATTTGAGAGAGGGAAATAGAGAGAGGGTGGGAATAGTTTGTGAGTCACGTTAAAATCGTCATCTGCCAATCATTCAATTTGGACCTGTCTAAAATTTTGTCGTTTGGTAAAGAGTTAAAACAAATTGACTTTATCGTCTGCTAATGCTTTGAATTTGGAAAAGTCTAAAGATTTGTCGTTTGGTAAAGGTTTAAACCTTTACCTTACGACCACAACTTTTAACGACCATGAGGGAGTAGCCCTTGGAAAACATAGTGGGAAAAGGACAAAATGCCGGTAATCACCCCACTGATAAGACAGACCTGGGTCGAAACTTTTTGCAGATGCACGAAGCCTCCTTTTAAAAGAGCACGAAAGAGTCATTTTTATCTCTTGAAGGTTTCTGTTTGTTTCAAGCGTCTCACAGGTACGGAACATTCATCACTGTTGTAGATAAACTTCCCAGATCGAACGTAGAAAATCATTTCTACAGCTGGTCAAAATGATAAGACCCACTGATAAATGCATACCAGTTACGTTAAATCTTTCCCCTCGTGAAGGCAAATCGTACCTTTGTGGGTTACGAGTAAGAAAACTTTTGAAAACATTGTGGAAAAAGGAGAAATTGCTCGAAACGAGCAATTTCTCCTTTTTCCACAATGTTTTCTTGAATTGTACTTCCATTCTAGTAGCATTTCCTCTAATAATTACCGTTTCAATGCCGTGATTTTGTGATGATATAAGCACGCTAATCGAGTAATGGGTTAAAGATTCGATGCTTCCACAAAGTCTCTTCCACAAAGAATCCAGTTCGATGAATCAGAAACTAGAAGAGTCATAGCAAAATATCTGTCCTAGATTGTATACTGTTGTTGTTACGGTAGTGTTACGTACCGCTTTCAGACTTTTTCAAAGCCGTGCCAAGCTTGTTCAGTGGGTGGCGTACAGGACGCTGTCGACTGAATCTCTGGTTCGATGCCCGGCTCTACGAAATTCTCTCCGAGGATTGATGAAACAGAGCTCCAGATAGAGGGAGTGATTTTGATTTCAAAATTACATTTATTCCTTATACTTCATCAAAACTCTATGTTGTGGGTATTCATTAGAATCGTCTCATCGAGACGATTCTAATGAGTACCCACAACATAGGGTTTTGAAGAGAAATAATGATTTTAGAATACCATCACTCCCTCTTATCTGGAGCTCTGAATGATAGATTTTGCTCTAGGATTCATTCTTTTCTTACCATTGACCATTGCTTCGACGATGGTTATCTGGGAAGGTTGCCAGTGAATATAGTGCGGAGTACTGGTAAAGAAATATTCTAAGAAAGCATAATCAAGTAAAGTGGCCGCCGCGAAATTCCTGAAATAATGTTGAAAATGGCGTTAAACACAACACAATCCAGTAGGTTGCCAGGACAGTGCTAACGGATGGCAATATCTTTTGTCGAGCCAAGAATATTCCTAAGTCAATAAGTGATGAAAAATGTCGGATTCGCAAACTCGGGCCTGTATTCACCTGCATACAATACAGATAAGATAAAAGGGTTTGGCCACAAGTTCTCATAACTTAGAATATGCCAATGGTTTTAATTTGGAAACGTAAATAATTTTGTCGTCCCGAAAAGCGGTCCCGAAAAGTGGTCCACGCTGCTTGGCGTAAAAGGATTGATTTTGTGGGAGGCGAGTTGACGATATCTGCGGGATATTGCAGTATCGAATCAACAATTTATATACCAAATGACAAAATTATAGCCATGTTTAAATTCAAAGCATTTGTTGACGACAAATTAAATGTAATTTAAAATAGAAATTTGTTCATGGAAGTATAGTAAACATTGTGGAAAAAGGAGAAAATGCTGGTTACCAACATTTTCTCTTTTTTCCACATTGTTTTCAAAAGCCTTCTTTCTCACGGTTCATGGTTATTAAAGTTTAGATGGAAGCTTTTCACGCTACATTTTCCGGTCACTGATATTTTACTCGTTATGCCTTACTATCATGGAACGATAGTAAACATTGTGGGAAAAGGATAAAATGCTGGTTACCAGCATTTTGTCCTTTTCCCACATTGTTTTCAAAAGCGTTCTTTCTCAGGGTCCGTGGTCATTAAAGATAGATGGAAGGTTTTCACGCTGCATTTTCCGGTCAGTGATATTTTACTCGTTATGCCTTGGTGTCTGGACTTTATGGATAGTCAAATTTCTCTGGAATTAATTAACTAGGGTGTATCATTAAGAAATATACACCATCTGTTATACCGTTCTGTTTGTTTTGACAAGCTAGAGCTGAATTGGCTTATCAGGCATTTCAAACGAGGATAATTCCGCCTAATGAGAATTGAGTTGTATTTATAAAATTTTGGTTTGTTGATATAGATAGATAGATAGAAAGATAGATAAATACATTAGGGAGAGAGAGAGAGAGAGAGAGAGAGAGAGAAAAGAGTGACACACACAGAGATAGAAACAGACAGACAAACAAACAGACAGACAGACAGGGAAATATATACAGAGAGGGAAATATATACAGAGAGGGAAATATAGAGAGGGTGGGAACAAGAGAGAGAGAGAGAGAGAGAGTTTCGCTTGTGTGTTGTTTCATTTTTTACCGAAAGAGATATTATTTGAAAAGTGTAGGCCTATATACTAGTGATGATTTCTCATTTAAACCATACATTCTAACCCAAGCATGTACATGTATGTGCGAGTGGATGCACCATTGCGAGCGGTGTAGATTATGATACGATAATGTTGTTTCCAGGACATTTGGCAGTGAAACACATTTTATTGCTTTAAAAAAATAGTCCAGAGCTCCAGATATATGGAGTGATTTTGATTTCAAAGCTGAAAATCTTAATAATTCTCCACTAAATCTTATGTTGTGGATACTAAACCTTATGTTGTGGGTACTCATTAGAATCGTCTCATCGAGACGATGCTAATGAGTACCCACAACATAGGGTTTGGACGAGAAATAATGGATGTAGAATACCATCACTCCCTCTTATCTGGAGCTCTGAAAAAGTATTAGATTCAAATCAGCATGTTGGCCATAAAGGTACATATTATATTTTTTTCAAGCGTCCCACGTATTCCAAGCTATCATGATACGATAATATTGTTTCCAGGACATTTGGCAGTGCAATACAATTTATGGGAGTGTGTCATTTTTGTATAAACATTCTGATAAATCTTTCAATTGGGGCCATTTAGACTTAATTGCAGTACTTCATAGCATAATTGACAGACTAATATAATAAGGGGGAACCCTGCAAACTATTACTCGTGCAGGCGCTTTTGACATTGTCCTTGTGGTCTATGTAGATCATGATCAGACTGCATAGAGCGTGCAGTCCGGTCGTTGATTTCCGATTTGGCAAGCAATTCTAGACGAGGGGCTCGGCTCCCGCAGAAAGCATTAACCCTTTGGCTCCCAGACGTTTTGCAGACAGCGTATATCAAGATCAGACTGCACAGAACGTGCAGTCTGATCTTGGATCTACGCTGTCCGGTCTGAAGATTTTATTCCCTAAAACATACCTTTAAAATAACAATTTTTGGGTTTTTACTATCGAATTGAAAATTTCATTTTAGTTCTTTAACAGGATAAGGGTTAACTCATTACCACACGGGGAAATTTTGGACTGGTCCAAATTGAAAGCATTTGCAGACGACAAAATAAAGCTGACTAAAAAACAAAAATTTGTTCTGGGAAGGGTAGAAAACACTTTGGGAAAAGGAGAAAATGCTGGTTACCAGCATTTTCTCCTTTTCCCATAGTGTTTTCAAAAGACTTCTTTCTCTGGGGCGTCAAAAGTAGGGATTGTGTGGTAATGGGTTGATATTTGAATCGTAAGAGCTATTTGGTGGCCTCTAGTGACGTTTTTGACAAAATTTTGTTTAAGCAAGGGCTTTGAATTGTTAGAAGAGAGAGAGAGAGACAGAGAGAGACAAGAGAGAGAGAGAGAGAGAGAGAGAGAGAGAGAGAGAGAGAGAGAGAGAGAGAGACAGACAGAGACAGAGAGACAGAGACAGAGACAGAGAGAGAGACAGAGAGAGGGCAAACGGTTTAGCTTATCAGAAGTTGCGTTACTTTCAACTTCAGAAAATTCTGGGTTTGTATTCACCAATCATTCTTAAGAACAGTCTCAGTCTTATTCTCCAGAATTTTCTACGTTTGAAAGTAACATGGTTTCTGATTGGCTAAACCAAATGGTTTAGCCAATCAGAAGCCGTGTTACTTTCAAATGTAGAAAATCTTGTAGAATAAGACAAAGAATATTCTTGAGAATGGTTGGTGAATACGGGCCCTGGAGACTGAGACCAAGAACGTTCTTAAGAATGGTTAGTGAATACGGGCCTAGAACTTAGAAAGCAGTTAGTCTGGAACACTGCAATTGGAATGGAATTTAGAGTGACCGGTAAATAAAAGCTTTCATATTTGCTAAACACCTGGGAAAATATGAAGGCTATAATATACATAAGATTTGTATCGAAAGATAAAAGAAAATATTTACCAAGACACGACAAAACGGTCCTGTATATTTGTGTTACGTCTCCAAATTTATATCAATGTTCTTTTGACGGAAGTGTGCGTCAATACCAGACTGTACAGAACGTGGAATCTGATCTCGAACCTATACTGTCCGATATGATTTTTCCCACCCAAGAGACGCAACACAATGGTGAAATTTGCGGTTTTTTTTTTTCACTGTCGGCTGTACATTTATTTGGATTGGATCTGTTCAATGACTACTCCTAACTAAGTGCTTCTGCCGTCAGACTGATTGTGATGATATCGTATCAAGAAGAAGAAACTAGTTTTAAGAAGCATTTTTTTTCTTTTTGTCGTCCTGTTTTCATATACATTGATTTAAATCTGTCTGTAGCGTGTTTTGTTTTAGGTAATATGTGTTCGTGTTATGATTTTTTAACTTCACAAAGATTCAATACCAACAACTGCTAGCACGAAACAATGGGCACTATATGGAGTGCAACACGCGAAAAGGTGCATTCAGACATTTGCGTAAAGTGTCGTCCCGTATTAGCCTGCGCAGTCCGCGCAGGCTAATCCGAGACGGCACTTTACGATTACATTAGATTTTGTGCTACAGTAGACTTGCGTGAAACAGAAAATCACAAAAAAACAGAAAGTGTCGTTTCAGATTAGCCCGTGCGGAGTGCACACGCTGATCAGAGACGACACTTTACGCAAATGTCCGAACGACCCTTTTCGCGTGTTGCACTCCAATTATTTAAAGCGCTGTCTCAGACAAAGGTTTGCGCTTATGCAGACCCGTGCAAGTCTTAAACCGTTTACCACAGGATCCTGAATTTCAACGACCCGACAAAAAGGAACATTTAAAAAAATAAATCTCAGAAAGAAAGAAAATAATGGTAACCAGCATTTTTCTATTTTCCCACAATGTTTTCTACTGTTAAAAGACAAAAACAGATTTTATTAGTTGTCTGCAAATGCTTTTAATTTGGTCTGATCTAGAATTTTTATGTTCGGAAAAGATTAAAATGCGTAGGTTCCATAGTTCGTGTACTTTTTTGCGTGATCCAGTCTAAATTCGGGCAGTTACAACATGATTTTATCACCTTCATGCTGAGTACAGAATGTTTCTCAAAGAAACAACAAGGTAGGTTACTATGCGAGAAAATCTAAGGCGCAAAAAAGATCTGTGTATAATGAATAGTGTCGTTTGAAAATGTTGCCTTAACTATTGTGCTGCATTGGCTCGACTCACTGACCTTTTCCGGACAGTGTAGATCCAAGATCAGACTGCACATAACGTGCAGTCTGATCTTGATCTATACTGTCCGGTTAAAGAGATCCTTTTTTCATTTTGTTTAATTTCAAAAAGTAATAGTTTAAAAAAAACAATTTTTTTTTCAAACTATCGGTTGGAAAGTTTTATTTAAGTTATTTAGCAGGATTATCGTTAAAGATTACGACCCCTATCTCATCGGTAAATATCGTATTACACCGACATTTTCGTAGGGGCTAATCGGCAAATCTCGACAACTTTCGTCTCTTCACACGAGCATTAAGGGCCGTAGTCTCACTTACTCGCCGGTAAATATCGTGTAACATTGACGTTTTCATAAAGGCCATTCGCTTAATTCCGGCAGCTTCCGTCATTTAACCCTTTACTCCATAGATACTCATTTTGACGTATCAGCGACAGACAGCTTTTAAAAACATTGTAGGAAAAGGAGAAATTGCTCATAATGAGCAATTTCTCCTTTTGCCCACAATGTTTTCCACTCAGTCAGATATTTGCATCCTCATTTGTCCATATTTTTGACATCATATCTTTGTTTGCTGCTGAAATGGAAGAGCCTCAAATTGGCATATACAGGTAATGGGTTAACACGAGAATTAGGGGCCGTAAATCGTTGATAGAGGATACGTCTAAAGGGTTAAGCTTAAGACACGCTCTTGGAATAGGGGTGTACGGTATCTCCATTACGTATAATACTAAGCAGTTCCTCGTATACTGTGGATTCATCTGATAATAAAATATAGCCGAATCATTAGATACAATAATTTGTGTACCTTTTCCACGCAGATAATTTACCCAATAGCAAAGAGTTTTGATTCAGGTCAGCATTCTTGGACCGTACAGACTGTCATAAGCCTATAATTTTTGCAGATGCAGAGGTATTTAGCCACCTTTTCAAACACACAAAAATGTTTATATACTTTGCATTCACAAAAGAATCTTTTAGAGTCTTTCTCTTTCCTACATGGATTAGCCAATCACAAATTGCGTTACTTTTTACATTGGGCTTGCTGTGGCATCTCCGTGATACACTATATACCAATCATGCCATCCTATAATTATGGATCCATAATACCCACTTTTTTGAAAAACCGACTTATTCAAAAACAAGCTTGATCCTTTGAAATACAGAATATTGACCAAGAGCGAAAAGTATCGACCCAGGTCAGCCTGCGCGGACTGCGCAGGCTGATCTGGGTCGATACTTTTCGCAGTACAGTAAACCCCTTTTTACAGAGCATGGCTCACGTGTAAAAATAGAGGGAAAATGCTTGCTAAGAAGAAGAGGTCTGTGAAAAGAGTCCAAATTAGACGAGTGTGCTTTTCTTCAACATTCTAGGTTAATGAGGGCCGCTTTATAAGTGCCGCAGCTCCTTAGAGTACACCTGTTAGGCTTATAATGGCAACAGAGGTCGGAATCTGCGATCTCTCTTTCCTCAACGGGTGTTTATAATAAAAGGGCCTTTTGTCTGACGGGGTAAAAAGAAATATGACGGTTAGAAAAAATAAACTCGGGTGTGGGAATCGATAATGAGCAAAAACAAATGCCGGGAAGCAATACAAAAACCTTCAGTCAACAAAGATCGTTGACTCGTACCTTTTTTCTTAACCGAATTTCAAGCTAATATTAATTTTGAATGATGAACAAATCTAGATGTGCATTCACCAACGATTCGTGAATTTTGTTCCGTTTCAACATTGTAAGATAATCTATCTATTTGTTTTATGATAGATCTACAACCTCAAAGTAAATAAAGTAAATAATTCTGTTTGAAAAAAAGTACATAAACCATTTGAAAAATATAAGAGAATAAACAGCCCTGGGGATTAAATCTTATATATAGTGGTCATTTTTCCTCATCTGTAACCGTTTTTGTGGTATTTGTCCAGGCAAATACCAGTATGAGTTTAATATTGAATTTTGAACACCATGTTTCGTATTTTGTGCAAAGCCGAAGGAAATAAACCCTGTTAAATTCAATCTTTTTCTCAGGCAAATGCGTTTTTCGGTAGCACTAATATATGTAGATGGAAATGGTATGTTGAAATATACTGGGTGATGCCATCGATCAAGGAAATACTTTTTTTTATTTTCTTATGATTATCAAAAATAGTTTCACTTACCCTTCTATTGGCGCAATGATACAAAATTTGTTGCCGATCGCTATGTCGTGGGCTTTTTCGTTCCAAAACCAGTTCGTTCCATGGCTTTTGCATCACCTGGCTGCAGACAAATTCATTTGATTCGGCATGAAAATTCATAGATCGAAATGATTGATTGTAATGTTGGGAATTGAATGTTATTGACAAAGATATTTTTAAATCGTAGTTTTCAGGTACAAACTTAATTTTATTCAATACATTCATATTCTCTCTCTATCCATCATGCTTCCTGCTTTCATGGGACGTTACTCCTGACTCCTCATAATGATCAAACGGAGACATCCAATACACAAATTATCCTAACTTTGTCACGAGTACTCACCCGTCAACCAAATAGGTATTCATTTGCTTTGTAGGTTGTTTTTCAAGCCAATAGTTGAATAACATCTCTTTTTTTCTTTCAAATTGTTAATTTCACACTAAGGCTTCCTTGGCAAATACCACTTCAGCGTTCTCAACGCTTTGATTATATTTTTGTATGTAACACCATCTGATGATTCTTTATAGCAATTGTTCAAATTGCGAACCTGTAGTTAAAGATGACCATGCCCGTACTAGTCGAAGTTTTTACAACTATGATCTCACTCTGATATGGGAGATGACGTCAGCTATAGCGTTTACGTTTTTATGTAAAGCCTAATACCGCTCAAATTTAGGTTATGATTATGAAAAATGCCTTCTTTAAATTAGTACCGTTATATCGTTATATATATATAAACAAGTGAGCAATCGAGGGACATCATCGGTCTCTTGTTTGCTTATATACTCCGTTCTTATCAAACGCTGGTGTTAGTTTTGCTCGTTCAGCATTATAAGAGCACTTTTATTGTGAATCCCCGCTGAAAGTTGTCTTTATTTTATGATTGTATTATCAATTTTCCGTGCAAATTGACATGGTAAACAGTTCACACAGATTTTGTAGAGGATATGAACATCTGCGTATTGGACGGTTTAAACCCCACCTACTCTGGCAAACATTTGTTTGCAAACACCAACAAACACCATGTTTGCTAAAATTTGAAAACGTAAGTTTGCTTGTGTAATCATCGAATACAAGCAGACATCAATAAACAGTGTTTAGTGATATGTGGGCATGTTCTTTTTTGTTTACTCTGTTTTGTGATGTTTTGTGGTGTCTAGGTGTATTTACCAGTCAAAAGCTGTTTTTTCATCACATGATTGATGCATTAAACGATCTTCGAACATCACCAAAAAATGTTCGCAATCTATTTTGTAGCGCAGACAGTCTTTAACTAAACATGACCAAACTTCACTAAACAAAAGTTTGATTGTGTTTGCAAACTAATTTTTGCTAGTGTAGACGGGCTTTTACTTGGGTCGTTATGTATCCACACTTGAATGTTTACAATCCATCAGAATGGTGGACAGGTCCAAAATGAGCGTATGTATTTCAGACGTAAAAAGTGTGGTTTAAGTATTGAATTGTCTAAGATACGATAAAAAACATTGGGAAATGAGAAAATGCTGGTAACCAGAATTTTCTCATTTTCCAACATTTTGTTTTTCACATTTTCGCCAGGCATTTTATCATTTTCCCAGACTGTTTGCTTATTTCTTTTTCTTCTGGGGATGGTGAAAGCATGCCAGTATATTGTAAAACTTAAACTGCTGTATCCGTTACGGACAATTTTGGCCCAATAGAACAAGCCGAAAAAATATCAGATTTCTTTTCACAGGAAAACTTACACTACGTCGGATAATGTAGATCCAAGATCAGAGTGCACTATGTGTGGTGCAGTCTGATCTTGCTGCAGTATTTGCAAAAGCGCACTGAGTGGCTGTTACCAGTATAAACTTGCCAAAAACAATGATGTAAAACCGCTTTCTCAGACAGTCAAAACCAGTATGTTTTCATCGACCCACACATTCCGGTAAATTAAATCGTTAGCTTCAGAAGCAGCCTACAGGTTTGCAATCCTTCTTCTTTAGAGAAGTTAAGACACAGCCAATTTACATGAATTAAGCTTAGATTCTGTATTATACATGCGAAATACACGTGAAAACATTATGGGTGAGCAGAAATAACTCATGACGAGCATTTTTGTATTTCGCCACATTGTTTTCAAAGATAATCTCCTGAAAAACGTAAAGTTTTTTCTGCAATTGAGAAATAGTTTTCATTCGTTTATTGTTATTCGTTCCAGAAGCGATCTGACGTATTGATAAAGTCTAATTCAATGTCGAAACTTCCGGGGAACGAATAATTTGATTTTCCGAATCATTTCTGCTCCATGGCCGAAGACTGCCAACTGCATAGTTTAAGAACAGACTGCATAGAACAAAATGTCTGATCTTAGATCTTAGACGCACGCTTTTTTAGTTAAGACTATGACATAAAAATATTTTTTTTGAGTTTCAATGAATTATACTTTTGGCCGTCAAAAGATATAAAACTTATGAATTATAATTAAGTTGTGCACTGACCGTTTTAAGCCCTGTCTCTGTGCGGCAACACGAGTTCATAGCCTTTGTGACGGGCCTACTCTAAAATCAGACAGCATAGAACGTAAAATCTGTTCTTTTCTGACACTGTTTCCTTTTTCTTTTGGAGGCACACTTAGAGAAAAGGTAGTAACTTTTTAGTGAAAATTTTGGCGAACCAAATACATGGACATTCAGTTGTCATTCAATTTCTAAATACACCAGTGTCCGTATTCACCAACTATTCTTGAGAATATTCTTCGACTTATTCCCTAAGATTGCCCAAATTTGAAAGTAATACAATCAAAAGTAGTGTTAATTTCAATTGTAGAATATTCTGAAGAATAAGACAAAGAACGTTCTTAAGAACAGTTGATGAATATGAGCCAAGATATCAGTCAATTCAAACTTTCGCTGACAGAGAACGCGATCGATTTGCCCCTGCGACATAATTATTATACATCTACATAACAAAAACAGTTAAAGTAACTTTGTTTGAATGACAAAAGATCTGAAAGGTTTTAAGAACTGTGAAATCCACATTATTGTATGTACAGTGTCCAGTGGTATCCAATGTTTGAGCTTAAGATTATGTCAAAACGAACACAGCAGACCGATTCATCGAAGACAATTCCACGACCAAATCTATTTGAAAATCATAGTGTTCAGGTACAAACTTAATTGTATTCAGTATATTCACATAGTTACTCTCTCTATCTATTATGCATCTACTTTCAAGAGATTTTACTCCCGACACCTCCGAATGATTAAAGGGAGACAACCAATACACAAATGACCCATTTGTCGTGAGTACTCTCCCTTCAGCCAAAGAAAAAATATTCATTTGCTTAGTTGGAAGACTTTCAAGCCAATATTTGAATAATATTTCTTTTTTTCTTTCAAATTACTAATTTCACAAAACCGCTTCTTTGACAAATACCACTTCAGTGTTCTCAACGCTTTGATTTTTGTTGAATTTGTATAGATGCACATGAATTAACTATCCTTACTCCATGGACGGTATTAACTCTCCCCAAAACATCCAAGTCTTAAATTCAATTTAGAATTATAAGATGCAATGTACAGTTTAGGATTTTCATCTAAAAGGAATAAGAATTAAAAACGTGTGAGAAGTAGAAAACGCTGTCGTTTTCTCCTTTAACAACAACTTTTTCAAAAACGTCACTTCCCATGTTCATTGGAACCTAGGACTGCACGGTGGGGTGTTAAATATGCTCTTTTCTCTGTAAGCTGAGGTTATCCGTCAGAAAGGCTGAGCCTTAATGTGAGAAAAAAAGAGAGCTGAATGTATCTTTCTGATGCATGAAACCAAACAAGTCATCACGTGATTCTTGATCCATAAAATCTTTGTTTTCAAACAGCAGACTGAATAGTCAGATGGAAAGATCCTTTAGCATGCAGAAAATTTAAAGATAGAGAAAAGTTTCGACACATGTCAGCCTGCGAGGATTGCGCAGGCTGACATGGGTCGGTACTTTTCGCAAATGCACTGAGCCCTCTTTTTCACTATGTATGGCTCATAGAAAGTCTTGAAATTGCGTGCTGAACAACAGTGTGAATGGTTGATATAAGCGGTCCAGGGAATGGACTTGATACTCCGTCTTTCCGAGGCGATTAAAACTTCAACAAACAACCCCATATTTCCTCCTTTTCGCACAATGTTTTCTCTGCTTACCAAGACAGATTTCATCATTTGTACCCCATTTAACTTGTCATCTGCATATTCTTTCAATTTAGTCAAATAGATATTTTGCCGTATACATGTAGTTAGAATTGAAAGGTTTAGATTGGCGGTTCAAGGGATAGAATTGATTCCTTATCAGTTGGAGGCGTTTAATGAGGCTGTTTTCAGAAGATTAGAACCAAATACAGTCCCAACCCTTTGCATTTGGCCTGCATTGCGCGAAAAGAGGCATTCGGACCTTTGCGTAAAGTGTCGTTTCGGATCAGCCTGCGCATTTCGCGCAGGCTGATCCGAAACTACACTTTCCGTTTTTAAGTAATTTTCTGTTTAGTGCAGGTCTACTGATGGACAATATCTAATGTAGTCGTGAAGTGCCGTCTCGGATTAGTCTGCTCGGACTTCACAGTCTGATCTGAGACGACACTTTATGCAAATATCCGAATTCCACTTTTAGCGTGTTGCAGGCTATTTTGTTCCGGTTTTGTATTTCATGGAAAATTTGTACAATTTTGGTTAATTACTGGGAAATAAGAAATCTAATTCCTCTATCCCAAGTATTTTTTTTTTTGAAAAATCTTACAAACTATTCTATTTTATTTCTATTGTTTTTTTTTTAATTGCTGAAAGATGAATAAGTAAAAAAAAAATTCAATGATGAAATTCAGTGTATAACAGAAAAAGATGGAGAGAGTGCAGGGTAAAACTTATCAAAAATATTTAATTTCGTTTCCACGGAAACGTTTATCTCTGATAACAGAAATGATATTTTTTGGTGAACGTTCCTGGATGATTATTTTCTAAAAAAAATTGGTGGGTTTTCAACATGGATTCTTCTGATAATGTAAGTTTATTTCTTTTACTTCAATTATTCAAAACTATATTAGATTTATCACCACTGATTACTTTTATTGCTGAAGTAGAATGAAACACATTATGTTATTTGTATTTTATGCCCACAAGGAATGTTATTACAAAGAATGAATCCAAACTGGAACATTCAGGTTTACACACACACAAAGTCTGTTCTAGTATGAAAAAAAGAATGAGAATATACAACTATTTCAAATGGAATTCTTTTACGTGTTTCAATTTTTCATTTTTGACACATTCCAATGATTATTAGATGATGCATTTTTATACATATTTATTCTGTTGTAATACACGAAAGCTGATGAATTCTGATCTAGAGCAATTTCATTTCTCTGTTATAATAGATGTAGTCATTAGAAAGGAAGAAATTGAAAAATAAATAAAGATGATGAAGAGAGAGAGAGAGAGAGAGAGAGAGAGAGAGAGAGAGAGAGAGAGAGGGAGGGAGAGAGAGAGAGAGAGAGATTTACGATTCTTTAACCCATTAACACATAATCCCTACTTTTGACGACCCTGAGAAAGCAGCCTATAGAAAACATTGTGGGAAAAGGAGAAAATGCTGGTAACCAGCATTTTCTCCTATTTCCACAATGTTTTCTACCCTTCACAAAACAAATATCACATTTTCAGTCACTTTTATTTTGTTGTTTGCAAATGCTTTCAATTTGGTCATTTGGTAATGAGTTAAAAAACAAACAGGTTCTTTTATCGTCAAGTATATAAACTCGATCTCTTGCAATTAGGAGAGAGTTTATTTTTTGTCTTATAGGCTTTGGAAGCGGGCGGTACAAATCCAGAATCAGACTGCACATTCTGTGCAGTCTGATCTTGATCTTTACTGTCCGAAAAAGCTCCTTATTTCGCCTATGGCGTAGTAACTGTAAGGGTAAGGACGGAGAGGCTCTTTGTTACGGCGAAGGTTATTCAACTTAACATGTACTACATTGGAGTGCAACACGCAAAAATGTGCATTCGGACATTTGCGTAAAGTGTCGTCCCGGATTAGCCTGCGCAGTCCGCGCAGGCTAATCCGAGACGGCACTTTACGACTACATTAGATTTTGTGCTACAGTAGACTTGCGTAAAACAGAAAATCACATAAAATCGGAAAGCGTCGTTTCGGATTAGCCTGCACGGACTGCACACGCTGATCAGAGACGACACTTTACGCAAATGTCCGAATGACCCTTTTCGCGTGTTGCACTCCAGTCATTACAAGAAAAAAAAGAAGTTTGGAATTCAACACATTCCGCTGTTTGAATATATCCCTATTTATCTGTTACATTACAAATACGACTTTGCAAACAGATGTGGAAAAGGGAGATGGGGGCGGGTACCGAGGGTATGTGATACCAGCATTTTCTCTTTTTCCCACAATGTTTTCAAAAGGCATCTATCTCAGGGTCGTAAAACCAGGGATTGTTTGGTAGACGGATAAGGCACAGACACCCGATAGCGCACAGGACTCAAGAATAGGGGGTGGCTTGTTCGATTACCGGCTAGGCCAAGTGCTCTCCGAGGACTGATGATAGTCACTGCGACAACATTCGTTCCTCTCTTACCGCTGGTCATTGTTTCGACGATTGCTATGTGGGAAAGCACCCAGTAGCTTGGAAAGAATATTGTGCGGAGTTCTTGTTAAGGAAACGCCAGGAAAGCATAGATAGGGTCACTGTCTGCCGTGAAGTCGTCGGTTTACTTAAAAAAAAAAACAAAAAAAACTCGTAACTACAGCTTGTTTCAAGCTGTAGTTACGAGGCTTTTGAAGTAAACCGACGATATACTGAAATGATGTTGAAAACGGCGTTTAACACCATACAATGAACAGTATAGGGGCCACATATAGATACCATACAGCTCCTCTCTCACAGAGACCCATTTAAAAATTTCAAATTGTATATAACGAACGAATAAACATTTCAGATAAAAAGTAAAAAAGTAAAACATTGTAACAAACGGAAAAAAATATTTCGATATAATAATCTAACTTCTATGATGGAGATTAGATAGAAACTTATGATAAAGCTAACATCCAAGAGTTCGAAAATGGAGGCGATAATGAAGCTGGTTTCCACAACGTTGATGTTAAGTTCTTGTAACTTGGCAGTAAAACTTGGCACTTAATACTTTACCCTTTCAACACATGAGGAATACATGGGGGGTTTTTGCGGACGGTATAGATCAAGATCAGACTGCACAGAACGTGCAGTCTGATCTTGGATCTATACCGTCCGCCTGTTCAGTCAAGTCTATGATTTAAATATTTGTTATTGGTTTCGTTAGATTATATTTCCAGCAGTTGAAAGTGGTCGAGTTTATATCTCTAGCGCTGAGAGGGTTGATATCCTTTGGGTGCAGAGCATAACTTTTGTTGCCATTTGCAGACTGTGTAGATGAGGATCAGACTGTACTGAATGTGTAAATTGATCTTAGACCATCATGGCTCGATATTTTGCTATATAACAGTCTTGTAAGTCTAATGAAACTTTCCTGTAAATCGGATATATATCCGTTTTCTGTATGAATGAAAAAATCCTTTTGTTCTTTACAGCGCTCAGATTTAACAGCGAGTTTTTCCCCTGTGTTTAGACTTGCTGACACCTTCTGTATGTTTTTGTGGGGATTAGAGGCAGGTATTTTTGTCTGATCAACTTTCTTTTTATGTAAGCGTTATTTCCTTCAGACATTAACATGGTAACCGGTGCTAAATTAAAAAAAAACTGATACGCATTTCGGACAAAACATAAGTCGGAGAAGAAGCAATTAGGTTAACCCTCAGTCGCTTTTTGGCAACAGTAGAGCTTGAGACAAGTCTGGAAAGAATTGGATTCTGATCTACGATTTTCACTGAAATAGCCTACGTTTTGTCGTATTTTAGCAAATCAAGTATTCAGTGATAATAATATTGTAGCAAAAGAAGCGATTTGGTTAACTCCATGGCTTCACAGCAAATCATGATCTCTCTGCATAAGAACCTCCGGTCTAATCTTGGATCCCTGTCCGACAATTTGTGATATATTCTGGCAGAAGATCAACTCATTTCATTCTTTAGCTGCGTATTTATTGTAATTGTAATTTCACGTCTCAATGATGTCTGAAAGAATAGACGATAGAAAATAATGTTGGTCACTCTACCTTTTACTAAACGACTGAGTCAATTGTAGTGGGAATGGCTATGTTGACATGTAGAACACTGATGTACGATGATTAAGCATCTATGACCGTGTTCATGAAGTATTTTCTCATCATAACCGTTGTTCTAATCATAAATTCCACGGCTAGAAATCACATTGGCTTAGACAGAACGCCTTAGGCAATCCATTGGGCATTCTCAGAATTTAGAGTGCGGTTTGAATCATTGGGAAATTCATCGTTTTGTAAAAGAACCGATAATACGATCAGATATGACGTGTATAGGTATAGATATCTTCAAACAGAGGTAGATGATTGAGGGAGAAATAATTGTATAGATATGATCTGGTAATCCATTTCGACGTTAGATTATAATGATAGCCTCTGTTAAAACTTACCCTACTAAATAACTTGATGGTAGAAACCCATATACTGCTTTTTCAAAGTTATGTTTGGGGGGAATAATATCTCTACATCGGACAGTGTGGATCCAAAATCAGACTGCACATCCTGAGCAGTCTGATCTTGATCTACTTTCTCAGTAGTAGGTCAGGGAGTCGCGCTTGGCAGCACAGGGATTAAGTGAGGGAGTCTAAAGGAACATTTTCTTTCACTGTAAATTACACGGCATCAAAAAATATGCCAATGATATGGTAAAACTGAACCGATATTTATCAAGCGAAAGACAGCATGATAGTGTTGCACAATTAGGCCGTAACGACATCAGACAAACCGTGGGGCCTGCGCCTAATTAGGAAACTTGGTAAATGAAATATGCAGCCTGAATGTCTATATAAGGACTGATTGATCGATTAGTTGTATGGAAGTTAATAGAATGATTAAACAAGACTTATCGACAACGGAGGAATGTTGAAGTTTGATCTGGATTTTATCGTCTGCTAACCTCTGAAGGGCTTTTACAGATATGACGTAGTTCATTACTTATGAGCCCCAGAACGAGGCTATTACTTAGGGGATAAACAGTCATTAATTTAGGGTCCAATGAAAATAATGCCGTTTTCAACATTATCTCAGGTACATTGTGGCATACATTACTTTTGTGTTTTTATCAATGATTTTCTTTAATGTGTTTTTATCATGATTTTCTTCCCAACCTACTGGTTTTTTCCCCATATAACTTTTTTTTCATATAAGGAAGAACTTGTGGTATTCACAAAAGCTGGTAGGGTGGTGGTATATACACAGGGATCTCAGGAAAATTCGTACCTGGATAATTTGCATCAAGATAATTGGTATCAGAAATTGGTGCCCAGGACATGTCGTACCAAGGACAACCTGTACCTATAGCAATAATGCTGCTCCTGCTACTCCAGACAACCAGTGCCAAGGACAACTTGTACTTAGGACAAATGGTGCTTCCGCTACTTCAGACAAGCAGTACCAAGGACAACTTGTACCTAGGACAAATGGTGCGCCCGCTACTCGAGATAAGCAGTAACAAGGACAACTTGTGCCTTGGACAAATGGTGCTCCCGCTACTCCAGACAACCAGTACCAAGGACAACTTGTATCTAGGACAAATGGTGCGGCCTCTACTCCAGATAAGCAGTACCAAGGACAACTTGTGCCTTGGACAAATGGTGCTCCCGCTACTCCAGACAACCAGTACCAAGGACAACTTGTATCTAGGACAAATGGTGCGGCCGCTACTCCAGATAAGCAGTACCAAGGACAACTTGTGCCTTGGACAAATGGTGCTCCCGCTACTCCAGACAACCAGTACCAAGGACAACTAGGACAAATGGTGCTTCCGCTACTCCAGATAAGCAGTAGCAAGGACAACTTGTACCTAGGACAAATGATGCTCCCGCTACTCCAGACAACCAGTACCAAGGACAACTAGGACGAATGGTGCGCCCGCTACTCCAGATAAGCAGTAGCAAGGACATCTTGTACCTTGGACAAATGGTGCTCCCGCTACTCCAGACAACCAGTACCAAGGACAACTAGGACAAATGGTGCGCCCGCTACTCCAGATAAGCAGTAGCAAGGACAACTTGTACCTTGGACAAATGGTGCTCCCGCTACTCCAGACAACTAGTACCAATGACAACTTATACCTTGGACAAATGGTGCTTCCGCTACTCTGGACAAGTTGTACCAATGACAACTTTTACCTAGGACAAATGGTGCTTCCAGCTAATTCAGACAACCAGTACCAAGGACAATTTGTAATTAGGACAAATGGTACTCCCGCTGCTCCAGGCAACCAGTATCAAGGACCAGGGTAATCGTTATCCTGGGCAGCTTGTAGGTAGACTATCTAGGACATTCGTACCAAGGACAACTCGTATCCGAATTGTTTCCTGTGCTGTTTTTGATCAATAATATTTGTTGCAAGCATGATTACGTTTTGGCATGAGTTATTCTTGGTACAAATTGTCCTTGGTTCCAGTTGATGGAGATGTTGGTGTAGTAATGAAGCGTCGACTTTTTACTTGATCAATAATCTGCTAAATAACTAAATGAATCGTTTAAGCCGATTGTAAAAAACCTGAATTTAATTCTTTTAAAGTTAGTTTTTGAGGAAAAAGAATGTCGCTATGGGACAAAGCAGATCGAAGATCAGACTGCACGTTCTGTGCAGTCTGATCTTCGATCTACATTGTCCACAGAAGCCACTGATTCAAGCTCAGCAGTCTAGGAATTAAGGGTTCTAGGTTCATAGTGTTGAAGTAAGGCTGCAGATATAACAGTGGGTGATTTATTAAACTGGACAGGACGATGGTGTAAAGATAGAATATGCAGAGCCTACTACATTTCAGCCCATTTAGCTAGTATGCCCTTTTGAATGTCTCATGACATTGGCAACATGCTCACCATGAGTAATAGAATCCTAAATACCGTTCTACACTGAAACGAACTTCTAAACGGCCACTTATTCGCTGTAACTTCCCGTGGACCTTTTCTTGCGTCCGCTGCCTATAAAAGGGACAGCTTGTTTGGTTCAATTTTTTTTCAGAGTAATTGACCGATCTGATAACATACCTGAGCGAAATTCTAAAGAGAGTTCATTTAATTCTTAATGCGGAAGAAACTTGTTTGTCGTTGATTCACTCAACATTTTAAATTGAAAAATGAAGTTTTCGAAAACTTCATGCTTGTTTTTTCGGATTACATGTTTGTTTAACATAAAATAATTTTCATGTTTTTATCTATTGCTTACAAAAGGTCAGTATTTTATGCTCTCTTTTTAAACTCTTTTAACTGTAGACGCGACGCATGCGCAAACAACTAGTTTTTTTTTTTCGTTTTTTTGTAAAAGACCGTCCTACTGTTGGCAAAGTCCAGGATTTTTTCATCGCAATATCTTGGTTAACCTCCAGATTTCTGTCGCAATTTGCTTTTATGAACAAATCTTTTACTTGCTCCAAGTTATAGGAGAAATAAAAGTGACCAATTGGAAGTTCATTTCAGTGTAATTGTTCAATTAACGATATGCAATCTGATTTGCTGAGATGTTCTATCACACCCAATCAAATGTCTTATCTTAGAATATGGGAATTAGACTTCGGAATTACGAATGGTTAGTAAATACGGTCTAAAGATCTTACTTGTCTTTTGACCTAGATTATGAATACATTTCTGAGGAAACAACAATGAGTGATTGTTAGAATACTTCTCGACTAGTCTAAATGTTTAATTTATGATCCAGACTTAGACAGATTATGAAAACTCGGTGAAGGCAGCCCCCGCATTCTGGCATGCTGCGTCTGGTTAACCCTGTACCATAAAACAAAATGTAGACTTGTCCATGTTTAAGGAATTACACAACTGCTGACTGAATGCTGAATTCATCTTCGAATGGGTACAAAAACATTGTGGGAAAAGGAGAAAATGCTGGTTTCCAGCATTTCCTCCTTTTTCCACAATGTTTTCAAAAGCCATCATCCGAAGGGGATGGCTTCCCATGAAGAATTACCTTGAGATCGTTTCTACGTTTCATCAATAAATTGGCAAAACACGAAAACCATGCTGTTTGATGATACAAGACACACTTCCTCATATCGTAGGAATATCTTCTCTTCTGCGCCCCTTTATTTACAAATACAGTATCTTCCAATCAAATAGAAAACTTCTGAAAAACAATATGGAAAAAGGATCGATCGCATTCCCACACAAGCGATTGTTCTTTATTCCAACAATGATTTCCGATAAAGCTTTGGTACAAGACACACCCTTGCAGGTTCTCATAGCCGGTAGTACTTGTAAGCACTAATTTTCGCAAACACTAAATCGTCTTTTGAAACATTGTGTGAAAAGAGCCAATACTCGATGCCAGCAATGGATCCTTGTTCAAAGATGTTTTGCATGTCTTTTTAGAGAAAAAACATGATTTTATTTTTTTTTTTTCAAATTCTATACTTCGTGTCAATTTTACTAGTTATATAGTTGCTTACAGAATAAGTTGCGTGGTAAAGATTTAAGAAGGAAAGATGTCGAGTCCAATCTTTTCTGATTTCTTGTGATGTTTAGGCTTTATGTACTAGGTTAAAAGTTTTCACGCTGTTTACATAAAGCCATAGGGCATTTCTACCCTTTCATCAATATTTGCCTACCTCACCCAAGACTTATATAATAGACAAACTTTGACATTTATTCGAAATCATACTTGTATTCAGAGATCATCAAAATTAATGCACGGAAGAAAAATTGGTCTCTATCAGTAGTTAGTTTTGTAATGCAAGTTAAATATACTTCTTTAACCCTTTACCACTATTCCGACTATAAACGACTCCGAGAAAGATAGTGTTGGAAAATATTGTTTGAGAAAGAGAAAATGCTGGTAACCAGCATTTTCGTCCGATGCTTTCTACCCTTCCACATACATATCTTATTATAATTGACTTGTATCACACAAGAAGCGGCATTCGGACATTTGCGTAAAATGTCGTCTCGGGTCAGCCTGCGCAGTCCGCGCAGGCTGATCCGAGACGGCACTTTACGACTAAATTAGACTTTGTGCTACAGTGGACTTGTAGTGGACTTGTGCAAAACAGAAAATTACATAAAAACGGAAAATATCGCTTCGGATTAGCCTGCGCGGACTATGCATGTTGATCCGAGACGAACCTTTACGCAAATGTCCGAATGCCCCTTTTCGCGTGTTGCAAGCCAATTATAATTTCGTATTATTTGTCATCTGCAAAAGCTTTCAATTGGGCTAAGTATAATGTTTTGCCGTTTAGTAAACGATAAGGGAGGGATGCTGCATCATAATCGCGGTATTCTAAAGAAGCTTTCACTTAAGTCTTTCACTGAATAAATACAAATCATTTTCTCAATGGCTGCATATACAGTTCACCTGCAAGATCAAGAGATGATTTGTTCATGATGTAAAATATAGCGATGGACAGTGTAGATCAGAGATCAGATTGCACGTTCTATGCAATCTGGTTTTGATCTAACTACCCAGAAAAGCTTCTGATGTCGTCTATTGTACGGAAAGAGTTAATACAGCAAGACTCTTCGATAGGAATCGACAGTATTACCGTGTGAATTTTCATACTCTCAATACTTTGCGAGAACTTGACTTGGATTGATTGAGTCTTTGGGTATTTTGCATAGTTTAGTTGAAACAAGGAACTGTTTGCTAAAGGTCTGATCGTTTATTGTCTCTCTTAAGGACAAGAGGGAGCGTCTGCGAAATGTAAGCAACATAATGCATATAGAATGCATAAGCCGGCACACTCCTGAGAAGAAGAAGAAGAAGAAGAAGAAGAAGAAGAAGCCTGATTTTGAACTATACTTTCCCAAATTTTGAGAACAAGTCCAATAAAACAAAATACCAAACTAATGTCATTTGAGGATTTATCTGCTGGCTAACCTTTAACGAAAAATGTTTTAACGACCCTGAGTAGGACGAACTTTATATTTTACATTTAATCCTGCTTCCACGCCGTTGCCTGCCTTTTCACACACAATTCCATAATTTAACCTATTACCACAAAATCCCTACTTTTGACGACCCTGAGAAAGAAGCCTTCAGAAAGCATTGATGGAAAAGGAGAAAATGCTGGTAACCAGCATTTTCTCCTTTTCCCACAATGTTTTCTACCTTTCACAAACGAATTTCAATATTTCAGTCGCTTTTATTTTGACGCCTGCAAATGCTTTCGATTTCGACCAGTCTAAAATTTTGTCATGTGGTAAAGAGTTTAGTCGCATCTGATTTTCGTACTCATATGCCTTTGAATTTGGACAAGACCGAAATTTTGTCGTCTTTTTAAATGCAAAGATACACCAGTTGTTCGTCCGTCTGCGTGTTCAATCTTTTACCGGCAATGTCATCTTGAATTACTTCAGCCAACGGCATGGATCAAAAGTAGATTGCACTAAACTTGCTGTCCGATCTTGGATCCGCACCCATTGATACCAGATACTTAACTTTGGTTAATTACGGTTATTTAAAAGCGCTATGGAAATGCACTGCAGGAAAAAAATGCCGAATTTACCTGTTCGCAACCACAACGATTTAATTTAAATTAATATATACAGAAGAAGTGGGCGAAAACTTATAACACCATACATATCTAGCTATTTACCACACAACAAATATATCAGCAAGTTCAATTTCAAGGTATTGAGAGAAGATAGAATACGACAAAAGAAATGCTGATGAAATAGCGAAATTTTCTTTCCCCTCATTTTCCCTAGCATTTTCTCGTTTTCGCACAATGTTTTTGAAAATCCTTTTTCTATTCATGCTTAAAAGCTGACATTGTTTGGTAAAGTATTAACAGTGTGAGAGTTGATTGTTTATAGATGTAGAAGTGGTGAAAAGTTAACAACATTATGTTAAGAGCCTGGGCGTCTCTGTTATTGTTGCCGTGTCTTATAGACATAACTGTCTGTCAATTCTCCCCGTGTTTAGGGAAGGTGGATGTCGGTACATTCTCGAAGACATTGGGTGCATGTTTTGTTACATATCAAAAGCTGCTTATGCAGATTAAGATCAGACAATTATAGACGTGTCAAAGAAATATATATACTCTGGTTATAACGGCCCGAAAATTGATTCATGTCAGCCTACTTTCAGTCAATGTTCGGATAAGATTTTGGACATCCCTAAATTAAAAACTTTTGCTGGCGACACATAAGATGTAGCACCAGTGATTAGATTTTTTCTTTGATATAAAAAGACAAAGAACATTGTGGGAAATAGAGAAGTTGTTTGTAATCATCCTTTACTCCATAGCCCATATTTTAATCATACATGCATGTGGTCGTCCCTTCAGAGGTTTAAACACCGGGCTGTTTGGGGATGAGTAAAAACAACTCTAACTTTCCACCCACAATGAATTCTAAACATCATCTACCCATTTACCACATAATCACGACTTTTAACGACCCTGAGAAAGACACCTTTTGAAAACATTGTGGGAACGAGAGAAAATGCTGGTTCTCCTGTTCCCTCAATGTTTTCTATCCTCACCAGTACAGCTTTCAGTTTCTTTGTTATATTTATTTTGCCTAATTCTTTCTCATTTGGGAAAGGCAAAGTTACTTTGCCGTCTGCAAATACTTGCAATTTGGACAAGTGTAAAATTCTATTTTTTCTAGTTAACCCATTACCACACAATCCCTACTTTTGACGCCCCTGAAAAGGAAGCCTTTTGAAAACACTGTAGGAAAAGGAGAAAATGCTGGTAACCAGCATTTTCTCCTTTTCCCACAGTGTTTTCTACCCTTCCCAGAACCAATTTCAATTTTTCAGTCACCTTTATATTGTCGTCTGCAAATGCTTTCATTTTGAACCAGTCTAAAATGTTGTTGTGTGGTAAAGAGTTAAGAGTTTACTAACATCTGTTTGTTGTATAGAGTCTGGGCGTACTTTGTTATAATGTTTTACTTAATAGACATTACCGTCTATCGATTCTCCCCGGATTTCAAGAAGGTGAGAGCTGGTGCATTCTTGCACACACTGAGCGGATTTTTTTTCTCTATATATCAAAGAAAGTTGTCGGCTGTAAAAACAGAAAACAAGTATGATATATCAGTGTGATTTAATGCACATTTTCGTGTGTGGTCCAAAGACAAAAGTTTGCAAAAATCATCAGCATTAAGCATCTTAAACAAATTTACCAATTTGAAGACTTCTCTGCCAAACATAAATCTATAGGAAGTTTAATAGATGAATATGGGCTTATTCAATGCATGCAGGTGAAAAGCATTGTGGTAAAATTATAAATCTTTACAAAAGAAAAAAACAAGAAGAACGATTTTTCGTCTTTTTATAAGTTTTTGATTGCTTACTACAAGATAAACTTATGTGGCTTGTACCAACTTAATACCGCATTCTCAATGCGATCGATATTACGTAAACATGTCTTGCCTTATAATGTTGTGCGCAAGCGCCATCAAAGTAGTTCTGCCAACGAAAGACCGTTAAGACTGAATTCGAGAATAATATCGTTTAGTTATTTCAATAGAACCAATGTGAAGTCGATATTTTCCAAAGGTCTGCAAGGAAATGTACACATATAATTTAAGTTTTAAGATAAGCGGATGGGAAAGATGTTGATCAAAGCCATCGACATGAGCAAACTAATTTACCATTTGCGATGAAAGTGTAAAATGTGTTAAATCAGTGTAATTGAGTTTTTTTTGCAGAACGATATTATTAAACAACGTTCATGAACTTTATATGGTGAAGCCATCGGTCATTATAATGTCTACATACATTCCCCAGGTGAAGTATCACTCCATTTTATATACGATGTGATGTGACACATCGATGAAATGTTATAGATAAAAGTGTAATTCACTGTATGTTTTTAATCAGCTCTCTCACTATCTCATAGTCAAACACTGGTTGACCGTTAGGGCACCTCTGTAGATTTTACAGTCAACTTCTTGAACTCCTCGTGGTTTTCAGCTTTCCCTAGTTTGATGTTCCAGTCAAGGCCAGTTCTTTTTTTGATGTAATCTTCCCATTTTTTCTTCTGTCTACTTTATCATCTCTTGTATAGCACTGTTTCCTGCTAGATAGCCTTGACCACTCCAGATGATCAAGTGATATGTGCATATCACCCCTGTTTGCGCGCCATTTTGAAGTTAGAAGGTCTTCATAAAGCCTGTGTCCGTATTCAACAACCATTCATAAAAACGTGCTCAAGCTAAAATTCTAGAATTTTCTAATTTGAAAGTAACGCAACTACAGATTGGCCAAACCATTTGGTTTTGTCAATCAGAAGCTGTGTGATATTCAAGTTTGGTAAATCTTGGAGGATGAGGCAGGGAATGTTCCTAAGAATAGTTGATGAATATGGGCCCCCATGACGTTTGCATTTCTGGTTTTCAATTCTTTACCAAACGACCAATTAAAATTAGCCAATATTCTGTACACATGCAGACAAAATTAACATGACTCCAAAATTGAATTTCTGTTTTTGGAAGGGTAGAAAAGATCGTGGGAAAAGGAGAAAATGCTGAAAGGTCAAAGCTCGTGCTCTTATTGTAGAGGAAAACCGAAAATATTAGTTTGTTTCTGTTTGCACTTTAAAGTTCAAGACAAGGCTTGACCTAATTTTCATAAGCACTTAGCTCAATTAGACCAGGAAACCATAATATTTCTGGAATTCCTTGGTAAACCCTTCTCCCAAACGACTTATATCTAGCTCCTCTAAATTCAAAGCATTTGCAGACGACAATTTTGCCATTGATACAAACGAGCTCAAGTTCGCTGATAAGATAGAAAACATTGTAGGCAATAGAGAAAATGCTGTGCATCAGCATTTTCTCCTTTTCCAACATTTTCGAACGCTTTCTTCCTTTGGGCTGTTATAACACGGTATTTTGTAGTAACTGGTTGACCTATAACTTGTTACTGACGATTTTTCCTCGTAGATACGAACTTTTGAAAACGCTATTGCCAAAGAGAAATTTCTTGTAACACTTTTGCAACAGTGTTTAGCGAAGTATTACTGGAATTTCTCTCTTTGCAAGAGTGTTTTACAAAGCATTACTTTATTTAACTTTACATGTATTTGATATCGATTACTGCCATTTTACAAGATTGATTAGAAGGCTTTCTTGTGCAATTTTTTTCCAACTATTTCAACATAATAGATATCAACTCACCTCTGAAAATATTTATAAATCAGAAATATATCAGTGCTAATCCTTTATCACACAATGTCGAATTCTAACGACCCTGAGAAAGAAGCCTTTCGAAAACATTGTGGGAAAGAAGAAAACGCTGGTAACCAGCATTTTCTTCGTTTTCCACAATATTTTCTCTATTTTTCGATACAAATTTCAAATTTTCAGTCACTTTTATTTCGTCGTCTGCAAATACTTCGAATTTGGACCAGTCTAAAATTTTGTTGTCTAGTAAAGAGCTAAAAACATGCCTAAATAAGCGGGCGGTGTAGTCTGATCCTGATCTGTGCCGCTCACGGAAGTCCCTGTTTTCATCTAAGGCGCCACAAGGGTTACAGTAGATAACTCTTTTCCAAACGACAAAAATTTAGATTGGTCCAAATTGAAAGCACTTGCAGACGACAAAATAAACGTTACTCAAAATTTGAAATTGGTTTCTAGCAGGATAGAAAATATTGTGGGAAAAGGAGAAAATGCTGGTTACCAGCATTTTCTCCTTTTACCACAATCTTTTCAAAAGACTTCTATCTCACGGTCGTAAAAAACCAGGGATTGTTTTGGAAAGGGTTAAGAGTTGGCGTACTTATCATTCCAACGCTTTGCCTGTTCTTATCTGTTGATGACGTCAGTGTGGAACCTGGCAGCGTTAATCTAGTTTAATCTCGTCTCGGGTGGGGCTGTGAATTAGTCCAATCATTTCGATCTGATCATAAATATGTCATGAATTCCACACACACATCTCCCCCCAACCCTCTGTCTATCTCTCTTTCTCTCTTTTCCTCTCGATCTCTCCTTTTTCTCTCTTTCTTTCTCTTGCCTGATTGCTGGATAGATTAATAAATTTCAATATCCAGATTATATTAAACGATAAAAATACTTTAATATTGCTGTTTTAAAGTTTTATTTAATATATTGGCTATTGCACACGAATTCTTACATAAAACGGAAAATGACGTTTCGGATTAGCCTGCGTGGACTGTGCAGACTGATCCGAAACGACACTTTACGCAAATGTCCGAATACCTGAACAAAGCAGAAACAATGAAGTAAGCATTAGAGAGAGTATTATCGAGATCAGTGTCAGTATTTACCAACCATTCCTTCTTGGAATACAGTGTTAAGAATTTTCAATCTTGAAAGTGACAAACTTCGTGATTCGCTATATCAAATGGTTAAGCCAACCAGAAATTGTATTACTTTCTAATTCTAGCATAAAACTAAGAGTGCAATTTAGAAGTGTTCTCAAATACGGCTCCTAAATGCACAGACATGCGTTTAGAATTGGTCCGCTCAGTTAGCAGAGTCCATCAAGAGGTCCTGATTGGTCAACTTGTCAAAAAAGCAAATAGCCGACTGATCCAGTACAGAGCAGTTGATGCAGTTCTGCGTTACTTTGGCTTAACTTTAAGCCAAGACGAAAGAATTCTGGCGCCATCCTTGTGCGTTAACTAGTCAGAGAATTATGTGAATTCCTGTCTGCGAAAATAATTAAATCTTTTCCAAACAATCTCGTGTTTTAACGACCCTGATGAAGCACACTTTCTATAACATTGTGAAAAAATTTAAACCTCTACCACACAATCCCGAAATTTAAGGACCCCGACGAAAAAGGCTTTTGAAAACGTGAGAAAAGGAGAAAATGCTGGTTTTCCGACACAAATTTGATTATTTGCTGTTTCTAAAGACTTAATCATTTCTGTTGTTTTTCAAAGAAAATTTCGAAGCACAGACATAGCCCTGTCGTTGACATCGGTTGTCTCTGTCTGTAAAGATCTGCGTCGTTGTCAGTCTCGTCGTCATGGTACGAAATTTAGACGTTTTCTCAGTTTTCTACTATGAGTGGAGTTATTTACTTCAAACTTAGGCCCACTGTCTGCGACCGTCATGTTCTACGAGTATTCAACTGTCTTCTATGACACATCACTATCCTGTACAAGATAAATATTAATACGCGGAGCGCATACCATCTGTGGAGAAATCAAGCCAAAGATGCTTTTCACTCCAAATTTCCTAAATATATAGAACCTTTAATCAGAAAGAACTAAGAAATACTATTTCTAAATATGAACTTAGGGAAAACCGGGATTTTTGCGTTTTTTAATAGTCTTTAACAACAACAACAACAACAAAAATCATGTCCCCACAGTGCATAAGTTATAGCTTACCACGGCTTGGTGAATCGTATCTGCAAGGTTTTGAGTAAACGTTTACTGGAATTTTATTTTGAAATACGCTGCATAGATCGCCATCTTGAAAAGTAGTCCAGATTTACGGCCGGATTTCCAAATCGGATAAGCCTGTATTTGACAAAAAAAAAACCTATTTAGGGGAAGATAATTACTTATGCCAGTGTATTTTCTATGATAAGAGAAATCATACCAATTCGCGCAGTCTGACCAGGGTTGACATTTTTCGCAGTTCCCAGAAGGTCCTTTTTTTGCATGATGGGTCTCATTTGTTAACCCTTTCCCAAACAAGACCTGGTTTTTACGTATCTGAAGTAAAAGTCCTTAGAAAACACTGTGGGAAAAGGAGAAATTGCTCGTAACGAGCAATTTCTCCTTTTCCCACAGTGTTTTCTAGCCTTTTGGAAATTTTTCTATTCTCATCAAATACAAAATTGTCATCTGCAAACACTTTGAGTTTGGGACAGTCTAAAATTTGTCATCTAGGAAAGGGTTAACACCACTTTGTGTAATAAAAGACTAAATGCGGGGAATTGCTTCTTTGGTATGCAGAAAATTTTCCAAAGAGTAAAAACTTTTGAGTCGAAACTTTTTGCATACCGATCGAGCCTCTTTTTCATAGAAAATGGCTTATATAATTCACACTGAAAGAATATGGAATGCAAGTTCGTGCTTTTGCAAGGTCGCAAAGCGGCGTGGTATTCGCAATGAGTCTTTAACGATCATTGTCAACCCTTTACAATGCTGATTTACATTAAAACTTGTCAAAGAATTGAATATAAAATTATAACAAATGACAGGATATATATACATAAAAGTTTTGAAACCACCGTGGGAAAAGGAGAAAATGCTTCATCTTTCTCTCCCCGTCATATTTAAGAAACCACCAGCACCACAACAACAAAATCTCGGGTTGGGTTGAAGGTAAGGCAAAAACATTGAATACTGTGGTGGAGGGTCATTATCGTTGGAATTCATTTCCATTAGATATTTTATGTACAAAAATTAGGTTAATTGAACTAATTACTGGTTTGAACTTTGCCACAAATAATTAACATCATTAAATCATTACCTCCAGAATATTTTTTCAGACTTGTTACAGGTCACTTTTGAAAACATTGCGACACAAGGAGAAATTGCTCGTTACGAGCAATTTCTCCTTTTGTCACAATGTTTTCACTGGGGTTCATGTATTAAATCTAGATAAATGTTTATTTTTTACAATGACCGAATGTATCATGAATGCAAAATCGTCGGCTGTGGAGGAAAGTTATGTAGGGATCGACTTAATCGCGAAAACTAATTACACTGAGCTATTTATATCAGCATATTTCCATAGATCTAAAATATCACGAGCAAACATTAAATTGAACTTGGTTTTGACTTTTTTGATATCCTTTTCACAGACGTAAATGCCGGTATTTTTCAGAGAAAACAAATTGTCAAGAAGGGAGCACTTTGGTTTCGGGACCCTGTAGCTCGAATTCCATCCTCGGGAGGCAATAGTCGGGGGGGGGGGGGTTGTCCTCGTGGGGCAATAGTCCGAGGGGAGGAAATTGTCCTCGGGGGCAATGGTCCGGGAGGAATTGCCCTCAGAGGGCAATTGTCCGGGGGGCAATTGTCCTAGAATCAGCTCATCGTCATCTTGAATTAAGTTTAAGCAGACAGTCTTGAAATTGTACCAGTAAATATATGTGCAGTTTCCGTGAATTAAACTGAAAACAAAAGTAAAAATTTCAGAATAAATCATTATTGCAAAAAGAAGAAATTGTCTGGCTCGAGAACGGTCTCTGTCTACCATAATATTTTTATATTATCTGCATACATTTGTAATTTCCAAATAATTTTTGTCCAGAATGTCTCGAAAAAGCAGTCATTGTGGAGAAGAGATCAGTCTTCACGTTTTGTGCAGTGTGATCTTGATCTACATTGACCTTAAAGTCAACTTTTGTTGAAGAGGGCTATTTAAGGGTTGGTATCGTCAAAGTCAAGGTTCAAAAGGGGAAAGCTAAGTGGACAGTGCAAAAGGACTACGGAAGTCGTTTTCTTTAAAACCGGATTTACGCTCTCACACTTCGAGCCCCATGACAGCGTGTTTGACTTTAAGATACTTAGTTCTTATTTCACCGTACATGTTACATTATTGTGTATGAACAGCGTCTGCACTAACCAACCATCCCTAAAATTCTCTTGGTGTAATCAGTGTGGAATTTGAAGTTACACAACTTCTGATTGGCTAAACCATTTGGTTTAGCCAACCAAAAAATGTGTTACTTTCAAACTTAAAAAATTCCTGAGATTAAGACTTGGATCGTTTTTAAGAATGATAAGTTAATTTTTATAGTCGGTGGCTTCTTACGTGTAGTGTTTTGCTCCGGAAGTATGAAACGGGTTTCATATTGTACTTCGAAGACCAAAATTAGATAGTGGGTTTTTCGTTGATTTCGTACAATATTTACTGTACATGCTTAATCGATGTATTAGCAACAAATCAGTATTATTAAAATTAACCAATAAGAAAAAAAGACTAGTACACTACTATTTTCGTTAGTTTTATAAGTAATCTTGGCAGACTTTGATCGTCTATTTTCCTTTTTTTACAGAGCGGTGGAGAGACACATGGCAGCGCAAATGGTAAACCAAGATGTCTGAAGTGTGGTGATCGATGTCCTGGCCTGGACATCCATTACTGGAGGTAGGTCAGAGGTTTGAAGCATTGCACACTACATTGAATATATAAAACCTTTACCCTAGGACCAGAAAAAAATATATAAAACCTTTACCCTAAAAGCAGAAAATAGTATAAAAACTTTACCAGAAGACCAGAAAAAATATATAAAACCTTTACTCTAAGACCAGGAAATACATATAAAACCTTTACCCTAAGACCAGGAAATACATATAAAGCCTTTACCCTAAGACCAGGAAATACATATAAAGCCTTTATTCTAAGACCAGGAAATACATATAAAGCCTTTATTCTAAGACCAGGAAATACATATAAAACCTTTACCCTAAGACCAGGAAATAATATAAAACCTTTACCCTAAGACCAGGAAATACATATAAAACCTTTACCCCGAGACCAGGAAATACATATAAAGCCTTTACCCCGAGACAAGAAAATACATATAAAGCCTTTACCCCGAGACAAGAAAATACATATAAAGCCTTTACCCCGAGACCAGAAAATACATATAAAACCTTTACCCCGAGACCAGAAAACACCTATAAAACCTTTACCACGAGACCAGGAAATACATATAAAGCCTTTACCCTAAGACCAGGAAATACATATAAAGCCTTTACCTTAAGACCAGGAAATACATATAAAGCCTTTACCCTAAGACCAGGAAATACATATAAAACCTTTACCTTAAGACCAGAAAATACATATAAAATCTTTACCCTAAGGCCATAAAATACATAATTATAAAACCTTTACCATAAGACCAGAAAAAAATACATATAAAATATTTACCCTAAGACCAGAAAATATATATGAGCCATAGTCTATGAAAAGAAGCTTGATCCATCCTCAAAGAGTATCAACCCATTGCAGGCTTCGCAGTCCACACCTGCAGGCTGATATTTGGCGAACCTTTTCGCTTTTGATAATTTTTCTTTATATTAAAGGATCATGATTCAATCGGTTGTTAGAAATATGGCTTCTAGAGATACACAATTATAGTTGGTTTGCAACACGCGAAAAGGGACATTTGGACATTTGCGTAAAGTATCGTCTCGGATCAGCCTGCGCAGTCCGCGCAGGCTTATCCGAGACGACACTTTACGGCTACATAAGATTTTATGCGACAGAAGACTTGCGTAAAACAGAAAAGTACATAAAAACGGAAAGTGCCGTGTCGGATTTGTCTGCGCAGACTGCGCAGGCTAATCCGAGACGAAAGTTTACGCAAATGCCCGAACTCCTCTTTTCGCGTGTTGCAGACTCAGATTGTAAGTTTGCAGTCTTGACGCCCCCTTCTGTTCTAACAAAATGTAATCACCAATAACAATTTATCGTTAATTATTAATTTCATTTTGACAGGAAAATATGCAAACACTGTCGATGTGGACCTGAAGACCACGATTTAACAGACGAAGACGACCGTGATTGCAAACCATTCTCATTGGCTGGAAATGGTCACGTGGATAGCAGACAGGATCTGTGTTCAAGGCTTCACAAATTAAACATAGATGATCCAGCCGTCCAGTCAGAGATAGTCACACCAGAAAATGATTTAGTCATACACAGAATTGTCTCAGAAAACCTCGTAAGCATTTTCCTATACGTATCTATACAAAAACAAAACTGATATGTAATCAGCGTCAATTTTTCAAAAAAGGTTGTATGTATTGCTCTAAGATGTATGTTTCACTCATGCAATTTAAAACGTACTTATAGAATCGTTGATTCAAAATCAGATCCAGTGATCCATACCATAAATACCTGAAAACAAAGCAAAACAAAGCAACTATTGGCAATTAGCATGCTTTCAAAACGTTTTCATCATTTCGAATGGCATTTGTAGACGACAAATTATATAATGCTCTAAACAAAGTTAGAAAACAATGTTAGGAAAGGGAGAAAATGCTAATCATCGGTATTTTCTCGTTTTCTCACTGTGTCTTCGAAAGCACTCTACTTCAGGGTTGTTTAAACACCTGGGCTTGTATTCACCAATCATTCTTAAGAACGCCCTCGGTCTCAGTCTAAAGAATTTTCTGAATTTGAAAGTAACGCAACTTCTGATTCGATAAACCAAATTTAGACATTCTTAGAGAATAAGACTACGAATATTCTTAAGAATGGTTGGTGAATACGAGCCCTGGTTGTTTAGTAGAGAGTTTTCCAGAATATTGGAGATACTTGCCATGTTTTTTACCTATGACTATTTACTTATTTTAGCGATCACAGACATATATTTCAATGCTTCCAAAGGACAAACAGCTCTTTGCTTCACAACTGCGCAGGCGTCAGTTGCAACGACAACTTCCACTTCACGATCTTCACTCCAAGTTTTGTGATAGCTTAACTGGCAAAGAGCTCCAGAAATTTCAGAAGTTTGCCGAAAAGAGAAAATCAAAGGCCGCTGGCATCGGCACCGTGGGATCTTTGCCTGACAAAGGCACTTTTGTAAGTGGAAGGAAATACATGTATATTTCTTTCTTATCACTCAGTATTGCTGTCCTGCACAAAAAACTGAACACGGGTCATTCTAAACCATCAGGACCTTTCGATCAGTTCATCATTGTATAAAATTCAGGGTAATATAAATTCGTTAAAAGGAAATGACTTTAGCTGTCGTGTGTAGATTCCTGTCATATTTGTTGGGGCAATGCACCTATCGTAAACTGACGCATTTTCATAGCAAGACAATTAATTCATTACCTTTGTGAATATCAATACTTTTTGAGATTTTTGTCAAGGTTGCCTGCCACAAATTCATGTCAGACGATAATGATCTAAAATTTTGGGAACTTTAATTGTAATCAGTTGCTTTAATAAGGCCAATATTCGGGATGAAATACAATGTAAGTCAATGTATTTTTTAGTGTGTAAGAAAACAACCTGGTAGAAACAATTATAAATTGATTAAATTTTGTAAGCTATATAGCCATGTTGTGTTCATATCTAAATCCTTCAATAGGAAGATTGTCTCTTTGTTTTTTTTTTGCTTTCAGAAGTGCCATAGGTGTCAGCTTACCATGGAAAAAGGAGCTTTCGCGTTGTTTGCAAGTCGGACAGGGGTAGCTTTATCTTTCCATACAGGGTGCTTCACTTGCGCCACGTGCAAAGAACTTCTCGTAGATAACATCTACTTCTTCAGGAATGGAGATATTTACTGTGGCCGCCATTATGCAGATCTCAGGTACCCGAGATGTTGTGCTTGTGATGAGGTAAGCACAATAGATATGGCTGAAAAGATTATCGAATTCCAACTGAAGCAATAAGGTTCACTGGCCATTTGTTTTGAACTGCTGTTAATTACTAAATTATTTTTCTGTGTTTTTGAAAGTCATCTGAATATTCACGGTGGTGATTTCTTGCTCTAGCAAAAATGCCGCACTTTCTAGCAAAAACACACACTAAATGAACTTGGAGCTAACATGGACCAAAAGAACGAATAGGAATTTTTCAGTCAGCAAAACAGTTCCTTTCATTGCAATTTCAAGTTTGTTACAACTAGTGTATCATGCAACCTAACCTAGGATCAAACTGCAACTCATGTACAACTTGATCTAAACTTTCCTCGGAGGCACTAAGGTTACTTTGTGCATAACCTGCCCTAGTTCATTAAAAATAAAAATCGACATAAATTATTTGAACAGAAGAAAATTTGTCGAGAGGGTATTGATATAATTGATATGAATCATGGATTCGAAACTCCTATTACCATCAGTATCTTTGCAGTCTATTTCAAGCATCCCTGTCACGAATCTTCTGTCTGCAATAGAGTCTTCTATTAGTTGTAATGTTTATCTGCATCGTTATCTCCGATTATTTCCTAGATTTTTCACATTGCAATTCATATCATTTTTTAAAAAGAATTAATCTAATTACTTAGCAAATTGTTGATTCCAAGACTTACAATTAGAATGGCTGAGACAGAAAGTTTCACCCCAGCACATGTTCAGTCTTAGAACCTAAGATCATAGCAGACTCTGTAATGGTGAATGCCGCCCCAAGTATTCGCATCGTAATCAGAGAAGCTGGTTGTCATTTTACAGATGCATCTTTTTCTATTGGTTATTTCTAGATTATTTTCGCACGTGAATATACTCAAGCTGAGAACCAAAACTGGCACGTTCAGCATTTCTGTTGTTGGTACTGTGACACCCCACTCGCTGGACTTCGGTATATTGCTCAACAGAACAACCCGTACTGTGTGAGGTGCTTTGACAGACTTTATAGTAAGGTAAGCAAGGTTTTTGTATCGGCGTCTTTGTGTTCATTTACAACTGATGAATACAGGAGTGATTTGTTATTTCGGTATTTTATTTCAATCTTTATTCAGATTATGCTGAATCTCTCTTCCTAATCGCTTCACAGTTGACTTATCTAAGCCAAAAGCCATGTACCAGCATTTAACATTCGAACAGTGACCGATGGCGATGATGGTCAAACTTTGATAGCATTGAAACGAGCACAGCACTTCAGCCCATTCTGTATCAAAAGTACTTAATGGTTAGTGGCCATAGATATTTTATAAAAGTCCAAAATTCCATTGACTTGCATTCATACCTATATCTCTACTTCTTCACTTGTTTTAGGTTAAGAAAATAGAAACTATGGTTATGAAACTTAATATATGGAAATAAAGGAAAAATAAATTTACGATGAAATGTACATTTTCATACTCGATATAGTGTAGTCTTATATAAATGCAGGAGAAGAACACAGCTATGTTTTAGACAGCTACAACTTTGATACCAGGAGACGAAAATTAATAGCAATAAATTAGTGTGAATAGCTCCAGTGACGCAAGGTAAAACCTGTATAATTTTCTATAGGTCGAATGATGCAGCAATTTTCATCAATTTTCTTGCATTCATACATGTAAGACAGTGGCAATGCGGAACTTGATAAAATATTTATGGCCACTTACTATAGTATAATGTATACTTAAATTAGCCTGCATGGAAAAATGCTATATATTTTATGGATCTCTATTGTCCGTTAATTATTTTTGAGAAATCTGTTCTCAAAATCGGTTGAAAAAATCAGTTGAAATGGCATGGATTTTGTACTTTTTCCAGAGACCTTTGTATATCTTATATATGCTTTATCAAACGGTAAACGTTTTATACGGCGCACATGATTCCACACGTTACGAATCTTAATGATAATGTATAGCAAGAGGTTATTAACATGATGTAACTGTACTACTTGAAATTCTTTTTCCAGATCCTTCAACGAAATGGTGTTGCTGTTTAAAATTTTTTGGAGAAAATACCCCGGGTCATGCTTTAAATGTCGTGGTACGAAATTAACACACTCTCTCTTTTATCTTTCGGCATGCTCACTTTAATTTGGTGCTCTACAATTGGTCATATGCTGAACTTCATATACTTTCTGGGAGCAAAATATGCACCGTTTTAACTTTACTACCGTTCGAATGTCCATTCTTAATCACTTCATCAGCATGCTCAAAGATTATAAGTAGCATAGGCGGTTTGATTTGTGTGAGTGTGCAAAGATACGTTTATCAGTCATGCTCATTTATCACTGGTCTTTTTGTTGCTTTGAATTTATGGGTATGCAAATTATGTATATCGATGAATTATCATCGAAAATGTCTGTGTTTTGAGATGTATAAGAGTACCAGGGTGTGTGTATTGGTTAGCATGGTGATTGATTATCGGTTATGTAGGTGTTTTGAGATGTATGAGTGTATTAGGGTGTATATTGGTCAGCATGATTACTGATTATCGGTACTGTCGGTGTTTTGAAATGTATGAGAGTACTAGGGTGAAAATATCGGTTAGAATGAATACAGATTATCAGTACTGTCGGTGTTTTTAAATGTGTGAGTGTACTAGGGTGAGGATATTGGTCAGCATGATGGCCGATTATCGGTACTGTCAGTGTTTTGAAATGTGTGAGTGTAATAGGGTGAGAATATCGGTCAGCATGATGACTGATTATCCGTTCTGTCGGTGTTTGATATATGTGAGTGTATCAGGGTGAGAATATCGGTCAGCCTGCTGACATGGTATTGGTGCTGTCAGTGTTTTGAGATGTGTGAGTGCACAAGTGTATGTCTGTTAGCATGCTCTCTGGTTACCGGCATTGTCAGCGTTTTTAG
Source organism: Tridacna crocea (assembly GCA_943736015.1). Lineage (NCBI taxonomy): Eukaryota > Metazoa > Mollusca > Bivalvia > Cardiida > Cardiidae > Tridacna > Tridacna crocea. The sequence continues at coordinate 26,381,252 of OX031062.1, forward strand.
TTGGGTTGGTGTAGCAGTATGTGTGAACAAGACAGCATGCGCAATGGCCATTGTTTACTGTGGTTCTTTTCATTGTGTGATCGCCAAATTGTGCGTGTATCGATTGGGATGATCAGAGATCACCGACACTGTCAGTACTTTCAGTTTTGCAAGCAAGAAAGTCTGTATTTTAGCATGATTATTGGTGCTGTCCGTTCCCTTTAGTTTACAACTTTACCGGTCTAAAACTGGTATCGATAATCAGTGTCATTACGATAAGTATTCATTGGCACTATCAGTGCTTTGAATCATGTGGATACAGAAGGCTGCCCCTAGCGTTTTACTAAAACAACAAAATTTTAGTTCTAGACTTGTGTGAATTGAAAGCATTTGCAGGGGAGAGATAAACTGTCGCTCAATGATGGAATCTGTCTGTGAAAGAGTAGAAAATATTGTCTTGGAGAGACGGAGAAAATGCTGGCCAGTAGCAAGGACAGAAAAAGTCGTCTTTGTGTGCTAAAGAGTTGAACAGCATTTCTAGACATGTGTTAAAATGATTATGTATGTTGAGAGTTAAGTTGTAGTGTCGGCTGCTATGTTTTTGTTTGCACTGTTTGTCAAAAACCACTTGACACTTTTAGCATGATCCGGGGATACTTTTTCCTAGTAGTTTTTTTTATCTTCTTTGCCTGTATCATGCTCTGGCCTTTATTACTGTGTTCAAATTCTTTCTTTGCTGCAACAGATATTTTATGATGATATGAGGGTGCTCAATTACGTGGAAAACTTTTGTAGTATCATTTATATAGTTATCACCTAGTCGAAGTTTGGTAAAAGGATAAATATAACTAATCAAACTATATCGTGTTGAAACGACTCTGAAGAAGAAGCCTGTTTTAGAACATTGCGGGAAAAGCAGAAAATGCTGGTAATAAGCTTATAAATGACTAGTCACGCAGTTATTTTCCTCGTACATATAATTATGTAGAAGCATGTTGAAAACGTGAGCATGCGTCTCTTTTTCTGCGATAAACACTCGGTGATATTCAGTCAACATTGTTTACTTGTTTCCACCATAGGTATTTGATTTTCCCGTCTTTCACTTTTGTACCTCGACTCTTCTATTTCTGTATTTTTATAATTACTAGAAGGTTTTGCAGCGGCCATGTTTTAAATCAACGGAAGTACTTGATCAGGTTTCTATTTACGCTGGCTCCCGAACCGGCATTAACACTATGGCCAATCCGGGTACCATGATAATACAAACAAGACGTACTATTTTAAGGTATTACCATCCTGACGCTTCTAATGCAACATGGGATAAAATTTCTTATTAGTTGATAATTAAGGATTTATACTGATATCATATTTTAGCACATTTCTAACTGACCAGAAATTCATTTGTTGTCCATCTTGAAATTATATGATGATATTTTTGTTTGTTGTCGGAAAAGGGAGGTAATTATTATCTCCTTTGTGTATTGAGAATAGAGTGGCTTTAGATTTATAAATGATTATTCTAAGGAGGAAAGAATGGAAAGAGTGGCTCGGTCATTTGAAGCATAGAAAATTCATGGTACCCGTATTGGCATAAGAGATATTTCGAGAGCCAGTGTAAATGAAAACCTGACCAAGGACTTCCGTTGCTTTAATTATTTACCAAACAAGCCCTGTTTTTTACGTGACTGCAGTACAAGTCTTTTGAAAACACTGTGGGAAAAGGAAAAATTGCTCGTAACGAGCAATTTTTCCTTTTCCCACAGTGTTTTCTACCTTTTAGGAGAACTTTCTGCCATTTTCATCAAATTTAAAATTGTTCTCTGTAAACCCTTTCAGTTTGGAAGAGCCTAAAATTTGTCGTTTGGGAAAGGGTTAAAACATGGCCTCTGCGAAACCTTCTAGGATGTTAGAAAGAGATGTACAGTAATAAAATGTTAAGCTGTGAATGTCATGAAAACCGAGTACCTATGATTTTCACTGTTGAATATGTGTTTTATTGTAAGAGGTAACATTATTTTCGTGAAAATAAAAAAGAAATTATTCAAACCGACACATTTCTATTTAATCCTTAGGCTAGTAAATGCGACCCAATGACCTTTTGCAGACATTGTAGATCTAGATCAGTTCGCGCAGGCTGACCTGGGCCGAAACTTTTCACTATTGGTCAAATATCTGTATGTCTAAGGACTAATCTATCTCATGATTAAGTCGGTTGTTAAAAAAAGTTGTTTTTATAGATTTATGTGACGTACAATTTATCATGGAGATACTTCCCTCCATGATAAATTGTTGTCTGTAAACCCTTTCAGTTTGGAAGTTGATAATATCACGCTCTTGCAACCACGCTCCATTGCAAGAGCGTGGTTCAAATATATGTTGGAGAAACAAGCAATTTATTACTCATCGTGTTTGTGAGTACTCGTCTCTTTGACCCTCTAGCAACCTATACCATGACTTTACGATACTGTTGCAGAAGGCTTTTGAAAACAGTTTAGAAAAAGCAGGAAACGCTGGTAATCAGTGATTCCTCCTTTCCCACGATGCTTTCTGACCTTTCGGAGACGAATTTCATCTTTTGAGTCATTCTAAATATGTCATCTGTAAATGCTTATAATTTGAGCCTAAAAGTTTAATGCCCCGCGTCGTAAATATACTACTCAACATTTGCTGGGGATCACCATCTAAAATTGAGCCGATATGTATGCTCGGCATGCATTTAGTATGTTTTTTTCAGTACGTAACATTGCCGCACTGAAGATATAAACTATCTAAGGAAATGAATATTTCTTAAGCAAAAATGTATTTATGTAACATATATTCCTGCATTGAAGAATCGAATTGATCCCTAGCAAATGTTGAGTGGTATAGTTATCATGGAGTATATAAAGGTTCATTTAACCCATTACCACACAGTCTCTACTTTTGACGACCCTGAAAAAGAGGCCTTTAGAAAACATTGTGGGAAAAGGAGAAAATGCTGGTAATCAGCATTTTCTCCTTTTCCCACAATGTTTTCTTCCATTCACAAAACAATTTTTAAATTTTCAGTCACTTTTATTTTGTCGTCTGCAAATGCTTTCAATTTGGACCAGTCTAATGAGTTCAACCTTTACCATGCAATCCCTGTTTTTTTACGACCCACAGGAAGAAACGTTCTGAAAACATTGTGAAACCGTCTGAAAACATTGTGGGAAAAGGTAACCAGCTTTTCTCCTTTTCCCACAATGCTTTCTACATTTCTGAAGTCAAGTTTCAATGTGTGAGTCGCGTTTAATTTGTCGACTGCAGATGTTTTCAATTCGGACAAGTCTAAAATTTTGTCGTTTGGTAAAGAGTTAATTGAAGGATTCGATTTCTATATCCCATGGGAAACTTCTACATAGTTTTGGCCTCTTTCAGCGTTTACCAGACGACAAAATTTTAGCCTTATTCAAATTTGAAACATTTGCAGACGACATATTAAATAGTATTTATAACATGAAATCTGTCATCTGAAATCAAAGGAGGGAAATCATTGTGGCAAAAAGAGCAAATGCTGTTTACGGGCATTTTCTCCGTTTCCCACATTCTTTTTCCAGTAGGCTTCTCCCTCAAGTTTAAACGGCGAGACTTTGTTCTCTTCAACTTCAAAGCATTTGAAAAACGACAAAATGATTGTGCCTCAAAAGTTGAAACGTAGAAAAATCTTTGTTTCCGCAAGCGTCGTCTTTGGATTGCTTGATCGTCTTGATCTTGAATCTGAATCGTACTCGATACATATTATCATGATTTTTTTTTTCAAAAATCGTTTTCTATGTAATGAAGTATTAAGAGTAGTTCTGCACTTTATCCCTCAACATTTTTCATTCATTTTTCAGATGTGCAGTACGTGTAACAGGATAATTACGGCAGATTCACCCGGACTGTCCCACGGGGAGTACCACTGGCACGCATGCCCACACTGTTTTAGTTGTCATGAATGTGGCAAGAATCTCATCAATCACCAATTCTTGTTGAAGGAAGGGAGATTATTCTGTAGTACTGAATGTAGACATTTATATATTACCTCCCCTAAACATTGTGTCAACCACACTCACTAACTTCACAATTATTATCACGGCCATCTTCGCAAGCCAAGGGTGACGATCCACTACGCTGCTCTACCCTTGGCGGATCGAGCTTGATTTCGACGTTCTTCCGATACGCATTTTCATTGCTTGCAGCTAACTTTAACTGCACGAAATCAAATCGCTCGTAGCATTTCTTCTTTGATTGAAATAGAACAAGGTCGCGACCTTTCGGATGAAGGTAAACATGAATAGCTCCGTTAATGTGTGCAGGATCTGTAATGATTTATTACCGAAAAAGACATCAACAAACAATATTTACAGAAAGTGTCAGTGTGACCAATCATTTATCAGAGGTTTTAGGCTGTGTCCCAGCACCTGACTATGGAATGTCGAAATACGTTTGTGGTTATTGCTTCATGTTGAATTATTGTATTCGTAAGCAGTTTATAAAACGACATTTCATTGGCTATAAGAAATTTGATGTAAAGAGAGATAATAAGCAGCATCCAATGGGGGTGTATTGGGGGAATCTCGAAATCGGGCTCGATCCGCCAAGGTAAGATCCACGTACTGATCGTAACCTTGGCTTGCAAAGATGTATCACGGCAGATTGTAAAAATACAGTTTTCGCTCACATTATATTTTCAAGTACATTTATGTAACCCCTGTATACTAAAATGATGATTAAAACCTGACAGTTCACCTTTGATTAGTCGGATCTCTTGGAAATGTTACAGAAAATTTCATTATTATACGTACATTATCCCTGCTCTATGAAAAGGGGGCTCAATGTATTTGGGAAAAGTGTCGATCCAGGCCAGCCCGCGCATGCTAATTTCATTATTATGTATGAGCCCTCCTCTCTGAAAAAGGGGATTAATACATCGGCGAAAAGAATCGACTCAGGTCAGCCTGCACAGACCGCGCAGGCTGATCTGGGCCGAAACTTTTAGATGATAATCAATTCTGGGCATGTCGAAGGACTTGTGTACCTCATGATTTAATCAGTTTTTAGACAAAATGGTTTTTGTAGACCCACGATTATATGATGTCTTGACTGGTATTACGGATCACGGTGAAGCATTAACTCATTATCCCACAATCCCTTCATTTGACGACCCTGAGAAAAAATCCTTTAGAAAACATTATAGGAAAAGGAGAAAATGCTGGTAACCAGCATTTTCTCCTTTTCCCACAATGTTTTCTATCCTTCACAAAACAAATTCAAATTTTCAGCCACTTTTATTTTGTCGTCTGCAAATGCTTTCGATTTGGACAAACCTAAAATAATGTCGTTTGGTAAAGAGTTAAGCTTTCTTTTCCCCAGAGCATGGCCCACATATCGTCGATTTACTTCCAAAACCTTGTAACTACAGCTTGTAACAAGCTGTAGTTACGAGGTTTTGGAAGTAAACCGACGATATGTAATATAATGACACTGCTCTAACAACATCTTATTTACTATCGATAAAAAAATTATAAGAAAGCCTTTATGGTGTACTGATTTTAAAAATATTGTGGAAGAAAAATGACAATTTTCTCCAACAAGCAAATTTTCCATTCCATTAATATCATGTAGATAATAATAAAAAAATCAACTAGTTTTTTCCTCATCTTAACGTGTAAACTAGTCAATGATATGCCAAATAGTTTGATAAAAAATATGATCGATTATCATTCGATGTCTCCAGACTTCAACATTGTCGTTCAAAAAAAAAGAAAAAGAAAATCTGCATGTAAACATTGGTCACCGTACATTGTCTATACACATTTTTCTAGGTAAAATTTGTAATATCATACCATGGTTTTCTTTTTATTAAAACCAAACGATGTAGAATTCTTATTGTTGTATTTCAAATTTAGACAGCGGGTAAATTGTTAGTGATGTGATATTGTGAACCAATGAAAGCTATCACATTTCCTGTATTACTTGCGGTTATTTGACTGCTGCAGTTTGATTTAAATGGCCTTAGTTACGTCCTTTGACGACAATATCCATCCCAAACTGATTTCTAAATATGGTCAACCCTTTACCACACGATCCCTACTTTTATCACGACCGTAGCAGACAATACTTATAAAAATGTTGTGGAAAAAGGAGAAAATGCTGGTGACCATCAAAAACAAGCGAAAAAACAAACACAGGAAAAATGTAAGTTTCTAAAAACGGGTTTTCAAACCGTGCCATTGATGAATCAGGGAAAGTAACTCCGTCAGACACTATTTGACGTGACATTTATGGTGTTAAAATTAAGTCTTGCGGCGATGATGAAAATATAAAATCCTATAATATTTGATAGGCAATTTTGCCCGTATATTTCTGTCGTAGATCTCTATACAACAACAACAACACAACATCAACATAAACAACAACAATTCAGCCATATTGCTTTGATGTCATTTAGTGACCATTTTTGTTTAATCATTTGCCAGTAATTTGGATTAATGCCGTGTCAGGGAACATGCTCACCGTAACATTTTCTGGTAACAACCCATGTCTAATCGTCTGGCCTTGGTGGTGGTCATCTCAGCCATGAAGACCATTTGGGCAATTTTGAAGCGACTTGTTTGGATGACTTTTAAATTTTAGTGATAGATTCTAGCAGCTCTGTGGATTATTTCCTCATTGTACACCCTCTTTTCCCAGGCCTTGTGTAACACAACCCCAGCGGCGTTTATATGTAGATAAGACTAAAATAAGCTTTGCAATACTATGCAGCCTTATCTAGGTCCACTTCTTTTCGACACACGGTTTTATGTCTAAATTTTATGCTACGTGCATCGTGCAAATGGTGAGATTCCACAAGAGCATCACGCTGACTTCTATTAGCCATTGGTTTTGGCAATCATGCTACAAAAAAAGAAGCTGTAGTATAAATTCAAACAAAAATATACAGCCAAACATAAGGTAAGCATCACCCGAACAAATTTAATCATATTTTTAGTAATGGATAACCTTTTATTTGGTATATTTTCAAGCTATGCACGGACCCACTAGACAAATAACAGGCTGCTTTATGAGCCAAATGAAAGGATGGCTACGAGAACACTTTCTGAAGCCCAGAAATGGCAAATTGTAGGCATGAGTAATGCTGGTCTTAGCACATGGGCTATTGCTGGTCAGTTTTGGTGGTGCTTAACTTATGTCCGACTGTATACAATCTAAATTTTTGTGGGTGTAGTCTCTGCCGCCCTCTTGAATTATACTATCATTGTGAATTGTGTTTGAGCCATGCTGCTCAAGAGGGCTTATTCCAATACCACACAATCCCTACTTTTGACGACTCTGAGAAAGAAGCAAATAAAAAACATTGTGGGAAAAGGAGAAAATGCTGGTAACCAGCATTTTCTCCATTTCACACAATGTTTTCTACCCTTCACAGAACAAATTTCAAATTTTCGGACACTTTTCTTTTGTCGTCTGCAAACGCTTTCAATTTGGACAAACCTAAAATATTGTCGTTTGGTAAAGAGTTAATGCATTACGATGATGCATTAAACGCCCTTTTGCCAGAGCGCAGTGAATCAACAAATTCAAAGCATTTACAGACGACAAAATTTTATATTGGTCCAAATTGAAAGCTGGGCTAAAATGATGTAAATTATCTTTGATGAGATACAAAACACTGTGAGAAAAGGAGAAAACACTGGTTACCAGGGTTTTCGTCTTTTCTCACAATGCTTTCATAACCCTTCCCAGGTTCGTCAACACCCGGGGTTTGTGTGAAAAAGACTTTAACTTATTACCAAACGACAATATTTGAGGCTTGTCCAGATCGAAAGCATTTGCAGACGTAAAAATAAAAGTGACTTATAATTTGAAATTTGTTTTGTGAAGGGTAGAAAACATTGTGGGAAAAGGAGAAAATGCTGGTTACCAGCATTTTCTCCTTTTCCCACGATGTTTTCTAAAGGCATCTTTCTCAGGGGCGTCAAAAGTAGGGATTGTATGGTAATGGGTTAAAAAACCGTTCTGTTATGTGTTACTTATGCTTGATAAAAGTGTGCCAAAAAACTGCACGCCCTCCAATGGGTTAAGCCTGAACAAACCGTGTTGTATCCCCATGGTGTCGTCGATGGGAGGATCCGTTTACCTATGACAAGGTGACCTACGTAGTATGACAAACTGATAACTTGGGATATTTGAACATAACACTATTGGAGTATCAGCTACATGCACAACACTTATTAAACATCTCAAGGACTTAAAAACTTCAGGTGTTGGTTTACCAGACGTCAAAATTTGAAGTTAGTTCATGATTGAATTCATTTGCAACTGACGAATTTGGTTTTATTTAATTGATGAAATATGTCTTTGGAGGCTAAGAAAACGTTGTGGTGAAAGGAGAAAATGTTGATTGCCAGATTTTTCTCATTTTTTTTCCACAATGTTTTCCAAAATCTGTATTTCCTCAGGGTCGTTGAGACGCTGGGTTGTTACCCTTCACCACGCAGTCACCTATCACATGTTAAACGATCCTGAGAAAGAAGCCTTTTGAAAACATTGTGGAAAAAGGAGAAAATGCTGGTATACAGGGAAGTTTCATCAGTTTAACGTCATCTGAATTGTCGTCTGCAAATGCTTTCAATTTGGGCAAGTCTATATTTTTTTGTGTGATAGACAGTTAAATGACTAAATATTGCAAGGTACTTCAGGTGTGAATTTTAGTTAAATCAGGGATATCTAGTGAGATTACTGTATATAATATCTATCTATTTCGTCATAAACACGGGAGGAACTTGTACCGTTACAAAAAAAGATGGCGCGAAGAATCGTTGCTGTGGCAATAGATGGAAGTGAAAACGCAAAATTTGCGTTTCAATGTAAGTATATATTTTTTGAGTTTCTTTAACCCTTTGCCAAATAGTCCCTGGTTTTTAGGAACCTGAGATAGAAGCCATTTAAAAACATTGTGGAAAAGGATAAAATGCTGGTAACCAGCATTTTCTCCTTTTCCTACTTTTCAATTTTTGAGATGCGTTTATTTGTCGTCTGCAAGTGCTTTCAAGATGAACTAATCTAAAAAGTTGGTAGTAAAGTCCAGTGTTTAAGTTCCGGCACACCGTTGCTTACTTAGTTTAGTATTGAGTATGTAACTGTACTTTACTACTTTACTAAAGGAATATCTTCACTATATTATTAATCAGCTAATCTGCAAATTTTACCTTGACCTGTTAACAGCGGTTTGAAACACTAGATCAATCTGCAAATTTTACCTTGGCCTGTTAACAGCGGTTTGAAACACTAGATCAATCTGCAAATTTTACCTTGGCCTGTTAACAGCGGTTTGAAACACTAGATCAATCTGCGAATTTTACCTTGGCCTGTTAACAGCGGTTTGAAACACTAGATCAATCTGCGAATTTTACCTTGGCCTGTTTACAGCGGTTTGAAACACTAGATTAAACTCCAAATTTTACCTTCGCCTGTTAACAGCGGCTGGAAACACTAGATTAAACAACAAATTTTACCTTGGCCTGTTTGAAACACTAGATAATCTAATCTGCAAATTTTACCTTGGCCGGTTAACAGCGGTTCGAAACATTGGATTAATCTGCAAATTTTACCTTGGCCCGTTAACAGCGGCTTGAAACACTAGATTAATCTGCAAATTTTACCTTGGCCCGTTAACAGCGGTTTGAAACACTAGATTAAACTGCAAATTTGTCCTTGGCCTGTTAACAGCGGCTTGAAATGCTAGATTAATCTGCCGCTTTTACCTTTGCCTTTTAATAGCGGTTCGAAACACTAGCTAAAACTGCAAATTTTACCTTGGCCTGTTAACAGCGGCTTGAAACAGCACATAAGTTAACCCTTTACCAAACAATCCCTGGTTTGTACGACCCTGAGATAGAAGCCTTTCGAAAACATTGTGGGAAAAGGAGAAAATGCTGGTAATCAGAATTTCCTCCTTTTCCCACAATCTTTTCTACGCTTTTCAAATTAAATTTCAATTTTTTGTTCACATTCATTTTGTCGTCTGCTTATGCTTTCAATTTAGACTGGTCTAAATTTTGTCGTTTGGTAAAGAATTACAGACCAAAGCTAACATATCTTTTCCCCATCAAATACGTTTAAGTGCGATTGATGATAATGTTGTTGATGATGATGCAACAGTGTATTTTTAAGTGATGTTGAATGTCAACAGACTTCTGTCTCAAACATAAATTATCACTCATGATAAAATTTAGGTGTCCGAAAATGATATAGGAAAGATATCCTAATTTGTTCAGTGTCGAAAGGTATGTCACAAAATACTTGAGAGTCTACAAAGATCAGACAGAACGTTGTGTGCATTCTGATCTTAATCTGCACTGTCCAATAAACCAGTGAAATTGTTCCTTGACGAGGAAAGGGCTGACCGGATAAACGAATTCCAGTGAGATAAATACGGTCATAGAAGTCATATTTGTGTTGGTCAGGTCTTTATGCCATTATCTACGTGTTAATCCTTTGCTGCCAAGTACGACTCACTGACCTTTTGCGGACAGTATAGATCAAGATCAGACTGCACAGAACGTGCAGTCTGATCTTGGATCTATACTGCCCGATAAGGACATATAGTCACTTAAAAGATACCTGTGAAATAGCAAAATTTGGAGTTTTAAACTATAGGCTTGAAAGTTTCAATTCATTTATTTAGCAGAATAAGGGTTAAGATTGTCTTTATCTTTGAAGAGAGCATTCCGAAAATCCTCTTAAGTCTTTACCAGAAGAGAGAAAAAAAAAAACGGTTTTGCCAAATCGAAGGCATTTGCAGACGACAAATTAAAGGTGGCTGATTGGATTTGTCTTTAAAAGGTTAGAAAGCAATGTGGTTAAGAGTCTGAATTCTTCTTACCAGCAGTTTTTCCTTTTTACAGCAATGTTTTCACTAGCTTTCTTCCTCGTAGTCGTTAAACGTCGGTATTTTGTGGTGAATGGTAACTAATGTATCATACCACTGCTAAAAAATGAGAGAAATGAGAAATGTTATATAGGGGATTCGTATTTTTACTGGGAACAGGAGCGCATATCTATCTGTGTACAGGCCTTTACCCTGTTTTCCCTGTTCTCCACACAGCGGTGTATAAGATTAAGAAACAAAGGACTGAAGTTCCTGAGAAGCAGATTTGTGCTCGTTTATGATCAATACAGGACTTTAAAAGTAATAATACTGCAGAATGAAAAGGTACTCGAATTTGTGTAATCTTTTACATACTTCCTATCCTAGGAAATATCTGCTGTAGTTTGTTCTTAAGTATTGTCTTTTAAATTTTTTCGGGATGAAAAAAAAAGATGTTTATGTGATATTTTGCGAATTATGAAAAAAAATTGTCTGCGGTATCTTTTTTAAACCGTAAAGCTATATGCATCACAACATTCGTTTTTTCTGTTAAGAAATATATATCTCATTTCGATGATTATCTATTAATTTATCATCATCTATAATTGTTTAACTCCACACTCATTTACTTTATAATCTTTGGTTTCCCATATAGAGAAAAATGTCAGGTAAATATTATAACAATTGAAATGGTTCTGAGCAATTTCTAAATCATAACAGTAACAAAAGGGTACATCTTTCTAATGTTAATTTTCATTTATGTGTTTTAAGCTTTTCTTTCATAATATTGCTTCTATGACTTACAACTATTTTCTCCTAGGTCCGAAAACAAAAATAGGAAATAATATAACTATAAAGATTTTAATAAAACATTCTTTTAGGCATTTTGTTGTAAACGTAAAATCAACATAAGCACAAGTCAGTGGTATCCTGGCTACCTACATATTTTTGAGATCCAAGTAACAAATATTTTAAATCTTCTATTTCCGTTTTAAGCTTTTAAATCCTAGAGTTACACTGAGCCCAATACACCTTTGAGTGGTAAGTGTAAGTAGAGATCAGGCTATCCAAACAGTTTAATCTAATCCTTGATCCACAACATCGGATAGTGCTGTTATTTTTTGGCGAAAAGAGGTTTGAAACTAGGGATTTGCGATTGGCTTTTATTTTAATTGTTAGGCAGTTTAACATTTTATCACACAATCCCACACTTAAACATCCTGTGGGAGAAAGCCTATGAAGAATTTTCGGACAAAAAATATGTTGGTAAAAATTATTTTCTCCATTTCCTACTATATTTTCTACCCTATCAGAAAGCTTTGAGTAGCTCGTTCATACCAATTTTGAATCTGTTTTCTCCATATGTCTTGACTTACGAAAGTTTTAAGATTTAAGACTTGTACAATCTTAACCCGGTGAGTCTCTTTATCTAAAAGAAGTATAATTGTATCTTATCTATTTTTAAAAACTTTTCTTCTTTCTTGGGTTGAGAAAAGATAAAATATTTATCGATGGATACTTCAAATAACAGATTACTGAAATCATACAAAATACATTAATTACAACGTTTTTTCTCTATGAAATAGACTAAATTCTCGTACGTTACTTCAACATGTGCGCCATTTTTCCTAATCGTTGAAAGGTAGTTTAGCACTTTGGCTGCCGAGCGCGACTCAGGGATCTTTTGTGCACAGTGTAGATTAACATCACAATGTGCAGTCTGATCTTGGATATACACTGTTCGATAAAGTGATATTTTTCCTCCAACAATTAACTTTAAAATAGCAATCTTTGAGTTATTACTTTCGGCTGTAAAGTTTTAAGAACTAGTAAACTATTAATCAGGTTATGGTTAAAACTATTCTTTGGCAGCTACTGGAGAAATGTAATGCAATGTTTAAAATCAAGCTAGGTACTAAAAAAAGATGGTTCAAGATTAATCTGGTCGGGCAGCTGTGGGGGAAAGACAGATAATCGCACTATTTTGATTTGAAGTTTCAAGTCTCTGAAGCCAGACATTATGGGTCTGTCTTTATCTTACACGATATCAAAAAAAGAAAACTTGTATTTTGACGGACCCTGAAGAGGACTATTTAAGCTATTGTTGCAAAAAGAAAAAAAAATACTGGTATTCAGCATTTCTCAAAATTTTCAACCTTTTCAAAGATAATTACTTGTCATAGGCCAACAATTTCAAAATAGATAGAGTGCAAGAACTGAGGGCGTAATTACAAAAAAAATGTAAATTTCATCTTTAGTCTAATTTTACATTTAAAAAAAATACAACACTTCCGACAGGCTAAACCAAATCGACTGGCTAAACCATTTCGTTGAGCCTATCAGAAAGCATATTACTGTTATATTTAGAGACTGTTCGAGAACAAGACTAGGGCTCGTATTCTCCAATTATTCTTGAGAATATTCTTAGTCTTATTCTCGAAGGCTTTCTAAATTTGTAAGTAACGACTGATTTAGTCAATCAGAAGTTGTTTTACTTACAGATGTAGAAAATTCTGGAGAATAAGACAAACAACGTTCTTAAGAATACGAGCCCTAGGAGTGTTCTTTAGGGTTGATGGTAAATACGGGCACGGATTTTTTTCACTTTTTTTTCAATACCCATTTTCCATTGTTTTTCACCCCCTTTTAGCCAAATGAGGTAACTTTCCATCTTTTCACAGATTATGTAGACAACGTTCATAAAGAAGGTGACAAAGTATATCTCATACACAGTGCAGAAATGAAGAATGTTCTACACTCGACACCCTGGTACAACGGTAAGTATATGGCACATTCATCAGCATTGTCCAAACAGAAACTCGGCAGTGAGACACTTCCAAACGCATTTTTGGAGGTAAAAAGAGTTAAGTTTGGGGAAAGTCAGACGATTCAAGATTTCGTGGGTAAGAAGTCTGGAGTAACTAGTTTAGCCACGCCTTTCAGCTTCAGCCACTGTGACTTGTGCCGTGTCATCTGTCACTGTTTTATCTCAAATCGTATTATCTTGTTAATACAGCATTGAAAGCAGATATAAAAGATTAAGATATAAGACATTGTACTCTCATTACAACTGCGTTGAAAAAAAAATCAGTATATCGACTTTTTCGAAGTCAGGATCCGTGATTTTGGACCTGTTATCCCAACACAAACAAAAACATAAAATGATAGTTAAAAGTTTATTTAGTGAGACCTTTACATGTAAGTAAAAAAAAAAAACGAAAGCGATAAAGTAACTAAAACATTTGTTTTACTTGTCTAAAAATGTTATTTTGATTTTGATCTGGTCTTTTTACTGGATAACAAAATTTTAGCCAAGTACTTGTTGAAACCATTTAAAGAAGACAAATCACAAGTGGCGTGAAAAGTTATGATACTGCGAAATGAGACACAAGAAAAAAATCGTTTCATAATTTACAACCAAAAAACCATCCTCGTATGCATTTTGAAATTGCTACTCAAACGACGAAAGTTTGATAATTTGCATTTAAAAAAAATAAGTATCCTGTATCACTGTCGGTAGCTGCGTGCTTAACGCTTTCCCAAACGACAAATTTTAGACTCTTCGAAACTGAAAGAGTTTGCAGACGACAATTTCGAATTCGACGAAAATGGCAGAAAGTTCTTCAAATAGGTAGAAAACACTGTGGGAAAAGGAGAAATTGCTCGTTATGAGCAATTTCTCCTTTTCCCACAGTGTTTTCAAAAGGCTTGTATTGCAAAACATGTAAAAAACAAGGGCTTGTTTGAGAAAGGGTTAATCACATATTTATGGTTCATTTAATCCTTACGCTGCTAAGCGCTACCCACTGTCCTTTTGCGGACGGTGTAGATCAAGATCAGATTGCACAGAACGTGCAGTCTGATCTCTGATCTACAATGTCCACTACTCTTATCTGGATTATGACTAAACTGTCTCTTGATCTATCACCGAAACTGTAAATGTAGCCTTGAGGAAATGCAATTTATTTATTCAGTAATAAAAAAGATATGACTTTAAAAGACAAAAAATACGTGTTAACAGTATCATCTTATCCCACAGTATTTTGTTTAAGGATGTATATGACAATTTTTTCTAAAAGACACAATTTTTATTAAACTTTGCACATACAAAGCTCATCATATCTCTAGGAGATTACAGTAAAAAAGATCCCTTCTCATGTCAGAGAAATTTGCCATTGAAAAAAGTATATACAGTGTCAAAGTTCAGGTTATATTGGATTTAAAGTGTTTCCTTTCATGGTCAATTAAACAGGAAAATTACAGGCAAAATATACAAATATACATCATTTTAATGAAAACTCATAATTTTTTGCACAAAAAAATATATGTATGAAAGCCTGGTTTGAGCATGATAAATGTAAAACTATGCATGTTATATATAGACCTTTGAGTTAAAAAGGGAGATAATTTGATCGAATTAAGTGTTGATCTTAAAAATACATACTTTCTGAAGGACAGATTTAAAAAAAAAATCAACGGTGTTAAG
The DNA here is from genome assembly GCA_943736015.1 of Tridacna crocea. Lineage (NCBI taxonomy): Eukaryota > Metazoa > Mollusca > Bivalvia > Cardiida > Cardiidae > Tridacna > Tridacna crocea. The sequence continues at coordinate 26,396,593 of OX031062.1, forward strand.
ACTTTTTAATTCTAAACAATAAGAAAATATAAAAATGGCAACTGTCCGTACTTATTTTAATAAGAAAACAAGCTTGAGGTCAATCTGGAAGTTATTTTTTCAAGGAAAAAATAGGATAAAAGCTCAGCAGACATGTTGGGAAAGGGAAAGATTTCTCAATAAGAGTGATTTCTCCTTTTCAAACAATAGTTTTCAAAGCGGAAACAGCTATATTTCCACAGATTTAAATTTTCTTCCTTTATTTTCTTGTTAGGTGTGTAACGCCGTGTCAGCAGCGTTTTAATCATTTCTCGGTGACAGTTCAAAGATCCAACTTTTTCTTCACAAATACTTTCCAAAGAAAATGCTACTTGTTTCAGTCCGCCAAAATGAATGAATATTGTTATCATTATGTGCAAAAAAATGCATATGTGTACTTTTGATTCAACATCCACGAAAAAAAAAAGAATACATGCGCAGTGGTATTCGTGCCAACATTTATCATATACGTCTTTAATTTATTCAGATAAGGTATCCTCAAAGATCACATATTTTGACATTTCTGCGGGAAGGTTTGAAAAAAAAATGTGGAAAAACAGAAAATGATTGTAATCAACTGATTCTCCTTTTCCGCAGTTTATTTCCCGTCACAGAACCTACTTTTATTTCTATTTGCAAACATTTTTGATATGGACCATTCTCATGGTAACAAGTTAATGTACAATAACAAGGCTTTACATTTCAGCCGAGTACCCCTTCGACAAGGAAGCGTTTTCAAAGGTTGTGGAAGAAGAAAAGGGCAAACTTCGTCGTAGATTGGAGGGCTTTGGTGAGCTGTTGAAAAAAGCCGGTGTAGGTTTAACCATTTATAATACAACCCTGAATTTCCAGGGCCCTAGCAGTGAAGTCTTTGTGAGAAAAGATTTTGAGAAAAAAAGGAAATGATACAGACCAATATTTAGTCCTTTCCCACACTTTTCTGTGTTAACTCATTACCAAACGACAATATCATAGGTTTGTCCAAATCGAAGGCACTTGCAGACGACAAAATCAGGTATTGTCAACGGCTACGTCGTTGTCATGCAAAAACTTTTACATTTTACAATATTTCTTCCATTACTGAAGATATTTACCTCGACATCTGACTGGTTCTTGACTCTCTTTAGGAGAACCCATACAGCATAGGCAGGTAACCATCATTTTTTTGACAAAGTTATGTCCCTTTTTCGAGTCAGAATTTTCACTGAAAATTTATTATATTTCTGATAGTAACTGCAGCCAATCGTTGGCACCGTAATGAGATGCTCTTGTTTAACTTCTTATAGTAATTTAAATAATTTAAGTTAGCCTTGCTCTGTAAAAAGGGGCTAAATGCATCTTCGAAAAGTATCGACTCAGGTCAGCCTGTGCAGTCTGCGCAGGCTGACCTGAGCCGAAACTTTTCGTTATCGGTCAATATTCTGTATGGCCAAAGCCCAGTCTGCCTCATGATTAAGTTGACTGTTGAGGAGAATTTTCTATAATGGATCCATGGGTATGTGATTGCTTGCTTTGTATCATACATCGCAGGTATGCATTAAACCCCCTTTTTTCAGAGCACGATCCAAGTATATTTCATTTTTTTCAGATTGATGGTACGGTTAAAAGTCTATCTGCACAGTCCCCTGGGGAAGGGATTTGCAAGGCAGCAGATGAGATAGAGGCCAACCTGATTGTTGTTGGTACACGTGGCCTTGGTACGGTTCGCCGTACTTTTATGGGCAGTGTTAGTGACTTCGTGCTTCATCATGCGAATGTTCCTGTTCTTGTCTGCAGAATGGACAAGTGAATGGTTCACGTGGTATGAGATGAATCACGTGACACGATATGGTCATGAAGCACATTGCTATCGCCAGACGTTTGTTTCATTTCTTTTATAACTTATATTGTAGCATTAATAACCATAACATTAAATCCACCGAAATATAAATAAACGAGAAGCTTGACCTTGTTCTTTTCATCAAGAAATTGAGTTCGAACCTCAATCAAACAATCTTTTTGAGATAAGATGATCGTCCTTGGACACTTCTGATTCTGGTCAAGCCACTGTCACAAAGAAAGGTGCTGAAAACACACCCCATTGAGCGGGTTAGTGCTTGCCTCCCTTTGATAAGTAAGTCTGCTGATAAATATATATATATATATACCTACTTAGGCATGCAACCAGTGGTATATGTTGTGTGATCTTAATCAAAGCTATGCACAAAAAAGCCAGTGATCTCGCCAATGGAATGTATATAATCAACTCTTTACCAAACGACAAAATTCAAGACTTGTCCAGAACGTGCAGTCTGGGCCCGTATTCACCAACTATTCTTAAGAACGTTTTTTGTTTTATTCTTCATATTTTTTTACATTTGTAAGTAACACAACTACTAATTAGCTTCACCGAACGGTGTAGCCAATCAAAAGTTGTGTTACTTACAAATTTAGAAAACCTTGGAGAATAAAACTAAGAATATTCTCAAGAATGGTTGGTGAATACGGGCCCTGATCTTTGATCGGCACTGTCCTGTTACGAGATGTTATTCTCCAAAAAATGACGTTGAAATAACAATATTAAAGAAATAATCTTCTTTCTATCGTGATTTATTGTTCAATAAACCACAGTTGTGAGTTATACGGCACAATAAATAAATCAAGAGGGCGATAGCCCGATAGGTTTATTCATTGCGCCTCACAACTCACAACGTGATTTATTGAACGGTAAACCACGATAGAAAAAAAATGTTATTTCTATTCTAACATGACCAACTCTTAATGAAAGACAAATTCAAACATAGAGTAAAATCGCGGATGCACATTATATTTCATTTAATAACTTACTTACAGAATGATGTTACTCTACATAGACTTTATCACGCTTTCGTTGCACTGTGTTTATAGAGCCGAATTCACGTGTCATGTTAAAATTGTGTTTTTACGATCGAATTGAAAATTTCATTTTAATCAATTAGCAGGAAAAGGTAAGAAAGTTAACGAAGAAATCTTAACAGTCCTTTGTCTTTTCTAAAGTGTAGTAATAATAGCTTGAATTATGCTCAAATATTAAAACTAAGAGTTACACGTTTTAACAACGGCAAAAACACAGATATGTTTTTCCCCTTGTTAGATTCTGAGGAATTGTTTTATAGCAAACAAACCAATATCCGCTTACCTTGCCACTCAACCTAACCAAGTCTATCTATTATCACAATCTTGGACACGGTACGGAATCAATCCAGACACCCTCGATTCAGTAGTACTTTTCAACCAAACAGATTCATCTTAAATCTCCTATATATTGCCAAAGCTGTTGCATTCGTCTTAGTTTGGGAACCAAAGAGAGGGTAAAAGAGAAGCATGTTCAATCTAACAAAAAAAGGACTTTAAGATTTTTTTTTCTAGTTCTCCGTTTCCTAATTCCAACGCAATGCCACTGTGAGTTCAATAATGAATGTTCAATTATTGGATTTTGAAGACCATGATTCGTATTTTGCACAAAGATAATCCCCAAGGAAATAAACCCATTTAAACTCAATTTTTCTCAAACAAATGAGTTTTTAAATGGCACTCAGATACATAAATGGAAATGAAATAGAAAAAATACTTGCATTATGCCATCGTTCGTTGAAATACTTCTTTTTAATTGAAAATATGTTCACTCCCTCATAGCCCTCTATTGGTCCACTGATATACACAAAATTTGTCTACTGACCGCTTTGGTTCCGAGCTTGTTCTTTCCAATATTTGCACGCTACACCATTTCATTTTGCATGAATATTTACAGTTCGAAAAAATATGTTGAGAAAAAGATCCTGACGGCCAGAGATATCCCAAAGTCATAGTTTTCAGGTCTAAACCTAATTTAATTCGATATATTTAAATGGTTTCTCTTTCTAATTAAAATACACCCTACCGTCTGGAGACGTTACTCCTGACTAATCCTGAATGATCAAAGGGAGAACATCAATACACATATAATGCAAGTTTTTTTGCACTAGTACTCTCCCTTTGACAAAAAAGAAAAAAGAAAGATTTATTGATTTGCTTTGGAGATTGATTTTCAAATTAATATTTGAATTATATTTCTCTCTTCTTTTCAAATTATTAATTCCACACAACGCCTTTCTTGACAAATGCCACATCAGCGTTTTCAACGATTTGATCAAATACGAGATTTAATACGAGGAGGAGCTTTTCAAGGGTTGATTACCCTTTGTCCCTTGCAATGCGCTCTCAGCCGGAAGCTGAGAAGATCATTACATTTACTGGCTTGTCTGTTGTTGTGCTACCTAAGATCCTTGATTCCAAGAAGAAGCTTTACTTTTGCAATATTCACACAGCTTTAAAAGTACAAGTTCAAGATTCAGATGCTACCATGACCTTTTGCGGACAGTGTGGATCAAGGTCAGATTGCACAGAACGTACAGCTTGATCTTGGATATATACTGTCCGATATGGAGATCTTATTCCTTAAAACATAACTTTGAAAAAAGCGATATTTGGATTTTTATAATCGAATTAAAAATTAGCTTTTAGTTATCTAGCAGGTTAACGGCTAGGATTCTGATACGTTACGTTCTATCACAGCAAACAGATTTTTCGTCTAACAGGGGTCAACTTTTGAAAAGAATGTCAAACGGGCAATCAAAATCGCCTGTTGGAATCTTTTCTCATTTGTGACCCATCACGCAAAAAGGGACCTTCTGGGAATTCTGCTGATCAATTTTGATTAAATCGGATCAACGATAGTGCAGGTCAGTTTAAGTTAATAATTCCAAAAAAGATTGTATAACAAAGTAGAATCAACACTTTTCTTACAGAAAATGTCATTAAAGCGAAAAGTATAGACCCTGGTCAGATTGCGCAATTTACGCAGTCTGACCAGGGTTGACACTTTTCGCAGTTCCCAGAAGGTCCACTTTTGCGTGATGGGTCACATTTACAAGAGCCGAACTCTGACGAACGGGGATTTAACTCTTTACCACATGAGAAAATTTTAGACTGGTCCAAATTGAAAGCAGTTACAGACAACAAACTAAAGTTGATTGAGAAATTGAAATTTGGTCTGGGAGGGGTAGAAAACACTGTGGGAAAAGGAGAAAATGCTGGTTACCAGCATTTTCTCCTTTTTCACCAGTGTTTCCAAAAAGTTTCTTTCTCGGGAGTGTCAAAAATAGGGATTGTGTGCTAATGGGTTTATGGAACTTCATGATGCGGTACACAGAGCACGTTATCGCATAGTTACGGTTCCAGAGAATCTACCTTGTATTGCAACGAACTGTCTCATGAGGTCACTTGGCACCTTGACATGTAGAAAATGGACCAAAAGCAAGAAGATTCCACACAGATCAGCCTGCGGCAAAAAGTAAACTTCTCCATTTGTCAAATTTGAGCGTTCTTCTAATCTCGACTAACTTTATAGTTTGAACCAAACTACCAGACTGCAATTACTGTGAACTATGATACTAAGGACAGGGCTCTCTAGCCTGGCATTCAGGCCCTGAATTTAAGTCTTTCTAATGAACAAGGTACACAACTACATCAAACTCACAGAAATATGTGTTGTTACTTGCCCTTCTTCTGAAATAATCAGAGATTTAGAAGATTGAGAACACAGAGTATTTCTTTTACAGCTTTACTTGATTATTTTGCTTTAATGAAACTGCTCTATTCAACGGATTGATACTAGTCTAAGGTTCCCCTGAAGGGATTCGTTTAACATCGCTTTTCATCGTACAGGTTCGGCTTGCAGTCCGGTTATCGGTGATTGATACGGGGAACCAGCATCTATCGGCCGATTGATTACGGATTATTCGAGTCTTAGACGAATCCGTACGTTTTTTTTTTTCGGCGATGAAAGGCGTTGTTACAGAACCTGTATTAGCTTGCGCTATCCTTAATTCTTTACCAAATGACAAAATTTTAGACTGGTTGAAATTGAAAGCACTTGCAGGCGACAAAATAAATGTGACTAAAGAATCGAATTTGTTTTGGTAAGGGAAGAAAAACCATGTGGGAAAAGGAGAAAATGCTATTTACCAAAAGGCTTCTTTCACATGGGTGTTAAAAGTCAGGATTGTGTGGTAAAGGGTTAATTTAGACAGCTCATACGGCTTTCGAAGTTGTCCGGAATGCGACACTATTGCTTCCTCAAAGAGTGTCCTTGACAACAACTTCCTTAACCTTGACCTTCTTATCAGTTTATCTCCACATAATTTTGTGAGGAGTATATATATATCTATGACCTGCAACATGCCAAAAGGGGCATTCGGACATTTCCGTAAGCTCGTCGTCTCGAATCAGTCTGCGCAGTCCGTGCAGGCTAAACGACTCTTTCCGTTTTTTTTATGTAATTTTCTGATTCGCGCAAGTCTTCTTGAAGGACAAAATCTAATGTCGCACGGTGCCGTAACGGATTAGCCTGCGCAGACTTTGAACAACGATCCAAGACGACACTTTACGGAAATGACCGAATGCCCCTTTTTTGCCTGTTGCAAGCCATTTTAAGTTTCTTTCAGCCCTTTTACCAAATCTTCTCCGCTTTAAGGAAGGAAACTATTGAACTCACTGTGGAAAAATGAGAAAAAAATGGAAGTAATGAACATTTTTTTCCCTTTCTCACCTTGTTTTCTACCCTTTAAAAGACAAATTTGTCTTTTTTTTTTGTTGGTCTTGTGCAGTGCCTTCAGTATGGACCAGTCTAAGAATTTTGGCACCTGATAAAAAGAGTTAAGACTATAAATACAAATAGGACCTTAGATAAGGCGGATTGTTCGGTTCTAAACTGCCGTTGGAGCATTCAACATTGGACCTTGTGAAAGGTAGGCTTTAATTAAGAATTTTCAATAACCTTTATGGACTTTTAACCCTTAGGCTGCTAAGCAAGACACACTGACCATTTGCGGACAGTGTAGATCAAGATCAGACTGCACAGAACGTGCAGTCTGATCTTGGATCTACGCTGTCCGATAAAGAGATATTTTTCTCCAAAACTTAAGTTTTAAAATGGCATTATTGGGATTTTTCTATTGGCCTAAACCTTTACCAGACGACAAAATTTTAGCCCCATCCAAATTGAAAGCACTTGCAGACGACAATTTTAATGTGGCTCAAACGGTGCAATTGTTTAGTGATATGGAAGAAAACGTTGTGGGAAAAAGAGAAAAATGCTGGTTACTAAATCGTCAGGAACTATTTTCAATAATAATTATTATTATGGACTATTCAGTAAAGAAGCCCTTCGTGGCTTCGTGGCTTGGATGTCGGATTTGTTGTCAATACAATCAGAATTTATCAATGTCCTTCGCCGCTGATTATGTGGGAATGTTCTTTGGCAAGGCACTTGCCACTTTTTGATGAATGCATGGCTGTTTCGACGTCACAGTTTGGTTCCCAAACGCATCGGCCGAGGGTCTGGATGGAGGGGGTAGGGGGACGTAAACGGTGTTGTGAGCAACTTCTTTTCAGTTTACTTTTTAACCCATTTTCCGCACAATTCCTACTTTTGACGACCCTGAGAAAGAAGCCTTTAGAAAACATTGTGATAACCAGCATTTTCCCCTTTTCCCACAATATTTTTACCCTTCACAAAACAATTCCAATTTTTAGTCACTTATCTTGTGGTCTGCAAGGCAAGTGCTTTCTATTTTATCAAAAAACCTAAAATTTTGTCGTTTGGTAATAAGTTAAATGCATATTCAATTTTATTTCTGCCAAGCAATCTATCTTTTATGTATGAATGGATTTTCCTTATTTTTTATTACCATTTTACTTATTTATTTATTTATTTATTTATCTTTTTTTTATTTTCAAAACCAAAGCCGAATCTCAGCGATGTGGAAACTCTTGACTTTGTTGCTCGGGATAACCCTACAGTCATATTTTACAGAAGGTATCTCTTGGTTCGGTTACTATACTCGGCAATCCGAGTTCGTACTTTACACCTATTTCCTTCCAAAAAACTCATTTGGGAAGTAGTAAAATATCTGAATAGTGAAATCATTCGTTTTTTAATCATCCAATCAGAAATTGCATACCTTTGCAAATTATAAAAATCTTAAGATAAGAATTAAAATGCAATTCAGACTGGTTGTTAAATAAGGAAAAGGTAGATTTTTTTTATCTCTTTTGTTCTATATAATGTGTTAGACTTGATAAAACGGAAAATATTTTGGGATTTAAAATAACCACTTTATTTCACTGACTACTTCATGAAACATTGTGCAGCAGACGATTCTAAAAGCGCCCTTGTTTAACCCTTTACCAAATGACAAAATTTTAGACTGGTCCAAATTGAAAGCATTTGCAGACGACAAAATAAACGTAACTCCAAAATAGAAAATTGTTTCCAGCATGGTAGAAAACATTGTTGGAAAAGGAGAATATGCTGCTTACAAGCATTTTCTCCTTTTTCCACAATGTTTTCTGAAGGCTTCTTTCTCGGGTTCATCAAAAGTAGAGATTGTGTAGTAATGGGTTAATCTACACTGTCTGCAAAAGGTAAGTGAGTCCCGCTTGGCAGTTGAAGAGTTAATATATTACACTCGTATTTAGGGGCAACACAACGAAGAGTATGTTACTATAGCGGATGGGCAATGTACAGACATGCGCCTTACAACCTCATGCCAGCAGACATCGATCCCAGACTGTGTACCCATCTGTTGTTTGCTTTTGCCACTCTTAATCACAATGGAACCAGTCTGATAGCTGAAGATCCAAACGAACTTCCTCTGTAAGTATCACGTGATGTAATCATCTATGGTAGCATTTTCTCCCGCTAGATGGCATTCTACAAATACACATCTATCTAATATAGGAATTTTAGGTACAGAACCGGACTTCCTTTCAAAACGACAATCGTTACTGTGAATTTCGGAACGAAATATACTTTTACTCAATAAAACGCTAACTTGTGCGATTCATTTCGCTATGGTCAGGTTACATTTAACCTATGCACCGTAAAATCAACAAGGAAGAACATTAAGAAAATTGTTGTATTATCTCCCATTATAGTTATCGCCCTTTCACCAACTTAAAGAAGGAGAATCCAAAACTGAAAACAATGATAGCTGTTGGAGGATGGACCATGGGATCTAAACTGTTTATCAAACTGGTATCGTCTGAAGACAACATGAATTTATTTGCCACAAGCACGGTGAAGTTTTTACGTGACCATAATTTTGACGGTCTTGACATTGACTGGGAATACCCCGCAGCACGTGGCAGCCGGCCGCATGATAAACAGCGATTTGGTCGGCTTTTGGATGTGAGTAATGTTGTTTTACTCTCCTGTAGTCTTTTGTTATACCTGGGCCTATATTCACCAACCATTCTTGAGAATATTCCTAGTCTTATCCTCCAAGGTTTTCTAAATTTGTAAGTAAAACAACTTCTGATTGGCTAAACCATTCGGTTTAGCCAATAAGAAGTTCTGTTACAAACAAGTGTAGAAATTCTGGAGAATAAGATAAAGAACGTTCTTAAGAATGGTTGGTGAATATTGGGCCTGGTTTTGGCTTAATTTTAAGAAGGTATAACCTACTTGTATCAATTCGATAAATACACTAGTCTACAACCGGTAAAAAGAGTGAACTTTCGCCCCTAACTGAAATTATTAGAACTAATGCAAGTTTCTATGCCCATATTTTTTTCAGTTTTTATTTAGGTTAAAACCACAATCCATTTTCTAGGAAGATAAACTTCTGGAACTGGCTTTCGTGAAACTGTATTTCAATGATAGAGAAAGAAAATAGACATAAAGATTTTTTTTTTTTCATTTCCAAATGCAGATATTATGAAACACTCTGTATGTCTTCAACGGCCTTTCTCAAAGGGTCTTAACCCTTCTCCTGCTAAATAAATCAAATTAAACTTTTCGGGCCAATATTATAAACCCAAACGATGCTATTTCAAGTATATTTTTTTAAGAAAAATATCTTTTTATCGGACAGCGTAGATCCAAGATCAGACTGCACATTCTGTGCAGTCTGATCTTGATCTACGTTGTCCGCAAAAGGTCAGCTAGTCGCGATAGGCAGCTTAAGGGTTAAAACAGAGATCACTTAGTAACGGTTTAAATGAAGTAAACCCCAAAAATAACTGTTGCTTGACTATATGTAGCTTGTCCTCACAATACATTTCAGATTGTATCAGCAGCATTTGATGAAGAATCTCGCAACACCGGAAAAGAAAAGCTACTACTGTCCGTTGCCGTTGGTGTACATCCCCATCGAGTCACAGTATCTTATGATGTACCCGCAATAAATAGGTAGGTCTGTTTATGGAATTATAGTCATAAACTCTCTGCAGAGGACTTCTTGAACAGAGCTCCAATGAATATTTTGCTCCTTTTACCATACTGTTTTTATTTGTATTCGTGAATCAAACTTTGATTCCTGATTATTTAAATGCTACGATCCCTGTTTTATTTATTTTTTTGTCTGTGGTGGTAGTCGAAACACGAAATCCTGATTATTTTCATAAAACATGCCAGACCTTCTACAAATAAATCGGTTAAAGCTAGAACCACTATATGACACCTGCCTTGTAAATACAAAAAAAAAAGAGTTATAAAGAAGCCTGTTTTGGCCCTGTACCAAATAAACCAGCATTTTTTCTCTTTTTCCCACAATGTTTTCTACCTTTTTCAAATACAAATTTCATTGTTTAGACCAATTTCAGGTTTTCATTTGAAAATGCTTTTGACTTTGGATAAATCTGGTATTTTTGCCATCTTGTTAAGATATTTCAAGATCTGGTGGTTCCAACTGCTGGAAATATTTAGTACAATACAGGAGACGAAATGATTGAGTCTCCTATAGGTGATGTTTTGCTTCTTGAAGAAAAGCCCATTTTTTTTAAAAAAAAAAGCATTATGGAATAGTTTGTTTCATGTATTCATGGATCAAAACCTTCATTTATATGGAGCATATACATATTTTATACCTGGTTTTTCCTACAGAAACGTGGACTTCATCAATCTCATGATGTACGACTTTCACGGAAGCTGGGATACAGTGGTCAATGTTCACAGCGCCCTCTTCAGCGACAATGATCTAAGTGTGGTAAGATGTTCTCCACCGTTTTCTTAACCCTTTACCCCATAAGGCATTTCTATGGTATTTCAAATTGACCCTAAATAACAGCAAGGATGAAGCTGTTTCTTATGTGTATATGATACCTTTTGATAGCATAGAAAATATTGTGACAAAAGATGAAATTGCTCGTCACGAGCAATTTCACCTTTTGTCACAATGTTTTCAAAAGGCTTCTACAATTAATGCGTAGAAATGAGTATCTATGGAGTAAAGAGTTAAACTTCACTCCTTATTATTTTTGTCTAGTAGAGACTTTTCGTTGACAGTTCAGTTCCGTGTACAGATCTTGAAATCCAGGGAGTAAAAGATTAAGCTTTTACCATAATCCTTTTACGGGGGTAGGGAGGTATTGACTTGATCTTTTAAGAGTAATCTACCGCTTATTGTCATCATACATAGAGCGTATTCCTTTCACCTGTTCTGGCACAATGTTCTGTGTTCTGAAATGCTGTTCTGGAATGTGCGAAAGGAATATTTCAGAACACATACACTGATCCGGAAGTATGTTCTAAATGGTGCATTTTCGGAATATTGTTCTAAAACGTATCAAAATGAAAGTACATTGCCTTGATGGCTGTTCCAAGAGCTACTGTCTTAGCTGTTAAATAGTGGAGAATATGATAAACTGCGGGGAGGGAGTAGAGACAAGTCTACAATGCTCCTATCTATGGCGTTCATAGACAATAAAAGACAATAGCAAGTTTGGCCATGAAGAAATGTCCACCTTTCAGCCATCTTTTATCACCTAGCAACCGTTCAGCAGGTGTGCTACATCGCGATTTATTTAGAACAGTCAGAACATGTTCTGAAGAACATGGCACAGTGTTCCAAAATACTCCATTAACCTAGAACATGTTCGGAGTGTTCGGAATTGCGAAAGGAATACGATCATAAGCATAGATGTTGTTGAAGTCGTGATTATTACTGCCAGTTCAGTAGTTTTTGTTTTTACCGATAATTTGTTTTCTTTTGATCAGGATTCTTCTATAAAATTCTGGGAACAAAAAGGCGCAGCAAAGGACAAACTGGTCGTAGGCGTCCCTTTTTACGGCCCAAAATACAACCTTTTGAACGAAACGGAGAATGGACCAGGAGCGGAATTCAATGGCAGTTCCACAGCTACATATTACCAGGTAAGCTGGAGGTATTCAACTGAAATCCTTCGAAAATTCTCTTACAAGTCTAAAGACCCCGATATCGTTTATGAAGAGGACAAAAGAGAAAACTTTTATTTTCTGTTTGTCCTTTCAATGACAATTTCCATATCTGAAGACAGGTCTCATTTGTCGTCTTTAGGAGATCTAAGTTTGGACCAATCTAAAGTCTTGCCGTCTGGAAGAGCGGTAACCGATATCTTTCGTCGGTTTACTTCAAAAATCCCGTAACAACAGCTTTAAGCTGTAGTTACGAGGTTTTTGAAGTGAACCGATGATTTGTGTATCACTACATCGTAGCCATTTTTTTCCAATCATTTTTGGAGGTTGCTTAAATTCAAAGAAACGCTTTGGAAAGGAAGTTGATTTCATACAGGTTCGTATAAAGAAAAGGAAGAATGGAACAAAGCAGTTAAAAAGTTACAATGGCAGTCGATGAGCTGTAAGCTCGAAGTCAGACACATCAAAATTACAAGGAATGTCCAATTACGGAATAATAATCTAGTATTGAATAATTTCTGTATCGACACAGAGTACTGTTTCGACCATGGCTTGCAACATACGAAAAGAGGCACTCTGCGCAGGCTAATCCGAAATGATACTGTCCGTTTTTTATGCAATTTTCTGTTTAGCACAAGTCTATTTTGGCACAAAATCTAATGTAGTCGTAAAGTGACGTCTCGGATAAGCCTGCGCAGACTGCGCAGGCTGATCCGAGACGAAACTTTACGCAAATGTCTTAATGCCCCGTTTTCGCGTATTGCATACCATTCTTGACTTTAATATCAATGTTTTTAATGTTAATTGAACATAGTTATCGACCTCCGTCCCTCTCTTTGAACTTACATTAATTTCTGTATTATTTACCAGTTATTTCGTTCTCTGCTGTTTTGTGTACATGTATATGAATCTATATATAATAAAGGAGTTATGCTATAGCAGTTGAGGGCTGAATGCATGTTCGTAATGCATAATATAAAGTTTCAGCCTGTTTGCTGAACAGGCTAAAACAGCGTTCTTTAGAAATTAATAAAATTAACAATTAGCAGTAATTGTCGACCTGAGTCAACCTACGCAGATTGCGTAGGCTGACCTGGGTAGATAATTTTTGCAGGAGTACAGAACCCACCCCACCCCCTTTTGATAAATGTTTTATGGAGTTTGACACAAAACTATTTTTTCAGGGGCTGCGGCGGGGGGGGGAGGGAGGCGGCGCTGGTTTGGGGGCGAGGATATCTAAGCCTACGTGATATAACAGAACATTTTGAACTTCAAACGTTCTAAAACACAGTCGTGACATACGGCACTTCACTTGGAGGGGATGTGATTTTGATTTCTAGTTAATTATGAGTCTTGCATTGTATAAAGACAGTTTAATGCACCTGAAAACAGTATGGACCGATGCCAACATGCAGAGTCCTCGCAAACTCATCTGGGTCGAAACTATGTTCAGTCGATCAAGAAAAAATAGATTGGCTTGCAGCACGCATATAAAGGCATTCGAACATTTGCGTAAAGTGTCGTCTCGGATCAGCCTGCGCAGTCCGCGCAGGCTGATCCGAGACGGCACTTTACGACTATATTAGATTTTCTGCTACAGTAGTCTTGCACAAAACAGGAAATTACATAAAAACGGAAAGTGCCATTTCGGATTGGCCTGCCCGGAGTGCGCAGGCTGATCTGAGACGACACTTTACGCATATGTCCGAATGTCCCTTTTCTCGTGTTGCCTTCCCATTATATGGATTAATAAAGTCCACTTTGTTTAGCAATCCACTGAATCATAAGGTAGAAGTATTCTTTGACAAACAAAAAATAATAATATGGCGAAAAGTGTTGAGTCATGTCAGCCTGCGCGGACTGTGCAGGCTGACGTGAATCGATGCCTTTCGCAAATACATTAAGTCCCTTTTTTGCAGAGCATGACTCAATAACACTATGGATTGCTTGGTAAACTGCATGACGAATATGCATTAAACCCCTTTTTCCCAGACAACCGCTTATTTATTTTAGATATGTAAGCTTATCAACGACCATGCTCTACAAGAACATATTTTGGACACGGAACGCGTGCCTTACATCACTTATAACGACCAGTGGATTGGCTATGATAATAAACAAAGTTTACAGGAAAAGGTTGGGTGTTTCATTCTTTACACCGTGTTGTGTTTTGGCATCAACACAAACTTTCTTTTGTGAACCGTGGAGATGCAAGATCAGACTACAGAGTACGTGCAGTCTGACCCTTGCCCTGCGATGTCTACCGTTGTGAGATATCTGTCCTAAAATATACCTGTAATGATAATATCTCGGTCTTTATATCTCCAATGAACCCTTAGTGTACTGAACACAACTTTACGGACCGTGTAGATCAAGATCAGACTGCACAGAAAATGCAATCTGACTTTTGCTCTACAATGTCCGATGAGGTTTCTCCAAAGAACAAAATCTTTGAATCGTAAACTTTTGCGTACAGTGTAGATCAAAATCTGACTGCAGAGAACGTGCAGTCTGATCTGTGATCTACATTGTCCTACAGAGAGATATCATGCCATGAAAAAAAGTTTTGAAATAGAAATACAATTATTTGGATTTTCAACATCAAATTGAAAATTTAATTCTAGTTATTTAGATGGATTAAGGTTAAGGGACTACTTGTTTTATGCTCTAAAGGCAAATAATGAATACATATCGACAACAAATTTGAAAGAAGGCAATGGGACCCGGTGGCTATGTCCAGGCGTATATACAGCGCTTATTTATGCTGCAGCTGTGAGTTAGAATTCCAGCTAGATCCCATGCTCTTTTAGACTTCTGATAGGGAATTAGCATTCACGCTTCTCTAATCACTGAGCACAGTCGCAATATTGTCTATGTGGGGAAGTAGCCAGTGGCTTGTAAGGAGTATTTTGGCTCGCGGCAAACGACGCCTAGCCTTAGTAATCACGTTTCAGACTTGATGAAAGCTGCAACCACTCTCAATACTATGTATGATTTGCTGGAGCTGCAACTGCCGTTTCTAATTGACTTGAAACGACACACCACTGAAAACCACCTTACACCTAAGAGTTATTCATCCGTGATGTAAAATAGAAATTGAAAGATGACACAATAATGTCCGGCTTTTCGACTTGCAGTGTTCACTTAAAGCGGTTACAGCCGAACATTGGCATCCATATTTCTTTTTACTTTTTCATTGGGCATTTCATGATTGAATACAAATTGCTTTTCGCATATATGTACTTTCCACTTGCCCCTAGCCATTAGTGCTTTCATTGCTTTGATTCGTAGTGCTCTCTAGGAACACATGGTTATTTGCAGTGGCCGCCGTGATGCGACTCAATCACAGCGGAAACGGTACGAAACACTAAAAATATGAGCAAAAAAATAAAAAGAGACCTCTTGTTGTCTATCTTACTACCCGAAACTGATAAATAGATGGAAAATGAACGTTTGTTGTATCAATTCTCACAATGGAAAAAAATGACATTTGAATTGACTTTTGTAATCATATTCATATGTATAAGATACTCTTATCTGGCCCTTTAACCCTATTTCAAACAATCCCTGGTGTTTACGACCCTGATATAGAAGCCTTTGGAAAACGTGGTGGGAAAAGGAGAAAATGCTGGTAACCAGCATTTTCTCCTTTTCCCACAATGTTTTTCTACCCTGCTGGAAAGGAACTCAAAAGTTTCAATTTTTGGGTTACGCTTATCTTGTCGTCTGCAAGTGCTTTCAATTTGGTCCAGTATAAAATTTTGTCGTTTAATAGAGGGTTGTAGACATTCTTGAATTGCTAATCATATAAAGTATGCGTTAACATATAAAACGTTTATTGTTATTCAATTTTCCTTATCACGAACTGTTTTTCAAACCCTGCCCATGTCACTGGCTCATTTTCGGATCGGTATTATACGTAGGTAAAGTTAACTAACGTCTGGTCTAGACCAGGTCGAGTTCTAGTTGATATGAAATGAGTATATATTCAAACAGTGATCGCATTATTGCCGCTCCAACATTATTTTCGCAAACTTTATACAGAAAAGAAAAAAAAAATAGACAAAAATCAAACGCCACGTTCTGTTCAGTGAGAAATAACGTAAGAATGTTTCAGTAATAATTGCCCTTTCAAGGGATGATCCCAATTTTACAGTTTCTAGAAAAAGGAACTTAAACATGAAAATTATAGTCCTGTCGAAACGAGAAATCAAAAAGATAGAGTGGTGATCTTATCAAAGCTGGAACAGTATAGGACACAACTATATCCTATTGAAATAGGAAGACATAGTTCTATTGAAATGGGGAAACTGGAGGGCACAGTTGCAGTGCTACTGAAATGGGAATTCTAGTGGAATATGTCGAGATTGAAAATTTAGAGCACGCAGTCATAGTCGTATTGAAATGGAAAATCTAGAGGACACAAAAATAGCTCTATTGAAATTGTAAAACTAGAGGGCACAGTTAAAGTCCTATTGAAATGGGAAATCTAGAGGACCCAGCAGTAGTCCTATTGAAATGGAAAATTTAAAGGAATAAGCCATAGTCCTACTGAACCAGGAGATCTAGATGATACAGTCATAGTCCTTTAGAAATGGGAAATCTTGAGGGCACAGTCATGGTCCTTTAGAAATGGGAAATCTTGAGGGCACAGTCATGGTCCTTTAGAAATGGGAAATCTTGAGGGTACAGTCATGGTCCTTTTAGAAATGGGAAATCTTGAGGACACAGTCATAGTCCTATAGTAATGGGAAATCTTGAGGACACAGTTATAGTCCTAGGGTAATGGGAAATCAATAGGACACACTCATAGACTTTTAGTAATGGAAAATCTTGAGGACACACAGTCCTTTAGAAATAGGAAATCTTGAGGGCACAGTCAAAGTCCTATTGTAATGGGAAATCATAGTCCTTATTAAATGGGAAATCTAGAGGACTCAACTAAAGTTCTATTGAAACGAGAAATCCAGAGGGCATAGTTAAATTCGTAATGAAATAGGAAATCTAGAGAACACAACTTTAGTTTTACTGAAATTGGTCATGTAAAGGATACAGTCATAATCCTATTGAAACGAGAAATCTACAGCACACAGCTACAGTCCATTTGAAATAGACATAAAATAGACAAGAATCAAATTACTATTATTTTCTACAATTCTGTATACTTTATGAAAGACAGTCTCGTCTTTGAGCCACAACTTACGTGTTGCATGCAAGTGCCTCTAGAGAGATGGATACTTTTGCAGTTTTATGTCTGTTAAACTGTTAAAAACTGTTGTAATTCTGTGTTTGTTAGCTATCTTGAATCAGATTTTTTCCCAAAACTTCAGGCACGATACATTCATAACAACGGGTACGGCGGAGTCATGGTGTGGGCTATTGACCTTGATGACGTCACCGGAAGCTGTGGAGACGGGAGATATCCTCTCATGAGGACGCTGTTCCAGGAGTTGCCTGACTATGAAATCATTGGTTGATGTCATGTGATTATTGATCTGTTACTTTGCTAATTAAATACGTCTTCGACGACAGTTGAAAACCCTGTGATTATTCCGATGCAGCAATGCTCTCTGTACTTACAAAGACAAATCCGTCCCAGTCATTGTTTAAGACAATTCTAACTTGTAGTCTAGGAATGTTTTTGATTCGAAAAAAAAAAATCTGAAAGTTATATCTGAGTGCATTAATAGATCGAATAAATCTATTTCTATCCTCATAGTCTCTTACTTTATTTTTGTACTGAAAATGTAGGAGCTTTGTACGGAATAATCATATTACTTAGTCTTAAGACTTTACTTTCTACAAGATTTTTAAAAGAAAATAATTATATAAATAAGATTAACCCTTTACTCCATAGATACTCATTTCTACGCATTACTTGTAGGAGCCTTTGAAATACATTTTGGCAAAAGGTGAAATTGGTCTTTACGAGCAATTTCACCTTTTGTCACAATGTTTTCTATGCTATCAAAAGGTGTCATATAAACATAAAAAACAGCTTCATCCTTGCTGTTATTTAGGGTCAATTAGAGATACCACAGAAATGCCTTATGGGGTAAAGGGTTATATATCATCTATATATTATTCCTCCCTGAACTCTGCACTAAACAATCTCGCGTTTTGGACGCCTTAGAAGAGAGCTTTTAAAAACATTGTGGGAAACAGAAGAAATGCTTGTAAACCAACATTTTCTCATTTTCCCACAGAGTTTCCCACTCTGTCACAGACATATTCCTTTGACAAACCAACATAACGTGAGCCATTCTCTGTGAAAGCTCAGGTTGAATTGGGTCGAATGTTTGCTCTTTTTAATTAAATTTTTGCATATCCCATGACCATGCTACGTTAAGATTCATTTATAATTTAAATTGAAATCATTTATCAAATTCACGGTTCCAATAACTGGCCTGCAACACGTGAAAAAGGTCATTCGGACATTTGCGTAAAGTGTCGTCTCGGATCAGCCTGCGCAGTCCGCTTAGGCTGATCCGAGACGACACTTTACGACTATATTAGATTTTGTGATACAGTAGACTTTCGCAAAACAGAAAATTACATAAAAATGGAAAGTGCCATTTCGGATCATCCTGCGCGGACTGTGCGGGCTGATCCGAGACGACACTTTACGCAGATGTCCGAAAGCCCTTTTTCGCGTGTTGCATGCCAATTATTATGTAACAACTCCCTTGGAGTCGTTCATCACGGGGATGCATTAATCCTCCTTTTACCAGTTCTTGGCGTGGTTGTATGTTACGGGTGAAAACAGGGGTATCGTTTAGACTGGTGTCAGTCCGTTAAATAGAGCCTTTTCATTGAAACAAAATCATCAAGTAAAACTGCAAAACGAAAACTCTGTGTTCTCAATGTTCTGAATGTCTGATTTAATATATTTCAGAAGAAGGGCAAGTAACAACACATATTTCTGTGACTTTGCTGTAGTTGTGTACCTTGTTTATTAGAATTACTTAAATGCAGGGCCTGAATGCCAGGCTAGGGTATCATTCTATTTGTTCCTAGACCTATCGAGTATCTCTTTTGACAGCTCTGTATAGTCTTTAACAAATCGAATTAATTTACTGGGCCCCCATGGGTCTTGTCGAATTTACAGTATTGACTACCACAAAAAACAGATTTCCTTCTGCTACTTCTATTTAACTCTTTACCAAGCGACTGAATTTTAGACAGGTCCGAATTGGAAGCAGTTGCAGACGACAAAATAAATGTATTTCAAAAATTGAAATTTGTTTCTACCAGGTTAGAAAACATTGTGGGAAAAGAAAAAAATGCTGGTTACCAACATTTTCTCCTTTTCCCACAATGTTTTCTGAAGGCTTCTATCCCCGGGTCGTAAAAACCAGAGATAGTTTGGTAAAGGTTTATTGTGGATTGCATTACCACAGAGAAGCTGAGACTGTATAAATCAAGATTTGGTTGCAAGTTTTTGAAGACCTGTAGGCTTACTCAGTAAACATCTTTAAGACCGTTCTTGGCCACATTCTCTAAGATTTTCTGAATTTGAAAATTACGCAATTTCTGACTGGCTAAACCAAATGGTGTATGGTTTAGCCAGTCAGAAGTTGTATAACTTTTAAAAGTATAAAGTCTGAGAGAATGTGACTAACAACGTTCGTAAAGATGTTTGGTGAATAAGGACCCTGAAATCCGTCTTCACTCTGAGAAAAATATGGATATTTCCGTTGTCAACTATGGCAAGTTAACCCTTTCCCAAACGGCAAATTTTGGACCAGACCAGATTGAAAGCAATTTGCAGATGACAAATTAACAGTCGCTAAAAAGATGATTTTTATATATGATAGGGTGGAAAACATTGTGGGAAAAGGAGAAAATGCTGGTTACCAGCATTTTCTCCTTTTCCCACAATGTTTTCAAAAGGCTTCTATCCCTGACCCGTAAAAACCAGGGATTGCTTGGGGAAGGGTTAAAGGTTAAGAATCGAGTGAAACTGATGATCATGATTATTGATGGTGACTTTATTTCCTGCTTATAATTGCATGTCTGTTCCAGAAACACAAACCTGGGATCAATTCATTTGTGATTGACACTGCTTTGGCCTTACCATTATCTTCCGCTAGGTGGCACTCTTCAAATGCATAACAGAACAGAACAGAACAGAATTCTATTTCGACTTGTACGAAGTACATCGTCAGTTACACTACAATATACAAAAACAATCTATCTGATCTGGGCATTCTGAGTAGTTTGTAAAAGGGGCATTCGGATATTTTTTCGAAACGAGACTTTCCCTTTTTTATGTAATTTTCTACTTTGCGCAAGTCTACCGTATCACAAAATCTAATGTAGTCGTAAATTGCCGTTTCGGATTAGCCTGTGCGGACTGCGCAGGCCGATATGAGACTACACTTTACGGAAATGTCCTAATGCCCCGTTTCGCGTGTTGAGGGCATATTTGAGTCATACTCTGGCAAATGGGGTAACATAATTGTGTTACAATACACCCTGGGTAAAAAAGTACTTGAAAGTCTTTAGGAAAAGTGTCTGTCTCTTTGCTGAACAATCTACCGAGAGACGCGCATGTCTGTCTGTCAGTCTGCCTGCCTGCCTGCCTGCCTGCCTGTCTGACTGCCTGCCTGTCTGTTTACCTGACTGTCTTTCAATAAACCCACCCACCTACCCTACAGGCCTTTACTAATCCATCTGTCTAGCTCTAGTTCTTATTTCATCTATCTCATCTGAAAAACCGACCGAGAAACGCTCATCTATCCATCCGTCTGTCTGTCTGTCTGTCAGTCCGTCAACCCACCATACACCTACCCAACAATCCGTCTAACTGTCTATCTGTCCGTCTGTGTGTATGTAAAAAGTACATTAAACCAGCACATATTGAGACCCGTCTTTTTATTCAGTTTGTAAATATATATATGTGTACGTGACAAATATCGGCAAAACGACTAAACAGATTGTTTACGCGAGGTTCATAACCCAGCTATCTGCTTAAACATTGACCTATATCATGGATATGTTTTCTACGCTGTCGTACTCGAGTAAACTTAGCGTTCATTGATCATTGTAGTCATACAGTAGAAGTGAGCTGTTTACATGTACGAGAGGTGTAGAACATTATAGAGTTAATACTTTTACAGTGTTTTGAGCTATAAATCATGGCAGCTGAGCAAAAGGAAAGGATTGTGGCTATAGCTACTGATGGAAGTGATAATTCTAAATTTGCCTTTAAATGTAAGTAATACGACTTAAACTTTTTGTGTAAACAGGGCTCCGAGTTAGAGGCTGAACGTAGGCCTATTGCATGAAGCTCGGACTATGGAGGCCCACTGTATCCTAGATCTACATCAGTGATTATTAAAAGTGTTTTGTATGTATCTTATAAGGATTATAAAGTCGTTAAGTAGCCGTTTACTCTTACAAGCTTTGAAGATAATTGAAACTATGGATAACCATTTTTGCCTATTGCCGTAATAGGTAGGCTAGTGACACTGACTGAACACCGTACGTAGATCTGATATTGTAGTAAAGTCCTTTGGGCCGAATTTATATAATGTTCATTAACGAGTAGATAAAAAAAAGTTATAAATGTCTACAAGTGGGGCTCTGAAATTATATCGGAGACTTGAGCCAGAAATTGGCTAAAGTTTTTTTTTTTAACTTTTTAGATCATTTGAGCACAACACGCCCAGTGTTGGGCTTTGTCGGCCTTCGACTTACGCCAACTCGTAACATTTCGATCACGAATGCGATTGAATTTCATCTGACTTCGTCAGAATTAGTGCTCTATGCCAAATGCGAGTCTGGATTTTAAGGGTTGAAAATTAGGTCACAAGGAGAGATCTTTTTGTTCATAAAGATTTCAGATGCCACAATGACATTCATTACATTTGGCCGCGGATGATATCCTGTCTACTGATCTCCTTAGCAAGGAGGCGTGTGTGTATGTGGCGGGGGTGGGGGTGTTGGGTATGAACCTAACTACGTGTAGTAATGTTGGTCCTCTTTCTTCCTTTGCTTTGTCTGGGGGAAAAAAACTGTGCAGCTCTTTTCTAAACTTTTGTAAGCGCCATTAGTTGTAACACAACACATCGTGCAACACTAGGCTATAGCTGATTGTGAGTATAAATTTCTCGGGCTTACAAATAAAAGGTTTTCGAAAAGTCAGTTTTAGTGGGTGATAAATTAGGCAGTAAGATGGCGCTTTTACAGTGTCAAAGTTCTAGTAATATACTCGTATATCAATCACTATCCCTCGTAGGCAAACGTTCTGGAGCGACATCCACCAAATGGCGCAGAATACGCAATTTCTTCATTTGTCTCTGAACGTTTGTGTCTTATATTTAAATCAGAATCCAGTAAAATTGGGACTGACTTGCAAATGTTGAACTTGGTCCGAGATAATCACCTATTATAAAGAGTCTGCATAAAGTGACCGGTCAATCACCCTTTATTATCTCCTTGTATCGTTCTCTTGTCTTCAGTGAGTCATTTAATGCTGTAGTCAAATGAAACGTTTACGGTGCTTCTTTTCGTATATGTCCATTTAACCCATTACCAAACGACAATATTTTAGGGTTGTCCAAATTGAAAGCATTTGGAGACGACAAAATAAAAGTGACTGAAAATTTAAAATTTGTTTTGTGAAGAGTAGAAAACATTGTGGGAAAAGGAGAAAATGCTGGTTACCAGCATTTTCTCCTTTTCCCACAATGTTTTCTAAAGGTTTCTTTCTCAGGGTCGTCAAAAGTAGTGATTGTGTGGTAATGGGTTAATGTGCGCTGCACTGAAGACGACCAGTCAAAAACTAAAATCGCCTTTGGGGAACAAGTTATTACTGGTGCTGTCCCTAGCGTGTCGTTACATATTTAGTGCTGCTTTGTCACACAGTTTGAAGTTACGAAGGCAGTTTTTGAACCATCGCTTCACTGAAGTGGCAAACACAATTTATAACTTTTTGTTGACAGTGTAGCTTAAGACCAGACTGCACGAAACGCATAACCTCATCTTGAACTTGTTCTTCTTGAAATTCGGTTGATCATGAACATTCTGGTATATAGCCATCAAAATGCAAACCGAAAAGTTGCTCGTAACGCACTGTTTATGCTATACTTTTGTTAATCAAACATCAAAAGCTTGAACTTGCCCACGTTGAAATCATTTGCAAATGACGTATGAAATCTACGTCAAATGTTTGTTGAGTTGGCCATCTTGCAGGTAGACATCAATGTGGGAAAAAATGCTGGTTACAGGCTTTTTCAATTTTTTTTGGGAAAGCTTTCTTACCAGGGATCGTTAAAACACAGCATTGTTTAGTTAACTTGAGGGCTAGTTTTGGTTGTGTCTCGCAAGACGTTAACCGCAGGTCTGGTTCAGGCGGTGCAATGAAAGAACGGAGGGCATTCAAGAACATTTCTAATATGTGTAATATGCCTATAAGTATAGACAAATTACTAGGTGTGTGTATTGTGTTTAAATTGTAGATATAGTACATATTATTGTTTCCATATTCATGCACTTACCTGGTATGCGTCAAATGATAAAGGTGGGCCTTTGACCTACACACAGATTTATCTCCCTTGGAAGATGCAGCATTAATCCTTAGGCTGCTAAGCGAAACGCTCTGACCTATTGCGGACGGTGTAGATCAAGATCAAACTACACAAAACGTGCGGTCTGATCTTGGATCTACACTATCTGATGAGGCGATATTATTCCTCAAAATCTAACTTTGAAACTGCAATATTTGTTGTTTTTTTTTTACTATCGAAGTGAAAATTCTATTTTAGATATTTGCTGGGATGAGTTTTAGCCAAAGGCCATGGAAATGAAGATGAAAATCAATTCATCTTTTTTTCAGCAGAATGCTCTAGACAGTCTTCCTGTCGGCTATACAAAGTATCTTTCTAAATATGATTATGCCTACGTACATACATTATGTATGAGCCATTTTCTTAGTATTTTGCAGATTTCGAAGGAAACCATGGCGGAAAATCCGGACCTTCCAACATGTTCATCATTTCCTTCTCTCCCCCACTCCTCCACGAAGTATTCGATCACATTTAGAGAGGCAGTGGGGGGGGAGCACTTCGCCTGACTAATATGGAATTAATACATGTGAAAATTGTTTGGGCCTCATTTAAGGTAGTAGACCCCTAATACCTCTAGTGCTGCATTGCATAAAGTTTTCTTGATAGTTGATAAATACGGATTCATACAGGTATAATACTTTTGCTTATTTTTACCGGACCAGAAATGTCTTTATGCCTATCTTGAAATTATTTGTAGATAGTTTTGTTAGTTTCCAGAAAAGGGAGGTAATTACTATATCTCTCTTTGTAATGAAAATATAGTGGTTTATAAATGATAATTCTAGAAAAGACAAAAAGGGAAAAGTGGCTTGGTTAAAGCAGAACAGTAACACTGTTTTTTAATCATAGTAAATTTTGTAGGATAATATTATTGTGGAAATAGCTGTTTTCTATTAGGGGTCTACTAAGTTAATATATTGATGGTAGTAATTAAATTGACATATATGCATTAGCGATAATAGATGTTAAGCTTTTTAAAGCGAAAGAGTGAAAAAGTCCCATCAACTAACCGACCCAAATACCATAAAAAAATGGGGCAATTATTTCAGACTGTAATGTAATCATGTATAAATGATTCCCTTGATATTACTATGGATTTCTTCTATACAAATTGTATATAGTTTGACATTTTGTTTAAGTTAATGGAACTGGGACTAGTGCCAAGGAAAGTCAAATGTAAACTAAACAATTTCGTCTGTTTTCTTCAACCTAAAGTAATACATAGATGATATTGTTTTTTTCGGTGAAAGATCGAAATTTATTTCATCGAGTGGACACCATCGGTAATATTTTCACGAGTGGCGCAGCAACGAGTAAAAATATTACCGATGGTGTTCACGAGATGAATTAAATTTCGATCTTTTACCAAAAAAAACCCCAAATATTCTATTTATTTTATGCGTTTAACCCTTTCTGGGAGGAGCTTTATCCAAATTCAGTACAGTTCTTTTCCCTTATCCCCCATGGCGTACCCCTCCCGCATAGCAACGTTACGTCAAGCGCGAGAAATGTAAGGTATATGACGTCATATTTTCCATCTGGTTGTTAGGCACGCGCAATTTACCTAGGCAACAAAAACGTGAAAATCGGTATTTTCAGTGGTGGTACCAGTGTAAGATCGAAAAATATTTTCACTGCTATTTCTCGATATCCTACCGGAAGCATGAAATAATATATTTTCCACCGCAGTAAAGATTACTAGGGATCTGTATTCACCAACCATTCTTTAGAAAATTCTTTGTCTTATTCTTCAAGATTTTCTGACTGTGAAAGTAACAGAGCTTCTGATTGGCTAAACCATATCTGATTGGCTAAACCATATTTCACTGTGACAAAATTCTGAAGAATAAGACCAAGAATCTTTTTAGGAATGGTTGGTGAATACGAGAACCTGGTCATAGTTGAGTATCTGGCAGTGGATGATATAGATCAGTGAAAAAGACTTCTGTTTTTTTTTTTTTCAGTGACAAATGGGGGTTTATGCATCTTCTTCAGATTCATAAAACCCATATTGTCCTACGACCGACTGCATCTTGAGATAGAGTGGTCCTTAAGCATGCATACAACTTACAAATAGCAAAAAGTTTCGACTCATGCTAGGTTGGGCAGACTGTGCAGGCTGACATAGATGGATACCTTTCTTCCGATAAAAGAAAAAAAAAAAACTTTCCTCAAAACTTTCCTCATTTTAAACGCACCATAGTCACTCTCCTAGCTGTGTGTAATTGAGGGGAAACTAAAAGGGTACGTCTGCTAAGTAAGGGTTTTGGCGGTTGCAATTTCGAATCTCTATTACATGTATTTTGTACTATTCTCATGTGTATTTTTGTTTGTTTCCAAAAACTGAGATTTAACAGACTCCGCCTTCTCGTATTTTTCCGTCCTAAAATATAACTTTTTTCGCTACGGCAAATATTTGGGACAGAAAAGAAATGCTATCGTCATCGTAAGATGGTGCGTCGTCTTAAGTTATATCTCGACTCAGTGTTTTGGAAGGTCTTTATTTCTCTATTCAAATTTAGTGAAATATGAACTTGCCATAATAACCCCGTACTTCCACAATCCTAACGAAGAAGAATTTTTGTAAATATAGCAGAAAATGAAAACAAAAACAGTTTTACTCTCTTCAACATTTTTTTTTCTTCATTTACATGTAAATATATGATTAAGTCACAGTTAACCTTTACCAGACAACAAAATTTTAGCCCTGTCCAAATTGAATGCATTTGCATGGACGACAATTTCAATGTGGCTTAATTAGTGCAATTATTTATTGATAGGGTAGAAAACATTGTGGGAAAAGTTGATAGGGTAGAAAACATTGTGGGAAAAGGAGAAAATGCTGGTTATATACCAGCATTTTCTCCTTTTGCCACAATGTTTTCAAAATGCTTCTTTCCAAGGGTCGTCAAAAGTCGTCATAGTGTGGTAAAGGGTTAAACCAAAGTGGAAAAGGAGAAGATCAGTAACATTTTCTCCTATTCACATTATTTTTTCTAACCTTTCAGATATTAAATCCATCTTCTGAGAAACATATATTTTGCTATCTGCAAACACTCTGAATTTGGACGAGTCTGAACTTTCGTCGTTCTGTAAAAAGAGTCACTTTGTCGTCTGCAAATGTTTCCAGTATAGATTTGTCAAGAGGTTTGTCCTCTAGATAAGAGTTGCATAAAATAACTAGGACAGTACACGTGTTTCTTAAGTTTCAAATTCAAGTGTATGTGTACTTCTAACCTTAAACTGGTCAATAAAAGACTTAGATTTCCTGCCGAAAGTAAAAAAAACGCGGGTCTGAAGTTCTCATCGTTTGTAAATCGTACCGTTTCAGACAATGTAGATCCAAGATCAGACTGCACGTTCCGTGTAGTTTGATCTTGATCTTCTCTGTCTGCCAAAGCGACTTGTGCCGCGTTAGGTTACCATCCCCTATAGTTATCTGACCGAACTGTGCACCCAGGCGTGAGTTTACATTTAACTCTTAGTTTATTTTTGGACAACCCTTTTTATTGTTTGGAAAACCCTTTTTACTCGTTTCGAAGACAAGTTGGCCCAAGAAAATAAATCGTTTCGGATCCTGCGTGGACTGCGCAGGCTTATCCGAGATGACAGTCTACGCAAAAGTCTGAATCCCCTTTTCGATGTTACAAACCATTTATGGTTAAAAGTTACGGGGATAAAGTTTGCGCGTTTCTTTAAACTGTCTAGAAGAAAAGCGAGCTGTCATTGGTCAGCATCAAAAATGACATTTTCTTCCGTTGTCAAAGGATTATTAGATTTCTGTTAGCTCTGTTTCAGTGACTGATAACATTATTTGTACAGGCGATATTGTCCACATAATTTCCCTATGGCCCAGCTAACCTACTCCCTGGTATTGTCATAATGTGGGCCACTAGCCCGTCAACCAACCGTGTTACACATCTCTTCTAATGGTATTTCATCTTTATCACAGTGAATGAATGCATAAAATTGTTCACAAGTTGTATGCTGGGTTTCACCAGTGCAAGGCTAGGACGAGCCCTCAGCTTGTCTGTGAACACTTTTACGCGACTAGCGTCTCCAGATGATGTCCAGCAAACAAGACAAACCACTCTAATTGCGTGTTATTTTGGGCTCATTTATTCAAGAACAAATATTCTATTTATTTCATGCTTTTAACCCTTTGGGGGGGGGGAGGGGGGAGCTTTATCAAAATCCAGTACATTTCCTTTCCGTTATTCCCCTTTGGCGTACCCCTCCCGTATAGCAACGCATTACAATATTACGTCAAGCGCGAGAAATGTAAGACAAATGACGTCATATTTCCATCTGGTTGTTAGGCAGGCGCAATTTACCTAGGCAACAAGAACATGAAAATCGGTATCCTACCGGAAAGCGTGAAATAATTTCCAAGAGTGGTCTTTCTTAGGCTTACTGGCGCAATACATGCTACATTATATTTTACCTCTGTGGGGAAAAGGCTCCTGACAGTGGGCTTTTTCATACACTTGTTTCATTGACTATGGGCTTTTTTATACGCTTGTTTTATTGCGTATCATATCTGGAGATAATGCAGCCTGTTTCGATAAAAAAAAATATTTGTTTAATCTTTTTACCAAACAAGCCCAGGTTTTCACAACCCTGGGAAGGAAAACTTATGAAAACCTAGTGGGAAAAGGAGAAAATGCTGGTACCCAGCGTTTTCTCCTTTTCTCTCAAGGTTTTCTACCCTTTCAGAGAAAAAAATCATACATCGAGGCACTTTTAACCTTTCGTCTGCAAATGCTTTCAATATAGACCAGTCTAACATTTTGTCGTTTGGGAAAGAGTGTTTTTTTTTACGACTTGTGCAACATTTTTTTCAGTCATACGGCGATAAACAGTGTACCTGTCCATACATTCTCGGAGTGTCTTTTGCCAGTACTTCACAAAATATTAACCAATTAACTCTTTACCAAACAACAAGATTTTAGACGGGTCCAAACTGAGAACATTTGCAGAGGACAAAATAAATGTGACTAAAAAAATGAAATTTGTTATAGGAAGAAAAGAAAACATTGTGGTAAAAGAAGAAATGCTGATTGCCAGCATTTTCTCCTTTTCCCATCATGTTTTCAAAAGACTTCTTTTTCAGGGCCGTGAAAACCACGGATCGTTTGGGAAAGGGTTAAACAACAGAAAGTGCCCCTTAACATATTACCACACAATCCCTACTTTTGGCGCCCCTGAGAAAGAGGCCTTTTGAAAACACTGTGGGAAAAGGAGAAAATGCTGGTAACCAGCATTTTCTCCTTTTACCACAGTGTTTTCTGCCCTTCCCAGAACAAATTTCAATTTTTCAGTCACCTTTATTTTGTTGTCTGCAAATGCTTTCAATTTGGACCAGTCTAAAAATTTCTCATGTGGTAAAGAGTTAAACATTTTTAACAAGACTTCTTATTTCCACATGGTAGAAAGTTTTCGAAGGCATATTACCAGCAGTTATACTCCTTTCTTTGTGAATTGAAAAAAACCCTGTGTCTGCCTTCAAAAAAACCTTGATTGACTGTGTTGTGAAGATGATTTGCAGGCTGGTATTCTAGTTAACTCTTTACCTGATATGCCAATTTGAGGCTCTTCCATTTTAGCAGCAAATAAAGGTATGATGTCAAAATATAGACAAATGAGAATACAAATATCTGATTGAGTGGAAAACATTGTGGGAAAATTCCTCGGTTTGACAAGATTCTTGTCATTTAGCCTATTGCAGAGATGTATGGCGAGAGTAACGAACGACAACTCTGCTCGGAGATTGACATGGATACCATAACAGGTATACAGTCCAACACAAAATGAAAGACTTTACTTGACAGTCCATCGACAATGCCTGTTGATTTAGTCCTATATTGATATATTTCAAAGACTAAGTCAAGATGGGTATTTTCGGTGTTCAAAAAGTAAAAGTATGTTATCACAGCTCTTTACTTGTGTTGCGCTCTGATTCTCATCAGAATGGTCCCTCAACAAAGTTCTAGTGTTTTATTTTAGTTTGGTAAACCCATCTTATCTGTACTGGTAAAACCATCTTATCTGTACTGGTAAAACCATCTTATCTGTACATCTCATATTTGCTTTTAATGAAACTGTTTTTATTTCTAATTCCAGTCTACATCGAAAATGTATGGAAAAAGGGCGACAAGATATTTCTGGTCCACTCCGTCGAGATCAATAACGTACTACATTCCACACAGTGGTACAGCTGTAAGTGTTGCAAAATTACATAGTGCTGTTAGCCCTTAACCTGCTAAGCGCGACTTGCCGACCCTTTGCGGACAGTGTAGATCAAGATCAGACTGCACAGAACGTGCAGTCTGATCTTGGATCTACACTGTCCGATACATATATATTTTCCTCTAATATATATATTTGAAATAGCAAGACTGAGTTTTGCCTGCGGCTTGATAGTTTCATTTTCGTAGCAGGTTAACCGTTATAGCACTAAACTCATGAATAAACATACATGTATTCAGTTTGATAGTTAAGTGTGGCTCAAAGAATGGATCCTGTCTGACAAAGTGTAGAAAACGTTGTTGGAACAGAAGATAAGCCTGGATACCATTATTTTCTGTTTCCCATTATGTTTCCAGGAAACATATGTGCGTCACCGATCGCCATGATATGACCTTAGCTGTTAAAGTGGCGTTAAACCCCAATACAACCAACCAACCAATCCCATTATGTTTTCAAAAGCCTCCTTCTTCATGGGGCTGTCAGGTAAAGGATTAATGATGGTTTGGCCAGAGTTGGTTATGAAGAACGTACTAAGAAACTGAAGGTGTAGTCCTTAGACGGTCTGTGCAGCCTGATCTTGCCTTACACTAAAGCCAGATTCAGAGTTGTAAGGGTTCAATCGTCCGTCACCACTTCACTTCTCTTTACGAACATTGTAGATTAAGATCACACTGCATACGACGCTCTGTAGTGTCAGTTCTATCAGTTCCTGAGATGCAAATGTGCGTATAATTGCATATTTTAGAACAGTTACTGATAACAGCTATTTAGTTTCGAAAATATTAATCAGAGCGCCAGATAGAGGGTGTGATTTTGATTTCATAACTGAAAATATTAATTATTCTCTTGTTAACCCTATGTTGTAGGTACTTATAGAATCGTCTCATCGAGACGATTCAAATGAGTACCCACAACATAGGGTTTGGAAGAGAAATCACAGATTTAGAATGCCATAACTCCGTCTTATCTGGAGGTATGATCTTTAAATTGTTACCGCCCTTTTCAAAGTGTTTAACATACAAAAATCATTTATTTGCGTTTTTGTGGTAATACATGTAACGTTACGATTGCCGTTTTATTTTCGCAGTGTTTTCCAGTCATAGTTAGTACTATTTGTATTTCAATTCATGTATTACACTTAACATTGTCATGTGTTTTTGTAGCCCCTTATTCCTTTGACAAAGATGTGTTGTTGAAATTACTCGACGAGGAGAAGGAAAAGTTACAAAAGAAGCTAGAAGGGTTTGCTGGGTGGTTGAAGGAAGAATCTGTAAGTACTATGTCAATACGTGTTACACTATCAAGCTTATATCAAGCTTACACCTTCTCAATGTAAACGCGAAGCTGGAACATATTTAACCCGTTAACTCTTTACCAAACGACAAAATCTTAGACTGATCTAAATTGAAAGCACTACCAGACGATAGAGTAAAAGTGACTCAAAAAGTAAAATTTGTTTTTGGAAGGGTAGAAAACGTTGTGGGAACATTTGCGTAAAGTTTCGTCTCGGATCATATTAATTTTTTTGCTGCAGTAGACTTGCGCAAAACAGAAAATTATATAGAATCGGAAAGTGTCGTTTCGGATTAGCCTGCGCGGACTGCGCAGGCTGATCCGAGACGACATTTTACGCAAATGTCCGAATGTCCATTTTCGCGTGTTGCAGGCCATTTAGATTCTGATCCGTGTGAGAAATTGTGAATAACTTAAAAAGAATGTTTAGTCAGTACTGGTATGAGAAAGCCAGGAAACACTCCGTAGATGCACTGTCCACCGCGCTATGACCTTATGAGGGCGTTTAAGGTAAGACCTGTGTAATGCACTTCCGGTGAAAATTCTAATTGGTTGATAAATAAGGATAAATAAGGATTTATGCAGAAATAATATGTTTTGTACATTTCTAACGGATCAGAAATTCCGTTTATGTCTATCATGAAATTATTTTTTTATACTTTTGTTAGTTTTCTGAAAAGGGAGGTAATCATGATCTCTTTTTGAATTGAGAATATAGTGGTTTTCGATTTATAAATGATAATTCAAAGAAGGAAAAAATGGAAAAAAATGAATCGGTCAAAGTAGTTCAATAATACTCATTTTTAATTATAGCTAATTTTGCAGGATGATATTTTAGTGGAAATAGCTGTTTTCCATTCCACAGTTGCTCGATTCATAATAATATGAGTAAATAATTTTCAATGATAATTTTTCAGATGGATGGTACGGTAAAAAGCATACACAGTGAATCCCCGGGGGAAGGGATTTGTAAAGCGGCGGAGGACGTTGGTGCAAGCTTGATCGTGGTTGGGACCCGCGGGCTGGGCACAATTCGGCGCACACTTATGGGCAGTGTAAGTGACTACGTTTTACACCACGCGAAAGTGCCTATTCTGGTTTGCCGCCATGATGACAAACACGGCAGCCATTCACAACAGAAGAAACAATAAATGACACACAAAACACTGAAAAAAAAAAAATATCTGATTGATTTTCTTATCGTATATTAGACCAGCTTCACGTATTTTTACGTAAAGAGTTAAATGCACAGATTGAAAGAAAAAAAGAAAAACGGATTTAATCCTGTACTACACAATCCTGACTTTTAATGACACTTAGAAAGAAGACTTCTGAAAACATAGTGGGAAAGGGAGAAAATGCTGGTAACCAGCATTTTCTCCTTTTCCCACAATGTTTTCTACCTTCCCAAAACAAATTTCAGTTTTTGAGTCACATAAATTTTGACGACTGCAAATGCTTCCAATTTAGACTGGTCTAAAATTATGTCGTTTGGTAGAGTTAAATGACTGATGTTTTGTTATGTGGCCTAGACCAAATCTGTATTATTGTTTTCGATTGTAGTAGAGAGATGTAACGACTTTTCACCAGACCAGACAATTGAAAGCATTTTTAGACGACAAATTAACCGTGACTTATGTAATTGGGTTTCACTTTGAAAACTCAGAAAACATTGTAGGAAAAATGAGGAAAATGCCGATTACCAGAATTTGATTCTTTTCCCACTGTTTTGTATTTTACATACCTTCTTCTAGAGTGTCGATAAAGTCGGTTTGCGAATGAATTGAATTGAAAATTACGGTTGCAATATTTGTGTTTGACCTACTGCAGGGGTAGATTACCCCTCCAGTAAGTAAAACACAAATATCGCAATTTTAAAGTTCCTGTTACCGGAAAAAATCGTGCAACATCGAACAGTGTAGATTCAACATTAGACTACTTGCGTTGAGCAGTCTGATCTTGGTTTTTACTGTCCCGAAAAAAAAGTTGAGGATAGAATTTCTGGAAACTGGTTCGTTAGGTATGTATCTGTTAACAAATATGTGTACCTATGCTTATTCATTATAAGTATATTAATCAGAATTTACGGCCTACTTTTAATTACAGTGTATTAGAATGTATAGCTTTAATGGATTTACACAAAAAATAACAGTTCTTTTATGTAAACATCTTTGTAAATAGTTTGTGAGAAAGAGCAATAACTAGCAATTATTATAAGCAAATGTTTTCCCTTTCTGCATTGTTTTTCATTCAAGACATGTATTTCCATTTTAGTCTCTTTTTTTTTTCATACAGTTCTAAACGTATTTTCCATTTGTTTAAATTTTGTTCGATAGCGAGATTTTAAAGTGATAAATTTGGTACTAGAATGAAGATAGATATAATAGCTCCAATGCTGCCACTTTTGCAAACGAAGTTGCCCAAGGTATGGCATTGGCTCGGATCAATATGCGAATGGCATAGATATAATTATGGCCTACTGCACACGTAAAGGGCCGTTTTGATATTGGTGTATATGATCGTCGCAGATCAGCCTGTGCAATCCATGCAGACTTATTCGAAGCGAAACTTTCCCTTTTTTTTAATTTTATGTTTTGGGAAAGTCTACTGTAGGACAACATCTAAATTGTAGTCGTAAAGTGCCGTCTCGTATTGTCCTGTCCGGACTGTGCAGGTTGATCCGAGAATACTCTTCATGTAAGTGTCCGAGTACTCCTTTTCGCGTGTTGCGAGACATATATCAGACTGAGTTTTGTACAGTCTGATCTTGATCTTTGCCGCATAAGCTTCTTTTGGCAATGAGAAGTTGATGGAGTAACACTGCTATAAATTAAGCCTTACATTGCTTAAAAAGGGTACTCAACATTTGAAGCTAGGAGAAAAATTCCAAGTATGATAATTTCAAGGTTATTGTCATCATTTTTCAACTCAGGAAATTGATGGTGTGGAGCCAAGATCAGAATGCAATTACTATGTTGTGTGATCTTGATCTATGCTATCTGCAAAAGTCGGGCATAATAGTCGAACGGTTTAAATCAGTTTCATATACTGAAGGCCTAGTTACTTGTTGACCAGTATGTTTGTAGTGTGAGTGTAGCTATGTTATCCTGTATCCGGGGCCATTTAAATAAAGGGTTGTAAATTTCATGAAGTGTGTTTGAAGTTTATTTTTCTTTGATGTTCACGAATTTCTTTAGATAATTGAACCCTTTTCAGAGCTCCAGATAAGAGGGAGTGATGATATTCTAAATCCATTATTTCTCTTCCAAACCCTATGCTGTGGGTACTCATTAGCATCGTCTCATTGAGACGATTCTAACGAGTAGCCACAACATGGGGTTAAGGGAGAATAATTGATATTTTCAATTTTGAAATCAAAATTATCCCCTCTATATCTGGAGCTCTGGATATTGATTTTACTAAATATTAAAAATCAAAGCAGTTTTTCACATTTTCATCTTTTATCGGTAAGTGTCCAGTACAGATCAGAGTGTACGGTCTGTGCAGTTTGATCTTGATACGCACTATCCGAAGAAGTAATGATATAATGAATGTGTAATCAGAAATAATGAAACCGGATGTAGCCATAATGATAAGTTCTTGTTCAGTTTCGAGTTGATAGGGCCATTACAAGAACCAACATTGCGACGTTCTATAATGGACCCTGTCAGCCATCATTAGACTTCCTATTTCCATTAGCAGAACTCTTAGCTCTTTACCAAATGGCATAATTTTAGACCGGTCCAAATTGAAAACATCTGCAGACGACAAAATTAATGTGACTCAAAAATTGAAATTCATTCTGGGAGGGTAGAAAACATTGTTGAAAATGGAGAAAATGCTGGTTACCAGCATTTTCTCCTTTTCCCGCAATGTTTTCTAAAGGCTTCTGAGTCAGAGTAAAAACCCCGACTTCACAGCGGTCAGTAAGTAGGCAGACACAAAGACAGACAAAGAGACAGACATACAGAAAAGAAGACAGACAGATATTTGGAGATAGGTCGATTAGATAGCCACGGATTTTTGGGAAAGGGTTAAATAAAATGCATCTCTTCGGTGTAACGAGTGAATGAACAAAAAAGGCATATCGATGAAGTACGAGAAGTGTGCAAAAATGAATGAATCTAACCACCTAAAATTTGATTCACCATAGTTTGCACTGAAAGTTTTATTGTTTCTCTCTAAGTATTTCCCTCCAACAGATATACAAAGTTTCAGTCTTCAGATCCAATCTTGAAAGGGTTTATTTTAGCTTTAGAACCAAAAAGAAGTCACAAAGGCACGGTCAGGTCTGATCGGTCTTATCACAATTGCCAGACATAAGGTCTATGTTTCAAAGACTAATTCAATCCCATTATTACACTTTTATTTTCATTTGTTGTCAGCAAATGCCCTTTTTAAGGACAAATCTAAAGATTTACCATCTGTTAAACATGAAACGACCTGCAACACACGAAAAGGAGCATTTGGACATTTCCGTTAAGTGGCTTCCCGGATCAGCCTGCGCAATCCACGCGGGCTGATCCGTGACGACACTTTCTGTTCTTATGGAATTTTTCTCTTTTGCAAAAGTCTATTGTGGTAAAAAAGCGATCGGAGTCATAAAGTTTTGTCTAGGATCAGACTGCGCAGACTGATCCGCTACAACACTTTACGTAAAAGTCTGGATTCCCCTTTTTGCGTGCTGAAGGCCAAATTTATAACGAATTTCACTCCATTTTGCACCTTTGCATCATTCATGTGTTACATAACAGTATCTTTTCATTTAATTCTGACCACCAAAACCGGAACTGGAGAATGATGCACCACATAGTCACTGACACTTCCCATAAATGTCCGCCGCCATTTTCCAAGTCCACGACTTCCGGTTACGATTATGTCTGCGCCCTCTTTTGTTGCAGCTTCAATAATTTTTTCACCTGGTTCCCCGTTGAATTGTTTTACAGTTCCATTTACCTATAAAACAATGAAAGCATTCGATAAGGACATTCACTCGGAACAGGAGCCTTATTAAACAGCTGGATTAAATCCTTATAATTCCGTTAAAGGGCCAGAACTTGGACCATTTTCTGAAGCACGTGACAGTTAATCGAAACCCCAAAAGATTTTTATCGTTTAACTCGTGACTTAGCCAGTGCATGTAATGGATCCAAGATCAGACTTCACATTCTGTGCAGTTTGATCCTGATCTATGCCATCTGCAAAAGTTTACCTTCACTAGTACGAGGGGTGTTCGAAAAGTTTCGGGACAAGTGCCATTCTTTTCGGGTGATGTTAGCATAGGTCCAGGCTGGAATAATCTTTTAATCACTCGTTATCGAGGTCTTCTTTCACGGTCGATACAACCTGTGGCAAACGGTTTATCAATTGCACAATGCATTATTACCTCTTTCTTGACAAAGTAACGTCCGGTTATATAAAAGGAAACAATGATGGGCTGAAACCAAGGCTATCGTGATGTTATCAGTGCACGTGGCCACTGAGATAGCTATGCTAAAAAGTAAGGAAGAGAAGCCTTTGCGTACTTACCCCCTCCATTTTTAATGTCTCGTTGAACTTAGCCATTGTAAGTTTGGATCTCCCTTGTTCTTCTTCTACCATTTTGGTTATCAAAGCAGCATCCGCAGTCATTGTTGCTGCAAGTGAAAACAAAGCGTTTATTGCGACGACATGATCAAATTGACGATATTTTAAAGCGCCATCGTACTAATGAAGTCTTACGAACAAAGTCTGTAACAAAGAAACGGATGAATAATTGCATAGCAGAAATACAGTGACTGGGCAGGATTAGAACCTGAAACGCCCGGATGAAAGGTCAACACCATGATCACTGAGCTAAAGAGAATTTTCCTTAACGCAGTTGTCAGGTATTGAATTCAAACCGGGATTAAGCCATGCATGAAGGAAAGGTCTCCCGTAACACATCCACATTTAAAGTCATCATTTATGGTTGGCTCAAAGCTTTATTAGGCAGACAATCCGTTTTTGGACAACAAATGGGATTAATGGCTCAATGGCCAATCCTAGACAAGTCCCAGACAAGTCCCCCATCTTACGAATAAAGTACGTAAAAAAAAGACAAATGAACAAAGGCATACAGAAATACATAGACCGGGCAAGATTCGAACCTAGAACGCCCGGACGAAAGGCTGTTAGGTATTGTATTTAAACCACGATGAAGTCATTCTGCGGCGGCTGAATTGTGACCATGCTTTTATTTAAGTTGAATAAATTCATCAAAGACATCAGAGTTGCATGTGCTTACAAAACCTCACAAAAGTCCA
Organism: Tridacna crocea; assembly: GCA_943736015.1. Lineage (NCBI taxonomy): Eukaryota > Metazoa > Mollusca > Bivalvia > Cardiida > Cardiidae > Tridacna > Tridacna crocea. The sequence goes on from OX031062.1 coordinate 26,434,245, forward strand.
ATACTTACGTGTCACAACTATACCCTTATACTCCGGGATATGTGCAACTATGACGTAATCTCCCGGTTTGTAGATATTCTCCAAACACCCTGTAACATGATAAATATCATTAGTTTTTTTTTTTCGAAATGTGTATGTTACAAATGACTTATAAACGCTTTAGGTAATGAAATGTTTGATAATTTGTAGTTCGTCATGTTTGTCACTAAAAGTCACATGCATTTCGCTGCAATACAGATTAAACATACGAAATAGAAAGTCGGTGCAGCGCTGTAGCTATTCTCCTGCAGAAATCACAGTGGACTAGAGACGATACGATTCGACATATACGTCCAAATATGTCAAGAAGCGTCATATACGTTTTATTGTTGAGACTAGCCACAACACTTAATCAAGTTTTGTCCCTGTTCATGTAATTTGTTAACCGAAAAGCATGTTCGAAACATTGGTAAACATCACTGAGGCATCATGTTATATTACCTTGTCTGCTGTACCATAATTTAATGAAGTAAAGAGTAAAGTTCTCATATAGTTAACCCTTTACTCCATAGATACTCATTTCTACATATTGCTTGTAGGAGCCTTTGGAAAACATTGTGGCAAAAGGTGAAATTGCTCGTGACGAGCAATTTCACCTTTTGTCACAGTGTTTTCTATTGACCTAACGTCAATTAGAGATGCCATAGGAATGCCTTATGGGTAAAGAGTTAACCCTTCACCACACGACGGAATTTCGGACTGGACCAAACCTAAAGCATTTGAAGGCAACAATTTAACTGTGGCTCAAATGGTGATTTCTGTCTTTGATTGGGTAGAAAACATTGTGGGAAAAGGAGAAAATGCTAGTTACCAGCATTTTCTCCCATTCCCACAATGTTTTCAAAAGCATTCATTCCTAAAGTCGCGAAAACCAGAGATAGTTTGGTTAAGGATAAATCTGTATGAAGTATTTTTGATGATTTCCAGATGTAAATAAAATTCTTTATGAGCTACTGGCGATGAAAGAAAAAAGCTCTGAGTTAATATAATTATTGGTTTACTTGCCCGTTTTGAATAGGAGAGAGAGAGAGAGAGAGTAAAAACCCGAGTATCACAGCGGTCAGTGCCAGTACAGAGCAGGCAGACACATAGACAAATAGTGAGACAGACATACAGATAGGGAGATTGACAGATATTTGAAGATAGATAGATAGATAGATAGTTAGATAGATAGATGCACAGACAGATTTGGATGAATGTGGTTGGGTGGACGGACGGACGGACGGACGGGCGCAGGCAGGCAGGAAGACAGACAGACAGACAAACAGACAGACAGATATGGAGAAAGGTGGTTGGGTGGAAGGACAGACGGACATGTAGGTAGACAGACAGACAGATATGGGTGAAGGTGGTTGGATGGAAGGACGGTCGGACAGGCAGGCAGACAAACAGGCAAACATACATGTATATACATACATTTCAGAGCTAATTCCGAATGTTCACTCCCATCAGCGCCCACAAGAATACGTTTCTTCCTGCTATGTTTAGCTGCCATTGTGTTTGAAGTCAGGTATCATAATACTCTACATGTGTCGGAATCCAATGTTTAGCCTTAAACTCAGGTACAGACAAGGAACCTCGGTGCTGTTTCTCGGCATTTACCCTTCTCCATGTTGCAGTCGACCACTCGTGTCCATAGCAAACAGCGGAAGTCAAAATCAGGCTGCACTGACGCGCAGTCTGGTCTTGATTTACCCTTTTTGCCACCTTTCCAACGAAAATAATTCATCGTGTGGTGAAATGCATGCATGGTATCGTGTTTTAAATATTGTCTTCGGTATAGACGAGAAGGGGTTATTTTTTTCTGAGCGCAAGAAGTAAAAGCAATAAAGTACCTGTTCGGGGTAAATGCGTTAATTGCATGTGAAAGAAAACTACTGGATCCTGCCGAAAAGTGGGTGGTTACTTCTGATTAACATATTTGATATTTCCGTTTCACGGTGCTGTGTAAATATCAGAGGGATAAAAAATCCAAAGAGCTGAGAGTACTCTCCGTGCATACAGGTGCTATATCATCGGTTTACTTCCAAAACCTAGTAACTACAGCTTGTAACAAGCTGTAGTTACGAGGTTTTGGGAGTAAACCGACGATGTAGCCTATGTCTAAATTTAGAACTCTTTCTGGACCACACGTAGACTAGTTAAAAATGAAACTGTCTGTCAAAAAAATTCCGTTTGAAAACGTTGACAAAGGTAAACTATATACCTGTTGAAATCGAACTATCAAAGTAATAGAAACCATTATTCTGCTGAGTAACTAAAATCAAATTTTCAATTCGATATTAAAACCCAAAATACAGCTTTTTTCAAAGTTGTTTTTGGAATTATATACTACTTATCGGACAGTGTAAATCAAAGATCAGACTGCACGTTTTGTGCAGTCTGGTCTTGATCTACAATGTCCGCAAAAGATCAGCGAGTCGCGCTTATAAGCCCAAGTGTTAAAGGCTTTATATACATGTTAAGTTCCGAGTTCACATAAGAGTGACTTTGGACTTTTCAGTAGTAAAGGGGATACTTGAACTTTTTAAAAGGCGTTATGGGGATTTCCAATTACTTTGGTCAGATTGTGAAGATCAGAACAGAATTTGGCGTAGTTTTTGAGATCTAAACTGACCTGAAAGTTTTGAGAGAAATCTTAATCTTCTTACCTTTAGCACCCATCATCATCGAAAATGATCTTTTTTTTTCTGTCGGACTGTATGAGGGGCACTTCACTAATTGTCGGCTCTCAGAAGGGTTAACTCTTTACCACATAATGATGGCTTTTGACGACGCTGAAGAAGCCTTTTGAAAACATTGCGGGAAAAGGAGAAAATGCTGGTAACCAGCATTTTCTCCTTTTCACACAAGGTTTTCTACCTTATCACATAAAATTGCTCCAATTGAGCCACACTGAAATTACTTTCTACAAATGTTTTCAGTTTGGACGAGGCTAAAATTTTGTCGATTGGTAAAAGGTTAAGTTAATTCAGAAGCAATGATCTTCCAACCAAAACAAGAAGTTTGTAGTTTCTATCCCTCCCCCCATCCCGTTATATAAAAAAAGGGGGAAAGAAAACTACAATGTACCTGCCAGTTTAAGAAAGTGCAGACTTTCCTTGATTTATTCACAAAATGCTAATTTATCAGCACCGTAATAAATATATAAAACTATATACATCCCAAGAACACCATATCACACCATGATGAATATTCTCGACCATCATGGCAACTTTTTCATTTCCTTTAAAAATTTAGCCTTGGCAGCGTTGACCGTCTAGTTTTCTTCAGAATACAAGAACTGAAAAAGCGCCGATTCAACCATTCAAAGTTCAGGGCCCGTATTCACCAACCATTCGTAAGAACATTCTTAGGTCTTATTCTTCAGAATTTCTTCACTGTAACAGTAACAGAACCGCTGATTGCCTAAACCAAATGAATTAGCCAATCATGCAGAAGTTCTGTTACTTTCACAGTCAGACAATCTTGATGAATAAGGCAAAGAATATTCTTGAGAATGGTTGGTGAATACCGACCTAGGTTTAAAACTATCAAAATGTTTTTAATCTGCGTCTACCTAGGACAGAAATGAGGATTTCGTCACCATAACTGGACCAGGAAACTGCTTTTACGTTCTTATGTTACCTGTAACATGTAAATTCATTGATCGAAAATTTCTGCACATCGCCATTGCCTGACCAATGAAGCACTCGACTGATTACTTAAGAGAATGTCCAGTGGTCCATGGCAAAAAAGAAAAGTGTTGCGAAATCAAAGCACTATAGGTAACTGTCGGAAGTGTCATAAATTGCAACGATTTATTTCTGGTGTCGGTGATTTCACAACAGGGCCTGTAATGACCAACCATTCGAAAATATTCTTAAATTAAATCCCAGGAATGATCTGTTGTCTGAGCACGTCATATTCTCCGAAGATTCGACCTGTCAGCTATGACACAGCCGACCCCATATTCTAGGGAAGAGTTGGGCTTATACCGAAACTACTGCCCAGGTCTGTGCACAGGGGCTGTTTCAATAAATGGCTGGTGCATAGGTTTCATGCTAGCTAGTGATAGCTGAATGAATTGCACCAAGTATATGGCATTAAATGTTATTGAGTAAACGTTCATTCGATTTTGAAATTCAAAGTAACGGTTGTCGTGTTGAAAAGCAGTCCGGTTCTGTAACCAGAATGTCCACATTAGATAGATGTGAATTTGAAGAATGCCATCTCATAAGAATGAGGAATTATCTAAATAACAAAGTAACAGAATTTCTGATAGGCTAAACTAAATGGTGAAGCTAAAAAGAAACAGCATTTCTTGCTAACTTTAGAATCACACTTAAAAATGCAATTCAATATCGGTTGATAGCAAAAGGCTAGCTCAGCCGTGCATCTATATCCGTAACGATGGATTCCTCTCATGTTTTCAACACCCTCGAAAACATATAGATAATCTTTTCGACCCTTTACAAAAATTCCGTGATTTGATGACTCTGAGGAAAACAGTTTACAAAAGCATTGTGAAAAATGGGATAAAATTAAAATGCTGGTTACTCTATAATGTTTTCTATATTTCAAGGACAAAGTCGATCATTTGCTTAACATTAACTCATTACCAAACGACAAAATTTTAGGTTTGTCCAAATCGAAAGCATCTGCAGACGACAAAATAAAAGTGACTGAAAATTGGAAATTTGTTTTGTGAAGAGTAGAAAACATTGTGGGAAAAGGAGAAAATGCTGGTTACCAGCATTTTCTCCTTTTCCCACAATGTTTTCTAAAGACTTCTTTCTCCGGGGTGTCAAAAGTAGGATTGTGTGGTAATGGGTTAATAGCTTGCATCACGCGAAAAGGGGCATTCGGACATTTGCATCGAGTGTCATCCCGGATAAGCCTGCTGCAGTCCTCGCAAGCCACTCCGAAACGACACTTTACGTTTTTATGTTATTTTCAGTTTCGCGCACGTTTACTGTAGCAGAAAATCTAATGTAGTCGTAAAGTGCCGTCTTGGATTAGCCTGCGCGAACTGCGCAGGCTGATCCGAGACGACACTTATACGCAAATGTTCGAATGTCCCTTTTTGCGTGTTGCAAGCTAAATACTAGTTCTTTATGAGCTGTAACGTGTCATCTAACACATATGAGTCATGCTCTGGTAAAAGGGGTGTAGAACGTATCTCCGTGACGCATTATACCAAGCAGTTCATCACGTGATTATGGAACCATAATGTCCATGTCCTCTTTGTCTTACAACCGCCTGAACCAAGAGGTTGACCGATCCTATCACAAAAGGTTTCCACAATAGTCTTCCGGTACGGACTGTCCATATTGACCTGTTTCGATGATTTATGTTGATTCACTATGCCCCCTTTACATATTGCATGGCTCGATTTCGTATGAGTTCGCATGACTGGTTGTGAAGAAACAGGCTTTTAGGACCTAAACCTAGACAGAGTGACATGGCTTACTAGTCCGTGAATCACATTTTAGTATCTTCATCAGCTTTCTTTGTTGTTTCGACATTATTTTGTTGATTGGAAGGCCCTGTACAACATTCAGCGGTATAATAAACTAACAGTTTCAAACAGTGAACACCATATAGAACAGCATGAATTACGGTCACTCCGATGATACCAAATGCAACACTGTATCCGGCCGCGGTACCCGGCTCTCGCCAGTCTATTACACTGTACACATATGGCTTTTCGAGCGCGTTGGTTCCCCCAGCCAAATGGTAAACTAGTGTAAACACTCCGTACACAATTCCGAAAACTATGGAATACCAGAAGTGCAATAACCGGATTGGCATCCCGGTGACTGATATATTCAGAACTATATAAACCACGTTCAGTGCATGGGTCTCCAGGTCAACAGCAGTTAACTCCCCTGAAATGACAGAGATATACAATAATTTAGGAGCATAACGCCGAGCTCGTATACCCAACTGGTAAAACCCAGGGCTGGTTATCAAGGGTTCTGAGTTCGAATGTAAGTTGTTGTCAAAACCTAACGATGTTAGTCATTGCGACAATATGCATTCTTCCGTCGTCACTGTTTCAAATTTGTTTATGTGGGAGCATAGTCCGTGGCTTGGATGAGTCTTGTCCGTAATACTGGTACAAAGAAAAATAAGGAAGTCATAGACAGGCGCGCTTACTGTCGTGATTGAATTGCATCACGCGAAAAGGGTCATTCGAACATTTGTGTAAATTAGCGTCTCGAATCAGCCTGCACAATCCGTGCAGGCTACTCCGAGACCACTCGTCACAACTCGGCCGATTCCGTACCTACATCACCCGAGGTATGCCGAATGCACCGAGACGTCACTTTACGACTTCATTAGAGTTTGTGCTACAGTACACTTACTCAAAACAGAAAATTACATAAAAACGGAAAGAGTTGTTTCGCGCAGGCTGATCCGATACAGCACTTTACGCAAATGTCCGAATGTCCCTTTACGTGTGTTGCAGGCCATAACGCTTACACTGTCGTTAAGACCGCGTGAGAGCCCAACCAAATAATCAAGTTCAAGGAATTTAATTGTGATAAAGAAGCTTTGGGTTCCACAAGCCCCTTGTCACCTGGCAGCCTGCCTTAACCCATTACCAAACAATCCCTACTTTTGACGCCCCTGAGAAAGAAACCTTTGGAAAACACTGTGGGAAAAGGAGAAAATGCTGGTAACCAGCATTTTCTCCTTTTCCCACAGTGTTTTCTATCCTTCCCAGAACAAATTTAAATTTTTCAGTCACCTTTATTTTGTCGTCTGCAAATGCTTTCAATTTGGACAAGTCTAAAATTTTCTTGTGTGGTAAAGAGTTAAGTAAGGCACTGTACACATGGAGTCACATTTCGTATCGAAGTACCCAGAAAAGACATCAATAAGTACATGGTATACGGAATACAGCTGAAATATTGTTGAAAATCGCTTAAAATAAAACTTGATAATAAAAATACACACAAAAAAGATTTATCTGAATAAAGTTAAAGTGGTTTTAAAAATGACCCTTGCAGCGAGGGCCTGCATTAATTGGAGATCAGACTGTAGAGACTTTCAGTCTGATCCTCAATCTATACCGTTCATATCGTCAGTAAATCCTGTAAGATTGAAATCTTTCTGAGGTCTTATTGATTGTTTTTTCAACCGTTGAAAGAGGTCAGATTAATGTAAATCATACTCTGTCGAAAAGGGGGAGGGGGGGCTTAACTCTTTCTCAAACGACAATTTTTGACTTGTCCAAATTGAAAGCATTTGAAGACAACAAAATTCAACCGACTCAAATGGTGCAACTTTTATTTGATGGAGTAGAAAATATTGTGGGAAAAGGAGAAAATGCTGGTTACCAGCATTTTCTCATTTTTCCTACAATATTTTCAAAAGGCTTCTTTCCTAGGGTCGCTTAACCCTTTACCCCATAAGGCATTTCTATGGTATCTCTAATTGACCCTAAATAACAGCAAGGGTGAAGATGTTTCTTATGTGTATATGACACCTTTTGATAGCATAGAAAACATTGTGGCAAAAGGTGAAATTGCTCGTCACGAGCATTTTCACCTTTCGCCATGATGTTTTCCAAAGGCTCCTACAAGCAATGCGTTGAAATAAGTATCTATGGAGTAAAGTGTTAAAGTCGGTATTAAGCAGTAAAGGGTTAATGCACCTGCAAAGGTATCGACTCAGGGTCTGTATTCACCAACCATTCTTAAGAACATTCTTAGTCTTATTCTTCAAAATTTTGTCATTGTGAAAGTACCTGAACTTCTGATTGCTAAACCATTTGGTTATGCCAATCAGAAGTTCTGTTACTTTCACTGTCAGGAAATCTTGAAGAACTTGACAAAGAATATCTTAAGAATGGTTGGTGAATACGGGCCCAGGTCAGTCCGCACAAAATCGTTGACAATAGATTTACTTTATTATACTTACTTCGTGTCAACAACCCCCAGTAAGCAATGGACATGACCACTCCTATTACCGACGCCATTGTTGTGATACACCAGGCTGCTTTCATGTACCATGGCAACACCTGGCAGGAACCTGAATATCATCAAAATAATTTCTCTTATGTAAATAATTTATAAGTATTTATGATAACATAAACACCACATGTGTGTGTAATAGAGATTTTCTTACCATTAATAAGTTTTGGACGAGGGTCTGTGTTCACCAGGCATTCTTAAAACTACGTTTTGTCTTATTCTTCGAGATTTTCTAAATTTAAGTTTAAACGTATTTATTTTACGTTGATTCAGAAACAAGTTCTTCAGACTTCTATTAATCTCTCTCGATTCTGCTTTCTGGGAACACATCAGTAATCGCGTCAAACGTGTGAGTTAATGAATTATGCTTCCTGGGAACACATCAGTTATCGCGTCAAACGTGTGAGTTAATGAATTATGCTTCCTGGGAACACATCAGTTATCGCGTCAAACGTGTGGGTTAATGAATTATGCTTCCTGGGAACACATCAGTAATCGCGTCAAACGTGTGAGTTAATGAATTATGCTTCCTGGGAACACATCAGTTATCGCGTCAAACGTGTGGGTTAATGAATTATGCTTCTTGGGAATACATCAGTTATCGCGTTAAACGTGTGGGTTAATGAATTATGCTTCCTGGGAACACATCAGTACTCGCGCTGAAGGTGTAGGTCAATGAATTACGCTTCCTGGGAACACATCAGTACTCGCGCCAAGTACCTTGCTCCGGTAACGACAAATTCTTCTTACCATAAAAAGAACCAATCCAAGAAAATAATTACTTTTTACATCGTTCGGCTAGATTTTTTTTAAGTCATATGATTATCAGAAAAACAATGCTGCACCTGATAAAATTTCCTTTCTTCTGAGAAATATATACATAACTGCGCATGCGTCAGAAATGGTCGCCATTGTGAGGGTGAAGTAAGCCCAGTCGGTGAGGTAGATGAACCATTTGACCTGCTGTTTGGGGTCTGGGCCAGCCCACTGGTAGGAATACACGCCTGTTAGAATGATCCATACTATGTGATACAGGGCCCAAAAAATTCGCCAGCCTACATAAACTCGAGGATACCCAAACTGAAACATAATTACACAGAAAAAGATCTAAAATTGCCTACTTTAACCCTTTACCACATAATCCCAACTTTTAACAAAGGAGAAAGAAGCCTTTTGAAAACGTTGTGGTAAAAGAAGAAAATGCTGGTAACCAGCATTTTCTTCTTTTCCCACAATGTTTTCTAACCTTCCTTTTACAACTTTCAAATTTTCAGTCACTTTTATTTTGTTGTCTCCAAATGCTTTGAATTTGGACTAGTCTAAAACTGTGTTGTTTGGTAAAGAGTTATTCAATACCATCAACAGATCATGGGAGGTATGCTCTATGAATGCCGGGTTTTAATGCATTTGCACCAAGTATCGATTCTTATCAGCCTGCACAGTCCACGCAGGCTGACGTGTCTCGAATTTTTTTGTACATTTTCTAAAACTTTCTGCATGTCCGAAGGCCATGCTATCTCATGCTCTCCAGTCGTTTATTGACATTAAACGAAATGTGTTTTATGCATCCATATGATCATCTTCGCGAGCCAAGGTTACGATCATTACGTGGATCTTACCTTAGCTAATTGAACCCTCTATTGGATGCTGGTTAATAACCCCCCCCCCTTTTACATCATATTTCTAAAAGATAATGAAATATCGTTTTACAAACCGCTTACGAATACAACTATTCAACATAAGCAGACATCCACGTAGGTTTCAATGTTTACCTTCTATTCGAAGGGTAGCGACCTTATTCTATTTTTATCAAAAATGAAATGCTACGAGTGATTTCATTCGTTGCAGTTATAGTTGGCTGCATCCAATGAAAAAGCGTAACGGGGAAATGTAAAAATCAAGCTCGATCCGCCAAGGGTAGAGTAGCGTAGTGAATCGTCAGCCTTGGCTTGCGAAGATGCCATATGATTATCAGGTGATGACTTACCTGGTATAATACATCAAGGGGATGCATCGAACCTACATGCCAAATGGCAATTACAATTCAGTTACATTCCCTTGTAGTTCACAACTTTTAAAAAAAGGTTGTCGCCGGAAAATGCTTGTTACGTTTATTTCTAACTTATTAACCCCTTAATATGCTGGAACCAAATTAACCTGTATTGTGGACAGTGTAGATCAAGATCAGACTGCACAGAACGTGCAGTCTGATCTTGGATCTACACTGTCCACTATTTTGTTTCATATTCTGGCAAAAACACCACATTTGGTAAAGCGGTATTTCAGATCTTTTTGCCATTTAAAGATGTCTCTTGTTTTAATTCAGCGATTTAAAGGTTAATATGGTATTTTGTTTTTGTATTTAAAATTAATGTCTTTTGTTTTACTTGGCAACTAAGTGCTCTTGAGAAGGTAGTTTCAGGCGAATGCAAAAACTGTTGACCCATGTCAGAGTTCAAAACATTTTACTTTTGGTAAATTTTATCCATATCAAACGACCTTCTCTACCTCTTTATTATGACAGTTTTAAACAAATGAGATCATTTTATGCAACGAATGGGGGCCATTCTTGGAAATTAAATTATCTCCCTTGCCAGATAAACACTAAAGGTATCCAAGTAACAGATTGGTCCTTTTACCTGTATTCCTTTGTTTTTATCCCTTGGTTCCGTTGGGGATGTTGCGATAAATATAACAATGATTTATTATGTTTGCGTAAGGCTGGTCTGTAATTCAATTCAAATTGTGTTCTTAATCATCAGGAACTACGCATACATTGATTTGTAAAACAATCTAACTACATTTACTTGCAACATTATCTCAAGAACATAGCTGTTCAGCGCAAGAAAATCAAGGATAAAATCCAAGTAATCCTCATATCAGGACCAATGTAGTTCTGGAGAAGTATAAAGGGAAATAACTGAAGAATGGCCCTCATCGTTTGATATAATACATTACGAGGATTCATTTACAAAACTAACGTTACAAAATTTTAGACTTGTCTAAATTGAAAGCGCCGTTTGCAGACGGCAAATTTAAATGTGGATAAAATGGTGGAAACATGTCGTGTAAATTTCAAGATGTTAAGGGTTTATATCATCAGGGCTATGTACTCTTAATAACGTTCATTGTCTTATTCTCCGGAACTTGTTTTCTACATTGTAAGTTACACAACTTCTGACTGGCTAAACCATTCGGTTTAGCCAATCAGAAGTTGTGTCACTGACAAATCTAGAAAACATTGGAGAATAAGACTAAGACTATTCTCCAGAATGGTTGGTGAATACGGGCCCAGTTCCTCATGTCGTGTGCATCTGGGATTAGTCGATCAACTGTAAGAAGAATAGTGCCTGATAGACTAATCCCAGGCGCACATAGCATAGAGAACTGGTGATATAAACCCTTCGCATCTTGAAACAAATTTACCGCAGATTACGTCTAAAAATATCAGTGTAACATAATTTTATGGATAATAAAATAACTTTCATATGGAAATAGTGTCAAAGGTTGAAAAAGGTTGAAAGATTTTAGTCACACATGACCCGGATCTATATTTAATAGGCCGTATAATATAGCTTTAACTTTGTGTGTACATGTATATATGTTAACCCTTGTACTGCTAAGTGCCACTCAAATAACCTTTGTGGACAGTGTAGATCAAGATCAGACTGCACAAAACGTGCAGTCTGATCTTGAGTCTACACTGCCTAATAAGGAGATACTTTCTCAAAAAAAAAAAAAACTTTGAAATAGGAGAATTTTGGATTTTGTTTTTACTATTGAAAGTTTCATTTCAGTTTATTTAGTTGGATAAAGGTTAAGTGCTTTTGTTTTACGATTTTTTATCGACCTGCTGGAGGGGGTGGAAATTCTAAAACATTGCATGCATTCTTTATCAGTTTTAAAATGCATCTGGTACATGTTTTGGGCGGAAATAAGAACACAAAGTGCATGCACATTCGTATGTTTTATTTTATCAATGTCGACTTTTTCAATATGAAGATCCCAGACCCCTTTTGTGTAGACAACTAGGTTGCTAATTGATGTGTTCCTGGCAACTGTTGGAAAGAAGAAAATGGACATTGATTATACGCAGTACATTTTATGTCATAAGCACATTTTAAAACTATAGTTTGTGGGTCATGATCAGCCAGAAAAAGATGTGTAGTCCGGTTTTTTTATTAGCACCGTCTGCTATACTCCAACGAAAGCAAGAATGGAGTTGCAAATATCGGGTACCTTATCTAGAACGAAAATGTTTGATCGTTTTATTCGGTAGTCTTGTTTAACCCTTTCCCAAACAATTCCTGGTTTTTACGGGTCTGGAACAGTAGCCTTTTGAAAACATTGTGGGAAACGGAGAAAATGCTGGTAACCAGCATTTTCTCCTTTTTCCACAATGTTTTCTACCCTATCATATACAGAAATCATCTTTTCAGCAACAGTTGAATTGTCGTCTGCAAAACTTTCAATTTGGTCTAGTCCAAAAGTTTGTCGTTTGGGAAAGAGTTAAGTCAAAGATCTACCTTACAGACTATCAAATTATATAGTTTGACAGATTAACAGAAAGGGGAAATGTCGGATAAAAATGTGTTCCTTGGCTCTCAAAAAAATACGAGAAATTGTAGGCAAACGACTACTGTTTGCAGCCGATGATGTTCATCATCTACAAAAACAGCTAGATGTCTGTACCTGCATGGTAATGGATCAAAAGAAGCTAATAAATTTCTCATACCTACTGTGTATACTTACAAATGAAAGTGGAATAATGAATTATGCGATTAATAAAGAACTATTCTATGATGGCCTATACTTTCAAATTTCCGTCATCTACAGGTCTGATAAAATATCTCGGTAAAAATCACAGAATTCAGTTACAAAAGGAAAACTTATATTCATTTTAAAGTTAAAAACATAGAAAAAAATGAGTAAGTAAGAAGACGAAGAACAATGATAATATAAATAAAATCGTTCGAAACTCCTTCGTACACCGGTAACATTTGGTTGTCTGACACAAACAAAAAGTAGGGCGTTATGCATATTCAAGGTGACAACAATTGTCATTTTCCCTTTCATGCAAAAAAACCCTACATGAATACGAATGCATTACATCTACAGTCAATAGAAGAAATGTTTTTACCTGAAACTGGGTGAATGTTTTCGGAAATGAATGATCAAAAAGGAAGTTTTTCGATCTATTTTCGTCCACACAGAAAGTTTTTATCCGTAACCACCGACCCATCTCTTTCGCTGTCCTGTAAATATCCGCACCAACATGTATTTATTTATAACCCTTTACCCAATGACTCCGCCTTTTTAACGAACATGAAGTAAAAAAACATTTTGAAGACATTGTGGGTAAAGGAGAAAATGCCGCTTACCAGCATTTTCTCCTTTTTCCACAATGCTTTCATAATTTTTATGACACATTCGATCATTTGAAACATATATTTGTCCGTTGCATTGAGACAAGCTTGAGAATTTGTCGTACAGAAAAGACTTCACACTTAATCATGCTATTCACAACAACTGGTGCATGATGCGGTGGGTGTGGTCCAAGATTGGGCGGCACATAATGCAGTCTGATCTTGTTCTACACCATCGCCCACTCGATTAATGTTACTATCTTAATAAAATCCTCACTAAGTGCCATTAAACTTGACGAGTCTGTACATTCCATTTATAACACCGTGTTCGGACGTATAAATGGGGCTAAATTGCAGTCACTGACGTGTGTCAAACGGTAACTCAACCTTTCATTCTACTATATATAAGTACTTTGTATGTGTACCTTTGTATAGCTGTATAAATGATAAATATTAATGAAAATAATAATAATAAAGAGGGTTTTTAAGCATGCTTATGGCTAAAAAATTGAACAAAGTCAGCTTTGTGTATTTAGACTGCAAGTTTTGTGAAGTCAATCCCTTTAACAGACTTTTGACGACCCTGAGACAGAAGCCTTTTGAAAACACTGTGGGAAAAGGAGAAAATGCTGGTAACCAGCATTTTCTCCTTTTCCCACAACGTTTTCTAACTTTCCCTTTACAATTTTCAATTTTTGATACACATTTATTTTGTCGTCTGCAAATGCTTCCAAAATGAACACGTCTAAAATTTTGTCGTTTGGTTAAAAAGTTTTAACCTTAGGCTGCTAGGCGGGAACCAGAGACCTTTTGCTGACAGTATAGATCAAGATCAGACGGAAAAGAACATGCTGTCCGATTAGGAGCTATTTTCTCCGAAAATTACCTTTGAAAAAGGAACTCGAGGGGTTTTACAATCGCCCTGAAATGTTTTTTTTTAGTTATTTAGAAGATTCAGTCAGGGTTAAGCCTTTACAACGTGACAAAATTCAAGCCTTCACCAAATTGAAAGCATTTGCAGATGACAATTTCAAGTTGGTTCAAATGGTGTGGTGTTACTTTGATAGGGTAGAAAACATTGTGGGAAAATGAGAAAATATTGGTTACCAGCAGTTTCTCCTTATCTAAGATTAGCTTCCTTTTTAAGGGGGTTAAAACTCGGTATTGTTAGGTAAAGGTTTAGCAAAACCCCGCTTTTCATTCCACTTAGTACAACCTTAGTATAACTGTGTAAATGAAATTATAATAAAACACAGAGTTTCAAACAGTTTTCTGTACATAAAATGGCACAAAATATCGATCAATGTACGAAGTACTTCTGAAATCAGACTGAAAATTTTCTGGTCCCTTTGTTTATTTATCCACACTGTCTGTGTCTGCAAATGTTTATCGCTTAACCCTTAGCTTCCTAAATGTGAATGAGTCATGCTCTGTGAAAAGGGGGGCTTAAGACATCTGCGAAAAGTATCGACATGGGTTAGCAAGTATCAGATAGTCTAGAAAAACATTGTGGGAAAAGGAGAAAATGCTGGTTACCAGCATTTTCTCCTTTTCCCACCATGTTTTCAAAAGATCTAATCCTCATGGTCGTTAAAAGTCAGTATTGTGTGGTAAAGGGTTAACCTTTTAGCAGGCTTTCTAGACTAGTTAGTAGATTTATTAACCTCATTTATTAACTTATTCTGCTAGATACGTAAGTATCATGAAATTTCAAGCCGATAATGAATGCCATTTTTTTTTTGTTTCTTTCAATGTCAATTTCGTGGGGAAGATATGTCCTTATCGGACCGTGTAGATACAAGATCAGACTGCACGTTCTGTGCAGTCTTATCTTGATCTACACTGTCCTCTGAGCAGCATAAGGGTTATAACTATACAGTATGTGTAAAATACACGTTATTGTTGTTTTTATGATATAAATACATACACGTTATCGTTATGTATATGATAAAGGCTCAAACAAACCTGTTGTAGATCTATATCTATTGAGATATAAGGTGATA
The DNA here is from genome assembly GCA_943736015.1 of Tridacna crocea. NCBI lineage: Eukaryota > Metazoa > Mollusca > Bivalvia > Cardiida > Cardiidae > Tridacna > Tridacna crocea. Next base: position 26,449,617 of record OX031062.1, read on the forward strand.
ATTATATTATTTTTCCCCCTTTGTTTTAAAGAATTTGTTTCTACTCTCTGTTCTGTTCCTATTTTAGATACAGTTAGCTCTTTACCAAACAATCCCGGGTTTTAACGACTTTGAAGCAGAACACTTTTAAAAACATTGCGGAAAAAAGGAGTTTATGTTACATGTAGTTGTTACAAGCGTTTTCTCCTATGCACAATGTTTTTTTATTGTTATATTTTCACGGAAAGATCTAAACATTTATGCCACATTTTAAGTTGTCGTCTGCAATGCTTTTGGTTTGAAATATTTAGTCTAAAATTCCGTCGTGTGGTAAAGGGGACTCTAGGACCATTCCCCTCTAGACAAATGTCCCCCGGACAACTCTCCTCCTGCAAATTTCGCCCGGGACAATTGCCCTCCAAGACAATAGCCCCCAGAGACAATTACCCCCTGGACCATTACCCCCTGGACAACTGCCCCCAGACAATAATACCCCCTGGACGATTGCCCCCACCAAGATGTTCATACCATCATATGCATATAAGGAAATTTCATAGTGAAACTCGTCAAATTTGTGAGCACTTCTCCGGAATTGAACCCAGGGTCTGACGCTGAAAGCCGACAATGACCTCGTCCCAAAGCAAAGTCAAAAGAAATTTCGAATTAGATTGGGGGGGGGGGGGGGGTGTCAAGGGGGCAATGGTGCTGGGAGGGGCAATTGTCCCGGCCGGGGGGGGATTGGAAGGGGGCAGTTGTCTGGGGTAAATTGTCCAGGGGGTAATAGTCCGGGGGGCCTATTGTCGGGAGGGGGGCAATTTGCCTTGGGGGGGTTTAATTGTCCAGGGGTAATTGTCTAGGGGCTAATGTCGGGGGGATTGTCTCGGGGGAATTTGCAGGGGGAGGGGGGTTGTCCGGGGGGGGGGCAGTTATCTAGGGGGGAATTGTCCTGATACGGGTAAAGGCTTCACTCATACTCAAGCAGCTGTTATACGAGTTCTCCTTCACTTTTAACCCATCACCACACAATCCATACTTTTGACGAACCTTGAAAAGGGTGGTTAGGAAACATTGTGGGAAAAGGAGAAAATGCTGGTAACCAGCATTTTCTCTTTTTCCCAAAATGTTTTCTACCTTCACAAAACAAATTTCACTTTTTTTTTTCAGTCACTTTTATTTTGTCGTCTACAAATGGTTTGGATTTGGACGAGCCTAATATTTTGCGATTTGGTAATGAGTTAATTAAAAGTTTTCACAGTGAGGGGTATAGAACCAGCTGAAGATTATTCATATCTGACTGTCTGCAATCTACTAGTATATGTCATCGGTCATCACAAAAAATCGTCCCCTCCCCGAGAAAAAATGACCTTACCCCCCACCTCCTTTCCCCTTACAGGAAACTGTCCCCCGGGGAAATCTTCCCAATTCGAATTGAAGACGATTTTGCCAGGGAACAATATTCCTTGCATTTCTGCTTTTTTACTATCATGAATTTATTACATATGTTATTTAAAAATGGCGACTTTTAAAGTCATCTATATAAACCGATAACTGAAAATAACCTAAGCTCGGCGGACACAATCAGAAGAAACTCAGAGATTTTATTAACCCTTATCCTTCTAAATGACTAAAATAAAATCTTCAGTTGGAAATTAAATACCTAAATATTGCTCTTTCAAAGTTATATTTTGGAGAAAAGATATCTCCTAAACGGACAGTGTAGATTAAAGATCAGACTGCACGTTCTGTGCAGTCTGATCTTAATCTACACTGTCCTCAAAAGGTCAGTGCGATGCGATCAACAGCCTTAGGGCAATCTGAGACAAAGCTTACTCTCTGTATATTTCTGATACATGTTTTACAAGATTTTCTAGTTTTATGAAACTTCATTAGGTTTAGAGCAATGCGTTTTTCCTAGGAATTTTATCAGACTCCGTATTATCCAATCACAGCCTAGCATTTCCTGGAAGGTGAGTTACCTGTAGATTTGTTGATTCGATAAAGTTTACAGAGCTCCGGATAGAGGGAGTGATCTTTCTTTGAAAGTTGAAAATGTTACTTACTGCCCACTAAATCCTATATTGTGGGTACTCATTAGAATCGTCTCGTCGAAACGATTCTAATGAGTACCCACAACTTAGGGTTTGGGGGAGAAATAATGATATAGAAAACCATCATTCCCTCTTAAGGAGCTCTGGTTTACGTACATTTAGTAATCCCCCAAAGCTATACATAATGCCATAACTTTACACCATGTCTACACTAGATCAAAATATTTGCATAATTCTTGACGGGAAACCCGCCTGGTAAGAAGAATCGTAAGATTTGTGTGAGCGCAGGTATATATAATGATACAAAAATAAGTGAAATTAATTTCATGAGACAAATCTTATTGTGTGTACTGGTATTTACTAGTGCATATCATTATATTAGTAGATTTAATACAGTATATAATCGCTTCAAACGGACGAATTTGTGTCATTCAAACGGAAATAGTCATTATGCCCAACATGTAGAAACCCAATCTAACACTTTAAACCTTTGCCAAACCATCATTGGGGATATGTTTTGAAAACAATGTAGGAAAAGGAGAAAATGCTTATTCTTTGTCTTATTCTCCAGAAGTTTCTACCTTTGTAAGTAACACAAATTCTGATTGGCTAAACTTTCGGTTTAGCCAATCAGAAGTTGCGTTACTTACAAATTTAGAAAACCTTGGAGAATAAGACAAAGAATATTCTCAAGAATGATTGGTGAATGCAGGCCCAGGTCTTTTGGCTATCTTTGAAAAGCCTGTCTTGTAAAGTGAGGGTGAATATTATGAATTGAGGATTTATACATAAATACACGTGAATCAATCTCCGAGTGAAGAAGAGGCTTAACGCATCTGCATAAAAAGTATCTACCAATATTAGCCTGCGCAGACCACGCAGTCTGACATGGGTCAAAACCGTTTGTTTTTTTCTATTGGTCAATTTTCTGCAGCTGAAAGGACCAGTCTACCTTAACCCTTTCCCAAACAATCCCTGCTTTCCACGACCCTGACAAAGAAGCCTTCTGAAAACATTGTGGGAAAAGGAGAAAATGCTGATAATCAGCATTTTCTCCTTTTCACACAATGTTTTCTACCCTTCCGAAAACAAATTTCAGTTCTAGGGTCACAGTGATATTTTTCGTCTGCAAATGCTTCCAGTTTGGTCTAGTCTAGAATTATGTTGTTTGGTAAAGGGTAAAGGATCAGCCGGTTGTCATAAAAGCATTGATCATGTATCCGTGGAAAACATTTCTGCTTATACCGCACTGTTTTCTAAATTGGCATGAACTGTTTGACGGAGGAAATGTAATGACTTACTAATGTACGTGTAATCCGGAAATAGTTCCTTTTCGGAAAGTCAAAGTATCCGTCACTCTCTCATATCAAGGAAACTAATATGACATAACCTGCACGTAGGCTTATACAAAAACTATAAATAAAGCTGGAAATGCCTCAAATTATGCCAAAAGCACTGAGATCAAAATGCACGGCAGTGCTTTTCATTTTGAACAAATTTCCTGTTGAATTTTAAAACGTTAAGGTTGCCAGAAACTCTTTTGTTCTTTTGTATACATTTATAATGAAGACTACATTATCGCTGAGGCAATCATTCTTTAGAGTGGAGAGCCAAGATCTACATCAGAACATATTTTTTAGAATGCGTGGATTCTAGCGACCCCCTCCCCCCTCCTCGCCTCCACACATTCTATATATAGTTCTGTGCTAACCACAATATTAATTATTGTATCTTTACGACACAACCCCGCGTTTGAACGAACTTGAGGAATAAGACTTTTGAAAGCATTGTGGCAAAAGGAGAAAATGCTAATAACCAGCATTTTTTCCATTTCCCACTTTGTTTTCTACTTTTCCAAGGAAAATTCACTCATTTCAGTCACTTTTTAATCTCTCGTCTGCAAATATTTTCAATTTGAACATAACTAAAATTTTAACGTTTTGGTACTTAAAGAGTTAATCCTTTATTAGGCGACAGAATTTTATGAAAGTGAAAATCCACAGCATCTGCAGACGACAACTCACACTTGTCAATTCCGGTTCTTTTGATGGGCTTTTGTTCCTAAAGGATGGAAAACTTGGTGAGTAAATGAGAAAATGTTGGTGACCACTTTTTCCTTTTCTTGTTATGTTTTTGAGAGTTTTTTTTTTAGCCACGGGACGTTATTTAAAACGCATGTTTTATTTGTAAAGGGTTAACTCTTTTCGAAACGACAAAAACTTTAACCCTTTCCCAAACAAGCCCTGGTTTTTACCTGTCTGCAGTACAAGTCTTTTGAAAACACTGTGGGAAAATGAGAAATTGCTCGTAACTAGCAATTTCTCCTTTTTCCACAGTGTTTTCTACCCTTTATGAGAACTTTCTGCAAATTTCTCCAAATCTAAAACTGTCGTCTGCAAACTCTTTCGGTTTGGAAGGATCCAAAATTTGTTGTTTGGGAAAGGGTTAAAGTGAGAGAGGAACAACATAATCAAATTTAGACTTTGTCTCTGATTAGACTGAAAACCGTGCGAAAAAAAAATATATATATACAGAGTAAATGCGAGAACTTCACAACTTTCTCTGCTTTTTATACGCCCGTCGAAGACGGGACGTATTATGGGATCACCCGTGGCGTCCGGGCGTCCGGGCGGGCGGCGTCCAGTTTTTTGTCCGGAGCATATCTCCCAAACTATTCTAGCTAGGGTTATGAAATTTCATGGGTGGATAGATCTCATCGAGGGGGAGTGCAGTGCGCAGGAACCATAACTCTTGCTTGCTTAATTTTTGAGTTATTGCCCTTTGTTGTTTTTCGTACTTGAATTTTGTCCGGAGCATATCTCCAAAACTATACTAGCTAGGGTTATGAAATTTCATGGGTGGATAGATCTCATCGAGGGGGAGTGCAGTGCGCAGGAACCATAACTCTTGCTTGCTTAATTTTTGAGTTATTGCCCTTTGTTGTTTTTCGTACTTGAATTTTGTCCGGAGCATATCTCCAAAACTATACTAGCTAGGGTTATGAAATTTCATGGGTGGATAGATCTTATCAAGGGGGAGTGCAGTGCACAGGAACCATAACTCTTGCTTGCTTAATTTTTGAGTTATTGCCCTTTGTTGTTTTTCATTCTTGAATTTTGTCCGGAGCATATCTCGAAAACTATACTAGCTAGGGTTATGAAATTTCATGGGTGGATAGATCTCATGGAGGGGGAGTGCAGTGCACAGGAACCATAACTCTTGCTCGCTTAACTTTTGATTTATTGCCCTTTGTTGTTTTTCATTCTTGAATTTTGTCCGGAGCATATCTCCAAAATTATACTACCTAGGGTAATGAAATTTTATGGGTGGATAGATCTCATCAAGGGGGAGTGCAGTGCACAGGAACCATAACTCTTGCGTGCTTAATTTTTGAGTTATTGCCCTTTGTTGTTTTTCATACTTGAATTTTGTCCGGAGCATATCTCCAAAATTATACTACCTAGGGTAATGAAATTTTATGGGTGGATAGATCTCATCGAGGGGGGTGCAGTGTACAGGAACCATAACTCTTGCTTGCTTAATTTTTGAGTTATTGCCCTTTGTTATTTTTCATACTTGAATTTTCTCCGGAGCATATCTCCAAAACTATACTAGCTAGGGTTATGAAATTTCATGGGTGGATAGATCTCATCAAGAGGAAGCGCAGTGAACAGGATTCATAACTCTCGCTCGCTTAATTTTTGAGTTATTGCCCTTGTCGTTTTTCATACTTGAATTTTGTCCGCAGGATATCTCCAAAACTATACTAGCTAGGGTTATGAAATGTCATGGGTGGATAGATCTCATCAAGGGGGAGCGCATTGCACAGGAATCATAACTCTTGCTCGCTTAATTTTTGTGTTATTGCCTTTTGTTGTTTTTCATACTTGAATTTTGTCCGGTGCATGCCCCAGCTTTACAATTTGGGGTAAGACGGGCGTATCTTGCGACAATTTGCCACTCTTGTTCAAAAATGTTTCTCAAACACTTCCTTCCCATGGACAGTGAAAACAGGTTCGTGTGGAAAAGCGTTCATTAACTGTTCACAAAACAAAGCCATGTTTGAAAAGCCCTGAAGAAAACTAACGATCGAAGCGCTGTGTACCCGTTACACGCGTTTTCTCATTTTCCCACAATGTTTTCTAACCTATCAAAGACAAATTCGATCATTTAAGTCATACTTAAATTGTCGTATGCAAATACTTTTGGTTTAAGCAAGCCTAATGTTAGTCGTGTGATTAAAGGAGAGGGCTTTTTTTTAAAGCACAATATTACTTGGATAAATCCCCAGGTGACCTATGTTTTTTTTGGGGGGGGTTAGAAGGTAGGTAACTCTTACAATACTGTTGAAAGACATTGTACTGGTTCCCTCCCATGCACCATAAGGAGGCATGCAGTTCATGGTAATTTTGGAATCGTTCATTTTTTGTTTTATTTTTCAAACATATGCTTTAACATCAAATGAAATTTTTTGAAAAGATAAAAAAGTATTCATAAAGTAAACTATATTGTTGTAAAAAGGAAAATTTTATACAAAAATTCGAAACCACTGATAACGGTTTCTGGATAGTCACGTGACCCAATGAAAAAAGAAAAAAATAACAACCGATGATAAATCTTCCAATATTAGCATGTTTAGAAATATTTTCTGTCATCAGAAGTGAATTGTAAGACATGGTATTGTTGGAGTTCATCGAGAAAACTAACATCATTCAGAGTTAACTGATTCTTTAGAAATGATCTTCGAGTATCACTTTGTGTTCCTTTTGGTCTGAGACAAAACAAAGATGGCGGGCAAGAGCCTGAAGCCAGGCTCGGGTGGATTTGACCCGTCTGAAAATGTGAATTCAAATACTCTAAAGGTAGGTTTGCCATGGGATACCTGATGATATTTCAGATCAAACATTCAAGAATGCCTTTGTTAGTACTAAGAAAAGACTGACTGTACTTATTTTCATTCGCAAACACAAACAATGATGCCAGTGCTGTCACCTTAGAAATACACGAATTTTCACCTTATTTCTCATATTTTTAAAACGATTTTACTCCTAATCTCCCTGATTTAAAGACAGCTGCAATGACTCAGCATATGGCTTGCCCCTACTGGTATTACCAAGGGAGTATCCATTCAGAATACATTAGTGTAAATTGATCACATACAAAATGAATGTTACAAGTAAGGTTCTAAATCCACCAAGAGTCCGGCAAGGTCAGTATTCGGATTTGGGGGAAAAACAAGATATTACAGTTGTTTTACAGCTGGAAACTTCTCTCAGAGTAATTTCGTTGACTACTACACCGGTTATTAACTCTTTACCACACAAGAAAATTTTAGAATGGTCCAAATTGAAAGCATAAATTGCAGACGACAAAAGAAAGGTGGTTAAAAAATTGAATTTTTTTCTGGGAAGGGTAGAAAGCACTGTTGGAAAAGGAGAAAATGCTGGTTACCAGCATTTTTTCCTTTTCCCACAGTGTTTTCAAAAGGCTTTTTTCTCAGGGGCGTCAAAAGTAGGGATTGTGTGGTAATGGCAAATCTCATAGATACTGAGGCTTACAGAGCACCAATTACGTTTAGATACATAAAGATATGATGTATCACCCGCTTTCTTTTTGACGCAGACAGAAACTTCCAACGACTGAGTCATGCCAACACAAGGTATATGCAGAACTTTTAGGTTGTTGTTTGGGACCTTATACAAAAACATCCAAACAATTAACCCATTACCACTCAATCCCTACTTTTGACGCCCCTGAGAAAGAAGCCTTTTGAAAACACTGTGGGAAAAGGAGAAAATGCTGGTAACCAGCATTTTCTCCTTTTCCCACAGTGTTTTCTACCCTTTCCAGAACAAATTTCTATTTTTCAGTCACCTTTATTTTGTCGTCTGCAAATGCTTTCAATTTGGACCAGTCTAAATTTTTCTCGTGTGGTAATGGGTTAAATGAAATGCTACCTAGAGATCTGATAAATGTCGTTAAAAGAAGAATGACACTCTTCCTAAGGAATATTAGGAAAAGATTTAGTGTCAGAAGATTGATGATCTTTTCAATAAGTCGTTAAAAGTCGGGCAGGGAAAAAAAAGTGAATACAAAACCGACACCTTTGCAATATCTATCAGTTTAAAATGAAACAAAATGTATTTTCATGTTTTTGATACAAAGCATTCGAACTGTTCTTTCTCTCATGAGTAACAGTAATCTCTACAGAGTAGGTAATGGGCAAGGCTTTAGAAGCTCTGAAGGGAAAGGAGGGAGGGGCAAGTGAAAATTACCCTTTCTAAAAGAGCTCGATTAACTTTCCCCAGATATTTGTTTTACACATAAGAAGAAGATCTGTATCTGTCTAAAAACCCTAATTGGAAAAGGTTACATTGCTTGTAACAAGGAAAATTTCCTGTCCGAACTTATACGATTGTATGTCTGAAGTTTAATGATGCTGTCTGAATTTTGTCGTTTATTACAAAAGCGCATTTTCTCTTATAATTCGGGATAATTTTGACTTTATTGATGTTTTTAACTTTATTGTTGTTCCAATTATAAAATACGAAACTATAACGAAAGAATTATCAAGGGTAGTATCCCGACGATGATTCGCTTCAGCTTCAAGCTCTCAGCTATGGTCTTTAAGTGAAGCAATTACATTTACCATATGACATAATCCAGCTGATTTGTAGATTTACCATTGTTAATTTCAAAATGATGTGGTAATTATTGATAATCTTATCAGCAACTTTATAATTTGTCTTATCAATTTACATCTGGTAAGGAAGTAAATACAACATTCAAAATGGCTGCTGATTTTATATTTTGGTGGTTTCTTAATTTTATGTTCCCAATATACAAAGGAAAACTATTTTTCTAGTATACTGATAGATTATGATGCAGAGATAGATTAAGAGATAGATTAAGTTGCAGAGGTAGAGTATCTGAATGGATAACTTTTACTACTTTGAGCTTGATATTTTAGTGAACATCTACAATATTGGTATGCTATTCTGGTGCACATTCTTCCTGGTGGGCTTAGAAGTTAGATGTCCTGCTGTTGTTATACCCCCACAATGTAGTGGAGGGGGGGTATACTGGAACAGCCATGGTTGTCTGTCAGTCTGTGTGTCCATAGACACAAATTTGTCCGTAGCAGTACTCCTACAGTTTTTCACATACTGAACTTGAATTTACAGACTACATATATAATTATATGAAGTTGTACATGTGCAATTTTCATTTACCCTGCTGCGATTTGTTGTGGAATTATCTCCCCTTGAACTTTTTCCAACTCTTACTTTTGTACTAAACCATTCTACATTCTGTGACAAAGACCTGTTTTTGTGACAAGGAGCTGGTGGGGGTATAAACACACTTAGTGATATTTCTAGTTTTGTTATTTTTTTTAATCAATCCACCTTCATTAAAATTATTACATGTTGTGTCAAAAACAAAACCTTCTGTTATCTGAGCGCAGTGATCTTAAAAAAATATCAGGGGTATTTAGTGTTTTGATACTATTTTTTGAATTCGTACAAATATGACCCTCATTTAACCCTTTCCCAACAATCCCTGGTTTTTACGGGTCTGGAATAGCAGCCTTTTGAAAACATTGTGTGAAAAGGAGAAAATGCTGGTAACCAGCATTTTCTCCTTTTCGCACAATGTTTTCTACCCTATCATAGACAGAAATAGTCTTTTCAGCAAGAGTTGAATTGTCGTCTGCAAATGCTTTCAATTTGGTCTAGTCCAAAAGTTTGTCGTTTGGGAAAGGGTTAACATGGTGATTTTATGCACAAAATTGTACACAATGGAAGTTCCCACTCTGCTATTTTCATTGTGAAGCAACGAGGTGAATGACTATTCATTATTATTCCAGAGACACCCCAAGATGGACTTGAGCAGAAATGATTTACTTCAGCTATTAAGCTATCTAGAAGGAGAGCTACAAGCAAGAGATATAACCATTGCTACTTTAAAGGTAAGAGCATTAATGATATATCCATTCATGGTTTATAGACGTGAAGTTAGGTTTTTTTCAGTGGGAAAAGGTGACAATGCTGGTTACCATAATGCTTCTAAGTTATGACCCTTTCCGAAACATCCCACTCTCTAGCAGTGTTTGAATTGATATCCTAATTACTGTCATTAGGTCGACAGTAAACTTTTGACTTTCTTTAGAGTTAAGACATGAGTGTGAGGAAAGGGTATGGGGGGGGGCGGGGAATAAAACATACCATTGTATCATGGAATTGGGATCATAACCATAAGATTAGATATACAGACTATACCATTACAATCACGAGTCTTAACTATCCTGAGATGGGAACCTTTTGAAAACATTGTAACAAAAGCAGGTACAGAAAAATGAATTTTTATCCACCACTGAAGGTGGAGGGATATAGTTTTAGCATTGTCTGTCCTTTAGTCCGTCCGTCTAGGAGAATATCTCTTACCATTGGATGGAATTTCTTGAAACCTTATACATAGTGTACAATAACCTATTACACAGAAAATTTTATTTTTTTGATTCGATGAAAAATGACCGACTGGGAGCAATTTTAAAGGTGGATATTTAGATTTTTCACATCACACCAACTCAAAAAATATATATATCACTGAAATTAATATGACAAAACAATACAAATCATCAATAATTAAGAATCATAAAATTACTAAAAAAATTTTTTTGTGGTATTCCCTGTAAAGGCTACGTAGCCTCTTAACCCATTACCAAACTACAATATTTTAGACTTGTCCAAATTGAAAGCATTTGCAGACGACAAAATAAAAGTGACTGAAAATTTGAAAATTGTTTTGTGAAGGGTAGAAAACATTGTGGGAAAAGGAGAATATGCTGGTTACCAGCATTTTCTCCTTTTCCCACAATTTTTTCTAAAGGCTTCTTTCTCAGGGACGTCAAAAGTAGGGATGTGTGGTAATGGGTTAAGCTATTTTTAGATTTCCTACCAAAATTAAAAAAGAACTGTGGGAATGTTAAGTGACTGGCATGTGACTACTGACTCTTAATAAAAATTTTATTTTCCATGATGTCTAGAAGTTTGGGCGCTATGTTTGAAGCTTTATCTGTATATTTCCGGTATGTAAGTGAGCGAGCTGCTAATGTAAAAATAGACCATATTTCCCTTTGGCTTCGACGTGGGCTGCAGTAAATATCTACCTTCTCATGTTGTCCGATGGTTTTCCACTACTGGGGTTTTATGAATGGAAACTATAAGGCTTTGGGAGTATAAGGATGATCTTTTTGTATTTTTGTAAAATTTTCTTCCTGAAATCTGAAGGGCCACCTTTAAGTTACTCGGTCAAGTTAATTTTTGGTGAGGGATATCATTTCAATGAAATTGCTTGTTTTGTTTAAATTACCAATATGAAATAAAATTATGAATTGCTTAAAGTCTTTACAAAAATAACAAAATTCTTAGCTGGTCCAAGTTGAAAGCAAGTACAGATGACAATATAGGTATGGCTCAAAAGATGAGACTTGTCTATGACAATTTTGATGTGGCTAAAATGGTACAATTGTTCTCTGATAGGGTAGAATACATTGTTGGAAAAGGAGAAAATGCTGGTTACCAGCATTTTCTCCTTTTCTTGCAATGTTTTCAAACAGCTTCTTTCCCGGAAAAATGTTCTGGGAAAAGGATAAATATTGGAAACTGGCATTTTCTTGTTCAACCAAATTGTTGTCGAAGGCCTCTTTCTCAGGGTTGTTAACTTTTAGGCTTGTAAGAATGACTCAATGTAGCACAGAGTGCTAATCTTGGATCTACAAAGCTGGATTATAGTGATACGGAATTATTTTTTCACCAAAAAATAACCTCCAAATGCAAATTGCAGGTTTTTCCTAATGACTTGAACATTTCAGATGACTTGTTAAAATTCGGGATTGTTTGGTAAAATGTAAGAGGACAGAGAGAGACAGAAACCAGTTTATGCTTGAAGCCTAAGGTTTTGATCGTGTAGCATTGTCAGTATATCATTAAAGTTTTCTGTGCACATACATGAAGCATCATTCAGCAGATTTCTCAGTGATATCAAGTTTCAAGTTTTAAAGCTGTTGTGGCAACTTTGACAATATACATTTTTTTTCCAGGCTGAGAAAGCAAAGCAGCTCTTATATCAAGCAAAATATGGAAGATTTGGATTGGGGGATCCTTTTACTGCAATGCAGCGTGACTCTGACAACATGAAAGATAACTCCTTTGATGAATCTGCCATTAAGTGCATGTATGACAATCAGCTAGCTCAGCTAGAAAATTTAATAGCAACACAGAGGAAGGCTCAAATGAAAATGAGAGAGCAAATGATAGCAAGTGATAAAAGATATCAAAAGGTACTCATGAACAATTTAACCATCTTGCTGCTTTATTCTTTACCAGATGATAATATTGAACCATACTCGGGCAAAAATGGCCCGCCCGGGTGGCTCAGTGGTGAGCGTGTTGAACCCATGAGGTGGTGGTTGTGAGTTTGTTACCTGGTTGAGGCGAACTTTCTTTCTCCTCTCACCTCTGCTGAAGCATGTAAGAAAAGTAGTCGGTGGCTTTGGAAAGAAGGTTGTGGTAGTACTGGTTGAGAAAGCCAGGAAACACATGTGCATCACCAACCGCCATATTAAACCCCAATACAACAAACCAATCAGGCAAAAGTGACCTGAACTCTTTACCAAACGACAAAACTTTACACTGGTCCAATTTGAGAGCAGTTGCAAATGACAAAAACACCACTCAAAAAATTGAAATTTGTTTCCATCAGGATAGAAAACATTGTGGGAAAAGGAGAAAATGCTGGTTACCAGCATTTTCTCCATTTCTCACTATGTTTTCAAAAGGCATATTTCTCAGGGTCTTTAAAAGTCGGGATTGTCTGATGCATTTAATAGAGCAAGTTATCACATAACTTTGGATCAATAAATGTGTTTTCTCTAACAATCGACTGCACCTGGAGATAGAATGGTCATTTGCCATGCAGAAAATTGACCAATGGCAAAAGTTTGACCCATCTCATCCTGTGCAGATTGCAGAGGCTGTCATTGGTCGATATTTTTTTTTTTTTTTTTCAGATAAATTAAGCCCTCTTTTCACAAAATATGACTCAATTTTATTAGACTCGGCTAAGAATTTGTAGATGACAAATTAGAAGTTGCTCAAGCGATACATTTTTTTTTTTTTTTTTTTTTTGTGAAAGGATGGAAATAGTACATGTATGTGAAAATCAGAAAACGCAGGTTCCATGCATTTTCTTCCATTCCATAATTGTTTTCAAAATTCTCATTTCTCATGTAACAGGAGATTGTTTGGTTAAGGAAAAGTAAGCATTTTTTCTCATGATTTTGTATGATATCTTTAGATTATAGATAAAAGATTAGGTCCTTAAATCTTTTCAGCAGGACCTCTTACACATTTTCCTTTCAGTACAAACCTTTCTACTGAATACCTGTACAGAAAATAAAAAGACAAAAAGAAATAAATTACACTTAGACATTCTTCACTGAGAGGGATTGTGCAAAGAAGGGACAATTAAACCATAACTCCTTAGCCAAGGACAGATTTTACAGTCTTCCACATTGAAAGCATCTGTAGATTAGAAATATGAAAATGATACAAATAAACCAGAGTTTTTTGACAAGGTTGAAAACATGGTAGGGAAAAGAGCAACCCCAAAGGGTAAAGCTTTTGAAAACATAGTGGGAAAAGGAGAAAATGCTGACAAACAGCATTTTCTCCTTTTCCCACTATGTTTTCAAAAGCTTTACCCTTTGAGGTTGTTAAAAGTTGGCATTGCATGATAAAAGATTAAACAGCATTTTCTCCTTTTCCAATGATGTTTTTAAAAGGCTTCTTCCATAGGGTCACTAAAAGTGAGGATTGTTTGGTAAAGGGTTAAAGATGTACAGCATCAGATAAGAACAAAATTGTTATGCCTGAAATGCTTGATATTAGCATTTTCTTCTTTTCTTACAATATTTTCAAAGTTGTCTTTCTCAGCATTGTTATTTAATGTCCTGGTTTGGTGAAGGTTTAGATATATATTTGTTGTTTAAGGTTTGTTCTGAACTTGATGACGAGAAGAAGAAACATGCCCAGGACACAGCACAGGGGGATGATGTTACTTATATGTTAGAGAAGGAAAGGGAGCGTTTAAAACAAGAGGTAATTTTCACTCTTTTACACCATATGCTTAGATAGATGTACTTGTTTATAGATTTTGTGACTGAATCTGCTTTGGCAATGTCAGTATATTTTAATTTAGTCCATGAATCACAGCAAGCTGTCATGGATTAATCCTTTCCTAAACAGTACCTGGTTTTTACGATCCTGAGATGAAAGCCTTTTGAAAACATTGTGGGAAAAGGAGAAAATGCTGGTAACCAGCATTTTCTCCTTTTCCCACAATGTTTTTTACCATTCCCAAAACGAATTTCAATTTTTGAGTTATGTTTATTTTGTCGTCTGCAAATGCTGTCAACTTGGACCAGTGTAAAATTTTGTTGTTTGTTAAAGGGTCAATATATTTTGCTTATTGTAAATTTTTTGCAATTCTCTCCAAGGACATTTTACCTGTAGGTTTAGTTGGATCTTACAATAATTAGATTTTGTGGATGCATCATTATTGTACCCCATCAATATAAATGTTTTCAGGGGTATACTGGAATCAGCCTGTCTGTGTGTCTGTCTATGTGTCCGTCTGTGTACAAAATACAAGCAATTGCCTGTCTCTTTCAAAGCGGAGGTCAGAGCTCCAGATAAGGGGTAGCAATAGTGTTTCTAAATTCATGATTTTTTTTTTTTTCAAGCCCTTTGTTGTGGGCAGTCAGTAGAATCGTCTTGTTGAGATAATTCTAATGAATAACTATAAGATAGGGTTTGGTGGGAATAATGAAAATACTTCAATTCAAATCAAATCACCCCCTCTATCTGAAGCTCTGGCAGATACTGCAATTTTAGGGCTGTTTTAGTCAACATATCTTGTTAGATACTGGACAATAGAGGTCCTAGATCAGACAAATTTTTCTTTGACATGACTATCTTCAGTGCTTCCAAAAGCTTCAGGTGCAACGTTCAAACTCTTTACAAAATTATGAAAGCTAAGAATTGTCAAAATTTGAAGCATTTCAAGACCAGACTTCGATTGTAGGATTTGTCCATGATAGGCTAGAAAATATCATGGGATAAGGAGATAAATCATTTCCCCATTTTTCACAATATTGTAAAATGACTTCTTACACTGGGACATTAAAGTTGGGATTGTGTGGTAAAGGATTAAGTTATTTCGTTGACCAATAATTTGTGAAGGACATCTATGATTTTTTTTGTGGTGTAAACTGTACTTTTTTACAGGTTGAATTTGAAAAAGCCAATGTTAGAAAAATGGAGAAAGATCTGAAGAAAACGCTTGCTAGTCTAGAAGAAGAGAGGGCCAACTCAGGAAAGCACAAACAAGTTGCCCTAATGTTGATCAAAGAACGTAAAAAACTTGTTGAGAAATATGTCACAGAAAAACGCAATGCAGAAGAATTTGAAAAACTTTTAAATGATGAACGGACTAAAGCAATGAATATGGCTGAAGGACTGGTACAGGAGAGTAAAAAATCTCTGAAAATGGAGGCTACAATGGAGAGACAGCTTAGTGAATTTGATCTTGAACGAGAACAAATGAAAAATAAACTGCTTAGGGAAGAGAATAGAAACAAAGACTTACAGGCACAAATAGAATCTTTAAAACAACAGTTAGAAAACTTACCAAAACAAGTTGCAAAATCACCGAAAGATTCTTACCATAGCGTGGAAATAAAATCTCAGATATCTTCTCCACAAGTTCGTTTGTCTAGTGAAAGAACTCAAGCATGGCCAACATCTGGAACTGCTGTGTTAAATGTGTCTCCCTCAAGCACACTTTCAGGGAAGGTAGCCAGTGATGTGAATGTGATAGAGCGTGAAGCAGGTTTGTCCCCTAGAAACAGCCCTTCAGATTTAAGTGTTCGAAAGCGTGATACACGTTATGCAAGCCCTCAGCCTCATAGCTCAGAACGAGGTGGTGTTCAGTACCATGATAGTTCTTTAGAAGCTCGCGTAGCACCAGTTGGTGCTGTTAGTGACAGAAATGTGGCAGATCCACAAACTCAAAGTAAATTAAATGTTTCAATGACAGGAGGTCAAGGTACCCCAACAGTTGTAAGTGGTGGAGGTCGGATAACTGTTCAAACAGGTAGCCCAACCCCAGGGTCTGGACCTGTGTCACCAAGGCGAGTTCTTGCCATAGGCAGGGGTGTTCCACCACCTATACCTCCAAATAAACCAGTTTTAAGTGTAACAAGTGCAAACACTAAGCCTTTGACTCAGAAAATAGTTTCTAGTGCTGCAAAAGAAAATCGTGTGGCTTTGACAACCAGTGGGTCTAAACCTGTTCATATACCAGTTAGCGTAGTCCATACATCAACCGTTTCTACCACTGCTGGCAGTCGTGCAGCCAAACGTGAAGGGTCACCCTCATCAATACGAAAGCCTGCACAGGTTTGTGTCAATGCTAAGTGATGGGAGTTATTTAATGCTTTACTCAACCTTTTTAGTAACCCATTAATAGTTAATGTATTAATACATGTGGTTGTACTAGCTAAAGTTTTTTTGAGCAAGATCAGGGCTTTTCAAGATATGTACTTGAATAACTAGTTCTTCTATTATTTACCCATTATCAAGTATCATACACTTCTTCATGACATTTTTCTAGGCATTTATTTGTTGTCCATACATAATATAGTGTAATATGGGATGACTGTCAACCCTTTGGGTGCAAAATTCACAGGTATGAGGTGAATATGATGAGTTTAATTCATTACAACTCACTGGTCCAGATCAAAAGCACTTGCAGACAACAAAATAAACGTCACTGAAAAATTGAAATTTGTTTCCAGCGGGGTATAAAACATTGTGTTAAAAGGAGAAAATGCTGGTTAGCAGCATTTTCTCCTTTTCCCGCAATGAATTTTAAGGCTTCTTATCAGGGTTGTAAAGACCAGGGATTGTTTGGATTGTTTGGTAAAGGGTTAAATAAGAAGAAATGTAGACCAATATATTTGAAATCCAAAGCTGCCTAAAATGAGATTGTCATACAAATTATCAGACAATGCAGGTCAAAAAATTAGATAGCTTATTTTATGTAATCTGAATGATTTGCAGGCTGAGTTTCTCTAATCCTCACAGTGTAAATTGTATAAGATTTCATTTGATATGCACCATGATCTGATGATATATGAAATTAGTGTTACATCATTTGAAAAGAAAAGAAAACTGGCATGCTGGATACAATACATTATACTTTTAAAAGCAGTTTTTTACTTTTATATAATTTAAGATTTCATACACTGCCATTGCTTTTTAATGGACCTATTGAAAATGTGTGATTTATT
Source organism: Tridacna crocea (assembly GCA_943736015.1). NCBI lineage: Eukaryota > Metazoa > Mollusca > Bivalvia > Cardiida > Cardiidae > Tridacna > Tridacna crocea. The sequence goes on from OX031062.1 coordinate 26,467,059, forward strand.
TTACCACTATTTACAACAGGGTAGAAAACATTGTGGGAAAATGAGAAAATGCTGGTTACCAGCATTTTCTCCTTTTCCAACAGTGTTTTCTAAAGGCTTCTTTCTCTGAGTCGCCAAAAGTAGGGATTGTGTGGTAATGGGTTAAACAATGTTGTCCATTGAGGAGTCATACAGGGAAAATCTTTGTAGGAAAGAGAAAGGGGTCATTTTGAGCCATTTCTCTAGAGTTTCAACAATGTTGCATAAGCCATCAATGATGAATGTTTTATGATGTGGACATGAAATTAAGAGTAAAATACAAAAAATATTACATTTTTTAGAAATTTTATATGAATGGCTATCAAGATTGAAGAGCGTACTGCAAATGGGCCTGGAAAATGTTACAGAAAAAAGAATTTGTTGCTCGTGCTTGCCTTGATTTATTTCTGCTAGCAATACTTTTGTGGGAGTAAGGGTTCAGTGATATGCTTTGGTGGCAGGATAGTGTAATCAAGCTTTAACACACAACACTGGTATATAGAGTTACGCTATATATTATGTAAATTGGTTGTCTGTCATGGTAGGAAGTACCTGTATGTTCAGTTAACCTTTTACTGCTACCCTTTTGAAAACAGCATTTAAAAACATCATCGGAAAAAGGAAAAATGCTCAAAACCAGTATTTTCTCCCTTTAATGACAAAAAATTAGACTTGTCCAAATTGAAAGCATTTGCAGATGACAAAATAAAAATGTGACTGAAATACTGAAACTTGACTTTAGAAGAGTAGAAAACATTTTGGGAAAAGGAGAAAATGCTGGTCATCTAACCACACGGCAGATTTGTTTATGTACCCAAGTTAACCTTTTACCAAACGACAAAATTTTAGACTGGTCCAAACTGAAAGCACTTGCAGACTACAAAATAAACAGAACACAAAAATTGAAATTTTGTTCCAGCAGGGTAGAAAACACTGTTGGAATAGGAGAAAATGCTGGTTACTAGCACATTCTCCTTTTCCCTCAATGTTTTCAAAAGTTTTCAATTTCAGAGGTGTTACAAGTAGTCATTGTGTGGTAAATGGTTAAAAGCACTGCAGACAACAAATGAATTGTAACTCATATGATGGGATTCATCTCTTAACTCTTTACCACACGAGAAAATTTTAGACAGGTCCAAATTGAAAGCATTTGCAGCCGACAAAATAAAGGTGACTGAAAAATAGAAATTTGTTCTGGAAAGGGTAGAAAACACTGTGGGAAAAGGAGAAAATGCTGGTTACCAGCATTTTCTCCTTTTCCCACAGTGTTTTCAAAAGGCTTCTTTCTCAGGGGCGTCAAAAGTAGGGATTGTGTGGTAATGGGTTAACTCTTTCCCAAACAAGCCCTGGTTTTTACGTGTCTGCAGTACAAGTCTTTAGAAAACACTGGGGGAAAAGGAGAAATTGCTCGTAACGAGCAATTTCTCCTTTTCCCACAGTGTTTTCTAGCCTATCAGAAAACTTTCTGCCACTCTCATCAAATTCAAAATTGTCATCTGCAAATACTTTGAGTTTGGGACAGTCAAAATTTTGTCATTTGGGAAAGGGTTAAAGGGTAAAAATATAACAGGGAAAGGAGGAAACTTTGGATACCAGTATTTTCTCCATTTTGCTACTATGTTTTGAATGGTTTCTTACTTGGGGTTAGTTGAGAGACAGGCTTGTTTTGTAAAGCTTGGAAGCCGGCTATACTTTACAAGTAGGAATGTATATGTTCTGCGCAAAGTAGGAATCGGGACAATTCCGGAATTATCCTGCGCAAAGTAGGAATTCTCACTTTGTCGGGCGAAGTAAGAATTCGTACCTGGTGCAGTTCAATTCCGGAATTGTCCCTGCGCAAAGTAGGAATCGGGACAAAGTGAGAATCTATTGTTTCCCTGTGCGAAGTAGGAAAAGTAGACAAAATTAGTTTCATTTTTAGCTCCACTGGCCGAAGGCCAGCGAGCTATTGTCATGGCGTTGTGTCCGTCGTGCGTCCGTCCGTCCGTCCGTTCGTCCGTGCGTGCGTCCGTAAACTTTTTCTTTAAAAAACTTCTCAGAAACTATTGACTGGATTTTTACCAAATTTCACAGGAATGTTCCTTAGGCGGTCCTCTTTCAAATTCCTTGAAATAATTCTGTTCCATGAATAATGCTGGTTGCCATGGCAACCAAAGTAAAAAACCTTTAAAAATCTTCTCCTCCCAAACCGCTAATTGGATAGCATTATTTTTTTGCAGGAATGTTCCTTAGGCAGAGGTCTACAGAATTCCTTAAAAAAAAAAAAGATCCATCAAAAAACATGGCTTTTATGGGAGACTCATTTTCCTTTTATGGTATAAAGTAAAATTTTTGAAAAATTCCTTCTCTCAAACTACTTGTTTTGATTTCATTGTTGTATTGAAGGTAAGTTCCAATGGTGGTAAGTCTTTACCATACAATCCTGACTTTTAAGGACCCTAAAGAAGAAGTCTTTGGAAAACAGTCTTGGAAAAGGAGAAAATGCTGGTAATCAGCATTTTCTCCTTTTCCCTCAGTGTTTTCTGCTCTATCAAAGAGAGAAATCATTTCATCAATGTTTAATTTGTTATCTGCAAATGCTTTCAGTTTGGTCACATCCCAAATTTTGTTGTTTGGTAAAGAGTTAAAGATGGTTGCTTTACATAATCTATAATCCTTTTCATATAAAACAAGGGAAATTCTGCACTTTGATAAGTTCTGGTAAAGGTTTGTTGACCTACTGGTGACCTGGTACAAAGAGGGACAGGGCTTTACTGTTGTGATAGGCATTTTGTTATCAAATCAAACTGATCCCTGACAAAGAAGACTTTAGAAAACATTGTGGGAAAAAGAGAAAATGCTGGTAGCCTTTTCCCACAATGTTATCTACCCTTCACAAAACAACTTTCAAATTTTCAGTAACTTTTATTTTTTCATCTACAAATGCTTTCCATTTGGACAACCCTAAAATGTTGTCATTTGGTAATGAGTTAATTATAACCAGAAGACAAAATTTTTATAACTGGCCATAATTGAAAGATATTACAGACGACATAATAAATCTTCAAATTAGTAAAACTTGTATCAAAAAGGGTAGAAATTATTGTGTAAAACTAAGAAAATGCAGGTAACTTTTATTTTCTTCTTTTCTCACAATGATTTTCATAGCTTTTTTTTCTTTAGTGACCAAAAATGCAGGAATGAATGGTAATAGTTAAAAACTTCTCTTCGCCGTTACAGAAAAATCAGGCCTGTGGAGCGATACAGGCGCTCAAGCGCCTCTAGTTCATTTTCTTACCGGTATTATTGATGTTAGTCCATTAGTGCAGAGAGACTATTGGTTGACAGGGTTTGATATTCATGATATTTTGAAGTAAGTTCTAACTGAAATACCGTTGAAAGGCACCATTACATGCGAAAGCTGGAATAGCTACGTTAATAATAAACCATGTGCTAGCATCGTAATTTTGAATTTTGGTGCCGAGCCCAAAAGCTCAGTCAGTAGCGTACAGGACTTGAGAACAGGGAATTGGTGGTTCGATTCCCGGCTCGGCCAATTACTTTTCGAGGACTGGTGATAGTCATTGCGACAGGAATCATTCCTTTCTTACCGCTAATCATTGTGTTGACGATGGTTATGTGGGAAAGCAGCCTGTGACTTGGAAATAGTATTGTGCAGTGTAATGGTAAAGATATCCCCAGAAAAGCATAGATAGGTGCACTGGCTGCCGTGATATTACTGAAATGATGTTACGAAGAGGGTTAAACACTGTATAATCAGTCAATAAATTTTGGCCAACAGGATATGAAAAATAAGATTACCAGAATCTGAAACCTTTGCAACATATCTAGACTATTCTCACTTTGTACTACCCTTCGAATTCTTACTTTGTCCACGCTTATTCCTACTTTGCGCACAGACTATATCTGACCATAATACGATATATCTCTCTTGCGCAATGCTAGAATTGTCCGGTACAATTCCGGAATCGGTGGACAAAGTAGGAATTCCTACTTTGCGCAGGACAATTCCGGAATCGTCCCGATTCTTACATTGCGCAGAACATGTACAATATAAATAAAGATAAATTGGAGAAAATTGTTGAAAAAGAAGCATTTGCTAAATACAAGGAACTGTGTCTTTTTCAACAATATTTTCCTTATAATTGTTTTCCTTTCCATTAATATTTCTAATTTCTGTTGAATGCCCTTTACCAGACAAACCTGAGGTTTAACAACCCTGAGGTAAAAACCTTTGTAAACAAATGTGGTAAAGGGAGGTAATACATGTAACCAGCATTTTGTCATTTTCCAACTGTGTTTGTAACCTTTCCAAATACCGTCATTTGAGGAATATTTAATTTTTTGTCTGCCATTGCTTTTAATATGGACAAATTTGATTGTTTTGACCTGTTCACAGTATCACTGCTTTCTTCTAATACTTTTTGTGTCTTATTTCATTACCGTTTGAAATATAAAACAGAAATACAATATTACATTGATTTTTTTAACCTTATAGCAATAATTTAAAGATTGAAAGCATAGTAGGAAGGAAAAGATGTTTGTATGCTTCATAAAAAAGTTTATTTTTTCAGTTCACAATTGACTTGTTGTCAGTTACCACTTTCATTAGGGCCAGTCTAAAAGTTTGTTGTGTAGTAGACTTGTCAGGCACTTGAAGTTAAGGAAAGAGTTTTATCAATTTGTCTTCAATGTGTTGTGATGTCCTATATTTAGCTCCTTTTTCATATGTTTTTATTTTTGATTAGCCTGGGTAAACATGACAAATGTTTGATTTATCCTTCTTTAGCATTTGTTTGAAATCAAAGAATGTTGTGTCAATTATATGAAACGATTGAAAAAAAAAAGAGAGAAAAACTCACAATAATGTGCTACATGAGACAGCCAGTATGTTTTCTTCAAATGCCTGCATTTACTTACTTAGACTTACTTAAATTTTATATCTATACTTTGGTCAAGATGACTTATACATTTTAGCAAATAGGGTACTTTTACACAGAAAACTGTTTTATTTTGGGTTGTGACTTGGTTTGATATTTTTCCTTGTCTTGGTTCGAGGTCTGTTGAGTTTTTGCTTTATTTTCAAATTATAGAACATTGCATCACACATCAAACATTCTATCAAATGTGTCATAAAACAAATTTTACAATGTTCCTATGTACAGCTTACAAAAGTATTGTGAAGAGTTGTGAATATGTTCCATACTAATAAAAAGTGATATTTTCTTTCCTGTTCTGGCTACTAGTACCATATAAAAATGTGCAGTGGACCTGCAGACAGTGTAGTTTAAGATCAGATTGCTCAGAGCATGTAGTCAGATTTTGAAAATTACTGTCTATGTACGTACTATGTTGAGATATGCTGGCCAAAAAATAGCTAAACATTGGGATTTTTTTAAACTAGGAATGTGTTTTAACTCTTTACCCCATAAGGCATTCATATGGCATCTCTAATTGACCCTAAATAACACCAAGGATGAAGCAGTTTCTTATGCGTAAATGACACCTTTTGATAGCATAGAAAACATTGTGACAAAAGGTGAAATTGCTCGTCACGAGCAATCTCACCTTTTGCCACAATGTTTTCCAAAGGCTCCTACAAGCAATGTGTAGAAATGAGTATCTATGGAGTAAAGGGTTAAGAAGGTCGAGTATTAAGATACAGGATGCAGGTATAAAGTTTCACATGTAGTGATTTTAGCAACATGTATAACAATTACGTTATTATCAATATTCTTCAGCCTTTCACATATTTTTGATCACTGAGAAATTGGTCTAAGCCCTTTAACTCTCTACCAAAGACCAGATATTCGACTGGTCCAAATTCAAAGCATTTGCAGACAACAACTTAAATGTTACACAGATTATGAAAATGGTCTTTGACAGGGTAGAAAACATAGGAAAAGGAGAAAATGCTGGTTACCAGCATTTTTTCCTTTTCTTGCACTGTTTTCAAAAGGCTTTCTCCTCAAGAGTTGTTAAAACTAGAGATTGAGTGGTAAAGGGTTAAAGAACACATAAATGGTTAAAGAACACATTTTATTCATATTCAAAGGAATTAGGCATGGCAATTTTATAGAACAAAAATGCCCAAATTCACTTACCATTATCTTTCACACGGCGGGGAATCACGTGACACAACAACAACAACAATGACCGTTATTTGAAAAAATTCCCCAACTTTAGGTAAGAAAATCTTCAATAATTCCGTTAATACGTGACCGATTGGAATTTGGTTTAAAGCAGAGAAGGCGGAAGGACTCCGGGGATTTGCTTGATGTGTTAGATTTTTTAAAAAACATCTGATAAAAAAGTTATTGACGAGCAAACAAATTATCCAGGGTAAAAAATTTGTTTGCTCGTCAATAACTTTTTTATCAGGTGTTGTTTAAAAAAAATCACACATCAAGCAAATCCCTGGAGTCCTTCCGCCTTCTCTGCTTCAAACCAAATTCCAATCGGTCACGTATTAACGGAATTATTGAAGATTTTTTTACCTGAAGTTGGGGAATTTTTTCAAATAACTGTCATTGTTGTTGTTGTTGTGTCACATGATTCCCCGCCGTGTTTCAAGCCAAAAAAAAAAGCAGATAGTAAACCTGTTCAGCATGATTTGCAGTGAAGTTTTGTTTCTGTTTTACTACATATTTAATACTTTACCAAACAATCCTTTTAACTGAACGGAAAAAAGCTTTTTAAAACACAGTTGACATAAAAAATACTGTTAAACAGTGTTAAGCTCCACTGGCCAAAGACCAGCTAGCCTATGTCATGACCCTGTGTCTGTTGTTTATATTGCGATTAACTTTTATTTCAAACATCTTCTTTTCTGAAATTACCCATCCAATTTTGATGAAACCTAACAAGAATGACCCTGCCTTGGCTCTTTCTCAGAGTTTCTTTCAAGAATTTGATTCCAATCAAAGTTGTGGTTGCTGTGGCAAGAAAGCTGACATTGAAAATCTTTATAAAGTTTTTTGAGGATCTGTGCCAGACTTCTTCAAATAGTAGCTCTTGGTTCCACAGTGGGAGTCAAAAGTTTTACATGGGCTTATAAAGTCAATACTTGAAAAATCTTCCTGTTCCTATCTATAATGCATAAGGCTACTAAATATAGCATGTAGTTTTGTCTGTTAAACCGCTAATAAGACTTTTTTTGTTGGAGCTCTTGAATATTTGGTACCAACAATACTTGGTTAAACCTGCTTGTATACACTGACATCATCATTGCATTAAAAACAAATGATGGGGGAGGGAGAATATTTTCTTTATGATAGCTTATTGCCCTGCAGACTTCTCATGATTTATCTGTTGGTTCCAATTTAAGGAGATGATACATTTCTTTAAAAGCCGGTGGAGCAATGCAGAGCTACAGCCTTCTTGTCTCTGCTTAGAACTCCTCTTGTGTGCTAAGTCCAGTAGTACAGCAGGTAGCATGAAAGACTTGAAATCAGGGGGTCACAGGTTTGAATCCCCTGATGCGCAATTTTTTTTCCAAGGATTGGTGGTAGTCATTGTAAAAGGATTCATTTCTTTCTCACAGTTTGTCATTGTTTTGACCATGGTTATGTGGGAAAGCAGCCAATGGCTGGGGAAAATATTGTGCAGTGTGCTGGTATCAGAAACAGCAGGAAAACATGGATATGTTCAGTAGTTACACAAACAAATATACGCAAACAAAATTTTCTCCTTTTACATACCCTTGAGACTGTGGGCAATTTGTTGCAGTTGAACAGATGCTTTTCTCACTTAGTTAAAATTGTATGAAATACCGTGTTATTATTCTTTAGCTTATAACTTAGCCCCTATCCAGATGAAGCAAATTTACTAGGTCAAATTTAAGACAAATCCTGGAATTCCTTACAAGGCCACATTGTTTCCCCAGTTGTAATGCAGAGAAATATTATATAAATGAGGAATTATTCCCCTTAATGCTCTATGTTTCTTTAATCCATGGAGCACTAAGCTGAACAAAAACTTGCTTTTGTGGGCAATTTTATTTGAACTAATTAGCTCAGGATCTCACATGCAGACTGATTGATCTAAAATGATTCTCTTTGCTAACTATTTGGTACATGTATTTGTTTACAGTTACAGGCTTGCAATTGTGATATTTTGGTTTTTATAGAATGATAAAGTGCATTTTCATTTATTTTGATTCGAGGTCCCTTTTTACGATACAAACCTGATTTACTTACAAGATATAGCTCATACCTGACAAACAGATTAAGCGCTTCTACAGATCAAGCCCTTTATGCAGAGAAATATTTCATATTAAGAAATAAGTCTTTTGAATTAGTATGTATGATACATAGTTTGTTACTAGTACATGTAACTGTATTATTTTGACTAGTCTAGTCCTGCCATTTTTAAGGGGCACTGTTGCAATATGTACATGTATTGTAATGTTCATCTTCCATATATGAGCAGCACTGTGGGAAAAGGAGGCTTAATGCATCTGTGAAACATACCGACCAAGGCCAGCCTGCACAGTCCGCGCAGGCTGGTCTGGGTAGAAAACTTTTCACTATTGGTTAATTTTCTGTATGTCAAAGGACCATTATATCTTGGGGAATCGGTCATTTGTTAGAGAAAATGGACAGAATGGCTCCATATCTGCGTTATTATCTGAAGTATATGATGCGGCACAGAGATGCATTAAGCCCCCTTTTGCGAGAGCATAGCTTATATATGATTCAATATTATACTCTTTCAAAGACATGGAGGTGGTAAAAATGAATAAAATATCACTCTGTAATACAGACTTTGCAGATTTTGTTTTCTTGACATCTGAACACTTTGACAGATTAATCATCAGTTCATACTTGTTCCCACTGAATGTTCACCTTTTTTTTGTCTCTCTACCATACAATCCCAACTTTTAACGACCCTGAGGAAGAAAGCCTTTGAAAACATTGTGGGAAAAGTAGAAATTTTCTCCTTTTCCCACAATGTTTTCTACCCTTTCCAACTCAAATTTCAATTTTTGATTCACTTTTATTTTATTGTCTGCAAATGCTTTCAGTTCGGACTAGTTCAAAATTTGTCGTTTGGTAAAGAATAAATTGGAACCTAAAGTTGAATAAGGGACAAATAGACCATATTGTATTTCAGCGCCTTCATGACAAATGATTGTCACAGAATAATTATTGGACATTGTATTTCATGGTCAGACTGGGATCTCTGTGCAGCCTGATCTTGATCTCCACTGTCCATTATAACATCTGAATTTGTGTTGAGTGCTTGATGAGTAGTTTCTGTAGGTTATGTTTTTCCCACTCTGAAGAGATGTCACATTTCATGTTCATTCTCATTTCTTGTCAAAATTGTATGCTTGAAGTACAAATTTTGAAATCTAATCCTTTACCAGGGCTTGCCCAGGTCCAAAGCATTTGCAGTAAGAAAAAAAAGAATGGTTGGAATTGTGGAATTTATCTTTGAAGGGTAGAGAGCATTTAAGAAAAAGCTCGCTACTGGCATTTTCTCATTTTCCCCAAAATGATTCAAAAAGCTGTCTACTCTAGGGTTGTTAAACTCTAGATTAGATGCACATGTAAACGCTTATGGTTTTATATAATAAGACTGAAAGGCATGCAAAAGAAACCTGAAAATGAAATATTTTTTCTGTGACTATTTTCAGTTCCTTTTCTATGATTTTAAAGATTTTGTTGTAAGTATTTCATGTCAACAATACTCATGGCTCTTAATTTCTTCTCGTGTCTACTTTGTGGCAATTGCAGCTCTCTGAATGGTGACATGACTTATTAATGAAAATAAACACAGAAAGGTTATGCCTTTGACACTCAACCTATAGCCCATTACCACACAATCCCTACTTTTGACGAGCCCGAGAAAGAAGCCTTTACAAAACATTGTGGGAAAAGGAGAAGATGCTGGTAACCAGCATTTTCTCCTTTTCCCACAATGTTTTCTACCCTTCACAACACAAATTTCAAATTTTCAGTGACTTTTATTTTGTCATCTGCAAATGCTTTTGATTTGGAAAAAACAAAGTTTTGTTGTATGGTAATGAGTTAAGCATCAGTTTCTCTTCTTTCCCAGAGTTTTGTACCTTCATAAACATGTCTGTTCACTAGAGCCACATGCGAGTTGATGTCTGCAAAACTTGAAATTCAAACAAGTCTAAGATTTTGTTGTCTTGTAGAGATTGAGGTAATATGCCTTAGACTAATTTTATGGCATACACTACACGCTTTCAACCTAAGGTAAGTCAAAATTGCTGTACATGAGGTAATATTGGTAGAGAATCTTCTTGTTAAACTAGATCATAATTAACTGAATTAACCTATGGCTTACTATTTTTGTCTGTCTGTGGTTTCCTAGAACCAATGCAACTTGATCCTAAGTATGCTTTTTGATAAATTAATGAACACTTTACCCCACAATCCTGACTGTTAACAAGCCTGAAGAAGAAGGCTTTTGAAAACATTGTTGGAAAGGGAGAAAATGCTGGTATTCTACCCTATCAAGAACAAATGTCATCCTAATGGCTACCTTTAGTTTGTCGTCTGCAGATGCTTTCAATTTGAACAAGTCTAAGGTTTTGTCATTTGGTAAAGAGTTAAGGTTAATTGATGATCATCGCAAGAGAATTGATTCCTTTCTCAAAGCAGAACTTTGTTCGAGAATATTTTGGAGAAAAGCAGCCGGTGTCTTGAAATAATGTAGGGCAATGTTAACTGGCAACAGAAACTTTAGGAAATCTGTTGGAGCAGTGCTGTAGGTATTATGATATTCTTTTAGAAGAGGCAATAAACACCAAACAAAACAAACTAGATATTTTGCATTCGGAGGGCTGGCATTGCCAGAATATCTTGCTAAGTACAGATAGAAAGGAAGATAGATCAGGTTAACGTATTCTGTGCAGTTCAATCTTGGTCTGCAATGTCTGCAAAAAACTTGTTGGGCTTGCTACACTGTGGGTAATATTCAGATTGCAGCTTTCCAATTGTCTTGGACTGTTTCAGTTTGCCAGGGCTGTAATTTGCCCTGTAAATCTGAAGTTGAGAAACAACCTATAGGGCTTCGGTGCAGATGGTAAAAGATTCAGTGATTGTTTTTGTCAAACCCAAGACAAAGCAATATAATTATGTATCATATTGATTTATCAATGACATCTACCTTTTATCAGGGTTTTTCAACGCTTTGTCTTAAGTGACCTAATCGTGTGATCTGTCTGTCCAAAATTATATCACTGATCAAAACTAATGTGAACAACATCTTAAACAATTAAAAAAGGGTAGGCTGCCAGTTCTATGCAGCCCAGCCTTGATTTGAATTGTTCAAAGCAGAAGCTTGTACGGTAATTTTGCCATAGCTTTAAAATATCAGATAAATTCTACTGCATTCTAATGGAATATGGTGTTGTTTTGCACCAAATAGTTCTTTTTGGTTACACTTTCTGCCAAAGATGACAAGATCAAAGTTTGGACATTTTGTTTTATCAATGTGTTCCTGCCACGTTTCATCCAAGTGTGTCCCAGTCCGATTGTTTTCACAATTTTTGGTGAGTTTTATCATTGTTTACTATGTCTGATTTTGTAGCTGCATGTTAGTGTTGTTGATGCCAGACTGTCTCTTGTGTATGAAAGTTTGAATTTTTGTTAAAAACTAGGATATAGAATACTTAACCATTTAAATGGAAATTACCCTGTAACTCTAACAATCAACAATATTTTAGACTTGTCCAACTGGAAACCACTTGAAGCCAACAAATTCTTTCTGTTTCAAGTAATATGATTTGTGAGTAAAGGACAGAAAACATTGTGTGGAAAGAGAAAAAAAAAAGCTGATTAAGGGCATTTTCTCCTTTGCCCATTTTTTTCTTTTTAATTCTTTACCACACAATCCCACCATTTAACGTTAAGACCCTGAGAATAAAGCTTTTTGAAAACATTGTAGGAAAAGGAGAAAATGCTGGTTACCAGCATTTTCTCCTTTTCCCGCAATGTTTTCTACCCTTTCCAAATCAAATTTCAACTTTTGATAAACATTTGTCTCTGTAAACGCTTTCAATTTGGACTGATTCAGAATTCTCTTGTTTGGTAAAGAGTTAGGCTGTCTTTCTCAGTGTGGTAAATGTTGAAAGTGTCAAGTAAACTCAATAGACACTTTTCAATCAGAAATAAGACTCAAGAAGTTGCAATTTTGAGTTTGTTCTTGTCCATAATGGCTCAGCAAAGTGGCCCACGTAGATCTCAGATCAGACTGCTGTTGATGTACACTGGGCAAAAAGGCAATAGTAGTTATTTTAAGTTACCTTAAAGATGGCCCATCAGATTCTGGGACGAAAATTTTACAAAAGTAAAAAGAAATCATCTTAATACTCCCAAAGCCTTATAATTTTCTTTTATAAAATCCAAGTAGTCGAAAACCATCTGACAACAAGAGAAATTAGAGAATTGCTACAGCCCAGGTCGACACCAACAGGAAACACAGTCTCTTTATACATGAGCAACTCACTCATTTATATACTGGAAAATACACATACGAAGCTTCAAACATAGCATCCGAAGAAAACAGTATGGAAAATAGTTACATGTTTGTTATTTTATGGAATTTAAGCGTCATTTGTCATATGCCAGTCACTTAACATTCCCACAATGCTTTCTTGATTTTTGGCACGAATTCTAAAAATAGCTTAAGAGGCAAAGTAGTCTTTTAAGGAAATAGATGTACCTTCAAAAACATTTTTTTTTGTAATTTTATGATTCTTAATTATTGATGATTTGTATTGTTTTTTTTTTTCATATAAAGATCAGTGATATGATAATATATTTTTTAATTTGGTGTGATTTGAAAAATCAAAATTCCCACCTTTAAAGGTAAATCTTTTAAGAGAGCCAAACACAACATAAATTGCTTTTACAGACAGTATATATAAGTTCAAGACCTCATGCAATCGTTGTCTTAAAACTATGCTAATGTTATGTGAGATTCTTACAAAAAGCAGTCTTGTAATTCTATTTACAGTCTAAAAATCTCCCCTATCATTTAGTTGATCCTCTTAGAGTTAGAATGCATGCCTGTTCTACTTTCCCCTCTTCCCTTGGAATCTATCACTTTCCTTTTGATTGATGTACATGTTCTGTCTCTGCCAATTAAAATTGTTTTTGATATGGAAATATGAGTACCGGTAAGAAAAGAAATGTGATACAAGATCACAAGCTGCATTGATAAAGCATTCTTGTCTGTAAGATTTGCTGTGGATGCTCCTGGAAATGAAAGATATTTCCAATGAGTAGAGGAGAAATAGAGCAGTTACAAGGCTATTTTGAGTTTATGGCAGGGTTTTAGTGTAGATCCTACATCAAATGGCATAATATTCTATTCTGTCTAATCTTACATTACAAAATATCTGTCGGGTTCCTAAGTGGTCAGCATTTCATAAAGGAAAAAAAAAAATACTTGAATGTTCATTTTTTGGTTCAAAGGGTAGATTTGCTTGTATTCTTTATTTTAGCCAAGTTTGGGGTACGTAAGTTTTTTTCACTAAGATAAATCTAATGAACACCCACTACATGGTTTTTTGGTGAATACTCATTTTAAGATTGGAATGCCCCAACCTATCTATAAAATGCTTGATTTCTCTTCATTTTGTGAAGGCTTTGTGTTGTACTTTTCTTAGTTGCATGTTCTGTATTCAACTTAATTATGAACAGTTGTTTGTACTTATCATAGAGTAGAAGGTACAATATAGTGTAGTTTATTAGAAGAAAGCTTAAGTAAAAATGAAGTGTGCTCTTGCAAAAGGGGGCTTAATGTATTTCTCATATACTTATAGATTCCTAATAGCCACTTTTTTTTTCCAAGCCACTTAACTCATTGCCAAATGACAACATTACAGACTTGTCCAAATTGAAAGCATTTCCAGACGACAAAATAAAAGTGACTGAAAATTTGAAATTTATTTTGTGAAGGGTAGGAAACATTGTGGGAAAAGGAGAAAATGCTAAATGCTGGTTACCAGCATTTTCTCCTTTTCCCACAATGTTTTCTAAAGGCTTCTTTCTCAAGGGCGTCAAAAGTAGGGATTGTGTGGTTATGGGTTAACCATAAAGTAGGCTGATCCGTGGACAAACAGAAAACTGAGTAAGAGCGAAAAGTTTGCAGACTGCAGGCTGACCGAAGTCCATACTTTTTGCAGATGCGTCAAGCTACCTATTCACAGAGCCCAGCTCTCATTTTTAGCTCACCTGAGCACAACGTGCTCAAGGGGAGCTTTTAGGATCACCCGGTGTCCGTCGTCCGTCGTGCGTCGTCCGTCGTGCGTCAGTGCGTCGTGCGTCGTCAACAATTCTTTAAACATCAACTCCTCCTAAACCGCTGGGCGGATTTGGACCAAACTTGGCTGGAATGTTCCTTGGGAGGTCCTCTTTAAAAATTGTTCACAGAATTTGATTCCGTCAAAAACTCTGGTTGCCATGGCAACGAAATGGAATTTTTTAGCAAATTCTTTAAAAATCTTCTTCTCTGAAACCGCTGGCCAGATTTTAAAATAATTTCACACAGATGTTCCTTGGGTGACCCTTTTCAAAAATTGTTCGCGAAATTTTGATCCGTCAAGAAACATGGCTCTGGTGAATGGGGGCTTCTTGCACTATACAGAAATGATGAAATTCTTAAAAATTCTTCTTCTCTGAAACCGCTGGCCAGATTTTAAAATAATTTCACACAGATGTTCCTTAGGTGACCCTTTTCAAAAATTGTTCTTGAAATTTTGATCCGTCAAGAAACATGGCTCTGGTGAATGGGGGCTTCTTGCACTGTACAGAAATGAAGAAATTCTTAAAAATTCTTCTTCTCTGTAACCGCTGGTCAGATTTTAAAATAATTTCACAGAGATGTTCCTTGGATGACCCTTTTCAAAAAGTGTTCGCGAAATTTTGATCTGTCAAGAAACATGGCTCTGGTGAATGGGGGCTTCTTGCACTATACAGAAATGAAGAAATTCTTAAAAATTCTTCTTCTCAGAAACCGCTGGTTAGATTTTGAAATAATTTCACAGACTTGTTCCTTGGGTTACCCTTTTCAAAAATTGTTAGCGAAATTTTGATTGGTCAAGAAACATGGCTGTGGTGAATGGGGGCTACTTGCACTATATAGAAATGAAGAAATTCTTGAAAATTCTTCTTCTCTGAAATGGCTGGACAGATTTTGAAATAATTTCACAGAGATGTTCCTTGGGTGACCCTTTTCTAAAATTGTTCGCAAAATTTTGATTGGCCAAGAAACATGGCTCTAGTGAATGGGGGCTACTTGCACTATATGGAAATGAAGAAATTCTTGAAAATTCTTCTCTGAAACCTGTGGTCAGATTTTAAAATAATTTGACAGAGATGTTCCTTGTGGGACCCTTTCCAAAAGCTGTACATATAATTTTGATCCATCAAGAAACATGGTCTTGTGAATGGGGGCTACATGCACTATATGGACATGATGAAATTCTTAAAAATTCTCTTTCTCTGAAACCCCTGGTCAGATTTTGAAATTATTTCAGAGAGATGTTCCTTGGGTGACCCTTTTCAAAACTTGTTTGTAAATTTTGATCCACCAAGAAACATGGCTCTCATGGATGGGGGCTACTTGCTCTTATACAGAAATGAAGAATTCTTAAAAACTCTTCTTTTTGAAACTGATGGTCAGATTTCGAAATGATTTTTACAGGTGACCTTTTGAAAATTGCTTGGCAAAATTATAAATTTGGTTCCAATGTTTGAATACCTAAAAAAAAAAATAGACTATGGTCATCTCAAAAATTCAGGTGAGCGATCCAGGGCCATCTTGGCCCTCTTGTTTAACATTTGTACTGTTGATAATTTCTGTAGTGATTTCATTTTCAAAAGGACGGTATATTTATCTTATGATTTATCATGTACATGGACTTAGCAAATAACCTGAAAACATGAAAATAGTCTTGTTTGGAGTAAATAGCAATTTTCTGTTTGCTGCTATTACCTTGTTGTAATTTTGTGTTAAATCTTACTTTATTTTCTTGTGTCATTTTCATATAATTTTTAGTTGAATAGTAGTCAGTAAAATGCATTTTGTAGTACATGTACTGTGCAAAGAAATAATGACTACCATCTATCTATCATATGGAACATAATATTATGTAACAATGTAAAAAATAACTAATTGAATGCATTTACAGATAACAGATTTGTTGCTCCTGAAAATGGAGAAAACTTTGTGGAAAAAGGAGAAAATGCAGGTTACTAACATTTTCTCTATTCCCCACAATGTTTTCGAAAGGCCACTATCTAAGAGTTGTAAAACGTAAGATTATGTTAACTCTTTACCACACAATCCTGAATTTTTAAAACCGGGAAGAAGCCTTTTGAAAACTTTGTGGAAAATTCTGGTAACCAGCATTTTCTCCTTTTCCCACAATATTTTATATATTTTTTAGATTCAAGTTTCATAAATTAAGCCACAATTTGTCGTTTGCAACAGCTTTGAATGTGGACATGTACAAAAAAATGTCATTTTGTAAAGAGTTTAAGTGCAAATCCTTTAACACACAGTATTGTTTTCAATCCAAAAAGTCCAGCATTTCAACAACCTAGTGGAAGAAAATGTTTTAAAACACTGTGGGAAAAGGAGAAAATGCTGGCATCTATTTCCCACGATGTTTTCTAATCATTCAAAGACAAAATTTAATGTTTCATTGGAAAGGTTTTACTGTCTTGTTAGCAATTCAGGCTTTCAATTTTGGAAAGATTTAAGTGTCTTGTTAGCAATTTAGGCTTTCAATTTGGATGAGGCTTAAATGTTGTTGTGTGGTCAAAGAATTATCCTTATACAAAATGAATTAAAGATTTGATAACCTTGACAGGCTTTTGACAACAGTTTGGTAAAATTAATATTTAAAATTGTTGGTGATCAGAATTTTTCCTAGCTCCACAATGTTTTCTAACATTACAAAGACAGGTCCCATAATTTGAGACATAGTTATCTCACAGGCTGGAAGTGCTCTCAAATTTGGATTAGTCTGGAATTTTTTCATTTGGTAAGGAGTCAGATCTATGTCATGTTTCATTTTGTACCAGAATGCAAAGTGTATGCTGAATATTTATTTCGTGCCATAAAGTAAAAGAGTTCAGAATTGACATAGCAGACAGCTGGTAGTGAACACCTGTTATGATGTATCTTTGGGAAAATAGTAGTTTGTAGTAAATTATCATCTTGAAAAATGAACTGGACTAATTTCCGAAGAGTTAAGTTTTAAATCTTACCAAACAATCCCTGGTTTTGCGACCCTTAGGCAGAAGCATTTTGAAAACATTGTTGGAAAAGGAGAAAATGCTGGTAAACAGCATTTTCTCCTTTTCCCACAATGTTTTCTACCCTGCCAAAACAAATTTCAATTTTTGAGTTACGTTTATTTTGTCGTCTTCAAGGGCTTTCAATTTGGACCCGTCTAAAATTTTGTCATTTGGTAAAGGGTTAATCAATGAGCAGTTTTTCAGTTCTGTCATTACTGCTTCATAAACTCTATCTACATCATTGTTTGGCAGCAACCAGATTGGTCTGTATCATACAAAAAATGTCAGGGTAACTCTACACCAAACAACAAAGTCTTGTATTTGTCCATATTAATGGCACGTGCAGACAATAAATCAAATGTGGTGAAATCAATGATTTTTGTCTCTGAAAGGTTAGAAAACATTGTCTTTTCCTGCAATGTCATCATCACATGCCTTGTTCCGAAAGGTCATTAAAAATGAGATTATGTGGTACAGGGTTAAGTGACATTCATTTTTATCATAGACTGTACAGCAGACTAATATGAACTCAGAAAACAGAGAAAAAATTGCTGGTTAGCATTCAAAAACTTTGAATTGTGTTGTAAAGGGTTAAACAGATATTGTAATTTCAAAGCAGTGTTGAGTAGATACATGTACGTCACAAAATATGGATCATGTAGATCCGAGATAGGGCTGCATGCACTGCTCTGTTTGATCTGAAAACAAAATACATGTAAAGTTGGGCTTGCTAGGATATAGAAGACTTCACAGATAAATAGCACACAGAAATGTCAGCACTTTATGCAGTTATTAAAAAAAGTATTAACTTCTTTAGCTCTTAGCTGAACTTGAGTTTATATATATTGTTGTAGGGGAATGGGTTGTATGATATCAGTAACAGATGCATATATGCTCTGTATTGGGTTACAGGAACAAACCAGTAAATAACAACCTTAACTCTTTACAAAAATTTTAGATACTGAATGCATTACCGGTAACTCATTACCAAATGACAAAATTTTAGTTTTGTCCAAATCGAAAGCATCTGCAGACAACAAAATAAAAGTTTGCTGAAAATTTAAAATTTGTTTTGTGAAGGGTAGAAAACAATGTGGGAAAAGGAGAAAATGCTGGTTACCAGCATTTTCTCCTTTTCCCACAATGTTTTCTAAAGTCCCCTTTTTTAGGTTCGTCAAAAGTAGGGATTGTGGGGTAATGGGTTAACTTCGTAAATGTGAGAAAATTGTACCCAAATTCTTCAACTTCTTTCGGAAATGTGGAAATTATAATAGGAGAGGGAAGAAAACTGCTGGTTACCAGCATTTCCTTCTTTTCCCACAATGTTCTAAAAGCCCTCTTCAAGAGTCATTTATGCCATATTCAGTGAAAAGCATGTTTAGTGATGAGTTAGAATTTCAAAGCAAAAATAAGAGTTACAAATTTCAGTTTGGTTTCAGTTAGACCTGAAAAATGAGATTGCTGCATTTTCACATACCTTTTGTATAAGTTAAAAGTAATGTTACTGCATCAAATGAATAAAATTTGTTTATAGTAAAAAAATATTGTCCCCCATACATATTTTTGCCAGCAGGGGACTTTCCTAGTCTTTCAGCTGACAGCTTTCGAAAACACTGTTGGAAAGGAGTAATTGTATGTAGTTGACAGTAAATCCACATTAGGTATTTTCATACCAATGAGCCATGTTTTATTAACTCATTACCAAATGGTCACCAGCATTTTCTCCTTTTCCCACAATGTTTTCTAAAGGCTTCTTTCTCAGGGTCGTCAGAAGTAGGGATTGTGCGGTAATGGGTTAAAAGGGGCTTTCGTACATCTGAAATGTTTAACTTTTTACTAAAAGACAAAATTTTCCAAATTGAAAGCATTTGCAGATGGCAAAATAAAAGTGATTCAAAAATGGAAACTTTACTTTAGAAGAATAGAAAACATTATGGGGAAAGGAGGAAATGCTGGTTATCAGCATTTTCTCCTTTGCCCTATGATGTTTTCGAAAGCTAAGTGTTGTTCGGGGTACATGAAATTTGGGATTGTGTGGTAAAGCGTTAAGAGCAGTTTTTTTGCATGAAAAGAATATTTCTATAGCTGACAGTGTAAATGTAAGATCAGTGCAGTTTAACCCTTTACCAAACAATCCCTGGTTTTTACGACCCTGAGATAGAAGCCTTTTGAAAACATTTTGGGAAAAGGAGAAAATGCTGGTTACCAGCCTTTTCTCCTCTTCCCACAATGTTTTCTACCTTGCTAGAAACAAATTTCAATTTTTTGAGTTATGTTTATTTTGTCGTCTACAAGTGCTTTCAGTTTGGACCAGTCTAAAATTTTGTCATTTGGTAAAGGGTTAAACTTCAAAAGCAAAGTAACATTATGCCTAGTGCCTAGAGGATGAGACTTAGTTAGCTTTGAATACTTTGTTTAACTTTTTGCCTTACAATCTCAACTTTTAACGACCCTTAGAAAGAAGCCTTTTGAAAACATGTTGGGAAAGGAGAAAATGCTGGTAACCAGCATTTTCTCCTTTTCCCACAATGTTTTCTACCCTTCCCAAACAAATTTCAATTTTTGAGCCACATATATATTTCGTGGTCTGCCTATGCTTTGAATTTGGACAAGTCCTTAATTTTCTTGTTTGGTAAAGAGTTAAGTTGTGAACTTGAAAGATTTTAGAAAAAGCCTGTTGAATACATTGGCATATGATGTCACTTTTTCCATTACTTTTATATTTTGCTTGTACTTTATTTTTATCACTGTTTGTTTTCATTTTTGTATTTGAATGGGAAAAAAAAAAACCTCTTGTAATTATAGAATGATGATGGTCATCTGATATTTATTTTTCATCACTTTAGTCCATCTTTCTTGGATTTTAGAGTATCCAGCTTTGAAATTATTCCTGTTGACTGGCCTACTGAGTTAACCCTTTATTAAACAGTCCCCACTTTTAATGACCAAGGGGAGATCAGTTTTTGAGTACATTATGGGAAAAGTAGAAAATGCTGGAAACCAGACTTTTGTCCTCTTCCATAATGTTTTCTGTCCTTCTTAAAACAATTTTTTTTTTTTTACTTTTGAGCCACATTTATGTTGTCTGAATATGCATTCAGTTTGGACAAGGTCAATTTATGTGGTTTGGTAAAGGGTTAAAGGAATGTGAAATCCATGATTTTTGTCTCCGGAAGGTTAGAAAACATTGTCATTTCCTGCAATGCCATCACATACCTTCTTCCAAAAGGTTATTAAAAATAGAGATAGTGTGGTACAGGCTTAACCCATTACCACTCAATCCCTACTTTTGACGCCCCTGAGAAAGAAGCCTTTTGAAAACACTGTGGGAAAAGGAGAAAATGCTGGTAACCAGCATTTTCTCCTTTTCCCACAGTGTTTTCTACCCTTTCCAGAACAAATTTCTATTTTTCAGTCACCTTTATTTTTTCGTCTGCAAATGCTTTCAATTTGGACCAGTCTAAAACTTTCTAATGTGGTACAGGGTTAAGTAATGATAATTCTTACATGGTGTTGTTTTGTGAAGAAATAAATGATGTTAATGCTGAAGTATTTTGGTTTGGCATAATTTTTATATATAAACATATATTTTTGTAAGCTTTGTATGTTTTAAGCTCTGATCTTGTTCAATAGACACTGTATTTTGTGTTTAATATTGTAGTTCTGGGCATAATTGCATTTAAGTGTGCCTGTAAACTAACAGAAACTGTGCAAGATACATGTATGTGAATCTGTTTGATTATGCAACTTATGATGCATTCCATGCACTTATTGGAGTATGTTTTGTCTGTCTAGATAACACAAAAATAACATGCCTTGTATACCAAAAACCTTAGATCACCAAAAAACGGGAGAAATTTCAGCAATGATAAAACACAAAAATAAATACATCCTTAAGTTGCCGTTATACTTTGTCTCCACATTACTGACTGGGTAGGTCTGTGGTTAGACCACTCAGAATGTGAAGTCTAATCTTGATCTACACAGCAAAGGCAACACTGTTGTGAAAGGCATTTTATGAGTTTTATCTGAGAGTAAAATCTCGATTGTATGAACTCGAAATTATTCAAAAGTTTGTAGTAATTCAAAGCACTGGTAGGAATGAACATGCCTTTGGAGAAAGGTGTGCAAGCAAGACTGATTATCCCGCAAGATGTTAAAAAAAAAAGATTTTGCTGCATTAGGAAAAGAGAATTATTTAACTCTTTACCATCTAAGCAAATAATAGACTTGTCCAAATTGAAAGCGTTTGCAGATGACAACTTAAACATAGCTCAAATGATGAAATTTGTCTTTGATACAGTAGAAAACATTGTGGGAAAAAAAGCAGAAAATGCTGATTACAGCATTTTCTCCTTTTCCCACAATTTTTTTTCTAAAGGCTTCTTTCTCGTGGTCGTCAAAAGTAGGGATTGTGTGGTAATTGGTCAATCATAATACATGTACAATGCATGACAGTAAACCACAGTTGTTTATGAAAGAAAAATTTTTAAAACAAGATTTACTCAAATTACTGCCCTTTTGTTTAAAGACAAATTTTGTCTTATTAGCCATCATTAAGTATGTTGTTTGCATAATACTTTCCATAAGGACAATTCTATGAGTTATGGACATAATGAATACAAATGCATTTTCCTTTTCCTTATAAACACATCAGAAAATTTCATGTGATATTTCAGTTGTCAGATTATACATTGCAATTCGTTAAGGATTTTCTTGGTTTACATTAAAAAAGATCTCAGTAGTTTAGGTTAGGTAAAACAAATGAATTTTTCTGACATGTTGTGAACTTTACAATTGGTTCTTTGCTAACACGTAAATCATTTGATAAGCATTTACCAGTAATATTGTCATTTCTGACTTGGTAGTCATGACTTTAGACAGGGGCTCTGTTTGGCTTGTAGGTTAAGGTTTGGGTTATGTAAACCAGAGGTTCTGTGTTTAATCCTAACCAACAAGGTTGGGATTTTCATGACAGAGTCCTTTGGCGAGATATTGCAGGGCCAAAGCTTAACACCTGTGAAATAGGATATACATCATTAAGTGAGTTAATGCTATGATATCTCTGAAAACAATGTTGAAGGCAATTATAAATAGCATTCAGTCTATAAAAATGCAGCAGGCATCATCTGGAAATGATGATTTACCTGATGATTTGAATTTTTTGATTTACAAACTTTTATGTTTATCTTTTCTTGGGAAGTGCTAATTGAAGATTAATAGCATGAAGAGTATGACTGAACTCCTTCTGATTAATATGATAAATTTATTTCATGCTTTGAGATATTGAGAAATAATGAAAATATTTTTTGATATTTCACTGGTATGATCAGTGAAAATACAGATTTTCGTGT
This sequence comes from Tridacna crocea, assembly GCA_943736015.1. Taxonomy (NCBI): domain Eukaryota; kingdom Metazoa; phylum Mollusca; class Bivalvia; order Cardiida; family Cardiidae; genus Tridacna; species Tridacna crocea. Next base: position 26,489,719 of record OX031062.1, read on the forward strand.
TCTTGTTGCCTAGGTAATTGCGCGTGCCTCACAACCAGATGGAAATATTACATCATTTACCTTACGTTTTTCACACTTGACGTAATATTGTAATCTGTTGCTATGCGGGAGGGGTACACCAAGGGGAATAATGAAAAAGAACTTTACTGGATTTTGATAAAGTTTCTCCCAGAATGGGTTAAAAGTATGAAATAAATAGAGGATTTTTTTTTTTCGGTGAAAGATCAAAATTTATTTCATCAAGAGAATATCATTGGTAATATTTTCACGAGTGGCTGCACCACTCATGAAAATACACCAATTGTATTTACTCATGTGCCACTCGTGAAAATATTACCGTCGGTATTCACCAGATGAAATAAATTTCAATCTTTCACTGAAAAAAACAAATAACCTCTATCTATTACATGGTCTTCAGGCTTCATAGAATTTTTCTGATGAAAGCAGAAATTTTGCCATTGATTAATTGCATCATTTGGCACATTTAGATTTGATCCAATGCAATATCTTATTTCAATGTGAAAAATAAAAGAGAGGTCAACAAACAGCTTCATTTGCTTTCATTTAAACTTTAATTTGGTTTATAGATGTTGTTTTGCTTTCTTCAGTTTTTTTTTCCTTATAATCATTTAGTTTTATGCATGACATGAAAGTGTGCATGCTTGTTCCTTTCAGTTGTCAGCTAGCCTACCTCTCCCTGCTACATCTGTGCCATTGGATGCTAGTACTTCCCTTTCCAACTCCGACTCCTTTGATTTTTTGGGGCCAGAGATGGCTGACCTTCAGCAACTTTTAGTTTCCATGGTTACAGGTAATTAACCTGCATAACAAGCTAACTGTTTTTTGTCAATTAAATTTTCTCTTTTTTTTGCCAAAGGTGTCTCTGGGCTTAGGGCAAGTGTATGTTGGTTGCATTCAGATGAAACTTTTTTGAAGTTTTACTGGTGCTGGTTCTTTATTTTCAAACTTGTCTAAATTGAAAGCTTTTGTAGACAGCTTATGTATCGATAGGATTTGTCTTTTCCCACAATGTTTACTGCTCTATCAAAAACAAATTCAGCCATTTGAGCCATCTTTAATTTGTCGTCTGCAAATGCTTTCAATTTTGACCAGTCTAAAATTTTGTCATTTTGTAAAGAATTAAGCCTTATAATGGTATCCCTGACTTGGCTGAATAAAGTTGTACATGGTCTGTCATTTGATATGGTGTAAGGCATTCGTATTTCCCATGAAGCATCTTTGCAAGCCAAGGGTGACAATCCACAATGCTTGTCTACCCTTGGCAGATCGAGCTTGATTTCAATGTTCCCCTGATAGGCATTTTCATTGGTTGCAGCTAGCTGCAACTGCACGAAATCGAATTGCTCGCAGCATTTCATCTTTGATAAAAATAGAACAAGGTTGTGACCTTTCGGATAAAAAAAGAAGGTAAACATGAATACCTGCGTGGATGTGTGCAGGATCTGTAATGGTTAATTATTACCGAAAAAGACATAAGTGAACAGTATTTACAGAAAGTTTCAGTGTGACCAATCAATTATCAGAGGTTTTAGGCTGTATCCCAGCACCTGACCATGGAATGTCGAAGTATGTTTGTGGTCATTGCTTCATGTTGAATTATTGTACATGTATTCGTAAGCGGTTTGTGAAGCGATATTTCATTGGCTGTAAGAAATATAATGTAAAGGATGATAATAAGCAGCATCCAATAGGGGGCATATCGCGGAAATCTCAAAATTGGGCTCGATCAGCCAAGATAGGATCCATGTAGTGAGTAACCTTGGCTCGCAAAGATGCTAATGAATGGGAAAGCTTGAATATTTGCTCAACTTTGCTTTGACTGAACAAATGTTTATATTAAAACAGCCATGGTAGGTAGAAGGGCTTCTTTAATCTTGAACCAGCCTGGACAGTGTGATTAGGTCTAGTAATTTTTTATTCACTGTTGCAGAGCAAAATGGAAATGCTTCAAACAAAAGCAGAAAATTTCGCTGGGCAAGTGCTTTTCTTCATTGCTTGTCTAGCTGGTTAGGTGTTGCAAAATTCCGTTATTTGGTTACAGATGTTTTATCTTTATTTTCATACTTGGTATGATTCTTGATCATAATCCACACTTGTACTAAAATACATGTATATATTGAATCCATTAGAATCTCATTACATTTTATGATACATACTCTGAAATAGCACTATGATCTTCCAGTGGATTTTATGGTTCCAAAACCATGAAGTATTCTTTGGCATTATAAAAAATTCTTAAAGTAGATTTTTATTACTACCCTCTCCCCCCAAATTTACTACTTTCTGTTTAACTCATTACCAAATGGCAATATTTCAGGCTTGTCCAAATCGAAAGCATTTTCAGACGACACAATAAAAGTAACTGAAAATTTGAAATTTGTTTTGTGAAGGGTATAAAACATTGTGGGAAAAGGAGAAAATACTGGTTACCAGCATTTTTTCCTTTCCCCACATTGTTTTCTAAAGGCTTCTTTCTCAGAGTCGTCAAAAGTAGGGATTGCGTGGTAATGGGTTAAAAAGATACTGCATGTACATGTAGAGTGATGAACAAGAGTGGGATACCTTTGTGATTTGAGACTCTTTTGGAATCATTAATTAAAAACTGAAATACTAATGAAAAGAATGTCTTGTATTTTATACACTAGCCAGAAAGCTAATAGATTGGTTCTAATAATGCATGAAAATTAGGGAATAGATACATCTTGGTCCATGATTTAAATATTACTTGTTTTAGTAAAACTTGTATAAAGAATGAACTTATGTCTAATGCATTGCATTTACTGTATTTTTAAGTAAACATGGACTGAAGGTACTGGATTGATGCTGTGTATAACAAGCTTTTATTTGTATCGTGAAATTTTGATTTATGTATTGCTCATTGAAGTAACTTGAAACTTGTAGAAAAAAGTTAAGAAAAACAGCTTTCGCTCGTGTATGTATCGTCATATTGGTTTGCAGTGACTTAATGTTTTACAGTTTCAACTTCATGAATAACAAATTAGAATTTTGTTCTCCAAAACTCTTTTCATTTAACTCACTGTTAAGTTCTGTTAAAAGTAGATATTTCTATGCTGCCAACCCATTTTGCACTTTCACATATAGCCGTCAACATACAAAAAGGGACATTCGGACATTTGCATAATGTGTCATCTTGAATCAGCCAGGGCAGGCTGATCGGGCACAACAGAATTATGATTACATTAGATTTTGTGCTACGTTAGATTTGAGCAATACAGAAAATTGAAAAAAAAAAACAGTTCCGTTTCAGATCAGCCTTCACAAACTGCGCAGGCTGATTTCTAAAAAGCACTCTATGCAGATATCCTAATTTCCCATTTTGCATGTTGCATGCCATAAATATCTTCCCCAATCTGGTTAACCTCTGAACTCAATCCTGTGATTTTTCCTCAGTCCCTGAGGAAAGAAATCTTTGAAAAAGGAATGGAAAAAAGGAGAAATGTCATGAACCTGTATTTTATTCCTTTTCTCACAAACATTTCCTACCCTTAAACTCTTTACCAAACGACAAAATTTTAGGTTTATCCAAATTGAAAGCATTTGCAGACGACAAAATGAAAGTGACTGAAAATTTGAAATTTGTTTTCTGAAGGATAGAAAACATTGTGGGAAAAGCATTTTCTCCTTTTCTCACAATATTTTTAAAAGGCTTCTTTCTCAGGGTCGTCAAAAGCAGGGATTGTGTGGTAAAGGGTTAACGGGTAAATCCCTTTATTAAAGCCCAATTTTATTTGTCGAAATAATCTCAGTAAGAACAAGTCTGAAATAATTTTAAATTGTATTGTCTGGAAAAGATTTAAGAAGTTCTGTAAGATGTTTGAATGAGCTTTCATCCTCAGCAGGCCAGCATTTTTAGTATAATAAAATCCCGTTCTCAAAACAATGGATTGTAATTTGAATCCAGGATCAGTCTGCTCATTTTGATTTACAATGCCAACCCAGTGTAGAAACTATTTTCCACCATGAGGGCTCATATTTTCTTATGGATACATATGCATACAGATATTTAATTGAATGCCATGGAAGGTTATGCTCTGTGAAAAGGGGCTTAACTCTGTACCAAGCAACAAAATTTTGGATGTGTCCAAATCTAAAGCATTTGCAGACAACAAATTAAATGTGAATCAAAAATTGAAATTGGATCCGGGAAGGATAGAAAATATTGTGTGAAAAGGAGAAAATGCTGGTTACCAGCATTTTCTCCTTTTCCCACAATGTTTTCTAAAGGCTTCTTTCTCAAGGTCATCAAAAGTAGGGATTGTGTGGTAATGGGTTAATGCATCTCCATGGCGCATTATGTTGAACAAGCAAGATCACAGTTTTATAGATCCATAAAATCTGTTTTGTATGACAGCCTACTGAATCATGAGGCACACTGGTCCTTGATCATGCAAAAAAATTACCTAGGAAGTTAAGGGCCAGGTCAATTTGCGCACACTGTGTAGGCTGACCTGGGTTGATGGCTTTTGCACATGCTTTAAAAATCTTTACCAAACAGCAAACTTTTGGAATAGTCCAAAATGAAAGTATTTGCAGACAACAAAATAAACATGAATCGAAATTTGAAATTTCTGTTGGAAGAAAGGGTAGGAAAGATTGTAGAAAAAGGAGAAAATGCTGGTTATCAGCATTTTCTCCTTTTCCCACAATGTTTTCAAAGGCTTTCTTTCTAAGGGTCATAAAAAGTCGGGATTGTGTGGTATAGAGTTAACTCTGTACCACACAATCCGGACTTTTAACGACCCCAAGAAAAAAAAGCCTTTGAAAACATTGTAGGAAAAGGAGAAAATGCTGGTAACCAGCATTTTCTCCTTTTCCCACAATGTTTTCTACCCTTCCCTAATCCAATTTCATTTTTCTAGGCACATTTATTTTGTCGTCTGCAAATGCTTTCAATTTTGACCAGTCTATAAATTTGCCGTTTGGTAAAGACTTAAGCCCCCTTTTCACAGAGCATGACTCATATTTTTAGCTCACCTGTGCACGAAGTGCTCATGGTGAGCTTTTGTGATCGCCCAATGTCCGTCGTCCGTCATGTGTCGTCGGTCGTCCACAATTTCTTTAAACATCTTCTCCTCCTAAACCACTGGGCCAATCTTGATGAAACTTGGCAGGGATGTTCCTTGGGTGAAGCTCTACCAAAGTTGTTCAAGAGATTAAATTCCAGCCATAATTCTGGTTGCCATGGCAACCGAAAGGAAAAAAAATAGCAAAATCTTTGAAAATCTTCTTCTCTGAAACTAGAAGGCGTAGAGCTTTGATATGTGGTATGTATAATCTCCTAGTGGACCTCTACCAAGATTGTTCATATGATGCCCCTGGGGTCAAAACTGGCCCCGCCCCGGGGGTCACAAGTTTGAAACATAGGAACAAAGGAGGAAAACTTTAAAATTCTTCTTCTCTGAAACTAGAAAGTGCAGAGCTTTGATATTTGGTATGTAGCATTTCCTAGTGAACCTCTACCAAGATTGTTCGTATGATGCCCCTGGGGTCAAAACTGGGCCCACCCCGGGGGTCACAAGTTTGAAACATAGGAACAAAGAAGGAAAACTTTAAAAATCTTACTCTCTGAAACTAGAAGGTGCAGAGCTTTGATATTTAGTATGTAGCATCTCCTAGTGGACCCCTACCTAGATTGTTCATATGATGCCCCTGGGGTCAAAACTGGCTCCACCCCGGGGGTCACAAGTTTGAAACATAGGAACAAAGAAGGAAAACTTAAAATTTCTTATTCTCTGAAACTAGAAGGCGCAGAGCTTTGATATTTAGTATGTAGCATCTCCTAGTGGACCTCTACCAAGATTGTTCATATGATGCCCCTGGGGTCAAAACTGGCCCCGTCCCGGGGGTCACAAGTTTGAAACATAGGATACCCCCAGCTGGGCAGGGGGATAGAAATAGCTCAGCTGTTGCACTACAGCAGGGGTAAGACCCCCCCACTGTGCCTGCCTGTTTGCCGTAGGCTGCAACTCGTGTCGTTCGATTACGGGATCCTGGCGGTTTTGTGGATTCAGAGTATGGCCCTTTGATAGCTCTGTTTATACAACACACCACTTTGGCCTTGAACTGAACTAAACGAGGGGTCAGGAAGGCCCGTCCTGATCAATCGGCTGGTCATGCCGAGCCCTAGGGTGTTTTTCTGTTTTCTTTTACACATACATACACAGATATATCATTTCAGTTCTCTGTCATCAGTTAATGTATGTCAATACCCTAGAAGGCGATGGCTCATGGGCAAATCGGGTGAGGGTCTGGTGTTTGATTGACACTTGTGGATACCCAAAGATAGTCTATGCTTGGTATGACATTCTGCGGGCCTACATTTGTCCGGTCTAGCCCTTTCACTTTGAGTATATCACTGATGTATCCTTGTCATGATCTGAGTTGGATTTCCCCAGATCATGTCCCCTTGTTGGGCTCCGAGGCGGGTGGGGAGCATCGGTGATGAATATTCAACAACAACTATGGCTTCTCAAAAAAAGGCCAAGTGTGTACTATCTGATTCCGATTCAGAATCGGAATATTCAAGACCCTCTACAACATTTGCTCGGTTTTTAGTTATTCAGTCTATTAACTCTTCTAAACCTGTAACAAAACTCTCTCCCTTCATCATTGAAAAATCCATTTCTGCAATCCTAGGAACACCAAAATCTGTTAAGAAACTTAAAGATGAAACATTACTTGTTGAGTGCTTTTCACAACAACAGGTTAGAAACCTTCTAGGACACAAGAAACTTTTCAATCTTGATGTCAAAATCTTTCCTCACAAGACTTTGAATACCTCCAAGGGAGTCATTAGATGCAAAGAACTGAGCTTCTGTGACTCTATGGAGGAAATCAAAACAAACCTTAAAAGCCAGGCTGTGTCTGATGTAAAGAGAATTTCAGTTCTCAGAAATGGTATTCGTAGAGATACCCATACCTACATCCTTTAGAGCTGGGTATCGCCAAGAAAAACGTATCACGATACTATCGCGATACCAGACAGGCGATACGATACAATATCACGATACTCAATTGGTCCAGAGTAACTTAATGACAGTCTATTAAAAGAGAGACTGTTTTCATGTGATATGCGCAAACCAGATTTTATAAATAGATCTACATGTTCACAGTTATAAGCTCTTCAAAGACTCTCAAACTGTGCAACCATTTTTGGCAAAATCAATCCAAATGTTTGCTAAAACAAGTAGGTAAGTGAGTTACCATCGAACTGGTCCAATTCCTGAACAAAATCTATCAGATCGGTAGTGCTGGGCAATCTGGTTGAAATCACAAATGATTATTGTTTTGTAATCTGAAGAGCACACCAACTAGTTATCTGTTGTACAATCGGTGTCTCCATTTCACTGAGAATGCCTTTTTGCTTTAAATACCATGACAATTTGTCTACATGATATTAAGTTTATAAGGATGCTTTGTTTTGTACTTCAAAAATCGATGGTTTTGCAGTACCATTTAGAGTTTTTGTTTTATTCATTATCATTCATTTTGGTCCTCTATTTTTAATTTTCAAAAGTTAAAAAAAAAAAAATAGACATATTTCAAGCATTTGCAGACGCCCCCCCCCCCCCACCACGTAGATCTGTATTTTCATTTCCTAAAACAACAATTTCTTCACTCTTGAACAGCATTTTAGCATCAACTTACTGTTTTATTCATAGATTTGTGTAAATCCACTGTTTAACTTCACTATTAAAAATGAGAAGATAGTTTTAAGTCCCTCTGATCAGACGATGCCATGCTGATCATTGTAGTGTCATGGGTTTTCACGGTTTTTTGGCGATCTATTTTTTCGTGACAAATAATTTTTGGAGAAGTATTACTACATGATTTGACATCAATTTGTCATTTTGAATAGCAGGAAACTTTAAAATCGGTCTTTTTACACTAGATCAGAGGATTAACACCCTTATTACGTTGTCATAAATAACTCGCCAGCTTCATGATCATGCGCGTGTCTTTTGCATTTATACTGATCGTGTTTAGCCCACGATTTATATGAAGCTCTAGACCATAACTTAATGCGTCAGATTGACAATTAGGCAGATATTTTTCAGCCTCAAAGACATCAATTCAATTTCCCAGCGTCAAAACCCGCACTGTAGTCAACTTCGGAAGACAGTTGCCGATCCTCGTCTCATTCATTTGTTATTTAAAAAGAGCAAAGACAATTCAAACTGTGCTATCTTTCGCTAGCAAATAATCAAATTGCAGTTTTATTCGTCCGCTAAATCAAATGACCCTGTTATTTAATGCTTTATTTTATCTTACAGTCCTTGTGACAAAACTGGTAAGGAGGCAAACCGATCAAAACACAACCGCAACTTTTTGGACACGAAGAAAATATGATAACCTTAGAACGTTCCGAATTAGCATCTATATTTAAAACCTGGAAAACCCTAAGCATGAGCGAGTGACTGTAAACATTTCGCTTCAAATTATTCCCCAAATTACAAAGTTTTATGAATTTTATTGTTTCTAGGGCGAGTTTTTTAACGTTCTTGTATGTATAGCAGAGACAAACTGTGCGTATTTTTTTCCCCTATTTTATACATGAATCATTTACATTGATACGTGATCTCACACACTCTGCACACGACACGACGTAAATGTATCGCCAAGTATCGATACGACGAGTTAGTATCGCAATATACTATCGCCAGCAAAAATATCACGATGCACCGATGCATCGATGATATCGCCCCAGCTCTAACATCCTTACATTCTCTACCCCAACTTTACCTACTTCAGTTAAAATTGGATTTCAATCTGTCAAGGTCGACGTTTATGTGCCCAATCCGTTGCGCTGTTATAGATGCCAACGGTACGGCCATCATGAAAGTAACTGCAGAAGCACACCTGTTTGTCCCAGATGTGCTTTTGAGGGGGAAGACCATGACCAAAAGACTTGCAATAACCCCCCTCTCTGTGTCAATTGCAAGTCCTCTCATCCTACCTTTTCCAAAGATTGTTCTGTTTGGAAAGATGAGAAAGAAATCCTGTCAGTCAAGTTTAAGGAGAATGTTACCTTCTTGGAAGCCAGGAAAACAGTTGAAAAACGCAGGTCTGATCAGGCTTTGTTGAGCAAAAGCACAACCTATGCAAATGTTGCTTCTCCTTTGCCTGCAAATGGACATTGTCCAACCTGCGAACTGTTGGCAAAAAAACTTCTCCAAAAGTTTCCTGAAATGACTGATGAACTGAAAGCTCTCATTCCCAATATCCAAGTTGCAAAACCTTCTACTCAGACTCAGCCTGCTTCTGAAACAAACAAAACCTCTTCTGCACTCTCAAAACCCACAAACTCTCAAAGTATTCCTTCAGAAAAAGCTTCAAAACCATCTACCTCCTTACAAAATAGCTCTTCCAAAAAAGGTTCAAAACCATCTCCCCCTTCAGAAAAACCTCCAAAGAAACCACAACCTCCATCTTCACAATCTACCACGAAATCTAATGTTTCATCTAAAAAGAGCAAATCTAGTCATACACCCCGATCTCCTAAAAGGTCTTCTTCAAGATCTAAACAACAACCAAGAGATACCCAAGGGTCTTGTGAAATTACAGTCAAAGTAAATGATCCTGTCCCTACCTCCAACAGATTTTCGGAGCTAGAGGACATGGATGCAGATGCTGAAAATCTGGAAGTTGAGGCTTCAGATTCAGAAGCCTCTATCTGGTCCACTTCCAAAGATCTTTGGAACAAGGATTTTGACGCTTGGCAATCATCCAAAGCCGAGACATCTGTAATTAAATCTTAACCAGACTATTTTAGAATGCATTGGTTTACGGCCTCGTTTTTTACTTTAGTCTTTATACTTTCCTCATGCACTATGGATACCATAATCCAGTGGAATTGTCGAGGTCTGAAGTCAAACTTTGACGAACTTTCACTTTTAATCAATGACCACAAACCAGTTGCTGTTTGTCTGCAAGAAACCTTCCTTAAACGGGAGGATGATATCACTATCAAATATCATTCTGTTTACAACAAGATTTTTACCGAAGGTGAAAAAGCCAGAGGAGGTGTTTCTGTTATTGTAAACAACAACATTCCTCACAAAGTTATCTCTTTAAATACAAACCTGCAAGCTGTTGCTGTCAGGTTATCTATACACAGTGCTGTTACACTGTGTTCTTTATATCTCCCGCCAAGCATACCTATCAATGAGACCAATCTGAATGATCTCATTTCACAATTGCCATCCCCCTATATTCTTGCTGGGGACTTTAATGGTCACAATGTTATGTGGGGTTGCAATGACACCAACCAGAGAGGTCTCCAGTTGGAGAACTTCATTTCGAACAACTCTCTGTCTTTCATGAATGATAACAAATCCAAAACCTACTTGCATCCAGCAACTGGATCTTACTCTTCCATTGATTTAACATTATGCAGCCCAGTCTTACTTCCAAATTTTACTTGGAAAGTGACTGAGGATTTGTGTGGAAGTGATCACTTCCCCATTATCTTTTCATCTACACAACCGTCCAGTAGTGTACGACCGCAGAAATGGAAGCTTTCCAAAGCCAATTGGAATAAATTTGAAACCCTATGTGAACAGACCATTACACATGATAAATTTGGAAATTGCGATGATCCTGCAAAACTTTTCACTTCCCTATTAATTGATGCAGCTGAACAGTCCGTCCCTCAGACCTCGACAAACCCAAAACGTCCTGACAAGCCTTGGTACAATGATGATTGTAAACAGGCTGTCAGAGACAGAAAACAGGCCCTTAGAAAATTTAATCTCAGGCCTACCAAAGACAATCTTAACTTATTCCGTATTTCCAGGGCAAAAGCCCGTCGTACCATTAAAGAAAGTAAGCGCAAGGCCTGGAGACAATATGTCTCTAAGTTGAATAGTAGAACTACTACTAAAAAAACCTGGGATATGATCAGGAAGATCAACGGCAAAGGCCAGTCCCCTCTTAGTCACCTTGAAGTTAACAATACTTCATTGGAATCTCCCCAGGATATAGCTGATTCTCTTGCTGACACCTTTTGCAAAAAGTCTTCCTCTACAAACTATTCAGAAAAGTTTCAGAGGAATAAAGCTAGAGAAGAAAAGAAAAAGCTTAATTTTAAGTCTTCTAATTCAGAGCATTATAATAAACTCTTCACCTTTAAAGAATTAAAATCTGCTCTGAATAAAGCTCATGATTCTTCTCCTGGCCCAGATAAAGTTCATTACCAGTTTTTAAAACACTTACCTTTTACTTCCCTCTCAGTTTTACTTGATATTTTTAATGGTATCTGGCAGTCAGGTGATTTTCCTGCATCCTGGCGGGAGGCAATTGTCATTCCTATTCCAAAACCTGGCAAAGATGCTAGTGACCCGGCTAACTATCGACCAATAGCTCTTACTAGTTGTCTCTGCAAGACCCTAGAACGTATGGTCAACGACAGGCTTGTCTGGTTTTTAGAAAAAAACAACCTCATCGTTGATGTACAGAGTGGATTTCGTCGCCAACGCGGCACCATAGATCATCTTGTCCGCTTTGAAACCTTTGTTAGAGAAGCCTTTATTAATAGACAGCATGTAGTATCTGTCTTTTTCGACCTTGAAAGCGCTTACCATACAACTTGGAAATACGGAATTCTGAAAGACTTGCATGACTTTGGTCTTCGAGGCCGTCTTCCTCTTTTTATTTCAGCCTTCTTGGATGAACGTCTTTTCCGCGTCCGAGTTGGTAATACTGTCTCGGGAGCCCGTGAACAGGAGATGGGTGTACCCCAAGGTTGTATTCTCTCTGTTACACTTTTCAGTGTAAAAATAAACAGTATAGTTAAAGCTATCTGTCCTGGTGTAGACTGTTCCCTCTATGTTGATGACTTCGTCATATGCTTCATATCTCGAAATATGAATATTAATGAGAGACAACTTCAGCAATGTCTCAACAAATTGCAAACATGGTCTGATGAAAATGGCTTCAAATTTTCAAAGTCCAAAACTAAGTGCATGCACCTCTGTAATCTACGAGGTGTTCATCCAGATCCTGAACTTTATCTGGACAAAACTTAAATTGAAGTCGTTTCTAACTTTAAATTTCTTGGAGTCATCTTTGACAGAAAGCTTTCTTTCCTTCCTCACATCACTGCACTTAAAAAGAAGTGCAAGAAAGCTCTTAATCTTCTTAAGGTTGTGGCTCATTCTGAATGGGGAGCAGACCGTAAAGTCCTCTTGCGGCTTTATCGGTCTTTAGTTCGCTCCAAGTTGGGCTATGGATCTGTTGTATACGGATCAGCCCGTAAATCCTATTTGAAAATTCTCGATTCTATACATCACGAAGGTCTACGTCTTGTACTTGGAGCTTTCAGAACTTCTCCCGTCAATAGTCTTTATGTTGAGGCTAATGAACCTTCCCTTTCTTACAGAAGAGAAAAACTCTCACTTCAATATATTTTAAAACTGAAGTCGAATAGTTTTAATCCAACTCATAACGTCGTTTTTAAACCTCAATATAAACGTCTTTTTGAAAGGAAACCAAATGTTATTCCTACATTTGGTATCCGCATGGAGCCCATTGTGGATAACCTTGGCATAGACACTGAGTCTATTGCCGACTATAAAATCTCTGAAATACCTCCATGGACACTAAACAGTGCAGAATTCAGATTTGACCTTGCATCTGACAAAAAGTCTGTCACGGATAGAACTGTATTTCATGCTAGATACAACGAGATAAAGGAGAATTATTTTTCCTTCAAACCCATCTATACGGATGGATCTAAAGAAGGCAATTCTGTAGCAGCTGCCGCTGTTTATGGACAAAGGAGCTTAAAATGCCGCCTTCCAAACAACTCCTCTATCTTCTCTGCTGAAATTAAAGCAGTAGATCTTGCCCTTAATCTAGTTGAAAGTTCTAATTCCAACCGTTTTATTATCTTTTCAGACTCTTTGTCAACATTACAGGCCCTTTCAAATCAACGACTTGAGAATCCTTTAATCTGCAGTTTACTTGAAAGGATCTCACAAATTTCTTCTAAGAATAGATTGGTGTTCTGCTGGCTTCCAAGTCATGTAGGCATCAAAGGCAATGAAAATGCCGATAGGTCTGCCAAATCTGCACTTAACCTTCCCATTTCAGATTTTAAAGTTCCACACACTGATTTTAAATCCTCCGTTTTATCACATATCCAATCTTCTTGGCAATCCCAGTGGGATGCTGATATTTTCAATAAACTGCATTCAGTTAAACCATCCCTTGGTGAATGGTATCCCGTTTACAGATCCGTTCGTCGAGAAGAAGTGATAATTGCACGACTTCGAATTGGCCATTCACGCATCACACATTCCTGGCTCTTGACAAGAGATGATGCCCCTGAATGTATACCATGCAATGCAACCTTTTCTGTAAAACATATCCTACTAGATTGCATTGACTTTCAGCCAGTTCGTTCAAAATATTTCAATGTCGATAGTTTGAAAAATCTTTTTGATTCTGTCAGCGTTGAATCTATTATCGCTTTTATAAAGGAGATTGGCATTTACAATAAACTGTGATATTTACTCTTGACTTTCTTACCCATCTTTTTACAACATTCTTTACTTCATTAATATTCATTTTGCATCTCCTTAATGGGAGGATTGGCTCTCTTGGAGACATCTTATCTCATTGGAGACAGGACCTCTTTAATGGGAGTATCTTATCCCATTGGAGGTTCCAATCTTTATCAGTTTTAACCTCATTTCCAAGGGAAAACAATATTATCAGTCTTACCTTTTAACCTAAAGCTTTGGAGTAGGCAGGGACGCCCAGCCACTCAATATCATATTTTATGCACATTATAAATGACACATATTTCTTTTTCATTTAAAAAACTTCTTTTTATCAAACCAGCATTGAGTTTAAACCTTTTTATCACATTCTTAAATCTTATCATTTAAAACTTTTGAGTATATAGGGATTGCCCTGTAACTTGATAATGCCCTTTATGCATTAAATTTTCTTAATTCAATTCTTTTATTGTCATTCAAACTTTATTCAGTTTAAACAACTCCACGTTTATTATCTTTTAACATAGATATGCGCGCTAAATGACCAAAGTTGTCGATGCGCCATAAAACAACATTCATTCATTCATTCATTCAGATTTGACCTTGCATCTGACAAAAAGTCTGTCACGGATAGAACTGTATTTCATGCTAGATACAACGAGATAAAGGAGAATTATTTTTCCTTCAAACCCATCTATACGGATGGATCTAAAGAAGGCAATTCTGTAGCAGCTGCCGCTGTTTATGGACAAAGGAGCTTAAAATGCCGCCTTCCAAACAACTCCTCTATCTTCTCTGCTGAAATTAAAGCAGTAGATCTTGCCCTTAATCTAGTTGAAAGTTCTAATTCCAACCGTTTTATTATCTTTTCAGACTCTTTGTCAACATTACAGGCCCTTTCAAATCAACGACTTGAGAATCCTTTAATCTGCAGTTTACTTGAAAGGATCTCACAAATTTCTTCTAAGAATAGATTGGTGTTCTGCTGGCTTCCAAGTCATGTAGGCATCAAAGGCAATGAAAATGCCGATAGGTCTGCCAAATCTGCACTTAACCTTCCCATTTCAGATTTTAAAGTTCCACACACTGATTTTAAAGCCTCCGTTTTATCACATATCCAATCTTCTTGGCAATCCCAGTGGGATGCTGATATTTTCAATAAACTGCATTCAGTTAAACCATCCCTTGGTGAATGGTATCCTGTTTACAGATCTGTTCGTCGAGAAGAAGTGATAATTGCACGACTTCGAATTGGCCATTCACGCATCACACATTCCTGGCTCTTGACCAAAGATGATGCTCCTGAATGTATTCCATGCAATGCACTCTATTCTGTAAAACATATCTTATTAGATTGCGTTGACTTTCAGCCAGTTCGTTCGAAATATTTCAACGTCGATAGTTTGAAAAATCTTTACGATTCTGTCAGCGTTGAATCTATTATCGCTTTCATAAAGGAGATTGGCATTTACAATAAACTGTGATATTTACTATTGAATTTCTTACCTATCTTTTTACAACGTTCTTAATTCCTTTAATATTCAGTTTACATCTCCTTAATGGGAGGATTAGCCCTCTTGGGGGCATCTTATCTCATTGGAGACAGGACCTCTTTAATGGGAGTATTTGATCCCATTGGAGGCTCCAATCTTTACCAGTTTTAACCTCATTTCCAAGGAAAAACAATATTATCAATCTTGCCTTTTAATCTAAAACTGTAGAGTAGGCAGGGAATGCCCAGCCACTCAGTATCATATTTTATGCACATTATAAATGACACATATTTCTTTTTCATTTAAAAAACTTCTTTTAATCAAACCAGCATTGAGTTTAAACCTTTTTATCACATTCTTAAATCTTATCATTTAAAACTTTTGAGTATATAGGGATTGCCCTGTAACTCGATAATGCCCTTTATGCATTCTTCTTAATTCAGTTCTTATCATTTAAAACATTTGAGTATATAGGGATTGCCCTGTAACTCGATGATGCCCTTTATGCATTAAATTTTCTTAATTCAATTCTTTTATTGTCATTCAAACTTTATTCAGTTTAAACAACTCCACGTTTATTATCTTTTACCATAGATATGCGCGCTAAATGACCAAAGTTGTCGATGCGCCATAAAACAACATTCATTCATTCATTCATTCATTGAAACATAGGAAAAAAAGAAGGAAAACTTCAAAATTCTTCTTCTCTGAACCTAGAAGGCGTAGAGCTTTGATATTTGGTATGTAGCATCTCCTGGTGGACACTTACCAAGATTGTTCATATGATGCCCCTGGGGTCAAAATTGGCCCCGCTCTGGGGGTCACAAGTTTGAAACATAGGAACAAAGAAGGAAAACTTTAAAATTCTTCTTCTCTGAAAGTAGAAAGTGCAGAGCTTTGATATTTGGTATGTAGCATCTCCTAGTGAACCTCTACCAAGCTTGTTCATATGATGTCCTTGGGGGTCAAAACTGGCCCCGTCCCTGGGGTCACAAGTTTGAAACTTCGGAACAAAGAAGGAAAATTTTAAAATTCTACTTCTCTGAAACTAGAAGGCATAGAGCTTTGATATTTGGTATGTTGCATCTCCTAGTGGACCTCCACCAAGAATGTTCATATGATGCCCCTGGGGTCAAAACTGACCCCACCCTGTGGGTCACAAGTTTTATTATAGGAACAAAGAAGGAAAATTTTAAAATTCTACTTCTCTGAAACTAGAAGGCGCAGAGCTTTGATATTTAGTATGTAGCATCTTCTAGTGGACCTCTACCAAGATTGTTCATATGATGTCCATTGGGTCAAAACTGGCCCTGCACCGGTGGTCACAAGTTTGAAACATAGAAATAAAGAAGGGAAACTTTAAAATTCTTCTTGTCTGAAACTAGGTGGTGCAGAGCTTTGATATTTGGTGTGTAGCATCTCCTAGTGAACCTCTACCAAGATTGTTCATATGATGCCCCTGGGGTCAAAACTGGTCCCGCCCGGGGGTCACAAGTTTGAAACATAGGAACAAAGAAGGAAAACTTTAAATTTCTTATTCTCTGAAATAGAAGGCATAGAGCTTTGATATTTGGTATGTAGTATCTCTTAGTGGATTTCTACAAAGTCTTTACATACTATGCCCCTGGGGTCAAAATTGCCCTGCCCCAGGGGTCACAAGTTTGAAACATAGGAACAAAAAAGGAAAACTTTAAAATTCTACTTCTCTGAAACTAGAAGGCGTAGAGCTTTGATATTTTGTAAGTAGCATCTTCTAGTGGACCTCTATCAAGTTTTTTTCTTAGGATGCCCCTGGGGTCAAAACTGGTGCTGCCTAGGGGTCACAAGTTTGATTTTACAGCTTGGTACTCAGGTGAGCGATTTAGGACCATCATGGTCCTCTTGTTTTTTTGTATTTCTAACAGATAAAATTATTTATGAAGCATCAGACATTTATACTGCTTAATATGCACACACTGACATTAGCTTGACTCGAAGTATTCATGATCATATAGCACAATATCCTTGCCTGGCATACTTCATTGAAACATTAGAAATTTCATAATTCAATTCAAAGTTAACTCTTTGCCATTGCCAAATGATAAAATTTTAGACCACTCCAAATCAAAAGCACTTGCAGACGACAAAATAAATGTGGTTGATAAAATGAAAATGTTAGCTGGAAGGATAGAAAACATTGTGGCAAAAGGAGAAAATGCTCGTTACCAGCATTTTCTCCTTTTCCCACAATGTTTTCAAAAGGCTTCTTTCTCAGGGTAGTTAAGATTTGGGATCGTGTTGTAAAGGGTTAATCTTTGCTTATCCGAAACGGAACTTTCAGTTTTTATGTAATTTTATGTTTTGCACAAGTCTAATGAATTACAAAATGTTATGTAGTTGTAAAATGTTGTCTCGGATTAGCTTGCACGGACTGTACAGGCTGATCTGAAACGACACTTTATGCAAATGTGCAAATGCCTCTTTTCGCATATTGCAAGCCATATATATTCCATTGAAATGATGGACCATTTGGTGGGAAAAGGAGAAAATATTTGGTATTGGCATTTTTTTTCCTTCATGTTTTCCAAACTTCTCTTTTTCAAGGTTGTTAAAACATGGGCTTGTTTGGGTTATGTTTCGGACTTAGTTTTATGCTTATGACACTTTCAATCAGTTTTAGAGACAAAAATTCTGCAATGTGACAGCTAATTTGGCTGCTATATCTCAATCCCACAAGTCTTTTACACATCTTTATTATTTTTGAGGCCAAAGTAGATTAATATCAGACTGCTCAAAAAGTGCAGTCTAATATTTGCTTGACACTGTACACCTAGCTAGTTTAACCCTTTCCCAAATGAAGTTTGCAGACCACAATTTCATATTTAATAAAAATGGCAGAAACTTCTCCAAATGGGTAGAAAACACTGTGGGAAAAGGAGAAATTGCTCGATACGAGCAATTTCTTCTTTTCCCACAGTGTTTTCAAAAGACTTGTACTGCAGACACGTAAAAACCAGGGCTTCTTTGGGAAAGGGTTAAATTACTAGCAGCTGGTTCCATCAAATTGGATTTTTTTTTCCCCAGATACCGGTATGTCTGTTGCACTTATTCAGTGCTTTAAAGAGTCAAGATTTGAGACAGTTTCAATTCAACTCATTACCAAAGAGTCTCATATTTTAACAGTCTTGAGTAATATAGGTTGAAAACAAAATGGTCAAAAGGAGGCAAATGCCGACAACATCAAAATCCCACAGTTCAATTGCAATTCATTAGTCTTTTTCAATTTTTTGTCAATTTGGACTTTTTCAGACAGTGTAGATTAAGATCAAACTATATACAACCTGCATTCCCATCGCTAATTTATAGGTTGTGTTGTATTTAGTGAAGAATTGAGATCCATTGGTCTTAAATATTTACTATATACAACCTGCATTCCCATCGCTAATTTATAGGTTGTGTTGTATTTAGTGAAGAATTGAGATCCATTGGTCTTAAATATTTCTTTCATTTCAAAGAGAAAATTAATGCCGTTTTTTTGTTGACTAATTGTGATACGCATTTTAATCTTAGTATAGAATTAACAGAATCGTTTTTGTAACATCACGGCTTTTACCCAATCCCTTGTTTTTACGATTCTTAGATATAAGCCATTTGAAAACACTGTGGGAAAAGGAGAAATGCTGGTTACCACCATTTTTCCTTTTCCACAATGTTTTCTACCATGCTGGAAACGAAATTCAATTTTTGAGTTATGTTTGTTTTGTTGTCTGCAAGACTGTTTTCAATTTGGATCAGTCTAAAATTTTGTTGTTTGGTTAAGAGTTAATTCACAAAATCCCATGTTTCAATTACCCTCAGGAAGAAGGCCTTTGAAAATACTGTTGGAAAAGGAGAAATTCTGGGTACCTGGATTTTCTTCATTTTCCTCATTGTTTTCCGCTCTTTCAAAGACATATTTCATCATCTGAGTTCTGTTTGATTTTCCATCTGCTGACACTGTCAACATGTGTAAAAATTCTGTCATTTTGTAAATAACTGTTAGTACCTTCTGTTGACAGTATCACTTTTGTTAGGAAAAAGTGAAATTATTACAAAATGCAGCCGTGACTGATAAAAGGGTACATATGCTTTGTCTCAGATTCATTCTAAACTGTTGCTATCCTGCTTTTTAGCTAAACTATACAGATTTATTGTGGGTAATTCTTTTCTTGATGTGTAAAGATAAAGATACATGTATAGTAAGATCATATTCGTCTTTTTTTTTTTCATTTCAGTATCTCCCCATTCGACTTGTATAGAAACAACTACAACAACAGCTATTTCTGCATGCATTAATACAACATCCTCATTGTTATTGTCATCATCTTTGTCAACATCGTCATCATCTTCATCATCATCATCATCATCATCATCATCTGAACCAGTAGTATCAACATCACCAGCAGGATCAAGCTTTGTTAATGAAAACAGCCAATTATTGCAGTCAAAATTCACTGACTCCAACTCTCTGTATACTTCCATTTCCTCATTCTCAACTTTCTCAGAAGCTCTGTCATATAACCCCCCTGTGTATGCTTCATCTACATTGTATTCATCATCACGGTTGAAAGCTTCATCAAACTTTGTACAAAGTACAACGGTACCAGTGTCAGTAAATGTGTTAAAAGAAGACAGATCTGGGACAACTGCCTCTAAGAAGACTGATCCATTATCTAAAGCAGCAAATGTACACCTACCAGACGCAAAAAATGACAACAGAAAAGCAATTATATCACCAGACAACAGAGAATTATTGTCCCCAACATCCGCCCAGAGTGCAACAGACTTGTGGACAAAGCATCAAATTGAAAAAAGAGATTTGCCATTTTCTCCTATCCATAGGTGAGACTTCTGTTCTTAACTCTTTATCAAACGACAATATTTTTGACTTGTCGAAATCGAAAACAGCGGATGACAAAATACAGTAAATGTGAATCAAAAATTTGAAATTTGATTTGGAAAGGGTAGAAAACATTCTGGGAAAAGGAGAAAATGCTGGTTACCAGCATTTTCTCCTTTTCGCACAATGTTTTCAAAGGCTTTCTTTCTCAGGGTCGTCAAAAGTAGGAATTGTGTTGTAATGGTTTAAATGGTTTTATATAACAGAGTTCTACATCCACCTCAAAAATTCTCTTCGGTTACTGTGTAATTCATACTCTTGTTAACTTGTTACCAAACTCTAAAATTTTAGGTTTGTCCAAATCAAAAGCAGATAAAATAAAAAGATAAAAGTGAATGAAAATTTGAAATTTGTGTTGTGAAGGGCAGAAAACATTGTGCACCCATACATCAAAGGCAGTTAACCATCAAGGTATTTTTGACAAAGTTATTCCCCTTTTTCCAACTTGAAATTTTCATTGAAAAACAAGCAACTTCAGCAAAATGTTGATACCCAGATGCAATGCTTTTGTTTTTATGGTGGCTTGGGTATAAATTTGTAACATACTTTGTCATTTAAACTTTTTTCTGAATAATAATTATTGTCTTCATTAAAGGTATGCTTCATCGGGCAACTCGGAAGCTTTACGTAAACTAATTATAGATCTCGATGCAGACGTCAATTTACCAATGAAAGATGGAACTACACCCTGTCACTGTGCAGCAGAAAATGGACAAGAAGGTAGGGATGTGTTGCTTGGTTAACCCTTTAGCACACAATGCTGACTTTTGACACTCCACATTGTGGGAAAAGAAGAAAATGCTGGTAACCAGCATTTTCTCCTTTTCCCACAATGTTTTCTACTCTATCAAAGAAAAAAAAATTACGCCATTTGAGCCACACTTAAAATTAATTGTTGTTTGCAAATGCTTTCAATTTGGACAGAACTAAAATTTTGTTGTCTGGTAAAGGGTTAACGGTTAACCTAGAGAGTGACTAGGAAGCTAGCAAACCACACAATTTTACAACTCTTCCAACTTTAATCCTTCCCAAATGACAAATTTTAGATTCTTCCAAACTGAAAGAGTTTGCAGACAACAATTTTAAATTTGATGAAAATGGTAGAAAGTTCTCCTAAAGGGTAGAAAACACTGTGGGAAAAGGAAAAATTGATCCTTACGAGCAATTTATCCTTTTCCCACAGTGTTTCCAAAAGACTTGTACTGCAGACTCGTAAAAACCAGGGCTTGTTTGGGAAAAGGTTAAAACAGTTGCTGACTACAAATGGATATATAAAAGAAAAGATTGTAACCAGCAGTAATGCTGTTTGTCTTCAAAAAGGAAGAAACTGTAAGGATACAGTTACTTACCAAGATTTTTTCATCATCTCAGTATTTTACAACAATATCAAGGCAATTTTGTACCATTTGAAAGTGTTGGTTGATGAAGAGTTAACTCTTTACCAAATGACAAAATTTCAGACTAGTCCAACTTGAAAGTAATTGCAGATGACAAAATAATTTTGATTCCCAATTTAAAGATTGTTTTGGGAAGGATAATAAACATTTTGGGAAAAGGAGAAAATGCTGGTTACTAGCAATATCTCCTTTTCTCACAGTGTTTTTAAAAGAGAATGATACAGAGGAGAACCTAAGAATGCATTTGATATTTGCACAACAATCGTTTATAAATAGTATCAGTGGATTCAAAATGATGGAAAGAACAAGAAGCTCCTGATTATATAGCTGCCTTGTGCAATAACTTTTTTTACAGAATGTTTGAAGCTGCTGATAAGCAGAGGAGGCAACATAAACTGTATAAGAGATGATCAGCTGACCCCTGTACACTGTGCTGCAGCACAAGGCCACAGTCAGTAAGTGAAACTACAGTTGACAAGTTAATTTACTTCCAATTAATCCCAACAATAAGTGTTGGTGGGGTAATACTGGAATTAGATTTTATCACACAACTCCCTTATCTCAATGAAATACAGCCATTACAAATTATCTTGTCTCACCAATGTATGAGATAAGAAAATAGTGCTTTATTGGGTCAGCAATCTGTAATTATATGCTTCATTTCTAAAGCATTGCTGACCTAGGTTCCTGAAGGAAATTGATGGTCAAAATTCTTAATCACGATGAAGTTGTTAGTCATGTTTTTTGATCAATCAATATATGCAAGATTATTTTGAATTCTAACATGACACGCGACTTTGGCTCTATAAACACAGTGCAAGGAAAACATGGTAAAATCTGCGACAATCCATGTAGAGTGACGTCATTCAATGAGTGAGTTATTCAATGGAACAAAATCTTCATCCGCGTTTTTACTCTTAGTTTGAACTTGTTTTCCTTTCATTAAGAATTGGCCATGTTAGAATCGAAATAATCTTCTTTCTATCGTGGTATATCGTTCAATAAACTATGTTGTGAGTAATGAGGCGTAATGAATAACCCACTCGGGCTACCGCCCTCGTGGATTATTTATTGTGCCTCATAACTCACAACTGTGGTTTATTGAACGATATACCACGATAGGGTATACAGTCATTTCGTACCATAACCATTTCGTACCATATATCATATTACCATTTCGTACCAAAGAATTACCATTTCGTACCATGCATTGACCATTTCGTACCATAATATTGCAATGTCGTACCATAACTTACGAATTTGTACCAAGTTGACAGTTTATTTACCTAATGATTATTAAAATGTATTCTTCGATGAATTTTTAAAAAAATGTTGCTTTTATAATTGCCAAAAGTTCTATAGTTGCATTTGTTACATACTTATAAACTAAATATTCGCTAATCAATTAAAGGAAGCAATCGATGTTTGACACAGTTGATAGATATAATTACATTGTTTGGTTAATGTTTGTTACAAGATTGGTAATTACAATTTGAAAATAATTTGTTTGGTGTTTGCCTTTAATTATATTTGTTACAAAATTGAAATAGAAATGTCGAATGCAAAAAACATCATCATTGCATTTATCATCCATACATTCATAATGTTTCGTTTACATCTATTATAATTTTATCTTATATTTCGAGGATTATTAATCAAATCAACTTTTTTTTACATCTAAATTCGACTTAATTCCTATATTCAAATAGATTTTCTCGTGAAATCATGATAAAAAAATGACCACACATATAGTACGAAATGGTAATATCATGGTACGAAATGACCAATCCTATGGTACGAAATGGTAATTTCATGGTACGAAATGACCAATCCTATGGTACGTAATGACTGGTACGAAATGGTTATGGTACGAAATGTCCATAATTCCCACGATAGAAAGAAGATTATTTCTTAATTATCTCCGTTAGTAATATACCTGTCAAAGAAGCGCATAGGTTTCATGTAAATTTCACTACACCTTTTACATGTATGCCTCTATATTAACACATTGTGGACTGTAATTTGTGTTATATTGTTACATGATAAAAAGAATCTGATATTCATGGCTTTTGATGTAAAAAATATAAAACATGTCCACAAAAATGTTATTAAGCTGCCCAAGGGCTATATTTGTTGTAGAATTTTTTTCATAAGATTTTATCTCAAGCACCAACTCATGCCAGATCAATCTATCAGAAGATGCAATTCTGTATCATCCTCTCTTCTCAGTTCTCAACCAACTTTGATGAAATTGTGATGGAAACCTTCATACTACGGGAAAATGTTTTCAAAATTTTTGGTGAAGGGTTAAGATATTGAACAAGTGATACTTAGATTTAAAGTTTTACCCTCATCCTTGGTACTAGCCCATTTCCACACAATCCCTACTTTTGATGACCTTGAGAAACAGGCCTTTAGAAAACATTGTGAAAAAAGGAGAAAATACTGGTAACCAGCATTTTCTCCTTTTCCCACAATGTTTTCTACCCTTCACAAAACAAATTTCAAATTTTTCAGTCACTTTTATTTCGTTGTCTGCAAGTGCTTTCGATTTGGAGAAGCCAGAATTTTTGTTGTTTGGTAATGAGTTAATCAGCTTGGCTGTTTTGAAAGAAAAAGGCGAAGTATCTTCATAGACCTGTCATCATCATCTTGCAAAAACACTTAATAATAAATCAATAGCTTTACTGACATACTTCAAGTTGGAATGGCCACTGAGGTGGCTCAGAGGTTAGCATGTTGGACTCATGACATGGTGGTTGTGGGTTCGATACCCAGTTAAGGCAAACTTTCTTTCTGATGTATTTTTGCTTCTCACCTCTGCTGAAGCATGTGAGAAAAGTAGTTGGTGGCTTTGGAAAGAAAGTTGTGTTAGTACTGCTGTGAGAAAGCCAGGAAACACATGTGCGTCACCGACCACCATGATATGACCTAAGCTGTTAAAGTGGCATTAAAACCCCAATACAACCAACCATCAACTGGGAGTAGTTATTAACTCTTTACCAGACGAAAAAATTTTGGATGAGTCCAAATTGAAAGCATTTGCAGATGACAAAAGTACTTTAACTGGAAAATGGAAATTTGCTTTAGGAAAGATAGAAAACATTGTGGGCAAAGGAGAAAATGCAGGTCATTAGCACTTTCTCCTTTTCCCACAATGTTTTCTAAAGGCTTCTTTCTCAGGGTCTTCAAAACTAGGGATTGTGTGGTAATGGGTTAATCCTTGGTCTGCCATATAAACCTGTAAGACATTTTCATCAAAGAAATAATTGCACTATCATGGTTGCTTTTGTCTACAGTTTTTCAGCAAAATGTATAGTGTAAATCAGAGATCAGGCAGCACATTTTGTGCAGCCTGATCTTGATCTACATTTGCCACATAGGTAAGTGTACTTGTGAAAGGCACTCTATGGGTTAAGAGACCCATAAGGCTTGTGTGTGGTATTTGAATATACTGTTAAGTAAAAGAAATGTATGTATTTTTATCTAGGTGCTTGGACCTCATTTTGACCCATGGTGGACAGTGTCACATTACTGACCAGTCCTTGTGGACACCTCTACATTGGGCAGCAGCCAACGGACATGTGGAGTGCTGTACAATCTTATTGAAGCGAGGTGCTAAAAGAACAGCTTTAACTAGTGTAAGATTGACCATTTCTAGATCCTGTTTCTTATATTATTTAATCCTTTACCTAGCAGTTCCAAGTTTTTCGGATCCTGAGGAAGGAGGCTTTAACCCTTTCCCAAACAATCCCTGGTTTTTACGGGTCAGGAATAGAAGCCTTTTGAAAACATTGTGGGAAAAGGAGGAAATGCTGGTTAACAGCATTTTCTCCTTTTCCCACAATGTTTTCTACCCTATCATATAGAAAAATCATCTTTTTAGCAACTGCTAATTTGTCATCTGCAAAATGCTTTCAATTTGGTCTGGTCCAGATTTTGCTGTTTGGGAAAGGGCTAAAAACTCTTGTGTAAAAGAAAAAAGTGATTGTAACCAGCATTTTGCCCATTTCCCATATGCTTTCAAAGACAAATCTCAAGATTTGAGGCACATTTAATCTGTGTTTTGCTAATGACTTTTGATCAGCCTATATTTTTTTCGTTTGGTGAGAAGTGTACTCTTTAACTTGTCACCAGAATTTTCTACATCTTGTACAATGTTTTCGACATTCTCTACGCCAAAGCCCAAAGGGTCATATTATGTTACTGCCCTATATCTGTCTGCCTGTCCATCCATTGGCTATTTCTCGTGCGTGCAACTCCTCCTTCACCTTTCATTGGAATAGGTTCAAACTTACCGCAATGAATCTCTGTGATGTGTAGTTGTACATCTGACTTTTAGAATTTGGGTATCTGCTGGCTTTCTAGATTTTAACTCTTTACTTTAGGCTGGTCCAAATTGAAATCAATTGCAGACGACAAAAACAACATAACAATTGAAATTTGTGTTGTGAAGGGTAGAAAACATTGTGGGAAAAGGAGAAAATGCTGGTTACCAGCATTTTCTCCTTTTCTCACAATGTTTTCAAAAGGCTTCTTTCACAGAGGGGTTAAAAGTCGGGATTGTGTGGTAAAGGGTTATCCCATTTCACTGACAAGCCCATTTGGGCGTATATGAGCAGCTTGATGAAGCTCTTTATCTTTTTCCCTGTGTTTTCTATTCTTTGACCATCATTTCAGCCACATTGAATTTGTAAATTGCAAATATCTTCAAAATGGGCAACTTCATAGACTAGTTGATTCAGATATGATTTGTTGTCTGCAAATGCTTTTAGTTTGTGTGCATCTAAAATTATGCAATTTCATAAAAACTTACTTTTAATTGTGTCTTTGTTTTACAGATGAACTGGACACCATGTCATATAGCTGTCCACTATGGTCATGTGGATTGCCTTGACCTTCTGCTGACCTTCGAAAGTGAAAAGTCAGACAAACTAAATGTGATAAAACCAGAGATTAGCAAAGTTGTTGACCGAGATGGTTGGACTCTTGCCCATTTAGCTGCTAGTAAAGATTCCAGTGTAGGTGTTTTTTGGTACCACCTCTACAAGGTTGATTGTGTAATGTGTAATTCCTTAACCCTTTCCCAAACGACAAATTTTAGACTCTTCCAAACTGAAAGAGTTTGCAGACGACAATTTTAACTTCCATAGCAATGGTAGAAAATTATCCAAAGAGGCAGAAAACACTGTGGGAAAAGGAGAAATTGCTCGTAACGAGCAATTTCTCCTTTTCCCACAGTGTTTTCAAAAGACTTGTACTGCAGACACGTAAAAACAAGGGCTTGTTTGGCAAAGGGTTAACCCTTAGGCTACTAAGGATGACTCGCCAACTTTTTCACTTTCTCTGATCTTGGATCTTCACCAATTAATCAGGATACTTTTTTCATGTAAAACTAGGTTTGAAATAGTGTTACTTGGGTTTTTTTAACTGCTTACTCGAAATTTGCATTTAACTTTAGTAAGTAGGGTAATTGTTAATAAAATTAACTTCTGTTAGCCAACAAGGCCAGAATAAAAGACAGACTTGATATGATAGCCATAAATTTACTGTGAATCTATAGACTTTAAATGTAAACAGTTATATTTCATAAATGTAAATAGAGTTATATTTCATTCATAAGCAGCAATGCATAGGCTGAGATTAGAATGCAAACAACATAAAGTCAATCTTGGATCTACATAGTTATGTATTAGTTTATGTATTACTCATACTTTTGTCGTGGAATCTGATAGTTATATTATTTAGAGACAGGTGTCTGTTTTTGGTTGGGAAAAGAGCATTTTGGGTAAAAGTTTCTTTACTAATTGAAAAATTGTTCATGATAGAACTGTGCAACTGTTTTGGAAAGCATAACAATATGAATTAGCCAAGAAACTACAAAGTGTATATAGAACTTTATTCATCCTATCATCAGATATGTGCACCATATGTATGAAGCATTTTATGTTTGAAAATGGCACAACTTTGCCATTTTGATTTATACATCAGCTTTTACCAATGTCAAGAGCCCTAGGCCCCTGATGAAAAAACCTTGAAAGCTCCAAGGATATTTTTGACTATAAAAAATAATATATTTTACATTTTTTATGCTAGTTTGATAAGTCTGATAGTATTTTCAGACATTGCTAATTAACCCATTACCAAACAACAAAATTTTAGACTTGTCCAAATTGAAAGCATTTGCAGATGACAAAATAAAAGTGATTGAAAATTTGAAATTTGTTTTGTGAATGGTAGAAAACATTGTGGGTAAAGGAGAAAATGCTGGTAACCAGCATTTTCTCCTTTTCCCACAATGTTTTCTAAAGACTTCTTTCTCAGGGGCGTCAAAAGTAGGGATTGTGTGGTTATGGGTTAAGATTAGACCACAGTTGTTCTGGACATCCTATGGAACGATGGGGTTAATTATTCCTTATCATGTATGGTATGTTTGTTTCAGGACTGCTTATCTGTGATACTTGCCCACTGTGATATAGACATACTTCACCGAGACAGACTTGGACGTTCAGTCATGGATGTTTGTTCTGTTTCTGCACATCCTATACTTCTGCCATACGGTAAGTTTCATAAACTTGATGTCACTACTTATTAGAAAGAATGTATCAAACTCAGATTAAATCATTGTATTACATGTATTACTTCTTTTTTTCACATTGAGACTTTAAACTATAGACAGCATAATTTATTACTTTCACAATCATCACTAGACATATCCTGTCATTCTTTTTGCAAGCATTTTCTCCTATTTCAAGAAGAGTTTTCTACTGTCAGAAATTTGTTAGATTTGTTGCCTCCAAATGCATTTGATCTGAACAAGGCTTAAATTTTATTGTTTACCAGAGACTTTCATCAGACTGTTTTTATCCCTTTACCAAATTATCTCCTGCTTTACCAACCATTAGGAAAAAAGCTTTAGAAAATTCCTATAGCCAGCATTTTCTCCTGTCCAACAATATTTTCTACCCTATCGAAGTAATCCAACATCCAATGACATTTGATCACCTGGAAATGATGTTAGTACAAAGACTGAACAAATTGTTGTTTGGTAAAGAACCTAGTTCCATTACTACTCCAGATGTTTAGAGAATTTAAAAGATTAATTTTACAGGTAGTCTTGTAGAAGAAAGAAATAAAGTTTTTTAAAATTTCTCAACAAGAAAGCAAGAAGTATTGAATTTCATAAGCAGTGGCCTTTATTTACATGTCTTTTAACCCTTTACACATGTCTTTTAACCCTTTACTCCATAGATACTCATTTCTAGGCATTGCTTGTATGAGTCTTTGGAAAACATTGTGACAAAAGGTGAAATTGCTCGTTACGAGCAATTTCATGTTTTTTCACAATGTTTTCTATGCTATCAGAAGGTGTCAGACACTCATAAGAAACTGTTTCATCCTTGCTGTTATTAAAGGTCAATTAGAGATACCATGGAATGCCTTATGGGGTAAAGGGTTAACTCTTTACCAAACTACAAAAATTGTAGACCAGCCCAAATTAAAAACTCTTGCAGACGGCAACCTAAGTACAGCTCAACAATTAAAATTTGGCTTGGGAAGGGTAGAAAACATTTCCTACTATGTTTTCAAAAGGCTTCTTTCTTTGAGTCGTTAAAAGTCAGGATTGTGTAGTAAAGAGTTAAAAGTAAATTAATTTTCTATTGTACAACACAAACCTTTCAGCTAGTGAAGTACAGAGTATGTGTGTACCAGTAGAGATGATATGTACAGGATCAACTTACCATCAACAACAACCTTATATAGTTGGTCAGGTGGATATTTTCTCCAGTATGGAATGGTCGGACGTCTACAGGGTGGTCACAGATCTTTGTGAGACATACTTCAATCAGATTGACAGAGGCTTGCATAGTAAAAAAATCAGCCGGCTTGATCCAGAGAACAGTTCAGAAGACAACCATTCTTCATTGGGGTTAACTACAGACAGTATACATAGTGTAGAGATAGGTAATGTCTCAGTGTTATAAAGAGGGAGGGTATTCTTGTGGAAAAAGAGTAAGCTTTTTAGACAAAGTTATGTGAGCCACTCCATAGAGTTGTCTATTTTGGGGTCTGTAAGAAGATTTCTTTAACTCATTACCAAACAATAGAATTTTAGGTTCTTCCAAATAGAAAGCATTTGTAGACGACAAAATAAAAGTGACTGAAAATTTGATGTGAAGGGTAGAAAACATTGTGGGAAAAGGAGAAAATGCTGGTTACCAGCATTTTCTCCTTTTCCCACAATGTTTTCTAAAGACTTCTTTCTCAGGGTCGTCAAAAGTAGGGATTGTGTGGTAATGGGTTAATTCTTCTTGCAAAACTTTCTTGTTGGTACTTATTTGATAAGCACTAACAGCATTGGTCTTAGTGAACAACTAGAGATATTACTCTTTCCTTTAAATGTTTTTGCCACAAAAGTTCTGAGTGTTTGTGGTAGGGGAGGGTCTTGGCAAGGCTTAACATTTTATGCAATAGATCTGTTTTATTCAGTGATTCTGGGTCTTGTTCTTTCCCCTGTACTTGCGTATCACAAGACTACCCGGTGGGGAAGGCATTATGGAGCCCCAACTTAATGTTGGTGAAAGCCAGTATTTACTGATGAATAAAAAAAACTGTTCCAATGGATTTTTGATGTCATTAATAAAACAAGCTTATCATCATGCATATACCTCTGATGTTAAAGCTGACCTACACTTAACACCTACTTCTGCCTTCTCTTTTTCTTTGTTGCTTCAAAATGTAATCAGTGTTAAAAGATTGATTTTATTGTAAGCTTGTGTTATATTCTTGTTTTATTACTATATAAACATACTGAAGTTGCCTGCTTTCTTTTTCAGGTTCACACACATTTGGTCCAAAAACAACGTATTACTCAGAGTTTACTGCATATGAGGTCTTGCTGAACAACAATATTTATAGCATAATTGTCAAATTAAAGGGTGAGACCTAGATATTTATTTGCTTCTTAACTCTTTCCCAAACAAGCCCTTGTTTTTAATTGTCTGCAGTAAAAGTCTTTAGAAAACACTGGGGGAAAAAGAGAAATTGCTTGTAACGAGCAATTTCTCCTTTTCCCACAGTGTTTTTTATGGCCTTTTTGAAAAAATTCTGCCATTCTCATCAAATTCAAAATTGTCATCTGCAAACACTGAGTTTGAGACAGCCTAGAATTTGTCACTTTGGAAAGGGTTAATAATAAAAGGATAAAGTATAAGGTTTGTTTTTACCTCTCGGGTTCAATTATTAGAATTTTTATACCCCCCAAAACTCTGTTTGGGGGGTATATAGGAGTCAGCTTGTCGGTCGGTCCGTCCGTCCGTCTGTCCGTCGGTCTGTAGCTTTTTGTCCGCTCTATTTCTCATAAACTACTGGACGAATTTTATTCAAACTTCACAGGTAAACTCAGTATCAAGCAGAGATGTGCATATAAAATTTTAGTTGTGGTTCATTTATTTTTCACTGAGTTATGGCCCTTTCATGAAATTTCTTGTCCGCTCTTTTTCTCATCAACTATTGAACAGATTTGGTTCAAACTACACAAATAGACTCAGTATAAAGCAGAGATGTGCATATGCTATTTTGGTTATGGTTTATTTAGGTTTCATGGAGTTATGGCCCTTTGATGATTCTGGACAAATTTCTTTTTCATACTTGAATTTTGTCCGGAGCATATCTCCAAAACTATACTAGCTAAGGTTATAAAATTTCATGGGTGGATAGATCTCATCGAGGGGGAGTGCAGTGCACAGGAATCATGACTCTTGCTAGCTTAATTTTTGAGTTATTGCCCTTTGTTTCTTTTGTATACTTGAATTTTGTCCAGAGCGTATCTCCAAAACTATACTAGCTAGGGTTATGAAATTTCATGGGTAGATAGATCTCACCAAGGGGGAGTGCAGTGCACAGGAATTATAACTCTTGGTTGCTTAATTTTTGAGTTATTGCCCTTTGTCATTTTTAATACTTGAATTTGGTCTGGAGCGTATCTCTAAAACTATACTAGCTAGGGTTATGAAATTTCATGGCTTAATAGATCTCACCAAGGGGGAGTGCAGTGCACAGGAATCATAACTCCTGCTTGCTTAATTTTTGAGTTATTGCCCTTTGTCGTTTTTCTTACTTTAATTTGGTCCGGTGAATATCTCCAAAACTATACTAGCTAGGGTTATGAAATTTCATGGGTGGATAGATCTCATCAAGGCGGAGTGCAGTGCATAGGAATCATAACTCCTGCTCCCTTAATTTTTGAGTTATTGCCCTTTGTTGTTTTTCATACTTGAATTTTGTCCGGAGCGTATCTCCAAAATTATACTAGCTAGGGTTATGAAATTTCATGGATGGATAGATCTCATCAAGAGGGAGTGCAGTGCAAATGAATCATAACTCTTGCTCGCTTAATTTTTGAGTTATTGCCCTTTGTCGTTTTTCATACTTGAATTTGGTTCGGTGTATGCCCCAGCTTAACAACTTGGGGTAAGACGGGCGTATCTTGCGACAATTTGCCGCTCATGTTCAACTCTTACTTTTGTACTCAAGCATTCTGCATTCTGTGACAGAGATCTGTTTGGTGGCAAGGAGCTGGTGGAGGGTATGATCACATTGAGTGATAGCTCTAGTTTAATTTAAACTCTCAAATTTTCTAAATTTCACTAAATGTCAGTGTTTGTGTTTGTTTATTTCATGACAGGATTCAAATGACCCTTGTATAAGATATGCAAGGAAAAGCCTCGGTCTATCAATAATTTTTTACTTGCATTATAAAGTCTGATTTTATTGCATGGCTGTTTTCAAAAACTGTCAAAGTAGTGTCTTAGCTCTGTCTTCATTTGCTTCATTGTTGGGCAAAAACTTTAAATCTTTGTCATAACTGGTAATATTTTCCTTAAATTCTGCTGCTTGCTAACTATTGAAAGTGAAAGTGAGAATAATTTATGTAACCTGCAGATACTTTTGACACAATTGTTTCCCTTTTCCAACAAGGAATTTCCACTGAAAAGCAGATGAAGTCAAGGTTGGGCTTTCATTTTTAGTACTTTTGTCTTAAAAGATATTATGAAATTTGACTAGTTAACAAATGAATGAGAAAGTTTTTAAAAACATTTAGGAAGAAAGAAAAAATGATGGACACCATTTCTCCATTTTCTCGTTTTCCAAAAATGATTTCCGACCTGTCATAGAATTATGCCTACATTTGCATTATACTATATTTTGTTATTCGCTAGTTCTTTCACTTTGGTCTTGTGTGGAACTTTGTAGTATGGTAGAGTTTAATGATATTTCATCATCCTGTAGGATTTGGAGGTGATTACAGTTCACTTGCCTTTGATCTGTTGATGCCAGTATCTACAGTAAGCAACTATGTAAGACTGGTAAGTGTAGAGTTACTTGTATACATTTTTAGCTCACCTGAGCACAACATGCTCAAGGGGAGCTTTTAGGATCACCCGGTGTCCATCGTCCATTGTGTGTTGTATGCTGTCAACAATTCTTTAAACATCAACTCCTCCTAAACCGCTGGGCGGATTTGGACCAAACTTGGCAGGAATGTTCCTTGGGAGGTCCTCTTTAAAAATTGTTCACATAATTTGATTCCATCAAAAACTCTGGTTGCCATGGCAACCAAATGGAATTTTCTAGCAAATTCTTTAAAAATCTTCTCTTCTGAAACCGCTGGTCGGATTTTAAAATAATTTCACAGATATGTTCCTTGGGTGACCCTTTTCAAAAGTTGTTAACGAAATTTTGATCCGTCAAAAAATGTGGCTCTGGTGAATGGGGGCTACTTGCACTATACAGAAATGAAGGAATTCTTTAAAAGTCTTCTTCTCTAAAACCGCTGGTCGGATTTTGAAATAATTTCACAGACATGTTCCTTGGGTGACCCTTTTCAAAAATTGTTCGTGAAATTTTGATCCGTCAAAAAATGTGGCTCTGGTGAATGGGGGCTACTTGCTTTATACAGAAATAAAGGAATTCTTAAAAAATCTTCTTCTCTGAAACCGCTGGTCAGATTTTGAAATAATATCACAGAGTTGCTCCTTGGGTGACCCTTTTCACAAATTGTTCGCGAAATTTTGATTGGTCGAGAAACATGGCTCTGGTGAATGGGGGCTTCTTTTTGCACTATACAGAAATGAAGAAATTCTTAAAAATTCTTCTTCACTGAAACAGCTGGTTAGATTTTGAAATTATTTCACAGAGTTGTTCCTTGGGTGATCCTTTTCAAAACTTGTCCGCGAAATTTTGATTGGTCAAGAAACATGGCTCTGGTGAATGGGGGCTACTTGCACTATACAGAAATGAAGAAATTCTTGAAAATTCTTCTTCTCTGAAACAGCTGTATAGATTTTGAAATAATTTCACAGACTTGTTCCTTGGGTGACCCTTTTCAAAAATTGTTCGCAAAATTTTGATTGGTCAAGAAACATGGCTCTGGTGAATGGGGGCTACTTGCACTATAATGAAATGAAGAAATTCTTGAAAATTATTCTTCTCTGAAACCTGTTGTCAGATTTTAAAATAATCTGACAGAGATGTTCCTTGAGTGACCCTTTTCAAAAGCTGTACATATAATTTTGATCCGTCAAGAAACATGGCTCATCTGAATGGGGGCTACTTGCACTATACGGACATGATGAAATCTTTGAAAATTCTCTTTCTCTCAAACCCCTGGTCAGATTTTAAAAGAAATTTTCCGAAATGTTTCTTGGGTGACCCTTTTCAAAACTTGTTCGTAAATTTTGATCAATCAAGAAACATGACTCTTGTGGATGGGGGCTACTTGCTCTTATACAGAAATGAAGAATTCTTAAAAATTCTTCTTTTTGAAACTGATGGTCAGATTTCGAAATGACTTTTACAGGTGACCTTTTGAAAAATTGCTTGGCAAAATTATAAATTTGGTTTCAGTGTTTCAATACCTCAAAAAAAAAAAAAAAAAGACTATGGTCATCTCAAAAATTCAGGTGAGCGATCTTGGCCCTCTTGTATTTATTAACTTTGAAATGGTCTTTTCCTGTTCCTAATAGTACTGCTCTAAATAAATCAGAGTTCCTGATGATGATTGTAGGTATTCAGATCCCACAAGCACTATTTTCTTCTCAAAAACCTTTATTGTTGGTAATCACAAGAAATCTCCAATGGCTTTTAACAAGAATTAAGATGATAGTGCAGATTGGAACTACAAAATATTATCCTCATCTTTGATTCTTGGCACCATGATATATTGTGACACATTTGATACAGATGCGTTCATGAAAATTGTTGTCCTAGCTTAATAACTCAGTTTGTCAGAAAGGGCTTAAAAAGCTTGGGTTGATGGTTTGATTCCCAGCTTAGACAAATTCTTTCACAGGATTTACATTAGTAATAGTGATTTATTTCTCTCTCTTCTCTGACCTTTAATTAGATGATGTAGAAGTGGGAAAGCTGGCAATGGCTTCCAAAGTACTGGCCAAAGAAACTTTAGAAAAGAATGGTTAGTTGCATTAGCTGAAAAAAATGTATTAATCTATTAAATGTAAAAATCAATATTATTAAAAGGTATCAAGAACTCGGAAATGAGCAATTCACTCCTTTATATGAGTACAAATGACACAAATAACATACCTTTTAGGGAAATGGTTTTCTTTATTGCACCTCAGTCTTTTATAAAAATGTCAGATCTGCTTTGCTATAATTAGTCCTTTACCACACAATCTCAAGTTTTAACATTCATTAGATAGAATGCCTTGGACAAAACTATGGGAAAGATAAAAAGTTCTGGCTACCACCGTTTAATTTGGACAGATTTATGAACTTTGTACCTCCTGAAATAATTGAGCAGTGGACGACTTGGGAAAAATCCTTGAAGTACGGGTAGTAAGTGTAAGTCAAGGCTTTTTCATGAACTGATACTTTGAAAATAAAGTGGCATAAGTCATCAGCAGTTTTGATTTAACTTTCCAGCATCATGGGCAAAAGCAGGGGCTTTTTGCAAACCACATAGATGAAATAAGACTGCACAGAACTTGCAGTTCATACTGCCTACTTGTTCAGTCAAGCTCATGGATAAAAATATTTGTATTTCCAGTCTTCAAAAGAGGCCAAAAATGCATTTGGTACTGAAAGAGGGAAATTTCAAATTTCAATTTCAATTACTCAGATGATGTAATTTTTTTTGAAAGGGTTAAAAACAGTTTGGGAAAAGGAGAAAATATATATTTTACAGGTAGAACATTACCATAGTGTTATTTTTTATGGTCCAGAGGGTACAAGAAAGAAGCAGCTTGTCAAAAGGCTTTCACATCATTTAGCTGTAAGTATTGCTGATAATAGATTGCTATGATGATTGCTTTGCACCACATGGTTAACAGTATCCTGCAGTGCTAGTGATTCAGGTGTTATGTGTTAGAGTAGAGGTCTGACTAAAATTGCTACTGAGGATTTATGGCAGTCACTTAACCCATCACCACACAATCCCTACTTTTGACGCCCCTAAGAAAGAAGCCTTTAGAAAACACTGTGGGAAAAAGAGAAAATGCTGGTAACCAGCATTTTCTCCTCTTCCCACAATGTTTTCTACCCTTCACAAAACAATTTTCAACTTTTCAGTCACTTTAGTCGTCTGCAAATGCGTTTGATTTTGACCAGCCTAAGATTTTGTCGTTTGGTAATGAGTAAAACACGGTTTACCTAGTTTTACTTTCCATCACAAGAGATAGTTTTGACTTTATATTGGACAGCAGCCAATGGTGGAAGTATCACTTGTATACCTGGTAGAGAAATTGTAGGATCAAAGGGATAGGTGCATTGCCTGTACAATACAAATGAAAAATTGCTGAAAAAGGTGCAAGTCAACAAACCAACAAAGCTGTTTGATTTGTGAAACTTTTGGCTCCAATATATAAAGTATGTAGAAGATTTTACATCATCACGCTTAGGAACTTAACTCTTTACCACACAATCCCTACTTTTAACAATCCTAAGAAAGAAGCCTTTTGAAAACATTCTGGGAAAAGGAGAAAATGCTGGTAACCAGCATTTTCTCCTTTTTCCACAATGTTATCTACCCTATCA